>OV884011.1:187377594-188730050 GCA_930367205.1 Acanthosoma haemorrhoidale
AATCGATACAGATGTAAAGATATAGATAATGCCAAGAAAAAGTTTTGTTGTCGATGAAATGGTGGGGGGGGGGGGTTGAAATACTGTACATTCTCGATGATACCAATTTGAGGAAAATGACCGTGTTTTAATAGACGAGGAAATAATTACAATTACATGCCTAGCGAGAAATATTAAAATATAAATATTTAAAATGAGCGAAATTGCTAAACGGAATAAGACATAACAACGGAAGCTGAATGGTTATAATCACCAGGAAACAATCGGAAACGGAAACAGGGACTGTGCTCATCATCCATCGATAGCACCTCACTTTCGATTTCTCGATTATATCGACTTCATAGAGTCCAACATTTTGGAGGCATCTAAACGCCATTCCAAAATGATAACTACTTCAATTCGTCTATAGATTCCAATACCTACTGCACAAAAAGGTAGATCCATAAAATAAACGGCCAGTTAAATGAGAATGTAGCATATTTATTACTAAAAATAAAAGTGGAAAGATTAATGGTGATTTTATTGAAAATTACAAATAGGAGTGTGAAAAGAACAGTAATATTGTAATGTATATTATAATTTATTACAAAATTACCAGGAAATAATTAAAAACTCAGTTTAACTATTTTTTCATGTGATTTAATTTGTAATGTTCCAACGAGTCAAAAGACATTTGTACTTAGAAATAACACTACATGAAAAACGCAAATTTTTCACTTTTATTAATTTTTGTTCTTATATTACTCCACGTTCCTTCCTCAAAAACTTGCATGATATAACATTTTGGTGTGTGTGGTCAGTCCAAGTGGTGCAGTCCAATGACTGTGCTAGGGGATTAGGGTTAATGGATAGGTTACTATGGAATTTCATGAACTTGGAAGGGATGAGTTCAAGATTGTAGGGTATATTAGGATCGTTATGAAGGGTTTTGTTGCTAACGTAATAAGGGACATTTACTATTGTAATGACATTTTTAGTAAGAACTAAAACGTTTAACAAAAATGATTTTTTCATGTCAATTTAAGGAGGAGCGAGCTCAAACAAAAGGCTAATACAATAAAGAAAAAATAGTTTACAGAATATTTTATTTCTGGTCCAACGAAGGGTTCCTGGGAAACAATAGGACGTAGACGAGAGTCCTGTTGAAAAACCTTAACTCAAATGAAACCATTTTTGAAAAACTGGTAGATTACAGCAATCGACAGTCGGCCATCTTTTCTTTGTTCCCCACGACAACCCGATTCCATTAAAAATCTGTACGATTGTTCCGCCCCTGTACGGAAGTACAGCCTCCACCTCGGCAATGATCAGAACTAAATATTAAGGCGCAGATGATTAATTATAGGAGTAACGTATCTACCATTGGCCGAATTATTAGAACGGTTTTTAAAATGAATCGGCCGTACTTAGCAGCCGGGAGTCAAGGGGCGGAAGAAGGATCGCCAGAGCTCCAGTGGCGCGGCAATGAGATTATTATTAATCACGGAGGCAGTGTAAAAGGCAGGTTTGAACCGGAGGTCACACCGTCAAAGGCGGCTCCAGGAGGCAGCGGTATCAATAAGGCTGAATGGGAGGTCTTCCGGCAAGGGCTTCCATCAATCACGAGCGCTAATCATCGCGGTCTGATTTCTTTTTAATCCTCTCTCTCTCGCCGGTAGTCGCTTGATGATCGTGGTTTGATAGCGGTCACCGGGCAATCAGAGGCGCCGGTCCTGTCATCGATCAAACAGGACGTCCTCTCTCAAGGGATCTGCATTTAGGGATAACGGTAAGTGGAGGATGCGACCTCTGGCGTGTTCTGCTCAAATATAATCCGTGGCTCGATCGTCCAATCAATGGATCTGTGTTCGCCGAAAATATATGAATGGTGTACTTTCTTTCGCTATTTGAAATTATTACTGAACTTAAATGAATAATGACTGTTAAGTACTTAGGCATATTTTTTAAACTTTACACCACAATCCTATTAGTACCGCCGATAAAAGCAATAATTTATAAAATGCTCGCTGGATCACTATTAACCTATACACAACTATTCTGGCACATGTGACAGTAAACATAAACAGCAAAGGACTGCATTATAAAAAATACACTTTGGTGTACAAACACAAACTATGTGACAAGCATTCAAAGGTATAAAGTTTTGTTCATTTTGTTTCATTTGTAATGGAGATAAAAAAAAGACTTTCATAACAATACCTTGTGAGGTGGTAACAATGCCGATGTAGAAAGTAGCCTTTGAAAAATACGGCATGCGCAAACTATTGGGTGAATCGTACCGTCGGAAATATAATTTCAAGATCCTCTACCTTCAATACACCTCAAAAGCAATTAGCTGACCGATGCCCATCAGAAAGGAATAATAGGGACGCAGTAATCAATACCTACTGAGGAAGGAAGTAAGGCAGATTGTAATTTTAGCACAATAAAGGATTTTATAGTAGTTTTTTTTTTTTTAATTAACAGGAACCATCAGTGACTTACATAAAGTCACGATGGAGGTATACAGTTCTTCTAAAGCCCCTACTACCGAGGAAGGAAGTAAGGCAGATTGTAATTTTAGCACAATAAAGGATATTATAGTAGTTTTTTTTTTTTAAATAACAGGAACCATCAGTGACTTACATAAAGTCACGATGGAGGTATACAGTTCTTCTAAAGCCCCTACTACCGAGGAAGGAAGTAAGGCAGATTGTAATTTTAGCACAATAAAGGATTTTATAGTAGTTTTTTTTTTTTTAATTAACAGGAACCATCAGTGACTTACATAAAGTCACGATGGAGGTATACAGTTCTTCTAAAGCCCCTACTACCGAGGAAGGAAGTAAGGCAGATTGTAATTTTAGCACAATAAAGGATTTTATAGTAGTTTTTTTTTTTTTTTAAATAACAGGAACCATCAGTGACTTACATAAAGTCACGATGGAGGTATACAGTTCTTCTAAAGCCCCTACTACTGAGTAAGGAAGTAAGGCAGATTGTAATTTTAGCACAATAAAGGATTTTATAGTAGTTTTTTTTTTTTTTTAAATAACAGGAACCATCAGTGACTTACATAAAGTCACGATGGAGGTATACAGTTCTTCTAAAGCCCCTACTACCGAGGAAGGAAGTAAGGCAGATTGTAATTTTAGCACAATAAAGGATTTTATAGTAGTTTTTTTTTTTTTTTAAATAACAGGAACCATCAGTGACTTACATAAAGTCACGATGGAGGTATACAGTTCTTCTAAAGCCCCTACTACCGAGGAAGGAAGTAAGGCAGATTGTAATTTTAGCACAATAAAGGATTTTATAGTAGTTTTTTTTTTTTTTTTTAAATAACAGGAACCATTAGTGACTTACATAAAGTCACGATGGAGGTATACAGTTCTTCTAAAGCCCCTACTACCGAGGAAGGAAGTAAGGCAGATTGTAATTTTAGCACAATAAAGGATTTTATAGTAGTTTTTTTTTTTTTTAAATAACAGGAACCATTAGTGACTTACATAAAGTCACGATGGAGGTATACAGTTCTTCTAAAGCCCCTACTACCGAGGAAGGAAGTAAGGCAGATTGTAATTTTAGCACAATAAAGGATTTTATAGTAGTTTTTTTTTTTTTAATTAACAGGAACCATCAGTGACTTACACAAAGTCACGATGGAGGTATACAGTTCTTCTAAAGCCCCTACTACCGAGGAAGGAAGTAAGGCAGATTGTAATTTTAGCACAATAAAGGATTTTATAGTAGTTTTTTTTTTTTTTTTTAAATAACAGGAACCATTAGTGACTTACATAAAGTCACGATGGAGGTATACAGTTCTTCTAAAGCCCCTACTACTGAGTAAGGAAGTAAGGCAGATTGTAATTTTAGCACAATAAAGGATTTTATAGTAGTTTTTTTTTTTTTTTTTAAATAACAGGAACCATTAGTGACTTACATAAAGTCACGATGGAGGTATACAGTTCTTCTAAAGCCCCTACTACTGAGGAAGGAAGTAAGGCAGATTGTAATTTTAGCACAATAAAGGATTTTATAGTAGTTTTTTTTTTTTTTTTTAAATAACAGGAACCATTAGTGACTTACACAAAGTCACGATGGAGGTATACAGTTCTTCTAAAGCCCCTACTACCGAGGAAGGAAGTAAGGCAGATTGTAATTTTAGCACAATAAAGGATTTTATAGTAGTTTTTTTTTTTTTTTTTAAATAACAGGAACCATTAGTGACTTACATAAAGTCACGATGGAGGTATACAGTTCTTCTAAAGCCCCTACTACTGAGTAAGGAAGTAAGGCAGATTGTAATTTTAGCACAATAAAGGATATTATAGTAGTTTTTTTTTTTTTTTAAATAACAGGAACCATTAGTGACTTACATAAAGTCACGATGGAGGTATACAGTTCTTCTAAAGCCCCTACTACTGAGGAAGGAAGTAAGGCAGATTGTAATTTTAGCACAATAAAGGATTTTATAGTAGTTTTTTTTTTTTTTTTTAAATAACAGGAACCATTAGTGACTTACATAAAGTCACGATGGAGGTATACAGTTCTTCTAAAGCCCCTACTACTGAGTAAGGAAGTAAGGCAGATTGTAATTTTAGCACAATAAAGGATTTTATAGTAGTTTTTTTTTTTTTTTTTAAATAACAGGAACCATTAGTGACTTACATAAAGTCACGATGGAGGTATACAGTTCTTCTAAAGCCCCTACTACTGAGTAAGGAAGTAAGGCAGATTGTAATTTTAGCACAATAAAGGATTTTATAGTAGTTTTTTTTTTTTTTTTTAAATAACAGGAACCATTAGTGACTTACATAAAGTCACGATGGAGGTATACAGTTCTTCTAAAGCCCCTACTACTGAGTAAGGAAGTAAGGCAGATTGTAATTTTAGCACAATAAAGGATTTTATAGTAGTTTTTTTTTTTTTTTTTAAATAACAGGAACCATTAGTGACTTACATAAAGTCACGATGGAGGTATACAGTTCTTCTAAAGCCCCTACTACTGAGTAAGGAAGTAAGGCAGATTGTAATTTTAGCACAATAAAGGATTTTATAGTAGTTTTTTTTTTTTTTTTAAATAACAGGAACCATTAGTGACTTACATAAAGTCACGATGGAGGTATACAGTTCTTCTAAAGCCCCTACTACTGAGGAAGGAAGTAAGGCAGATTGTAATTTTAGCACAATAAAGGATTTTATAGTAGTTTTTTTTTTTTTTTTTAAATAACAGGAACCATTAGTGACTTACATAAAGTCACGATGGAGGTATACAGTTCTTCTAAAGCCCCTACTACTGAGTAAGGAAGTAAGGCAGATTGTAATTTTAGCACAATAAAGGATTTTATAGTAGTTTTTTTTTTTTTTTTTAAATAACAGGAACCATTAGTGACTTACATAAAGTCACGATGGAGGTATACAGTTCTTCTAAAGCCCCTACTACTGAGTAAGGAAGTAAGGCAGATTGTAATTTTAGCACAATAAAGGATTTTATAGTAGTTTTTTTTTTTTTTTTTAAATAACAGGAACCATTAGTGACTTACATAAAGTCACGATGGAGGTATACAGTTCTTCTAAAGCCCCTACTACTGAGGAAGGAAGTAAGGCAGATTGTAATTTTAGCACAATAAAGGATTTTATAGTAGTTTTTTTTTTTTTTTTTTAAATAACAGGAACCATTAGTGACTTACATAAAGTCACGATGGAGGTATACAGTTCTTCTAAAGCCCCTACTACTGAGTAAGGAAGTAAGGCAGATTGTAATTTTAGCACAATAAAGGATTTTATAGTAGTTTTTTTTTTTTTTTTTAAATAACAGGAACCATTAGTGACTTACATAAAGTCACGATGGAGGTATACAGTTCTTCTAAAGCCCCTACTACTGAGGAAGGAAGTAAGGCAGATTGTAATTTTAGCACAATAAAGGATTTTATAGTAGTTTTTTTTTTTTTTTTTAAATAACAGGAACCATTAGTGACTTACATAAAGTCACGATGGAGGTATACAGTTCTTCTAAAGCCCCTACTACTGAGTAAGGAAGTAAGGCAGATTGTAATTTTAGCACAATAAAGGATTTTATAGTAGTTTTTTTTTTTTTTTTTTAAATAACAGGAACCATTAGTGACTTACATAAAGTCACGATGGAGGTATACAGTTCTTCTAAAGCCCCTACTACTGAGTAAGGAAGTAAGGCAGATTGTAATTTTAGCACAATAAAGGATTTTATAGTAGTTTTTTTTTTTTTTTTTAAATAACAGGAACCATTAGTGACTTACATAAAGTCACGATGGAGGTATACAGTTCTTCTAAAGCCCCTACTACTGAGGAAGGAAGTAAGGCAGATTGTAATTTTAGCACAATAAAGGATTTTATAGTAGTTTTTTTTTTTTTTTTTTAAATAACAGGAACCATTAGTGACTTACATAAAGTCACGATGGAGGTATACAGTTCTTCTAAAGCCCCTACTACTGAGTAAGGAAGTAAGGCAGATTGTAATTTTAGCACAATAAAGGATTTTATAGTAGTTTTTTTTTTTTTAAATAACAGGAACCATTAGTGACTTACATAAAGTCACGATGGAGGTATACAGTTCTTCTAAAGCCCCTACTACCGAGGAAGGAAGTAAGGCAGATTGTAATTTTAGCACAATAAAGGATTTTATAGTAGTTTTTTTTTTTTTTTAAATAACAGGAACCATCAGTGACTTACATAAAGTCACGATGGAGGTATACAGTTCTTCTAAAGCCCCTACTACTGAGGAAGGAAGTAAGGCAGATTGTAATTTTAGCACAATAAAGGATTTTATAGTAGTTTTTTTTTTTTTTTTTAAATAACAGGAACCATTAGTGACTTACATAAAGTCACGATGGAGGTATACAGTTCTTCTAAAGCCCCTACTACTGAGGAAGGAAGTAAGGCAGATTGTAATTTTAGCACAATACAGGATTTTATAGTAGTTTTTTTTTTTTTTTAAATAACAGGAACCATTAGTGACTTACATAAAGTCACGATGGAGGTATACAGTTCTTCTAAAGCCCCTACTACCGAGGAAGGAAGTAAGGCAGATTGTAATTTTAGCACAATAAAGGATTTTATAGTAGTTTTTTTTTTTTTTTTTAAATAACAGGAACCATTAGTGACTTACATAAAGTCACGATGGAGGTATACAGTTCTTCTAAAGCCCCTACTACTGAGTAAGGAAGTAAGGCAGATTGTAATTTTAGCACAATAAAGGATTTTATAGTAGTTTTTTTTTTTTTTTTTAAATAACAGGAACCATTAGTGACTTACATAAAGTCACGATGGAGGTATACAGTTCTTCTAAAGCCCCTACTACTGAGTAAGGAAGTAAGGCAGATTGTAATTTTAGCACAATAAAGGATTTTATAGTAGTTTTTTTTTTTTTTTTTAAATAACAGGAACCATTAGTGACTTACATAAAGTCACGATGGAGGTATACAGTTCTTCTAAAGCCCCTACTACTGAGGAAGGAAGTAAGGCAGATTGTAATTTTAGCACAATAAAGGATTTTATAGTAGTTTTTTTTTTTTTTTTTAAATAACAGGAACCATTAGTGACTTACATAAAGTCACGATGGAGGTATACAGTTCTTCTAAAGCCCCTACTACTGAGTAAGGAAGTAAGGCAGATTGTAATTTTAGCACAATAAAGGATTTTATAGTAGTTTTTTTTTTTTTAATTAACAGGAACCATCAGTGACTTACATAAAGTCACGATGGAGTTATACAGTTCTTCTAAAGCCCCTACTACCGAGGAAGGAAGTAAGGCAGATTGTAATTTTAGCACAATAAAGGATTTTATAGTAGTTTTTTTTTTTTTTTTTAAATAACAGGAACCATTAGTGACTTACATAAAGTCACGATGGAGGTATACAGTTCTTCTAAAGCCCCTACTACCGAGGAAGGAAGTAAGGCAGATTGTAATTTTAGCACAATAAAGGATTTTATAGTAGTTTTTTTTTTTTTTTTTAAATAACAGGAACCATTAGTGACTTACATAAAGTCACGATGGAGGTATACAGTTCTTCTAAAGCCCCTACTACTGAGGAAGGAAGTAAGGCAGATTGTAATTTTAGCACAATAAAGGATTTTATAGTAGTTTTTTTTTTTTTTTTAAAATAACAGGAACCATTAGTGACTTACATAAAGTCACGATGGAGGTATACAGTTCTTCTAAAGCCCCTACTACTGAGTAAGGAAGTAAGGCAGATTGTAATTTTAGCACAATAAAGGATTTTATAGTAGTTTTTTTTTTTTTTAAATAACAGGAACCATCAGTGACTTACATAAAGTCACGATGGAGGTATACAGTTCTTCTAAAGCCCCTACTACCGAGGAAGGAAGTAAGGCAGATTGTAATTTTAGCACAATAAAGGATTTTATAGTAGTTTTTTTTTTTTTTTTTAAATAACAGGAACCATTAGTGACTTACATAAAGTCACGATGGAGGTATACAGTTCTTCTAAAGCCCCTACTACCGAGGAAGGAAGTAAGGCAGATTGTAATTTTAGCACAATAAAGGATTTTATAGTAGTTTTTTTTTTTTTTTTTAAATAACAGGAACCATTAGTGACTTACATAAAGTCACGATGGAGGTATACAGTTCTTCTAAAGCCCCTACTACTGAGGAAGGAAGTAAGGCAGATTGTATTTTAGCACAATAAAGGATTTTATAGTAGTTTTTTTTTTTTTTTTTAAATAACAGGAACCATTAGTGACTTACATAAAGTCACGATGGAGGTATACAGTTCTTCTAAAGCCCCTACTACTGAGTAAGGAAGTAAGGCAGATTGTAATTTTAGCACAATAAAGGATTTTATAGTAGTTTTTTTTTTTTTTTTTAAATAACAGGAACCATTAGTGACTTACATAAAGTCACGATGGAGGTATACAGTTCTTCTAAAGCCCCTACTACTGAGGAAGGAAGTAAGGCAGATTGTAATTTTAGCACAATAAAGGATTTTATAGTAGTTTTTTTTTTTTTTTTTAAATAACAGGAACCATTAGTGACTTACATAAAGTCACGATGGAGGTATACAGTTCTTCTAAAGCCCCTACTACTGAGTAAGGAAGTAAGGCAGATTGTAATTTTAGCACAATAAAGGATTTTATAGTAGTTTTTTTTTTTTTTTTTTTAAATAACAGGAACCATTAGTGACTTACATAAAGTCACGATGGAGGTATACAGTTCTTCTAAAGCCCCTACTACTGAGTAAGGAAGTAAGGCAGATTGTAATTTTAGCACAATAAAGGATTTTATAGTAGTTTTTTTTTTTTTTTTTAAATAACAGGAACCATTAGTGACTTACATAAAGTCACGATGGAGGTATACAGTTCTTTTAAAGCCCCTACTACTGAGGAAGGAAGTAAGGCAGATTGTAATTTTAGCACAATAAAGGATTTTATAGTAGTTTTTTTTTTTTTTTTTAAATAACAGGAACCATTAGTGACTTACATAAAGTCACGATGGAGGTATACAGTTCTTCTAAAGCCCCTACTACTGAGTAAGGAAGTAAGGCAGATTGTAATTTTAGCACAATAAAGGATTTTATAGTAGTTTTTTTTTTTTTAATTAACAGGAACCATCAGTGACTTACATAAAGTCACGATGGAGGTATACAGTTCTTCTAAAGCCCCTACTACCGAGGAAGGAAGTAAGGCAGATTGTAATTTTAGCACAATAAAGGATTTTATAGTAGTTTTTTTTTTTTTTTTTAAATAACAGGAACCATTAGTGACTTCCATAAAGTCACGATGGAGGTATACAGTTCTTCTAAAGCCCCTACTACCGAGGAAGGAAGTAAGGCAGATTGTAATTTTAGCACAATAAAGGATTTTATAGTAGTTTTTTTTTTTTTTTAAATAACAGGAACCATCAGTGACTTACATAAAGTCACGATGGAGGTATACAGTTCTTCTAAAGCCCCTACTACTGAGGAAGGAAGTAAGGCAGATTGTAATTTTAGCACAATAAAGGATTTTATAGTAGTTTTTTTTTTTTTTTTTAAATAACAGGAACCATTAGTGACTTACATAAAGTCACGATGGAGTTATACAGTTCTTCTAAAGCCCCTACTACTGAGGAAGGAAGTAAGGCAGATTGTAATTTTAGCACAATACAGGATTTTATAGTAGTTTTTTTTTTTTTTTTAAATAACAGGAACCATTAGTGACTTACATAAAGTCACGATGGAGGTATACAGTTCTTCTAAAGCCCCTACTACCGAGGAAGGAAGTAAGGCAGATTGTAATTTTAGCACAATAAAGGATTTTATAGTATTTTTTTTTTTTTTTTTTAAATAACAGGAACCATTAGTGACTTACATAAAGTCACGATGGAGGTATACAGTTCTTCTAAAGCCCCTACTACTGAGTAAGGAAGTAAGGCAGATTGTAATTTTAGCACAATAAAGGATTTTATAGTAGTTTTTTTTTTTTTTTTTAAATAACAGGAACCATTAGTGACTTACATAAAGTCACGATGGAGGTATACAGTTCTTCTAAAGCCCCTACTACTGAGTAAGGAAGTAAGGCAGATTGTAATTTTAGCACAATAAAGGATTTTATAGTAGTTTTTTTTTTTTTTTTTAAATAACAGGAACCATTAGTGACTTACATAAAGTCACGATGGAGGTATACAGTTCTTCTAAAGCCCCTACTACTGAGGAAGGAAGTAAGGCAGATTGTAATTTTCGCACAATAAAGGATTTTATAGTAGTTTTTTTTTTTTTTTTTAAATAACAGGAACCATTAGTGACTTACATAAAGTCACGATGGAGGTATACAGTTCTTCTAAAGCCCCTACTACTGAGTAAGGAAGTAAGGCAGATTGTAATTTTAGCACAATAAAGGATTTTATAGTAGTTTTTTTTTTTTTAATTAACAGGAACCATCAGTGACTTACATAAAGTCACGATGGAGTTATACAGTTCTTCTAAAGCCCCTACTACCGAGGAAGGAAGTAAGGCAGATTGTAATTTTAGCACAATAAAGGATTTTATAGTAGTTTTTTTTTTTTTTTTTAAATAACAGGAACCATTAGTGACTTACATAAAGTCACGATGGAGGTATACAGTTCTTCTAAAGCCCCTACTACCGAGGAAGGAAGTAAGGCAGATTGTAATTTTAGCACAATAAAGGATTTTATAGTAGTTTTGTTTTTTTTTTAAATAACAGGAACCATCAGTGACTTACATAAAGTCACGATGGAGGTATACAGTTCTTCTAAAGCCCCTACTACTGAGGAAGGAAGTAAGGCAGATTGTAATTTTAGCACAATAAAGGATTTTATAGTAGTTTTTTTTTTTTTTTTTAAATAACAGGAACCATTAGTGACTTACATAAAGTCACGATGGAGGTATACAGTTCTTCTAAAGCCCCTACTACTGAGGAAGGAAGTAAGGCAGATTGTAATTTTAGCACAATACAGGATTTTATAGTAGTTTTTTTTTTTTTTTAAATAACAGGAACCATTAGTGACTTACATAAAGTCACGATGGAGGTATACAGTTCTTCTAAAGCCCCTACTACCGAGGAAGGAAGTAAGGCAGATTGTAATTTTAGCACAATAAAGGATTTTATAGTAGTTTTTTTTTTTTTTTTAAATAACAGGAACCATCAGTGACTTACATAAAGTCACGATGGAGGTATACAGTTCTTCTAAAGCCCCTACTACTGAGGAAGGAAGTAAGGCAGATTGTAATTTTAGCACAATAAAGGATTTTATAGTAGTTTTTTTTTTTTTTTTAATAACAGGAACCATCAGTGACTTACATAAAGTCACGATGGAGGTATACAGTTCTTCTAAAGCCCCTACTACTGAGGAAGGAAGTAAGGCAGATTGTAATTTTAGCACAATAAAGGATTTTATAGTAGTTTTTTTTTTTTTTTAAATAACAGGAACCATCAGTGACTTACATAAAGTCACGATGGAGGTATACAGTTCTTCTAAAGCCCCTACTACTGAGTAAGGAAGTAAGGCAGATTGTAATTTTAGCACAATAAAGGATTTTATAGTAGTTTTTTTTTTTTTTTTTTAAATAACAGGAACCATTAGTGACTTACATAAAGTCACGATGGAGGTATACAGTTCTTCTAAAGCCCCTACTACTGAGGAAGGAAGTAAGGCAGATTGTAATTTTAGCACAATAAAGGATTTTATAGTAGTTTTTTTTTTTTTTAAATAACAGGAACCATCAGTGACTTACATAAAGTCACGATGGAGGTATACAGTTCTTCTAAAGCCCCTACTACCGAGGAAGGAAGTAAGGCAGATTGTAATTTTAGCACAATAAAGGATTTTATAGTAGTTTTTTTTTTTTTTTAAATAACAGGAACCATAATTGACATACATAAAGTCACGATGGAGGTATACAGTTCTTCTAAAGCCCCTACTACCGAGGAAGGAAGTAAGGCAGATTGTAATTTTAGCACAATAAAGGATTTTATAGTAGTTTTTTTTTTTTTTTTTAAATAACAGGAACCATTAGTGACTTACATAAAGTCACGATGGAGGTATACAGTTCTTCTAAAGCCCCTACTACCGAGGAAGGAAGTAAGGCAGATTGTAATTTTAGCACAATAAAGGATTTTATAGTAGTTTTTTTTTTTTTTTTAAATAACAGGAACCATTAGTGACTTACATAAAGTCACGATGGAGGTATACAGTTCTTCTAAAGCCCCTACTACCGAGGAAGGAAGTAAGGCAGATTGTAATTTTAGCACAATAAAGGATTTTATAGTAGTTTTTTTTTTTTTAATTAACAGGAACCATCAGTGACTTACATAAAGTCACGATGGAGGTATACAGTTCTTCTAAAGCCCCTACTACCGAGGAAGGAAGTAAGGCAGATTGTAATTTTAGCACAATAAAGGATTTTATAGTAGTTTTTTTTTTTTTTTTTAAATAACAGGAACCATTAGTGACTTAGATAAAGTCACGATGGAGGTATACAGTTCTTCTAAAGCCCCTACTACTGAGTAAGGAAGTAAGGCAGATTGTAATTTTAGCACAATAAAGGATTTTATAGTAGTTTTTTTTTTTTTTAAATAACAGGAACCATTAGTGACTTACATAAAGTCACGATGGAGGTATACAGTTCTTCTAAAGCCCCTACTACTGAGTAGGGAAGTAAGGCAGATTGTAATTTTAGCACAATAAAGGATTTTATAGTAGTTTTTTTTTTTTTAATTAACAGGAACCATTAGTGACTTACATAAAGTCACGATGGAGGTATACAGTTCTTCTAAAGCCCCTACTACTGAGTAAGGAAGTAAGGCAGATTGTAATTTTAGCACAATAAAGGATTTTATAGTAGTTTTTTTTTTTTTTTTTAAATAACAGGAACCATTAGTGACTTACATAAAGTCACGATGGAGGTATACAGTTCTTCTAAAGCCCCTACTACTGAGGAAGGAAGTAAGGCAGATTGTAATTTTAGCACAATAAAGGATTTTATAGTAGTTTTTTTTTTTTTTTTTTAAATAACAGGAACCATTAGTGACTTACATAAAGTCACGATGGAGGTATACAGTTCTTCTAAAGCCCCTACTACTGAGTAAGGAAGTAAGGCAGATTGTAATTTTAGCACAATAAAGGATTTTATAGTAGTTTTTTTTTTTTTTTTTTAAATAACAGGAACCATTAGTGACTTACATAAAGTCACGATGGAGGTATACAGTTCTTCTAAAGCCCCTACTACTGAGTAAGGAAGTAAGGCAGATTGTAATTTTAGCACAATAAAGGATTTTATAGTAGTTTTTTTTTTTTTTTTTAAATAACAGGAACCATTAGTGACTTACATAAAGTCACGATGGAGGTATACAGTTCTTCTAAAGCCCCTACTACTGAGGAAGGAAGTAAGGCAGATTGTAATTTTAGCACAATAAAGGATTTTATAGTAGTTTTTTTTTTTTTTTTTAAATAACAGGAACCATTAGTGACTTACATAAAGTCACGATGGAGGTATACAGTTCTTCTAAAGCCCCTACTACTGAGTAAGGAAGTAAGGCAGATTGTAATTTTAGCACAATAAAGGATTTTATAGTAGTTTTTTTTTTTTTTTTTTAAATAACAGGAACCATTAGTGACTTACATAAAGTCACGATGGAGGTATACAGTTCTTCTAAAGCCCCTACTACTGAGTAAGGAAGTAAGGCAGATTGTAATTTTAGCACAATAAAGGATTTTATAGTAGTTTTTTTTTTTTTTTTTAAATAACAGGAACCATTAGTGACTTACATAAAGTCACGATGGAGGTATACAGTTCTTCTAAAGCCCCTACTACTGAGGAAGGAAGTAAGGCAGATTGTAATTTTAGCACAATAAAGGATTTTATAGTAGTTTTTTTTTTTTTTTTAAATAACAGGAACCATTAGTGACTTACATAAAGTCACGATGGAGGTATACAGTTCTTCTAAAGCCCCTACTACTGAGTAAGGAAGTAAGGCAGATTGTAATTTTAGCACAATAAAGGATTTTATAGTAGTTTTTTTTTTTTTTTAAATGACAGGAACCATCAGTGACTTACATAAAGTCACGATGGAGGTATACAGTTCTTCTAAAGCCCCTACTACCGAGGAAGGAAGTAAGGCAGATTGTAATTTTAGCACAATAAAGGATTTTATAGTAGTTTTTTTTTTTTTTTTTAAATAACAGGAACCATTAGTGACTTACATAAAGTCACGATGGAGGTATACAGTTCTTCTAAAGCCCCTACTACTGAGTAAGGAAGTAAGGCAGATTGTAATTTTAGCACAATAAAGGATTTTATAGTAGTTTTTTTTTTTTTTAATTAACAGGAACCATCAGTGACTTACATAAAGTCACGATGGAGTTATACAGTTCTTCTAAAGCCCCTACTACCGAGGAAGGAAGTAAGGCAGATTGTAATTTTAGCACAATAAAGGATTTTATAGTAGTTTTTTTTTTTTTTTTAAATAACAGGAACCATTAGTGACTTACATAAAGTCACGATGGAGGTATACAGTTCTTCTAAAGCCCCTACTACCGAGGAAGGAAGTAAGGCAGATTGTAATTTTAGCACAATAAAGGATTTTATAGTAGTTTTTTTTTTTTTTTAAATAACAGGAACCATCAGTGACTTACATAAAGTCACGATGGAGGTATACAGTTCTTCTAAAGCCCCTACTACTGAGGAAGGAAGTAAGGCAGATTGTAATTTTAGCACAATAAAGGATTTTATAGTAGTTTTTTTTTTTTTTTTTAAATAACAGGAACCATTAGTGACTTACATAAAGTCACGATGGAGGTATACAGTTCTTCTAAAGCCCCTACTACTGAGGAAGGAAGTAAGGCAGATTGTAATTTTAGCACAATACAGGATTTTATAGTAGTTTTTTTTTTTTTTTAAATAACAGGAACCATTAGTGACTTACATAAAGTCACGATGGAGGTATACAGTTCTTCTAAAGCCCCTACTACCGAGGAAGGAAGTAAGGCAGATTGTAATTTTAGCACAATAAAGGATTTTATAGTAGTTTTTTTTTTTTTTTTAAATAACAGGAACCATCAGTGACTTACATAAAGTCACGATGGAGGTATACAGTTCTTCTAAAGCCCCTACTACTGAGGAAGGAAGTAAGGCAGATTGTAATTTTAGCACAATAAAGGATTTTATAGTAGTTTTTTTTTTTTTTTAAATAACAGGAACCATCAGTGACTTACATAAAGTCACGATGGAGGTATACAGTTCTTCTAAAGCCCCTACTACTGAGGAAGGAAGTAAGGCAGATTGTAATTTTAGCACAATAAAGGATTTTATAGTAGTTTTTTTTTTTTTTTAAATAACAGGAACCATCAGTGACTTACATAAAGTCACGATGGAGGTATACAGTTCTTCTAAAGCCCCTACTACTGAGTAAGGAAGTAAGGCAGATTGTAATTTTAGCACAATAAAGGATTTTATAGTAGTTTTTTTTTTTTTTTTTTAAATAACAGGAACCATTAGTGACTTACATAAAGTCACGATGGAGGTATACAGTTCTTCTAAAGCCCCTACTACTGAGGAAGGAAGTAAGGCAGATTGTAATTTTAGCACAATAAAGGATTTTATAGTAGTTTTTTTTTTTTTTAAATAACAGGAACCATCAGTGACTTACATAAAGTCACGATGGAGGTATACAGTTCTTCTAAAGCCCCTACTACCGAGGAAGGAAGTAAGGCAGATTGTAATTTTAGCACAATAAAGGATTTTATAGTAGTTTTTTTTTTTTTTTAAATAACAGGAACCATCAGTGACTTACATAAAGTCACGATGGAGGTATACAGTTCTTCTAAAGCCCCTACTACCGAGGAAGGAAGTAAGGCAGATTGTAATTTTAGCACAATAAAGGATTTTATAGTAGTTTTTTTTTTTTTTTTTAAATAACAGGAACCATTAGTGACTTACATAAAGTCACGATGGAGGTATACAGTTCTTCTAAAGCCCCTACTCCCGAGGAAGGAAGTAAGGCATATTGTAATTTTAGCACAATAAAGGATTTTATAGTAGTTTTTTTTTTTTTTTTTAAATAACAGGAACCATTAGTGACTTACATAAAGTCACGATGGAGGTATACAGTTCTTCTAAAGCCCCTACTACCGAGGAAGGAAGTAAGGCAGATTGTAATTTTAGCACAATAAAGGATTTTATAGTAGTTTTTTTTTTTTTAATTAACAGGAACCATCAGTGACTTACATAAAGTCACGATGGAGGTATACAGTTCTTCTAAAGCCCCTACTACCGAGGAAGGAAGTAAGGCAGATTGTAATTTTAGCACAATAAAGGATTTTATAGTAGTTTTTTTTTTTTTTTTTAAATAACAGGAACCATTAGTGACTTAGATAAAGTCACGATGGAGGTATACAGTTCTTCTAAAGCCCCTACTACTGAGTAAGGAAGTAAGGCAGATTGTAATTTTAGCACAATAAAGGATTTTATAGTAGTTTTTTTTTTTTTTAAATAACAGGAACCATTAGTGACTTACATAAAGTCACGATGGAGGTATACAGTTCTTCTAAAGCCCCTACTACTGAGTAGGGAAGTAAGGCAGATTGTAATTTTAGCACAATAAAGGATTTTATAGTAGTTTTTTTTTTTTTAATTAACAGGAACCATTAGTGACTTACATAAAGTCACGATGGAGGTATACAGTTCTTCTAAAGCCCCTACTACTGAGGAAGGAAGTAAGGCAGATTGTAATTTTAGCACAATAAAGGATTTTATAGTAGTTTTTTTTTTTTTTTTTAAATAACAGGAACCATTAGTGACTTACATAAAGTCACGATGGAGGTATACAGTTCTTCTAAAGCCCCTACTACTGAGGAAGGAAGTAAGGCAGATTGTAATTTTAGCACAATAAAGGTTTTTATAGTAGTTTTTTTTTTTTTTTTTTAAATAACAGGAACCATTAGTGACTTACATAAAGTCACGATGGAGGTATACAGTTCTTCTAAAGCCCCTACTACTGAGTAAGGAAGTAAGGCAGATTGTAATTTTAGCACAATAAAGGATTTTATAGTAGTTTTTTTTTTTTTTTTTTAAATAACAGGAACCATTAGTGACTTACATAAAGTCACGATGGAGGTATACAGTTCTTCTAAAGCCCCTACTACTGAGTAAGGAAGTAAGGCAGATTGTAATTTTAGCACAATAAAGGATTTTATAGTAGTTTTTTTTTTTTTTTTTAAATAACAGGAACCATTAGTGACTTACATAAAGTCACGATGGAGGTATACAGTTCTTCTAAAGCCCCTACTACTGAGGAAGGAAGTAAGGCAGATTGTAATTTTAGCACAATAAATGATTTTATAGTAGTTTTTTTTTTTTTTTTTAAATAACAGGAACCATTAGTGACTTACATAAAGTCACGATGGAGGTATACAGTTCTTCTAAAGCCCCTACTACTGAGTAAGGAAGTAAGGCAGATTGTAATTTTAGCACAATAAAGGATTTTATAGTAGTTTTTTTTTTTTTTTTTTAAATAACAGGAACCATTAGTGACTTACATAAAGTCACGATGGAGGTATACAGTTCTTCTAAAGCCCCTACTACTGAGTAAGGAAGTAAGGCAGATTGTAATTTTAGCACAATAAAGGATTTTATAGTAGTTTTTTTTTTTTTTTTTAAATAACAGGAACCATTAGTGACTTACATAAAGTCACGATGGAGGTATACAGTTCTTCTAAAGCCCCTACTACTGAGGAAGGAAGTAAGGCAGATTGTAATTTTAGCACAATAAAGGATTTTATAGTAGTTTTTTTTTTTTTTTTAAATAACAGGAACCATTAGTGACTTACATAAAGTCACGATGGAGGTATACAGTTCTTCTAAAGCCCCTACTACTGAGTAAGGAAGTAAGGCAGATTGTAATTTTAGCACAATAAAGGATTTTATAGTAGTTTTTTTTTTTTTTTAAATGACAGGAACCATCAGTGACTTACATAAAGTCACGATGGAGGTATACAGTTCTTCTAAAGCCCCTACTACCGAGGAAGGAAGTAAGGCAGATTGTAATTTTAGCACAATAAAGGATTTTATAGTAGTTTTTTTTTTTTTTTTTAAATAACAGGAACCATTAGTGACTTACATAAAGTCACGATGGAGGTATACAGTTCTTCTAAAGCCCCTACTACTGAGTAAGGAAGTAAGGCAGATTGTAATTTTAGCACAATAAAGGATTTTATAGTAGTTTTTTTTTTTTTTTTTAAATAACAGGAACCATTAGTGACTTACATAAAGTCACGATGGAGGTATACAGTTCTTCTAAAGCCCCTACTACTGAGGAAGGAAGTAAGGCAGATTGTATTTTAGCACAATAAAGGATTTTATAGTAGTTTTTTTTTTTTTTTAAATAACAGGAACCATTAGTGACTTACATAAAGTCACGATGGAGGTATACAGTTCTTCTAAAGCCCCTACTACCGAGGAAGGAAGTAAGGCAGATTGTAATTTTAGCACAATAAAGGATTTTATAGTAGTTTTTTTTTTTTTTTTTAAATAACAGGAACCATTAGTGACTTACATAAAGTCACGATGGAGGTATACAGTTCTTCTAAAGCCCCTACTACTGAGGAAGGAAGTAAGGCAGATTGTAATTTTAGCACAATAAAGGATTTTATAGTAGTTTTTTTTTTTTTTTTTTAAATAACAGGAACCATTAGTGACTTACATAAAGTCACGATGGAGGTATACAGTTCTTCTAAAGCCCCTACTACCGAGGAAGGAAGTAAGGCAGATTGTAATTTTAGCACAATAAAGGATTTTAAAGTAGTTTTTTTTTTTTTTTTTAAATAACAGGAACCATCAGTGACTTACATAAAGTCACGATGGAGGTATACAGTTCTTCTAAAGCCCCTACTACTGAGGAAGGAAGTAAGGCAGATTGTAATTTTAGCACAATAAAGGATTTTATAGTAGTTTTTTTTTTTTTTTAAATAACAGGAACCATTAGTGACTTACATAAAGTCACGATGGAGGTATACAGTTCTTCTAAAGCCCCTACTACTGAGGAAGGAAGTAAGGCAGATTGTAATTTTAGCACAATAAAGGATTTTATAGTAGTTTTTTTTTTTTTTTTTAAATAACAGTAACCATTAGTGACTTACATAAAGTCACGATGGAGGTATACAGTTCTTCTAAAGCCCCTACTACTGAGTAAGGAAGTAAGGCAGATTGTAATTTTAGCACAATAAAGGATTTTATAGTAGTTTTCTTTTTTTTTTTAAATAACAGGAACCATCAGTGACTTACATAAAGTCACGATGGAGGTATACAGTTCTTCTAAAGCCCCTACTACCGAGGAAGGAAGTAAGGCAGATTGTAATTTTAGCACAATAAAGGATTTTATAGTAGTTTTTTTTTTTTTTTTTTAAATAACAGGAACCATTAGTGACTTACATAAAGTCACGATGGAGGTATACAGTTCTTCTAAAGCCCCTACTACCGAGGAAGGAAGTAAGGCAGATTGTAATTTTAGCACAATAAAGGATTTTATAGTAGTTTTTTTTTTTTTTTTTAAATAACAGGAACCATTAGTGACTTACATAAAGTCACGATGGAGGTATACAGTTCTTCTAAAGCCCCTACTACTGAGTAAGGAAGTAAGGCAGATTGTAATTTTAGCACAATAAAGGATTTTATAGTAGTTTTTTTTTTTTTTTTTAAATAACAGGAACCATCAGTGACTTACATAAAGTCACGATGGAGGTATACAGTTCTTCTAAAGCCCCTACTACCGAGGAAGGAAGTAAGGCAGATTGTATTTTAGCACAATAAAGGATTTTATAGTAGTTTTTTTTTTTTTTTTTAAATAACAGGAACCATTAGTGACTTACATAAAGTCACGATGGAGGTATACAGTTCTTCTAAAGCCCCTACTACTGAGTAAGGAAGTAAGGCAGATTGTAATTTTAGCACAATAAAGGATTTTATAGTAGTTTTTTTTTTTTTAATTAACAGGAACCATCAGTGACTTACATAAAGTCACGATGGAGGTATACAGTTCTTCTAAAGC
Source organism: Acanthosoma haemorrhoidale (assembly GCA_930367205.1). Lineage (NCBI taxonomy): Eukaryota > Metazoa > Arthropoda > Insecta > Hemiptera > Acanthosomatidae > Acanthosoma > Acanthosoma haemorrhoidale. Next base: position 187,398,111 of record OV884011.1, read on the forward strand.
CCCTACTACCGAGGAAGGAAGTAAGGCAGATTGTAATTTTAGCACAATAAAGGATTTTATAGTAGTTTTTTTTTTTTTTTTTAAATAACAGGAACCATTAGTGACTTCCATAAAGTCACGATGGAGGTATACAGTTCTTCTAAAGCCCCTACTACTGAGGAAGGAAGTAAGGCAGATTGTAATTTTAGCACAATACAGGATTTTATAGTAGTTTTTTTTTTTTTTTAAATAACAGGAACCATTAGTGACTTACATAAAGTCACGATGGAGGTATACAGTTCTTCTAAAGCCCCTACTACCGAGGAAGGAAGTAAGGCAGATTGTAATTTTAGCACAATAAAGGATTTTATAGTAGTTTTTTTTTTTTTTTTAAATAACAGGAACCATCAGTGACTTACATAAAGTCACGATGGAGGTATACAGTTCTTCTAAAGCCCCTACTACTGAGGAAGGAAGTAAGGCAGATTGTAATTTTAGCACAATAAAGGATTTTATAGTAGTTTTTTTTTTTTTTTAAATGACAGGAACCATCAGTGACTTACATAAAGTCACGATGGAGGTATACAGTTCTTCTAAAGCCCCTACTACTGAGGAAGGAAGTAAGGCAGATTGTAATTTTAGCACAATAAAGGATTTTATAGTAGTTTTTTTTTTTTTTTAAATAACAGGAACCATCAGTGACTTACATAAAGTCACGATGGAGGTATACAGTTCTTCTAAAGCCCCTACTACTGAGTAAGGAAGTAAGGCAGATTGTAATTTTAGCACAATAAAGGATTTTATAGTAGTTTTTTTTTTTTTTTTTTAAATAACAGGAACCATTAGTGACTTACATAAAGTCACGATGGAGGTATACAGTTCTTCTAAAGCCCCTACTACTGAGGAAGGAAGTAAGGCAGATTGTAATTTTAGCACAATAAAGGATTTTATAGTAGTTTTTTTTTTTTTTAAATAACAGGAACCATCAGTGACTTACATAAAGTCACGATGGAGGTATACAGTTCTTCTAAAGCCCCTACTACCGAGGAAGGAAGTAAGGCAGATTGTAATTTTAGCACAATAAAGGATTTTATAGTAGTTTTTTTTTTTTTTTTAAATAACAGGAACCATCAGTGACTTACATAAAGTCACGATGGAGGTATACAGTTCTTCTAAAGCCCCTACTACCGAGGAAGGAAGTAAGGCAGATTGTAATTTTAGCACAATAAAGGATTTTATAGTAGTTTTTTTTTTTTTTTTTAAATAACAGGAACCATTAGTGACTTACATAAAGTCACGATGGAGGTATACAGTTCTTCTAAAGCCCCTACTACCGAGGAAGGAAGTAAGGCAGATTGTAATTTTAGCACAATAAAGGATTTTATAGTAGTTTTTTTTTTTTTTTTAAATAACAGGAACCATTAGTGACTTACATAAAGTCACGATGGAGGTATACAGTTCTTCTAAAGCCCCTACTACCGAGGAAGGAAGTAAGGCAGATTGTAATTTTAGCACAATAAAGGATTTTATAGTAGTTTTTTTTTTTTTAATTAACAGGAACCATCAGTGACTTACATAAAGTCACGATGGAGGTATACAGTTCTTCTAAAGCCCCTACTACCGAGGAAGGAAGTAAGGCAGATTGTAATTTTAGCACAATAAAGGATTTTATAGTAGTTTTTTTTTTTTTTTTTAAATAACAGGAACCATTAGTGACTTAGATAAAGTCACGATGGAGGTATACAGTTCTTCTAAAGCCCCTACTACTGAGTAAGGAAGTAAGGCAGATTGTAATTTTAGCACAATAAAGGATTTTATAGTAGTTTTTTTTTTTTTTAAATAACAGGAACCATTAGTGACTTACATAAAGTCACGATGGAGGTATACAGTTCTTCTAAAGCCCCTACTACTGAGTAAGGAAGTAAGGCAGATTGTAATTTTAGCACAATAAAGGATTTTATAGTAGTTTTTTTTTTTTTAATTAACAGGAACCATTAGTGACTTACATAAAGTCACGATGGAGGTATACAGTTCTTCTAAAGCCCCTACTACTGAGTAAGGAAGTAAGGCAGATTGTAATTTTAGCACAATAAAGGATTTTATAGTAGTTTTTTTTTTTTTTTTTAAATAACAGGAACCATTAGTGACTTACATAAAGTCACGATGGAGGTATACAGTTCTTCTAAAGCCCCTACTACCGAGGAAGGAAGTAAGGCAGATTGTAATTTTAGCACAATAAAGGATTTTATAGTAGTTTTTTTTTTTTTTTTTTAAATAACAGGAACCATTAGTGACTTACATAAAGTCACGATGGAGGTATACAGTTCTTCTAAAGCCCCTACTACTGAGTAAGGAAGTAAGGCAGATTGTAATTTTAGCACAATAAAGGATTTTATAGTAGTTTTTTTTTTTTTTTTTTAAATAACAGGAACCATTAGTGACTTACATAAAGTCACGATGGAGGTATACAGTTCTTCTAAAGCCCCTACTACTGAGTAAGGAAGTAAGGCAGATTGTAATTTTAGCACAATAAAGGATTTTATAGTAGTTTTTTTTTTTTTTTTTAAATAACAGGAACCATTAGTGACTTACATAAAGTCACGATGGAGGTATACAGTTCTTCTAAAGCCCCTACTACTGAGGAAGGAAGTAAGGCAGATTGTAATTTTAGCACAATAAAGGATTTTATAGTAGTTTTTTTTTTTTTTTTTAAATAACAGGAACCATTAGTGACTTACATAAAGTCACGATGGAGGTATACAGTTCTTCTAAAGCCCCTACTACTGAGTAAGGAAGTAAGGCAGATTGTAATTTTAGCACAATAAAGGATTTTATAGTAGTTTTTTTTTTTTTTTTTTTAAATAACAGGAACCATTAGTGACTTACATAAAGTCACGATGGAGGTATACAGTTCTTCTAAAGCCCCTACTACTGAGTAAGGAAGTAAGGCAGATTGTAATTTTAGCACAATAAAGGATTTTATAGTAGTTTTTTTTTTTTTTTTTAAATAACAGGAACCATTAGTGACTTACATAAAGTCACGATGGAGGTATACAGTTCTTCTAAAGCCCCTACTACTGAGGAAGGAAGTAAGGCAGATTGTAATTTTAGCACAATAAAGGATTTTATAGTAGTTTTTTTTTTTTTTTTAAATAACAGGAACCATTAGTGACTTACATAAAGTCACGATGGAGGTATACAGTTCTTCTAAAGCCCCTACTACTGAGTAAGGAAGTAAGGCAGATTGTAATTTTAGCACAATAAAGGATTTTATAGTAGTTTTTTTTTTTTTTTAAATGACAGGAACCATCAGTGACTTACATAAAGTCACGATGGAGGTATACAGTTCTTCTAAAGCCCCTACTACCGAGGAAGGAAGTAAGGCAGATTGTAATTTTAGCACAATAAAGGATTTTATAGTAGTTTTTTTTTTTTTTTTTAAATAACAGGAACCATTAGTGACTTACATAAAGTCACGATGGAGGTATACAGTTCTTCTAAAGCCCCTACTACTGAGTAAGGAAGTAAGGCAGATTGTAATTTTAGCACAATAAAGGATTTTATAGTAGTTTTTTTTTTTTTTTTTAAATAACAGGAACCATTAGTGACTTACATAAAGTCACGATGGAGGTATACAGTTCTTCTAAAGCCCCTACTACTGAGGAAGGAAGTAAGGCAGATTGTATTTTAGCACAATAAAGGATTTTATAGTAGTTTTTTTTTTTTTTTAAATAACAGGAACCATTAGTGACTTACATAAAGTCACGATGGAGGTATACAGTTCTTCTAAAGCCCCTACTACCGAGGAAGGAAGTAAGGCAGATTGTAATTTTAGCACAATAAAGGATTTTATAGTAGTTTTTTTTTTTTTTTTTAAATAACAGGAACCATTAGTGACTTACATAAAGTCACGATGGAGGTATACAGTTCTTCTAAAGCCCCTACTACTGAGGAAGGAAGTAAGGCAGATTGTAATTTTAGCACAATAAAGGATTTTATAGTAGTTTTTTTTTTTTTTTTTTAAATAACAGGAACCATTAGTGACTTACATAAAGTCACGATGGAGGTATACAGTTCTTCTAAAGCCCCTACTACCGAGGAAGGAAGTAAGGCAGATTGTAATTTTAGCACAATAAAGGATTTTAAAGTAGTTTTTTTTTTTTTTTTTAAATAACAGGAACCATCAGTGACTTACATAAAGTCACGATGGAGGTATACAGTTCTTCTAAAGCCCCTACTACTGAGGAAGGAAGTAAGGCAGATTGTAATTTTAGCACAATAAAGGATTTTATAGTAGTTTTTTTTTTTTTTTAAATAACAGGAACCATTAGTGACTTACATAAAGTCACGATGGAGGTATACAGTTCTTCTAAAGCCCCTACTACTGAGGAAGGAAGTAAGGCAGATTGTAATTTTAGCACAATAAAGGATTTTATAGTAGTTTTTTTTTTTTTTTTTAAATAACAGTAACCATTAGTGACTTACATAAAGTCACGATGGAGGTATACAGTTCTTCTAAAGCCCCTACTACTGAGTAAGGAAGTAAGGCAGATTGTAATTTTAGCACAATAAAGGATTTTATAGTAGTTTTCTTTTTTTTTTTAAATAACAGGAACCATCAGTGACTTACATAAAGTCACGATGGAGGTATACAGTTCTTCTAAAGCCCCTACTACCGAGGAAGGAAGTAAGGCAGATTGTAATTTTAGCACAATAAAGGATTTTATAGTAGTTTTTTTTTTTTTTTTTAAATAACAGGAACCATTAGTGACTTACATAAAGTCACGATGGAGGTATACAGTTCTTCTAAAGCCCCTACTACCGAGGAAGGAAGTAAGGCAGATTGTAATTTTAGCACAATAAAGGATTTTATAGTAGTTTTTTTTTTTTTTTTTAAATAACAGGAACCATTAGTGACTTACATAAAGTCACGATGGAGGTATACAGTTCTTCTAAAGCCCCTACTACTGAGTAAGGAAGTAAGGCAGATTGTAATTTTAGCACAATAAAGGATTTTATAGTAGTTTTTTTTTTTTTTTTTTAAATAACAGGAACCATCAGTGACTTACATAAAGTCACGATGGAGGTATACAGTTCTTCTAAAGCCCCTACTACCGAGGAAGGAAGTAAGGCAGATTGTATTTTAGCACAATAAAGGATTTTATAGTAGTTTTTTTTTTTTTTTTTAAATAACAGGAACCATTAGTGACTTACATAAAGTCACGATGGAGGTATACAGTTCTTCTAAAGCCCCTACTACTGAGTAAGGAAGTAAGGCAGATTGTAATTTTAGCACAATAAAGGATTTTATAGTAGTTTTTTTTTTTTTAATTAACAGGAACCATCAGTGACTTACATAAAGTCACGATGGAGGTATACAGTTCTTCTAAAGCCCCTACTACCGAGGAAGGAAGTAAGGCAGATTGTAATTTTAGCACAATAAAGGATTTTATAGTAGTTTTTTTTTTTTTTTTTAAATAACAGGAACCATTAGTGACTTCCATAAAGTCACGATGGAGGTATACAGTTCTTCTAAAGCCCCTACTACCGAGGAAGGAAGTAAGGCAGATTGTAATTTTAGCACAATAAAGGATTTTATAGTAGTTTTTTTTTTTTTTTAAATAACAGGAACCATCAGTGACTTACATAAAGTCACGATGGAGGTATACAGTTCTTCTAAAGCCCCTACTACTGAGGAAGGAAGTAAGGCAGATTGTAATTTTAGCACAATAAAGGATTTTATAGTAGTTTTTTTTTTTTTTTTTTAAATAACAGGAACCATTAGTGACTTACATAAAGTCACGATGGAGGTATACAGTTCTTCTAAAGCCCCTACTACTGAGTAAGGAAGTAAGGCAGATTGTAATTTTAGCACAATAAAGGATTTTATAGTAGTTTTTTTTTTTTTTTTTTTAAATAACAGGAACCATTAGTGACTTACATAAAGTCACGATGGAGGTATACAGTTCTTCTAAAGCCCCTACTACTGAGTAAGGAAGTAAGGCAGATTGTAATTTTAGCACAATAAAGGATTTTATAGTAGTTTTTTTTTTTTTTTTTAAATAACAGGAACCATTAGTGACTTACATAAAGTCACGATGGAGGTATACAGTTCTTCTAAAGCCCCTACTACTGAGGAAGGAAGTAAGGCAGATTGTAATTTTAGCACAATAAAGGATTTTATAGTAGTTTTTTTTTTTTTTTTTAAATAACAGGAACCATTAGTGACTTACATAAAGTCACGATGGAGGTATACAGTTCTTCTAAAGCCCCTACTACTGAGTAAGGAAGTAAGGCAGATTGTAATTTTAGCACAATAAAGGATTTTATAGTAGTTTTTTTTTTTTTTTAAATAACAGGAACCATCAGTGACTTACATAAAGTCACGATGGAGGTATACAGTTCTTCTAAAGCCCCTACTACCGAGGAAGGAAGTAAGGCAGATTGTAATTTTAGCACAATAAAGGATTTTATAGTAGTTTTTTTTTTTTTTTTAAATAACAGGAACCATTAGTGACTTACATAAAGTCACGATGGAGGTATACAGTTCTTCTAAAGCCCCTACTACCGAGGAAGGAAGTAAGGCAGATTGTAATTTTAGCACAATAAAGGATTTTATAGTAGTTTTTTTTTTTTTTTTTTAAATAACAGGAACCATTAGTGACTTACATAAAGTCACGATGGAGGTATACAGTTCTTCTAAAGCCCCTACTACTGAGGAAGGAAGTAAGGCAGATTGTATTTTAGCACAATAAAGGATTTTATAGTAGTTTTTTTTTTTTTTTTTAAATAACAGGAACCATTAGTGACTTACATAAAGTCACGATGGAGGTATACAGTTCTTCTAAAGCCCCTACTACCGAGGAAGGAAGTAAGGCAGATTGTAATTTTAGCACAATAAAGGATTTTATAGTAGTTTTTTTTTTTTTTTTTAAATAACAGGAACCATTAGTGACTTACATAAAGTCACGATGGAGGTATACAGTTCTTCTAAAGCCCCTACTACTGAGGAAGGAAGTAAGGCAGATTGTAATTTTAGCACAATAAAGGATTTTATAGTAGTTTTTTTTTTTTTTTTAAATAACAGGAACCATTAGTGACTTACATAAAGTCACGATGGAGGTATACAGTTCTTCTAAAGCCCCTACTACCGAGGAAGGAAGTAAGGCAGATTGTAATTTTAGCACAATAAAGGATTTTATGGTAGTTTTTTTTTTTTTTTTTAAATAACAGGAACCATTAGTGACTTACATAAAGTCACGATGGAGGTATACAGTTCTTCTAAAGCCCCTACTACCGAGGAAGGAAGTAAGGCAGATTGTAATTTTAGCACAATAAAGGATTTTAAAGTAGTTTTTTTTTTTTTTTTTAAATAACAGGAACCATCAGTGACTTACATAAAGTCACGATGGAGGTATACAGTTCTTCTAAAGCCCCTACTACTGAGGAAGGAAGTAAGGCAGATTGTAATTTTAGCACAATAAAGGATTTTATAGTAGTTTTTTTTTTTTTTAAATAACAGGAACCATTAGTGACTTACATAAAGTCACGATGGAGGTATACAGTTCTTCTAAAGCCCCTACTACTGAGTAAGGAAGTAAGGCAGATTGTAATTTTAGCACAATAAAGGATTTTATAGTAGTTTTTTTTTTTTTAATTAACAGGAACCATCAGTGACTTACATAAAGTCACGATGGAGGTATACAGTTCTTCTAAAGCCCCTACTACCGAGGAAGGAAGTAAGGCAGATTGTAATTTTAGCACAATAAAGGATTTTATAGTAGTTTTTTTTTTTTTTTTTAAATAACAGGAACCATTAGTGACTTCCATAAAGTCACGATGGAGGTATACAGTTCTTCTAAAGCCCCTACTACCGAGGAAGGAAGTAAGGCAGATTGTAATTTTAGCACAATAAAGGATTTTATAGTAGTTTTTTTTTTTTTTTAAATAACAGGAACCATCAGTGACTTACATAAAGTCACGATGGAGGTATACAGTTCTTCTAAAAACCCTACTACTGAGGAAGGAAGTAAGGCAGATTGTAATTTTAGCACAATAAAGGATTTTATAGTAGTTTTTTTTTTTTTTTTTAAATAACAGGAACCATTAGTGACTTACATAAAGTCACGATGGAGTTATACAGTTCTTCTAAAGCCCCTACTACTGAGGAAGGAAGTAAGGCAGATTGTAATTTTAGCACAATACAGGATTTTATAGTAGTTTTTTTTTTTTTTTTAAATAACAGGAACCATTAGTGACTTACATAAAGTCACGATGGAGGTATACAGTTCTTCTAAAGCCCCTACTACTGAGGAAGGAAGTAAGGCAGATTGTAATTTTAGCACAATAAAGGATTTTATAGTAGTTTTTTTTTTTTTTAAATAACAGGAACCATTAGTGACTTACATAAAGTCACGATGGAGGTATACAGTTCTTCTAAAGCCCCTACTACTGAGGAAGGAAGTAAGGCAGATTGTAATTTTAGCACAATACAGGATTTTATAGTAGTTTTTTTTTTTTTTAAATAACAGGAACCATTAGTGACTTACATAAAGTCACGATGGAGGTATACAGTTCTTCTAAAGCCCCTACTACCGAGGAAGGAAGTAAGGCAGATTGTAATTTTAGCACAATAAAGGATTTTATAGTAGTTTTTTTTTTTTTTTTTAAATAACAGGAACCATTAGTGACTTACATAAAGTCACGATGGAGGTATACAGTTCTTCTAAAGCCCCTACTACTGAGTAAGGAAGTAAGGCAGATTGTAATTTTAGCACAATAAAGGATTTTATAGTAGTTTTTTTTTTTTTTTTTAAATAACAGGAACCATTAGTGACTTACATAAAGTCACGATGGAGGTATACAGTTCTTCTAAAGCCCCTACTACCGAGTAAGGAAGTAAGGCAGATTGTAATTTTAGCACAATAAAGGATTTTATAGTAGTTTTTTTTTTTTTTTTTAAATAACAGGAACCATTAGTGACTTACATAAAGTCACGATGGAGGTATACAGTTCTTCTAAAGCCCCTACTACTGAGGAAGGAAGTAAGGCAGATTGTAATTTTAGCACAATAAAGGATTTTATAGTAGTTTTTTTTTTTTTTTTTAAATAACAGGAACCATTAGTGACTTACATAAAGTCACGATGGAGGTATACAGTTCTTCTAAAGCCCCTACTACTGAGTAAGGAAGTAAGGCAGATTGTAATTTTAGCACAATAAAGGATTTTATAGTAGTTTTTTTTTTTTTAATTAACAGGAACCATCAGTGACTTACATAAAGTCACGATGGAGTTATACAGTTCTTCTAAAGCCCCTACTACCGAGGAAGGAAGTAAGGCAGATTGTAATTTTAGCACAATAAAGGATTTTATAGTAGTTTTTTTTTTTTTTTTTAAATAACAGGAACCATTAGTGACTTACATAAAGTCACGATGGAGGTATACAGTTCTTCTAAAGCCCCTACTACCGAGGAAGGAAGTAAGGCAGATTGTAATTTTAGCACAATAAAGGATTTTATAGTAGTTTTTTTTTTTTTTTAAATAACAGGAACCATCAGTGACTTACATAAAGTCACGATGGAGTTATACAGTTCTTCTAAAGCCCCTACTACCGAGGAAGGAAGTAAGGCAGATTGTAATTTTAGCACAATAAAGGATTTTATAGTAGTTTTTTTTTTTTTTTTTTAAATAACAGGAACCATTAGTGACTTACATAAAGTCACGATGGAGGTATACAGTTCTTCTAAAGCCCCTACTACCGAGGAAGGAAGTAAGGCAGATTGTAATTTTAGCACAATAAAGGATTTTATAGTAGTTTTTTTTTTTTTTTAAATAACAGGAACCATCAGTGACTTACATAAAGTCACGATGGAGGTATACAGTTCTTCTAAAGCCCCTACTACTGAGGAAGGAAGTAAGGCAGATTGTAATTTTAGCACAATAAAGGATTTTATAGTAGTTTTTTTTTTTTTTTTTAAATAACAGGAACCATTAGTGACTTACATAAAGTCACGATGGAGGTATACAGTTCTTCTAAAGCCCCTACTACTGAGGAAGGAAGTAAGGCAGATTGTAATTTTAGCACAATACAGGATTTTATAGTAGTTTTTTTTTTTTTTTAAATAACAGGAACCATTAGTGACTTACATAAAGTCACGATGGAGGTATACAGTTCTTCTAAAGCCCCTACTACCGAGGAAGGAAGTAAGGCAGATTGTAATTTTAGCACAATAAAGGATTTTATAGTAGTTTTTTTTTTTTTTTAAATAACAGGAACCATCAGTGACTTACATAAAGTCACGATGGAGGTATACAGTTCTTCTAAAGCCCCTACTACTGAGGAAGGAAGTAAGGCAGATTGTAATTTTAGCACAATAAAGGATTTTATAGTAGTTTTTTTTTTTTTTTAAATAACAGGAACCATCAGTGACTTACATAAAGTCACGATGGAGGTATACAGTTCTTCTAAAGCCCCTACTACTGAGTAAGGAAGTAAGGCAGATTGTAATTTTAGCACAATAAAGGATTTTATAGTAGTTTTTTTTTTTTTTTAAATAACAGGAACCATCAGTGACTTACATAAAGTCACGATGGAGGTATACAGTTCTTCTAAAGCCCCTACTACTGAGTAAGGAAGTAAGGCAGATTGTAATTTTAGCACAATAAAGGATTTTATAGTAGTTTTTTTTTTTTTTTTTAAATAACAGGAACCATTAGTGACTTACATAAAGTCACGATGGAGGTATACAGTTCTTCTAAAGCCCCTACTACTGAGGAAGGAAGTAAGGCAGATTGTAATTTTAGCACAATAAAGGATTTTATAGTAGTTTTTTTTTTTTTTAAATAACAGGAACCATCAGTGACTTACATAAAGTCACGATGGAGGTATACAGTTCTTCTAAAGCCCCTACTACCGAGGAAGGAAGTAAGGCAGATTGTAATTTTAGCACAATAAAGGATTTTATAGTAGTTTTTTTTTTTTTTTTAAATAACAGGAACCATCAGTGACTTACATAAAGTCACGATGGAGGTATACAGTTCTTCTAAAGCCCCTACTACCGAGGAAGGAAGTAAGGCAGATTGTAATTTTAGCACAATAAAGGATTTTATAGTAGTTTTTTTTTTTTTTTTTAAATAACAGGAACCATTAGTGACTTACATAAAGTCACGATGGAGGTATACAGTTCTTCTAAAGCCCCTACTACCGAGGAAGGAAGTAAGGCAGATTGTAATTTTAGCACAATAAAGGATTTTATAGTAGTTTTTTTTTTTTTTTTTAAATAACAGGAACCATTAGTGACTTACATAAAGTCACGATGGAGGTATACAGTTCTTCTAAAGCCCCTACTACCGAGGAAGGAAGTAAGGCAGATTGTAATTTTAGCACAATAAAGGATTTTATAGTAGTTTTTTTTTTTTTTTTTAAATAACAGGAACCATTAGTGACTTACATAAAGTCACGATGGAGGTATACAGTTCTTCTAAAGCCCCTACTACCGAGGAAGGAAGTAAGGCAGATTGTAATTTTAGCACAATAAAGGATTTTATAGTAGTTTTTTTTTTTTTTAATTAACAGGAACCATCAGTGACTTACATAAAGTCACGATGGAGGTATACAGTTCTTCTAAAGCCCCTACTACCGAGGAAGGAAGTAAGGCAGATTGTAATTTTAGCACAATAAAGGATTTTATAGTAGTTTTTTTTTTTTTTTTTAAATAACAGGAACCATTAGTGACTTAGATAAAGTCACGATGGAGGTATACAGTTCTTCTAAAGCCCCTACTACTGAGTAAGGAAGTAAGGCAGATTGTAATTTTAGCACAATAAAGGATTTTATAGTAGTTTTTTTTTTTTTTAAATAACAGGAACCATTAGTGACTTACATAAAGTCACGATGGAGGTATACAGTTCTTCTAAAGCCCCTACTACTGAGTAGGGAAGTAAGGCAGATTGTAATTTTAGCACAATAAAGGATTTTATAGTAGTTTTTTTTTTTTTAATTAACAGGAACCATTAGTGACTTACATAAAGTCACGATGGAGGTATACAGTTCTTCTAAAGCCCCTACTACTGAGTAAGGAAGTAAGGCAGATTGTAATTTTAGCACAATAAAGGATTTTATAGTAGTTTTTTTTTTTTTTTTAAATAACAGGAACCATTAGTGACTTACATAAAGTCACAATGGAGGTATACAGTTCTTCTAAAGCCCCTACTACTGAGGAAGGAAGTAAGGCAGATTGTAATTTTAGCACAATAAAGGATTTTATAGTAGTTTTTTTTTTTTAAAATAACAGGAACCATCAGTGACTTGCATAAAGTCACGATGGAGGTATACAGTTCTTCTAAAGCCCCTACTACTGAGGAAGGAAGTAAGGCAGATTGTAATTTTAGCACAATAAAGGATTTTATAGTAGTTTTTTTTTTTTTTTAAATAACAGGAACCATCAGTGACTTACATAAAGTCACGATGGAGGTATACAGTTCTTCTAAAGCCCCTACTACTGAGGAAGGAAGTAAGGCAGATTGTAATTTTAGCACAATAAAGGATTTTATAGTAGTTTTTTTTTTTTTTTAAATAACAGGAACCATTAGTGACTTACATAAAGTCACGATGGAGGTATACAGTTCTTCTAAAGCCCCTACTACTGAGTAAGGAAGTAAGGCAGATTGTAATTTTAGCACAATAAAGGATTTTATAGTAGTTTTCTTTTTTTTTTTAAATAACAGGAACCATCAGTGACTTACATAAAGTCACGATGGAGGTATACAGTTCTTCTAAAGCCCCTACTACCGAGGAAGGAAGTAAGGCAGATTGTAATTTTAGCACAATAAAGGATTTTATAGTAGTTTTTTTTTTTTTTTTTTAAATAACAGGAACCATTAGTGACTTACATAAAGTCACGATGGAGGTATACAGTTCTTCTAAAGCCCCTACTACCGAGGAAGGAAGTAAGGCAGATTGTAATTTTAGCATAAGAAAGGATTTTATAGTAGTTTTTTTTTTTTTTTTTTAAATAACAGGAACCATTAGTGACTTACATAAAGTCACGATGGAGGTATACAGTTCTTCTAAAGCCCCTACTACTGAGGAAGGAAGTAAGGCAGATTGTATTTTAGCACAATAAAGGATTTTATAGTAGTTTTTTTTTTTTTTTTAAATAACAGGAACCATTAGTGACTTACATAAAGTCACGATGGAGGTATACAGTTCTTCTAAAGCCCCTACTACTGAGTAAGGAAGTAAGGCAGATTGTAATTTTAGCACAATAAAGGATTTTATAGTAGTTTTTTTTTTTTTAATTAACAGGAACCATCAGTGACTTACATAAAGTCACGATGGAGGTATACAGTTCTTCTAAAGCCCCTACTACCGAGGAAGGAAGTAAGGCAGATTGTAATTTTAGCACAATAAAGGATTTTATAGTAGTTTTTTTTTTTTTTTTTTAAATAACAGGAACCATTAGTGACTTCCATAAAGTCACGATGGAGGTATACAGTTCTTCTAAAGCCCCTACTACCGAGGAAGGAAGTAAGGCAGATTGTAATTTTAGCACAATAAAGGATTTTATAGTAGTTTTTTTTTTTTTTTAAATAACAGGAACCATCAGTGACTTACATAAAGTCACGATGGAGGTATACAGTTCTTCTAAAGCCCCTACTACTGAGGAAGGAAGTAAGGCAGATTGTAATTTTAGCACAATAAAGGATTTTATAGTAGTTTTTTTTTTTTTTTTTAAATAACAGGAACCATTAGTGACTTACATAAAGTCACGATGGAGGTATACAGTTCTTCTAAAGCCCCTACTACTGAGTAAGGAAGTAAGGCAGATTGTAATTTTAGCACAATAAAGGATTTTATAGTATTTTTTTTTTTTTTTTTTAAATAACAGGAACCATTAGTGACTTACATAAAGTCACGATGGAGGTATACAGTTCTTCTAAAGCCCCTACTACTGAGTAAGGAAGTAAGGCAGATTGTAATTTTAGCACAATAAAGGATTTTATAGTAGTTTTTTTTTTTTTTTTTAAATAACAGGAACCATTAGTGACTTACATAAAGTCACGATGGAGGTATACAGTTCTTCTAAAGCCCCTACTACTGAGGAAGGAAGTAAGGCAGATTGTAATTTTAGCACAATAAAGGATTTTATAGTAGTTTTTTTTTTTTTTTTAAATAACAGGAACCATTAGTGACTTACATAAAGTCACGATGGAGGTATACAGTTCTTCTAAAGCCCCTACTACTGAGTAAGGAAGTAAGGCAGATTGTAATTTTAGCACAATAAAGGATTTTATAGTAGTTTTTTTTTTTTTTTAAATAACAGGAACCATCAGTGACTTACATAAAGTCACGATGGAGGTATACAGTTCTTCTAAAGCCCCTACTACCGAGGAAGGAAGTAAGGCAGATTGTAATTTTAGCACAATAAAGGATTTTATAGTAGTTTTTTTTTTTTTTTTTAAATAACAGGAACCATTAGTGACTTACATAAAGTCACGATGGAGGTATACAGTTCTTCTAAAGCCCCTACTACCGAGGAAGGAAGTAAGGCAGATTGTAATTTTAGCACAATAAAGGATTTTATAGTATTTTTTTTTTTTTTTTTTAAATAACAGGAACCATTAGTGACTTACATAAAGTCACGATGGAGGTATACAGTTCTTCTAAAGCCCCTACTACTGAGGAAGGAAGTAAGGCAGATTGTATTTTAGCACAATAAAGGATTTTATAGTAGTTTTTTTTTTTTTTTTTAAATAACAGGAACCATTAGTGACTTACATAAAGTCACGATGGAGGTATACAGTTCTTCTAAAGCCCCTACTACCGAGGTAGGAAGTAAGGCAGATTGTAATTTTAGCACAATAAAGGATTTTATAGTAGTTTTTTTTTTTTTTTTTAAATAACAGGAACCATTAGTGACTTACATAAAGTCACGATGGAGGTATACAGTTCTTCTAAAGCCCCTACTACTGAGGAAGGAAGTAAGGCAGATTGTAATTTTAGCACAATAAAGGATTTTATAGTAGTTTTTTTTTTTTTTTTTAAATAACAGGAACCATTAGTGACTTACATAAAGTCACGATGGAGGTATACAGTTCTTCTAAAGCCCCTACTACCGAGGAAGGAAGTAAGGCAGATTGTAATTTTAGCACAATAAAGGATTTTATGGTAGTTTTTTTTTTTTTTTTTAAATAACAGGAACCATTAGTGACTTACATAAAGTCACGATGGAGGTATACAGTTCTTCTAAAGCCCCTACTACCGAGGAAGGAAGTAAGGCAGATTGTAATTTTAGCACAATAAAGGATTTTAAAGTAGTTTTTTTTTTTTTTTTTAAATAACAGGAACCATCAGTGACTTACATAAAGTCACGATGGAGGTATACAGTTCTTCTAAAGCCCCTACTACTGAGGAAGGAAGTAAGGCAGATTGTAATTTTAGCACAATAAAGGATTTTATAGTAGTTTTTTTTTTTTTTAAATAACAGGAACCATTAGTGACTTACATAAAGTCACGATGGAGGTATACAGTTCTTCTAAAGCCCCTACTACTGAGTAAGGAAGTAAGGCAGATTGTAATTTTAGCACAATAAAGGATTTTATAGTAGTTTTTTTTTTTTTAATTAACAGGAACCATCAGTGACTTACATAAAGTCACGATGGAGGTATACAGTTCTTCTAAAGCCCCTACTACCGAGGAAGGAAGTAAGGCAGATTGTAATTTTAGCACAATAAAGGATTTTATAGTATTTTTTTTTTTTTTTTTTAAATAACAGGAACCATTAGTGACTTCCATAAAGTCACGATGGAGGTATACAGTTCTTCTAAAGCCCCTACTACCGAGGAAGGAAGTAAGGCAGATTGTAATTTTAGCACAATAAAGGATTTTATAGTAGTTTTTTTTTTTTTTTAAATAACAGGAACCATCAGTGACTTACATAAAGTCACGATGGAGGTATACAGTTCTTCTAAAAACCCTACTACTGAGGAAGGAAGTAAGGCAGATTGTAATTTTAGCACAATAAAGGATTTTATAGTAGTTTTTTTTTTTTTTTTTAAATAACAGGAACCATTAGTGACTTACATAAAGTCACGATGGAGTTATACAGTTCTTCTAAAGCCCCTACTACTGAGGAAGGAAGTAAGGCAGATTGTAATTTTAGCACAATACAGGATTTTATAGTAGTTTTTTTTTTTTTTTTAAATAACAGGAACCATTAGTGACTTACATAAAGTCACGATGGAGGTATACAGTTCTTCTAAAGCCCCTACTACCGAGGAAGGAAGTAAGGCAGATTGTAATTTTAGCACAATAAAGGATTTTATAGTAGTTTTTTTTTTTTTTTTTAAATAACAGGAACCATTAGTGACTTACATAAAGTCACGATGGAGGTATACAGTTCTTCTAAAGCCCCTACTACTGAGTAAGGAAGTAAGGCAGATTGTAATTTTAGCACAATAAAGGATTTTATAGTAGTTTTTTTTTTTTTTTTTTAAATAACAGGAACCATTAGTGACTTACATAAAGTCACGATGGAGGTATACAGTTCTTCTAAAGCCCCTACTACTGAGTAAGGAAGTAAGGCAGATTGTAATTTTAGCACAATAAAGGATTTTATAGTAGTTTTTTTTTTTTTTTTTAAATAACAGGAACCATTAGTGACTTACATAAAGTCACGATGGAGGTATACAGTTCTTCTAAAGCCCCTACTACTGAGGAAGGAAGTAAGGCAGATTGTAATTTTAGCACAATAAAGGATTTTATAGTAGTTTTTTTTTTTTTTTTTAAATAACAGGAACCATTAGTGACTTACATAAAGTCACGATGGAGGTATACAGTTCTTCTAAAGCCCCTACTACTGAGTAAGGAAGTAAGGCAGATTGTAATTTTAGCACAATAAAGGATTTTATAGTAGTTTTTTTTTTTTTAATTAACAGGAACCATCAGTGACTTACATAAAGTCACGATGGAGTTATACAGTTCTTCTAAAGCCCCTACTACCGAGGAAGGAAGTAAGGCAGATTGTAATTTTAGCACAATAAAGGATTTTATAGTAGTTTTTTTTTTTTTTTTTAAATAACAGGAACCATTAGTGACTTACATAAAGTCACGATGGAGGTATACAGTTCTTCTAAAGCCCCTACTACCGAGGAAGGAAGTAAGGCAGATTGTAATTTTAGCACAATAAAGGATTTTATAGTAGTTTTTTTTTTTTTTAAATAACAGGAACCATCAGTGACTTACATAAAGTCACGATGGAGGTATACAGTTCTTCTAAAGCCCCTACTACTGAGGAAGGAAGTAAGGCAGATTGTAATTTTAGCACAATAAAGGATTTTAAAGTAGTTTTTTATTTTTTTTTTAAATAACAGGAACCATTAGTGACTTACATAAAGTCACGATGGAGGTATACAGTTCTTCTAAAGCCCCTACTACTGAGGAAGGAAGTAAGGCAGATTGTAATTTTAGCACAATACAGGATTTTATAGTAGTTTTTTTTTTTTTTTAAATAACAGGAACCATTAGTGACTTACATAAAGTCACGATGGAGGTATACAGTTCTTCTAAAGCCCCTACTACCGAGGAAGGAAGTAAGGCAGATTGTAATTTTAGCACAATAAAGGATTTTATAGTAGTTTTTTTTTTTTTTTAAATAACAGGAACCATCAGTGACTTACATAAAGTCACGATGGAGGTATACAGTTCTTCTAAAGCCCCTACTACTGAGGAAGGAAGTAAGGCAGATTGTAATTTTAGCACAATAAAGGATTTTATAGTAGTTTTTTTTTTTTTTTAAATAACAGGAACCATCAGTGACTTACATAAAGTCACGATGGAGGTATACAGTTCTTCTAAAGCCCCTACTACTGAGGAAGGAAGTAAGGCAGATTGTAATTTTAGCACAATAAAGGATTTTATAGTAGTTTTTTTTTTTTAATTAACAGGAACCATCAGTGACTTACATAAAGTCACGATGGAGGTATACAGTTCTTCTAAAGCCCCTACTACTGAGTAAGGAAGTAAGGCAGATTGTAATTTTAGCACAATAAAGGATTTTATAGTAGTTTTTTTTTTTTTTTTTAAATAACAGGAACCATCAGTGACTTACATAAAGTCACGATGGAGGTATACAGTTCTTCTAAAGCCCCTACTACTGAGGAAGGAAGTAAGGCAGATTGTAATTTTAGCACAATAAAGGATTTTATAGTAGTTTTTTTTTTTTTTAAATAACAGGAACCATCAGTGACTTACATAAAGTCACGATGGAGGTATACAGTTCTTCTAAAGCCCCTACTACCGAGGAAGGAAGTAAGGCAGATTGTAATTTTAGCACAATAAAGGATTTTATAGTAGTTTTTTTTTTTTTTTTTAAATAACAGGAACCATTAGTGACTTACATAAAGTCACGATGGAGGTATACAGTTCTTCTAAAGCCCCTACTACCGAGGAAGGAAGTAAGGCAGATTGTAATTTTAGCACAATAAAGGATTTTATAGTAGTTTTTTTTTTTTTTTTTAAATAACAGGAACCATTAGTGACTTACATAAAGTCACGATGGAGGTATACAGTTCTTCTAAAGCCCCTACTACCGAGGAAGGAAGTAAGGCAGATTGTAATTTTAGCACAATAAAGGATTTTATAGTAGTTTTTTTTTTTTTTTTTAAATAACAGGAACCATTAGTGACTTACATAAAGTCACGATGGAGGTATACAGTTCTTCTAAAGCCCCTACTACCGAGGAAGGAAGTAAGGCAGATTGTAATTTTAGCACAATAAAGGATTTTATAGTAGTTTTTTTTTTTTTAATTAACAGGAACCATCAGTGACTTACATAAAGTCACGATGGAGGTATACAGTTCTTCTAAAGCCCCTACTACCGAGGAAGGAAGTAAGGCAGATTGTAATTTTAGCACAATAAAGGATTTTATAGTAGTTTTTTTTTTTTTTTTTTAAATAACAGGAACCATTAGTGACTTACATAAAGTCACGATGGAGGTATACAGTTCTTCTAAAGCCCCTACTACTGAGGAAGGAAGTAAGGCAGATTGTAATTTTAGCACAATAAAGGATTTTATAGTAGTTTTTTTTTTTTTTAAATAACAGGAACCATCAGTGACTTACATAAAGTCACGATGGAGGTATACAGTTCTTCTAAAGCCCCTACTACCGAGGAAGGAAGTAAGGCAGATTGTAATTTTAGCACAATAAAGGATTTTATAGTAGTTTTTTTTTTTTTTTAAATAACAGGAACCATCAGTGACTTACATAAAGTCACGATGGAGGTATACAGTTCTTCTAAAGCCCCTACTACCGAGGAAGGAAGTAAGGCAGATTGTAATTTTAGCACAATAAAGGATTTTATAGTAGTTTTTTTTTTTTTTTTTAAATAACAGGAACCATTAGTGACTTACATAAAGTCACGATGGAGGTATACAGTTCTTCTAAAGCCCCTACTACCGAGGAAGGAAGTAAGGCAGATTGTAATTTTAGCACAATAAAGGATTTTATAGTAGTTTTTTTTTTTTTTTTTAAATAACAGGAACCATCAGTGACTTACATAAAGTCACGATGGAGGTATACAGTTCTTCTAAAGCCCCTACTACCGAGGAAGGAAGTAAGGCAGATTGTAATTTTAGCACAATAAAGGATTTTATAGTAGTTTTTTTTTTTTTAATTAACAGGAACCATCAGTGACTTACATAAAGTCACGATGGAGGTATACAGTTCTTCTAAAGCCCCTACTACCGAGGAAGGAAGTAAGGCAGATTGTAATTTTAGCACAATAAAGGATTTTATAGTAGTTTTTTTTTTTTTTTTTAAATAACAGGAACCATTAGTGACTTAGATAAAGTCACGATGGAGGTATACAGTTCTTCTAAAGCCCCTACTACTGAGTAAGGAAGTAAGGCAGATTGTAATTTTAGCACAATAAAGGATTTTATAGTAGTTTTTTTTTTTTTTTAAATAACAGGAACCATTAGTGACTTACATAAAGTCACGATGGAGGTATACAGTTCTTCTAAAGCCCCTACTACTGAGTAGGGAAGTAAGGCAGATTGTAATTTTAGCACAATAAAGGATTTTATAGTAGTTTTTTTTTTTTTAATTAACAGGAACCATTAGTGACTTACATAAAGTCACGATGGAGGTATACAGTTCTTCTAAAGCCCCTACTACTGAGTAAGGAAGTAAGGCAGATTGTAATTTTAGCACAATAAAGGATTTTATAGTAGTTTTTTTTTTTTTTTTTAAATAACAGGAACCATTAGTGACTTACATAAAGTCACGATGGAGGTATACAGTTCTTCTAAAGCCCCTACTACTGAGGAAGGAAGTAAGGCAGATTGTAATTTTAGCACAATAAAGGATTTTATAGTAGTTTTTTTTTTTTTTTAAATAACAGGAACCATTAGTGACTTACATAAAGTCACGATGGAGGTATACAGTTCTTCTAAAGCCCCTACTACTGAGTAAGGAAGTAAGGCAGATTGTAATTTTAGCACAATAAAGGATTTTATAGTAGTTTTTTTTTTTTTTTTTTAAATAACAGGAACCATTTGTGACTTACATAAAGTCACGATGGAGGTATACAGTTCTTCTAAAGCCCCTACTACTGAGTAAGGAAGTAAGGCAGATTGTAATTTTAGCACAATAAAGGATTTTATAGTAGTTTTTTTTTTTTTTTTTAAATAACAGGAACCATTAGTGACTTACATAAAGTCACGATGGAGGTATACAGTTCTTCTAAAGCCCCTACTACTGAGGAAGGAAGTAAGGCAGATTGTAATTTTAGCACAATAAAGGATTTTATAGTAGTTTTTTTTTTTTTTTTAAATAACAGGAACCATTAGTGACTTACATAAAGTCACGATGGAGGTATACAGTTCTTCTAAAGCCCCTACTACTGAGTAAGGAAGTAAGGCAGATTGTAATTTTAGCACAATAAAGGATTTTATAGTAGTTTTTTTTTTTTTTTTTAAATAACAGGAACCATTAGTGACTTACATAAAGTCACGATGGAGGTATACAGTTCTTCTAAAGCCCCTACTACTGAGTAAGGAAGTAAGGCAGATTGTAATTTTAGCACAATAAAGGATTTTATAGTAGTTTTTTTTTTTTTTTTTTAAATAACAGGAACCATTAGTGACTTACATAAAGTCACGATGGAGGTATACAGTTCTTCTAAAGCCCCTACTACTGAGGAAGGAAGTAAGGCAGATTGTAATTTTAGCACAATAAAGGATTTTATAGTAGTTTTTTTTTTTTTTTTAAATAACAGGAACCATTAGTGACTTACATAAAGTCACGATGGAGGTATACAGTTCTTCTAAAGCCCCTACTACTAAGTAAGGAAGTAAGGCAGATTGTAATTTTAGCACAATAAAGGATTTTATAGTAGTTTTTTTTTTTTTTTAAATAACAGGAACCATCAGTGACTTACATAAAGTCACGATGGAGGTATACAGTTCTTCTAAAGCCCCTACTACCGAGGAAGGAAGTAAGGCAGATTGTAATTTTAGCACAATAAAGGATTTTATAGTAGTTTTTTTTTTTTTTTTTAAATAACAGGAACCATTAGTGACTTACATAAAGTCACGATGGAGGTATACAGTTCTTCTAAAGCCCCTACTACTGAGTAAGGAAGTAAGGCAGATTGTAATTTTAGCACAATAAAGGATTTTATAGTAGTTTTTTTTTTTTTTTTTAAATAACAGGAACCATTAGTGACTTACATAAAGTCACGATGGAGGTATACAGTTCTTCTAAAGCCCCTACTACTGAGGAAGGAAGTAAGGCAGATTGTATTTTAGCACAATAAAGGATTTTATAGTAGTTTTTTTTTTTTTTTTTTAAATAACAGGAACCATTAGTGACTTACATAAAGTCACGATGGAGGTATACAGTTCTTCTAAAGCCCCTACTACCGAGGAAGGAAGTAAGGCAGATTGTAATTTTAGCACAATAAAGGATTTTATAGTAGTTTTTTTTTTTTTTTTTAAATAACAGGAACCATTAGTGACTTACATAAAGTCACGATGGAGGTATACAGTTCTTCTAAAGCCCCTACTACTGAGGAAGGAAGTAAGGCAGATTGTAATTTTAGCACAATAAAGGATTTTATAGTAGTTTTTTTTTTTTTTTTTAAATAACAGGAACCATTAGTGACTTACATAAAGTCACGATGGAGGTATACAGTTCTTCTAAAGCCCCTACTACCGAGGAAGGAAGTAAGGCAGATTGTAATTTTAGCACAATAAAGGATTTTAAAGTAGTTTTTTTTTTTTTTTTTAAATAACAGGAACCATCAGTGACTTACATAAAGTCACGATGGAGGTATACAGTTCTTCTAAAGCCCCTACTACTGAGGAAGGAAGTAAGGCAGATTGTAATTTTAGCACAATAAAGGATTTTGTAGTAGTTTTTTTTTTTTTTTAAATAACAGGAACCATTAGTGACTTACATAAAGTCACGATGGAGGTATACAGTTCTTCTAAAGCCCCTACTACTGAGGAAGGAAGTAAGGCAGATTGTAATTTTAGCACAATAAAGGATTTTATAGTAGTTTTTTTTTTTTTTTTTAAATAACAGTAACCATTAGTGACTTACATAAAGTCACGATGGAGGTATACAGTTCTTCTAAAGCCCCTACTACTGAGTAAGGAAGTAAGGCAGATTGTAATTTTAGCACAATAAAGGATTTTATAGTAGTTTTCTTTTTTTTTTTAAATAACAGGAACCATCAGTGACTTACATAAAGTCACGATGGAGGTATACAGTTCTTCTAAAGCCCCTACTACCGAGGAAGGAAGTAAGGCAGATTGTAATTTTAGCACAATAAAGGATTTTATAGTAGTTTTTTTTTTTTTTTTTAAATAACAGGAACCATTAGTGACTTACATAAAGTCACGATGGAGGTATACAGTTCTTCTAAAGCCCCTACTACCGAGGAAGGAAGTAAGGCAGATTGTAATTTTAGCACAATAAAGGATTTTATAGTAGTTTTTTTTTTTTTTTTTAAATAACAGGAACCATTAGTGACTTACATAAAGTCACGATGGAGGTATACAGTTCTTCTAAAGCCCCTACTACTGAGTAAGGAAGTAAGGCAGATTGTAATTTTAGCACAATAAAGGATTTTATAGTAGTTTTTTTTTTTTTTTTTAAATAACAGGAACCATCAGTGACTTACATAAAGTCACGATGGAGGTATACAGTTCTTCTAAAGCCCCTACTACTGAGGAAGGAAGTAAGGCAGATTGTAATTTTAGCACAATAAAGGATTTTATAGTAGTTTTTTTTTTTTTTTTTAAATAACAGGAACCATTAGTGACTTACATAAAGTCACGATGGAGGTATACAGTTCTTCTAAAGCCCCTACTACCGAGGAAGGAAGTAAGGCAGATTGTAATTTTAGCACAATAAAGGATTTTATATAAGTTTTTTTTTTTTTTTAAATAACAGGAACCATCAGTGACTTACATAAAGTCACGATGGAGGTATACAGTTCTTCTAAAGCCCCTACTACCGAGGAAGGAAGTAAGGCAGATTGTAATTTTAGCACAATAAAGGATTTTATAGTAGTTTTTTTTTTTTTTTTAAATAACAGGAACCATTAGTGACTTCCATAAAGTCACGATGGAGGTATACAGTTCTTCTAAAGCCCCTACTACCGAGGAAGGAAGTAAGGCAGATTGTAATTTTAGCACAATAAAGGATTTTATAGTAGTTTTTTTTTTTTTTTAAATAACAGGAACCATCAGTGACTTACATAAAGTCACGATGGAGGTATACAGTTCTTCTAAAGCCCCTACTACTGAGGAAGGAAGTAAGGCAGATTGTAATTTTAGCACAATAAAGGATTTTATAGTAGTTTTTTTTTTTTTTTTTAAATAACAGGAACCATTAGTGACTTACATAAAGTCACGATGGAGGTATACAGTTCTTCTAAAGCCCCTACTACTGAGTAAGGAAGTAAGGCAGATTGTAATTTTAGCACAATAAAGGATTTTATAGTAGTTTTTTTTTTTTTTTTTTAAATAACAGGAACCATTAGTGACTTACATAAAGTCACGATGGAGGTATACAGTTCTTCTAAAGCCCCTACTACTGAGTAAGGAAGTAAGGCAGATTGTAATTTTAGCACAATAAAGGATTTTATAGTAGTTTTTTTTTTTTTTTTTAAATAACAGGAACCATTAGTGACTTACATAAAGTCACGATGGAGGTATACAGTTCTTCTAAAGCCCCTACTACTGAGGAAGGAAGTAAGGCAGATTGTAATTTTAGCACAATAAAGGATTTTATAGTAGTTTTTTTTTTTTTTTTAAATAACAGGAACCATTAGTGACTTACATAAAGTCACGATGGAGGTATACAGTTCTTCTAAAGCCCCTACTACTGAGTAAGGAAGTAAGGCAGATTGTAATTTTAGCACAATAAAGGATTTTATAGTAGTTTTTTTTTTTTTTTTAAATAACAGGAACCATTAGTGACTTACATAAAGTCACGATGGAGGTATACAGTTCTTCTAAAGCCCCTACTACTGAGTAAGGAAGTAAGGCAGATTGTAATTTTAGCACAATAAAGGATTTTATAGTATTTTTTTTTTTTTTTTTTAAATAACAGGAACCATTAGTGACTTACATAAAGTCACGATGGAGGTATACAGTTCTTCTAAAGCCCCTACTACTGAGGAAGGAAGTAAGGCAGATTGTAATTTTAGCACAATAAAGGATTTTATAGTAGTTTTTTTTTTTTTTTTTAAATAACAGGAACCATTAGTGACTTACATAAAGTCACGATGGAGGTATACAGTTCTTCTAAAGCCCCTACTACTGAGTAAGGAAGTAAGGCAGATTGTAATTTTAGCACAATAAAGGATTTTATAGTAGTTTTTTTTTTTTTAATTAACAGGAACCATCAGTGACTTACATAAAGTCACGATGGAGTTATACAGTTCTTCTAAAGCCCCTACTACTGAGGAAGGAAGTAAGGCAGATTGTAATTTTAGCACAATAAAGGATTTTATAGTAGTTTTTTTTTTTTTTTTTAAATAACAGGAACCATTAGTGACTTACATAAAGTCACGATGGAGGTATACAGTTCTTCTAAAGCCCCTACTACTGAGGAAGGAAGTAAGGCAGATTGTAATTTTAGCACAATACAGGATTTTATAGTAGTTTTTTTTTTTTTTTAAATAACAGGAACCATTAGTGACTTACATAAAGTCACGATGGAGGTATACAGTTCTTCTAAAGCCCCTACTACCGAGGAAGGAAGTAAGGCAGATTGTAATTTTAGCACAATAAAGGATTTTATTTTAGTTTTTTTTTTTTTTTAAATAACAGGAACCATCAGTGACTTACATAAAGTCACGATGGAGGTATACAGTTCTTCTAAAGCCCCTACTACTGAGGAAGGAAGTAAGGCAGATTGTAATTTTAGCACAATAAAGGATTTTATAGTAGTTTTTTTTTTTTTTTAAATAACAGGAACCATCAGTGACTTACATAAAGTCACGATGGAGGTATACAGTTCTTCTAAAGCCCCTACTACTGAGGAAGGAAGTAAGGCAGATTGTAATTTTAGCACAATAAAGGATTTTATAGTAGTTTTTTTTTTTTTTTAAATAACAGGAACCATCAGTGACTTACATAAAGTCACGATGGAGGTATACAGTTCTTCTAAAGCCCCTACTACTGAGTAAGGAAGTAAGGCAGATTGTAATTTTAGCACAATAAAGGATTTTATAGTAGTTTTTTTTTTTTTTTTTAAATAACAGGAACCATTAGTGACTTACATAAAGTCACGATGGAGGTATACAGTTCTTCTAAAGCCCCTACTACCGAGGAAGGAAGTAAGGCAGATTGTAATTTTAGCACAATAAAGGATTTTATAGTAGTTTTTTTTTTTTTTAAATAACAGGAACCATCAGTGACTTACATAAAGTCACGATGGAGGTATACAGTTCTTCTAAAGCCCCTACTACCGAGGAAGGAAGTAAGGCAGATTGTAATTTTAGCACAATAAAGGATTTTATAGTAGTTTTTTTTTTTTTTTAAATAACAGGAACCATCAGTGACTTACATAAAGTCACGATGGAGGTATACAGTTCTTCTAAAGCCCCTACTACCGAGGAAGGAAGTAAGGCAGATTGTAATTTTAGCACAATAAAGGATTTTATAGTAGTTTTTTTTTTTTTTTTTAAATAACAGGAACCATTAGTGACTTACATAAAGTCACGATGGAGGTATACAGTTCTTCTAAAGCCCCTACTACCGAGGAAGGAAGTAAGGCAGATTGTAATTTTAGCACAATAAAGGATTTTATAGTAGTTTTTTTTTTTTTTTTTAAATAACAGGAACCATTAGTGACTTACATAAAGTCACGATGGAGGTATACAGTTCTTCTAAAGCCCCTACTACCGAGGAAGGAAGTAAGGCAGATTGTAATTTTAGCACAATAAAGGATTTTATAGTAGTTTTTTTTTTTTTTTTTAAATAACAGGAACCATTAGTGACTTACATAAAGTCACGATGGAGGTATACAGTTCTTCTAAAGCCCCTACTACCGAGGAAGGAAGTAAGGCAGATTGTAATTTTAGCACAATAAAGGATTTTATAGTAGTTTTTTTTTTTTTAATTAACAGGAACCATCAGTGACTTACATAAAGTCACGATGGAGGTATACAGTTCTTCTAAAGCCCCTACTACCGAGGAAGGAAGTAAGGCAGATTGTAATTTTAGCACAATAAAGGATTTTATAGTAGTTTTTTTTTTTTTTTTTAAATAACAGGAACCATTAGTGACTTAGATAAAGTCACGATGGAGGTATACAGTTCTTCTAAAGCCCCTACTACTGAGTAAGGAAGTAAGGCAGATTGTAATTTTAGCACAATAAAGGATTTTATAGTAGTTTTTTTTTTTTTTAAATAACAGGAACCATTAGTGACTTACATAAAGTCACGATGGAGGTATACAGTTCTTCTAAAGCCCCTACTACTGAGTAGGGAAGTAAGGCAGATTGTAATTTTAGCACAATAAAGGATTTTATAGTAGTTTTTTTTTTTTTAATTAACAGGAACCATTAGTGACTTACATAAAGTCACGATGGAGGTATACAGTTCTTCTAAAGCCCCTACTACTGAGTAAGGAAGTAAGGCAGATTGTAATTTTAGCACAATAAAGGATTTTATAGTAGTTTTTTTTTTTTTTTTTAAATAACAGGAACCATTAGTGACTTACATAAAGTCACAATGGAGGTATACAGTTCTTCTAAAGCCCCTACTACTGAGGAAGGAAGTAAGGCAGATTGTAATTTTAGCACAATAAAGGATTTTATAGTAGTTTTTTTTTTTTTAAAATAACAGGAACCATCAGTGACTTGCATAAAGTCACGATGGAGGTATACAGTTCTTCTAAAGCCCCTACTACTGAGGAAGGAAGTAAGGCAGATTGTAATTTTAGCACAATAAAGGATTTTATAGTAGTTTTTTTTTTTTTTTAAATAACAGGAACCATCAGTGACTTACATAAAGTCACGATGGAGGTATACAGTTCTTCTAAAGCCCCTACTACTGAGGAAGGAAGTAAGGCAGATTGTAATTTTAGCACAATAAAGGATTTTATAGTAGTTTTTTTTTTTTTTTAAATAACAGGAACCATTAGTGACTTACATAAAGTCACGATGGAGGTATACAGTTCTTCTAAAGCCCCTACTACTGAGTAAGGAAGTAAGGCAGATTGTAATTTTAGCACAATAAAGGATTTTATAGTAGTTTTCTTTTTTTTTTTAAATAACAGGAACCATCAGTGACTTACATAAAGTCACGATGGAGGTATACAGTTCTTCTAAAGCCCCTACTACCGAGGAAGGAAGTAAGGCAGATTGTAATTTTAGCACAATAAAGGATTTTATAGTAGTTTTTTTTTTTTTTTTTAAATAACAGGAACCATTAGTGACTTACATAAAGTCACGATGGAGGTATACAGTTCTTCTAAAGCCCCTACTACCGAGGAAGGAAGTAAGGCAGATTGTAATTTTAGCACAATAAAGGATTTTATAGTAGTTTTTTTTTTTTTTTTAAATAACAGGAACCATTAGTGACTTACATAAAGTCACGATGGAGGTATACAGTTCTTCTAAAGCCCCTACTACTGAGGAAGGAAGTAAGGCAGATTGTATTTTAGCACAATAAAGGATTTTATAGTAGTTTTTTTTTTTTTTTTTAAATAACAGGAACCATTAGTGACTTACATAAAGTCACGATGGAGGTATACAGTTCTTCTAAAGCCCCTACTACTGAGTAAGGAAGTAAGGCAGATTGTAATTTTAGCACAATAAAGGATTTTATAGTAGTTTTTTTTTTTTTAATTAACAGGAACCATCAGTGACTTACATAAAGTCACGATGGAGGTATACAGTTCTTCTAAAGCCCCTACTACCGAGGAAGGAAGTAAGGCAGATTGTAATTTTAGCACAATAAAGGATTTTATAGTAGTTTTTTTTTTTTTTTTTTAAATAACAGGAACCATTAGTGACTTCCATAAAGTCACGATGGAGGTATACAGTTCTTCTAAAGCCCCTACTACCGAGGAAGGAAGTAAGGCAGATTGTAATTTTAGCACAATAAAGGATTTTATAGTAGTTTTTTTTTTTTTTTAAATAACAGGAACCATCAGTGACTTACATAAAGTCACGATGGAGGTATACAGTTCTTCTAAAGCCCCTACTACTGAGGAAGGAAGTAAGGCAGATTGTAATTTTAGCACAATAAAGGATTTTATAGTAGTTTTTTTTTTTTTTTTTAAATAACAGGAACCATTAGTGACTTACATAAAGTCACGATGGAGGTATACAGTTCTTCTAAAGCCCCTACTACTGAGTAAGGAAGTAAGGCAGATTGTAATTTTAGCACAATAAAGGATTTTATAGTAGTTTTTTTTTTTTTTTTTAAATAACAGGAACCATTAGTGACTTACATAAAGTCACGATGGAGGTATACAGTTCTTCTAAAGCCCCTACTACTGAGTAAGGAAGTAAGGCAGATTGTAATTTTAGCACAATAAAGGATTTTATAGTAGTTTTTTTTTTTTTTTTTAAATAACAGGAACCATTAGTGACTTACATAAAGTCACGATGGAGGTATACAGTTCTTCTAAAGCCCCTACTACTGAGGAAGGAAGTAAGGCAGATTGTAATTTTAGCACAATAAAGGATTTTATAGTAGTTTTTTTTTTTTTTTTAAATAACAGGAACCATTAGTGACTTACATAAAGTCACGATGGAGGTATACAGTTCTTCTAAAGCCCCTACTACTGAGTAAGGAAGTAAGGCAGATTGTAATTTTAGCACAATAAAGGATTTTATAGTAGTTTTTTTTTTTTTTAAATAACAGGAACCATCAGTGACTTACATAAAGTCACGATGGAGGTATACAGTTCTTCTAAAGCCCCTACTACCGAGGAAGGAAGTAAGGCAGATTGTAATTTTAGCACAATAAAGGATTTTATAGTAGTTTTTTTTTTTTTTTTTAAATAACAGGAACCATTAGTGACTTACATAAAGTCACGATGGAGGTATACAGTTCTTCTAAAGCCCCTACTACCGAGGAAGGAAGTAAGGCAGATTGTAATTTTAGCACAATAAAGGATTTTATAGTAGTTTTTTTTTTTTTTTTTAAATAACAGGAACCATTAGTGACTTACATAAAGTCACGATGGAGGTATACAGTTCTTCTAAAGCCCCTACTACTGAGGAAGGAAGTAAGGCAGATTGTATTTTAGCACAATAAAGGATTTTATAGTAGTTTTTTTTTTTTTTTTTAAATAACAGGAACCATTAGTGACTTACATAAAGTCACGATGGAGGTATACAGTTCTTCTAAAGCCCCTACTACCGAGGAAGGAAGTAAGGCAGATTGTAATTTTAGCACAATAAAGGATTTTATAGTAGTTTTTTTTTTTTTTTTTAAATAACAGGAACCATTAGTGACTTACATAAAGTCACGATGGAGGTATACAGTTCTTCTAAAGCCCCTACTACTGAGGAAGGAAGTAAGGCAGATTGTAATTTTAGCACAATAAAGGATTTTATAGTAGTTTTTTTTTTTTTTTTTAAATAACAGGAACCATTAGTGACTTACATAAAGTCACGATGGAGGTATACAGTTCTTCTAAAGCCCCTACTACCGAGGAAGGAAGTAAGGCAGATTGTAATTTTAGCACAATAAAGGATTTTATGGTAGTTTTTTTTTTTTTTTTTAAATAACAGGAACCATTAGTGACTTACATAAAGTCACGATGGAGGTATACAGTTCTTCTAAAGCCCCTACTACCGAGGAAGGAAGTAAGGCAGATTGTAATTTTAGCACAATAAAGGATTTTAAAGTAGTTTTTTTTTTTTTTTTAAATAACAGGAACCATCAGTGACTTACATAAAGTCACGATGGAGGTATACAGTTCTTCTAAAGCCCCTACTACTGAGGAAGGAAGTAAGGCAGATTGTAATTTTAGCACAATAAAGGATTTTATAGTAGTTTTTTTTTTTTTTAAATAACAGGAACCATTAGTGACTTACATAAAGTCACGATGGAGGTATACAGTTCTTCTAAAGCCCCTACTACTGAGTAAGGAAGTAAGGCAGATTGTAATTTTAGCACAATAAAGGATTT
Organism: Acanthosoma haemorrhoidale; assembly: GCA_930367205.1. NCBI lineage: Eukaryota > Metazoa > Arthropoda > Insecta > Hemiptera > Acanthosomatidae > Acanthosoma > Acanthosoma haemorrhoidale. The sequence continues at coordinate 187,428,764 of OV884011.1, forward strand.
TATAGTAGTTTTTTTTTTTTTAATTAACAGGAACCATCAGTGACTTACATAAAGTCACGATGGAGGTATACAGTTCTTCTAAAGCCCCTACTACCGAGGAAGGAAGTAAGGCAGATTGTAATTTTAGCACAATAAAGGATTTTATAGTAGTTTTTTTTTTTTTTTTTAAATAACAGGAACCATTAGTGACTTCCATAAAGTCACGATGGAGGTATACAGTTCTTCTAAAGCCCCTACTACCGAGGAAGGAAGTAAGGCAGATTGTAATTTTAGCACAATAAAGGATTTTATAGTAGTTTTTTTTTTTTTTTAAATAACAGGAACCATCAGTGACTTACATAAAGTCACGATGGAGGTATACAGTTCTTCTAAAAACCCTACTACTGAGGAAGGAAGTAAGGCAGATTGTAATTTTAGCACAATAAAGGATTTTATAGTAGTTTTTTTTTTTTTTTTAAAATAACAGGAACCATTAGTGACTTACATAAAGTCACGATGGAGTTATACAGTTCTTCTAAAGCCCCTACTACTGAGGAAGGAAGTAAGGCAGATTGTAATTTTAGCACAATACAGGATTTTATAGTAGTTTTTTTTTTTTTTTAAATAACAGGAACCATTAGTGACTTACATAAAGTCACGATGGAGGTATACAGTTCTTCTAAAGCCCCTACTACCGAGGAAGGAAGTAAGGCAGATTGTAATTTTAGCACAATAAAGGATTTTATAGTAGTTTTTTTTTTTTTTTTTAAATAACAGGAACCATTAGTGACTTACATAAAGTCACGATGGAGGTATACAGTTCTTCTAAAGCCCCTACTACTGAGTAAGGAAGTAAGGCAGATTGTAATTTTAGCACAATAAAGGATTTTATAGTAGTTTTTTTTTTTTTTTTTTAAATAACAGGAACCATTAGTGACTTACATAAAGTCACGATGGAGGTATACAGTTCTTCTAAAGCCCCTACTACTGAGTAAGGAAGTAAGGCAGATTGTAATTTTAGCACAATAAAGGATTTTATAGTAGTTTTTTTTTTTTTTTTTAAATAACAGGAACCATTAGTGACTTACATAAAGTCACGATGGAGGTATACAGTTCTTCTAAAGCCCCTACTACTGAGGAAGGAAGTAAGGCAGATTGTAATTTTAGCACAATAAAGGATTTTATAGTAGTTTTTTTTTTTTTTTTTAAATAACAGGAACCATTAGTGACTTACATAAAGTCACGATGGAGGTATACAGTTCTTCTAAAGCCCCTACTACTGAGTAAGGAAGTAAGGCAGATTGTAATTTTAGCACAATAAAGGATTTTATAGTAGTTTTTTTTTTTTTAATTAACAGGAACCATCAGTGACTTACATAAAGTCACGATGGAGTTATACAGTTCTTCTAAAGCCCCTACTACCGAGGAAGGAAGTAAGGCAGATTGTAATTTTAGCACAATAAAGGATTTTATAGTAGTTTTTTTTTTTTTTTTTAAATAACAGGAACCATTAGTGACTTACATAAAGTCACGATGGAGGTATACAGTTCTTCTAAAGCCCCTACTACCGAGGAAGGAAGTAAGGCAGATTGTAATTTTAGCACAATAAAGGATTTTATAGTAGTTTTTTTTTTTTTTTAAATAACAGGAACCATCAGTGACTTACATAAAGTCACGATGGAGGTATACAGTTCTTCTAAAGCCCCTACTACTGAGGAAGGAAGTAAGGCAGATTGTAATTTTAGCACAATAAAGGATTTTAAAGTAGTTTTTTTTTTTTTTTTTAAATAACAGGAACCATTAGTGACTTACATAAAGTCACGATGGAGGTATACAGTTCTTCTAAAGCCCCTACTACTGAGGAAGGAAGTAAGGCAGATTGTAATTTTAGCACAATACAGGATTTTATAGTAGTTTTTTTTTTTTTTTAAATAACAGGAACCATTAGTGACTTACATAAAGTCACGATGGAGGTATACAGTTCTTCTAAAGCCCCTACTACCGAGGAAGGAAGTAAGGCAGATTGTAATTTTAGCACAATAAAGGATTTTATAGTAGTTTTTTTTTTTTTTTAAATAACAGGAACCATCAGTGACTTACATAAAGTCACGATGGAGGTATACAGTTCTTCTAAAGCCCCTACTACTGAGGAAGGAAGTAAGGCAGATTGTAATTTTAGCACAATAAAGGATTTTATAGTAGTTTTTTTTTTTTTTTAAATAACAGGAACCATCAGTGACTTACATAAAGTCACGATGGAGGTATACAGTTCTTCTAAAGCCCCTACTACTGAGGAAGGAAGTAAGGCAGATTGTAATTTTAGCACAATAAAGGATTTTATAGTAGTTTTTTTTTTTTTTTAAATAACAGGAACCATCAGTGACTTACATAAAGTCACGATGGAGGTATACAGTTCTTCTAAAGCCCCTACTACTGAGGAAGGAAGTAAGGCAGATTGTAATTTTAGCACAATAAAGGATTTTATAGTAGTTTTTTTTTTTTTTTTTAAATAACAGGAACCATTAGTGACTTACATAAAGTCACGATGGAGGTATACAGTTCTTCTAAAGCCCCTACTACTGAGGAAGGAAGTAAGGCAGATTGTAATTTTAGCACAATAAAGGATTTTATAGTAGTTTTTTTTTTTTTTAAATAACAGGAACCATCAGTGACTTACATAAAGTCACGATGGAGGTATACAGTTCTTCTAAAGCCCCTACTACCGAGGAAGGAAGTAAGGCAGATTGTAATTTTAGCACAATAAAGGATTTTATAGTAGTTTTTTTTTTTTTTTAAATAACAGGAACCATCAGTGACTTACATAAAGTCACGATGGAGGTATACAGTTCTTCTAAAGCCCCTACTACCGAGGAAGGAAGTAAGGCAGATTGTAATTTTAGCACAATAAAGGATTTTATAGTAGTTTTTTTTTTTTTTTTTAAATAACAGGAACCATTAGTGACTTACATAAAGTCACGATGGAGGTATACAGTTCTTCTAAAGCCCCTACTACCGAGGAAGGAAGTAAGGCAGATTGTAATTTTAGCACAATAAAGGATTTTATAGTAGTTTTTTTTTTTTTTTTTAAATAACAGGAACCATTAGTGACTTACATAAAGTCACGATGGAGGTATACAGTTCTTCTAAAGCCCCTACTACCGAGGAAGGAAGTAAGGCAGATTGTAATTTTAGCACAATAAAGGATTTTATAGTAGTTTTTTTTTTTTTTTTTAAATAACAGGAACCATTAGTGACTTACATAAAGTCACGATGGAGGTATACAGTTCTTCTAAAGCCCCTACTACCGAGGAAGGAAGTAAGGCAGATTGTAATTTTAGCACAATAAAGGATTTTATAGTAGTTTTTTTTTTTTTAATTAACAGGAACCATCAGTGACTTACATAAAGTCACGATGGAGGTATACAGTTATTCTAAAGCCCCTACTACCGAGGAAGGAAGTAAGGCAGATTGTAATTTTAGCACAATAAAGGATTTTATAGTAGTTTTTTTTTTTTTTTTTAAATAACAGGAACCATTAGTGACTTACATAAAGTCACGATGGAGGTATACAGTTCTTCTAAAGCCCCTACTACTGAGTAAGGAAGTAAGGCAGATTGTAATTTTAGCACAATAAAGGATTTTATAGTAGTTTTTTTTTTTTTTAAATAACAGGAACCATTAGTGACTTACATAAAGTCACGATGGAGGTATACAGTTCTTCTAAAGCCCCTACTACTGAGTAGGGAAGTAAGGCAGATTGTAATTTTAGCACAATAAAGGATTTTATAGTAGTTTTTTTTTTTTTAATTAACAGGAACCATTAGTGACTTACATAAAGTCACGATGGAGGTATACAGTTCTTCTAAAGCCCCTACTACTGAGTAAGGAAGTAAGGCAGATTGTAATTTTAGCACAATAAAGGATTTTATAGTAGTTTTTTTTTTTTTTTTTAAATAACAGGAACCATTAGTGACTTACATAAAGTCACAATGGAGGTATACAGTTCTTCTAAAGCCCCTACTACTGAGGAAGGAAGTAAGGCAGATTGTAATTTTAGCACAATAAAGGATTTTATAGTAGTTTTTTTTTTTTAAAATAACAGGAACCATCAGTGACTTGCATAAAGTCACGATGGAGGTATACAGTTCTTCTAAAGCCCCTACTACTGAGGAAGGAAGTAAGGCAGATTGTAATTTTAGCACAATAAAGGATTTTATAGTAGTTTTTTTTTTTTTTTTTAAATAACAGGAACCATTAGTGACTTACATAAAGTCACGATGGAGGTATACAGTTCTTCTAAAGCCCCTACTACCGAGGAAGGAAGTAAGGCAGATTGTAATTTTAGCACAATAAAGGATTTTATAGTAGTTTTTTTTTTTTTTTTTAAATAACAGGAACCATCAGTGACTTACATAAAGTCACGATGGAGGTATACAGTTCTTCTAAAGCCCCTACTACCGAGGAAGGAAGTAAGGCAGATTGTAATTTTAGCACAATAAAGGATTTTATAGTAGTTTTTTTTTTTTTTTTAAATAACAGGAACCATCAGTGACTTACATAAAGTCACGATGGAGGTATACAGTTCTTCTAAAGCCCCTACTACCGAGGAAGGAAGTAAGGCAGATTGTAATTTTAGCACAATAAAGGATTTTATAGTAGTTTTTTTTTTTTTTTAAATAACAGGAACCATCAGTGACTTACATAAAGTCACGATGGAGGTATACAGTTCTTCTAAAGCCCCTACTACCGAGGAAGGAAGTAAGGCAGATTGTAATTTTAGCACAATAAAGGATTTTATAGTAGTTTTTTTTTTTTTTTTTAAATAACAGGAACCATTAGTGACTTACATAAAGTCACGATGGAGGTATACAGTTCTTCTAAAGCCCCTACTACTGAGGAAGGAAGTAAGGCAGATTGTAATTTTAGCACAATAAAGGATTTTATAGTAGTTTTTTTTTTTTTTTTTAAATAACAGGAACCATCAGTGACTTACATAAAGTCACGATGGAGGTATACAGTTCTTCTAAAGCCCCTACTACTGAGTAAGGAAGTAAGGCAGATTGTAATTTTAGCACAATAAAGGATTTTATAGTAGTTTTTTTTTTTTTATCAATGAGATTTAACCGTCCTTTAATCACAACAAAACAGCTTTCAGGGAATATAAGCGATTACTAACAGACTTATCTCAACTTGGAAATAAGTTGAAGCTTCGTCAGACCGGTTCCGAAACTCCCTTCCGTGAAACTTTTCCAATTTGCCTAGATATTAGATCTTTTATTAAGTACAAATAGCCAACGCGAAAGAGCCCAAATATATATTTTTCACTAAGTCATTTCATCCCGCGGTGAAAACTTAGTTCGAAACTATTTGCATATCGTCGGAACTGCTTCGTGAAATGTCTCGGGAAAATCTGGGGCGATTTACATTTAAGTGCATTTTCCGGATTAGTGCCGGCCTGCTCAGCTCAAACTAGAAAGTAGAAGCTTCTTACATTCAACATAAAAAAAAAGAAGATTCTATGCTACATAAAGTAATGTGACACTACTTACAAATAAAGGTGATATGTGTGGCGACTGTGTTCAAACCGTACTTACCTAAAAAAAAAAAATTATATTAGAAATAATTACAAATAATATTTATTACAATTATTATTACAACTCATAAGCAATAACAGATCTAATGTACTATAACACTCAATTACAACAGCGCTGCGTAAACATTTGACGATTGGCACCCCGCCAGCAATGACCAGTATATCATTGTTTTAAGTTGTGGCAATTTGTGTAACTAGCGCGTTGAAAGTAATGAAAAGTCAATCCGACCAAATATCAAAGACCTAAAGGTACCTATAACGCTTGATCCATTTTTCAAGGTATCCTACAGTCAGTGTTGAATGCTTAGGCCGAATACCTACCAAGGGACAAACAAGCTCTGCTTTGACCCTTCACTATTTTCAGCTAGAACCAAGCAGAACTATTTAAACTCTGCAGAACATTGATATATGAGGTTAATATATCATTTGGATCATGCCAAGCGATTTTTTCCCAAGTTTTGGCCACGAAATGCATCATAACAGGTATGACGTGGAAAAAATGCTCAATCTTCGCGATGGAAGCGACCTGAGGGCAAAGACCGAAAAAAAATCGACAAGTTCGATGAAAAGTGAAGGTTCCTCTCACTGCTTTTTTTGATTTCAATAGCGAGGTGAACCATGAGTTCCTGCCAGAAGGTCAAACGGTCCGTAAATGCGCCGTTAACGTGAAGCGATCCAACGAAAACGACCTGAATTGCGGCAAAACGATTCGTGAAAATCGCATCACGCTCCCGCTCACACCTCACTGATTGTTCGTATTTTTTTAAGCAAAAAACCACACTGTTGTGTTACCTCAGCCACCGTATCCGCCGGACATGCGCCCCTGCGACTTCTTTTTGTTGCCGAAGTTGAATAAAACCTTGAAAGAATGACGTTTCGACACCATTGATGAGATAAAAGTAGAATCGCTGAAGGAGCTAAGCGCTATATCGAAAAGTTCTTCGAAGATTGGAAAAATCGTCAGCACAAGTGTATTATATCTGAGGGGGGTTACTTTGGAGGGGACAAAATTGCTATCGATAAATAAATAAAAAAATTCTAGTTACTTTTTGATAAAAAATCGTATGTCTGTCGATCTACCGCAGTCGCCTATCCTGTATTAAGAGTACTCACTGTAAATGATGTCATTATTACTGTTTTGGGTATCGTTAACTTGTGGATTAAGTAAGACCAACCGGCTGAGTCCCGAAAGCATTCAACCAACCTGACCAACTGACAGACTCTGCCAGCGAGACGACCTCAAGACTGCACTGACATCCATCGCAGTCGGCCATAGAGCATCCAAGACCTTGGTACAAGTCTAATTGCCTCCATCCCCATCCTAGTCCTCGCCTAACGGAAGCAGTCACGGAATCCTAGGACGGGGTCGGCCATTTGTAACGACATGCGATGTCGCCTTCGTTATTCTTCCTCTCCACTTAAATGAGTTACTTCATTTGTTACGTCTATTACACTCGAGCCAAGCCTGTTCCAGTAACGGTAACGTCATGGGATGACATTGATCCGTTACTTCTGGGAATAACCTTCTGTAGTAATGAGCGCAAAATATTCAAACGGGGTAACCGTCTTTAGTATTTCCGTTTTAAGTGAGATCCGATTTACCATTGTCCTGTTACTAAAACTGACCATTACCACAGGATTCATATTTATTTCATGTCATAGTTATATCATTACATTAGTTTGGAGTCCTAATAACAATTATTGAATTTTATATAAAGTTGATGATGACAAAATAGACAGGAAAAAACTCTTGAGATTAAAATTTCGCTAAAACATATATTTTAGCTATCACATATGAAGAAATATTAAGAATCAATTTCAAAAGTCTATATCAAACTATTGATCTTATTACAGAAAACATTTTATTTGAAGTTTCTTTTTGTAGCGTAGAAGGGCGGAGATAAACAAATATCTATATGAACATAGACAATACTAGCCCGATATTTTCTTTTTCGGGAAATCGTCCTTTAAGGGTAAATAATCTTTGTAGAGCAGTCTTTTAAAAGAAAAGAAACAAAAGCTTTATTATGAAGTACAATAAAAAAAACTGGTATATACAAATATTAAGAGTTACCTTACTACATACTGAGTGGAAGGAAGGTCTAGGGACGAGGGCTAAAGCTGAGACATATTGTAACATTCATGATATTTGAGAATATCATGTCTTGCAACCCTTCCATCTGGTCAGCATCGTCCCTGGTGCTCTTAGGAGTGGGGATGAGATAAAGGGCCAGTCTTAGCCTAACAGCCAGAGAGCGAACCAGAGCAAGCTCCCGATGTGGCGGTAACCAACAGAAGAAGAGGAGAAGAAGAAGAAGGAGAGATCAACAGTAACGTTGATTGGATTATACGGAGATCATCGATTGGGTGATATTGATATTGTTTTTTTATTATTATGGATCCATTAAAAGAGATTGAGCTCAATTTTCATGTTTTTTTATTGTAATTAGTAGTAACTATCCTTGTTCAAAAGGAATTGAATATTTTTTATATAATTAATGTCAGCACTCTATATAATTATAATTATTTGTTATAACCATTTTATTGTATATATTTCACAATTCCCAGTTTCTCAATTTATTAATAACTATAACATTAGCCTTGAGATCGGGCGATTCAATCGGGATAATTTCCTATGTCGAAGACATAAAAACAATTTGAATTAAAGATCTCATGACGGACCTACCAAGTTAGTTAAGGTAAATTGAACAAATAAATTAGAAAAATAGATGGTAACAAATGAGGTAGGTTTCAATATATGTATAAGAAAAGGATAAGATTCTGGGAAGTAGGAAGGGATGCGCGGTCGCTTACTTAAAAATAACTGGGAACCATCAGTGACTTCCATGAAGTCTCGAAGGAGGTATACAGTTCTGCTCAAGCCCCTTCTACTTGTTCTTAGCATTATTTTAGTAACGTTTCTTCTGTATAAATTTTTATTCGAGTAATTTTCATGATTCTTAATATTTCTTCATATGTGGATAGCTAAAATTTATGTTTGAGGGACATTTTAATCTCAAAGGGTTTCTCCCTGTCTATTCATCATCTAGTCGTCATCATCAACTTTATATAAAGTGCAATAATTGCTAATAGGACTCCAAAATAATGTAACGGTCGTCATGATATAACTATGACTCCTGTGGTAACGGTCAGTTTCAGTTACAGGACAATGTTACATTGGATCGCATTTAAAATGGAAACGGAAAGATTAAAGGCGGTTGCCCTGTTCGGATATTTTGCGCTCATTACTATAGTAGGTTATACGCTGAAGCAACGGATCAATGTCATCCCATGCCGCAGAGTCTCAAACCAAACAAGTATAAGATCTAGATAATATATGTATATATGTTTATTTTTGTAAAATACTTAATATTTGTTTAAATAAATACATCGATACTAGAATAAAGATACGAATTCAGTCCATGAAACTGAACTATCCTGAGCCCAGAGCCGCCAACCGTGAACCTGTTGCCCCGACGAGGCCGAACGAGATTAGCGAAGGAGGAATCTCACCGACAGAAAGATCTGGCAGTAGCGATTGGATCCGCAGACGCCGATAATCGATTCTCATCAGATCTGTTTCCATTATTGAATTAGGTTTGTTACTCGAGCCCAAGGTTAAACATCTGGGTCGTTCTCTCTCCTTTCCAGTAACAAGATCCAGGGAAGACTCCCAAGAACGTCTTTGGCACCAGCTGCTCTCAGTAAGAGATAAACAGCTCAGCTATACCGCCCAAGATGAACACCAACTCCAGGGATTAACAAGAAAGGATATCAGTTCCGCTTTTTTAATAATGATAAAAGAACTTTATTATGATCAAATTACAATCTGCCTCATTAGGCAATAAGTAATTGTGATAAATGTTCTTATTCACTCGCTCATTCATACAGTATTTACAAACACCCAGAGACCTCCCAAATCCACATGGTTGTCATCTCCCAAGCATGCTAAAGAGGAAGGGGAGTCTTGCGAACTCCCCCAATCTCGTCCGTTATCCGCGTCACCGGATACAAGCCAGTGGAGGATGAACAAGAGCGCTAGAGCCACAGATACTCAGGATATGATTGGAGAAACTGGCCATTGCCAGGAATTAGGCTGTCACGTATTTATAAGAGGTCCCGAGGCCACTGGCGCTTCGTTCTCCCAGGAGGATTATAGGGATGAGTGGTGCAGTGCAATGACTGTGCTAGGGGATTAAGGTGGTTGGATAGGTTACTATGAAATTTCATAATTTAGAAGGGTTGAGTTCATGAATGTAGGGTATATTAAGATAATTATGAAGGGTTTTGTTGCCGACGTAATTTGGTGCATTGACTATTGTTCTCAGGACTTTTGATTGAAAGGATTGGATACGCTTGATGTTCGACTATTTTGCTGTCCTCCATAGCTCTATTCCGTATGTCCAGTTTGGCTTTCAGTAGTTTATTTTCTATTGAGAGATGGGATGTCCTTCGAAGTAGTCTGTACAGTTGTCCAAAGCGTCTGTTTAGTTGTTGTCTTTTTAGCCTCGTGTGTGAGTTCTATGTCAACCTTTGGTCGAGATGGAAGCCTAAGTACCGTACTAACAGGGAGAGGAAAGGAATTTATCATTTTCAAGGAATTAGGTTTTCTTTATAGAATTCTGTTCTTCTTTGTTATCGTAGTTACTCATATATCCTCACGAGGCTATATGAGTGAGCCACGACCAGATGCAGTCCTACGTAAGTTAAATAATTGAAGACCAAAGGGGCCTTTTTAAAAAGTAGTTTATTAACTAGACAAAAGAATACAACTTATATGACAAAGTGATTAAGTAATACGTCAGGGGTACAGTAACGAGATGAATGAGAGCTGGTGAGAGGAAAGGAAGGATTATATAATGACAGATTAGATTAAGGAGTGCTGACTTAGGCGATGGTGCAGGTGTCAGCTGGGCGTTGTCTGTCGGTGTGCGTGTGTCAGCGGCTTCCATAACTGTAGACAAATCCTTAAGTAAGTCCGGACACAACGTTCCTTCCATGGCCGTCAGCGACACACAATCACTCTGTTGTCTCAATCTTACCAATTAGAGAGTTTAAAATAAAATCTGTAAATACATTCACCGTTGGAAAATTATATTCAACAATTAAAAAACAAAATATTTACGAAACGCCACGCAGTGACAGTAGTATCGGAAATTTCCCGACATTGACCAAAGTTTGAATTGTCTTTAAAATGTACACTAATTTATTTTGTTTTGGCTATAAAGTATATCATAGTATACCATGGTAGAATATGATCTTCTCTTGTGAATAATATACAGTAAATACACTATTTGTATAAGGGTTTAAAACCAACCAAAATATATTTTCGGGTAATCAGTACTATTAGGTAATTTATTTCCGGATTTAATTTTTTCAAGTCAATAAATTTCCACAAATTTAACAAATACGAAAATGTTAGACAAAAATTGTTGTTAGGTATTATGTAAACGAAATTCCTAAAAATATCATCTGAAGAAGTGGCACCGAAATAACCATCGTTATTCGTTTACCTCATCCCTCCTACGCTTCAAGAAGAAAATTTAAAACATTCTCAGGCAATTAGATCAATCCGTAAAGTTGCTTCTGTTTTTCAATTCTTTTCGAAACTTTGTGTTTAATTGTTATCGCAATAATTTTATAGAATATTTTTAAATATTCATAGAATTTTATAAAACGTTTAAAACAAGCCGCTACCTTTTCACAGCTGTAAAACAAAACCAATCTGTTCTTATCATTGTACATAAATGTATCTAATGAAATTAAAATAAATATCTTTCTCTCTTGCTCTCGCTCGATTCTTGTCTGAAATCGATGAACTGTAAACCTGCAAATAAGACTGTAGGGGCCTATTTTTATGAAAATTTTACATATTTGACTGTCCATGTATGCCCATGGTTGGAGATCTCTCAATTTTGAATGTTGAAAATTTTGAGGTGCAGGAGAAGCAAGACACGGCGAGAGTTCTGACATCACCGGACGGTTCACTCCGGCTCGTGGTCACCCCTGTGACATCACTGAACACTCAACATATGAGCATGCCTTCACATCATCAATGTCAATCACACTTCTTTTTCTTGACATAACGTTGTTGGGTGTTAGCGTGTCTGAAATGCTGGGTATTAGCCATAGACTTACAAATTCCACAGGTGCATCCCTACATCAGGATTCTCTACAGATTCCATTTAGAAACTCTGAAGACACCTGAATACTCACATACTTGGACTGTAGGAACACGAGACTTAGCTGACTCCGGGGGAACCAAGAATAGGTTTTTAAGGTAATAAGGTGATTTCACATGGGATGTAACCGAAAGAAACTTACGAAACGAACTGTTCAGAAATGAACAACGTTTTGTTAATATAAAACCATGAGTCATAAGTAACTTCCGGTGGAGCTAAGCAGAATCTATTGTTCGTATCTACCCGCTATGAGTTACCATGACAACAAGTTTTTGTTTTCACTATATAGACGAGGCTTCAGTTAGTCTTTTGTCAACTGTTTCGTGTGATACATGTTACGTTAAACTGGTTTTTTTAACCTCTGTAATGTAGAGTCAAAAAGTACATATTCGTCATGTAATGCTTTGGGAATTTAAACAAGGTAATAGTGCTAGGGCGACAGCTGAAAAAATATGCAGTGTATATGGTGAAGGACTAATAACTGATCGGGCGGTTAGAAATTGGTTTATAAAATTCCGTTCTGGAGATACGACCTTAAAAGACGAACCGAGGGCAACAACCTTTTAAAGGCAATATTGGAGCAAAATCCACGTCAATCAACAAGAGGTATAGCAGAAAGGTTGAATACATCACAATCAACTGATAACCGCCACCTGGAAAAATTAGGGAAAGTCAGCAAGTTAGGAGTGTGGGTACCTCACAATCTCAGAGAACGGAATAAAGAAGATCGCATGTCAATCGCCACAAGTATGCTCTCACGGGTAAAAATTGAGCCTTTTTTAAACAGGATTGTAACAGGCGATTAAAAACGGGTTACCTATGAAAATATAGTCCGCAAAAGACAGTGGCTTGATAAGGATCAACCACCGCTACCAGATCCGAAAGCAAACATCCATGGCAAAAAGATTTTATTGTGTGTATGGTGGGATTGTCAAGGAATAATTCACTACGAGTTGTTGAAGTCAAATTTAACGATTACTGCGGATAGATGCGTTCAGCAGTTGCAAAGAGTGCAAGAGAAACTCCATGAAAAGCGTCCTGCACTCGTCAAAATTAATATGATTTTGTTATTTAATGAGAGCAAAGTAAATGTCTGATAAAAAAACGGAAGTTACTTATGACTCCACCTAAATAAGGCCAATCCCACTTCCATCAGTCATAGTACCGTTTTCTTCGCTATAAAAGGCATTTAAACATGAGATTAGTACCAAACCTTCAAAAAATTGACCTTTAATTATAATGACTTTAACTACAATTAGCCTATAAAGAACATTAGTATCATAAATTAGTACTTATAGGACTTTACTCTTCTAGTAGTTAGAACCCTTGGACAGGTGAGATAGGAGAAAGAGAGGAATCAGCAACCCTTTGTGAGAGGACAGATAAAGGAAAATCGGCGTTAAGACCGCGCCATTGAGGTGTAAATAAGAGTCGCGATTGCATAATAAGCGCTTTTTATCTGCTTCAGCCCTGCCGTTCATAATAACTCCTTCACACACATAGCCCTATCACTGTTTGACCAGCCATGTCCGCTCAGCTCCTGCGCTATACATTTCCACCAGGATCATCCCACAATACTTTTTCCTTTTATCTCCTTATTTTTTCAACACACTTTTACACCACCGTACACGGATAATGATACTGTATACAATAGACATAACGATTGTCGTAAACACTCTAGAGAATGACATCTGTTACGAGTATTTCCTGTTACGACTTACGAGGCTAAAGCGTATTTTAATTAAGACATTGTAACAATATTTGGATGAGGACTGCTAACACCTCAAGTATGAAGGGAGAGGAAAAACAAAAAGGTAAGTAGTGGGGGTGAAACAGCTGGTTCTAGAGAAAAAGTTCATGTGTTACTAGCTCACAGAAGGCTTTTTGATTTTTTTTTACCATACATTAAATGGAGAGAGGCCACATGTTGTTCGTTACACAACAACAAATTATAAACGTTTATTTTACTCTCTATGAATAAGAAAATAATACGTTCGCAATGAAGAAAGTTAATTTATAATATATTTTCTCTAGAGAACACTCTAGAGAATGACATATGTTACGAGTTTTTCCTGTTACGACTTACGAGGCTAAAGCGTATTTTAATTAAGACATTGTAACGATATTTGGATGAGGACTGCTAACACCTCAAGTATGAAGGGAGAGGAAAACAAAAAGGTAAGTAGTGGGGGTGAAACAGCTGGTTCTAGAGAAAAAGTTCATGTGTTACTAGCTCACAGAAGGCTTTTTGATTTTTTTTTACCATACATTAAATGGAGAGAGGCCACATGTTGTTCGTTACACAACAACAAATTATAAACGTTTATTTTACTCTCTATGAATAAGAAAATAATACGTTCGCAATGAAGAAAGTTAATTTATAATATATTTTCTCTAGAGAACACTCTAGAGAATGACATCTGTTACGAGTATTTCCTGTTACGACTTACGAGGCTAAAGCGTATTTTAATTAAGACATTGTAACAATATTTGGATGAGGACTGCTAACACCTCAAGTATGAAGGGAGAGGAAAAACAAAAAGGTAAGTAGTGGGGGTGAAACAGCTGGTTCTAGAGAAAAAGTTCATGTGTTACTAGCTCACAGAAGGGTTTTTGATTTTTTTTTACCATACATTAAATGGAGAGAGGCCACATGTTGTTCGTTACACAACAACAAATTATAAACGTTTATTTTACTCTCTATGAATAAGAAAATAATACGTTCGCAATGAAGAAAGTTAATTTATAATATATTTTCTCTAGAGAACACTCTAGAGAATGACATATGTTACGAGTTTTTCCTGTTACGACTTACGAGGCTAAAGCGTATTTTAATTAAGACATTGTAACGATATTTGGATGAGGACTGCTAACACCTCAAGTATGAAGGGAGAGGAAAACAAAAAGGTAAGTAGTGGGGGTGAAACAGCTGGTTCTAGAGAAAAAGTTCATGTGTTACTAGCTCACAGAAGGCTTTTTGATTTTTTTTTACCATACATTAAATGGAGAGAGGCCACATGTTGTTCGTTACACAACAACAAATTATAAACGTTTATTTTACTCTCTATGAATAAGAAAATAATACGTTCGCAATGAAGAAAGTTAATTTATAATATATTTTCTCTAGAGAACACTCTAGAGAATGACATATGTTACAAGTTTTTCCTGTTACGACTTACGAGGCTAAAGCGTATTTTAATTAAGACATTGTAACGATATTTGGATGAGGACTGCTAACACCTCAAGTATGAAGGGAGAGGAAAACAAAAAGGTAAGTAGTGGGGGTGAAACAGCTGGTTCTAGAGAAAAAGTTCATGTGTTACTAGCTCACAGAAGGGTTTTTGATTTTTTTTTACCATACATTAAATGGAGAGAGGCCACATGTTGTTCGTTACACAACAACAAATTATAAACGTTTATTTTACTCTCTATGAATAAGAAAATAATACGTTCGCAATGAAGAAAGTTAATTTATAATATATTTTCTCTAGAGAACACTCTAGAGAATGACATATGTTACAAGTTTTTCCTGTTACGACTTACGAGGCTAAAGCGTATTTTAATTAAGACATTGTAACGATATTTGGATGAGGACTGCTAACACCTCAAGTATGAAGGGAGAGGAAAACAAAAAGGTAAGTAGTGGGGGTGAAACAGCTGGTTCTAGAGAAAAAGTTCATGTGTTACTAGCTCACAGAAGGCTTTTTGATTTTTTTTTACCATACATTAAATGGAGAGAGGCCACATGTTGTTCGTTACACAACAACAAATTATAAACGTTTATTTTACTCTCTATGAATAAGAAAATAATACGTTCGCAATGAAGAAAGTTAATTTATAATATATTTTCTCTAGAGAACACTCTAGAGAATGACATATGTTACAAGTTTTTCCTGTTACGACTTACGAGGCTAAAGCGTATTTTAATTAAGACATTGTAACGATATTTGGATGAGGACTGCTAACACCTCAAGTATGAAGGGAGAGGAAAACAAAAAGGTAAGTAGTGGGGGTGAAACAGCTGGTTCTAGAGAAAAAGTTCATGTGTTACTAGCTCACAGAAGGCTTTTTGATTTTTTTTTACCATACATTAAATGGAGAGAGGCCACATGTTGTTCGTTACACAACAACAAATTATAAACGTTTATTTTACTCTCTATGAATAAGAAAATAATACGTTCGCAATGAAGAAAGTTAATTTATAATATATTTTCTCTAGAGAACACTCTAGAGAATGACATATGTTACAAGTTTTTCCTGTTACGACTTACGAGGCTAAAGCGTATTTTAATTAAGACATTGTAACGATATTTGGATGAGGACTGCTAACACCTCAAGTATGAAGGGAGAGGAAAACAAAAAGGTAAGTAGTGGGGGTGAAACAGCTGGTTCTAGAGAAAAAGTTCATGTGTTACTAGCTCACAGAAGGGTTTTTGATTTTTTTTTACCATACATTAAATGGAGAGAGGCCACATGTTGTTCGTTACACAACAACAAATTATAAACGTTTATTTTACTCTCTATGAATAAGAAAATAATACGTTCGCAATGAAGAAAGTTAATTTATAATATATTTTCTCTAGAGAACACTCTAGAGAATGACATATGTTACGAGTTTTTCCTGTTACGACTTACGAGGCTAAAGCGTATTTTAATTAAGACATTGTAACGATATTTGGATGAGGACTGCTAACACCTCAAGTATGAAGGGAGAGGAAAACAAAAAGGTAAGTAGTGGGGGTGAAACAGCTGGTTCTAGAGAAAAAGTTCATGTGTTACTAGCTCACAGAAGGCTTTTTGATTTTTTTTTACCATACATTAAATGGAGAGAGGCCACATGTTGTTCGTTACACAACAACAAATTATAAACGTTTATTTTACTCTCTATGAATAAGAAAATAATACGTTCGCAATGAAGAAAGTTAATTTATAATATATTTTCTCTAGAGAACACTCTAGAGAATGACATATGTTACGAGTTTTTCCTGTTACGACTTACGAGGCTAAAGCGTATTTTAATTAAGACATTGTAACGATATTTGGATGAGGACTGCTAACACCTCAAGTATGAAGGGAGAGGAAAACAAAAAGGTAAGTAGTGGGGGTGAAACAGCTGGTTCTAGAGAAAAAGTTCATGTGTTACTAGCTCACAGAAGGCTTTTTGATTTTTTTTTACCATACATTAAATGGAGAGAGGCCACATGTTGTTCGTTACACAACAACAAATTATAAACGTTTATTTTACTCTCTATGAATAAGAAAATAATACGTTCGCAATGAAGAAAGTTAATTTATAATATATTTTCTCTAGAGAACACTCTAGAGAATGACATATGTTACGAGTTTTTCCTGTTACGACTTACGAGGCTAAAGCGTATTTTAATTAAGACATTGTAACGATATTTGGATGAGGACTGCTAACACCTCAAGTATGAAGGGAGAGGAAAACAAAAAGGTAAGTAGTGGGGGTGAAACAGCTGGTTCTAGAGAAAAAGTTCATGTGTTACTAGCTCACAGAAGGCTTTTTGATTTTTTTTTTACCATACATTAAATGGAGAGAGGCCACATGTTGTTCGTTACACAACAACAAATTATAAACGTTTATTTTACTCTTTATGAATAATCAAGTAAAACGTTCGCAATGAAGAAAGTTAATTTATAATATATTTTCGATCCCTGCCATATAAAGTAAAAACTACAATCTGCCTAATTATCCAATAAGTAATGGTGTTAAATGTTCTCATTCATAGCATATTTACAAACAGGCCAGAGGCCACCAAAACCCACATAGTTGTTACCTCCCTAGCATGCGAAACATGAAGCGGAGTCTTGGGAAGTCCCCAACGCTCACCGGATACGAGGCAGTGGAGGCTAACCAAGAACGCGAGAGCCACAGACACTCAGGACATGATTGGAGAAACTGGGCAATGCCAGGACTCCCACTGTCACGCATTTATAGCAGGTCACTGCCGTTTTAGTCCCCGAGGAGGATTATAGGGATGAGTGGTGCAGTGCAATGAATGTGCTAGGGGATTAGGGTGGTTGGATAGGTTACTATGGAATTTCATGATCTTGGAAGGGCTGAGTTCAAGAATGTAGGGTATATTAAGATCGTTATGAAGGGTTTTGTTGCTGACGTAACAAGAGGGATTTACTATTGCTCTCAGGACTTTTGATTTAAAGGATTGCATACGCTTGATGTTCGACTTTTTTTGCTGTCCCCCTTGACAGCACATTTGAGACTTTTTTTGAGATGGGATGTCCTTCGAAGTAGTCTGTACAGTTGTCCAAAGCGTCTGTTTAGTTTTTGTCTTTTTAGCCATGTAAAGTAAAATTAAAAAAAAGAAAAGGTTCAGAGATAGATATCGTGCGTGGGGCAAGTGTCAACCTGTTGGGCGTGGGCCGATTTCCCCGACGGCACTATAGAGTATCGTCTAATGGCTGGAGGAGTTGACAGTTTACAACCCTTCCTTTTCTTCTAGCAAAAGAGAGTGCCATTAAATGACTCCTGAATTAGTCACAACTTAGTGTGAAAATATGTCTGCTAACACAAAGGTCATAAAGAAAAAACCTTCTTAAGGGATAGATACTCGGTCCCAGACAACGGGATATAACATTTGGGACGAGGCAGCACAGGAACTTCGTTGTGGGCATCTGCCCGGAACGGATCTCACTTCCTAGGCGGCTACTCTGGAGGGCACTTCACGGTTCTCTTGGTTGTCTTAGGAGTCTCTGACCGAGGACTGGATTGTAGTCGCTAGCAGAGGACAAAGGATTTGAGGTTGTATCTACTTCAGGTTGAAGACATCAATGTACAATAGGAAGGACCATTTTAATTGTCAGCTAGTAACATCTTTGTAATATATTTCATTATTTTTCATTAAAACATTTTAATCACTAGTAATAAAGTATATTGTGCAATTCCACTCTATGTATAGAAATAATTTTCTTTACCTCCATGATAATTTATTTCAGTAAATTATTTTTGGTTAAGGGACAAATATTAAATTAATTGAATATTTTTGAGCTAGGTATAATTTTGTATAACTTTACGCTGATGCAATACGCTTGATAGAGGAACCAAATTTGTCAGTAGTTGATTAGTTAGATGGCATCCCTGAAAAACAGATATTCTAATTATTCAACTAGAGTGTAACAGCGTGGCGTTTGTGGGTAAGTTAGGTAAATATATAAACGGATATGTCCGTAGAAAATATCAGTTATATATCCCCTTACAGTTTTATGTATTCGGATACATTATTAGTGTATCGGATGGGAGTAAGTATCCAGTAGCAATATTAAAAAAATAAATAAAACGAAGATACTATTCCAGCGAGTATATTTAATAATTTTTAAGAAAATCCTAATTCTTTTTTAAAAAAAAATCCCCATCAATCTGCTTCAAGAGGGCTGTGGTGTTCCTGTCAATATTGATAGAGATAAATTATGATTTAGTTTTTGTCACGCCGGTTTGAGATAATTTATTAATTAGTTTCGTTAACGATATATTTTAGTTATAATACAAAAAATAAAAACGGTTGACTAATATATTAATTACAAAACATATGCTGTAGATTTTTTTTATTTCTGTTGGATATTTTTGTTTTAGTTAGAGGTGCTGTGGCGTCTTGCACTTATGCATGTGATGGACCTACGTAATATAAAATGAAAAAATAAATAAAACTCATAACTATTACTATAGCATCAAATCTGAGAACGAATTACTTAAACACGGGTGTGAAAATTAAATTTATTCACCCTCCCAACTTTCAAACCACATTTACATACATGTATATGTACAATTGTAAATGAAATAATGGACGCAGAAAGTCATAGAACAATATCAAGCCTGTGCGAAGCTTATTTCTATAACAGCTTGTGAGTTCGTCCGGCATAAACAAGGTTCCTGAGCCTTCCCTTAGTAAAGGACAGTCAGTTGAATGATCCGAAGGTTGGTAGGTAGCAAGGGTTCATTATAAGGTCTAGCCAACTTCATTAAAGTTTGAAATATTCTTAAACGCAGCTTATTATAATGTTTTGAGGCTGGGTATGAATCACGCCCCCAATTGACACGAGTGGGTTTGAAAATGTAGGTGTCTACAAGAAAGTAAAGATGATGTAGTGGTTCTCGGAGAAAGCGAACGACCCTGGCGTATGCAAGACTTTTTCGTCGACTCAAAACGACAGGAGTTGGAAGAAATCAGAGAACGTTGAGCCCTAGGAAGAAACCAAGTTTCACTTTCTATTAAAAATAAATGTATATACAGAGACTGAAATTCCACGGACATATGGTAAGAAGGGCCCCGGAAAGCTAAACAAGGAAATATTCCAGCTAAACAAATAAGAAAATCCGAGGATACAAAAGCTCAAGGGGATACACCAAGGAGATGAAGGAAGAAACTGAAAGACTGGGAATAACGGACCAGGATTGTCAGGACGGAGAAAGATATAGGAAAAGACTAAAGGAAATCAAGGTTCTTGTTGGAAAGAAAAAATCGAAAAAGGGAGTCGCGTGGACAGAAGAAAGAAAACAAAAGCACGGAGAGATAATGAGAAAAAAATGGAAGAAAAGGAAAAACAAGAAAAGAACCGAAAGTAATGATATTCACGTGGTCTTTAAGGCCTTTCCGTGACAAAAAAAAAAAATATATACATAATAAATATAATATTATAAAATAATAAATATTTGTCTACTTGAAACAGTAGTTACATTACTGACACAGAAGCGACTTTTGAACATGAGCATAAAATGAAAAGACAAATTTTTACTTATATTCCATTGTTATAAGCACGCAAAAAACAAAAACATGAATGTCAATCACTTAATCAATTCCGATTAATTACTTGTTATTTTTTTGAATTTTAACACTTTTTATTAAGATAAAATTACAATCTGCCTGATTGGGCAATAAGTAAATGAGATAAATGATTTCATCCATATCATATTTACAATTTCCATTCACTCACTCATTCATAAAGTAATTACAAACAGCCCGGTGGCCCCCTAAGTCCACATGGGTGTCACCTCCCTCGCATGCGAAGGGGAAAGCGGAGTCTTGGGAAGTCCCCCACGCCCCTACGTCAGCCGCGTTACTGGATAAGAGCCAGCGGAAGCTGACCAAGAGTGCGAGAGCCACAGATGCTCAGGACATGATTAGAGAAACTGGTCATTGCCAGGACTCCCACTGTTACTTATTTATAGCAGGTCACGAGTACTTGTTATTAAAAAAAGTATTTTCTATTATATTACATATTTTATATTAAATATATCAAAGTCCTTGTTGACTACAAACACTGTCATTATCATCGTATTCTCAATTTCACATCTTAGTTCCGTTTCATGAGCCAAACCTTTTTCCTACTCAACATTCCACTACTCAACAAAGCAATCTCGTTGTTGATCACATATCATCAGCTCTTGAAACCAAACAGTATTGCACTGCTGCCTTTCTGGACAATGTTCAAGCTTTTACAGGGTTTGGCATGCAGGTTTGCTCTACAAACTCAAAAGATATTCACCACAGACCTTTTTCCTAATCCTACAGTCCTACCTTTCAAACCGCTTCTTCCAAGTCCGCTGTGGTTTAGAATATTCAAACTACTATCCCATAAATGCAGGAGTTCCACAGGGCAGTGTCCTAGGCCCCATCCTCTATAACCTATACACCGCTGATGTCCCCTCTACTCCCAATACCTTCTTGGCCACATTTGCAGATGACACTGCAGTCTGGTCATACCACTCAGACCCCGATACTGCACCACTCATCCCTATAATCCTCCTCGGAGAATAAAACGGCAGTGGCCTCGTGACCTGCTATAAATGCGTGACAGAGAGAGTTATTTGGGGAAGAGAGACAGTTAATTAAGAGTCGTTAATAAATTAATTAGTAATTAGAAAATATAAGTAGAGGTGGGAGATATTGAGTAAAATATCTCGTAATAAAATATATCCTCTGTTTTTTTTGCAACCCCCCCCCCCATACAAATAGAGGGATGATATTTTACATGAAAGTTTTACACTCGATGCTTCTCCGATGCTAAAAATATCTCATTTACAATAACTTTAAGGTAAATATTATTCGATCGCATTAAGCAGGGTATGAAATTACAGATGTTGACGTATTATTATTAGTAATAGCTACTAGACATTTGGGGTTTTATCGACTAGCATGAACAGACCGTGCGAATTTAAATAAAAACCTTTCGTGACTCAATTCTTTATATTTTATATTCCACTTGAATATTTTCTCTTCGAAGATTTTCCAGACCGAATTCTTTCATTTCATGTCTCATGTCTCTTTCTGTCATATACATTTCTTACTAAGTGATATTTTTCTTGAAACACTGGCCATTTCGCCATGTCTATTAGTTCATGTCGTATTCGGTCTGACATATTCTCTTCTTTCCCTTGGTTTCTCCTCTGCTCTAACCGTGCCATTTCAGCATTTGAGCCTACCGACCTCCATTCTTTTGATGTATTCATTGATCCATCCTTTTCTCTTTTCTATCACCGAAAGGGTATACATTTCAACCTTGGCCCTTTGTCAGTGGTATGTATTTCGTATCGAATCACATCTTTACATTTGAACAATCTTCTTTCAGCAATTAATTTCTGGACAAAGCCTTTAGACTTACTGGACAAGTTATAAATATGTGAGGGTCCTTGGAATTCTCCTTGGAATAAAAATTAAAATGTCTTAATAACGCTTTATAGCAGAATCATTTAATCGCGACATCAAACGGGGACCTCTGTGTAAAACTTCATTTCTCAGGCTAGCCGCAAAGGACAGAACAAACTGAAGTGTAATTTCAAATCACTTTCCGATTGGATATTGAGCAAACATACAGAATATATCTATATATAGACCTTATAAGTACCCCGACAGTGCACTATGTTCAGGCGAAGAGGTACAGGATAGGTATTATAGCTAGTTTACGCGGTATTGGAATGACCACGAGTTCACACTCGGTATCTGAGCGTAGGCGAAAACTGTCCGAATCCCAAAGGCAAGTGTGAACCGGAGAGAGGTACTATTAGGTACATTTTGTAGGGCCCCAGAGATGGTAGACTCCATGGAAGGGGTCCCTTAAAGGTATTATTACCTAGCCTGTACCTCTTCACCTGAACATAGTGCACCGTCAGGGCGAGAGAGAGAGAGAGATAGAGAGAGAGAGAGAGAGAGAGAGAGAGAGAGAGAGAGAGATAGAGAGAGAGAGAGAGAGAGAGAGAGAGAGTCACTTCTAGCATCACTCACAGTTGCCTCATCACATTACCCTCACATCCAGCAAATAGATTACACCCGTTCTATCAGCTTTCAATTTCATTTTTTTTAATATTATTTTTGGGTTATGGAAATGCTTCAGCAATTAACATTAAAAAACAAATACCATTGGTTATGGATGCACTAGAAGGATTCGGACTTATGTGAATGTACTGACATATATATGTATTCCTTGGGTTTTTTTTCAGTAACTATCACCCCACTACCTGGGGTGCCTCCTGGGCCTGGGACATCTCCGGAGGGTCGGGTATTACAAACGGATTAAACAAAACGTTGGCGTTTCAAAAGCTTCAATGCTGGGAATCCCAGTATTCAACAAGAAGTCTTATCGATCATTTCAACATCAGGATTCGTGCGGGGTGCAATAGAGACTCAAATGAAACAGAATGTGAATTAATTTTATAAATAAACTATTTTCATGTACAAGAACTTCTTTAATATATGTACCTAGTGAATAGATACATACATGCTATTAACATTAACTGCCGCGAAAACTCAAGCATTGTTTAGACTCTAGTTCCCTCTTCAGATTGTGTTCTGGGATTGCTTTGTGCCTTCTAATGACCAGCTTGTCACATGGCCAGACTCCTGCTAACCTAGAAATAACTCATTCTTTTTCACTATTATTAATATTACATTATTTCCAATATATATAATTACCAACTTTCAACGTTTCTGTTGATAAACCCATAGCTTCAACATTTAAAAATATTAACCACGAACTTTTATTTATTTTAGCTTAATGTTATCATTTGTTGACACTTCTTTATTTAAAAAAAAAATTAAATTATTAAAAAAAATAAAGAATATGCGAAACCCCCTCCTGTGAACTTTATACACTAATGGGATTCCACAGACTCTACACACTTTATTAACTACGTTTGCAAACGATACGGCCATACTGTCGTGACGCACAGCACGATCTCAAAAATTAAGAATCATTTAAAAGATATTATTACTAAATGCCAAGCAAATAAAAAATAAAATTTAACATAAAAAAAAACCCAATTCAGACCACATTCGCGTAACGGCGAAGTACGCTTAGGCTGGCATAGAAAATATACGCTCAGAAGAAACGGATACAAGTAAAAAACGATTGGACGACGAACGAAAAAAAAAAAAACAGGTTGTATATTATTCAACCAATTTCGACGTACGGGCACAAACTTTACGGATCAGTCACCCAATATAACATTTTTACAAAATTCAGTCCATTACACTCAGACACACGACTAACTGGCCTTGGTACGTATCTGACAGAACACCGCACAGAGACTTGAACATATCAGCCGTGTTAGATGTTCTTCAAAGACCATACAAAGGTACAGAAAAACCTTAAACGTCACAGACACATGAAGCTGGCAACTTCAAGGCCTAGTCAAACAGCAAAAAGGGGGACAGCAAAAAAGTATAACATCAAGCGTATCCAATCCTTACAATGAAAAGTCCTGAGAACAATAGTAAATGCCTCTTATTACGTCAGCAACAAAACTCTTCATAACCATCTTAATATACCCTACATTCTTGAACTCATCCGTTCCAAGTTCATGAAATTCCATAGTAACCTATCCAACCACCCTAATCCCCTAGCACAGTCATTGCACTGCACCACACATCCCTATAATCCTCCTCGGAGACTGAAACGGCAGTGGCCTCGTGACTTGGCATAAATGCGTGACAGTGTGAGTCCTGGCAATGGTCTGTTTCTCCAATCATGACCTGAGTGTCTGTGGTTCTCGCGATCTTCGTCAGCTTCCGCTGGCTTCTATCTGGTGACTCGCTCGATGGAGGACCGTGGGGGTGGTTCCCAAGACTCCGCTTCCTCTTTCGTATGCGAGGGAGGCGACAACCATGTGGACTTGGGTGCTCTCTGGGCTCTTTGTAAATACTGTATGAATGAGCGATTCTAGTCATATCATTTACCGGTGGGATTTTATTCTGCCGTTGTAAATATTATATGTGGTTTAAAGAAATGAAACAAATTTTCGGACATTTTTTTTAAATGTTGGTACACCCTTTTGTTTATTTATCTCTTTGTCGTGTACTGTTCGTTTTTTTTTTTCTGTTAGCCACAGTAGAATTGTTTCATTTGTACATTCAAAAGGGGCATGAAGATTTTTTTTTTCTATTTATCCTGAGAGAACATTAAATATTTTTTAGAATTCAGTTAAACCGATAAAAAAACACTCGCTCAGCGGCCATACGTCATCATACACGTCAGTCGTGTCGTGTAATGAAGCGGTTAGGCGTGAAAAGGCAATACAAAAATAAGTGTATAAATCACGTTTTCGCGATATAAAAGCTCAAAGGGGCTGTACTCTGGCGGAGTAAAGGGGAAAAAGAGCAATGGGAGCGAAGGAGTTTGAATAGCATGTGGGGCATTGAATAGCACTGCTCTTATCAAGGCCCCCGCGAGTCCGGCCCAAGCCAATCTTATAATACCGTATTGGTATACCACAACAAGCTAGGCATACACCAATGATTTCGCTATAACTTATAGTGCACAAGAGGCTAATTGTCAAGGCAACAAGGATTAGATACGTTGAATATTAGTATGGAATTATATTTGTAATAGGCTAACATTGTGAATAAATTTATTCAAATCATTCATGAGAGAAATAAAAAATATTTTACTCACTATATTTAAAAAAAAAATCTTCCTTATTTGGCAATAGGTAATTGTGATGAGTATTGGGAAGTCCCCTTACATGATTAGAGAAACTGGCCATTACCAGGACTCCCACTGACACGTATTTATAGCAGGTCACGAAGCCTCTGCCACTAAGTCTCCGAGGAGGATTGTAGGGATGAGTGGTGCAGTGCAATGACTGTGCTAGGGGATTAGGCTAGCTGGATGAGTTCAAGAATGTAGGGTATATTAAGATCGTTATGAAGGGTTTTGTTGCTGACGTAATAAGAGGCATTTACTATTGTTCTCAGGACTCTTGATTGAAAGGATTGGATGCGCTTGATGTTCGACTTTTTTGCTGTCCCCCATAGCCATGTCTATTCCGTATGTCCAGATTGGCTTAGGTATAATTTTTTTTCTATTAAGAGAGGGGATGTCCTTCGAAGTAGTCTGTTTAGCCTCTTGTGTGGGTTCCATGTCAGCCTTTTGTCGATATGGAAGCCTAAATACCGTACTGTCTTGGAATTTAAGTAATACAAATATTCTTTTGCCTAATATTCAATGGTTCTAGTTTAAAATGGTATAGGACAAAGGCTCTCTCATTACCACAGCATAAATCATACAAAACGGACCAGCAATACTGTCAACTTGAGTCCCTTGTGCTGTGGAAATTTTTGAGTAATTGTTAGCACACGTTGAGCGTTCAGAGACGACAGACCACAGGACATAGAAGACCTAGTCTGACCTAGAAGACCTAGTCGGAACTAGAAGACCTAGTCGGACCTAGAAGACCTAGTCGAACCTAGAAGACCTAGAAGGGCTTGACCATCCTAGTCCAGACATCAGGCCCTACAGCTGTACCGAATACCTGCTTAAGAACAATCAAACCGCTGCAATTCGCACTGTACTTGAGGTAAATTGAAGCAGACCTATTTAAATTCTGTATAAATAAAATATGATTCCTCAAGCTCTCATATACCGCTTCTCTTGTATTCATAGCCTTCCATGTAAACTATGTCATTAAAGTAAGTGGTTTTTTAAATAATAAACTGTTTTAAAGTCTTTAATGTTATGAGATTGTTAATTACTTCTTCTTAGTGGTCTCTGCGAGGTGGCTCACAGACCTTGGTTATTTCGCTCGATTTAACCGCTAGCATCTATTGACCAAACTTTACAAATTGCCTTTTCGAGATTGAAATTAATTTTCTGAAACCTTGGAAGTGTAGTACACGCTGGCGTGGGGCGAGTCAATTTCCTGTGGAATGTAAAATCCCTTTGCACGCTATCGAGTTTCCAAGCGCCCAGCCTTTACGTCGTCCATTAGGCCAACTTTAAATATAAAAATTTTTTTTTTAACGCATAACCAGTCTAGAAAAAAATAAAAAAATCATACTTCTATAGTTCTAATTTTTTTAAAATAGTCCACATTACCCAGGGATTATTATGTATGTTTGTTGCATACCCTCAACAGGAATACTTTATAAATAAAAAAAACATAGAAATAATCGCATAATTCAAAATAGAGAAACTATTAATAAAGGAGGACTGAGGCCTTGTGAAATACTTGCAGAGTATATATAGATAGGGCTTCTTGATTTTACCTGTACACAAGACGAAAGGGTTCAAGGGTTCAGGGTCTATCTGACCCTCAGGGGGTTGTCCTACAGGAGGTCCGGGTACAGGCTTCAACCCCCAAGTAGATCCTCCCCGGGAGGATCTGAGGTAAATACTTAAGCAAAGGTCTGTTAGGATTCTGTCACCTCTACACAGAGAAACCCTTGTTCGGATAGAGTGATTTCTTCGGCATCGGTTGTTGGACAAATAACTCATAAATAAATATTTCATAAAACCTATAAATATTAGTTGTTGTTTAAAATCCATAAATCGGTTGAAGTTTGACTAACTTCTAACATTTCCCGACTATTTAAAGTTACGATTTTCTTCACATGGCTAATGACTTTTTCTATGTATATTTATATTTAATAAAGAACATCGAGCGTATCCAATCCTTTCAATCAAAAGTCCTGAGAGCAATAGTAAATGCCCCTTATTACATCAGCAACAAAACCCTTCATAACGATCTTAATATACCCTACATTCTTGAACTCACCCCTTCCAAGTTCATGATATTCTATAGTAACCTATCCAACCACCCTAATCCCCTAGGACAGTCATTGCACTGCACCACTCATCCCTATAATCCACCTCGGAGACTGAAACGGCAATGGCCTCGTGACCTGCTATAAATGCGTGAGAGTCCTGGCAATTTCCTGAGCGTCTGTGGCTCTCGCGCTCTGCTTGGCTGACGGAGGAACGTGGGGGACTTCAAAGGCTCTCCTTCCTCTTTCGCACGCGAGGGAGGTGTCAACCATGTGGATTTGGGAGGTCTCTGGGCTGTTTGTAAATAGTATATGAATGAGAACTTTGATCACAGTTCCAAGTAATTTTTCTCAATTATTTATTAAGTTTACAAGATCCTCTTACAGAAACCCGCGAGTACGTATCAGCATCTTCGTTCTGTTGTATAATACTGACACAAATGATAGTTTTTCGGAACCAATAACATTTCATCTAAATACATTTACGGTTTGGCCATAAGCAGACAGATAAAATTAAAGCCAACCTAAAACTCAAATGAAATAGTTAAAATAAGTGATAATGAACGATTAATTAAATGTTGATTTAATTTTTTTTCTAAATGTACACTTGGATTTCAGTTCGGGGACCAAATGAGACAAGTAAGGTCTTGAAAATTAATTCCTTGGTTAAAATTAAATCTTGGCGAACGACTAAAAAAAAAAAAGAAAAAAAGAAGGTTTTAAGAACTGATATGTAGTATACTGTACTATATCTAAAATTGGTACAAATACAACATATAAAAATTGAAATACATGAATATAATTATTTGACGTCAAATGAATAATAGAACATATGAATGTTATAGTAAAAAATCAATCATACATGACAAGACTAAAATACTGTTTAATAAAGAAAATTTATCAGTTCATTTCCATTTTCATTCAATTTAAATGTAAAATGGTATCTGCTTACATTTATGGATTTAAACGAACGACATTAAAAAAAATAAGAACACTTCACGAAGGACAATTTAATGCAATTTTGAAGCACAATTTAATTAGGGATAAATTCACTCGTTTACATACTTGTTCGTTTATCCCTATAATAATAATAATAATATATTATCCCTATAAAATAATTATGATACTTGACAACTAAGACATTGTATTTTGTATCAAGGTGAGGACAACTAAGCTAGTCTAGTAAATAAAATAAAATAATACAATCAAAAAAATAATCAGCGTTTTCGAATGATCTGTTTTTTAGTTTTGTTTATTGCTTCATCTATGATATAGATAGAAACAATTAAATTTCTATATGAAAATAACAAATAATTATTACTCTAATTTCATCTTAAAGCGTCCTTCTGTCATATTATACATTCAAACAAACCTCCATCAAATAATCAATGTAGCCTGTGAAGGAAACGTCGGACATATTAAGTAGCTGAGTGCAGAAACTCCTGCTTTGTCAATTCGAGGTATTCATTAAATATAATTGTTGTATAATCCAACGACATGATACATAGATGAACAAAGTTAGCCCTGCTTGTAAACAATTATAATTTACTAATAATACATCGTCAAAATAAATATCTTCGCTAATTATAAAACTTTGATCGGACGGATAATAAGCAAACAAACATAGTTAAAAGTTTACTCCCATCTCCCCGATAACTGATTTGGTTTTGAGTAGCGACTTGGCAAGTCACTTCCATAAACTTCTGCTATAATAAATAGATTATCTCTCCCGGCGCTGGTATCGGCTGACAAACGATGATGGATTGCAGAGCCGCCAATTTTTCAAAGTTCCAATAAGCTTCAATAGAAAAAAAAAAAAAAAAAAAATTGGTTCTTTTAAGCGAGAAAGGTCTTAGGTCACAGGAGTCAGGTGTTAACGCTAAAGTAAATTGACAAGCTTATACTCGCCTTCAATATCCGTAATTACGGAAGTGAGAACGATAATCGAGCGTAATCTAGCTTCATATATACTACACCAGCGCTAGTATGCGTCCACTATCACTCAGCAATCGCAGTGTTTTTTTCTTTATTAATTGAACTGTGAAATGAAATCAACATTACCGTATATGTTGATATGTTGAGTGTATGTAGACAAGGACTAAACAGACGCTTTGGACAACTATACAGACTACTTCAAAGGCCATCCCATCTCTCAATAGAAAATAAATTACTAATCTACAAGGTTATACTTAAGCCAATCTAGACATACGGAATAGAGCTATGGGCAAAAAAGTCCAACAACAAGCGTATCAAACTCCTGAGAACAATAGTAAATGCGCCCTATTACGTCAGTAACAAAACCCTTCATAACGATCCTAATATACCCTACATTCTTAAACTCATCCCTTACAAGTTTATGAAATTCCATAGTTGCCTATCCAACCACCCTAATTCCCTAGCACAGTCATTGCACTGCACCACTCATCCCTATAATCCTCCTCGGGGACTAAAACGGCACTGGCCCCGTGACCTGCTATAAAAGATATATGAAACGTCGCATTTTATCGACCCATTGTTTGCAAGATTTTACCCAATACATCAGCAATATACAGCGAAAGTAAAACACAAAAAAAGTAAAAAATATCTAAACTATAACACTATTATTTTGAATAATTAAATTTTATCTATGGAGAATTAATTTAATTGAACGACTTGTTTACAGACAGTGAAAACTTAAATAAATTTTAAACTTTAAATTGTATTAGTTTTTGTTTAAATAAAATTATGGTGACTTAAATATGGCCATTGAGAGCCGTTTATAAATCACGCTAAAAATATTTTATCGTACTCACCTTGTCGAACTGGAGAATATTTGAGCTTGAAGGTCCCAGCAGACCCGGATCTTTGGAGAACCTCCAGGGGCTTTTCGCCATCTCCAAGAGTTCGTTCTGTAAACAAAAATAATAATAATAATAATAACCATGTTCACACCAGTGCGACCTCATTTTGGTTCAAGGTCACATGCCAGCTGGTGGAGTGTAGAGGGTAGAAGACAAAAGTCGAGGTCCGAAGTCTGAGTCACTTGTGTTGTAGCCATCTTGTCGGTGTAGTTAAACCTATTTAGTGATAGATATCGGGAACCTTATTAGCGAGATGTTCCTGTTGTATTAACGTTATTATAGACCTTGAAGCTGGTGTGAAGCGGTCGTGTGCTGAGCCGCATCAACGAGAAGTAAGAGGAACATTGCTGGCAGAGGTGATAGAGGAGGTAAGCAAATTTCTTTCTCTATCACCCCGGTGTGGCAATTTCATATTATACAGTCCATTTGTACAGTCTAAATACCCTTTTGTTGGGACTTTTGGCGTGTACGAACAACACATATTATGAAGGGTCGTTTCTTTTAAATATCACAAAAATGTCTAAAAATATAACTGTATTTTCTCTGTCAACCAAGCAAGTGATAGGTTTAAGTAATAGCCCACTGCAAACAAATTTCAAAATGAACGCTACTACTATAAACCTGTTTAGTGCAACCTTGACGATTTTTCTAAAGCCAACAAGGGAATAAGCACCAGCTAACCCAACAAAAGCGTTTTATATCAAAATCAGAAAAACTCCATATAAAAATCAAATCATACAATAATTTCACAGAGTATATTTGTCACTAAGACTTAAAAGAAATTTGCTTTTTTTCTAAAAATACACAAAATCTATGTATGGAATACGTTTTTTTTTTCAACGTCCTACGATCGAAAATCGTAACTTTAAAGTGAGAATGCATGTCCTGTTATTATTGATAATTAACTAAATCCCTGTTGGAATTCCTTACGAGATATTTTTAATACGTAGAAATAAGATTTCACAGATTCATGACGATTCGAATTTGAAATATTATAACATACGTCAAACAAATATTTTTTTAATTCTAACAGAGTCTGAGTATTGTTAACATTTAACAGTATTGTTAGTATTTATGTAATATAGTAGAATGTGTAAGAGAGGAGCCAGCCCCCTTTCATCCTTCAAGGCGACCGCGCTACTAAGACCAGCGTACGGATCGGTCGTGCAAAATAATCTATCCAGGAGAATGAAGGGGTTAGAGGGAGCTCACAAGCAGCTTCAGAATTAATCACTAGGGAGAGCCATAGTCGTTTTGAAAATAAGTTAGTGGATTACTCACATTGTTTGTTCGATTCTTCAACGAGCAAGATGGATTTTATTTACAAGTAGTCCATTTTACCCTGGATAACATTGGATATTTAATCTTAAATTGCTTCGTATTTCTTCCTCACTCCCGTTGCCAGAAGATGGTCAACAGGACAACGTAGTCAGCAAAATTTGTTTACAGCAATTATAAACTAAATTGGAGAGATAAGTATTATCACAACATACGGTTTTGCAGATCCATTTGCACCCTTAGACTGCTCAATCGATCTCCACTGACACCTCCCAACTTGGATGACTACGGTAGTCTCTCTTGAAATCTCCAGGCTCGGTAAAAGCGCCTAATGCAATGTTTTTTTTCTGCATTTCCCAGCACTACTTCAAGTCGGGATGGTTGTATCCTTCCGCCCGTCGCCAATACTTCCTTGGAACTCTTCTTTCTTCAGAGAAAAATTTGACTAAAAAGCCTGTTCGTCTTCCTCAGCAATCAAATTCCACAATACTAGATTCCGGTCATCTGGGTCCCTTCACACAAATCTGCTTCCTTTGACCGTTATTTTCTAATCCGTCCCACAAACCCACAACTCTATTCCCATCGATCTTCGTCGTTCTTCAACTCCCCCAGTCTTTAAATCCAAACTTTACCACTTCCTTATCTCCCTTCAATCTAACAATTCATAATTCATCCATTTTATTCAACTTATTTATTTTTTGTTCATCCCACCAACCCTCCACGCATCTTCCCTCATTGTTATAATTTATATAATTTATTTTTGGGTCTCTATTCATTAATGTTTTTTCTTTTCAATTATTTCTGTTGGTTCTTTGTAGTAATCTCATATGTAGATTTTTTTACCAAATTCGTTTAATGTAATGAATTTTATTCTCAGCTAGACATACATATCATGTCCCTTTTCTTAATCTAAGGGAACAATGTCCAAGAATAAACTTTTCTATTCATATTATTTATGAGTAGATCGCTGATGGTGCATAATTTACATATCCTCATCCCTCATCCCTTCCAAGTTCATGAAATTCCATGGTAATCTATCCAACCACCTTATAACCTAGCACAGTCATTGCACAGCACCGCTACTCGTCCCTATAATCTTACTCGGAGACTAAAACGGCAGTTGCCAATTTCTCCAATCATGTCCTGAGAGTATGTGGCTCTCGCGCTCTTCGTCAGCCTCCACTGGCTCGTATCCATGACGCGGCTGACTTCTCAAGACTTCGCTTCCTCTTACGCATGCGAGGGAGGTGACAACCATGTTTGCCTCCCAAATCTTATCTTATCTTATCCAGTAACGCGGCTGACGTAGGGGCGTGGGGGACTTCCCAAGACTCCGCTTTCTCCTTCGCACGCGAGGGAGGTGACACCCATGTGGACTTAGGGGGCCACTGGGCTGTTTGTAAATACTGCATGAATGAGCGAGTGAATGAAAATTGTAAATATGATATGAATGAGAACATTTATCACAATTACTTATTGCTTAATAAGGCAAATTGTAATTTTATAATAATAAAGCTGTTGTTATTGAAATAGTTATAATATTAAACTGACTAATCAAGACTGTTTGAGAAGTTGGGAATGTTTTGCTAATGAAATATTTTTTAGTCTATACTGTACATTTTACAAATCTATGAATCCACAAATAAATAAAAAAGAATGAACGTATGAAAGGGCAATCAAGAATCAATGAAGTTCGAGTCAGTTTCTTAAAAGCCATTGAATGGTTAAATCCGATTTTTAAAAAATAAAAACCCCTTTGTAAATAACTGAAACATTTATATCGAAAATATCTCATATTTACATGACATTTCTGTTGTTGGGTCTCAAAACTATATTTTTTGGAATGTTTCTGAGTTTGCTTGTTTTATACCGTTCTTAATATGTTATAAAAAAATAGGAAAAAATCTTTTAACTTTAGAAGCACTGCGACATAAGAAATATTAAATATGAGGCATAAAATCGGGTCTGACTTTTTTTTCGTGTTTAATTTGTTTTTCACGTTTTTCCGTAATCTAAGTTGTTTCGGGACTTAACTTGAGATAGTTCGAATGATTGTGATCACAATATCCTTTAAGATGGACCAAATACGAAAGGCTACACCAATCGTCAAATGAGGACCATACCACATTCTCATCTCCAATCTTTTCCAATTTTTTGTTAGTTTTTCCCAGTACCCTTTCACGCTAGTTTCCTCCGGTTATAATCAGTATAATTTCCTATTGGTATTATTTTTTACAATTATTAGTCAATGTCATTTCTTTCCACATATTTATGTTTTTTTTTCGTTTAAATACTATGACTTTTGGTTCATTAAAATCACCTCATACGTACATGAGGCCATTATTATGTATATAATAATCAGTTTAAGTCATATATAGTAAAGACTTATTAAACATCAAATTACCTCCTAGGAATGTTATAGCCATAAAGAGTGAGTGGGGGGGGGAGAGTAAAAGAAGATATTTGCACAATAATATATTGAACAAACCGGACACCAGCTGGAAGGAAACCACGAGAAGAAGATGTGCTTGGTGCACATACAATGAACGGTAAATAATGTAATATATAAATTTTATTACATATTATATACTGTCATAGTAATTACAGATGTATCATTATAGTTCATTGTATTTATTAATAAGCGACTTTAGTTACCATGAATAAATAGTTACAGAATTAATACCAGCGCTACATCGGCTAACGACCATCCTCAGGTATAAACGTTATGACTTGTAATACTTAGAATCATAGTAAATATAGATATATAATTATAGTTCAGGAAAAAAAAAGTTTATAACTGAACTGTAAAAAAGTTATTTTTTCAAAAAATTCCAGGTCAAAATCTTGAAAATATTCAATATCCAGGGGAAAGGTTTAATATTTCTCCATCCCCTCCTCTGGCCTATGTGGTGGACAATACTAAGGTGCCTCTTCGTTTAATTTCACCTCCCCCCCCCAACGTGCATGAAGATCCTCTCTCTTCAGGATGGACAGTAAATAACAGATACTTAAGTATTATTCTACTGCACATATATGATTATTCTATAGGAATAGAGCCAAGCTAGATAAACATTTTGTTCTATTTACAAAAGGAGGGAGGTAGTGGAGGAGATGCTAACAGAATGGAATATATAAGGAGCCGAGGGCCCCCTAGGGATATAGGACTGGGATCAAAAGGACCGCTCTTCGCCCTTTCTTCCCTTCTGTTGTTAGAGGTTATTTCCTGGCTGCCTTTCCGTCTTCCGACAAGCTCCGTCCAGAAACAGAAAAAACAAACAAAACGACAACATTGATCACGACCAAGCCTCCGATAAATCAGATCGGATCCCCCGTCTACGTACGCGGAGATACTAATACTAAACAGAAGTGGTATTTAGAAAGGTTTTTTATTAATAAAATTACTCATTCACACTTCGTACAATATCTGTCAATTATTTATAGCAGGGCACGAGGCCGCTGCCGTTTCAGTCTCCGAGGAGGGTTGTAGGGATGAGTGGAGCAGTGCAATGACTGTGCTAATGGATTAGGGTGGTTGGATAGGTTACTATGGGTTTCATGAACTTGGAAGGGATGAGTTCAAGAATGTAGGGTATATTAAGATCGTTATGAAGTTTTTGTTGCTGACGTAATAAGGGGCATTTACTATTGCTCTCAGGACTTTAGATTGAAAGGATTGGATGCGATTTTAAACTATTTGTTGTTAATTGTCAATACACACATGCTAAATTTGACAAGGAACCCCCATGCCTACCGGTGCCTGGTGGGAAATCTGGGGTAACGAAGCTCCTCCCGCCTCACGGTCCGACCGTTTCGTAATATGGCGAAGCCCAGAAAGAGGGCGAGATAGCCCCTCCTATATCATTATATTTATAAATCTTAAGTCTTAGCTCTATAACAATAATATATATTATACGCACTAGTTTATTATAGTCAGTCATGAAACTTAATATTGTGGTTTAAGCTAAATACAATTATTTCCTATGTGGGTTTCTGTTTTTTTATAATCTTCGAACGTAGTAGGCGGTCGTGAAGTATACGATTTTCTATGAATTCCGAATTTCTTTAGGACAGAAGTTAATATGTTAATAGTTTCTAGGACATTCATTTATTAGCCAGTGACTAAGTTCACAAGTTTATTTTCAGGTGCGGTTTCCAAGTCAGTCTCTTACTAAAAATATATAATACAATATTTATTGCGATAAAATTACAATCTGCCTTTTATTACGGCAATAAGTAACTGATATTCAATGTTCTCATTCATACAAACAGCCCAGAGAGTTCCCAAATCCACACGATTGTCACCTCCCACACACGCGAAAGAGGAAGCGGAGTCTTGGGAAGTCCCCCACGCTCCTTCATCAACCACGTCAATGGATAGAAGCCAGTGGAGACTGGCCGCGATCGCGAGAGCCACATACGCTCAGGGCTCGATTATCTGTTTACAATACATCGCCATAGATGTTACTGCCTAAGCAGGAGTTGACTGTAGGCTCTAGAAGGGTTTGAAGAGTTTGTCATGATAAAGCACGGGGTGGCACAACAGTCCGGATTTTGGTTTGGAATGTTTGATTTCGTAAAGTTTCCAAAATTAGTTATTTTTTTTAAGTGATTCAAATATTACAACTCAAAGAGACTTGGCTGTTGTTAAGTGAAAAATTAAGAATTGTAGACGGTAGAAACAGTTTAGTCAAAATAAAAAAACTTTTTGAAGGCTAGAGTTTTTTCTGTTTATAGGTAACTTCATATGAAAAATCACTATTCGCAATGTAATTGATACGTCTCAATCTAATTTTGAAAAAATAATTTGTTTGACAAATGTTCTTGAGATATACCAACGCCGAGTTAGGAACCATTATACCTCAGTTGTGAGGACTGCAAGGGCTGATGAGGCTCAATTAAGATGACCAGTCATCAGACACAAAGACCCGATGACGATGGACTAGTAGAGATGATGATGATGACGACAGTAGCCATAGCGACCGACCCACTAACGGCATAATTTGAGCCCGTCCATTTAGCGGCTCTGTCTTTTTTGTCAATGAGCTCATCTCTTTCGTAGAGAGGTGGGCTCCCAACCATGTAATACTGTCTTGGGCATATATAAAGACACATATATTTATTTATTTATCAGGGAGTGAAAATAATCTTCCATCGCGGTTTGAACCCAGGCCCTTGATGGCAGAAGCTAATCATTGCTCCCTGGTGCAAAAACCTGCCACAGACGGCGTACATTTGTGCTTTACGAGCAGCTGAGAACAACTGCCTCCACACATTAGGCGCAAATACATCTTTACTCACTCTCGAGGCCTGTAGTCGATGTTTGGCCTCGAGTCACCTTAGCTACGAGGTGACACTAAATGCGCCTTAATACAGTGAGGCCTTACCACTGCGCAATAGCTTATCACATTGCGCACTTTTCGCTCACATTCCCGCTGAGTAGACGTATAAATGCTTTAGTTAGGATCCTCACTTATACAAAAATAATTTGTTAATAGATTCGCCTGAGGATCTATAATTGTATATAATTATCTGTAAATTTAAAGGGGCTGAAAAGAATAGAAAAAACAAACAAAAACTGCCGGGTTCGATTCCTTGCTACTTTAAGTACTTCAACATTAATATGCCATATAATGCATGGTTTTAATAAAAGGACCTAAGAAGTGGAAAAAATACCAACAAAGTGAACCGTATTTAATAGCCACATCGTCTGTTGCCGTAGTCTCGTATTTAGAAACAAATGTTCACTATGACCTGACCGACTGACGGATCGGGGCCGACTTCCGTCACAGTAATTATTTACAAATGGCGACTAAAGCCTTATTATTATATTATTGTAAATATATCAAAATGACATATCTGACATGAATACAGAGGATATCCGGTGATTATTCAATGTATTGTTTTGATCATCCATTGAATGATCGTCGATTATATTCCTGTTGCTCAGTAACTCTTAAAAAGAAACTTTACTGGGTAATAAAGAAAAATTATTTTGGGCTAATGAGTGCCTTTCACTAAGGGGAGTCCCCCATTTGAAGGATGTATGAGAAGGATATAGGGTGTGGAATGCCTAAAAAGGCGGATGGAATCAGGAAGGTAGTGAGAGTCTACCAAGGGTCTGGGTATAAAACACAAATGTACAATTATATATGGTTACAAGCTGAGAGCTCAATAGGGAATGAGGTCCATCAGGAACCAACAACTGTCTTATGAATGGGCTATTTCTCTGTGTAGAAAAGGTTAGGGTATGGGTAGCAAGAAAGGGACAGACAGAAAAAATCGTGGGAGCCAATTATTTAGAATAGAGGTCTGGGAAGGGAAGATAAGTTACTAATATTTATAAGATAAGATAA
This sequence comes from Acanthosoma haemorrhoidale, assembly GCA_930367205.1. NCBI lineage: Eukaryota > Metazoa > Arthropoda > Insecta > Hemiptera > Acanthosomatidae > Acanthosoma > Acanthosoma haemorrhoidale. The sequence goes on from OV884011.1 coordinate 187,466,999, forward strand.
TTATAACAGGACGGAAGTTATGAGACACAGTTCTTAGAATGTTACTGATAAACATACCATTTGTTAATGATAAGATTTTTTTACGTGACATAACTGTCTCCTCAGTCGTCAGACGTGTACAGTCACCTTGGCATCTAAGTAGTTATGTAAAAGCAATGATCACACTGTTAACAAATGCATCTCCTAACTTGTGATAGCTCTCTGTAATGATATTGTCAATAGCATTTACAAACCCACTTCCACATTTTAAATATTTGTCTCCCCCCCTCCCATGCCATTTTCGTATATGTGTATATACCCTTATTAGGCTACGTATATGTGTCCGAATTTGTTTAGGACAGAAGTTAATATGGTATTAGTTTCTGTGACAAGGGAACTTTTGAACGTTGGTCCAGTAAATGTTTCAATTATTTTAGCCAGTGACTGAGTATCTGTCGTTTTAGTATCATTTGCACAAGTCAGTCTCCTACTAAAAAAATATAATACAATGTTTATTGCGATAAAATTGCATTTTATTACGGCAATAAGTAACTGACATTCAATGCTCTCATTCATACAAGCAGCCCAGAGAGCTCCCAAATCCACATGATTGTCACCTCCCTCACATGCGAAAGAGGAAGCGGAGTCTTTGGAACCACGCCCACGCTCCTCCATCGACCACGTCAATGGAAGCCAGTGGAGACTGACCGAGATTGCGAGAGCCACATACGCTCATGACATGATTGGATAAACTTGCAAGGACTGTCCACTGTGATCTCTTATTGAGTGTAATTTTTAAGTTTTTAACTGTTATGAAGGTTAGTTGTCAAAATTTAACGTCAGAACATCGATCACGCTGAAGGGTGAATCGTCCTTTGTAAAGATTTAAAGGCATTTATTTTACGATTTTGCTCTTTGTTCCTTCTTTACCTCTTAAATAATTGTCTATCTTTCCAATCAGTGACCAGAATCTTAAACAATTTTGTCTCACTGTCCGATGATAATATATAATAGGAAGCAATATTCTAAAACCTACAGATTGTACAAATGAATTGTTTATAAGCCATCGAGGCCGAAGGAGTAAGTAAGGGCGATAAACTTAAATAAACATGACATATTAGGAAGAAAAAAGAGCGTTGTAAATGTAATATTTACGAAGAAGAAAAATCATTCGACCCCCGAGACATTTTCGGACCTAAGGCCTCAGATATGGTCTAAAACACGCCCTCTGTATATTCTGGGGGGCCCTAAAGGAATTCCCCAACCCCACCCCCGTCAAGTCCCTCCTCCCCGGTGGCTTAAAAAGGGACAAAAATATATTAGGGTAGCTTCTCAAGTGTCAATACTAAGGGCCAAGTGCTTTTATGGAAACCGCCTTTAGGCAGCTGTTTACAAGCGTTTTAGCGAACCTTTCACGTGTGGCAGGCAAATGTGGCGTATAACGCCTTCACAAAGTTGATAAGTGCTCCGTACAACCCAGCCTACAGAATCATTTTGTCAAGGAGAAACGAGGTGGGTGTTGTATTCTCACCAGCCAAACCCTTAAAAATGATCAGATCAAGCAAGAAAATAATAATGTGCTAAATAATGAATTGAGTTAAAAATAAAAACAATTTATTCTCGGACATTATTAAGTACAAATACGTCTGTATAGCTAACGAAATAAATACCATCAGTCACGCTGATATGATTAGCTTACGAATAATAATATAAGGTGACTTCGATATGGGTCTTTCATTAGGCGCTTCATATCTTTAAATTTAAATAAAACAAAGCATGTGAGATATCATCGAAATAATTTATTCGTTTGAAAGGGAAAGGGCTATCGATGCCATTATGTATGGAATATAACATCGTGCAAATGTCCGCTGTGGCTTCGCTGGGTGGCGCGCATCCGAAATGTCCAATTTTCCATGACTTTGACGCATAACTCAGGCTGAATTGGACCGATGGCATGGGTTATGTTGGCTTTGAGGACCGCTGTGATTTGTGGCTTATTCGCATAGACCTGCAACTTAAGAAAACCCCACAAGAAAAAGTCTTTTTTTTAGAATATATATACAATTCCTTTATTGTGCTAAAATTACAATCTGCCTTGCTAGGCAATAAGTAATTAAGTAGTACTATCATTCATACCATATTTACATTTCATCATTCACTCGCTCATTCATTCAGGACATGATTAGGGGGGGGGGTCAACGCCCGGGGTCAAATCGCACGATCTCGGTGGCCAGTTCACATCACCTCCACATGAGATGACCATGCCCTCAAATCGCTCGTGCAGAATGTCCAATGTGACATTAGCTGTGTGGCATGTAGCGCCGTCCTGTTGAAACCACATGTCGTTGGTGTCCATATCATCCAATTGAGGCCAAAAGAAGTTGGTAATCATCGACCTATATACCGCTCGCCGTTGACGATGATGGCCTGGCCAACGTCGTTCTCAAAGAAATATGGACCAATGACGCCGCAGCCCAAAATCTACACCAAACAGTGACTTTTTCGGAATGCATGGGACGCTCTTGGAACTCATGTGGATTAGTATCGTCCCAAATTCGACAATTTTGTTTGTTGACGTACCCATTCATCCAGAAGTGGGTCTCATCGGTGAAGATGATTTTTCGATGAAAATTAGGGTCAGTTTCCAACTGCTCCTGGGCCCACTCAGCGAACACACGTCGTTGTCGATGGTCGTTTACCTTCAGCTCCTGGATCAGCTGAATTTTGTAAGGGTGCAGGCCCAAGTGTTTTCGGCACATCTTGCGTTTCGTCGACGTATGGGTGTTGGTTGATTGTTTACTGAACTAATGGGCTCAAATTTATCCACCACACTGCGAATAGTCCTCTCGGTAGGACGGTTATGGCGACCGTAAAATGGGCGAAGTGCGCGGAACGTTGCCCGAACAGAACACCCATATTGATATAAAATTTTTATCATTTGCACGCGTTGTTTAACGCTATATCCGTCCATAGTGATTTGACAAAACAGACTGAATAAATGACAGCTAATTTGACCGATGCACCTTCAACAATATGGCCGCTATCAACTATCAATGTTGGGAAGTCCCTATTGGAAGACTATTGGTGAGAATGATTGCAGGGATATATTAAAATAGGAAATAATAAGTACAATTAATAATAATAATAATAATGAAAAATTATGAATCGTTAGACAGGAAGGAGATATCGACGGATTTGTGGCACGGCCAAAGAAAGCTTTTGAGATGGAAAATACAGCCCGGATATTGTGATGTTGTCATCTATAACTGTGTCAAGTTCACATATGAGGCAGTCAAGGAACGGAGTACGAACCCAAAACATATGTTCACTGACCACTGTCCATCATCTTAAGTCAATTACCAAAAAAAACATTTCAGATTTTACGGTTAACTACCAAGTCAAAGTTAATAAATAATTCATCTCTAACAACCGCTAACTACATAAGATGAATCAGCCTCTGCTCTATTGTATTCATTGTAAATTAGTTATAATATGTTGTAAATTAAGTTAAACAAATGTAAATAATATTACCAAGCCACAAAGTCATATCAGTGTAAATATTGCAAACAATAAATAACGTGGCTGGAGACGAGTTCACAGGCAGCCAGGGGTCCCTGCCATGTATCCAGCCCTGGTCTGTCTCCTTCCGAGCAAGGCCTGCAATGCGATTGGCCTAACATAAAACCTCTCCTTGTTGGCTGGAATGCGATTGGCCAAAATAAGACCCCAGCTCATTGGCTACTGTGGGCTACATATACCCCCTAGTTTTAGCCGACTAGTCATTCAAAAAATACATATGTAAATAGATTCCAATGAGAATCTAAAATGGAAATAATCATTGTAAATATTTTTAAGGGGCTATGAAAAAAACAAACAAAAAGAACCGACTAGTCATTCAAGCAACAGCTCGCCTCTAGACTGGTACTTGCAGCTGCACTGAAGTTTCAAGATTTGGCCTTCTCATTAATGAAAACCTCTACATCTCTCTTCTCTAACCTCGCTATGTTTTAGTCCGGCCTCGACAGACCCCACACCTTCCTAGTGGGATTCTTTGCCTTCGTCTCGCTAAAACTAGCACCTCTTGGAAGAGATCGCTTCCTTGCGGACGACAGTTTCCTAGGGCCCTACAAACTTTACCTAGTAGCGTCTCCCCAAGTGATCCAGACTGCCTCACTCCGGTTCACACTCGCCTTTGTGAACCGGACGGCTTTCGCCTACCCTTAGATACCGAGTGTGAATTCGTGGACATTCCAAGACCACACAAACTACCTACCCTATACCTCTTCTCCTGAACATAGTGCACTGTCGGGGCCCATACCTATCAAAAATGGAGTCCAGTAGTAAGACCGTCCTGAAACGATTGTCCAGGTCATAGCCTAATCAACCCTCACTTCACTAGTCTAGGGTAACTAGGCACCCCCCTCGTGGCGACCCGGCATCATCCATGTTAAATGGATATAGAAACTTTGGGTCAAAATACAAGGATATTTACAACAGACAAGTCTATCAGAACTTACGTTGCAAAAATAATATGGTTTGGTATGAAAGAGAATGAGTTAAGGACAGTCAAAGCTACACTCCTCGATGAACAGAGGAACATCACCTCTTTGTGATGTGTCGAATTTTTATTTGTTCACAACTGTATTGAGAAAAAAAACATACAACCAGTGAATGAATAATATTCAGAAATTATTATTTAGAAAGCAGTTAATTTTAATTAATAAATTGGTTAATAAATCCCTACTCCAGTACTCCAGTTCTTCCTGAGTCATCGTTGCATTACCGGAATGGTCTGCAAAGAGTCTAGGTATATACGTACGAAGGTGTAGTTTTTAGATTAGGTGAACACAGTACTATTGTATAGGTATAATGTGGAATTTGAAGGTCTGTCTGTTAGGTCGTATTTTTGACATACTGAGGGTGCTCAAGTTGAAAAGTTTAGATTGAGTTGTCACAATCAAACCTAGTTTGATCTTTTAGCTGTTTTTATATATGTTTTATATTTTATTTTATGTTGCGCTTGATCGTAAAAAGAGTGAGAATTATAGACCAGGATCAGTACCCTAATGTTGTAATTACAACTACACGAGCCCTCAAATTAATTCGAGTAAGGCTTAAAGTGATTAGATTATAAGTGCATTGACTGATAGACTCAAGTCTAACACTTGGAAGACATCATGCAGCCACACTGATCCACTCGGCACTGTAAGTGTCAGTCAGGATTGTCACTAGTGTGTTACACCGGAAGATGGACTGCTCTACTTTCTCGAAAGCCATTACATAGTGAGTGTCCATTGTACTGTACTTCGTCTGACTGACCTCCATCCCACGGGCTAGAACCATAACCGCCCGTTAAGTAGGAGTATCAAGTACACTAGTAAACAAGTCACATAAAAAAAATAAATAGATTATGATTTGAAATGTGATAAACTTTTTAGTTTTTTTATTGTGCTTTACATACGATTGAACACAATTGTGAATACATAAACACAACAGTACAATTTCGCTCGTTATTCTTCTATAAATCAGTAATATACAGTTCGACCACGACTGTTAGAGACCGTTGCTTCGACCTTGCACCACCTCAGGTAGTACAAACCACCTGGCTGGAATTATATAGTCCAGTCAGATGGTAATTTAACCTGGAATGTTTCAGAGAAGTTCTGAAAATTTGCTCAATTATGTTTTTTAAGGTCCTGATTATGAATTTCAATTTCACCACCATTTTTTTCCGCAAGTATAAAAAAAATTATTTTTTCTTGTTTGGCTATAAGTGCAAAAGCAATATTCCAATAACCGCACTTTTTATTAAATCAAACATGAGTGAATTACCGACAATTTTATCGTTCAATGTTTTTTTGTTTGTCGCTTCGTTTTGAAGGGAGGGGGAGTATGAAATTATGAGAGGGAATGTTTGGTATTTGGGTCGGTCTTTTCCTCAACCCACCTCTAACCCTCCACGGAGCTGTTTCGAACCATGAAGAAATCATCAATATTAAAATTGTAGGTAAATTACTCATATTTAATTTAGTTCGGGTCCATGTTAATAAAAAAATGAATGGTTTTCATTCCCAATGGGAGAAAAACCAAAAAAAAGATTAGTTTTTTCAATATTTCCAGGGAAATTTGATGCTGTATAGTTGAAATTCGCAAACACCATCCCAAAAAAACATAAAAGAGCGAATTTCCGCCTAGACTCCTTTTTTCACTCTACTATTACTTTCTCAAACATTTAACTGAGTACGGAGTGTAGTGGGTCCGTATGTTTTCGGAACAGACAGTACACTAGTAGTACACTAATTATTAATTTGTAACCTTGTCATTCGTCACAGTCCTGCTGTTTCATTCAATTATTTTTGTTGAATGTTTTCATTCAATCAGAACTAAAATGGTCTTAATTTTCACAACCATTTCCTTCATAGATAACATTTAGTTATAGATAACCGTTTACTCAATATTTATCATGAATTGAGCAGTAATTGACTTTTTTACTTTATTTATTTTTTTTTTTTTCTGACATCCTTCACTTCTGGGTCAAATTATTGAAGAATTAATTCCAATCAATTAACACAAATTCGAGGAAAAATAATTTACAAATGCTAATTTTGTCTATTTCTACATCAGCAGTCAGAATAATTGTATATAAATTTTGCTAAATATTTAAAGAAAATTAAATGTTAGCATAGCATTAGCCGATGGCAAACACTTTGTACGAGGAGCAAATATGTGCGTCTGTGGAAAACTCAGGCAGCGAGTCAAAGACTAACTCAATATTGCTTAATTCCATTTCAGCGGGAAATTTCTGTTCCTCACATGTAAGGGAAAGACATTTTTATATGAAATTTAAAGCCACTCAATTAGTTAAACATTTATTTAAGCTTGTTTTTTTTTTAATTTAGCACTGATACAGTAGCTTCTTAAACTATAGAATAAAAATTTTAAACAAAAATGAACTTTACGCTATTAAGGCCCAAAGTAAACGAAAATTATACTATTACTTAGGAGTAATGCGATAGAAAATTATTTATCATTTCCAAAGGATATTTCAAACAAGTTCTACCAGCATCAGGATGGAGGGAGGGCATCATGATGCACCTCGCAGGGTTGCCTTGCTACACCATAAGAATAATATAAAAAAAATATATTTAACATCTCAAAAGACTAAGAAATTAAATTAAATTCCTGAGTAATGTTAACCCAAAGGAGGAAATAGTGAAGGCAGGAATGCTAAAACAGCCAGTCAGTCTAGATAGCAAACATTTTGTAAAGTCTTATTAACGACAAGTGTTTTATACGTTAGACCATGAATTGGCTGAGTAGCCATAAGATTAATATGTACTACATTTTTTTTTTTCGGTTTGTTTTTTATTTAATATTTTATTGTACATAAAATATTGAGGTTGGCAAGAAAGTAATTTCGGTTTTTTAAAAATAAAACTCAATTATTTCTATACAAAAAATGAACTCTAATCAGTCAAATATCTTCCATTCTGTTCGATGACCTTTTGCCATCTTTCTGCTAACTTCATGAGCCCGCGCTCATAGAACTTCTGGTCATCATCAGCAAAAAACTCGACCAAGTGCGATTTGAGGTCATCGTTATTACTGAAATTTTTACCATTTAAGAAGTTTTGTAAACTTCGAAATAAATGATAATCCGGTGGTGCGAGGTCGGGGCTGTATGGGGCATGCGACATCACTTCCCGACCAAGCCACAATAGTTTCGTACGTGTTAGTAAAGATGTGTGAGGCCTCGCATTGTCGTGGCGGAACCCAAATATCGAGCTTCTTAACAAGTTCAAGACGTCTTATATGATTTTCAATTGTTGTGTGTGATCCAATTAACTGCTTTGCAATCTCTGGCACAGTTATATGATGATTTGATTCAATTACGACGTTTATTTATTTTGTCACCATTAACGAAATTTTTTAAACCAATTCTGACTCGTTGTTTAACAGAACAAACAATCAACACCATAAAATTCACATATCTCTTTGTGAGCCTCAACCACTTTCTCGCCTTTATGAAAATAAAAAAGTAAAATGTGTTGAAAATGCTTACTTTTTGACCGCAAACTGACAGTTGTAAACAAAATTACACGGAATTTGTTTCTATAGCAACCTAAAGGTATCGACTACCAAATCCTAAAAGATATAAAATTCTAACATTGACAAAAGAACAAAGAAACAAACATAACGCTGTCTAGTGGTGCAAACCGAAATCACTTTCTTGCCAAGCCAATACAAGGTCCTTTATGGACTTTATGTGTAGTTAAGCCGTTTTAAACTATAAGTAAGTTCGGCTTAATTTTATAAAAGTATGCTGTTACATTGGCAACGTTTCTCGACTCACTTAGGTATGTCAAAATCAGATACTGCTTACAAGAAAATATTGAGTGAGTTTAACATAATTGGTTAATAATTAGTGGCAATAGTTCTTTTTTGTCACTAATCCTTACCTATAATCTTCAACACCCACACTCTTTTCTTGTTATCATTAAGCTAATTGCCCACAAATAAACTTGACAGCCGGCTAGCAATGAACTCACTTTATTGTTTTGCTTTAACTAATAATTTTTGTTCACCTTTATAACTAAGATGACAGTTTAGAGCTTTCGAAATGGTTTCTGGGTAATAATAAATAATAGTATGGAGAGACGGGGGGGGGGGGGGGGGTAAGTTATTAATATAATATAATATATCCACGAACAACCGGTGCTTAGAAAATGAGTACTTTTTTAAAACATTAAAAACCAATTTGCCACTATATAAAAAAGCTCGTAAAACGAAAAACGATACATCAAAATAACGGCGCCACTGTCAATTACCAAATATTAGTATAATTGAAAGCACTAGCATAATTAAGACAACTTTTTATCACTTGAGACATAATAAAGAACTTATTTTATGTTAACTGGGTGTCCCTGTTTATGGTTGGGTTGCAGTTTATGCTAAGCCGCCGGATTAACGTCAAGGTAACAAGCCTATTTCTCAAGCCTCCGATGCCAAGGTAGGTAAGTGGTGAGCTAGTTCGGCTCCAGTTACCTGCCACCGTCTACAATACGATCGACAAGATATAATAGTTACCTGCCTCACCTATATGGAGCTCGTCATTAAGTAGAATGCTCTGAGGAAAAGATCTGGTCTAGGAACCGTGAATAATTAGCGATCCTAGGATCCACAAACCTCATTCGGTATTTAAGGACAGGCTGAACGAGGTCAGTTTCAATACGGTTTTGAGTTTAGTAGGTAGTATCTTAATTTACCAGAATTAACGCAAGATTTGAATTTGCCGCCATTTGTGCAGTAAAGTCCTGGCAACCCTAAAAAGAAAAAAATTGATAGCTGACAGTTTAGGGTTAGTAAAAATGGAGCGTTACACGATAGAACAACGTGTCTTTATTGTTGAACATTACCTCAAAAATAATGAAAGTTTGGCGGCCGCAGTTCGAAAATTTCATACAAAATAGTGTTTTGACTTCATCAACTGTAAAGAGATTAATTGAAAAATGTAGGGAGACTGAATCAGTTGGAGACACTAAACACACTGGTCGTCCAAAAACAAGCCGTTCAAATGTCAATATCGAAGCAGTGCAGTTGAAAATCCAGGAATATCAATTCGGCGTCGTAAATACAGTTCTTTGTGCCGAAATTGGATGATATTGACGTGGCCAATATGTGGTTTCAACAAGATGGTGCCACATGGTATACATCCCATGAAGCAATTCAAATACTGCATGAGACATTTCCAGGTCGTGTACTCTCTCGTTTCGGTGATCAGAATTGGCCCCCTAGATCGTGTGATTTAACACCTTTAGATTTCTTTTTATGGGGTTATTTGAAGTCAAAGGTGTATGTCAACAAGCCCACATTCACCCGTGCAATAAAAGAGGAAATTCAACGCTGCATCAACAAAATCCAACCACATTTATGCCAAATGGTCATAGAAAATTTCGACAAAAGAGTGCGTATGTGCCAGCAAAGTCGTGGAGGCCATTTGCCCGATGTGTATTCCATAAATAACCCTATCCCGTTTACTTTTTAATTCATTAAAAAAAAAACCACAAAAATACTAAAAACTGTGTTTTCTATGAAAATCAAATCTTGCGTTAATTCTGGGACACCCTATATATATACTGCAAAACGAATAAATAATATATACATACATATTAAAACGGAATGAACATATAAACACACTTTTTGAGGGATATGAAAAAAAAAACAACTAACGAGATGTTTCTCAGGCCGAATGGAATAGTGAACTGGCTTATACCTGTTAAAGGTACAAAGATCAAATCCGGCGGACCTGTCCGAGCCTGCTCGCAGACCAAAGGGCATTTACCACACTTCCAAATGCTATTGTTAACAATTACTAAACAGTAATAGTATGTTATAAAATAAAATATACATTTAATACTAACAAATTGACCATGCGAAAAAATCAAATGAATCAGATATTACAAAGAACATCAAAGATTATTTTAACTGCACATATTTAAATATGCAAATATCATGTTTATTTTCATAGTCAAAATAATTTCATTGTCGAATCATAGCCTAATAATGGACATGAAATCGTTACTGTTTTAATTAACCTAAATATTTAGATTGTGCTAATATCAGTAGGCTCTCTGTGCAGAGCAATTATAGGATGTTTGACTAGTGACTAGTAGGCCGGTGGCATAATTTAATAGAATCATTAATTAATTATTCCTACAAATCCTGGTATGCACTGGATCAATATGCCCTATGGTGTACGTCGTAACGGAATACACATCTCACAAGGAATGGAACCTAGACCTGATGGGCTCTTTCTATCTAACCAAATATTCATTTTAGAATTAAATTTAATTGGCCATAAATATCTTCCTGTATCATATATACACTGATCGACAAAAATCAATCTACCGCCATTATATTTTGAAATATTTCCAAATTGTGCAAATCGTAGACTTCAAAAATATTTTTGGTGTAAAAAATAAGTCATTTAAAAACGACATTGTATTTTTCAACGATAATCAAAGGTACATAATGAGTAAAAAAAAAACATTGTAAAAACAAAACGTAATCGATAGCGGGTATTTGCGCCTCTGGCACGAATAACGTCTCTTAAACTTCTTGGGATTGATCGGAAGAGGTTTTCAATCAAGTACTGAGGAATATTGTCCCACTCTTCAAGGGTGCCAGGACATGGATTCCAACTCTTCGCTTCAGTTGAATAGGATTTAAGTCTGGACTCCGTGGTGGCCACACCCAACGCTCAATGAGGTACTCATCAACCATTCGTCCTCTGTGGGGTCTGGCATTATCGTATAATAACAAGAAAATCTCGCCGATATAAGGAGCAAACGACAATACATCTTCTTTGGATATGTCTCCCGAGTACCTCTGAGAAGTCGAAGGAAACGCCACCACAGAACATCCGTGAGTCACCACGAAATGCCACCTGGGAACCATCAAGCTGTAAAGAAAACCCTCTTCCAGTTTTCCTAAGTCCATTTCACATGGTTCCGTGAAAACTCTGAAGTCTGGCCATTTTGTGAGCTGTGGAAAGGAGAGACCGACAGCCAGGATGTCGAGCCCTAAAGTTATTTTCATTAAGCCTTCTTCTTACAGTCTCGCTGGAAACATTTCGGAATCTCTTTGTGAGACTTTATATCTCTTTTCCGGTGATGCTCTCATTTCAAAGCCAGTTTCCGGATGTACCTATCGTCTCTTTCTGCTGTACTTCTAGGCATACCCTGTCCCTTTCTTCTTAGATATGCTCTATCCCTAAATCGCTTTAGAGCCCCTGGCGACTTCACGCTAGATGCATCCTATGTATCAATGTCACAGCCTCAACGTAATCATATCCACTTAAAGGCCTAACTGGGGCAATTGAAAACGTTTATAAACCATTATGGTGTGTAGATTGGATGGATCAAATGCTACTGTTTGTGAAAAAGGGATTTAAAAGTAAACAAATTATTATTCACGGTTTATATTCTACTGATATTATCTAAATAGAAATAGTTAATCAAAATAGAACCGGGAGATAATTCAATTTTAACTAAAATGAAGTAAGAGTGTTGCGTTGTGTATATATGAAGCATATTAAATCTACTTCATATCATAAACCATTTCAACTTGACATAATTCTGCTTAGTATATACATATATATATATATATATATATATATATATATATATATATATATATGTGTGTGTGTGCATAGATATAAAGTATATATAAGTAAATATGTGCTTAAAGGAGTGTACTCACGGAGGGCGGAGGTCGAGTGGACGAGAGAGCATAACTCATCGCCCGGGTCCCTGACACAGTCGACGACATCTCTGCAAGTAGTGTCCGGCGTCAGAGGAACTTCCGCGGTCTCACCGTCATCGTCTGTCACTACTCTCAGGATCAGCTGCAACACGAGTGCCATCGTCAGTGTGACAGAAACATCTCTAAAGAGAGAGAGAGAGAGAGAGAGAGAGAGAGAGAGAGAGAGAGAGAGAGAGAGAGAGAGAGAGAGAGAGAGAGAGAGAGAGAGAGAGAGAGAGAGAGAGAGAGAGAGAGAGAGAGAGAGAGAGAGAGAGAGAGAGAGAGAGAGAGAGAGAGAGAGAGAGAGAGAGAGAGAGAGACTAACATTTGACAACATAACAGCTTTTTTTTAATACCAGCTTTATTATGATACGATTACAATCTGACTCATTGGACAATAAGTAATTTTGATAAATGATCTCATTCATACAATATTTACAATTCATCATTCACTCGCTCATTCATACAGTATTTAAAAACAGCCCAGAGGCCTTTTAAGTCCACATAATCGTCACCTCTCTCGCAAGAGGAAGCGGAGTCTTGGGAAGTCCGCCACACTCCTCCATCAGCCACGTCACCGGATAATAGCCAGTGGAGGCGGAGCAAGAGCGCGAGAGCCATATACGCTCAGGGTATGATTGGAGAAACTTGCCATTGGCAGGACTCCCACTGTCACACATTTATAGCAGATCACAAGGTCACTGCCATTCCAGTCTCCGAGGAGGATTACAGGGATGAGTGGTGCAGTGTAATGACTGTGCTAGGGGCTTAGGGGGCTTGAATAGGTTACTATGGAGTTTCGTGAACGTGGAAGGGATGAGTTCAAGAATTTAGGGTATATTAAGATCGTTATGAAGTTGTTGCTGACACAATAAGGAGTATTTACTATTGTTCTGAGGACTTTCGATTAAAAGGATTGGATACGCTTGATGTTAGACTTTTTTGCTGTCCCCCATAGCTCTATTCAGTATGTCCAGATTGGCTTAAGTATAAGTTTGTAAATTAGTAATTTGTTTTCTATTGAGAGATGGGATGTCCTTTGAAGTAGTCTGTTTAGCCTCTTGCGTGGGTTCCATGTCAACCATTTGTCAAGATGGAAGCCTAAATACCGCACTGTCTCGGAATTTAAGTAATAAAAATATTCTTGAGTCATACTTACATCAAAAGCAATACGATTCATTGACGTATGTAGGCCCCACTTCAAAAATAAATCATTACATTTTTTAAGGCAAATATTACACCTCGCTATCAATAGACAACCAATTTATTGACTACAACAGACCCAGTGAAATAAATATCTCCGACAGTCAACAAAGGATTGGTATGTAACCCTTACACATTACTTAATTACAGAAAACCACCAATAACAGAGAAGTTGATGCCATACGGAGCACACGGAATATAATCTTACATCTTGACCATATATTCCAGAGTCCTGACAGATCACCGTACAATCCTAAATACAGTTCTGGAGAGGTATTACACAATAGCTGGATGTACTTCATACTAATTCATGCCCTTACGTAATTATCAATATCAACTTTTGTCTAAATTGGGAAAATTCTGAGTAAAATTTGTATTGAGTGTCCTTTCTGCTTTTTTAATTTATGGAATAAAATACTCACGAAAAAAATGTTCATGAAATGAGGAATAAAAATTGAATGTTTATACGGACTCATTTGTCGCAAAGGGGCTCGTTGAAAAGACGGAACGAGAAGAGGGGGACTCTTGGGGGGGGGGGTATCCTTTTAGATTAATGTTGAAATATTAATTTCATGAGTTCCTCAAGAGTTGCAGCAGAGCTCCGGAGTTATTACGAAGACCTAATGCCGTGAAGACATAAAAAAGGTATCTGTTATTATAAAGGGGAGTTTGTTACCCCTAATTTATTTACCCTGTCAAAGTGATGTATACTCACCGATTCACTCTTGAAAGTATTACCTGTAGAAGTTTCTGAAAAAACCCAATTTAAGGCGTACCAGCTAAAAATATTGACTCGTTCTCAGGTAAATGACCGCTTCCTTGTAAGCTACGTAAGGGTTGCACATTATAAATACTTGTGCACTCGCTGTAGGACCTAACGAACCCAGTGTTTAACACTATGACCCCACCACCATTCCCACATCGATGTCAACAGACTGTCGGGGGAAAATTAGGTTAAGAATTAATATGTAGGTTAGTTTTAAGTTTATGATTCATAAGGTGAGCCTCATCACTTTTAAACATGTTTAGACAATGATGTGTAATGTACATTATAATTTTGTAACAATCACAAATAACAATGTAAACTAATAAAAAAATGTATAAAATGTAGCCAAGCTACTGAACATACGAGGTTTGATCAAAAAGTAACGAGAAATTGGGTCTCGGGAAGTCTCCCAGGCTCCCCCACCAGCCACGCCACCGAATACGAGTGAGGCTGACGGAGAGCGCGAGAGCCACATACGCTCAGGACGTGATTGGAGAAACTGGCCATTGCCAGGACTCCCACTGTTGCGCATTTATAGGTGGTCACGAGGCCACTGCCATTCCAGTCTCCGAGGAGGATTATAGGGATGAGTGGAGCAGTGCAATGAATGTGCTACGGGATTAGGGTGGTTGGATAGGTAACTATGGAATTTCATGAATTTGGAAGGGATGAGTTCAAGAATGTAGGGTATATTAAGATCATTATGAAGGGTTTTGTTGCTGACGTAATAAGGGGCATTTACGATTGTTCTCAGGACTTTTGATTGAAAGGATTGGATGCGCTTGATGTTCGACTTTTTTTTCTGTCCCCCATAGCTCTATTCCGTATGTCCAGATTGGCTTAAGTATAACTTTGTAAATAAGTAGTTTATTTTCTATTGAGAGATGGGATGTCCTTCGAAGTAGTCTGCACAGTTGTCCAAAGGGTCTGTTTAGTTCTTGTCTTTTTAGTCTCGTATGTGGGTTCCAGGTCAGTCGATTATCGAGATGGAAGCCTAAATACCTTACTGTCTCAGACACGGTCAAAAAAGTAGTGAACAAGACTTGCGGCAGAGGGTAATGTGGGGTTATGTGGGAACATTTTGCTTCATTGACCTTGATTCGCCATTGGTTGCACCAATAGACGATCTCATCAAGGTGTTTAAAGGTTTTGGGATGCTATATCAGGATTTGAGTGGGATGACAAGACTGCAGTGTCATCTGCAAATGTGGCCAAGAAGGTATTGGGAGTAGAGGGGACATTAGCGGTGTATAGGTTATAGAAGATGGGACCCAGGACGCTGTCCTGTGGAACTCCTGCATTTATGGGATAGTAGTTAGAATATTCTAAACCACAGCGGACTTGGAAGAAGCGGTTTGAAAGGTAGGACTTTAGGATTAGAAAAAGGGTCAGTGGCAGATATGTTTTGAGCTTGTAAAGCAAACCTGCGTGCCTGACCCTGTCAAAAGCTTGAGCTATACCCATAAATGCAGCAGTGCAATACTGTTTGGATTCAAGGGCTGAGGAAATGTGATCAACAACGCGAAGCCCTTGTTGAGTAGTGGAATGTTGTTGACGGAAGCCAAACTGGTGTATAGGAAAAAGGTTTTTGGATTCGACAATTGGAAGTAGACGTTTTAAGAGGAGTTTCTAAAATATTTTTGAGAGGATAGGGAGTTTGTCATAATAGGAAATAAGATTTTGTTGCCACATGTTGAATGGTTTTATATAATTTTAGTCCGATAAAACCTCAAAGCATACAACTTATTATTAGCATGACGTCAAAATCCGTTACCCGACTTGATACGATAGAGAAAATATTTATTTTTAATTGCTTGTAACTGATTGATGATTGGCCTTTCAAGTTTTTAGTTTGAGTTCACACAGCACACCGGTGAAAACAAAAAGGGTGTCAAATTTTGAAGAAAAAAAAACACAATTAAAATTTAAGGAATCACGAAAAATGGTGAGGCTACTAATCCTTGAAACGACTAAAATTAATTGTGTCGTGTGGCTGAGAAACAAAGCATCGATGAATTCTATATTACCTTTCTGCCGAATGAATAATTAATGGAGTTTAATAATTAACATATTCCAATTGGACAATCAATCAAAAGTTTATTTACATTATAAACCATATTACTCTTACTGGCACATTTAAATGAATTTTTAATTATTATTTACTAAATCGATATATTGAAACCTACCTCATTTTCTACCATTCTATTTTTCTAATTTAATAGATCAATTGACCTTAACTAATTTGGTAGGTCCGTCATGAGATCTTTAATTCAACTTGTTTTTATGTCTTCGACATAGGAAATTATCCCGATTGAATCGCCCGATCTCAAGGCTAATGTTATAGTTATTAATAAATTGAGAAACTGGGAATTGTGAAATATATACAAGTAAAATGGTTATAACAAATAATTATAATTATAAATAGTGCTGACATTAATTATATAAAAAAATATTCAATTCCTTTTGAACAAGGATAGTTACTACTAATTAGTTATATAAAAAAAATGATAATTGAGCTCAATCTCTTTTTACTGGATCCATAATAATAAAAAACAATATCTATATCACCCAATCGATGATATCCGTGTAATCTTCTTCTTCTTCTTCTTCTTCTTCTTCTCCTCTGCTTGTGTTGATGACCGTCAACGGAACGGGAGCTTGCTCTGCTTTGCTCTCTGGCTCTTAGCTAAGACTGACTTTATCTCATCCCCACTCCTAAGAGCATAAGGGCTGATGCTGGACAAAGTGGGAGGGTGGCTGGTCATGATATTCTCAAATATCATGAATGTTACAATATATATATATATGCTTTTTTTTGTTATTGCTATACTAGGTAAAACATACAATATGCGCACACCAGGCGTTTTAGAAAAAGAGTTTGTTGACCCTATGTAACAAAAACTGGACAACAAACATTTATGACAGTAGGTACTAACGATTTAACATTTGAAAAAAATTATAAGTGATGTATAGTACAGGTAAAAAGTAGCAAAAATTAAAGAAATTGTAATTGACTTGTTCAATCTCATGAAAGACGTTTTTACTAAGTTGTATTACCAGACTTTTTTTTTTTTTAAATGCATATTTTATTTTACCTGTTTTAATAATAGTTACGTTATGATTAATTAATTTAAAACTTAATTGATTATAATTAATTAATATTGCTGAAATTAGAATTGCAACCTAACCGTTTCGGAAAATTGTTTGACAAATGAAGTGCTTTACATAAATAGGGCGTTTTCCATTATGATAATGTATTACAGTGATATTTAGGGTTCGTAAAAAAAAAATAATATCAAATAATAATAATATTGGAAATAAATAATAATGATAATGAAATAAGTGTATTTATTGAGGCTGGCAAGAAAGTAATTTCGGTTTTTTAGTGTAAAATAAAACTCAATTTTGTCTATACAAAAAATGAACTTTAATCACTCAAATATCGGCCATTCTGTTCGATGACCTTTTGCCATCTTTCTGGTAACTTCATGATCCCACGCTCATAGAACTTCTGCTCCTTATCAACAAAAAACTCAACCAAGTGCGATTTGAGATCATCGTTATTACTGACATTTTTAACATTTAAGCAGTTTTGTAAACTTCGAAATAAATGATAATCCGATGGTGCAAGGGGCTGTATAGGGGATGCGACATCACTTCCCAACCAAGCTCTAATAGTTTCGTAAGTGTTAGTAAAGACGTGTGAGGCCTCGCATTGTCGTGGGGAAACCCAAATATCGAGCTTCTTAACAAGTCCAAGACGTCTTATATGATTTTCAATTGTTGTATGTGATCCAATTAACTGTTTCGCAATCTCTGGCACAGTTATATGACGATTCGATTCAATTATGGCTTTCATTTTGTCATCATCAACGAAATTTTTTAAACCAATTCTGACACGTGCGTCCTGTTAGACTTCGAATATCTCTTTGTGAGCCTCAGCCGCTTTCTTGCCTTTATGAAAATAAAAAAGTAAAATGTGTCGAAAATGCTTATTTTTGCTCTTCATGCTAAAACTTACTTTAAACTCACAGTTGTAAAGAAAATTACAAAGAATTTGTTTCTATAGCAACATAAAGGTATCGACTACCAAATCTCCAAAGAAAAAAATTCTAACACTGACAAAAGAATGGCGAAACAAACATAACTACTGGTGCAAAACGAAATCACTTTCTTGCCAACCCTATAGATATCATTGTAATATAAAATATTAGAAAGATTTAAGAGGCCACGACAACAGTTCACTCTAGATTACTCAAGCTGGTGGTTAGAAACACTGTCATGAGAGAGTATCATTCTGTGTTTAGACCTGAGAGCTTCAGATGGCGTTTGGGGTGTAATGGACATCCACTATCAGTTATCAAGTGACCTCCAAGATAGTTTGCTAGAAAGTTTAAGAAGTGAAGCAACCCATTAAAAATGAGTTCAATAATTTACTTTTATATTAATGTGGTAACTTACCTCAGGTTTTAAGCTTGAAATTATTAATTCTTATTTGTTTTATTTCAAAGGCTCATTTTAATTTAAATGTCAAATCATTAAAATATATATAAATGAAAGTGAAGGGTCTGATTGCCCGTAGCAACGACTGTAGATCGATTAGCGCAGACCATGATTAGGGTGAGTTTGTTGGAAGGTGGACCCTAATCAGGGTCAATTAGACCCGAAGGGAGCACGACAGAGGACAATTGGAAAGACCCATTAGCGCTAATAAACCACCGAAGGGTATTTACTTCATCAAGTGTTATTTCTGGAGACGACCTTAGTAGTCGGGTCATCCATCTTCACGAACTGACCTGACCATCGTACAGATGTTGTCACACCAATTTCTCAGCCCCTCTATAAACTTCTAGTGGAGCATATTTCAATCCCTGTAAATAGATAATAGTGTTTTTATTTCTACGCATGTCTATCGGCCATTGTTTCGTCATGTTTTAAGCTTCCTCGTCAAGATTTTAAATTTGTCATGTTTCTAATAAAGGGCGTCCGAGAATTAACGCAAGATTTGAATTTGACACCATTTGTACAGTAAATTGCTAGCAACCCTAAAAAAAACAATTTGACAGTTTAGGGTTAGTAAAAATGGAGCGTTACACGATAGAACAATGTGTCTTTATTGTTGAACATTATCTCAAAAATAATGAAAGTTTGGCGGCCGCAGTTCAAAAATTTCATACAAAATATGGTTGGAATAGTGTTTCGACTTCATCAACTGTGAAGAGATTAATTGAAAAATTTAGGTAGACTGGGTCAGTTGGAGACACTTAACACACTGGTCGTCCAAAAACAAGCCGTTCAAATGCCAATATGGAAGCAGTGCGTAAGAGTGTTGTTGAAAATCCATAACACAGTTCTTTGTGCCAAAATTGGATGCTATTGATGTGACCAATATGTGGAAAAGTTTGAGGTCCCCACTATCACCGAAGCCATCAGAAGAAGACATTGCCAAAACCCTCTATTCCAAGACCTGACACCCCCACCACTACCGGCATGATGGCAAATCTCTAGATCTGGTAAAGCAGACCAAATGGTGGACATTACGGCCCTTGGCCAACCAACAACAAGCCTCTGACGGGCACCCTACACTGCTTTTCAACTGAATGAAAATAATGAGCTTGCACTACATGCCTAGAGAGACTAGGCTCAGCCTTCAGTGGACTCTCACCACTGTACCGCAACTATCAACCTCTACTGATGCTTCCCACACTCCTTAATTCCCTCACACCACCTTCAAGCAGGTACTCCTAGTACAAGGATCCGATCAACCCAAATAAATTCCCTTATCTATAATCTTAAAAAATTGAAAGCTAAGAAAAAACCCCCCAAAAAACTGACTTTTCCTATATGAGAGCAAGAAGGATTTTTCAATGTCAACTATCTAGGTATGAAAATGGATAGGCATCTCCATTTCTCTACCCAATTTAGTAACAAATACTAACTTCACTCAACTTGTCGTTTCGTCTCAAACTGATTATATATAAATGTGTCCTCCGACCAGCTCCGCTGTACGGTGCTCCGCTATATGCTCACTTGACTGACAATACAGCCAGATGTCTCCAGCAATCATGTATGGGATTATTGAAAAGAACGCTGACCTGCACCCGTCGGTGGGTTCATCCGCCGGAGACACATGAAGTTTTTTGACTCGTTTAACACTATGACCCCACCACCCTTCCTACATCGATGTCAACAGACTGTACTAGGTTAAGTTGATTGGTTAGATTTATGTTAGTATTAGCACAACTCATTCTTAAGGTGAGCCCAGTCACTTTCTATGTTCACACACCTTGTATTCTGTACATCAGCCGAACTTAGAAATATTGTTTAAATCTCATATATTATATTTATATAATTAGCACCACATGCGTTTATGTAAAGATTCCAGATTGTGGAATCTGTAACTAATCCTATGTATATTGAATGAAGGGTTTTGAGAGGGGAAAAAATAGAAAACTGACTATTTATTTTCATATATAGTGTCTTGTTATGGTTTTTATTTTAATAACGGGTCATCTATGAGTGTGTTCATCGGAAAGCTTTTAAATAATTTCATTGTCCTCGGGGACTTGGCACAAAAGAAAATCAGTTAATCTATCTATCTATTTACTCTTCAGTGTTTATTGCCAAGCATGAAGGGAGAGGTTCTCAGTGTGTTCTGTAGCTACGTCACAAAGGCTCTGTATCCCAACAATGGTAGGCCTGGCATGAATGGATGATTGGAACCACATCATCAATGCTGTATACAAAATGTTCTCCTGCTGTGTAAATGTGTCTAGCTTGAGTATTCACCTAGTGGGAGTTCTGGCAATGTTTTTCCAATCATGTCTTGAGCGTCTGCGGCTCCCACGCTCTTCGTTAGACACCACTGGCTTTTATCAGGTGACGTGCCTGACGGAATAGCGTGGGGGACATTGCAAGACTCCGCTTCCTCTTTCGCACGCGAGGGAGGTGACAACCATGTGGACTTGGGAGGTCTCTGGGCTGTTTGTAAATAATGTATGAATGAAAATTGTAAATATGGTATGAATTAGATCATTTATCACAATTACTTATTGCCCAATGAGGCAGATTGTAATTTTATCATATTAAAGTTGTAATGTAAAAAAAAAAATTCACCTAAGACTCCCTTATTATCCTGTAGGCTATAGCCATATTAGCCTGCATAAAGAAGGAACAAGATAAACATAGATCGCTGCTCATTAGTGCGCAGCTAATTAAAGCAGGGCTACTTAAACTCTGCAAAACACTGATCTGTGGCTCATTCTTCGATCTATATCTCATTTACCCATAATGTACAAAGTCTATACTCTGAGTTGTTTTTGTGTCTTGAAGTGTTTACTGTTGTGGGACCGTTAATTCTGCCATAGCAGCCGTAAATAATCGTATCAATGATTTAAACTGAGGCGTTTTGTATTGATCGATTTTCAGAAATTCAACAGGAAGGCAATAAACGCATGCTCTCACTAGCGGCCTATGATATTTTACGGGATGGAGCTGGTTTCCATGAGAATGGCTCTATGAGGTTATACAAAAGGAATAATGTTCTGAAAAAATGTGGATTGAGCTGGTATTGTAATAACGCCTTGAATAATCAAAGACGAGATACTAATGAGTACAGTAGCAAAAAACGGTCAATGAAGCAGATTTGTGTGAAGGGAAATGGAAAATTTGTGGGATGAGCAGGATTCGAATTGGTTATCATTCATAGATAATTATGAGAGCATAGATCATAAGCATACGGATTAGGAAGGCCAGGGAGGTGGGAGTTGAAGTCCTTATAGCTGGAGGTGGCTTGAATGAATGGGATGTTCAAGTATCCTTCAACGGTATCCCCGTGTTGTCATAGAAGGGAACAATGGCTATCTTGTGGAGAGTAAAATAATCTTTCTCGAGGAGAGTCTTTTAAAAGAAAAGAAAGAAAAGCTTTATTATGAAGTACAAGCAAACACTGGTATGTACAAATATTAAGAGTTACATTACTACATACTGGGTAGATGTCTAGGGACGAGTGGGGTCTGGGGCTAAAGCTGAGACATATATGTATAAGAAAAGGATAAGATTCTGGGAAGTAGGGAGGTCTTGGAGGAATGCTTACTTAAAAATAACAGGGAACCATCAGTGACTTCCATCAAGTCACGAGGGAGGTATACAGTTCTGCTCAAACCCCTTCTACTTGTTCTTAGCATTATAAAACTGGGGGGTATGATTGCAATGATTAGATGTGAAGAATATTGAAGGGCTTGAGATTCCCTCAGAGGTTATCTATCAAAGCTGAAGAAATTCATAGAAAACTTTCCAATAGTGGTATCAAAGCTTCCATAGGCTTCATTAGAAAAAAAAACATTTTGTCGAAACAAAGGCCCCACACATACCACGCTATAAAATACGCTATGGTTTACAATAAATAATACGTAAAGTAGTACGTACGAAATAGTAAAATGATTTACGTTAATACTTCGATGAAGGTAGTTTCGATTCTCATTGGGTTCTCAAGTCACAAATCAGATAATCCAATTTTAATTTTCTTCCAGTGGCGCGGCTGACGGAGGAGCGTGGGGGACTTCCCAAGACTCCGCTTCCTCCTTCGCACGCAAGGAAGGTGACATTCATGTGGATTTGGGAGGGCTCTGGGCTGTTTGTAAATATTGTATGAATGAGCGAGTTAATAAAATTGCAAATGTGGTATGAATGAAACCATTTATGACAATTAATTATTGCCTAATAAGGCAGATTGTAATTTTATCATAACAAAGTTGTAATACATATAAATTTTCTTAAATTTCTGAAATAATGTGGTTTGAGCTGGTATTGATATAAAACGCTTTGAATAATCAAAGGGCTTTTATGTCCACATTCAGTTCCCATTCACACTTGTTTCCTTTCTCGATTCTAGGAGTTGAAAAATAACATTTTATTACATTTTACGAACAAAATGTAATATTTTAGATAAAAAAAATACCGAACACCGCCTGGTAATTAGCGATTTTTCGGCCTAGGTGAAACGGGGCCAGAATGGGCGAGGCATCAGCTATAATGAGACTAGTTGGTGCCTTTGTCCCGCTACGATTCACAGTAACTCCACAGCCACACTGATCCGATAATCCTCGCTACGGGCACTTTTAATTGTTAATTACCATTCCGTTTCTTCCAGCGGTACATGTCGCAGCTCAACGGGACTCGTACTGCCGTCTCACTACTACCGGGAACCGAACCCGGCTGTCCTTCTCCAGGAAAAGATCAATTCCTCCAGCAGGGAGAACATCAATATGTGGCAAGTGGTATCTTCAAGGAATGGGCAGTATGCGGATTCCTTGCATTCCGCGTATGTGAACTCAAGGAATTTTCCTGTTTGCTGTTTGTAAATCGCAATTTTGTTCTAAACTCAATTTCCATACTTAAATAATTTTTGTTGAGGAGAGAGTTTTAAAAGCTTTATTATGAAGTACAGGCAAAACACTGGTATATACAAATATTAAGAGCTACGTTACTACATACTGGGTGGAAGGTGGGGTCTGGGGCTATACTGCACATATATGTATAAGAAAAGAATAACATTCTGGGAAGTAGGGAGGTCTTCGAGGGATGCGGTTGCTTACTTAAAAATAACAGGGAACCATCAGTGACTTCCATGAAGTCACGAGGCAGGTATACAGTTCTGCTCAAGCCCTTCTGCTTGTTCTTAGCTTTATATAACTCATGATTGATGTCCTGAGTGTAAAATGCAATTGGTTTACCTCCAGAACCCGTATTTAGGCGAATGTCCAATTTCAGCATCAAATCTGCGGTCTTCATACTTCTTATGAACTTATGACCAGAGTAATGCATCGTATTGGGTCATGATTCTATTTCTGATACTGAACTACAATTTAGTGTCTTGCCATTTCTGGATGCAGGTTTTTACTATGGCGTGTAACGCGACTTGCCGTTCTAAATGTCAACTTCTAAGTATGTTTCCATTTCCATGATACCGACCTCTTCAATAACAAAACTGACGAAACTCCGAAAATTAGTTAAGCACCTACGCCAATGGTTTGAGAATGGCGGTGCGAGTGTGGCAAATAACTCCTAATAACTTAAAACAATGCAATTCCTTCCAGCTGGAAAGTACTAATGTTATTGAAACGTCTTCCTTGTGCTAAAATTACAATCTGCCTTATTAGACAATAAGTAATTCCGATAAATGATCTTATTCATACCATATTTACAATTTCCATTCACTCGCTCAATCATACAGTATTTACAAACAGCACAGAGCCCTATCAATTCTACATGGTTGTCACCTCCCTCGCATCCGAAAGACGAAGTGTCTTGGGAAGTCCCCCACGCTCCTCCCTCAGCCGCGTCACCGGATACTTGGAATGTACTAGTCTTCTTTTTCTAGGGGGTGGAAATGGATCTACCAATGAGAGCATCAGTGACAAAAGCCAGACTGTCTTTGATTAATATGAGAAAAGTATACCGGAATTTAAGCATGTATATATTGATTTTTCGCTCTTTGGGGACTCATTGTTCTCATCAGACGTAGTGAGAATCCCCCCCCCTCTTATAGTTCATTAAAAAACACAGGATAGCGAATAAGCAGCAGATTTCCTCTACTGGGTTCTCGATCCCATCCCCAGTTTCCAAATTCCCCTAACTTCCTTATAATAGCCAAAATATGTTTTTTAGGGCGCTTACCTTTCCTCGTTACATTCCAGAATTTTACAAAAAATTGTTCTGGAAGATCTGAGGTGTTTTAATAATACACAACAAGGATAAGCGTCTTTGCTCAAAAATTTATTTCATGATGTTATGTTTAATACGATCTCGGGATATTGACGGTTCTAGTGCATAAAGTTGCATCTTTTAACTACATAGCTGGTTAAAAAAATAATAATAATTTAAATAGTAGTTTTTTCATTCATAGCCCCTTTAAATTTACAGATAATTATAGATCCTCAGGCGAATCTTTTTACAAATTATTATTGTATTTCCTGTAGCATCGCTACATTATATACAGGTTTTGTTATTTTATAAAAATTATATAATGAATAAACAAGTATAATGATACATATTATACCTGAATGGACTGAACTGACTAATAAAGATGATGGGGCTCACCTTTTTGATCAACCTTAAAACTAAATTACATACTGTGAAAATCATGGGTCACACTTCATTTTTGTGAAAGTCTATTCTTAACCTAATTTTTCCTCCACAGTCTGTTGCCATCGATGTGGGAAGGGTGGTGGGGTCATAGTGTTAAACACTAGGTTTGTGAAGTGCTGCAACAAGTCAAAAAAACTTGATGTGTCTCCGCTAGATGAACTCCCTAACCGACGGCACACCAAGCAACGGGTGTAGGTCAGCGTTCTTCAACCTCTCTCGAAAGAGGTATGTCGGACCACACTTCGCGTGATCCCATTCTGGAATTTTGGAGACATTTGGCTGTACTGTCAGTCAAGTGAGTAAATAGCGGGGCACCGTACAGCTGAGCTGGCCGGAGGACACATTTATAAATCATCAGTTTGAGACGAAGTGACAGGTTGGGTGAAGTTAGCAAGTGCGATAGCCGGTAAGACCCGTGTCGTACTTTTTCTATTTTATTACTAAAATGAGTAGAGAAATGGAGATGCCTATCCATTTTTATACCCAGATAGTCTTCCCGGCGTTTACATTGATGTTTAACACGTCCAGTCTGTCACTGATAACGTTACAAACTGACTCGGCGTGTGTAGGAGCTCTTTGTGCACTCAGAGCACTCATGCTGCTGCTGTAAACCGCAATGTCTTCGGCGAAAGCGATTACAGTAGCTTTATGATAGTTTGTCCCAACAATTTCAGATGTGTACATGCTGAAAAGAACCGGAGACAGAACTGCACCTTGAGGAACTCCACAAGTCAGAGGGAATGGGTTAGAGAGTAAATAGTAGTTACCTAATGCAAACAATAGTTTATAACAAAATGGAACATTGTTCATTGTTGGAGAGTGGGTGATTTTTATTTCTGACTTCCCCTTTCTGGTATAACACAGGTCTTCTTTATCCTGAACTGAAAAATTTTTAATGTCAAACACATGACTTTTACTGAACAAGATATGTATTCATTTTAAAATCAAATCAAATTTGGTTATAGAAATTAATATATATTTAAAATTGGAGGTATATTTAATTAATACATCTAACCAAACTGGTATGAAACTAAGGCAGCAATTTTCAATGATAAGATTCTCAAGATGGAGGCGATCCCACGACCACCGGGACATCGGAGTAGGGCTCCAGGGAATCAGTAGCAGGCGATAACTGACTCAACCAGTTTGGCGCAAGTTCTAAATGAATTTCCGAGAGCCCCAATTGTGAGGGCTGATGAAGTCGTTACGGAGGTAACAGATAGCGGGTTTGTGGTACGCTCTGGAGAATAGTTCCACAACTAATTACAGCCAGCACCTTCGTATTAAAACTTTAGAGTGCAATAGCCAGGCTGTACCGAGAAAAAAGTTTCAGATTTAATATTTTGACGTCAACTATGAACTGACTAGTATTATGTCAAACGTACAGTAAAGGGAAATAGTGACAAACATAAACGTAAATTCTTTGTCTTAAAAATGTATTCATTGTTTCTTAAAATAACCGTCGGAAGCAGGGAAATCCACCCGAGGAGATCTCGTCGACCCATCCACTGCCCGGTGGGTGTCAGGAACAAATCTTTCCTTGTGGTTTTTGACCTTTGCTGGTGGCCTAGTCGACCGGCAGCTTAATACTAATTTTAAATTGATCAGGCTCAATAAGTTCTTGGCAAGTGTACCCCGACAGTGCACTATGTTCTGGAGAAGAGGTTACAGGCTAGGTATTATAGGTAGTTTAGATGGTTTTGGAACGACCACGTGTTCACACTCGGTATTTGAGGGTAGGTGAAAACCATTCGTATTCCAAAACCGTTGGGGGAGACGCTACTAGGTACATTTTGTAAGGCCCCGGAGACTATCGTCTGAATGGAAGAGAGAGAGAGGGAGAGAGAGAGAGAGGGAGACAGAGAGAGGGGGAGGGAGAGAGAGGGATAGAGAGGGAGGGAGAGAGAGATGAGTTCACTTTAAGTGTCTGATTCCGACTGTCTGAAAAAAGCCCAGAATTTCTGCCTTATATAGGCAGGCCACTCCTGCATTTAGCGAATGAGAGAGCTTTTTATTTCAGCCAATTCCATGAGTGCATATTTCGGCCAATCAGGAGCTACTATATTCTCGCCCGTGGGACCTCCGGCAGTGTCGGGATCGGGAACTAGTCCCCTCTCTCTATACGAAGATTTATGTATAAAATATGGAAAGGTAGGCAGGTGCTTTCTGGCCCAAGAAGAGGTTAACTTACAAGCCAAGTTGGCACAAAAATTCACCATTCACTATACACACTCTGTAAATGCCAATACAGACCACACAGAAATCGGCAGACAAAATAAAAAATATAAACGCTCAGTTGATTTAGGGATCAAATCTCTCAGTAGTTGAATTGTAAGATGGCATCCCTAAATATTCTAATTATTCACCTAGAGCGTAACAGCGTGGAGTTTGTGGGTAAGTCAGGTGAATAGATAAACAGATATATGTATCCTTAGAAAAGATACATCCTTTATATATTGCCTTACAGTTTATGTACTAGGATACAATAGTATATTGGTAGTTAAGCCCCAATCACCAAACGTAGCAAGATACAATCTGCTTTATGCATGTACGACAATAATTCTAATCATTTAGATTATTCTATAGACTATCATTCATCTATATATATATTTTTTTTTGTCACGGTAAGGCCTTAAAGACCACGCGAATATCATTACTTTCGGTTCTTTTCTTGTTTTTGTTTTTCCTTTCCTTCCATTTTCCCTCATTGTCTCTCCGTGCTTTTGTTTTTCTTTCTTCTGTCCACGCGACTACCTATTTCGATTTTTTCTTTCCCACAAGAACCTTGACTTCCCTCAGTCTTTTCGTACATCTTTCTCTGTCCCGACAATCCTGGTCCGTTATTCCTAGTCTTTCAGTTTCTTCCTCAGTCTTTCCGGGCCATTCTTACCATATGACCGTGGAATTTCATTTTCCTGATCCTTATGTCCGTTTCTAGGTCTTTTGTGTCTTTGTTGGACCTTAGCCTCTATCCTACTTGTGTCTTTTTGGGGCCGTAGATCCTTCTTAGGATTCTTCGTTCTATTCTCAGTAGTTTTCTATATTAGGGAGGCATGAGGTTTCCCTCCCATATAATATTACCGGTTTAACGACTGTGTTGTAGTGTCTTATTTTCGCTCTAGCGAACAGGTTTTCTTGTTATATACGTTACTGGTTGCAAAACTTAGTCCCTCTAATTCTGTGATTTTTTCTTTTTCCGAACCGTTGCTACATATAGTCTCGCCCAGGTACTTAAATTTTTGTGTTACTTTTATTGGTCCGTATTTGGTTTCTACTGCTTTCTTCTTGAAGTCTGGGTCTGTCATTAGTTCTGTTTTTTCGTATGAGATTTGTAACTTGTTTTTTCGGCTATTTTTGTCAGTGTGTTTATTTGGTCGATCGTCTCTTCTTCCGTTTCCGCTTAAAGGGCAAAATCGTCTGCGTAGGCGAGGCACTTTACTTTGACGTGGTTGTTCTTGGTGCCTATTGTCGCGCCCGTACTATTGGTTCTCCGTAGCTCTTTCATGATTTTATCCAGGACTACGTCGAACAGTGTTGAGGAGAGGCCGTCTCCTTGCCTGAGCCCTGCTGGTATATATTGTCTTTATTATTCCTTAATGAAAAATTTTTGTTGATAGCCCCGAACTAGATTCGATAGATCCGAGTCCTTCCAGTTCATTTTTTCCCTTGGTTGTCAATTATTAATATTTATTGTTCCTAATAATAGATGTAGTGAAACAGACAGTATTCTAAGCGAATAATCCAAAAAGGTACACCTAATGAAGTAAATCATGGCACACATAAGCAGATATACATTCACACAAGCATGTAGAAGTATGAGATTATACATGCGCATTAGACTACGACGGAGCACACAATATCGCGTGGGCGTGACGACGTATCCCTCAAGCAGCTGAGGTCGAGAGTGAAACAGATTTGTCAACGACAATTCATTTGGGATTCCAACTGCGCCATTGTATTTAAAGTTGGCCCTTGTGCCCATGTTAGTCCCAACGTCTGGATAACTTCATCGCGGAAGGTTGTTTTTTTTGTCACTCCCCTCCCCCGTACGCGGCCTTCGCCGTGCCTTACAAATAGTAAACAGCTGAATTGTTTATTTCCGTTTGTAATTCTCACGTTCTTGCTATGGCCAAACTCTAACGTAAGTGTAGTTTTAAATATTCTATACGCGTCCCTTCATAATTCATACATGTACTTATGCATATTTAACCGTGATTCATAATTCATTACATTTTTTTTTTACCAATAACCACTTCATATTTTACTCCATTCGATAATATATTCGAAAAGTAGATATCTATGTACGGTTTCTTACTTTCTAGTTCATCCAAGATTCTCATAAAAAGCTTTTAGAAAATAAACTTTATTATCAAATATCACGCGAGGAATTTTAATTAATAATTATACGGTAATCAATGGATTGCCATTAGCACAAATCAGCTCGGATAAAAGGTTAATCACTTTACCGGATTATTTGGTTCTCCAGGCAAAATACTAAATCCAGCCGTACTTTCTGCAACTGGGGATCAAACTGCAATAATTGACACGACGGCATATTTAAATATCCAAATACACGTGGCTAACCAATATTATTATTATTTTTTTATTAATTCTTTATTGTGTTTCGTTTTGTATTTTCATGACTGAAAAGATAAGTATACGAAAATGATCATCATGTTTTAATCAGGTAAATACACTATATGACATTTTTTATTAACTAAAAAAAAATAACTTGCAATGGTAACAAAAGTTACCCACAACAACAACTGTTACAAATTGCCGTCAATTTGCCTGGAACCTCTGCATGAACAATACAATCAACATTAATAAATCATTTTATGTGAGCGGAGTAAATAAAATAAGACCCCCCCCCAACGTCACACATTTGCTGAGAGGGGCTTCGGAATCCAATGACAAGTAACAATATCCTGACAAACAATAGAAGCCAATCAAGACCACTGCGGAAGAACTACAGAGGAATCTACCGGCAGGAAGCTTTGATTCACCGTTCATGAACGATCATTTTATAGAAATTCACAACCTCTCTCGTATTGTTAATAAAAATTGCTAAACTAAAACCTCCATGTAAACTTTTAAAAGTAGTACCCAGGTAGTAGAAAGGTGGGTACATATACTTGAATAATAT
The DNA here is from genome assembly GCA_930367205.1 of Acanthosoma haemorrhoidale. Taxonomy (NCBI): domain Eukaryota; kingdom Metazoa; phylum Arthropoda; class Insecta; order Hemiptera; family Acanthosomatidae; genus Acanthosoma; species Acanthosoma haemorrhoidale. The sequence continues at coordinate 187,497,544 of OV884011.1, forward strand.
AAACCAATGAAAATACTGGCATCATTTATAAGGTGTCCCAGAATTAACGCAAGATTTGAATTAGCCGCCATTTGTGCAAAAAAGTGCTGGCAACCCTTAAAAAAAATTTGAAAGCTGACAGTTTAGGGTTAGTAAAAATGGAGCGTTACATGATAGAACAACGTGCCTTTATTGTTGAACATTATCTCAAACATAATGAAAGTTTGGCGGCCGCAGTTCGAAAATTTCATACAAAATATGGTCGAAATAGTGTTTTGACTTCATCAACTGTAAAGAGATTGATTGAAAAATTTAGGGAGACTGGATCAGTTGGAGACACTAAACACACTGGTCGTCCAAAAACAAGCCGTTCAAATGCCAATATCGAAGCAGTGCGTGAGAGTGTTGTTGAAAATCAATAACACAGTTCTTTGTGCCGAAATTGGATGATATTGATGTGGCCAATATGTGGTTTCAACAAGATGGTGCCACATGCCATACAGCCCATGAAACAATTCAAATACTGCATGAGACGTTTCCAGGTCGTGTACTCTCTCGTTTCGGTGATCAGAATTGGCACCCTAGATCGTGTGATTGAACACATTTAGATTTCTTTTTATGGGGTTATTTGAAGTCAAAGGTGTATGTCAACAAGGCCACATCCACCCGTGCATTAAAAGAGGAAATTCAACGCTGCATCAACGAAATTCAACCACATTTATGCCAAATGGTCATGGAAAATTTCGACAAAAGAGTGGGTATGTTCCAGCAAAGTCGTGGAGGCCATGCCCGATGTGTTATTCCATAAACAACCCTATCCTATTTACTTTATAATTCAATAAAAAAATAACAACAAAAATATTAAAAACTGGGTTTTCTATTTAAATAAAATCTTGCGTTAATTCTGGGACACCCTTTATATAGGTTTGTGATGGATAGAGACACGTAGTGACTGTAGGTAAGAAGTTAAGGGTTAGTTTGCTCCTTAGGAATTGTTCAGTTGGCTTCAGGTTCTTTCTCAAGTGAATACTTAACCAACCGACCGGTTTTCTGGTTTGCTTTAATGTCATAGATGCAGTAATTGCCACAGCACAAGGCGATGAGGTACACACACCACAGTGGTGGTGGGGCGCCAATCGTCCAATGTTCGCATTATACCAAGTCGAGCAGTCTTCCGATAACTCTTCGTTTAAGAAATGCCGGCCGTTGAGTTACATATGAAATACCTCTTCAAAAAGTTTTCGGTTTTGAAAGAGCAAAGCCACAATAAAGCCTGGGCTCGGTATAGATAATATGTATGTTTTTGCGTTTCGAATTAGCCACAAGGTCGTACACGGGCGCTGTGACGTCCGTCGTGACGGTGAGCCATACTCCGACGCCGTTCTTGGGCTGTATCCATGTCTGGTGCGTTCTCGTTCATTCAGAACCTTTATCGTTCTTTTAAAGCCTATCTTTTTAGTACTCTATAACACATACTCTCGGTAGACTCTCACTACCTTCCCGATTCCACCGCCTCCTTTAGGTGTTCCACACCTTATATCCTTCTTATACATCCTTCAAATGGGGGAAACCCATTAGTGAAAGGCACTCATTAGCCTAATGGGCCTAAATAATTTTCCTTTATTTTTACCACATCCAATTTTTATAAGTTTGAGAGCTAAGAAAAAAAACAAAAAAACAAAAAAAAAATACTTTATAACACCATACTCAGGCCTGCTCTGCTGTACAGTGCACCACTTTTTAGGCCTCTGTCCGAAGCGACTCAAACAAATTCAAAAATGGGATACTCATGAAAGCGGTCTGATATACCACATTCCAGCAGCGGAGGACCAGTGAGCTCCACGAAGGTTTTGACTACGGTAGACGAGTTCATTCGCCGTAGACCTATCAAATTCTTCGATTCTCTGCAATACCTAACAAACCCCGTGTTTAACACCATTTCCCCGTCGATGGCAGAAACGCTCTAGTTTTAAGATAGTTTGTAAGTAACTTATGTAGTCCGAAGGATAGCCATGTCACCAAGTCCACATTTACTTTGTATAAACCTTTAGCAATAATAAGAATAATTAGTATTTTTGGCCTCGTGACCGGCTATAAATCGTGACAATAAGAGTCCTGCCAATGGACAGTTCCCCAATCATGTCCTGAGCGTATGTGGCTCTCTCGCTCTTGGTCCGCCTCCACTGGCTGGTATCCGGTGACGTGGCTGACGCAGGAGCGTGGGGGACTTCCCAAGACTCCGCTTCCTCCTTCGTACGCGAGGGAGGTAACAACCATGTAGACTTGGGAGGTCTCTGGCCTGTTTGTAAATACTGTATGAATGAAAACATTTATCACAATTGCTTATTGCCCAATGAGGCAGATGATAAGTTTAGCACAAGATGTTTCCAAAGAAAATTAGTGTTTGTTTCAGATACGGCTTAAAATTCATTTTCACAGCTCGATTATGTAATTGTATATAAATTTTCATTTAGAAAAATATTATTTGAAAAGGATGAGAAAAAATAAATAAAAAATTATGTGCTATCATAGTGATTAATTTTTTTTTTCCGTTATCTCCGTACGAACCAGTATCCCTCGTTATCTTCTGTAAATCATCCAAAACCCCTTCTCATCGAACTGGATTCTGGGACCAGAGGGCTCGTTGGCATTTGCTGGATGGATTTCGGACATCATAAAGAGGCATCGATCGACTGATAGGTAACATCATTCCACATCTTTTTTCTTCAACCTTCTTTTTTATTTCCTCCCCCCTCCCCATTTTCAGTCGTCGAAGTCGGGCTTGTGAAACAGGATCCAGTAGATTAGCACCGAAAATTCACTATTTCTTTTTTTTTTTTTTATCTTTTTCGTGTTTTTGCCTTCTTCAAGGTGAATTGCATCATGCGGAAATCCATTACAAATATTCCTCAATTAGCGTTTGCTTGTGGAGTTGTGTACACGATACTGATAAAACCTATTTCAAAATCAGTTGCCTGGGTAACTGACACTTGGATTATAATTGAGTTGAATTAGTAATAGTACATTTTAGTCAGGAGCGACCAATAAATCAGCATGAGTTAGTTGAGATAGAATAGTTAAATATCAACTCGTATCATGCTTAATCAAAACTTGAGCCATTAAGAGTTTAATCAACGCCATTCGTATCAATTAGCGCGCATCTTTGGGTTATTCATAATCATATAATTTCCTTCTGTCATATACAACTCCGTCTGAGTCATTAGTCAAATATGTTTTCATCATATGTGGAGATATCTAGAAGTAATTAGCAGTAATAGTATCACCCTGATATCCGTTTCACTTTGACATTAATTTGTGATAATATATTAGTCGACTATTGATTGAATAATTTTGTCGATTAGAAAAATAAATAAAACAAGTACTGGCTCGTTTATATATAGACAAAAAATATCTAGCTGTGAATAAAAGATCAAAATATTCATTTAATCTTATCTATTTAAAAAAAACAAAAAAAAAAAAACACGGCTTATAATATAAGCCCACACTGATAAAACTGATGAGATATGAAGGTATGAAGGAGTATTTTTGAGCTACAAATGAGCCGGGTACGATTTATTTAGAGGAACCGGCGAGACGCAAACTGGATCACTGGGGGAGACGCTACTAGGTACAGTTCGGAGGGCCCCAGGTGAACGACGTCCGCGAGGAAGAGGTCTCTCCCAAGGAGCTGCTAGTTTTAGCGTGACGAAGGCAGAGATTCCCACTAGGAGAGTGTGGGTTCTGACAAGGCCGGACTAAAACATAGCTAGGTTAGGAAGAGAGGTCCAGAGGTTTTCATAAATGAGAAGGCCAAGTCTTGAACATTAGTGCAGCTGCAAGTCACCAGTTAGAGAGCCGTCTTGAGAATAATTTACAGGCAAAACCCCGGGTCTATTTATAGTGGCCAATGACAGCCCAGTGTGTGGTGGCTTTGCTCTCGTAGTGACTCAGGCCTTGTCCGGGTCGCTTGCTACCTGCTCTTGAGTAGAGGGCGAGGGTTCCCAGCCTCTAACTAATTAACTTGCAGCTGCGTCTTTTATTGTTTACAACATTTACAATGACTTATGGTTTGGTAATGTTATTTACATTTGCTTAAATTAATTTACAATATATATATACAATAGAGTGTAGGGTGATTTATCTTATGTAGTTAGCGGTTGCTACAGAGCCCATTAAGAAAAATATTTAAAATTTTTAGCATCAACATTGTGAGACACATTGGTAAATAATGTCACTCCATTGTGGCTCAACTTTGTATCCCTTATTTTTCATTTGTTCCAAACATATACAATCAAATTACAGCAAATAAAATAGCTTAATGATTAAAGAGTAAAAACCACTTGGCCTGGAAAAAAACAAAAAACAAAGAGGCTGATTGGTTGTAAATGTAGAACCTTACCACACACATTGGAAACGACGATAAGACAAGACAGGAAAAACACTCGTGAACTATTATAATCTTTAGGTTCGACCTCACACTAACTACTCACAGTACTACCTGTGTAATACTTTATCTTTCCGTGCCAACCCAAATTGTTAAATAAATCAACCCAAGATCTATTGCTGAATGAAAGACAGAATTAACAAACGTCACACTGACATTAAAATACTGTATCGCACGTTGTCGACCCACCAGTCTAAAATCTCGTAAAGCGATATAATAAGAGCTTTAACAAAAACCACTGGTAATTTTTGTTAACAACTTTAACAAACATAAACGTCCAACATTTAGCAAATAATTAAAATAAATTTATTGAAACGTCTTTATTGAGCTAAAACTACAATCTGCCTTATTAGGTAATAAGTAATTGTGATAAATGTTCTCATTCATACCATATTTACAATTCATCATTCACTCGCTCATTCATACAGTATTTACAAAGAGCCCAGAGACCTCCCAAACCCTCATGGTTGTCACCTTCTTCACATGCGAAAGAGTAAGCGGAGTCTTGGTAAGTTCCCCACGCTCCTCCGTCAGCCACGTCACCGGATATGAGCCACAGACGCTCAGGACATGATTGAAGAAACCATTGCCTGGACTCCCACTCTCACGCATTTATAGCAGGTCACGAGGCCACTCCGAGGAGGATTGTTGGGATGAGTGGTGCAGTGCACTGACTCTGCTAGGGGATTAGGGTGGTTAGATTGGTTACTATGACATTTCATGAACTTGGAAGGGATGAGTTCAAGATCGTTATGAACGGTTTTGTTTCAGACGTAATACGGGGCATTCACTATTGTTCTCAGGACTTTTGATTGTAAGGGTTGGATAGGCTTGATGTTTAGGAAATAATTAATATAATTTCTTAACCCTCCGCAAATTAATTACGAAATTATAAAGAATATTACAATAGAAGCGATTATATTAAAATAAAAATCTCACTTTAGTTATAGCACAAAGGCTATGTATTGCAAGAATGTTGGGGAGTGCCGACCCGAGCAATTGCTCAGGTATTTACCTGAAACCCCGCTGTGAGTGTAGCAGCCTACAACCGGCGGAAGAAAGGTCACACTTCTAACCTACAACCAGTCTCTTCCGGTATCTATCTTCCTCAGTCGCCGCTCCTAAATTATTAATGGACTTTACTGTAAGCTATGCCACTATTATGAGTCGTTTAAGTCTGTGTTGTGAGATCCTTGATTCTATTCAAAACCATTAAAAATACAAAATGAAGTGATAAAACCATCTCTATTAACAAAAAGCTACCCCAGCTCGTATATAATAAGCAATTACTTATGGCCCAATGAGGCAGATTGTAATTTTATGACAATAAAGTATTTTGAGCAGCCAATCGAAACACAGGCACAATTCGTTGCCAACTGTTTAAAAAAGAAACAAGGAAAAAATTATAAAATTTCTTAAAATACCTAAACAACCCAGAATGATAAATATATAAGTATGAAAATTAAGAAGACTAATCAACTCAGGTCTCTTGGTCTAAGGAGTTGAAAGTAGGGTGGCTGACGGTGAATAATTCATACCATGGCTTTCGTTAATAATGGAATAAAAGTAACACAGTTATCCACCCTACGAATAACAAAAAAAGGTAGAAATACGTTGTTTGGATATTTGAAAATATGAAAAAAATAAAATTAATGAAGTCGCAAAATAGTGTTTATTAACAAAAAAAAAAACTACCCCAGCTCGTATATAATAAAGACCATCATTTTGGGGATAGATGCCTATAAGGGAAACACGATAAGAGACATAAAGCTTATCCAGGCACACTTCCCCAGATATAAGATTGGTCCCAAGCCAAAAAAGGTGTATTCCCTCATATCTCCCAGTTTCCCCTCTCTCATCGACAAAGGCTCCGTATAAATAATACTCCTCTCTGATAACTCAATCCGTTTCATATATCCACCTATGAGCTGTAATGTTCACACACTATTATTTCAAATTTCTAAAAGAACCATTGTATATTTAATATTGGAGGGGGGGCGCGGGATAAAATCTCAAATAAACCCCACAGGGGGGGCCCAGCTGCACAAGAACCCGGGTTATCCCTCAAACCTTGGCTTATTGAGGGAAGGCCCTTACCTGGACTCGGCCCTTCCTCGTAAAAAGCTCTAATAAGGGCACCCTGTGTTTACCCCCGGGCCAAATATTGCCGCAGTGATATTGGCTCTATGGTCCCTCTGTCTGTAACTATATAATATAGTAATGGAGGATATGTTATTATCATTACTATACAGTATATTTAAACCCAAGAGCACTAGAGAATGAAATTTCAAATTGTTTAAATGTGTATAATAATCGAAGTAGGAAAAAAAACCTAAACCGTTAATCGAAATACCTTTATTGACAACTGTATCACGAAAAATCTCTACGTTTCTCATATTCAGGCATCTTCAAGGACTGTCGTAATCAAAAACATAATATATATATATATATAATTACATTAACGAAAAAAATATGTAAGGTATAATAATTATGCGTACTTGAAAATTGAAGTAACTAAATAATGTAATTTGGAATGTTATGAGATACAATACACCAAATGTAAAGATAGGAATAACTGATATAACCAATTTAGTTAAAATCAGTGAAAGTAGTTGTTGTGGCCACCTCTTGATTATAAATAATTATAAGTCACTCGACCAAATCATATCATATCTATCATTTTTTCCATATGATTAATAAATTAAGTTTATGACGCCAGTAGGAGAGGGGGATAAGTAGTGGGGATACAGTCGTAGAGAGTTATCCCCACTCTACTGGCTGGCCTCCTATATAAGCCCGAGCTCCTGAGTCAGAGACCAGACATCAAGCAACCGGGACCTTGAACACTTCGAAGGTGAGCCTTATCACCTAGAGTTGTATAAGAACGATGAACTTTTAACCACAATAAAAATTTTATTATATTTATGCACTCCTCCAAATGCATGTACATGCAGAAAGAAAAGAAATCTTAATCCAAATTATTTTATTATTTTTGTACATTGTATTATTTTGTTTTAAGGTTTTGAAAAAAAAAAAAAAAAAAGAACACTTCTCTCTCTCTCTCTCTCTCTCTGCACTGGCGCCTGCTGCTCTACTCAAAACCATGGACTTCTCATTCAACTACCTGTGCACCTCTCTCTCCTAACCTCGCTATGTTTTAGTCCGGCCTTGTCAGATCCCACACCTTCCTAGTGGGATTCTCTGCCTTTGTCTCACTAAAAATAGCACCTCCTTGGGAGAGACCTCTCCCTCGCGGACGACGGTTGCCGTGGCACTGCAAGTGCAGTGTCTCCCATGGCAACCCAGTCTGCCTCTCTCCGGTTCACACTAGCCTTTGGGATCCGGACGGTTTTCGCCTACCCTTAGATACCGAGTGTGAATTCGTGGTCATTCCAAGACCACATAAACTAACCTGTTCCTCTTCTCCTGAACACAGTGCTTTGTCGGGGCACACACACCTTATAAAGATCTTATGGAGTCAGATCAAAGCGAATTAGGCTACCCTGCCGACGAAGCCGGCGGCCAGGGTGAAAGACCATAGGTCCCGCCTTATCTCTTTCTGGGCGCTCGCCGGACGGCGGCTAGAGGTTGTAGCGATCCTAGCCCGCGGCGGGCGTCTCCTCACCACTTTGGGGATACCCACGTATCCTGAGCCCCCTAGTGACGACCCGACAGTAGTAAAACTTAGAAAATTTGGAAAAATTATAAAAATGTTGAAATAGAAACGCCGTTTAAGAACAAAATTTTTAATTAAGGGAAAACTAACGAAAACGCACAAAAGTGAATGTTAAAATAAAGGGCGATATATTAAAATAAGTATATATAATTTTAGCTTAACATGTTGCACCCTCGTAAAAACATGTTTGCTTCCCTTATGGGTGGTAACATTTAGATTTAAATTGAATGTAATTTCCTATTTATTTAACTAACGCTTCCACGAAGTTAGGTAAATTGCTAAAAAGAGATTGATTTTGTTCGATAGTTTTATAATGCTAAGAACAAGTAGAAGGGGCTTGAGCAGAACTGTATACCTGCCTCGTGACTTCATGGAAGTCACTGATGGTACCTGTTATTTTTAAGTAAGCAACTGCATCCCTCCAAGACCTCTCTACTGCCCAGAATCTTATCCTTTTCTTATACATATGTGTCTCAGCTTTAGCCGCAGACCCCACTCGTCCCTAGAAACTCCACCCAGTTTGTAGAAACGTAACTCTTAATATTTGTATATACCAGTGTTTTGCTTGTACTTCATAATAAAGCTTTTCTTTCTTTTCTTTTAAAAGACTCTCCTCCATAAAGATTATTTAACTGATGAAAGGAGTATTTAATTTGCCAGGCATATTTTTTTTTTCAGGTGTAGTTAAGTTATTTATTTATAATTCTGGTACATTTCTTTTGAAAAATTTTTTTGAGTTTTTTTTACTCGTAAATTTGGTTAATGGTGGCATTAATATGGGATGAATTACATATTTCTAATAATAATAATCAAGCGAGTGTGCCTACAGTACAAACCCATAGGACAATAGCTTTGCTAGCTAGTTTGTTGTGTACTTTTAGGAAAGTGATGGCACATTGAAAATAAGATTAATATATCCGTGATTTTACTACCTAGCGTGTTTTCCTTATGTCCATTAACCGAGCAGACCTTTAACCAAACCGTAAAGACCACTTTTCCACAACTTCAGGAGAGCATCCTCAGCTCCAGTTCAATGCATATATCCAGTAGGGATGCTGAGGAACAAGACGAGGACGACCACTCCTTAAGAAGATATCCAGCGAGCTAAGAGAGTACGAAGTGTGAGACATACCGATGTCTGCCGAAGGATTCAAATGAAGTGGTAGAATAAAAACAGACAGAAGCTTGTTAATTGCTTGAGCTTCCACAGGTGCAGGCAATCACAGATCATTAACACAGGGGTGTCGGTCTGCGCTCACTTGTACTCTGATGGGCGATTCTTAATCTCAACCGAACCAATGCCAAGCAACTCATGAAAAGGTAGGCCAGTTTTGTTTTGTCCCCCCCCCCATCTCGTTAAAAATTACAAAATTATTATACATTATAGATTCTAAGGCGATTCTATATATATATTGATAGGCGATATGTCCTGTAGCATCGCTACACTCTATATAAGGTCTGAATTCCATAAAAATTATATAATTAATACAAGTACAGTGATACAAAATGTACTCGACTTCTTTGAGTACTCTATAAGGTGATAGGCCTCACTTTTTTGATCAACCTTAAAAACTAACTTACATAGTAATTCTTAACCTAAATTTTCTCCGACAGTCTGTTGCCATCGATTCGGCAAGGGTGGTGGGGTCATAGTGTTAAACACTGGGTTTGTCAGGTGCTGCAACAAGTCAAAAAGCTTAATGTGTCTCCGGCGGATGAACTCACCCACCGACGGCACACAAAGCAACGAGTGCAGCAGGTCGCCGATCTTTAGCCTCTCGAGAGAGGTATGTCGCACCACATTTCGCATGATCCCATTTTGAAATTGCTGGAGATTTTTAGCTGTATTGTCAGCCAAGTGAGTATACAGCGGGGCACCGTACAGCAGAGCTGGCCGGAGGACACATTTATATATCATCAGTTTGAGACGAAGCGACAGGTTGGGTGAAGTTAGAAAGTGCGAAAGCCGGTAAGACCTGTGTCGTACTTTTTCTATTTTATTACTAAAATGAGTAGGGAAATGGATATGCCTATCCATTTTTATACCCAGATAGTTGACATTGAGAAAGCCGGTGAGTTCTCTTGCACTGCTATAGCATATGATTTTTTTTTTTTTTTTTTCAGTTTTCAAACAATTTTATTAAGATAAAATTACAATCTGCCTTTTATTAGGCAATGAGTAATTGAGATAAATGTCATCATTCATACTATATTTACAATTCATCATTCACTCGCTCATTCATACAATATTTACAAACAGCCCAGAGGCCCCCCAAGTCCACAAGGGTCACCTCCCTCGCATGCGAAGGAGGAAGCGGAGTCTTGGGAAGTCCCCCACGCTCCTACGTCAGCCGCGTCACTGGATAAGCCAGTGGAGGCTGACCAAGAGCGCGAGAGCCACAGACGCTCAGGACATGATTAGAGGAACTGGCCATTGCCAGAACTCCCACTATCACTTAGTTATAGCAGGTCACGAGGCCACTGCCGTTTTAATCTCCGAAGAGGATTATAGGGGTGAGTGGTGCAGTGCAATGACTGTGCTAGGGAATTAGGGTGGTTGGATAGGTTACTATGGAATTTTATGAACTTGGAAGGGATGAGTTCAAGAATATAGGGTATATTCAGATCATTGTGAAGGGTTTTGTTGCTGACGTAATAAGGGGCATTTACTATTGTTCTTAGGACTTTTGATTGAAAGGATTGGATGCGCTTGATGTTCGACTTTTTTGCTGTCCCCCATAGCTCTATTCCGTATGTCCAGATTGGCTTAAGTATAACCTTGTAAATAAGTAGTTTGTTTTCTATTGAGAGGTGGGATGTCCTTCGAAGTAGTCTGTACAGTTGTCCAAAGCGTCTGTTTAGTTCTTGTCTTTTTAGCCTCGTGTGTGGGTTCCATGTCAGTCTTTTGTCGAGATGGAAGCCTAAATACCGTACTGTCTCAGACACAGGGAGAGGAATTGAATTTAAAAAGACTGGTGGACAGGACTTGCGGCAGAGGGTAAAGGTTATGTGGGAACATTTTCCTTCATTGACCTTGATTCGCCATTGGTTGCACCAATATTCGATCTCGTCGAGGTGTTTTTGAAGGTTTTGGGATGCTATATTAGGGTCTGGATGGGTTGACAGGACTGCAGTGTCGTCTGCGAATGTTGCCAAGAAGGTATTGGTGGTAGAGGGGACATCAGCGGTGTATAGATTATAGAGGGTGGGACCCAGGACGCTGCCCTGTGGAACTCCTGCTTTAATGGGATAGTAGTTAGAATATTCTAAACCACAGCGGACTTGGAAGAAACGGTTTGAAAGGTAGGATTGTAGAATTAGGAATAGGGTTTGCGGTAAATATCCTTTGAGCTTGTAAAGCAAGCCTGCGTGCCAGACCCTGTCAAAAGCTTGAGCTATGTCCAGAAAGACAGCAGTGCAATACTGTTTGGTTTCAAGGGCTGAGGATATGTGATCAACAACGCGAAGGCCTTGTTGAGCTGTGGAATGTCGTTGGCGGAAACCAAACTGATGAGTAGGGTAAAGGTTTTTGGATTCAACAATTGGAAGTAGGCGTTTTAATAGGAGTTTTTCAAATATTTTTGAGAGGATAGGGAGTAGGCTAATTGGACGGTAAGATGAGGCGTCATTGGGTGGTTTACCGGGTTTGGCGAATAAGACAATAATGGAATGTTTCCAGAGGAGAGGAAAGTGCGTCGTTCGGATAATGCAATTATATATATAGGTTAGGAAGATTATGGCTTTAGGAGGAAGTTGTTGGAGGATTCGAGGAGTAAGGAGATCATATCCTGGAGATTTTCGGTAAGGTAATTTTTTCAGAAGATATTTAACCTCGGAGGGGTTAACGGCTTTTGGTGGTAGTGAGAGAGGGATAGGTGAAGTGAGGAAATCTTCAACAGTTGGACGGTGATTATTGTTTTGAGGAGTAAGATGAGGAGTGAAAGTATGGGAAAGATGCAGTGCAAATTCTTCCGCCCTCTCGCCATCCGAAGCCGCCCAGGACCCATCATCACGACGGAGTGGGTGTGAAACAGGATGGTATTTTAGGATTTTCTTAGTTAGATTCCATAAGGAGTTGTCCCTGGTAGACAGGGAGGAGAGATAGGAATTGAAAGAATCGGAACGGAAGGATGCCAATTGCCGCTTTACCAGCCTGCAGTACTGATTGTATGAGCGACGATCAGCAGGATGTCGGGATCTTTGCCACACTGTTCTTGAGTGGCGTTTGGATTTGATTAGGTCTTTGAGATACTGAGGTAAAGGATTTTGATTGTGAATTTTTAGGTGACGGTGGGGTGACGATGCCTCCCAGGCCGACCTCTGGATCAGAGTAGTGAAGGAATGCACTGCATCGTCTAGGTCTTGGGATGTTTTCAGAGGTACTTTGAGGTCTACAGAGTCTGTAAGAATCTGGCGGAAGTGGTCCCAGTCCACTGGGCCCCTAATAAATGAAGGAGGAGGCAGTTTGTGAATTGGATTTAGGGAAATGGTTAATAATAAGGGGCTATGGTCGGAGGAGAGGTCATCGAGGCGCTTGAGTGAATAGTTTAGTGTTCCTAAACTATTGTAGAAAAAGAAGTCAAGGAGATCAGGATTTCGGTTGGGATCAGATGGCCAATAGGTGGCTGTGTCAGGAGAGATAGTGGAGCAATGTCTCCGTGTGAGTGCAGACAGCAAAGCACGTCCTCGTGTATTTGTGGATCTTGAGCCCCAGTGCTGGTGCTTTGCGTTAAAGTCCCCACCCACAAGGAAACGATGCCCGATGGAGTCTAGAAAGGAGATGAATTGGGAATCGGTAATGGATTTATTGGGAGGGCAGTACACTGATGCTAGAGTAAGGGGAAAAGTGAGGGTGGTGATTGACACTGCAGTGGATTGAAGGAAATCATGTGCTACCAAAGGAACTATGTGGTGGGATATGGAGTTATGGACAATGACAGCGGTACCTGCATGAGCTCTTCCATCAGGGTGATCAGTTCGATAAGTCTGGTACTGTCGAACGGTAAATGGTCGTTTACTTGTAAGTCTTGTTTCAGTAATTAGAGCTACGTCGATGTTTTTGTCATGGAGTAATGCTGTCAGTTCGTTAGTGTGGGTGCGAACACCATTCGCATTCCAAAGGAGAATGGATAAGGAGTCAGAAGGATCCACTTATGGATTTTGTTTAACGGGGATAAGGTAGGAGACAAGATTTGTAAGAAGGGAAATGAGAGGGGTAATTAGGGTTCTGAACTCTGTAAGAAATGAGGTTAAAAGGCTGGTGAGATCTGAAGAGCTTGTAGGTGGTGGGATATGCGAGATGTGTGGTTGAGGATGGGATTGAGTTTGCTGGTTGACGGGATGAACGGAGTGCTGGGGAAGAAGAACTTGCGGAGGAGGAGTGGGCAATGCCTGTGACTGCTCTCTGTTCCGAACAGCGTCAGCAAAAGATACTGAAGGCCTCAAACTTCTGGCGGGGGCGCTTCTTGGGCTGCCTGTGGCTGGCGTTTCTTCTACAGGGCGACTACGTTGTTCGCTTCTGGACTTCAGAATTCTATATGCCGCACAGCCTTTATAGTTTGCCGGGTGGCCTTGTTGACAGAGCACGCATACAGCAGGTGATTTTAGGGGCTTCTTGCACAATTCGCTTTTGTGCTGCCCACTGCACTTTACACACCTGGGAGGGTGGTAGCAGTATGATTCTGTATGCCCATATGCTTGACAATTATGACATTGAACTATATCGCGTTTCGGGTAAGGCTTTTCGACCTGGACTCTTGTGTAATACAAGTGGGTGACCTCGTAGATTTTTTCCACTCCAGGTGTTCGCTCTAGTTCCACAAAGAATAAGGGCAGTGGTGTCTTGATTTTTGCATTATTTTCTTGTGTTTCTTCACGGAGCACATTTGTAATTTGGCGAACCTTGTATCCTAGGCTTAAGAGCTCCTTCTCTATCTCGTCCGCTGGTGTAGTGGGATGCAGGTTTCTAATCACCACCCGCAGCGATCTTTCTTGCTTTAATTGGTAGGTATGAAAGTCGGCCTTTGTCTCATCTAAGTATTTGATTATTGTACGGTATGTGTCCGGAGTGTCCGGAGAAACCTTTGTGTCTCGGGCCCGATTGAGGCAAGTGTATTTCCCTGTACCTACAATTTTATTTAGTTGGGTACATAGTAATTTAAAATTACCAATGTTTCGTACGAATATTGCCGGTGGCTTGGGCTGTGTGGGTGTTTGTGTAGAGTCCATGTCCTCTACCTCATTATTTTTCAACACCTCATAACTATTGGGCGTGAAAAACGGAGACTCATGAGTTGTTGTTTGTTTAGATGTGCTTGGTAGTGATGGTAGTTCCTCCATAGAGCTGCTGGGAGCTGAAGAATTGACAGGAGCTATGTTTCGGTTAGATCGCCGCGGCTTACGTTTGACCGGCGACGAAGTGGGGGTAGGTCCCAACGACCTTGTGCGTTTTTTCTTATTTTCTGCAGACATTAACTGCTGATAGAAACGCATGTTTCATCAGCAGTATTTTTCTGAATTATTCAGTATTTTTAAAAAAAAAAATAAATAAAAAAAATATATGGCAAGTTGTAGCCGCGAACGCACGTAACTTAGTTGAGAGCCTCCTTCGCTAGCACCTGGCTGAGATGCTAAGAGGGCTAGGCGGACTCCCCACTCTTATCTCTACTACGGCTGACAGTTGGCCTAGGCAATATGGCCGCCTTGCTGTGTTATGTGAGGTGAATCTTGCTATTGGCAATCTAGTCCACAACTACACTATCCACTCACCTGTAGATAGCTCCTCCGGGGACCGTTCACCCAGTAGTCGGTTGAGACGGTTTGACGAACTGGACACTTCCTATGAACGGTAACAAAACAGTTGGTTTATAGAGCGATACGAAAACGCTATGCAGTGGTTTAGCGCAGGCGCAGTACATATGATTTTAAAAAAGCTTTTGTGCCCTTTTGATAAGAGAAGATTACGCAGTCGGTCTTCCCAGGACTCACGCCAATGTTTAACTTGCCCAGCCTGTCGCTGATTACGCAGACCAGTCTTATTTATTAGCACTAGGTGTTATACCACTCAGCCTTCACTTCCATTTTCGATACTTATATTTCCTCACGAGGCCCCAACCAAAAACCATCCTCCAGCAAGCCGAGTATGCGCCGTTAGGATTCAGCATACTAAAACCTCTAGACTAATACTAGTACTAGATACGCTAGACTACCTGAATGGCAAGGTAATAAAACTTCTGCACGACATATTTTGTTGCAAATAATGGATTAGAGTAACCGTATAAATTACCTTGGCATTTATCTAAACCAAGGTCTTACAATAACAACACAATTGCGCCGTAATAGTCCAGACAGCGAGGGTAAGGGTGAGCGTGTGACTAGGGGGGGGGGTCTGGCAAAAAGCAGCACACAAAATTCCCTACAAAAATTATCTTATTAATTTTTTTCCTTTGAGTTAATGGTTTAGGAGATAGTGGGGGTTAAAAAAGCAGAACTTTGAACGGGGGGAGGGCCAAAAAATGACCGTTAACCCCCCCCCCTCGGGGACTTAGACACTCCCCCTAACAACTGTACAAAAAAAGGAGACCTGCTTCTTATTTTTGTTTTAATCATCATAGCCTTCGTTGACAGGACTAGTGTAAACAAAGTACATGCCTATGTATATAAATAGTATTTATGTATACAACCATTTTCACTCGACTATCACTGTTGTATTTATTAAATATATTGTAATATGTTCCTCCTTATCCGAAACCATTATTTAAAGGGAAAAAATGAATGAAAACATTGTTGTAGGCAACTCTGGGTACGCTAATTTTTTGAACATAAAGTATTAAAAAGTAAGTGGAACTGTTAACCCCCCCCCCCATTTTCTGAGAATTTTAGTATGT
Organism: Acanthosoma haemorrhoidale; assembly: GCA_930367205.1. Classification (NCBI taxonomy): domain Eukaryota; kingdom Metazoa; phylum Arthropoda; class Insecta; order Hemiptera; family Acanthosomatidae; genus Acanthosoma; species Acanthosoma haemorrhoidale. Next base: position 187,513,529 of record OV884011.1, read on the forward strand.
TGTACAGGACATCACTAGGAACGCACTAACTCTACTAAAAATTAGAACTAAACGCTACAATTAGTTAACTGCTATAGTTAAGTTGCACGAAGTATCCAAAGCTGATTATGGTATTATTAATCTAAACATATGAAGAATACATTAGTTGAAAATATTGCTAACATAGATAAAATACCATAACGTTTTAGGGCTCCAACAATATATTGTGAAGAAATTATAATAGGAAAATCATCTAATTTTATATTTTTTTAATTAATTAATATATATGTACAATAAAGACTGTAGCCGATGTCGTTAGTTTGTTTCATTTTAGACTTGATGCTTTCCAAATTAGCATAAGATTTTATTTATGCTATTATAGAGCGTCTGTGGCTCTCGCGCTCTTGGTCAGCCTCCGCTGGCTCTTATCCAGTGACGTGGCTGACGGAGGACTCCTTCGCATGCGAGGGAGGTGACAACCATGTGGACTTGGAAAGTCTCAGGGCTGTTCATTGTATGAACGAGGAAGTGAATGAAATTGTAAATATGGTATGAATGATCGTTTATAACAATTACTTATTGCCTAATAAGGCAGATCATAATAAAGAAGTTTCAATAATAATTGAAAAAAATGTCTCCGGATTGCTTTGGGCTCTTAGTGGATCAGACTTGCACGCCAATATGGTGAGGGATTAGGTATTCTATTTACTGCCAGTGCAAGGGCCGACGAAGTGTGTGGCCCTTCTGGTCGGAGAGAAATCCCATCGATGGGGAACTAGTAGCCTGCCTGCTCTGAATCGGAATTCACAAAGGAGGCGAAAAGGTTAACAAATTAACTCCCTCTCTGCGAATTTATAACAATGCCATTGAATATCGTGCAGCTTACTCGCTCTGACCGTATTAAAACCTTGTTTCCCTCTTATAAAGATGAGGAATGGTCCGAGCGGAGGCTGTTACACGGGAGGCCGTGCCCTTAAAGGAAGAATGGGCTAGCAGGATTACAAATGCCCCTCTAAGAACTACCGGAACACGCCCACACACTCGGCTGAGTATGGACATAAGCCATTGTAATCTGATACTTTTGCCGCATGTGGTATACCTATGGTAGCGGTGCTTGTGTTCTTTCGCCGTCCTCCATGATATTAACTTGTCTAGCCAATGCTTATCTCTTTTAATCAGAGAGAAATCTGAAATGTCTTCTGTCTAAGATTTCTAGATTGGCAAATTCTGCATGAGACGTATAATTCATAGCCATTGAACATTCAAAAACCCGAATATACCGAGACTGTCGCATTTCTCAGCTCTACTTCCGGTTGGGTTGGTTATACCCTTCTCTAGAATAATCACTGGGGAAAAACATATTCGTTCAGATAACTTTTATAATCCTCAGAAACAAGTAAAAAAATAATAGAAATTTATTACTGGACCAAATAAAAACGTAGTAGAAAAAGCCAAGAACTAAACAGACGCTTTGGACAACTGTACAACTTCAAAGGACATTCCATCTTTCAAAAGAAAATAAATTACTAATCTACAAAGTTATACTTAAGCCAAACTGGACATGAGGAATTGAGCTATGGGGGACAGAAAAAAGTCGAACATCAAGCGTATCCAATCCTTTCAATCAAAAGTCCTGAGAACAATAGTAAATGCCCCTTATTACGTCAGCAACAAAACTCTTCATAACGATCTCAATATACCTTACATTCTTGAACTCATCCCTTCCAAGTTTATGAAATTCCATAGTAGCCTATCCAACCACCCTAATCCCGTAGCACTACGTCATTACACTGCACCACTCATCCCACTGAATGTAGACTATGGAGACTGAAACGGCAGTGGCCTCGTGACCTGCTATAAAATGTTTAAATAGAACTGTTTTGCGATATAAAGTAGAACGTAGACGCCCTTTTAAGGATTCTAGTCTCAATATATGTAATACAGCCACGGGTGGAAACAATTCACAATAGCTATACTATTTACATTCTATCACAAACAAAAACAGTCAGAGGTTTTTACTCACCGGTACCATGGGACCCGTAAAACTCTGCCCCCTGAAAATAAAAACAAAAAATATATTAAATTAAAAAAATTATAATATTAATATAGATTATGATAATAATCCATACGAGAGACTGTATAATACACACATAAGTAAACTACATGATCTACAACCGAGAATGGAAACGAATAAGGATCAGCAATAATAACTTGCAAGGGCTCTAATAAAAGAATGGGTGGCATTATTACACCCGAAATATGTCTTGAAGAGTTTCTGAGATAGAAAAGATGTGGTCGGAAGGAAGCCCAAAAAACACCATACCTAAGAATTTTAACATGAGCTAGAATATTACTGGTAAGAAACTTAGAGAAATAGTTGGCAGCTCGTCTACATATTTAGGAAATATCTTGCAGTAATTGTGATAACATTTCTCTTCATACAACTAAATAGTTAAATACATTTTAAAATATCAATAGAAAACAAATTACTAATTTACAATGTTATACTTAAGCCAATCTGGACATACGGAATAGATCTATACGGGACAGCTAACAAGTCTAACGTTAAGCATATCCAATCCTTTCAATGAAAAAGTACTCAGAACAATAGTCAATGCCCCTGAAAGTCAGCAAAGAAACCCTTCATAACGATCTTAATATACCTTACATTCTTGAACCACCCTAATTCCCTAGCACAGCCATTGCACTGCACCAATCATCCCCATAATGCTCCTTGGAGACTAAAACGGCAGTGGCCTCGTGACCTGCTATAAATACGTGACAGTGGGAGTCCTGGCAATGGCCAGTTTCTCCACTCATGTCCTGAGCGTCTGTGGGTCTCGCGCTCTTCGTCAGCCTCCACTGGCTCGTATCCGATGAGCGTGGGGGATTTCCCAAGACTCCGATTTCTCTTTCGCATGGGAGGGAGGGAACAACCATGTGGATTTAGGAGGTCTCTGGGCACTTTGCAAATACTGTATGAATGAGCGAGTCAATATATAATCATAAATATGGTATGAATCAAAACATTTATCACAATTACTTATTGCCCAATGAGGCAGATTGTAATTTTATGACAAGTATTTTGAGCAGCCAATCCAAACACAGGCACAATTCGTTGCCAACTGTTTAAAAAAGAAACAAGGAAAAAATCATCAAATTTCTTAAAATCCCTAAACAAACCAGAATGATAAATATATAAGTATGAAAATTAAGAAGACTAATCAACTCAGGTCTCTTGGTCTAAGGAATTGAAAGTAGGGTGGCTGACGGTGAATAATTGATACCACGGCATTCGTTAATAATGGAATAAAAGTGACACAGTTATTCACCCTACGAATAACAAAAAAAGGTACGAATACGTACGCTGACAAAAAAAAAGAAAATTTATGGCATAAATTACATCGATGTGAATCACTTAAAATAATAATGGGCCTATGTCCATATGTATTGACTTCAATGAAACAAAGGTATAATATTTAAACTAAGCAAATTAAATAACAGTCGCTAAGAATTGTAACTGATAAAATAAGGATAAATAGATAAATAAAGAGAACAATAGTGAATTCTAAGATTGCAGGGAATTAAGGGAATGGTCAAATATGAATTAAAAGATTGGGGGAGTTGATGAACGACGAATGTGGATGGGAATAGAGTTCCAAAGTTCGCATTGGTAATAAAAGAACGGTCAAAGGAGGCAGATTTTGGGGATTAGAAATAAAGGTCGCATGGGTGGGATTGCAGGATTTGAATTGGAAGAGGTTGAGTTAAGAAGGTCATGATTGCATTGAAGCTAAGGGTACGGCCATCACCAATCTAGAAATCTTAGACAGAAGACATTTCAGATTTCTCTCTGATTAAAAGTGTTAAGCATTGGCTAGACAAGTTAATATCATGGAGGACGGCGAAAGAACACAAGCACCGCTACCATAGGTATACCACATGCGGCAAAAGTATCAGATTACAATGGCTTATGTCCACAGTTGGCCTGAGTGTGTGGGCGTGTTCCGGTAGTTCTTAGAGGGGCATTTGTAATCCTGCTAGCCCATTTTTCCTTTAAGGGCACGGCCTCCCGTGTAACAGCCTCCGCTCGGACCATTCCTCATCTTTATAAGAGGGAAACAAGATTTTAATACGGTCAGAGCGAGTAAGCTGCACGATATTCAATGGCATTGTTATAAATTCGCAGAGAGAGAGTTAATTTGTTAACCTTTTCACCTCCTTTGTGAATTCCGATTCAGAGCAGGCAGGCTACTAGTTCTCCATCGAGGGGATATCTCTCCGACGAAAAGGGCAACACACTTCGTCGGCCCTTGCACTGGCAGTAAATAGAATACCTAATCCCTCACCACATTGGCATTCAAGTCTGATCCACTACGAGCCCAAAGCAATCCGGAGACATTTTTTTCAATTATATATTGAAACTTCTTTATTATGATCTGCCTTATTATGCAATAAGTAATTGTGATAAATCCTCTCATTCATACAGTATTTACAAACTGCCCAGAGACCTCCCAAAGCCACATGGTTGTCACCGCCCTCGCATGCGAAAGAGGAAGCGGAGTCTTGGGAGGTTCCCTACGCTCCTACGTCAGCAGCATCACCGGATACTAGCCAGTGGAGGCTGACCAAGAGCGCGAGAGCCACACACGCTCAGGAGTAGTGCAATAACAGGTAGTTGAGTTCGATCTAGACAAAATACAGTGAGTTATTGCTTGGCCTTCAGAGGGGAGATACCAACCATGTGCGGTAACCCTCATATAATTTCAGATCATTATTTGTAATTCTAATCAGATAACTATAATTTTGATTAAATATAAATTTTTATATCCAATTACATTAATATGTCATATTTAAAATTGGAAAATCAGCATCATGAGACGTTATAATTCATAACTTTTTATATATTATCCTTTCACTCTTTATGAGAGAAACCTTTCAACAAATGGTTCATAAGGGTTGACAGTGACGTCACACGGATTGAATATGTCGAAAAACCACGCTGCATTGCAACAACACATCAACTTTCAAGTAGACATAGCCGATCACTGTGAAACATCAACCTCAACTTTCGGGCGAACTAATGCGTTTTATATCTCCCACGAAAATTATACTATCCGTAATTTTAAATTTAAATTCAGCGATACCTGTGGTTAGGTAGACTCACTACCTTCCCGAATCCACCCGCCTCCTCTAGGTATCCCACACCCCATATCCTTCTCAAACTTCCTTCAAATGGGACTCCCCTTAGTGAAAGGCACCTATCAATCCAAAATAATTGTCCTTTTATTTTGCGCACATTCTATTTTTATAAGTTATGAGAGCTATGAAAGAAAAAAAAAAAAAAAAAAAACCTATGGTAAAGACAATGGAATAAATTTCTCCTTACCAATTATTTGTTAACTGCTCCCACATTTGCGGAAGGTAACAACAACAATAAAGCAAACTAACTTTTTTGTCTGCGGCTGTTTCATAAGGCCCTCTACATTTTTTTTTTCGGGATGAGAAGAGAATCAATTAAAAAAATTAGTTACGCAAACTTAAGTTTTTGGAGATGCTCCTCGTCGTAGGAAAAATTGACCCACTTGAACCACCTAGCGTCATTGTACGCTAACGAAGATGCTCTACGGACTCCATAGAAACCACTAAAGCTAACCAAACATGTACAAATTACATCGATAATTCTACTTTGACCTGTACGAAAACATGACAAAGATCGAGATCCGATGATAAGAAGTAAACAATAACAGTGTGGAACACCGCCAAATGAAAAGTTCATCCGTCAGTTAATGCCCCGCCTCAGCCATAACACGCAACATTATCTATAAGTAGTATATAAGACCTCTCAATCTTGTAAATAATTAATTATTAGTTGTTACTTTTCTCGTTATTATTCACTGCGGTATATACCAGAGTCACATGTAGTCAGTCTTAACCATTCTCTGTCATTATACTGTCTAAACCTTGTTGTCGGGTCGACACGAGGGGGGCCTAGTTACCCTAGCCCTAGTGACGGAGTGAGGGTTGATTAGGCTATGACCTGAACAAATTGCTTCATGACGGGTCTTACTACAATACTATCTGACTCCATATCTAGTAGGTATGTACCCCGACAGTGCACTATGTTCAGGAGAAGTGGTACAGGGTAGGTATTGTAGGTAGTTTATGTGGTCTTGGAAGTACCACGAATTCACACTCGGTATCTGAGGGTAGGCGAAAACTGTCCGGATCCTAAAGGCGAGTCTGAACCGGAGAAAGGCAGACTGGATCGCTGGGGGTGACGCTACTAGGTAAAGTTTGTAGGGCCACAGCAACCGTCGTCCGCGAGGGAGAGGCCTCTCCCAAGGAAGTGCTAGTTTTAGCGAGACAAAGGCAGAGAATCCCACTAGGAAGGTGTGGGATCTGACAAGGCCGGACTAAAACAAAGCGAGGTTAAGAAGAGAGATGCAGAGGTTTTCATAAATGAGAAGCCAAATCTTGAAACATCAGTGCAGCTGCACGTACCAGTCAGAGAGCCGTAGTTAGAATGAATTGTCAGTTTTTTTCCCTGAACTCCTTGGGTAATTATTTTTTAAATTATTGTTTAAATTGATTAAAATTTTACAAGTGTGAATTTCTCCTCAAGTGTGCATGTAGCTAGCGGTCGCTAAAATTGTTTTTATAAATAAAGGTTTTCCCACCCACACTTTAATTGTGGATGGTTGAAGGTAAGCTGCCCCAGTCCTGACTAGTGATAGGCCTTCCTCGGCGAGTGCATGTCCCAGAGGCAGAAGTCCTTTGAAAGAGAGAATGTTCTCACGGTGAGGCTGAGTATCGCCATCTGTAGGCCGTTAGTCAGCGAGTTATCTGACCAGTAGTGCAGTAACGGCCTACAGTAAAGGCAATTATATCAATTAGGAGAGAGTAAAGGAGTAAGTATTGTACGGCCGCGAAGACCTTTCACGGGGGCAGCTTATCGTTTAACACTGAAACCGTTAACCTTAGGCAAAAACAAAAACAACTAAAACAAAATCTAGAGAGTAGAGTAAAAATACCGGTTTCTAGAATGACAAGGATCAGCGATGACCTTGAACCGTCGCGTATTTTTCTGTTTATTACTTCGCTACGGAATCCGAGCCGAGTAAACAGAAAAAAAAATTCTTAAACATTATTATAAAGAAAAGCAACCATTGGATATTTAAACGGAGTTAAAGTACGAAGACAGAAGAGAACAAATATTGAGGTTGGCAAGAAAGTAATTTCGGTCTTTTAGTGTGAATTAAAGCTCAATTTTTTCTAAAAAAAAAAATGAACTTTAATTAGTCTTCCATTCTTGGTAACTTCATGATCCCGTGCTCATGGAACTTCTGGTCCTTATCAGCAAAAAACTCAACCAAAGTGCGATTTGAGGTCATCGTTATTACTGAAATTTTTACACCATTTAAGAAGTTTTGTAAACTTCGAAATAAATGATAATCCGATGGTGCGAGGTCAGGGCTGTATGGGGGATGCGACATCACTTCCTAACCAAGCTCTAATAGTTTCGTACGTGTTGTTAAAGATGTGTGAGGCCTCGCATTGTCATGGTGGAACCTAAATATCGAGCTTCTTAACAAGTACAAGACGTCTTTTAACTGTTTTGCAATCTCTCGCACAGTTATATGACGATTACATTCAATATTATGGCTGTCATTTTGTCATCATCGACTTCAGAAGGTCAACCAGAACGTTGGTCATCTTTCAGCAGCTAACGCCATAAACTTCACATATCTCTTTGGGAGCCTCAGCCGCTTTCGTGCCTTTATGAAAATAAAAAAGTAAAATGTGTCGAAAATGCTTATTTTTGCACTCCATGTTTAAACTGACACTTGTAAACAAAATTACAAGAAATTTGTTTCTATAGCAACCAAATTCTCAATTCCAAATCTCAAAAGAAAAAAAATACTGGTGCAAACAGAAATCATTTTCTTGCCTTCTTGAAAAAGTTATACTAGTCTCTACAAGATTTTGTCAAATACGTTAATAATATTTTTCTGTATTGCTTGATTATACGAAATTGAAATTTTGCCTTATCAGTAAGTGAAAGCTATTTTGGCGCGTTAGGTATCTGAAATAAGGAAATGGAGAAAGTTGACAGTTTGGAATTAGGTTGTGGAGGTAAACCAGTTAGACAGAAATACTAGATAGATAGAACATGGCTAAGTGCTGAACTTAATCTTGTTAGAAAGAGAAATGGTTAAATTTGTTTAAAAACCAGAGGAAGTGGAGTTTTTGAATGTGGTAATTTAGCTGACTCCCACAGTTCTAGTCTGTATATCAGGTCTATTCGTATATTAATGGTTATGAGGGTGCTGTATATCGTCTTTTATTGTAATTTTGCCGCAATTTGTGTAAAACCTTTATTTTCCGAGACATAAGTAAATAAGTTGGTCCTCTTCTAGTTGAGGAGCCAAGTGATGTAGTTTAGGCTTGAACCGGAGAGCTAAGAAAAGCTGTGAGGCATTGCCAAATGAAATAATCGAGCTCAGGAAATGTAGTTTCAATGGCGGTTTAAGTACAGTGGTCACAGCAGGTCTTGTAGACTTGTGGGACTAGAGCATATCCAGAAATATGAAGATAGCAGGTGTATGGTAGCGAATGTTTCATTTTCCACAACAGTCCTTCATGCTTGACTGACATCGAGAAAAACGGAAGAACAGAAGTTATTTTTTTTTTTTTTAACTCAAGGTTGGCAGACATGTAACAAACAATTTTGCTTTGTTTCTGGATTGTCCAGTGAGTTACTTACTCAAAGGGCAAATCGATGTTGGGATAATATTCAGCGGTCTGAGAATACGAAAGAGGATTTCAAATCATAATAATTTTGTCTATCATCGGGACCAAAAAAAAGACATTTAAATAATTTCCCGATGCTTAGGAAATTTGTTTATCTGGAATTAATAGATATGATGACTATGCGACGGAAGCTTATGAAGAATGGCGAGAACGGACCAGGTAATTGGTTTTAAAAATAAATGATCGGTATAATCAGACTAGTGGTGGTGTTGAAGAGGAATGATAAAATTACAATCTGCCTTATTGGGCATTAAGTAATTGCGATAAATGTTCTCATTCATACTATATTTACAATATATCATTCACTCGCTTATTCATACAGTATTTACAAACAGCCCATAGAACTCCCAAGTCCACAAGATTGTCGCATGCGAAAGAGGAAGCGGAGTCTTGGAAAGTCCCCCACGCTCCTCCATCAGCCCCGTCCGGATACGAGCTAGTGGAGTCAGTCACTCAAGTGCAGTATCATTCACTCAACTGGCCGATATCATATATACAATTGTCAACAGCTGGAATGTATGTTACCTTAGTAAATATAATAAAGTGATTTATGACGTAATAAATTTAATAGGGTAAAATATATCTATCGTAGGGGGAAAAAACAAAAACCGTCGACGTTCGACAAGGATCTTCATTGAATCCCCTGATTTATTAGGCTCAAAAGATCATAATTTTGGGTTGTTTCTAATTGGAGCAAACCAACTTTAATGAGATAAAAAACGGCTTCATTCGGCAGTAAGTAACAGTGAGAATTGTTTTCATTTATACCATATTTACAATTTTCATTCACTCACTCATTCATACAGTATTTACAAACAGCACAGAGACTTCCAAAATCTATATGGTTGTCACCTCCCTCGCATGCGAAAGAGGCATCGGAGTCTTGGGAACTCACCGGATACTAGCCTATGGAGGCTGACCAAGAGCGCGAGAGCCATATAAGCGACATGATTAGAGAAAGGTTTTGAAGGATATGTTATATCGGGGCCTGGCTGGGATGACAGGACCGAAGTCGTCTGGAAATGTTAAGATATTGGTAGTAGAGGGTACTTGGTGTAGAGGTGTACAGGTTATAGAGGACGGGACCCAGCACGCTGCCCTGTGGAACTCCTGCTCTTATGGGATAGTAGTTAGAATATTCTAAACCACATCCATTAGGGGGATCTAAATGAATAATATGCTTTAAATAAACGTGGTCTTCGATGCCGAGGTTAAGTGAAAAAACGGTCGAGAGATGTAGAACAAATAATTCACACTAGTTTTTTGATTGGCTAGTCTTATTTGTTAGATGGTAAATTGTCTAGTTTGTTCTAGTTGATCAGTAAGTAGTCTTTTGCCTGAAGGGCCATCTATTTTTTGTTACCAACGCTTCATTTCTAAAAAAATGTATGGCTGGAATCAGACCTTTTAGTCTTAAATACCTTCAGTGCTGTGAACTTTAGAGAGCCTATAAGTAAACCAAACGTGCCCGAATTTATTCACAACTTCTGCTGTTTATTTAAGATCGAATGAATAATTTTCAAGTTTTCTCTGTAGAATCTCCCTAAGGCTTACAATAATGTAATACATTTGATGTAAATTTTAGTATGTCCTGATGTCCCCTCTACTCCCAATACCTTCTTGGCCACATTTGCAGATGACACTGCAGTCTTGTCATCCCATCCAGACCCTGATATAGCATCTCATAACCTTCAAAAACACCTTGACGAGATCGAGTATTGGTGCAACCAATGGTGGATCAAAGTTAATGAAGCAAAATGTTCCCACATTACCTTCACCCTTTGTCGCAAGTCTTGTCCACTAGTTTATTTTAATTCTATTCCTCTCCCTGTATCCGAGACAGTACGGTACTTAGGCTTCCATCTCGACAAACGACTGAACTGGAACCCACATACGAGACTAAAAAGACAAGAACTAAACAGACGCTTTGGACAACTATACAGACTACTTCAAAGGACATCCCATCTCTCAATAGAAAATAAACTACTAATCTACAAAGTTATACTTAAACCAATCTGGGCATACGGAATAGAGCTGCACTTCGTCACTCATCCCTATAATCCTCCTCGGAGACTGAAACGGCAGTGGCCTCGTGACCTGCTATAATCAAGTGACAGTGGGAGTCCTGGCAATGGCCAGTTTCTCCAATCATGTCCTGAATGAATGAGCGAGTGAATGATGAAATGTAAATATGGTATGAATGATAGTATATCTTAATTACTTATTGCCTAGCAAGGCAGATTGTAATTTTAGCACAATAAAGGAATTATATATAGATGTAAATGACTCTGGTTAAATGATACAGGGAAGACTCCCCTTCCCACCAAATTTGGAATAAATAAGGGTTCGTCACCTTCAAAATAATAAATAAAAATATTTTATTATATAAAGGCATTGCCAAAAACCCACCCCTGCGATGGGAGTGAGACGTGGAGAAGAGGGAGGGCGGCACTTTGAGGCTATTGTTGGCGATGAAGAGGTACCTGGGGGGGGGGGGGGGCTCGGGTTTCATATTGTATAGATTTCATTAGGGGCTTCGATACAGGAGGGTAAGGCCCATTGTGGCTTCCACACCGCGTCTGTCCTTTGGTAAACAAACTGTGTTCGTCACGCTGTCCTCTGCGGAAGGCTCAGACTATTCACCGCATTATATAACCTGTCGTGTATTTACTATACTTATTCAGAGATTATTATCAGTAGGCATAGGAGGCTGTGGTCAGAACTATACTATCACAGACGGAAATGGACCCCTATCAATCATGAGCGCAATTGTGTTTCAAATATGTAGTTTGCCAATTTGAAAACGGTAGGCCTACTGTCATAGTTGGAGTAAATAAAAGTGTAAAATCGCGAAATGAAAAGAAAACCCCAATAATGTAATCCCCCCTTCTTACCCCCCTGTTATTATAAATTATGGAAATAACTATAGATTCTACATAAATAATTCTATTTACAATAAGTCATTACATGTCCGGTAGCTTGGCTACATTTTATATATTGTGATTGTGACAAAGGTATAATGTACATTATACATTCGTTGTCTTAACATGTTTAAAGGTGACGAGCCTCGCCTTATGAATCATGGACTTAAAACTAACTTACATCTAAGAAACAAAATCTTGAGCTAATTTTCCCTGACAGCCTGGTGCCATCGATGCGGGAATGGTGGTTGGGTCATAGTCAGTGGCGTAACTATATCATCTGGGGCCCGTGGTAAATTCCTTTAATGGGGGCCCTATCATTAAGCTTTATTATACTTACGAGTAGTTTAGTTACCCACAACCCAAAGTTTGTATTATGGTATATATATTTTAATATTTTTATAAATAGGTACAATATTTCTGAGCTCGCGGCCACTTGGGCCGGGGCCCTCTTGGGTCGCCAGCCCTGCCACCCTGTAGTTACGCCTCTGGTCATAGTGTTAAACACTGGGTTTGTCAACGAGTCAAAACGCTTGGTGGATGAACTCACCCACCGACGGCACAACAAGCAACAGGTCCATGTCAGCGTTCTTTAACCTCTCGAGAGAGGTATGTCGGACCACTTTTCTCATGATCCCATTCTGAAATTGCAGTAGACTTTTAGCTGTATTGTCAGTCAAGTGGATAAATAGCGGGGCACCGTACAGCAGAGCTGGCCGGAGGACACATTTATATATCATCAGTTTGAGACGAAGCGACAAGTTGGGTGAAGTTAGCAAGTGATAAAGCCGGTAAGACCTGTGTCGTACTTTTTCTATTTTGTACCTTAAATGGGTGCTTATGTATATTTAAATTTTTATATAATCGAGCTGTGATTGGCTCCTTTTGCTCCACATATGTGTTGTAAGCAGTTTCTGTATATACATAGAAACATATTTTCTGATTATTGTTACAAGTTTATACAAATGAAAAATGGAACCAGGTTATGGGGCTCACCTTCGGACTACATTAGGGACATGCCAACTCATTTCCTCAGGTATTTATGTAAGAGCCATCTGTACCCAGGTAGAAGCCTACAGCCAACCAATGTAAGGAAAACGACAAAAAAAAGCGACATTGAACCCTACCCTCTGTCCTTCGGGTAGATTTGAGAAGGGCTATCTGTAGAACACTGATTTCTTGCGCTCACTTTAAATTTAATTTTCTTGACAATCTATAATGTTAATTGATGACCATAATTAACCATGGCAAAAATCCAGAAGTCTAAAATAAATCATAAGTAACTTCCGATGCAGCTAAGTAGAATCTATTGTTCGTATCTACCCGCTATGAGTTAACATGACAAGTTTTTGATTTCACTATATAGACGAGGCTTCAGTTAGTCTTTTGTCAACTGTTTTGTGTGATACACGTTACGTTAAACTGTTTTTTTAAACCTCTGAAATGGAGAGTCAAAAAGTACATATTCGTCATGTAATGCTTTGGGAATTTAAACAAGGCAGTAGTGCTACGGGCGACAGCTGAAAAAATATGCAATGTATATGGTGAAGGACTAATAACTGATCGGGCAGTTAGAAATTGGTTTATAAAATTCCGTTCTGGAGATACGACCTTAAAAGACGAACCGAGGGCGACAACCTTTTAAAGGCAATATTGGAGCAAAATCCACGTCAATCAACAAGAGGTATACCACACTTTACAAGGAATTGATAAACTGTCAGGAAGACGGGAGAAGGTTATAGATAATAGCGGTGAATACATAATAAATTAATATAATTTTGTAATTTAATGAGAGCAAAATAAATGTCTGATAAAAAGACGGAAGTTACTTATGACTCGACCTAAATAGCTTCTGAGATGAGATTTAAGAAAACTGAAAAGTGATCGACACCAGGTCAGTTAATTGACATGACTGGTCTACTTTGTATTCCCTTTTCCTAACAAAGAAAAATATGTCGTAAATTAAATTTGTATTTGAAAGTTTTTCCAATTGGTTCGGAGGAAATAAAATGAAATAAGCAATTTGTCTACTCTGTACTTACTTTCTGAAAGGGGAGTTGATATATAGGTCAACCCGCGGTCAGTCACTCGAGTGCAGTATCATTCACTCAACTGACCGATATCATATATATAATTGTCAACAGCTCAAATGTATGTTACCTTAGTAAATATAATAAAGTGATTTATGACGTAATAAATTTAAAAGGGTAAAATATATCTATCGTAGGGGGAAAAAATCAAAAACAGTTGAGTGAAAATTGACGTCGACGTTCGACAAGGATCTTCATTGAATCCCCTGATTTATTAGGCTCAAAAGATCATAATTTTGGGTTGTTTATAATTAGAGTAAACCAACTTTAATGAGATAAAAAATCGGCCTCATTCGGCAGTAAGTAACAGTGAGAAATGTTTTCATTTATACCATATTTACAATTTTCATTCACTCGCTCATTCATACAGTATTTACAAACAGCACAGAGACCTCCACAATCTATATGGTTGTCACCTCCCTCACATGCGAAAGAGGAAGCAGAGTCTTGGGAACTCACCGGATACTAGCCTGTGGAGGCTGACCAAGAGCGCGAAAGCCACAGGCGCTCAGGACATGATTGCAGAAACTGGACGGCACTGCCGTTTTAGTCTCCGAGGAGGATTATATGGATGTGTGGCGCAGTGATGACTGCGCTTGGGGATTAGTGTGGTTGGATAGGTTACTATGGAATTTCATGAACTTGAAAGGGTATGATGGGTATATTAAGATCGCTAAGAAGGGTTTTGTTGTTGACGTAATAAGGGCCATTTACTATTGTTCTAAGGACTTTTGATGGAAAGGATTGGATACGCTTGATGTTCGATTTTGTTGAGGCCCCCCAAGTCCACGTGGTTTGATCTTCCCACCATTTTCGTGCTTCTGCATGAAGTAACGTATAAAATAATATCAATTTTTTTAAATTTGTTTACACCTACGACTCATTGAGAATATGACAAACAGTAATAATTAAAATAATCTATGTTGTGGCCATCTCTTAATTACAAATAATAATAAGTCACTCTCTTCTCGATCAGATCATATTATATTATATCTATAATGTTTTCCATATATTTAATAAATTAAGCTTATGACGCCAGTCGGAGAGTGGGGGATAAGTAGTGGGGGAGTCAGTCGTAGGTCGGGAGTTATCCCCACCCAACTGTCTGGCCTCCTATATAAGCCCGAGATCCTGAGTCAGAGACCAGACGGTGACAAATAGACGGTGAGCCTCATCACCTAGTGTTGTAAAAGAACAATGAACTATTAACGACAATAAAAATTTATTATATTTAGGCACTCCGCCAAATGCATGTAAATGCAGTAAGAGGAGAAACATGTAATCCAAATATTTTGTTATTTTACTTTTTTGTACATTGTATTGTTTTGTTGAGGTTTTGAAATAAAAAAAATAGTGTTGAATATGAGACCAAGTACTTTTAACCGCAACACAAATCTATTATATTATGCACTCCTCCAAATGCATGTAAATGCAGGAAGAGGAGAAAAATTGTATCTCCATTATTGTATTATTTGTTTTTGTACATTACATATTTTTTGTATGAGGTTTTGAAATAAAAAAAAAAAAAAACAGAGACCATACATCAAGAAACCGGGACCTTGAACACTTCTCTCTCTCTCTGCACTTCCGCCTGCGGCTCTACTCAAAACCATGGACTTCAACTACCTCTACATCTCTCTTTCCTAACCCGCTATGTTGTAGTCCGGCGTTTGGCAGACCCACACCATCCTAGTGGGAATCTCTGCCTTCGTCTCGCTAAAACTAGCACCTCCTTGGGAGAGACCTCTCCCTCGCGGACGACGGTTGCCGTGGCCCTGCAAATGCAGTGTCTTCCATGGCAATCCAGTCTGCCTCTCTCCGGTTCACACTCGCCTTTGGGATCCGGACAGTTTTCGCGTACCCTTAGACACCGAGTGTGAATTCGTGGTTATTCCAAGACCACATACATAAACTACCTATAAACCTACCCTGTACCTCTCCTCCTGAACACAGTGCTTTGTCGGGGCACACACACCTTCTAAAGATCTTATGGAGTCAGATCAAAGCGAATTAGGCTGCCCTGCGGACTAGGCCGGCGGCCAGGGTGAAAGACCATATGTCCACCCGCCTTATCTCTTTCTGGGCGCTCGACGGACAGGGGCTAAGAGGATTTAGTGACTCTAGCCCGCGGCGGGCGTCTCCTCACCACTTTGGAGAAAATCAGGTATAAACTGAGCACCCTAGTGAGTCCCCGACAATCTATTTTATAGATCAATTGAAAATATTGAATATACATAAATATTAAATATATTATATTAGTAAATCATTACTATTCATAATTTTTACTGTTTGCGTGTTTGTCTCTTTTTTGCGAATATTAAGTGTTTAGACCACTAGAGAAAGCCCATTAAAACAAACGTTGAACAGCACGCATTCACAATAAACGATAGCCATGCCATAATGTTGTCTAAATGATTACAGTGATAAATACAAAGAGCTATTAAATACTTTAATTGAAGCACCAATAATAGCATTCATAGAAATTATGTCAGTAACGGATTGAATCAGTTCGGATTTAGTTGCTCTTGACACCAATAGAGATTGCCATCAAAGCCGGACGAGCATCTACATGACAAAGCCGAACCTTCCGATTGCTTCCTGTCAGAAACTGTTTGCCCCTTGATTCGGTTCGATAACGTTCGCAGGTTTGTTTGCATTCCGTTGGCGCAATGTTGGAAATTACAGTCGTATATTTCCATTCCACTCTGACGAAGTGCAACATAAGGTGAAGCGTAATGTCACTAGTGTATGGTACCACTCCCCAAGCTTACGAATGTGTTAAGTCAGTTTTATATATATAAGATAAGAGATAACACGTTCACCCTAAGCTAAAGGTAATAATATATAGAAAACAACAGACAACAATGACTAGTTTACAGTAAAGACTATTAATTCAGAAAGGGTGGCGGTAGGTAGCCCCAGTAGATCACCATTCGACATAGGACTGCTTGATCCTACCTCAAGTACAGGGAGTAGGGAACACCGCTGCTTCCTGCTACCCAAACACATGGGATCTTATGCAAATGCCTGAGCACATGATCGGGGCTGGATTCAAACTTACAGTTAAGTCAATTAGTTGCAGGCAGCGGGGTTTACATTCCGTTGTTTACTTGACAAGCCAACCTTTAATGGGATAAAGCGGCTAGTACGAGAACTACTTGATTATTGTTTCCTTATTGCACACAATAGTCAGTCAGCCAAGTAGTCTTGTTATTGCGCACAGTAGTCAGTCGGTCAGGTATTATTGTCATTGCGCACAGTAGTCATCCAGCCAGGTAGTCTTGTTATTGCGCACAGTAGTCAGTCAGCCGAGTAGTCTTGTTATTGCGCACAGTAGTCAGTCAGCCGAGTAGTCTTGTTATTGCGCACAGTAGTCAGTCGCAGAGCTAGTCTTGTTATTGCGCGCAGTAGTCAGTCGGCCAGGTAGTCTTGTTATTGCGCACAGTAGTCAGTCAGCTAAGTAGTCTTGTAAGCATTATGTCGCTTATTCTAGAATTCTTCTTTTGGTCATCTATTTCCATTGGTCATATCTTTTTTTTACTCTGACAAATACTGAATTTACATTGTGCCTTATAAAAATAATTAAGGATGATTAGTTTCTCAGGTTAGTTAGGGGTAAATACTGAGCAGAGAAACCATTAAAAACCAGGATAA
Source organism: Acanthosoma haemorrhoidale (assembly GCA_930367205.1). Lineage (NCBI taxonomy): Eukaryota > Metazoa > Arthropoda > Insecta > Hemiptera > Acanthosomatidae > Acanthosoma > Acanthosoma haemorrhoidale. The sequence goes on from OV884011.1 coordinate 187,530,987, forward strand.
AAAACAGGAGCTGTTTAAAAATCGTCTTTTTCTGCTATTCTTGTTCCCCTTTTCCTGTCGGAGATTCTAACACGTGACTTTCTCAAAGCGCGTCCAATCGCTCAATGACGCTCCAACGCGTGTGTCCTCTTTAACGTAATCACTCTTGTGGGAGGTTTTTTTTTTCATTTTTATTTTTGCCGTTGTCCAGGCTCGTACAAAAGAGGCTCGTTGAGCGCACTATAACTGTCCACTGGTTACGTCATAGAGGTTAGCGCTGCCATTGTCCAACAGGAAGGATGCTCTGCCTGCTTTAGACCATTCAAACCTTGTTTTTTGTCCTCAATATAACATCTAACAAACAGCATCCGTTTACAATAATAGTAAAAACTACACGGTCAGTAGTCTAATTTCTGAAATTCTCAAACAGAAAAAAGGACGATGATAGGCAGTGACAAGGAAGAATAGAGGCGATGGTTCTCTCGACATAATGTACTCAATATTTCTGTTTTACTTAAATTTGCTGTTAAGACTATTCTATTGGTACTGTTTAGAAATATTAGCTTATGTGGGTTGTCCTGTCAAATGGATTCGATATTTCGCACTCTCCACGCTATATGTTTTAATTTGGATCCTTGGTGGGGGATGCGAAACTACGATTTTCCGTTTGTTAAAGCCACTCTCATCAGCTTTTCCCGCAAATTCCAAGTTTTTGTGGCATAAACTATACAAATTACAGATCAAATGAATCATCTTTTCAACTACTACCTCGTGAAGAAGTGCTATATTGGAAGAGTCAGAATAATCTAACACCAATGTCCGTTTCTATTCAAAACGTTTTTCTTTAATTGTCTTGTAAACTTACACTCACTTTTAGGCCCTGAGGATGACATGCCGGAGCTGTTGACATCGCAAGACAAATAAAGAAAAGTTTTTGAAGAGGAACTAACATCTATCGCAGAGTTATGAGACAAAAGCTCACCTGGTCCAGTCAAATGAGGACCAAAAAGAGTCTGGTTGGTTTAGGAGTAGTTTTGAAAATTAGCTCATTTAAGTTTTTTGGGGTGATGTTTTCAACAAATTTCCTCATTTATGCATTTTATTGCCCTGATTACGAATTTCACCTTAGCCTCAATAAAAAAAAAAAACCCTGATTTAAAAACAGACCCATGAACAAATAAAAGCTAACTGCAGGGTTAAAGTTGGGTTGAGAAAAATACCGACTCAGATACCTAACAGTTCATTACGTCACATAATACCAACTCACCCTCCATCAAAACGGAGCGCAAAACATTAAAAAGCATTAGAACATTTTTTTTTATTTCCGAAATAATTCGAGGGGGAAAAGTTAAAATTTGTAATCAGCACAATAAAATGGATAAATGAGGAAATTTTCAACAAAACGCTTTTATCGAGAACTCATTCTGTTCCCTATTTAACTGAACTATCTCACTCGTTTCAAAAAGGATTAAAACTTCTTTATCGCGCTAAAATTACAATCTGCCTTATTAGGCAATAAGTAATTGTGATACATATTCTCATTCATACAGCATTTACAAACAGCCTAGGGATTTCGCAAATCCACACGGTCGTCACCTCCCTCGCATGCGAAAGAGGAAGCGGAGTCATGGAAGTCCCCACGCTAATCCGTCAGCCGCGTCACCGGATACGAGCCAGTGGAGGCTGACCAAGAGCGCGAGAGCCACAGACGCGCAGGACATGGTTAGAGAAACTTTAGAAAAATTTTAGTTAATTTACTCATGCTTAATTTAGTACAAGTTGATGGTACTAACAAAATGCATAATTTTCCTGCTATGGGTGAAAATCCGAATAAAATTGAGGTGAAAAAGTTGATATTCGCAATCGACGCCCCAGAAAACCTAAATAAGAAAATTTATAAATAAGAAAAACTTCTCCAAAACTTTTCAGGTAACATTACCATGTGACAGGACGATAAAACCTGTTACAATGCCTTGGCAATTAGGCCGGCCTGAGAACTACTTCAAGGTCGATTAAATAAACAATGTGGAACACTTATCTCAGGTTCATTTTTCACAATGTTTTCACCCTCTCCTGTATTAATAGTCTTCATTATACATTGTTGAATTATTGTGAGTTTTTTTTTATTATTAAATTCCTTACTGTTGTGAGATTCTTATGTGCTGAACAAACATAGATCTCAAATAGGTATCAAACCTACAAATTCAAAATATTTCAGGGTCATATCCTGATTTTTTTTAGGACGGTAACATCCTGACATTCCTTCCATCCATCCCCACTTGACGAGAGCTCCCTCTGTTTATTAGCCGTACACGAATCGCGAATGTGACCCCCGTAGTTCCTCTGACCAGATAGTAGCCACATGACCTTTTTCCCCTGGCAAGCACGCCACATAGTACACGGCCTGTTTATAATGTAAAGTTCACATGTGGCCCGAGGGAGGGTAATACGCTCTGCTACGTGATGGCACACTGGTCATTAGCATAAGTAGACGTCAACTACACCGGCCCTCTCTCGTTAATATTTAGATTCTGTCGGTCACTCATATCTCAGAGGGCCTGAGAGAGAGAGAGAGTGAGAGAGAGAAAGAGAGAGAGAGAGAGAGAGAGAGAGAGAGAGAGAGAGAGAGAGAGAGAGAGAGAGAGAGAGAGAGAGAGAGAGAGAGAGAGAGAGAGAGAGAGAGAGAGAGAGAGAGAGAGAGAGAGAGAGAGAGAGAGAGAGAGAGAGAGAGAGAGAGAGAGAGAGAGAGAGAGAGAGAGAGAGAGAGCAAGAGTCTCCCTGTGGGTAACAGCCATGAGAGGTCTAACAGGCACAGTGAAAGTACAACCTTATACACTGACCTGGCGAGTGATAAATATTCATAAAAGGATTGTGAGCTAGGCACTTATAGCCCGTGCGAACATGCAATAGCCAACAATGAAATAGCTTGTTTAAGTCCAAAGCCGCTAGCAATTCGCAGATAGTCCAACAATGGCTGAATTCCAACCATTTTGGACAATGTTTAATTTATTGTGCAGAAAATATGTAGAAAAACAATTTGCCAAGTCAAGCTGATACATGATTGCCAAGTGTTTAAGTAATTTAATAGGAGCAAATATATGACGGGTCAGTCATAAAATAAATGTAAGTGCCTCCTAAAGAAGAGCGGATGAATCCATTCTCAGGCAATTTTAACTCGACTATTTGCAACTTATGATCTCGTTATTATCAGGGCATATGTTTTATTATTATAGAGTGTCCCAGAATAAACGCAAGATTTGATTTAAATAGAAAACACAGTTATTGGTATTTTTTTTTTGAATTATAAAGTAAATAGGATAGGGTTATTTATGGAATAACACATCGGGCAAATGGCCTCCACGACTTTGATGGCACATACGCACTTTTGACGAAATTTTCCATGACCATTTGGCATGAATGTGATTGAACTTCGTTGATGCAGCGTTGAATTTCCTCTTTTAATGCACGGGTGGATGTGGGCTTGTTGACATACACCTTTGACTTCAAATAACCCCATAAAAAGAAATCTAAAAGTTTTAATCACACGATCTAGGGGGCCAATTCTGAACACCGAAACGCGAGAGTACACGACCTGGAAATGCCTCATGCAGTATTTGAATTGTTTCATGGGCTGTATGGCATGTGGCAGCATCTTGTTGAAACCACATATTGGCCACATCAATATCATCCAATTTCGGCACAAAGAACTGTGTTATGGACTTACAACAACATTCTCACGCACTGCTTCAATATTAGCATTTGAACGGCTTGTTTTTGGACGACTAGTGTGTTTAGTGTCTCCAACTGATCCAGTCTCCCTAATTTTTTCAATTAATCTCTTCACAGTTGATGAAGTCAAAATACTATTCCGACCATATTTTGTATGAAATTTTCGAACTGCGGCAACCAAATTTTCATTATTTTTGAGATAATGTTCAACAGTAAAGACACGTTGTTCTATCGTGTAGCGCTCCATTTTTACTAACCCTAAACTGTCAGCTGTCAAATTTTATTACAATAAATTCACGTTTTCAAGTATATCATATAGTCATATCTGACAAGCTATAGATTCAAAATGGTTTTCGCTATGGTAAAATTCTTCATTCACTCATACAGTATTTACAAAAACATCCCATCCCATCCCAGAGAAATCCACACGGTTGTCACCTTCCTCGCATGTGAAAGAGGAAGCGAAGTCTTGGGAAGTCCCCCATGCTCCTCCGTCAGCCAGGTCAATGTATACGACCCTGTAGAGGCTGACGAAGAGCGCGAGAGCCACAGACGCTCACGAGATGATTGTAGAAACTGGCCTTTGCCAGGACTCCCAATGTTGCACATTTATAGCAGGCCACGAGGCCACCACCGTTTTAGTCTCCGAGGAGGATTATAGGGATGAGTGGTACAGCGCAGTGCCGGCTCTAGGAGGTTAGGGTGGTCGGATAGGTTTCGATGGAATTTCATGAATTCGGAAGGTAAGAATTAAGAAGAATTATGATCCTAATGAAGGGATTTGTTGCTGACAAGTAACTGTATTGAGTTACGCACCATACTTACTTATCCTACAGCATAGGTTGTTAACAGCGATGCTACTTTAATATTATATTGCCAAAAGTGACCAAGAGTATATAATTAACAAATAACAATGAAAATAATATAAAACAATATTTTTTCTGAATGTCCCTCTTTCACCGAACCACCCTCGTCAAAAGAATCACTGAACTCTTCTTTTAAGAAAAATATACAATTATAATATGAGTTGAAGCTTTTCTGCTCGGTCCTGATCCTTTGTGATTGATATCTCATCTTGGGATCTAATCATCGAATCTCAATCGGTGCCAATAGTAAAAGCTTTTCTGAGTTTTATAACATCTCGAATTGTGTCTAACTTATTATTTTTTTCTTCTTGTATAATTCACTTTGCAGCGAACATGATTAATTTTTATTTATGTATAAACATATTATTTCAGTATATTTCTTCTATACACAGTCATCTATACAATATCTTGTATACATATCTTCAGAGTAGTTATCTTAATAAGCTTAATCAAGTTAATTGCAATACATACTCGACTGCCTGAATCCAATTTTCCTAGCGTTTAGAACCAAAAAGTATATTGGTGCTCTTCCGAGAGACATGCCATATATCAGCCGGTATAAATGAGACTGTGTGCCCTATTTGTAGAGGGAGGGAGGGAGAGGGAGAGAGAGAGAGAGGGAGAGAGAGAGAGAGAGAGAGAGAGGGATAGGGAGAGAGAGAGAGAGAGAGAGAGAGAGAGAGAGAGGGGGGGGTAGGCTCTAGAAAACAAATGGACAGATGTCAAACACCTTATTCACAAAGAGCAGTAATTTAGCGGACTGCTCTGCAATGTCTAACCCTCGTATTCCTCAGGCCGAATCCCATCTGTTTTTAGTCAACCGCCCTCAATACTTCCTTTTTCACTATGTTTTTGTTTTAAAGCTTAAAGAAGTTAAACAAAACATAGCTTGTGTTTTTTTTAAATAGATACTTAGATTAAACAGTGTTAGATTAAATAGAAAGTTACCTTTCTCCGGGAGCCTCCCCCCCCCCGATTGCTAAGTATCGAAAAAAAGGTAGTTGGGATTCATTGTAATTTTCTAAGAAATGAGTAAGTCAATTTTTGTTTTAATCGTGTATTGGTATCTAGTATAGACTTTTCTTTTCCTTTATAGTTTATATAGTACAGGTTATGATTTCACAAGTTTTCTGTCTTAGTGTACCAAAACAGTTTTTCTTTTCGCATGTTATTCCTTTTATTTTATTAACGAATTGTTCCGGGTCCAAGTTATTCCTTATTATATGTTTAGTGCATCGAGATATTCATATATTGAATGATGTAATGTGAACCTAGGTCAACTAAGAGAGCTATATAATTAAGCTAAGGGTTTCCATAGCACCACCCCTGTTAGTTAGTGGATTGTCCTGGCAGGGTTGAGTTTCCTCTTACGATTCTACTCGTATTAGCAGGGCATGCTTTACACTTTTATTTATTGGATTATCTTGGAGCAATATATTTTAAGATGGATCCAATCATTGCTTCTTGGAAATAACGTTGGATAATTTGAATAAATAAAACATGCAAATTCATTCATGACATGCGATGTGAAGGTTACAAAGATGAACCTAGAATTAGGAGTTTTGCATGCTGTGCATACTACGACTGGTATGAAACTAGCAATATAGGTGTAGCGACCGCTAACTACATAAGATAAATCACCCTTTACTCTAGTCATACGAGTGAAAATATTGTAAACAATAAAAGACGCAGCTGCAAAAAACTAGTTACAGGCTGGAAGGGTAAAGCAGGTAGCAAGCGACCCAGACGGAGGCCTGGGTCACTGTCGAGAACAAAGCGCCACCGCAATTCTACGGTATGGTTGGTTAGAATAAACCACAGACTATTGGCTACTAACGAGCCATCACTAACTACAAGTACGGCCAGGTTTTGGCCTGTAAATCGTTCTAACAACGGCTCTCTAACTGGTACCTGCAGCTGCACTGGTGTTTCAAGACTTGGCCTTCTCATTTATGAAAACCTTTGAATCTCTCTTTCTTAACCTCGCTATGTTTTAGTCCGGCGTTGTCAGACCCCACACTCTCCTAGTGGGATTCTCTGCCTTCGTCTCGCTAAAACTAGCACCTCCTTGGGAGAGACCTCTCATCTAACTAGTAGCGTCTCCCAATCCAGTCTGCTTCTCTCCGGTTCACACTCGCCTTTGGGATCCGGACGGTTTTCGCCTACCCTTAGATACCGAGTGTTAAATTGTGGTCATTCCAAGACCACATAAGCTACCTATAAACCTACCCTGTTCCTGAACGTAGTGCACACCTTCTATGATCTTATGGAGTTAGATCAAAGCGAATTACGCTGCCCACCGACTAGGCCACCAGCAGAGGTGAAAGACCATTGGTCCACCTCATTTTATCTCTTTCCTGGCGCTCGCCAGACAGCGGCTAGAGGTTGTAGCGACCCTACCCTGCGGCAGGCGTCCTCTCCCTATCTTGGTGATCCTCACATCTGATGAACCCGACAGCATATCCTTCATGATTAACACCACGGCTTGGTAGGGGGTCCTTGAGACTGGGAACCTGATTCCCCACATCGTGCCACCAATCCTGGCGAAGTTGTTAGTGACCGATGTTCCTCTGTCCACTAGGTACCCTAGGTGAGGTAAAAGGTTCATTTTTCTGCCCAGTCTCACACCTAGGTAGGTGAACTCGTTGCACACTTTCATGTACCTTCCTCCGATGTCCAAGCGAATGTGGCGGCGACGGTCTTCTCTCTCTCATAAGGATAGCTCTTGTCTTCTCCACGGCTATAGTGATCATTTTGGATGCGCACCACTCTTCTACAAGACCCTGTCGGCAGGAGGGTTTACAGTAGTTGAGTTGCCTCATCTTGCGGACTATCATAATAATCATAATAGTTTTTTTGCTTCAAGTATTGTTTTAGGTCTCTCTACGCAATTACAATTAGTTGACAGGAGGCGTTATGAGATTGTTTCTAAGCGGTTACGCTGAACCTAATTATGAATTCAAAGATACCTATCGGGAAATCAATTCACAGCGACCAGGATAAGCCCTTACTCATAAGATATATAGGTTTAGTCATAGATTGAAATTGTACTAATACTAATCAGAGATATAGGTTTAATACTGTGTCTGTATATACATAAATATTTGACATGATTTGCGCGGTTAGCATAAGTACACTATAAAAGCTTTTAACCGGCATGCCCTCGTTTAACTGCCCTTTTACGTTAAACCCTACGGACCCACAGCCCGCAACCCCTGGCTGTCCAGTTGATATAGGGTTGTCCCGCCTCCGTTTACTTTCTTAATTAACTAATTATCTTTTCTAAACACGTTTATGTTTCCCCCTTTCTAATTATCTCCCCCACTAGCGACAAATGCTAAATTACAAAGGCTTAACTCGTTTTTCCAGCCATTTGTTTTCTCTATTCCTCTGTTAACCGTTTTTCTCACTGGATATCTTTGTGAAAAATAATCAGTAGGTGTAAATATACTTGTGGCAAAAATGTGGCAAAAATGTCGACCGAACAAACAAAAAATTATACATTATATCGTTATTACCGACTCTGTTTAGTGATCAACAGAGCAGCTTAGCTTCCTAGTGGCATGTTCTAAATTAGATCATTTGCAGTAAGAAGTTTTGATCTTCTGTTAAGTACCTCACCTTTGAGATTTTATAGGGGACGAGGAAACCGAGCTTTATAAGTGGCTGAGTAACCACGCCGTATAAGAAGAATGTAAGATGTATGCAATAGTAACATCAAAGGGAAAATTTCTAGGTGAAGAATTTGACAAGGTTTCTAATATTTGTCAAAGTCAGAGTAAATAAATGATTCTCTTCACACAGGAGACCTGCTGCGCCAAATGCGGGTAAGCCACTGCGGCTAATATCCATACCAACCTACATTATGAAACAACACAAGAACAAATCATTAAAATACAATATACTCTCGCGCTCTTGGTCAGCCTCCGCTGGCTCTTATCCAGTGACGGGGCTGTCGGAGGAGCGTGGGGGACTTCCCAAGACTCCGCTTCCTCCTTCGCACGCGAGGGAGGTGACAACCATGTGGACTTGGGAGGTCTCTGGGCTGTTTGTAAATACTGTATGAATGAAATTGTAAATATGGTATGAATGAGGTCATTTATCACAATTACAATCTGCCTTTTCTTGGGCAATAAGAAACTGTCATCAATGATCTCATTCATAACATATTTACAATTTGATTCACTCGCTAATTTATCTAGGATTTAAATATAGCCCAGAAACCTCCCAAATCCACATCGTTGCCAGCTCCCTCAGATGTGAAAGATAAAAAACTAAAAAGCCTTTTAATAGAAATAAATAAATAGTACCCAAGCGTCTGTCTGGATGGTGAGGAAGTATTGGGATAGGGGGATTTTGAAGGTCTGTAAGGATAAATCATGGCAGATATTAGGAGGGAGAGGATTCCAGAGAGTAGTAGAGCGAGCCAGGAAAGACCGATCCGTATGCTGTAGTTTATTGGAAAGGGATATCAGACAGGCGGGATCTTGTGTCCTTATAGTATATTCTATTGTACACGCCAAAACAACCAACACTAGGGCATTTAGACTGTATTTGCTTACCGCGGTATATCACCTCTGCCAACAATGTTCCTCTTACTTCTCGTTGGTGCGGCTCAGAGCACGACCGCTTGACACCACCTTCAAGTTCTTAATACTGCGGGAAAACAACACCTCGCGAATAAGGTCCCGATATGTATCACTAAAGAGGTTTAATTATGCCGCCAAGATGGCTACAACACAGATGACTCAGACCTCGACTAGCTTTTGTCTAATTCAATCTACACCAGCTGGCATGTAACCTTGAACCAAAATGATGTCGCACTGGCGTGAACAGGATCATGAATGGTTAATTTGGAAAAGGTATTATCCAAGGAAGTACTCTCAACGGAGGAAGAGATGTAGAAAGGAAGTCGAAGACAAATCTAACGAAACTCCACAAGGGGGTTGTGCGATTCAATAGGTGTTGATAAATAACGTCGAGACGTCATGTCGATTTGTCTTCCGTATGAAAAATAAAATAAGTTCTTAGGAAACGAAGTAGAAATTCGAGTTGTTTTTTTTAAAGATGCTGGGTTAGAGACGTGTGACATACATATTCTTTATGTTGGCTTATGTGACACGTAATAACGAAATTTATTTTTTACATAATTTAATGATGCAATATCACCACTTCCTATCGTTTCTAGTCATTTCTAAATTCAAAAATTACACAAAATAAAAAAAGTAAAAACGTGTAAATAATAACTCAATTAAGGACATATAATACGAAAACATTCAAAGAGTATTGCGTTACCCGCCGCAAAAAAAAAAAAATAAATAAAACTTGCTGCTCCAGATTGGCTCCGTTCTCTATATAATGGTGGCTATTTGTCATTGTTCCAATTTAAATTATCTTGAAAGATAAATTTACTCCTTCATCCGTTGAAGAATAACCGAAACTATTAACCTAAATCAAGGGGCACTGATTTATAGCATGGGGAACTATTGCTGCAGAGAACTGGTTTGTAGGCAACTTGGAACTGGTTTGTAGGCAACTTGGAACTGGTTTGTAGGCAACTTGGAACTGTTGGCGGTCGTCGATTCGGTCTAGGAGTTTCCCGTGGACATTGAAGCTGCCGCCGATACTCTAAATCATGGAGACATTTCCATATTTTATGGAGATCGTCTTCCGTTGAGACAGAACCCTATGAGGAATACACGATAATCGCAATAGGAACAGTTTTCAGAAGTGTTTTTGGTTATTTTAGTTAGACAAAAATAATCAATAATTAAATTGAATATTTTAAAACTATCAGGAGAAAAAAAATATTTATTCCACCTTATAATTAGTAAGTAAAAAACTGTAAACCAAATCTAGTGCATATTACTGCACACCCTATCTTTTCAGAATAATTCTTTTTGGAATATTATGAAAAAAACCCGGAAAACTCATGCATGCTGATACACCAATCAACTGAGTAGTTCTTCCACTATAACAACACAGTCATATCAAAGCTTTATATCTTAATATTGAAACTCCAAATTGGTATCATACCTTCATTAGTTAGGGTATGTAATACTAATGTCTTGATAATTATCAGCAAGACGAATATAAAAACAATTATTTTTATTGTCTAACTTATATTAACTGCAATGCGAATGATAAAAAGAAAAAAACTTGCTAATTTAATAAGAAAATATTAAATTAAGAAGATCGTCGAGAATTTATGTTTGACTCAAGGGTATCCAATCCTTTCAATCAACAGACCTGTTGACTGAGAACAATATAGTAAATGTCCCTTATTACGTCAGCAACAAAACCCTTCATAACGATCTTAATATACCATATATTCTTGAAATTCCATAGTAACCTATCCAACCGCCCTAATCCCCTAGCACAGTCAATTGCACTGCACCACTCATCCCTATAATCCTCCACGGAGACTGAAATGGCAGTGGCCTCGTGACCTGCTATAAATGCTTAACAGTAGGAGTACTGGCAATGGTCTGTTTCTCCCATCATGTCCTGAGCGTAAGTGGCTCTCGTGCCCTTCGTCAGCTTTTGCTGGATAGTATCCGGTCAGCGTGGGGGACTCCCAAGACTCCGCTTCCTCTTTCGCATGCGAGGGAGGTGACAACCATGTGTATTTGGGAGGTCTCTGGGATGTTTGTAAATACTGTATGAATGAGCAAGGGAATGAAAACATTTATCACCATTACTCATTCCTAATAAGGCAGATTGTAATTTTAGCACAATAAAGAAGTTTCAATGAATTAAAAAACAATTGTAAAAGGAAGCGTTAAGTTCTCTTATGGATGTACTTATTAAAGTGCACTTATTAAAAATAAGTGTAGTTGCTTATTTCTTTAAACAAAGGATTTATGGAACAGGGAGATTTGTGAAAAAAACAAAACAAAAAAAACTGAGCAAAAAAAAGTGTGCTACAATTATAATATTTAATTATTTATTGATCGTATTAATTCGCCTGAAGTACGGATTTATATTGTATAATTTGAACTTTTTGTTTTTTATATTACGTGCCGGGTAAAAGTTAATTTTGGTCTATGCGTACTAGTGTGATACTGTTTTTGAGATTGGAATTTTTAGATGGAGGTATCGTTGGAAAATAAGTATATCTTGGTTTTCTTTGGGGGGGGGGGTATAATTAACAAACACATAAATGAGCCTTGAGGCAGATCCGAAACTACTTTCAGGAAATTTATTACAATCATAAATTGATGTCAAAAAAACCATTGCCTGACAAAAAATATGCCAAATATCTTTCGAATCAAAACGCCTTGTAGCCTTTGATGATTTGTCTCTCCAGTAAATGATGATATGTACGAGGCGTAAATGACATACATACGAGGCGTAAATGATATACATACAAGGCGTAAATGACATACATACGAGGCGTAAATGATATACACACAAGGCGTAAATGACATACATACAAGGCGTAAATGATATGCACACAAGGCGTAAATGACATACATACAAGGCGTAAATGATATGCACACAAGGCGTAAATGGCATACATACGAGGCGTAAATGATATGCACACAAGGCGTAAATGACATACATACGAGGCGTAAATGACATGCATACGAGGCGTAAATGATATACACACAAGGCGTAAATGACATACATACAAGGCGTAAATGATATGCACACAAGGCGTAAATGACATACATACAAGGCGTAAATGATATGCACACGAGGCGTAAATGACATACATACAAGGCGTAAATGATATGCACACGAGGCGTAAATGACATACATACGAGGCGTAAATGATATGCACACAAGGCGTAAATGACATACATACAAGGCGTAAATGATATGCACACAAGGCGTAAATGACATACATACGAGGCGTAAATGATATGCACACAAGGCGTAAATGACATACATACGAGGCGTAAATGATATGCACACAAGGCGTAAATGACATACATACAAGGCGTAAATGATATGCACACAAGGCGTAAATGACATACATACGAGGCGTAAATGATATGCACACAAGGCGTAAATGACATACATACGAGGCGTAAATGATATGCACACAAGGCGTAAATGACATACATACAAGGCGTAAGTGATCCCTGACACCACAACAGACAAAGGTCCCTTGTTAAATCAACAGACATCGATTAAAATGAATGAATTCAGTTAGCGCACTAATAGGCCAGTAGGGGGGGGGATTTCAATTTACCAACTCATATTTTACAATTCTAATTGCTCTCTCTCTCTCTCTACACTGCCTCAGCCAGTGTATTTGTTCTATTATAATATTTAATTGCACCCTTCCGCAAATCAAATTTAAATTCTAAACGTCTATTATAATTTTGAATTCACGATGTACACCGTCTGTATAAATTTTTCCATTATTTCAAGGCTGGCTTCCTATACATGCTAGTTTATATGATTTCCATATCTGGCTGTCAGACCTTTTTTCTCTTAAGAGTTCAATCTGAATTTATAGGGGTTAAGGAGGGGGGGGGGTCGGAGACACGGATGACCCCCAAATAATAAAAAAAGTATATTTAACAATATGTGTAGTCAAAATCCCCCTAATGGCAATCAAGGAAATATTGCAACAGGAAAGAAGGATTAACTTTAAATACAAACCTAGAACTGTAAATGTTCCTTGAACGAACAATCAAGCGTACCCAATCCTTTTAATCAAAAGTCCTGATAACAATAGCCAATGACCCTTATTACGTCAGCAACAAAACCCTTCATAACAATCTTAATATACCTTAAATTCTTGAACCACCCTAATCCTATAGGGCATAATATTGCACTGCACCACTCATCCCTATAATCCTCCTCGGAGACTAAAGCGGCAGTGGCTTCGTGACCTGCTATAAATGCATCACAGTGGGAGTTTCTCCATTCATGTCCTATGCGTATGTGGCTCTCGCGCACTTCGTCAACCTCCACTGGCTCTTTTCAGTGATTCGGCTTCCCAAGGTTCCGCTTCCTCTTTCGCATGCGAGGGAGGTGACAACCTTGTGGATTTATGAGCCCTCTGGGCTGTTTGTAAATACTTTATGAATGAGCGAGTGAATGAAAATTGTAAATATGTCATGAATGAAAACATTTATCACAATTACGTATTGCCCAATAAGCCAGCTTGTAATTTTTTTTATACAAACTTAGTTGAATTGCTGTGACACAGCTTAGTCATCAATGCTGTATTTCATTATGTCAAGTTGTTTATGTTAGTTCTTCGTCAAACTTCCATATAAATTAGTATTAAACCTGAAAAAAAAAATATATCGTGTTTGGAGATCTAGCATAACAATAAAAAAATGAGTATATTAATATTTAATACTCTATACGGTAAGGTGTTCTAATTATAAAAATATATTTTAGTTAAAGTGGTTTAGTAAATAATTATTTTTTGGTTAGAAATGCAAAGCAGTTTTTTCACGACAATTTAATATTATTATCCATCGGATTAGTTACTGTTAATATGTCTGTACCCAAACCTTAATTGGGGAGGGTGTAAGAAACAGACTGATCACAATTTTCACGGATAGCCAGGCAGCAATTGGCTCCCTGAGAAGCTATACGACCAGATCTTATTTGGTTGAGGAGTGTAAAAACAACTTAAACACACTCTCGCTAGCCAATAAGGTTAGAATCGACTGGGTGCCAGGACACACAGGCATCACAGGCAATGAGAAGGCAGATGGCCGTGCAAGGGTGGGCTCAGAACAGACACCTCTTGCACCTGAACCCATATGTGGTATCAGCCTCAGCTACGCTAAAAGGCGTATAAAATTAGCTTTAAAGGACAGGGCAAGACTCTCTTGGAGAGAAACTAAGAAACAGGAACACTCGAAACTGTTTCTTGATGGACCCTGTAAGAGAAGAAGCTCAGCACTTCTATCAATGGACAGGTGGACACTCAAAAGTGTGACAGGACTCTATACAGGTCACTGTCGGTTAAATAAACACCTCTTTAATTTGGGGATAGTTGGATCACTAAACTGCAGATTCTGCAAGAATGAGGGAGAAACGGCCCGTCATATAATATGTGACTGTGATAACCTAGCTAGAAGGCGATACCTTCACTTTGGTAGTGATCGCATTGTAGACCCCAAACTATGTGAACTGATCGATCCATTCAGTATCCTCAGATTTACAAAGGCCGTGGGCCTGTCACATATATAGGACAGTGACATGGACGGCGCACAATAGGTCTCACTGAGGCCACGGTGCACAAATGCCGGAACAAATAATACTGTTAATATATTTATCCATTCATTATAACCACTTTTATTTTACATTTATTAATCATATTGATTATTTATTTATTTATTTTGTGCTGCAACCTGGTGGTTATTATGAAGCTAGTTTTCGTTTTCTTTATTGACTTATTATCTTCCACATCAGGTTGTGCTTAAACGCCACAGCATGTAACGGTCTATAACACTAGAACTAAATTAAGAAGTGTATAGAGTGATTTTATTTATTTCACCACATGACAGGAAAATAAGATTTGATGAATAATTATTATTAATATTAGCAGATATTTTACTGAGGTTTATTACCTATGCCGATGTTCTCCTCTACCGCTGGCTGATGCGGATAAAGATGATCATTAAAGGAATAGAAACAAGACGTCTACAACAGGACCAGGAAGAAATCGAACACGTGCAAAAATGTTTTTTGCTTGATAAAAATGAGCCACGAAGATGGTCCGGAGGAACGGTAACATGGAAACGAGGGACTGGGCATTGAAGGCTGCGATCCGACCCGCTTCACCTTGGCTTTTAAATTACCATAGTTATATAGTGACCAATCTATAGACTCTGGTATTACCACAGTTTCACAGATATCAATATCCAACTGATAGTTTCAAATGGATGAAAATTGTCTTTCTCGTCTACCAACCAACGCTTATTTACTCGCAGTTCTTAGTACCAGCCTATAGTTCTTTACCAACCAACGCTTATTTACTCGCAGTTCTTAGTACCAGCCTATAGTTCTTTACCAACCAACGCTTATTTACTCACAGTTCTTAGTACCAGCCTATAGTTCTTTACCAACCAACGCTTATTTACTCACAGTTCTTAGTACCAGCCTATAGTTCTTTACCAACCAACGCTTATTTACTCGCAGTTCTTAGTACAAGCCTATAGTTCTTTACCAACCAACGCTTATTTACTCACAGTTCTTAGTACCAGCCTATAGTTCTTTACCAACCAACGCTTATTTACTCACAGTTCTTAGTACCAGCCTATAGTTCTTTACCAACCAACGCTTATTTACTCACAGTTCTTAGTATCAGCCTATAGTTCTTTACCAACCAACGCTTATTTACTCACAGTTCTTAGTACATGGACTTGGGGGGCCTCTGGGCTGTTTGTAAATATTGTATGAATGAGCGAGTGAATGATGAATTGTAAATATAGTATGAATGATGACATTTATCTCAATTACTCATTGCCTAATAAAAGGCAGATTGTAATTTTATCTTAATAAAATTGTTTGAAAACTGGAAAAAAAAAAAAAAAAAAAAAAAAAGTTCTTAGTACCAGCCTATAGTTCTTTACCAACCGGCAAACCCGAATATAGAAGCTTTACTCTGGCACAGTTAGACATGGATGTTGAATATTTAACAGTAAGAACATTTGATTAATAGTAACAACCCGAAGGTGAGTCCCATCACCTAGTCCCTTTTACATAATATAATTTTTTATACATTATATAATGATAACAATAAAGAAGTTTTAATATACTATAGTAAATTCTTAATTTAGTTAAAAAAATATCTAATTTATTCAATCATGGTTTGTATCGTACATTTTAAATTACTGATCACGGGTGTGTACGAGATTAAATATAAGATATTCGAATATAAATTTGGAGAATAAACATTTCTATATATCGTATATTTAAAACAAATATACCAGCAGTTCAAAAGTTTTTGAATAGCGTGCGGTACAAGAATCAAAGTTTACTTTACAAAACGTTGCATTTCAGCATTATCATATCAATTGACATAATAAATCGAATGACGTGGCATAAACATTCTACATATGCTATCTGCCATTTTGGTTTGAAAGAAAAAATCATGTAAAGGTCAGAGAATGTTTACTAGAAGAGATAAATAAGAAACAGGCACATATAAACAAGAAAGAAAGGTTTTGCCTATTAAACCTTTGGGCTTCTTCGAATTTATCCTTCGGTATATCATCCCAATGTTTGACAGGGGAGCGACACCATGTTGTCGAAACCACGAGAAATAATTGTCAAACATCTGTCCGAAGATAAGGAAGCCATAAAGCTTTCAGATGCCTGTCTAAAAAATAGGAGCCCATAAAACATTTTCTCTTTACTCAAAGGCATATCATATTTCAATAAAAAAAAACTGTCAATTGACAAAGCCATACCAAAACTTATTTACAAGGACTTAAAGACTTCAATTAAAACACAGCACCGGTCAAATACCAAACGCATCCAATCCTTTCAAAACGTCCTAAGAGCAATATTGAACACCTCTTATTGAGCCAGCAAAAACACCGTTATCCTGAGGGTCTGTGGCTCTCAAACTCTTGATCAGCCTTAGTAGTATCCCAGAGAGGTGACAATTATACATCGTATTATAAGGAAATAAGGCGGGAATGTGATCATTGCGAAAAGTGGTCCGACATACCTCTCTCGAGAGGTTAAAGAATTGAAAGAAACTTCTACACAGATTCAGACCTTGTATAGAGTGTACCGATGGTACAGGACATATAAAATGTAATATGTAAATAGGTTCGCCTAAGAATATGTAGTAAATAAAAGTTTTGTCATTTTTTAAGGGATTTGGAAAAAAAAAAAAAAGTGATCAAGGTTTTTGGTACAGCAAAATCATTTTCTCTAAAAACTTGTTAAATTTAACTTGTCTAGCCTGTGCTAGATGCACTGCTCTACTGAAGAAGTATGAAGGGGTTAGTAAATTGCGAAAGGCGAATGAAGAAATAAAAGAGAGTACTTTCAGTTTATTCTCGTAACATCCCGCATAGGTTCCATCCCATAAAGATAACGGTACTCCAGACAGTTCTCGCCGCTTGAAAGCTAACCTCATTCAGAAATTAGAATCGACAGATAAAAATGTTATGGCACGCAACAAAAAGAGTATTTTCTTTTCAACATAAACAGTGGAACACAGAAGTCACTAACAAATATACTGTCAGTTTTTTAATTTATTTTATTTATTTATTTATCAAAACCCTTTATTTAATATATACAGAGTGAGTTACAGATTCCAAAATAAATTCACATCTTGTCAATAATATTTTATAAAATTTGCGAGGTTTAAAGAATTTTGCTATAGTAGGCTGATAGACAATACAAGGTTTGTGATCATAGCAATAGAGTGAGCTCACCTTAAGAACGAGTTGTGCTGATACTAACCTAAATCTAAGTAACTAACTTTACCTAGTAGTTATTCTGTTGCCATCGATGCGGGAAGGGTGGCGGAGTCTTGATGTGTGGATGAACTTGCCCACCGACGGCACACCAAGCAACGGGTGCAGGTCCGTGTTCTTTAACTTCTCGAGAGAGGTATGTCGGACCACTTTTCACATGATCCCATTCTGGAATTGCTGGAGACTTTTAGCTGTATTGTCAGTCAAGTGAGTATACAGAGGGGCACCGTACATCGGAGGACACGTTTATATATCATTAGTTTGAGACGCAGCGATAAGTTTGGTGAAGTTAGGAAGTAGTGAAGCCGGCGTCGCACTTTTTCTATTTTGTTACTAAAATGGGAAGAGAAATAGAGATGCCTATCTATACAAAGACAGATTGTAAAACAAACACCATTTAGTATAAATTTAATGAAGCTAAATATTTCGATGGCACATGCAACTTACTTATCATATCCTGTACAGGGACAAGTTGAGTCAAGACCCGTGACTTGTGTCGTACTTTTTATATTTTATTACTAACATGGGTATAGTAATGAAGATATAAACAAGAAACAAAGATTTTCCCTGTTATATCTTTGGGCCAATACAACTTTTCCGAAATGCTTGCACCACTTCATGCGGTCGGAGTCATCACGGTCTTCGCCTGGAGGTACGAAAAATGCTAACTGAACCAATACACTGTATACTAAATTATTCACCCCCCCCCCCACAATTATTGGTCTATAAGTCAATTGAAAATAATACTCCAGACAGATGGGTCGAACTAAACAAACAACAAAGACCTAGTGGGACCTAGAAGGGCTTAGCCACCTTTGTTCAGGTATTAGGTCCTGTATGATTATGCCGAATACCTACTAACGAAAAAACTGGATACAATTCAGGTAGAAACGTCTGCTTGTTTCTGTAAGGTGAATTATGTTAACACTGATCTGGGACTCACCATCTCATCTATAGTCCATACCGGTCTCTTTTCATTTTACCTAATCACCCCTAATGTATTATTGATAGTATTTACCGCAAACTATGCCGCTATTGAGACTTGTTTTTTAAAAGTAATAGTTACTGAAGTTGTATGCTATTTTATGTTATAGTCGAAGCTGTTCAATCCTAGGCGAAGAGAAAGAAAAGCACCCCCAAACAGAAGTGGGAAGTTGATGAAAAGGAGTGAGGGTAAGGGTAATCTATAAGTCGTTAGGGGCGCATTAGAGGGGTCGCGCCAAAGACTTGGCTGAGAATTAGCACATTTTCTCGACTAACGTCGAATATTTGGCAACGGAAGCGGCATTCTTCCACGTTTCCTTGCAAACAACGGGGAAATCTCTGAGACCTGTATTTCGTACCTACAATAGGCAGTTAGCACAATAAAAAGAAAAAAAGATGATTGTACCTTATCAAGTTTCAGGGGCAGTACTTGACAAAGAAGGGTAAATTGGCTTATTATTCGGTTTTTGTTCTAAATCAGAAACCTTTTTTAGTAATTGCGACCTTCCATTTGACTAACAGACAAGAACTTCTATACCCTTTATTGATTACCTATAATAATAATGTTTAAATTAAAGATATCGATGTTTTGATAGTAATATGATTAATAATGTATTTAGCGACTATAATTACAGTAAAAATTAGACACAGAATATTGTCTATTAGTAGATGCAAGTATAAACTTGAATTTTAGTACGTTTCTGGGAGAATAATGCAATTCAACAGAACTCATTAATAGAAGTCTGCATGGAATTATTAAAAAACTATTTATTTATTTTTACTTCGCCTACTAATAGGCAAAGCTCTGTTATAGTTTATGAAATATAAAAAAAAATAAAGCTTCATAAGAACAAAATATAAAACTTTACACTGCCTTTAGACTTCAGGCTTAACCGCTTAAGCAGCTTTGCTCTTAGCACTAACGTAGAGAACGAGGAATCTCATATGGTGCTAGCATAACTCTGTTTATTTTAGACTAGATATGGGAGTTCCACTTTCAATCTATTTATAAATACAACAGTAGTCCTACTGCCACAGTTGGAGTAAATAAAAGTGTAAAATTACGAAATGAAAAGAAAACCCCAATAATGGAATCCCCCCCTTCTTATCCCCTTGTTATTATAAATTATGGAAATAAAATAGATTCTACATAAACGATTTTATCTACAGTATGTCATTTTATGCCCTGTAGCTTGACTACACTTTATACTTTACATCGTCATTTGTGATTGTTACAAAAGTATAATGCACATTAAACATTCATTGTCTTGTTTAAAAGTCATTGGGCTCACCTTATTTATCATAGACTTAAAACTAACTTACAAACTAACAATAAAAACTTAAACTTAATCTTAACCTAATTTTCCCCGACAGTCTGTTCCCATCGATACGGGAAGGGTGGTAGTGTCATAGTGTTAAATAAGTGTGCGAGGTGCTGCAATGAGTCAAAAAACTTGATGTGTCTCCGGTGGATATGAACTATATATGAAGGGAAGGTGTGGGGTCTCACAACGCCGGACTAAAACCAGAAATCAGTGCAGCTGCAAGTACCAGTCCAGAGGCGAGCCTCAGTTTGAATGACATGTTGGCTAAAAAAAAAAAAAAGAGAGAGAGAGAGAGAGAGAAGGAGAGAGCCGTGTTCACTTCAAGTGCCGGGGTTTGAATGAAAATAGTTTGTTTTTTTTCTTAGCTCTCGAATTATAAGATTAAGGATGATGGAAAAATAAAGGAATATTTGGGTTGAGCGGATCCTTGTACTAGGAATACCTGCGTGAAGGTGGTGTGAGGGAATTAAGGAGTGTGGGAAGCCTCGGTAGAGGTTGATTGTTGCGGTACAGTGGTGAGAGTCCACTGGTGGCTGGGCTTTCTAGGCATGTAGTGCAGTCTTATTTAGGTGGATAGCAGTAATGGGTACCCGAGAACGGGGGAAAAAAAAAAGCTTCAAATTTTCGGCCTTATTTAGGCAGGTCAGAGGCTGGGCTATGCCCACGCCCTCTGTGAGCTACCGTGACGTGAACCAGTTCCCCCTCTCTAACTGACGTCTAAGGTTTTTTTTAAAAACAATTTCTGGTACGAGAAGAGGGAAACTTCTATTTATTCGTGGCGAAGAAGTTGGCACAACAACGGCTTATAGTAAGTACTGCATATATAAGTACGACACTTAAGTTATAATAATATACCAATGATCTATGACTGTGCTGCGTCTATGAAAAGTATAATTTGGCCCGAACGGCAGACAGACTGGAGCAGTCGAAGAAACAATAAATCAATAAACTTGCTAATGATGAGCGTCTTATATTATATAAATACAATATTGTTGCATAAACTATATAAAATGCAGCATAGCTACAGGAAGTATAAGAAATACAAAGTGCAATTTTTGCTTTTTACAGATTAATTCTAGATTATAAATATTATAAAATCTAACAAATATATCAAAATAATGGATGCAGTACCAAATTCAAATATCTAGCGATGTTTCATTATTAATATTAACTGCTATTATTACTAGTAGTAAATACTAAGGAGACACACTTGAATTATATTTCTCATAAGATATTTAAAATTTTGAGTAATAGTTGTGAATACAATTGATTTTTTATTAATATTGTTTAAACTTATTGAAATCATTAGATAAACTGTCGGTGGTCGTTTAAGTTAAAACTTTAGAAGAAAGACAAAAAAAGAACACTATTTGAGCGCAGTTGGCTATTAATACCGAGCTGTCTAAACACAAGTCGGTTTATAAATTTATTACCTGTAAATATTTAAAGTATATGAGATATTTTGGAGTAGGTGAGACTTTGAACATGTTACAAATAGACGTTTTCATGCATTTCCGTGAAGTGAGGATTCCAGGAAGAAAAAAAATCCGATTTTATTTTTGAAACTGGGCAGTTGGCCATTATAAAAATATTTAACGTCAATTATTCCAAGGACAATTATGATATTTTCCTTATTATCAAAATTCTAAGTAAATAACTTAAAGCACTAATTGGCTAACGAGCATATATCAACCCGGAGTATGTCTGTGACTAATATAAGTTATGGATAAATTACTAAAAATAAATACCTGAGGTGTTATTAAACATGTATAAATCTTGTGCTTCGAACATACCTGCAAATAAAATGAAGTTGTTAAAAATTTTATGAATATTAATACAGGAACATGAATTAATTCCATAGATAATTTTTTTTTTTTGTATTAATACACCTCCTGACAATAAAAATTGTATAAAAAATGTTAACACAATAATTACAGATGAATTCAAATGGGACATGGTTAAAATGATACGTTAACGTTTTGGTATGCAAATTATACTTTCACAGGAAAATTCACAAGAATATTTTAAATTAAAAAAAAAAAAATATTTGTAAATTAAATGGAAAAACAAAGTTATTAGTCAAGCTAAATTGAGAAGTACACTCAAGTATTTGTTTCCTGACAAAAGTTTTAATTTGAAAAAATTATGAAAATGTGTGTAACACTCTTTTACAAGTTTAGGATATGCCTCTAGTTGAATAATTACTTTCTTTTTTTAATTAAATTAAGTAGGTACTTTCCATGAAAGTAAAAATTATCGTTTAATTGACCAAATTCGAGTTGAATATTGTTGTTCTATACGTTTTCAAATTTTAAATCAGTTTATTTCAAATATTTACACAATACAAATAATTTTAAGCTAATATGATTCTAATATATTTATAATGCTACATTAAACTATTGTACGGTATTTAGGCTTCCATTTCGACAAAAGGCTGACATGGAACCCACACACGAGGCTAAAAAGACAAGAACTAAACAACCGCTTTGGACAACTATACAGACTACTTCAAAGGACATCCCATCTCTCAATAGAAAATAAACTACTAATCTACAAAGTTATACTTAAGCCAATCTTGACATACGGAATAGAGCTATGGGGGAAAGCAAAAAAGTCGAACATTAAGCGCATCCAATTCTTTCTCTCTCTGGGAGATCTCTGGCCTGTTTGTAAATACTGTATGAATGAGCGAATGAATGAAGATTGTAAAAACTGTATGAATAAATGAAAAGAACATTTATTAGAATTACTTAATGCCCAATAAGGCAGATTTGTTTTGACATTACACTCTTCAGACCTTACTTTTGGGTAGTTTACGTATGTTGAAAATATGTTGTTTAAACTACCAATTATCAAGTAATGGATTCTTAACTATGTTTACATTTATGTAATCTTTTGTAGTTATCACTTTTAAAATATCTATACTATAATCAGCATTGGACCCTTCGTACAACTTAACTATTTTACTTTACATTGGTTCGTCAATTGTGAATCTTAGAAAAAATTTTATGGGGAGTTATTGGAAGTTTGCTGATATCGGTTCGCTGTGAATCATATTGAGTGCTTTACTAACCAATTCCAGTATTCCTGTTTTAGAAAATCACGCATCTGGAGACACATGCTTCCCTGGCGTTGTCCCAATTACGCGCCAAACACAGTATAAATCTGTTGTCAGTACAGTGCTAATTACACGTTCCTCTAGTTCTGAAGACAATTAGGACTCCAGAAGACAATGGTCCCCCCCCGGACACCTTGAGAAGAGAATGTTCCCAGCCCTCTGCTTCCTGTTCCAGGCGGGATCACGGGCGACCTTGGTCGGCCTGCCTAATATATCTGCGCAGTCTAGCCGTCTCTAATCTAGCGGCTAATTTCGCTCATTCCTCGGCCGATGAGTCAAGTACTGGGAACATCATATGACACACTCTAAGGACAAACCAACAATATTCTCCTATGTTCGGCGAATGAAAGATTTTTCTTTATATATACATATTATTTACAATTACATGGATCCAATAATCTATCTGATACATAACTCTATCAGAATAAATTTTCTAAGGATACATATATCCTGTTATTTATTCACCTGGCTTACCCACAAACGTCACGGTGTTACGCTCTAGGCGAATAATTACAATATTTTGGGATGTCATCTAACTATTCAACTACTGACAGATTTGATTCCTCAATTAAATCCTGTGCGTATTGTACTAACGTAAAGTTGTACAAAATTATACCATATAGCTGCTAAACAGGTGCTCCCCGCATCAAATCTGTTAGAAAGCCCTCTCCCCTGTCTCGTCTTTGACCTTATCTATCTCTCTTCAACAAGAGGCGTTTTTCTTCATGTCCCTTTGTGATCGTTTATTCCTTTTCACACCATCTTGCGAATGGGTTATTTAGCACTTAGGACCACCCTAGCTGCTGAGTCCCATATCCCTTAAGGCACTTACTTCCGTGACAGGAAACAAATCCTCCAGCCATAATAAGACAATCCACAGATAGTGCACCCTTGCCTTCGGTCGGGGAAATCGGCCCACACCCAAAGCAGGTTTTTATGCCCTCAGTCACATTATTTTTTATAAAACAATTCCGAAATGAGATATTGGCATCACTCGGATTTAGTATCAAAAGAAATCTCTTCAGTCTTAAACGGACAAGGCCGCCATCTTTAAATGCTCCATTAAATGTGTCGACCAGCCCGGAAAAGTACTAAGTTACAATGAGCTCCACCCCATAAGGATGACCAATCCGTCGAAAACGTTAAGCTATAAATCAATGAAGCTCTTTTATTTCAGAGCCCTCGAAAAAGTTTCCAGTTAGAAAACCGATTTCTATAAACAGTGTAAAATACTTAGCAGTTGAAAATATTTAAATTAAATAATGAAATTCCGTCTTTCCGCAATACGTTATTTATTCGCTATTAACATTTTTTCGACAGTTCTAAGCTGTTATCTTCAGAAACTAAAATGAAAAGATACATGATAAAAACATATGTATACTTAAAAAGACTGCACATATGTATACAAAACAAATCTATCTTTAAAAGAAACAATATTAACATTCAAAATATTTATAGCGCAGAATTGCACCCATTTTACCACTCCAGTCTGAATTGATCAATCCATTTTACTAAAATTATAATATTTTAATAA
Organism: Acanthosoma haemorrhoidale; assembly: GCA_930367205.1. Classification (NCBI taxonomy): domain Eukaryota; kingdom Metazoa; phylum Arthropoda; class Insecta; order Hemiptera; family Acanthosomatidae; genus Acanthosoma; species Acanthosoma haemorrhoidale. The sequence continues at coordinate 187,555,940 of OV884011.1, forward strand.
AAAATAAATGATAAATGATTAACAATTAAAAAACACAACTTTCCCTCAAAGGAGGTGTATTACTTTTTGGTTAAATATATAGAACTCAAAAAATATCGATATTAGTGAAATTGTGCCTCAGACAGGACTATGACAAATTCAATAATGATTTGTTCACACAGACTATAAAAAGTTAGCAATGGGGGATTCTTCGAGTCCGTTATTAATGTAACTATCTCAAAGAATTAGAGAATGTATATACAATATATACAGAAAATATCCATACATCCTCAAAATTAAATATCGGTTAAGATACGTGGAGGATATACCGGCATACTTCATGGGGAGTCGTCAAAAATCAAATGATCTATCTAAGTATTTAAACAGCATAAAGAAAAAACATTAAATTTACGACGAAAAATAGAAAAATGCAAAGAAGTTAATTTTTAAGTGATTCAGAAAATAGACGGATGTAGCGATACATAAGACTTCTTGGCACCATCACAGTCACAAGATAGCTATGTTCCACTTCCTGTTTAATAGATCTAGGTACAGGTACGATGAGGCCAAATGGGACCACTACAAGCATCTCATCAAGACCGAGTTGCCCACTATCACGCCCCTGAGACACACTTGGGACATAGATTACGCTATCTATCAGCTACAGGACGTCATCGATCGAGCTGCCGATGCATCGATCCCGAAATTTTCTCCGAAGCCCCCTTCTCTGAGAAAACCTCCGGATCACATCCTACAACTGATTAGACAGCGTAATAACATCAAGAACAGGTGGTTTAGGACCAAAAACAGGGACTTAAAACCGGTTTTAAATGCTCTCACAAACCAAGTTAAGTCCCTGATGGCCCAGTGGAAAAATTCGATTTGGGAAGATCGCCTCACCAGTCTCCACGGTGACCACAAGCAATTGTGGAAGCTTGTGAAGACCTGCAGGTCCAAAAAGAACGGTGTAAGGCTGGCCGTGAACGGGCAGTTCATTCCCACCACCGAACAAGCGGACATCTTGGCGGCCCATTATGAGGAAGTCAGTCGTGGCCAGGGACAGCCAATAGGAGCCCTCGAACATCCCACAGGAGAGGGATAACCATGGGTACGATACAGACACTATAACGAGAATAAAACGAAAAATTTATTACAGAAGAACGAAAAAATAATGTAGATATTAAAAAATGGTGTAATGTCCCATATTTAAGAAATATATCCAACAAATTTGAGAATATCTCGAAAAAAAAGCCGGCCATTGGTGTAGCCTCTAAAATTAAAGTGACTAAATACTCAGTTAAAGTGTGGGGATTGCAATACATCGTATATAGGTAGAACCTATAAAAACTTATCAATTAGACGCAAAAAACAATCCGATTCTACCGCAAGAAGGGCATTAACTGTGCAAACTATAGAAAATATATTAATAACATAGAGAATATTAAAATTAAATTAGATTCCGTAATATCGGATAATATAAATAAAAAAGAAGATATAGTAAACACACGTATGCTAAGCAACCCCCCCCCCCACACCTTCTAAATAAATCCAGTTGTAGATTGAAACGGGAAGAGGCAGCAAACCTATTTAAAGTTTAAATTTAAATAAATTACAAAATCCATTGGGTGAGTACACGTGAGTTTTTAATTATTTAGTACTTATGTGTCGAATTTTGAAAAAAAAAAATAATTTTATTAAAATGGATAGACCACTTCTTGGACTTTGTGCAATTCAGTACTGCTGCTTACACTCTATGTGCAAAGGGTTTTATTATTTAAATAGCGTGGGTATTACCAGCCAGAAAATCTTTTTTATTTTTTTTCAAACTCCATCGGCGAAGTAAATTTAAAATTTTAACTTAAAGATAGGATAGTATAATATCTTCTGATAGTCTCCAACAGTCACTGTACACTCAAAAACTATTTGAAGTTGGTCTACAACCTTTTTAGAAGTATCTAGAGAAAATATTTTTCTATTACGACAAACAGTTAAAATTTAACTGAACGCGGCATTACTGAATAAGCTACAGGCTAATTAATTATTGCGATAAGGGAAAGACTTTAAACAAAAAACCCCTCCACAAAGACCTTTTCTTTTTTTATTTGTTTTCTTGTTTTTTTTTTACAGAAAGAAAAAGAACTACAGAGCTTTAATGAAGCAAAAAGTAATCACGCTATTGTTCTTGCAAAGAAATTAAGGCTAATGATTCAGACGAGGTAGAAAAATAAATTTTTCAACATCTCTCTCAGGATGTTGTGCATCCATTAAACGAATCAACTAATATATCTGTACCTCGGAGGAATACAACACTATGTCCATTTTTTCCATATTGACTTTATTACCGTAAAAAAGGTTTTTTTTCATTTTATAACAACTGCATGATGTAAATAACAATTAGAAACCAGTTAGAACCGGATATAGCATGTTTTAAAACATAATAAATAGCTGTGCCAATAACACTTTTTGTTGAAAAAAAGTTTAAAACTCCTCTCCTGTAAAGTTATGAAAATGGACATAGTGTTTTATCCCTCCGAGGTACAGATATATCTTCAGTAGAATCCCGATAATTCGTATTGTCAAGGGACTGACGGTTTAGCACGAACTATCGGGAATACCAATTATCGGGAGTACAAAATTAAAAAACGTATTAATGCAAACATGTATGTATTAAGAAGTATGTACAATGTAGTAAGGATAAAAACTATTCAATAAACACTAGCTAATACTAAACTAAACAATAAACAATACATGCAATAAAAAATATGCACATACTTATGTTCTAGATTAAATAAAAATCATTTGTACGAAAAAAGACGTATTTCTTTTTGATGCAATCCTTGCAGACGGGTATTGTCAATTCCTTTGTATATTTCCTCCAACTGGTACATTTGAATTCCTTGCTTGCGCGAACCACTTTTTTAAGTTCTCTTCAATTTGTGGGTAATCACCAGTCTTGAAGCGTTTTACTTTGCTGTTTGATGTCTGGGAAGTGATTTTGTCCTTGTTCTTCAGGATTGATGTGATCGTGGAACGAGGGACGTTAAAACGCTTGGATACGTCAATTTGCTTAAAACCACTGACCACGGCCTTTATGATTTATTGTTTCTCTTTAAAAGAGAGGCTTACTTTTTTCGGAGGCATGGTAACGTGTCACAACGATAACGAAAACGAGACTGAACTGTAGAAACGAAAGAAAAGCTTATTACAATTTCTAAAACTTTCCCTCTCTTCTCTCCTTATTTCCTTTAGTAAAAAGAATACGAATTACACATGGGATTTCATAGAAAACATTTGTCTCGCACTCATTCTGCTCTCTGGTCTCTCACTGTCCTCTTTCCCTTTCTTGAAACAGTACGAATTAACGAGGTTTTTAAGCTGTAAATACGTATTATAAGGCGTTTTAAGTGACCTCGAGCTATACGAATAATCGGGATACAAAATATCGGGATTCCACTGTATATATATATTTTATTCATTTTATTTTTATTAACATTAAACTTCGTAACGTTGAATAGACAAAAATAATTGAGCGATCATTGTAACTGTGTATTCCTCCATAGGTTAGTGAAGAAGTAAAATTTCAGTGTGCTGACACCTTGTTTATTTATTTACAAAAAAAAACTAATGTTTTAAACTTTTTGTTTTTTCAAAAAATTTATCAAGCCCTTGGGTAATGCTAGTATTTGAGTAGAGAAACTATTATTTGTATCATTACCGTTAGACGAAGAAAATAGGTTTAGGCAAAATACAACTCTTCATGAATTCTGTCCCAATATCAATCAGCTGGTTCGCAATTCATCCATCCCGGGCACTCAAAACCTGTTCCCGCGTAACACCACAAAGGGGCTGTGCAAAACGAGGATTTAATTTTATTTTTCCAGCGAATAAATAAGTGGATATTTTAGTTTCATGTGTCAATAAAATTTTTCACTTTTCCTGCAAACCAGGTCTAAACACCGAGTGGAAATTTTAATAAGAAAAGCCAATGTCCATTGTCGGGGGAGAGGTCCTTGCAAATAGAAAATATTTCCATTGAAACGCCCTTAGGAGTGTACTGTAAACGCAAAAAATCATTGAAAAGGGGATTTTCGTTATGAGATTTAATAGTAATAGTTTAAAAGTGAAGAATAATAAGTCCGATGAAAGATAACGCAGCTATGGAATTATAACCACGAAGATATAGTCTGGAACTACTGTGCGGCGGGATATGCGTTTTTTTTTTTTTTTTTTTTTTTTCCTAAACCCCTTGAATTTATACAATGAAAAATATGAATAAGATAATTTGCAATTTTCTCCTCATTCTGCTATGCGCAGATGCATTCATGCGTCTTATTTAAAGTTAGGTGTATTTCATTGCTGCAAGCCAAGGCGAGCTCTTTTGTGTAAAAGCGCTCTCTACAATAGTTTTCGTAAAAAACAATCTGATAATTTTAATGGTGAATTCCAAAACACCTCGAAATAAGCGGATATTATTTAGATAAAATAGAAATCCTGCGAAAAGATTTTAAAAAAAGAAAAAAAAAAGGGTCCATTTCGTTAAATTTTAAGTTCTATCAATCCCCTAGATCTCAGAAGCTGAGGCGTTTCAATCAATTAAGTGATTTTCGTTCAACAATCCCTAGCAGATTTCCGTAGAGCAATACCAAGCAGAAATTTCGCAGAACAATACCTAGCAGATTTCCGCAGAACAATACCTAGCAGATTTTCGCACAACAATACCAAGCAGATTTTCTATCACCAATACCTACCGGAATTTCTATCACCAATACATAGCAGATTTTCGCACAACAATACCTAGCAGATTTTCGTTCAACAATAACTAGCAGATTTTCGCACAGAAAGTTCCGCAAGTATCTACGCACAGTTTATTCCACGTTCAGATATAAAGCTAATGGAAAAAAAATTGCCAAGGCTACTGATTCCTGCAGCAACTAGTTACGGAAAAGTACATTACCTCTAAATCCCGTATTGTTATGTATATAATTAAACAACTATAAAACGGTCTTATTGTAACTGTTCAATTCCAAGCCAATAGAATTCCTTTGTATCAAAGAATAATGTACATAGTATGAATGAAATCGCGTTATCTATGGCCCTTTTACAATGATTGTATTCTTCAAATAAAGATTATTTATTCCCAGCTTCAACAGACAAATAAATAATTGTAAACATACAAAACTATAGTGAGAGAGAGAGAGACAAAGGAAAAACAGAAGAGGAAGTCTGTTATAAGTAGTTCTTGAATCAAGTTTGAAGAGAGTTATATTATATTATTATTATAGGGATTATATTATATAGCGTCTTCCAATAGGGGCTTCTGAATTTAGCGGCCATATTGTTGAAGCTGCATCGGTCAAATTGGCTGTCATTTATTTAGTATGTTTTTCCAAATCACCATGGACGGATAGGGCGTTCTACAACACGTGCAAATGATAAAATTGTTTTTATGGTGTTCTGTTCGGGCAACGTTCCGCGCACTTCGCCCATTTTACAGTCACCATAACCCTCCTACCGAGAGGACTATTTGCAGTGTGGTGGATAAATTTGAGTCTACTGGTTCAGTAAACAATCAACCAACACCCGTACATCGACGAAACGCAAGATCTGCCGAAAACATCGCCGCTGTCCGTGAGAGTGTACAGGAGAATCCAAGGCAATCGATTTCGCGTCGCTCACAAGAACTCGGTCTTTCGCAGACCACAGCTTGGCGAATTTTGCGTCGTGACTTGGGCCTGCACCCGAACAAAGTTCAACTGACCCAGGAGCTGAAGGTAAACGACCATAGACCACGCCGTGTGTCCGCTGAATGGGCCCTGGAACAGTTGGAAACTGACCCTAATTTTCATCGAAAAATCATCTTGCGATGAGGCCCACTTCTGGACTAATGGGTACGTCAACAAACAGACCTGTCGAATTTGGGACGATACCAAGAGCGTCCAATGTATCCCGAAAAGGTCACTGTTTGGTGTGGATTTTGGGCTGGCGGCGTCATCGGTCCATATTTCTTCGAGAACGACGCTGGCCAGGTTATCACCGTCAACGGCGAGCGCTATAGGTCGATGATTACCAACTTCTTTTGGCCTCAATTGGATGATATGGACACCAACGACATGTGGTTTTAACTGGCCGGTGCCACATGCCACACAGCTCATGTCACATTGGACATTCTGCACGAGCGATTTGAGGGCATGGTCATTTCACGTGGAGGTGATGTGAACTGGCCACCGAGATCGTGCGATTTGACGGAGTTTTTCTTGTGAGGTTTTCTTAAGTAGCTGGTCTATGCGAATAAGCCACAAATCACAGCGGTCCTCAAAGCCAACCTAACCCATGCCATCGGTCAAAGTCAGCCTGAGTTATGCGCCAGATTCGTGGGAAATTGGACATTTCGGATGCGCGCCATCCAGCGAAGCCGCGGCTGACAATTGCACAATGTTATATTCCATACATAATGGCATCGATAGGCCTTTCAAAGAAATAAAAAATTTCGATGATATCTCATACACACTTTTATTTAAATTTAAAGATAGGAAGCGCTTAATGAAAGACCCTATATAAGGGATTATACAGCACCCCTATCTAGAGTGAGCGAAAATGAAGAAGGCACTTGATATGACGTCTAGGAAGGAAATGTCTTGACAGAGTCATGAAAGTGTGCTCATCGGCCACAGCGGTATCTGCCATAAAGTTTTGCCCACAGGTCCGGAGGCTCTACAAGTAAAGAGGATAATATCGCCCAACAAAGTGTAAAATACATTTTTATAAGGACTAAATAACATCCGTAATTCGGTTTCTCGAAAAAAAATTGGAGGGTGGTTGTTATGATACTGCCGCCCCCCCCAGCTTATCTACGGCAGACATTGTAATCCCCTATTGAGATAAGGGTCCCGAAGGAGCAAGGCAAAGGATTTATCTTTACTTCTCGAAGAAATGAGTTTCGATCTTGCAAATTCAGGGAGCTGGGTTTGATCCTGCAGGAAAACTCTAATAATATATTTATAAAATTTCTTAATCAAAAGCGTTTTTTTTTTGTTTTGTTTTTTCCTTTCATAGTCCCTTTAAACCTACAGATAATTATATATAATTATAAATCTTCAGGCAAATCTATATACAAATTATTTTTGTATTTCCTGTAGCATCGCTACAAAAATAAATTTTGTACACAACCATGATTTGTAAAACGGTTTTTGTTTTAATAATAAAACTACTTTTTTTATGTAATACTGATCTAATAATTTTAATAAATGTCTTGGATTATGGATACCATCCGGTTTATACAATATTGGATTAATAAAAATTGAAAAGATAAAATCGTTCATTAATAAATTAAATTGTTCTTTTAAATATGTAAAATATATAAAATTTTGATTAAAAAAAAATCAAAAGCGAGGACTCATTTGACTCTTTTAATTGTTTAATGAATATTTTATTACTCGGCAGAGTAGATGTTCTCAAACAGAGGCACTTGTATACATATGGGCAAAGAAAATATTATAACCTTGTAGTCCCTCCTAATATTTTTTTTTATATCAAGACTACAATTTAGAGCCTGAGATATAATATTATATATTTAAAAGAACAATTTAATTTAATAATGAATGATTTTATCTTTTCAATTTTTAATAATCCAATGTCGTATAAACCGGATGGTATCCATAATCCAAGACTTTTATTAAAATTATTAGATTAGTATTACATAAAAAAAAAAATAGCTTTATTATTAAAACAAAAACCGTTTTACCAATTGTAGCTCTTGTAAAAAATTACAAGAATAATTTTAAAAAGCTTTTAACTTTTTATGGAAGCAAAACGGTTAAAATTCGTATGAAAAACTTATTGAGAATGTGCTTGTGAAAGAGCTGTGAGGGTATAAGTGTGGGAGAAGCAGCTAGGAGGTTTGAATCGTCTCTTTCCACCACAGCGAGCCAGGGTGTCGCTTCTACTCCATTACATGTTCTCTGATCGTGACAAACTTTGAGGTGCTTCGGGGGAAGTCCCCCACGCTCCTCCGTCAGCCGCGTCATCGGATACGAGCCAGTGGAGGCTTGCCAAGAGCGTGAGAGCAATAGACGCTCAGGACATGATTAGAGAAACTGGCCATTGCCAGGACTCCCACTACTGAATTAGATAGAGCCGCATTCGCTCGTCATATACGAAAGTAGGTATTTCCATATTTGTCAGACTCTGTGTTGTGCTATGTAAATGGATCCATGTTTATAAGTGTTTACTGTTGATAACTGAAGAATCGTTGACGCGACTGTAAATGGTCGGCTGAATTTTAGGACAACTGTATCCTACAATGTACACTTCTACGCAACCAATAAAGCCTTTCATACTGACTTTAATAGGCCCTCTATCTCGGAACATATTAAACGCCCTAGCTCCTCGCTTTCCTACAATCCCCCTTGGAGCTTGAAGCGTCAAAAGCCCTTGAGACATCTTACAACTAATCCGACATGGCCAGTATACCCCCCTCCTGATGTTTGCATCGTCAGCGGCTCACAGTTACCCATTGCTCATTCATCAGGGCCTATCGTAATTTGTTTTTCAAATAAGTATTTTTTTGAAAAAAATAAATATTTACCTCAATTCTGTTTGGGACAAATTTAATGAAGCCGATCCTTGGACCTGCCGTTAATTAAATTATAGTTATTGGAAAGTAAATGAGAAAATGATTGTTGCAGAGTATGTGAATATATGCTCGCGTAGACGTTGACCTCAGACTACCTAGGAGAGGAATTCATTTGTCTTGTTTCTCATTCGAGTGTGGTGTTCTCCAAGTCCTAGTTTTTTTTTCGAGTGTGGTGTCCTCCAAGTCCTTGTTTCTCATTCAAGTCTGGTGTTCTCCAAGTCCTTGTTTCTCATTCGAGTGTGTTGTTCTCCAAGTCCTTGTTTCTGATTCGAGTGTGGTGTTCTCCAAGTCCTTGTTTCTCATTCGAGTGTGGTGTTCTCCAAGTACTTGTTTCTCATTCGAGTGTTGTGTTCTCCAAGTCCTTGTTTCTCATTCGAGTCAGGTGTTCTCCAAGTCCTTGTTTCTCATTCGAGTGTGTTGTTCTCCAAGTCCTTGTTTCTCATTCGAGTGTGGTGTTCTCCAAGTACTTGTTTCTTTTTCGAATGTGGTGTTCTCCAAGTCCTTGTTTTTCATTCGAGTGTGGTGTCCTCCAAGTCCTTGTTTCTCATTCGAGTCTGGTGTTCTCCAAGTCCTTGTTTCTCATTCGAGTGTGTTGTTCTCCAAGTACTTGTTTCTCATTCGAATGTGGTGTCCTCCAAGTCCTTGTTTCTGATTCGAGTGTGGTGTTCTCCAAGTCCTTGTTTCTCATTCGAGTGTGGTGTTCTCCAAGTACTTGTTTCTCATTCGAGTGTTGTGTTCTCCAAGTCCTTGTTTCTCATTCGAGTCTGGTGTTCTCCAAGTCCTTGTTTCTCATTCGAGTGTGTTGTTCTCCAAGTCCTTGTTTCTCATTCGAGTCTGGTGTTCTCCAAGTCCTTGTTTCTCATTCGAGTGTGTTGTTCTCCAAGTACTTGTTTCTCATTCGAATGTGGTGTCCTCTAAGTCCTTGTTTCTCATTCGAGTGTGGTGTTCTCCAAGTACTTGTTTCTCATTCGAGTGTGGTGTTCTCCAAGTACTTGTTTCTCATTCGAGTGTTGTGTTCTCCAAGTCCTTGTTTCTCATTCGAGTCAGGTGTTCTCCAAGTCCTTGTTTCTCATTCGAGTGTGTTGTTCTCCAAGTCCTTGTTTCTCATTCGAGTGTGGTGTTCTCCAAGTACTTGTTTCTTTTTCGAATGTGGTGTTCTCCAAGTCCTTGTTTTTCATTCGAGTGTGGTGTCCTCCAAGTCCTTGTTTCTCATTCGAGTCTGGTGTTCTCCAAGTCCTTGTTTCTCATTCGAGTGTGTTGTTCTCCAAGTACTTGTTTCTCATTCGAGTGTGTTGTTCTCCAAGTACTTGTTTCTCATTCGAATGTGGTGTCCTCTAAGTCCTTGTTTCTCATTCGAGTGTGGTGTTCTCCAAGTACTTGTTTCTCATTCGAGTGTGGTGTTCTCCAAGTCCTTGTTTCTCATTCGAGTCTGGTGTTCTCCAAGTCCTTGTTTCTCATTCGAGTGTGGTGTTCTCCAAGTCCTTGTTTCTCATTCGAGTCTGGTGTTCTCCAAGTCCTTGTTTCTCATTCGAGTGTGTTGTTCTCCAAGTCCTTGTTTCTTCGCCTGGCCTATAACAAACCATCGCCTAGGCACCCCTAGGCTCAATCCTTGGTGGACTCTCACTACCTTCCTGACTCCATCCGCCTTTCTAGGCATTCCACACCCCATATCCTTCTCATACATCCTTCAAATAGGGGTCTTCCCTTAGTGAAAGGCACTTTCCAGCCAAAAATAATTTTCCTTATTTTTCCCACATTCCTATTTTTATAAGTTTGAGAGCTTAGGAAAAAAAAAAAAATATATATATATATATATATATTATATATAATAATATAATATATAATTTTTATAAAATAACAAAACATGTATATAATATAGCTATAGAAAATACAAAAATAATTTGTAAATGGATTCGCCTGAGGATCTATAATTATATATAGTTATCTGTAAATTTAAAGGGGCTATGAAGAAAAAAATTATATATATAACTATTTAATGGTTTATTACTAAAGTTTTTGTGCGTAAATTTAGAGCAATTAAAAAATATCTATATATTTGCAATGGCCTCATGCGAATCGTGGCTTACAGTCTAGAGAAATTAATCACCAGAACTGTTATTATTATCAAGAGCTGCTGAATTCTCATGCTTACACGGAAACAAATCAACATTTTTATCCAGTCGTGTCTTAAGATACCGCAACTCTTCTTTTTCTTTCTGACTTTCTGGTTGCGATAAATAAAATACAAAATAAATAAGAAAAACAGTCGCCGTTATGAAATTAGACATTTGGGATGAAGGGGCTACTTGGCGCTGTTTTGCCATTTAATGATTGACATTATCGAAGTAAAGACACCACGTGGGTAGAAGAGAAGTAGTGCACAGAGCCGTGTATTGCGGGTCTCAAGCTTCTAGCTTCGTGACGGCAACTATAACAGTAAATATGGAGGAAATATAATTATTTACTGATATAAAATTATTCTTTCGCGTGTATTAGAACAATATAAGACTTAATCTAATTATAACCGGATCAGACCTATAAAATAATCTCCCTAAAATGTTTGTTTTGATTCTAAAGTTACAATTATAATAATTTTACAGACATTACCGGTTACGATCTTCTAAAATGCAGACATTACCGGTTACGATCTTCTAAAATGCAGACATTACTGGTTAAGATCTTCTAAAATGCAGACATTACTGGTTACGATCTTCTAAAATCCAGACATTACTGGTTACTATATTCTAAAATGCAGACATTACTGGTTACGATCTTCTAAAATCCAGACATTACTGGTTACTATATTCTAAAATGCAGACATTACTGGTTACTATATTCTAAAATGCAGACATTACTGGTTACTATCTTCTAAAATGCAGACATTACTGGTTACGATCTTCTAAAATGCAGACATTACTGGTTACTATATTCTAAAATGCAGACATTACCGGTTACTATATTCTAAAATGCAGACATTACTGGTTACTATATTCTAAAATGCAGACATTACTGGTTACTATCTTCTAAAATGCAGACATTACTGGTTACGATCTTCTAAAATGGATTCTCTTTGCCGAAGGAAAACGTTGCTTGTATATTTTTTTTTCTTTAGGTAATAATTATTAATAATATTAAGTATGTAAAATTTACTATATGAAAAAAATTTATAATAGTATGGGCCGATTTCAAGTAGCATAGTTTAACAAAAATAATATCCCCGCAGTCTTTTTCACACCATTTATTTCGGTAAAATTAAATAGCATTTAATTTGTTGGTTGTACCCACTCGAAGAAGAAACGAGCTGGTTCACTCTCTTATCCCGTTCAGTCCATGATGTGCACTTTCTAATGATAGAATTATGTGAAGGCTTCTAGGCCATAAATAAGTACATTTTCGCGCATGTGTAATTCCAACAGTTGTAGCGCACTGTAAGCCTAACCTCTCTCTCACTCACTCTATATCTCTCCCTCTCTCTCTCTCTCTCTCTCTCTCTCTCTCTCTCTCTCTCTCTCTCTCTCTCTCTCTCTCTTTATATCTCTATATATATCTCTCTCTCCCCTGAAGGCCACAATAGGCCTCCCCTAACAGGCTTAAGGTTCTTTAGAGCCCCGGAGTCCACATTTGGCCGGCTAGAGAGCCGCGGAAGGCCCATACCGGGCGAGGAGCGTGCCTCCGGCTTTCTTTCGCTCTCCCATTGCCTCTGGCCAGCTAATAAATCATTTATAATACCCGAAGACTGGCTGAGTAGCGAGCTACAGTAAGTGGCCCGTACGTACAGTCGTGACAGCGACTATAGTTAGTACACATGCAGTATGTCTCCGGAGGGTTCTTTACGTCACTTGGTACCACTGGGGTACCAACAGTTGGTTAGTCCTTCGTTCCGTCACCTGGAAGAAAGCCCAAAGACCGGGGATCTACAAGAAAAATTTGCAATCAATACACAAATCATTGTATAATTATAGCATTATAAGCAGTGCTTATTACTTTGGTTAATTAGCGACTTGTTTCTTTGGGGAGAAAAAGAACATGGGATGAATATTGGGGGCATGGCACCTCCCCCCCCCCCAGGACTTCTGTAGACCCCAGGAGTTGTGTAGATTGCTGATTGGACGTGTGAGGGCCCCAAATGAGTTGTTTGTCCAGTCCTAGTGCACCACGTTGTATATGTCATCTCATATAAGTTACAATGTCATATGACATGTAAGTTACAGCTCGAACCCTTGACGATAAGGCCTATTCTATCAAAACGTTGCAGTATGTACTATATAAATCCCTTTTTTTTCTTTCATATCCCCTTTAAATTTACAGATAATTATATACAATTATAGATCCTCAGGCGAATCTATTTTCAAACTATTTTTGTATTTCCTGTAGCATTGCTACATTATATACAGGTTTTTTTTGTTGTTTTTTTTCCCCCTAAGCTCTCTAGTTAGAATTTTAGGATGAGGGAGAAATATAAAATATTAAGGGTGATCGGATCCTTGTACTAAGAGGACCTGTTGAAGGTTTTGTTATTTTATAAAAATTATATAATGAATAAGCAAGTATAATGATACACATCATACGGGACTAGACTTAACTGACTATTAAATGTGATGGGGCTCAACTTTTGATCAAACTTAAAACTAACTTACATACTAATTCTTAACCTAATTTTCCCCCGACAGTCTGTCGCCATCGATGCGGGAGGGGTGGTGGGGTCATAGTGTTAAACACTGGGTTTGTGAAGTGCTGCAACAAGTCTCCGGCGGATGAACTCCCTCACCGACGGCACACCAAGCAACGGGTCCATGTCAGCGTTCTTCAACCTCTCGAGAGAAGTATGTCTTACCACATTTCACATGATCCCATTCTGGAAATGTTGGTGACATTTGGCTGTATTGTCAGTCAAGTGGGTAAATAGCAGGGCACCGTACAGCAGAACTGGCCGGAGGACACATTTATATATCATCAGTTTGAGACGAAGCGACAGGTGCAAGTGCAATAGCAAGTGCGATAGCCGGTAAGACCTGTGTCGTACTTTTTCTATTTTATTACTAAAATGTGTAGAGAAATGGAGATCCTCTAGCTGGGAATCGTATTGTCAGCGGGGACCACGATGGCTGGAGGACACGCTGCAGAAGACACGAGGATACCCGCAAGAATAAAAGAAGATATTTGCACAAATAACACGTTGGACAAATGAACAGACAAAACTGGAAGCTGTGCTTGGAGCACATACCAAGTATGAATTGTAGATAATGTAATACATGAATATGAAGCTGCCGTTTGTACGCTAGAAATGGCGAGGCGTGTGTAGTAATGTTGCTGCTGTTTTAAGTACAGTCAAGGATATTTCGTCACCGTAGTTTAACTGCCCCAGACACTCTAATAAGGCAAGAATGTATCAACGGAATAATGTTCAATCTGCCCCCCCCCCCCCCGACCGTGGAAAGAAATGGGCGCCTGCTTGATTAGGACGACTTAATCTGCCTTCTCCAAGGGCAAGGGTCAAGAGAGAAGAAGAAGACACCTTTCACCCTTAACGTGCATGACCAATAGATATTTTAGCCGTTTCCATCGATCAAAGATATCACATGGAGTATGTGATATCAATCAGTCAATCAATCAATCAGTCCTATCAATTGCTTCAACCTCGGCAAGGCTAAATCTTATTATGTGCAAGAGAGAAACGATGGATTTCCATTATTTTAAACTACTTGAAACCAGGGGGTTATATTTTAATATACCACAAATAATTTTAAAAACGACATGCACATTGAATTAAAAGAACTATTCATCTTTAATGAAATGGAAAATGAAAGGAAAAAATACCAAGATTCATAGATTCATTAAATTAATTTAATAATTTTCGTTAGGTCGTTTTCCGCCCCCTCCCCCAAAAATGATCATTTTTGTTTATTTTATTTTCAATAGCATACTTAATGATTAAATTAAATTTACGTATTCCTCTTAACATTCTCATCTTTTTTTTTTGTACAGACAACTTCAATGTAATTTCAACTACCTCAATTTTCAATACTTCAATTTCAATCAAAAGTCCTGAGAACAATAGTAAATGCCCCTTATTACGTCAGCAACAAAACCCTTCTTAACGATCTTAATATACCTTACATTCTTCAACTCATCCCTTCCAAGTTCATGAAATTCCATAGTAACTTATCCAACCACCCTAATCCTCCTCGGAGACTGAAACGGAAGTGGCCTGGTATAAATGCATGACAGTGGGAGTTTCTCCATGCATGTCCTGAGCGTATGTGGCTCTCGCGCTCTTCGTCAAATTGTAGTGTCGTAATATGTATTGTCACATCCCTTCGCCTGGGAAGTCACTGCAGCAAATACACTCCGTTTGTACATGTTGCTGGGGAAATATTCGTGCGAACATGTAGACATAAAAACAGAAACGATAGAAGCAAAAAGCGTTAATGAGCTACACACTCCCAATAGTGATAAGGCTGGTTGTTCATAATTGGCCAGTCGAAACGCAAGCAGATCTGAACACGCTTGTTCCAAGTCAATATTTTAACACTGCAACTGGGACTATTATGTAGGAGGGAAAACAATTTTTTTCGGCAATAACAAATAGCGATCTCAGAACAGCTAAAAAAAAATCCATTTTCTGCTCTCGTGGCCCAGACTCGAACCCGACACGAGACGTACTCCAACAACTAGAACCCTCTCCTTACAAAAGATGATAGGACCATGTCGAAAGTCGGCCAACCGTTACCTCTGATGAGAAGCCACTCCAACACCTGCTTTACTAAGGCTCTCGTCAAAAATGATTTCGCAACCCGTGGCATGACTGTACTGAAAGGTACCCGCCGCAAGTAGGTGAAGAAATCGGGAGAAGAAAGCTACCGTTGAGTAGAACGTGGAAAAGAACCATATCATGTTATTCGTCATTATTGTTATTCTAATGGAAAAAAGTTATGTCCCGTACTCTGAAGGATTTGAGCCGCTCTTTCATGAGGTAATACAGCTGGTATACGATTAATTTTATTTAGTTATTAATGACATTAACTATTATCTTAATGTCATTAACCGGTCTAGAAAACCGAAACGACCCCGATGTAGACTCCGGAGGCATCTACTACCATAGACTGCTTCAACCTCGGCAAGGCTAAATCTTATTATGTGCAAAAGAGTAACGATGGGTGTCCATTATTTTAAACTACTTGAAAGCAGGGGGTTATATTTTAATATACCACAAATAATTTTAAAAACAACATGCACATTGAATTAAAAGAACTATTCATCTTTAATGAAATGGAAAATGAAAGGAACACAAAAAAATACCAAGAAAGAAATTATTGAATAGTAATTTTACGCACATTTTATTTTATTCAACATTTCAATCAAAAGTCTTGAGAACAATAGTAAATGCCCCTTATTACATCAGCAACAAAACCTCTTGAACTCATCCCTTCCAAGTCCATGAAATCCCATAGTAACCTATCCAACAACCCTAATCCCCTAGCACAGCCATTGCACTGCACAACTCATCCCTATAATCCTCCTCGGAGACTAAAACGGCAGTGGCTTCGCGAACTGTCATGCGCGACAGTGCGAGTTTCTCCAATCATGTCCTGAGCGTATGTGGCTCTCGCGCTCTTCGTCAACGTCCACTAGCACTTATTCAGTGACTCGGTTTCCCAAGGTTCCGCTTCCTCTTTCGCATGCGAGGGAGGTGACAACCTTGTGGATTTATGAGGCCTCTGGGCTGTTTGTAAATACTCTATGAATGAGCGAGTGAATGAAAATTATAAATATGGTATGAATGAGAACATTTATCACAATTTACTTATTGTTTAATAAGGCATATTGTAATTTTAGCACAATAAAGAAGTTTCAACAATAAACAATGATAGACATTTTTCACTTAAATATACAATAATTAAAATCAGTTTTTAGTCACCTTTGTTGTTGTTGTTTTTTAAGCTGAATCTATAAAATTAAAAAAATACTATTTTTAAGAATAAGTATAATAATTCCTTTATTGTGCTAAAATTACAGTCTGCCTTGCTAGGCAATAAGTAATAAGATATACTATCATTCATACCATATTTACAATTCATCATTCACTCGCTCATTCATACAATATTTACAGACAGCCCAGAGGCCTCCCAAGTCCACATGCGAAGAGAAAGCTGAGTCTTGGGAAGTCCCCCACGCTCCTCCGTCAGCCGCGTCACCGGATACTAGCCAGTGGAGGCTGACCAAGAGCACGAGAGCCACTTTTAAGAATAAAAATGTATGAACAGGATTTTTATTTTTAACCTTCTCTAACACCAAACCTTCGTATTATTGAAAGAGTTTTAGATTTCACAGTAAAATCTTCGTCGAAAATTACGGATCTCAAATTTATATTTTATATTATTAATAATTCATGATATATTTTGGTAGCAATAAATATACTTAAAAATTAAACATCAGTGTTAGTGATTTAAAAAAAAATTATGGAATTTAAAAACCCTCCAGGGAGTACAAAAAAAAAATCAAATCTACAGTCCATTAATGGATTTGAACTTATTCATTTAATAATTGACAACTTATATTGTACGGTATTCAATTTGGTTCATGACGGTTCAAATTTCCTAGCCTAAAATTTACAAAAAATATCAAAAACGAATCAAAAATGAACAGAACTACTATAAATTCCATGTCTTATTCAGACGTATGATGTTCCATTGTTGGCCCTCAACAGTTTACTTCACAACGCTGTTCAAATACAAAAAAAAATGCACTCGTTTGTATAATTTGTCGACTAACTAGATTCTGCGGAAGTTCCAAAAATATTTTTGACGACGAGTCATCGTTTATGCAAAACATAAAACCAGTCGGCTTCCACCGAAACGTTTTTTCTCATGCTAAGAATGTTTTTTTAGAGTTTTGTCACTTTTTCACCTCATTTTTTCAACTTTGTTCACGTCTGTCCGTCTGCCTGACTGGTTATTTTTTCATTTGATGACACTCCGACATAAAAAATATTTTCAGCTCTGCAAAACATAGTTAAGGGTTATTAATTTTTTTTTTCTATCTTAAGTCAAAGTCTTATAAAGTATTAATAATATTTATTTACTCAATATAATTTCAAGTAGCATTATTATCAATTATTATCTAAATTGAATGTTTTTTAATTACTTATAAAATTCATTGAAATTAATTCATGTCCTTTATTATGTACCATTAAAATTAGCTCAATCAGCTGCATTACATAAATGCTGACATTTTTTTTTTTTAATACCTACTTCTTATGAACTCTGCGGTCATCCATACGGGAAGAAGAACAATACTCATCCAAACCACTTCAGCATTGAAGAAGCCATCAAGTTTCATCATAAGAGGAAGTGATGATGGGAAAACAACCACTTCACAAAATGGGTTGTGCACTCGAGATCACCTAATAGCAATAGGAGGCTTCTTCAATAGCTATGCAAGGAATGCCTTTCCGCCCACACACACACCTATATAACATGTTTGAATGTAATAGAACAAAAAAAAAAACCGAACTAAAACGAAACCAATTCAGAAGAGAAAGACCATACGAAGCATAATCAGACAGCCCACAGTCAATTTAGGAAAACGCTCGCTCAAGGAGGTCTCGAGATTGTGTTTTGACAGCTGTTAACCAAAAAACAAAAAACAAAAACAAAAGCAAAGCTATCCGACTGGCATGACTTTAAAACCATTCATTGCTCACAACTGACTCAGGGTCGAATTATTTCCAGGCGGTCCCGCGGAGTCATTCCAGAGTCAAGGCTCCGGGAAATTGGGCTATCCCAGGATAATGGAGTCCCTGTGTGCACAGCCGCCGGATGTTCACTCGAGTAGAGTTTCACCATACAGGACAATTTTGTTCTCTTGGGGATTCATTTTGATCTAATTGAAGTATAGGGTGTCCCAGAGTTAACGCAAAGTTTCATTTAAATAGAAAACACAGTTTTTAGTATTTTTGTTGTTTTTCTTTTATTGAATTATAAAGTAAATAGGATAGGGCTATTTATGGAACAACACATCGGGCAAATGGCCTCCACGACTTTGCTGGCACATATGCACTCTTTTGTCGAAATTTTCCTTAACCATTCGGTATAAATGTGGTTGAATTTCGTCGATGCAGCGTTGAATTTCCTCTTTTAATGCACGGGTGGAGGTGGGCTTGTTGACATACACCTTTGACTTCAAATAACCCCATAAAAATAAAAAAGGTGTTAAATCACACGATCTAGGGGGCCAATTCTGATCACCGAAACGAGAGAGTAGGAAATGTCTCATGCAGTATTTGAATTGTTTCATGGGCTGTATGGCATGTGGCACCATCTCGTTGAAACCACATATTGGCCACATAAATATCAACCAATTTCGGCACAAAGAACTGTGTTATAGATTTTCAACAACACTCTCACGCACTTCTTCGATTTGACATTTGAACGGCTTTTTTTTTGGACGACCAGTGTGTTTAGTGTCTCCAACTGATCCAGTCTCCCTAATTTTTTCAATTAATCTCTTCACAGTTGATGAAGTCAAAACACTATTCTGACCATATTTTGTATGAAATTTTCGAACTGCGGCCGCCAAACTTTCATTATTTTCAAAATAATGTTCAACAATAATGACACGTTGTTTTTTTTAGAGTTGCCAACACTTTACTACACAAATGGCGGCAAATTCAAATCTTGCGTTAATTCTGGGTCATCGATTACAACCAGTTTATACAAAATGGCCATTTGTACCAAATTCATTTAGAGAGTATATTTCTAGATATGATGACAGATGATCCAAGAAGACACCAAATACACTAATGTTCTTAAATTAATGGATGGATTTGTTGGGGACAATTCATTTCCACGAATATTTAACACAAAATAGACTCCGTTCCGACACAGCGTAAGTGCCTGTATGAGACAGAACCAAGTAGAAGTAGGACAACGTATTTCTGGCATGCAGTGATTGCATATGTTTCACATATAAAAGTTGTAATTTATTTATTTTAATTACTTATGTATAAAACATTGATTCATAATATTATATAACTGTAAAAGATTTATATTACATAAGTTTATATCTATGTAGATATTATATTAGAAATGCTTACAAAGTTTTATAGTAAAAAGTGTTAAATAATAATTATTCAACATGAAACAATTTATTTTTTGAGTCTTGTTCTTGTTTGTTAAGTGATGATGATGATGCCTTGTTGTGTGGCCTTAGGGAGAGAAGCCGATAACTTTTCATGAGTAAGTACTTTAAATAGTATTGTTTCATTCACCAGTACTCTTTTCATGAGTAAGTACTTTAAATAGTATTGTTTCATTCACCAGTACTCTTTTCATGAGTAAGTACTTTAAATAGTATTGTTTCATTCACCAGTACTCTTTTCATGAGTAAGAACTTTAAATAGTATTGTTTCATTCACCAGTACTCTTTTCATGAGTAAGTACTTTAAATAGTATTGTTTCATTCACCAGTACTCTTTTCATGAGTAAGTACTTTAAATAGTATTGTTTCATTCACCAGTACTCTTTTCATGAGTAAGTACTTTAAATAGTATTGTTTAATTCACCAGTACTCTTTTCATGAGTAAGTACTTTAAATAGTATTGTTTCATTCACCAGTACTCTTTTCATGAGTAAGTACTTTAAATAGTATTGTTTCATTCACCAGTACTCTTTTCATGAGTAAGTACTTTAAATAGTATTGTTTCATTCACCGGTACTCTTTTCATGAGTAAGTACTTTAAATAGTATTGTTTCATTCACCAGTACTCTTTTCATGAGTAAGTACTTTAAATAGTATTGTTTCATTCACCAGTACTCTTTTCATGAGTAAGTACTTTAAATAGTATTGTTTCATTCACTAGTACTCTTTTCATGAGTAAGTACTTTAAATAGTATTGTTTCATTCACCAGTACTCTTTTCATGAGTAAGTACTTTAAATAGTATTGTTTCATTCACCAGTACTCTTTTCATGAGTAAGTACTTTAAATAGTATTGTTTCATTCACCAGTACTCTTTTCAAGAGTAAGTACTTTAAATAGTATTGTTTCATTCACCAGTACTCTTTTCATGAGTAAGTACATTAAATAGTATTGTTTCATTCACTAGTACTCTTTTCATGAGTAAGTACTTTAAATAGTATTGTTTCATTCACCAGTCCTCTTTTCATGAGTAAGTAATTTAAATAGTATTGTTTCATTCACCAGTACTCTTTTCATGAGTAAGTACTTTAAATAGTATTGTTTCATTCACCAGTACTCTTTTAATGAGTAAGTACTTTAAATAGTATTGTTTCGTTTACCAGTACTCTTTTCATGAGTAAGTACTTTAAATAGTATTGTTTCATTCACCAGTACTCTTTTCAATTTAGTGTTGACTGTTCTTCATGCTGTTTGAAACTCATGAAGACGCTCAGTTCGCCAGGTTTACTATATTTTTTTTTTTAAAGAGGAGTGATAAGTGATAAGGAGTTGCATAAGTTTGCACCATGAATTCAAAGCATTTTATAGAAGTCTCTGACAGATCTCCTTTTTACTCAAAAACTAAAAAAAGGGGTAATTCCTCCCAGGTTCACAAGTTTCCAGTAACACCTTTTTTTAAAAAAAAACGTAATTCAGATATATTATTATTCTGCTCGTTTTTATTATTATTTGTGAAATTATAATTCATTTTGGTTTAGTATTTCCATTATGACATAATTTACAGCGCTTTTAAATGTTTTTTTGTTGTTCATTTATCTTATCTTATCTTAAGACCAATAAAACGATGCGCTCCGTTCTTAAAAAATACACGGTCTCCTTCCAAAAAACTTACTTAAATCAATGCTACAAAATCATGATTTTAACGACCAACTTGTTCAATAAAATAAGGCCGAGAAATAAAAAATTAGTATTGTTCTAAGGACAATATTTTTTTTGTCTAGACTTACCAAAATAAAATTTCATTTTATTAACATATCAAAGAGTTAATTTTTTTTCATAAAACATATCAACCTACCTAATATACAACACTAACTACTTACTCATGTTCGGACAATGAATTTAACAACAAATAATAATAATATAAAAACAATTATTATGACAAAATTACAATCTGCCTTATTGGACAATCAGCAATTGTGATAAATTTTCTCATTCATACCATATTTACAATTTTCATTCACTCGCTCATTCATACAGTATTTACAAACAGCCTAGAGGCCTCCCAAATCCACATGGTTGTCACCTCCCTCGCGTGCGAAAGAGGAAACGGAGTATTGGGAAGTCCCCCACGCTCCTCCGTCAGCCGCATCACTGAATAAGAGCCAGCGGAGGCTGACCAAGAGCGCGAGAGCCACATACGCTCAATACATGATTGGAGAAACTGGCTATTGCCAGGACTTCCACTGTCCCTTTATTTATTTACTTATTTATTACAATTTATTATTTACAAAACTCAAAGTAAATAAACAATTTTTATTAATCTTACCCTATTTTGTGATCTTCAAAGTGGTGTAAAGTTCGTCTTTTAAGGGATTCGGTGTGTTTTCACTCGTATTGATGAAATATAAACAACTGTTAGTATTGACTGAACTGAGCGCGAGTCTTTTTAAAATAGCAACGCTACTTTCAACGAGAGAGTTAAATTATCATCCGCCGGAGACACATTAAGTTTTTTGACTCGTTGCAGCACTTCACAAACCCAGTGTTTAATACTATGACCCCACCAACCCTCCCGCATCGACGGCAACAGACTGTAAGGGGAAAATTAGGTTAAGAATTAGTATGTAAGTTAGTTTTAAGTTTGATCAAAAATGTGAGCCCCATTACCTTTATTAGTCAGTTTAGTCCAGTCACTTAAATCTCTATCATTATACTTGTTTATTCATTATATAATTTTTATAAAATAACAAAACCTGTATATAATGTAGCGACGCAACAGGAAATACAAAAATAAATTGTAAATAGATTCGCCTGAGGATCTATAATTGTATATAATTATTATAGGGGCTATGAAGAAAAAAAAACAGTAACTAGCAGTCATTGACATTGTAAAATCGTATGACTAGATATTTTGCCAGTTTTAAAATTTAAAAATATTTTTCATGTGGTTTTCAGTCAAAACATTAAATACGGACTTGAGTTTTACGAATTGTATGCAATTTAATCACAGTAGTCCATGATACAATGCTTATACTTCCCTCGCGAGGCTGGACAGATCTGTACTCTTCAACTAGATGGAACCTTCGGGAATCGAACCTTGGGCTCAATATTTATTAGTCAGGTGCTCTAACCAAGGAGCCATACAAAAAAAAAGTAAAACAAAAAAAAAAAAAATATATATATATATATATATATGAGGCCGCAGTTAATCACACTTAAGTTAGCAAAATCGATGAAAACATGGAAACGTTAATTGACTTATGAAATTAGCATTCCCTAATCAAGTCTTGCTATAATAGATATTATATAACCTATAAATTGGTATACGTAGACCTATAAGAGACAGTTGATTAAACTACCTACCTTTATAATGTCGGGAAAGTACTTCATGTTTTTATTATGGCCACCGCTCGCCAAGACATGAAGGCCTCGTTTGATTAATTTTCTTATAATTAAATTTATAACAATCTGTCTATATATAAATAATCTAAATACCTCTCCAGTAACTAGACATCTCCGGAACAAACAAGGACTAGGAAGTTGAAATTTTTATTTTCCTCCTCCCCCCCCCCCGATTCGAATAGACAATTTACAATTCTAAAAAAATTACGATGTCGACCATTCATCTCATTTACATTTTCACAAATTCAGCATTTGCTCTTTCATTTAAAACCAATTTATTCAAGTTCCCCCCCCCTCCACTACATCAAATTCCACATATTCCTCCTCCTTCATGCTCCTTATATCTGACCTGCCTGTCAACTTCGAGCAACCAACTGTTACAGAGATCACAAACATCGAATCCTAACGAAACCCATAAATGATCCTGCCAGTTACCTATCCTGTCTCCTTTGGTGTTGGCAACCAAACAACGGTCAATAAGCCGCCTCCAATACTGGACAGCTGAAGGTGAAGAGGTGGCAAATCAGACCCAAGCATTTCCTTCGAGAAAATATCTACTTTAGTCCTTCCGGGGAAAAGGGTAGTTACATTCTAAAGGGCAAATAAGGCTCTTGATCACCTGCGTCCATGTAGAACTTGCTTTAGAAGGGCCGAAGTCCTTCCAAAGGACAAACAAGTCCTGTGTTCAGGTAAATGAAAATAGGTCTTTGTGAACTCGGCTCATTCCTCAAACTCTTAACTACAGTCCATACCTGTCCATCTCCACCCTGAATTATTACCACTCCTCCCTGAATAAATTGTTTACTATTGCAGCCATTATTGCGATTTGTTTTTTAAGTCTTCGCTGTTGTGAGATTGTGGATTGTAGAAAAATAACGACGAATGAAAGGAGAGGATCTCTCTTCAGGTTTTGAATTGTGATAAAATTACAATCTGCCTCATTGGGAAGTCATTGTGATAAATGTTCTCATTCATACAGTATTTACAAACAGCCTAGGGGCCTCCCAAGTCCACATGGTCGTCACCTTCCTCGAAAGAGAAAGCGGAGTCTTGGTAAGTCCCCAAGCTCCTCCGTCAGCCGCGTCACTGGATAAGAGCCAGTGGAGGCTCACGAAGAACACGAGAGCCACATACGCTCAGGACATCATTGGAGAAATTGGCCATTGCCAGGACTCCTACTGTCATATATTTATAGCAGGTCAAATGGCCACTGCCGTTTTTTATCCGAGGAGGATTATAGGGACGAGTGGTGAAGGGCAATGACTGTGCTAGGGTATTAGGGTGGTTGGATAGGTTACTATGGAATTTCATGACCTTGGAAGGGATGAGTTCGAGAATTTATGGTATATTAAGATCTTTATGAACGGTTTTGTAGCTGACGTAATAAGGGGCATGTTGTAGCCACCTCTTAATTACGAATAATTAAACGTTCCCTCTTCTCGGCACAGAAAAATCTATCTGTTTCCATATTTGTAGTAAATAAAGCTTACGACGTCAGGCGAAGAGGGGAGAGAAGCTAGTGGGGGAAACAGCGGAAGGCGGGGAGCCATCCGACCACGGCGGCCCCCCTATATAAGCAGCCAGCCTGGCTCGAGATAACATAACGAACAGGACCGGCACTTGGAACACTACTCTCTCCTCTCTCTCTGCACTGGCGCTTGCTGCTCCACCAGGGTCTTCTCATTCAACTACCTCTGCATCTCTCTCTCCTAACCTAGCTATGCTTTAGTCCGGCGTTGCCAGACCCCACACCTTCCTAGTGGGAATCTATGCCTTCGTCTCGCTAAAACTAGCACCTCCTTGGGAGATACCTTTCCCTCGCGGACGACGGTTGCCGTGGCCCTACAAACTTTATCTAATAGCGTCTTCCACGGCAATCCAGTCTACTTCTCTCCGGTTTACACTCACCTTTGGGATCCAGACGGTTTTCACCTACCCTTAGATACCGAGTGTGAATTCGTGGTCATTCCAAGACCACATAAACTACCTATAAACCTACCCTGTTCCTCTTCTCCTGAACATAGTGCACCGTCGGGGCACACTTTCTAAGATCTTACGGAGTCAGATCAAAACGAATTAGGCTGCACGCCGACTAGGCCCGCAGTCAGAGTGAAAGACCACAGGCCCACCTGCTCTATATATTTCTTAGCGCTCGCCGGACGTCGATTAAGAGGTTGTAGTGACCCTAGCCCGCGGCGGGCGTCTCCTCCCCACGTTGGAGATATTCGACGACAATTTTTGACCCAACAGGGCATTTACTATTGTTCTCAGGATTTTTTATTGAAAGGATTGGATACGCTTGATGTTCGACACTTTTTCAGTCCCCCAGAGCTCTATTCCGTATGTCCAGGATTAGCTTAAGTATAACTTTGTAGATTACCAATTTATTTTGTATTGAGAGATGGCATGTCCTTCGAAGTAGTCTGTACAGTTGTTCTCTGTAAAAAGCGTCTGTTTAGTACCTGTCTTTTTAGCCTCATGTGTGAGTTCGATGTCAGTCTTTTGTCGAGATGGAAGCCTAAATACCACTGGATACAGGAAGAGGAAAGATCAGTTCTAGAAAATTTTTATAAAATTCCTGATTTAAAAAATGCAGAAAAGACTGTACCAAATCTAAGAAAAATTTTTCATCTAAACCGTCGACAATTCTCAAACCGCTAAATGTTACAACATCCACACTTAATTTTATTCCCAGAGAATTGAAAATTGGCACGTATCAATGTACCGGTATCTCCGATTGATTGCAGACAATAATACGTGACGGAATACTTTCACGATTTCTTTTTTTTTCCAACTTATCTTTTATCCAATTGTATTCCATAACTTGCGAAAGTATAATCGTATAATGCTTCAGAACTTTTCCGGGAAGTTCTGCACAAATCACTCTCTAAAAAATAAAAAATAAAAATAAACCAGATATCTATTACTTGTCTGGGGGAAAAAAATAAAAGAATATTATACTTCAAATAATAATAAATAACAAAAAATCTATAAATAATAACATAAAATAAATATTAGTCACTCATATTGGTCACTCTTTTGCAGCGTTCCAGCTATAGTTTATGAACCAAACGATAATACTAGTAAATGGTTAAAATTAATACATGATCCCTTGGTTACCATGTTCTTCATGATGCATTATGGGGCATTAGGAGAGGGAGAAATCCATAACGATGTGGAGCGAGCAACAAAGAGATTCGAATGCTGCAGTGTTCCGAAGAGAGAATAATAACAACTTAATTATGATAAAAATACAATCTGCCTCATTGGGCAATACGTAATTGTGGTAAATGATCTCAATCATACTATATTTACAATTTTCATTCACTCGCTCATTCATACAGTATCTACAAACAGCCCAGTGACCTCACGAATCCACTCCCTCGCTTGCGAAAGAGGAAGCGGAGTCTTGGGAAGTCCCCCACGTTGGTATAGTGTCAGCGGAGGCTGACCAAGAGCGCAAGAGCCATAGACGCTCAGGACATGATTGGAGAAACTGTCCATTGGCAGGACTCTTACTGTCGCGTATTTATAACAGGTAACGAGGGCACTGCCGTTTCAGTCTCTGAGTAGGATTGTAGGGATGAGTACAGTGCAATGCAATGACTGTATGGAATTTTATGAACTTGGAAGGGATGAGTTCAAGAATGTAGGGTATATTAAGATCGTTATGAAGGGTTTTGTTGCTGACGTAATAATGGGCGTTTACTACTATGTAAGATAAGAGGCATTAAATAATATAAAATATTCATAAAATTACTCTTAAATGATTTCTTTCTTGGTATTTTTTTGTCTTCCTTCCAAACATTGTAAGTATAAGTTGGGAAGTAATGAGCCGATTTATTCACTCCTTCGAATGCATCTGCGTATGCAGTACGAGGAGAAAATTGTAAAAATTAATGAGCCAAGGAAGTATTGTCATTAGAGATGTGAAACACTTAGGAACAAACTAGTTGGACACAACTAACGAAACAGTTCATGACTATCTTATTATGGATACAACAAGCAGTTCACAAAAAAATAAGGCTTACGTTATGGATGCTTATTACTTTTTAATGGTGTTTTATAATTATAGGTCATAAAAATAAAAAAAAATGTTAGACATTGGTATTCAAGATGTCGAGCTGGAAGTGTTAATTAATTTATACCTCTAAGTTGTTTTAAAGGGTTTGCTATTATTTATAATATCAATGGAGAATTTAAAATCTTTGATTGAATCCTCTATGCAAATGTAATTCCACTACATGAAACTGAACACAATTTTGTATCTATTAATTTTAGGGTTACTTTTAGGCACTGCCTATTTTCGGCGTTTCTGAGATTTCCTCCACAACTTTTTTTTTTTCCAAGAACCAATCTCCAACAAAATTTTCAACTCATTTGTAATTACAAAAAGGCTAAAACTTTTCTATAACTATCATTGCTAATTTACTTAAGTATCAAATTGATTGAATAACATTGCATGTAGTTACGACATAATATGTATGTCTGCATCAGGTTCTAGTTTGTAGGAGGCGGTTGGAGGAACACATGGCAAGTGATGTGTTGGCAGTTTTAAAATATTTTTCTTGTGGTTTTCAGTAAAAACATTAAACACGGACCCGAGTTTTACAAACTGGATGAGATTAATTCACAGTAACCCATGATATTGATACAATGCTTATGCTAACTTTCCCTTGCGAGTCTGGACAGGTCTATACTCTTCGACTAAATAGAACCTTCGGGAATCGAACCTTGGCATAACTATCATTGCTAATTGACTTAAGTATTGATTGACATGGCATGGAAACATACTTTTACAAATATGTATTCTTCAGACGTAATGAAGTAGAAGCAAGTCATCGCGGGCAGACAGGTGGCACTGATGCCTTATCACTTACAAAAGGTGTCCACATTACGAATGAAAGAAAAGAGTGGGTAAGAGAAAGTAACCGAAAACGAACAAAAACAAAACAAAGAGTGCTCAAAGAAAAAGTTCTGCGTGTCCATTCGTTTCTAATGAACGAGCGATAGCGGGGTTTTTTTCTTTGCCAGTTCCTTTCTTCCCTAATAGCACCTGAGGATTTTCAGAAGCTATCCTTATTTTTATCAGCCGAAATAAAAAACAAAACACTCTTTGAAATTGTTTCTATACTAAATATATTTGTTTTGGAACTCAATACATTGTAGTAAACTTCTGGTCAGTTATTTATATATACATATTTGTCTAAATGTACATTTGAAGTTTAATTTAAGTATTAAAAAAATTATGATGGTAGAATCAAATTAATATGATTGTAGACGACGAGTGAGAGAGATGAATAGAACAGTTTTTCAAAATAACAATGTATTTATTAGCTATGTACTTATGAATCAGAAGGAGCGAAAATGAAAAAATGCTTTATTCTGATACATTGTACCCTAAAAATAACAAAATATGTATATGAAAACATGTGTCGCCAAACTTTTCATCGCTGACAAACTTAAGTTATCCTATACTATGTTCTGATATATCTATGATAATGTGATCTATGATGTAATGTAATTTCAATTCAAAGATTCGGCCACCACCTGGCTGTATACACCATGACGATTACAGCTGCACTCATGTTTCTAACCAATGTCTTTTTATTTCATCATCTACTGCACCTCTGGCTTTAGTCCGGAACTGTTAGCCTCTACAACGTTCCCAGTGGATGTCCCTGGCCTCTCTCCTGCTAAACCAGCCTATCCTAGACAACAGCTTCTGAGACAACACACCTTTCTAGTAGCGTCTCCCCCAGTGGTGGTTCCTTCCGGTTCACATTTCCCTTTAGGGGCGGCTTTCGCCTACCCTTAAATTCCGAATGCGAGTTCGTGGAATTCTAAGACCAGGTAAAATTACCTAAACTGTACCTACCTCTTCTCCTAAACGCTTGCAATTTCAGGGAACACACACCTGTCATAAATTGAGGTACCTGTCACCATAGACCATCTTAATCGTTCTCCGCCACCAGGGTTTGGTCTGTATCACCTCCCTCGAAAAGAGTTCCAAATGGTTTGTGGCACAAATAAGAAAAGAACGGTCAAAGAAAGCATATTTGCGAGAAGTTAAATAAATGTTGGAAGAATATATGACAATAAAATATAGTCATATTTTTTTCATTATTCATTCAGCCTACGACCAGCAAATCAGCAAAAAGCGTACTTAATATTAGTCAATCGCAAATTAACAGGTGGCTTATGTTTATTATTAAGGGAGCATGTACACTAACGGCAGTAACACCAAAGACAAGTTGCGTGCATGCGAAGTTGCGGTGAATGAAAGAAACAACATTGAGAATTACCGACCTAGACTGCATTGCTCAAGCCAACAAAAAAAATGAGCAATTAACTGGTTTAAAAGCTTATTGGATGAATTACCGACTAGAAACGAACTGACGTAGGCGATAGACTAACAGAACACATCCGAGGACATGGTTAAAACGTAAAGGCAATAAAATCAATTCAGCGGATTACAGGACAGAGGAAATGCAGGAAATCGAGAAAGGACAGAAATAGTTAGCAGCACAAGGCAAACATTTTCTGAATGTTCGGTGCCACTGCAACTATGTACGGCGAGGATAAAACAATGTGAGCTGCATGTCTACATTCCAGACATAGGCTCAAGGCAGGACTTGAAACCTTCACCAACAGGTTATGAGAGGGTACTAATAACGGAACTGAACCAACCTAACGAGCACCTTATATGCAGGTGTGAGCTTCCGGATGAACCAAAAAATGAATTAAACAGTGATATTGTACTAACATGAGCATTGAAAGTAAATCTCTCTCTCTCTCTCTCTCTCTCTCTCTCTCTCTCTCTCTCTCTCTCTCTCTCTCTCTCTCTCTCTCTCTCTCTCTCTCTCTCTCTCTCTCTCTCTCTCTCTCTCTCTCTCTCTCTCTCTCTCTCTCTCTCTCCCCCTCTCTTCCTTGATGAAATAATAGACGAGAATGGCAATAGGAATATGAAATGTGGACAATGATGATAGTTATGGCGATTGGCTAATGAATGCTCCAGACACTCGGACAGCACATACAGTGTAATTTGTGATGAAAATAACACTAGCTGCACTTTCACCAGCACCTTGAGCCTTGCAGCTGTCTCGTGTCTTCAGCAAGATTGCTATGTACTTGAGCGAATTCCTGCAACATTATACAGTCTTGTACATTCTCACATCATATTCCAAAGAGGAGGAAGACGATACCTAGTAGTTAGTTGCTTCACTGTACTTTTTCCTATGGTGTCCAAAATTTACTTATTATTACAGGTGGCAAAGTCAGTCCTGAACTGAGAGTATTCGTTGATTAACGATATCACGACATTAAAGGATAAAAAGAATACTAGAGAGAGGCAAACAATCTTAAATCAATATGATATGAATCGAGTAAGAAATATGGAAGAACAAAAACAGTTTAAAAATCAGGCTTCATGTAGTTTGGATAAATCCAGATTGCTGGAACTTGTAACGATAGCAATATGACGCGGATGTTTTTCGACAGTAAAATAATCTTTGTAGAGGAGAGTCTTTTAAAAGAAAAGAAAGAAAAGCTTTATTACGAAGTAAAAGAAAAACACTGGTTTATACAAATATTAAGAGTTACGTTACTACATACTGGCTGGAATATTTAGGGACGAGTGGGGTCTGGGGCTTAAGCTGAGACATTTATGTATAAGATTCTGGGAAGTAGGGAGGTCTTGGAGGGATGCGGTCGAGGTTGAAGTGTTTAAATCCTGTGCCTGAAATACATAGGGTAGGGTTCAATGGGTCTTGTTCCTTACTTGGGTGCGTGTTGCTACCTGAGCAAATGCTCGGTTCGGCATTGCCACCCAGGGATAACTCGAGGTACATTGTTTTAAATGTTTACTTCCTTGACAAGCGACAACCATTGCTGGGATACAGATCCTTTCTGTTATAACTATAATAAACTGTTAGTCATCCTTCTGAGATGTAATTATAAAAGGTTTGGACCGCAATTTAATGCACTCGATAATGAGAGGTTATTCGCTTAGACTATAGACTGAAAGGTGAAGCGCATACAACTCATCTCAAGACATACTATTAAAAAACAAACTCACATTCCACAAAAGATTTTCTAACGCAGTAAGGGGTATATTGATAAAGTAGAAGAAGGTAGGTTAAATAGCTTTTTTTTTTTTTTTAATATTCCTATAAACCGTGTAACTAGTATCACATCCTCAAAGCCAGTCGAAATTATGTTTATTTTGTAACAATTTCGCAAAACGCTTTCAAAAAGTATCCAATCAAAATATTTTCCACAACTTTAATCAGAATTCCCAGATCGGAGTTCAAAGACTGTGATTTACTTTCAAGTTTTGCATATCCTTGATTATTTTATTTAATTCTGTATATTTAGTAATATACTTGAAAATCACTGTATATCTCCAGTTTTAAACCATCCATATTTTCGGATACTCCTTAATGATCCCTCCAAATCTCCTTGTAACTTTCAGAAATTAGTAAACTTTCCCCTAATTTGGTTAATGGGACCAAAGTGCCACGGAAGGCGCTCGTTAAATTTTTGTAACATTCTACATCTATGCATTCTCGAGCAATTTCAACAATTTCAAGAGGTATATATTTTTGATTTTCTGTAATTATTTTAATTTGAAAAAATAATGTTTACCATTAGCAAAGCAGTAATGAAAGATATATGATAATTCTTTAATTTACGCACAGTCGGACTGATATCTCACATCTAGAGTACGGAACAGAGCCATTGCCCGGAGTAAATATTAATAAATGAAAATAAGGGTCCATTTATGCTTTATTAAGCATTCATTTATACGGGAGGCTTAGGTCATTAACCGCCTAGGTTGGTGTTAGTATGGGAGATATAACCTCCAACACCTAGCAGCACTTACAGAGATCAGCCAGACCAAACTCAAATGTAATCGGTGCTTTGTAAAACTTGTCTCGAAACAAAAAAGGATTTCATGTTCTTTATCATATAAATGCCAAACAAAAGTCTAGTAGTTTTAATTAAACTTATTATTATGTCAGCGACATAACCCTTCATAACGATCTTAACATACCCTACATTCTTGAACTCATCCCCTCCAAGTGTATGAAGTTCCATAGTAGCCTTTCCAACCACCCTAATCCCCTAGCACAGTCATTGCACTGCGCCACTCATCCCTATAATCCTCCTCGGAGACTGAAACGGCAGTGGCCTCGTGACCTGCTATAAATGCGTGACAGTGGGAGTCTTGGAATTAGACAGTTTCTCGAATCATGCCTTGAGCGTCTGTGACTCTCACGCTCTTGGTCAGCCTCCTCTGGCTCTTATCCAGTGACAGGAGGAGCATGTTAGACTTCCCAGACAGCTCTTCCTCTTTCACATGCGACGGAGGTGACAACCACGTGGACTTGGGAGACCTCTGGGCTGTTTGTAAATACTGTATGAATGATGAATTGTAAATATGGTATGAATGAGAACATTTATCTCAATTACGTATTGCCCAATGAAGCAGATTGTAATTTTAGCACAATAAAGAATATTATATATCAAATTAAACTTAGTGGTTTTAATTTTTTTTTAAACTAGAAAAGGCTTGAACAAGTCATGTCGTTCAGACTTATCTTATAGAATATTTTTATAGATTCATTAATAAATGACACTTCGTTATTGTTTATAGGGGGGTTTATTATTCTCAGGATCATAGGATTATTAAATAACACCACAATCAAATCAAAAACACACAATAGCAACGCTGTAATAAAACACAGGTCAGAATAAATGTACAATAATTTTTATCAATTGATAGTTATAGCGAAAAACCTTTAGTTATTATATGTCATTAAAATATGATAGACGTAATAATAAACCTGACGTAAAAATTAATTAATTTGATACTAGGGGTGCAAGGGACAGCTATAGTACATTAATTTGTCTATCCTCCAGTTTCCACGCATCATGCATACTCTTCATCCTTGGATCATCATATTCTTGTTGGTTCCACAAATCCTCATGGTCCCCAAAGCGCGAGGTAAGGTAAACTTCATAAAAAGCAACCATTTAAACTTAATGTAAGGCATATACTATATATTTTTTCGTCTTGAATCTAGCGATGAAGGAAAAAAATTCATTTGATATCTATTGTGCGGTATAATTCGTAAAATAAGCTGCCATTATTCAACTTTCATCATATCGTTCGTTTGATCGAGCTCAAGGTCCAATAAGAATCTTGTTCCTCACAAGAGAGAGTCATCTTCTAGGTCATCAGCAACAAGAAGGAATAAATGCTTGGCCATGTCTCCATGTCGAAATCAGAGCTGACAAGATGTTTCAACACATCATCTGTTGATTTTCGAAACATTTTTCTTGCTCTGAACTTTCTGATCCGGCAAAAATTAAGAGCTTCTTTCGATAATTTCCCAATTGAATGAATAACGAACTCTTTCTATTATAAATTTTGTTTCTCCATATGGAATAACACTTTATGTACAGTTTGGGGGCATGTGTGTGTTTTGGGATGAACCGGTTTACCTGAAGAAATCGCTCGTAAGATAAATGCAAATCTTCGGATGACGTTCTCGTTAAGTCCAGTGTTTTTTTCTGTAGCCGTCAGTATTATAATGCTAACAATATTAAATATAATGCTAAGAACAAGTAGAAGGGGCTTGAGCAGGAATGTATACATGCCTCGTGACTTCATGGAAGTCACTGATGGTTCCTGTTATTTTTAAGTAAGTAACCGCATCCCTCCCTAAGTACCAGAATCTTATCCTTTTCTTATGCATATATGTCTCAGCTTTAGCTCCAGAACTCTCGTCCCCAGACATTCCAACCAGTATGTAGTAACGTAACTCTTAATTTTTGTATATACCAATGTTTTGAGTGTACTTCATAACTAAGCTTTTCTTTTTTTTCTTTTAAAAAACTCTCCTCTACAAAGATTATTTGACTGTCGAAAAACATCCGCGTCATATTTCCATCGTTACAAGTTCCAGCAATTTGGATTTATCCAAACTACATGAAGCCTGATTTTTAAACTGTTTTTGTTCTTCCATATTTCTTACTCGATCTTGCTTGATTTAAGATTGTTTTCCTCTCTCCCCCAATCCTAACTGCTATGAAACACAACAAAAAATCGATCCGCTAAGTTAATAGCTTTGGCCTACATGTTATGGAGAAGGTGTTGTATTTCCATCAACTGTGTAGGTTTGCTATTACGCGATACTTCCTTCAGACCGCACAGACCGCAATCGATCAGGGATGAATCACACCTAACCCACAATACGCTAAGAGTTTTATATTCACTTATATATAAAAAAAAGGGATTGAATGTTAAATGGTATTTAACCTGGTTAAGTTGGCTCTCAGATACATTCTCTCCTTTATTCCATCGACACCAGGATATGACCTGATAAACTCACGGGATCCATAATCCAACATAGTGGTCGGTTGATATTTTGTGGGTGATGATAAGGCATTCTGCGTTTCTCTTCTGCTGTTTAAGGGAGGGAGGGTTTGGGTCCAGAGAGTAGGAAAGTCCATATGGTCGCCAAGGGCAGGTTAAGTCAGCAGGAAGAGCACAATCCCTCGCACGTCGTCGTATATTTCCCAAGAAATGGTATAGGTCACAAAATAATTATTTTTAAATTATCTACGAATTTTACTGTATAAAAGATCTTGGAAAATTAACCGTTGCTACAGAAACCCCGAAACAATAGTTTCAAAATCACATTCAATCCTTTCAATCAAAAGTCCTGAGAACAATAGTAAATGTCCCTTATTACGTCAGCAACAAAACCCGTCATAATTATCTTAATATACCCTACATTCTTGAACTCATCCCTTCCAAGTTCATGAAATTCCATAGTAAACTATCCAACCACCCTAATCCCCTAGCACAGTCATTGCACTGCACCACTCATCCCTACAATCCTCCTCAGAGACTGAAACGGCAGTGCCCTCGTCACCTGTTATAAATGTGTGACAGTGGGAGTCCTGGCAAAGGCCAGCTTCTCCAATCATGCCCTGAGCGTATGTGGCTCTCGCGCTCATGGTCTGCCTCCGCTGGCTCGTATCCAGTGACTTCCCAAGACTACGGTTCCTCTTTCGCATGCTAGGGAAATGATACACAAGTGGATTTGGGAGGTCTCTGGGCTGTTGGTAATTTTATCACTATAAAGTTGTAGATTTAAAAAAAA
Organism: Acanthosoma haemorrhoidale; assembly: GCA_930367205.1. Lineage (NCBI taxonomy): Eukaryota > Metazoa > Arthropoda > Insecta > Hemiptera > Acanthosomatidae > Acanthosoma > Acanthosoma haemorrhoidale. The sequence goes on from OV884011.1 coordinate 187,591,267, forward strand.
AAAAATTTGTACCCTTTAAGCCTCTCGATCACATTAACGGGGCTAAATATCGTTTTGTTGCATATAAACTAAATTAGTTACTGATAGAGTATTTCAGTAAATATCATTACCACTTGTCGCTGAGTAAATATGATCTCTGGAGGTTTGCAAACATATATTTGATTAATGGCAGTACAGACTTCTTTTTTAATATAGCTTGTTAATTTATTATTATTGTATACTATAGTAATTTTGGCTTCTATTTCTCGTAATTTGACTGCATACATAATCAAAATGTCGACTACTGCCTCAGCAAAAATTATCATTAACAAACAGAACTAAACATTTTGTTGTTCTAGCTTTTAGCTTAAGATAGATATAACTTTCTTAAAACTTTGATATTTTAGATGAAACAACGATCACCGCTCTCTGATTGCTCGATCGCTCTTGTCATCTCCTCCCATCACAAACGTGACAATTCCTAATTTCCTTCTGTCTGCGGTTTTGTCTCGGATGCCTCTAAAGGTCTCGAAGCTCTTTTGAAAAGGCCAGATGAACTCTTCTGCCCGTCGCCAATAATTTCTTAGATCCCTCCTCTTGAGTACTATCATGACTAAAAAGTCTCCAAACCTTTACAACTTCTTCCAATTCAAATCAGCTGTAAGAACTGGAAATACCCCCCCCCCCACAAATATGCTTCCTTTCTAATCCCAGCGGAAAACCTTCGGAACTCTATTCCCATCAATAATAGCGTTATTCATCGACTCTTCCAATTCTTCATTCTTCATCTTCTTATAATTTTTACTTAATTTTTTATTTCATATAAATTTTATTCATTTCTAATATAATATCTCCCAGTATTTTTTCTCCTGGTAATATGTAATTATTCCTTTATCACCTTTATTCATTACTTTTTTTTTTGTTTGAATATTATGATGTTACTACTTTATTTAAGTCATCACATATGGCCATTGTTATTTATAAACTAATCATATGAGTGTAATTTTTTTGTGAGCCAGATACGCTTAGTTGTACCTTTTTTCAGAATGAAATAATGTAATATTAATTTATTCAAACATTCGTGGTAACTGTGCCACGAACGAGTTCATCGGTGGTAGGGCGCTTTATAACCACGTGACGTGACATCTAGATGGCACTGATGAGTAAATAATTGGTCCGGCGATCGTTACGTCGTTTGCAGCGCTGCAGTAATTACCGCCCGGATCTGCATAAGGTCAGCGGTGCAATTATTTCTACTGATGAAATGTTAATAGCTCTCATAATAAATGTATTAGATTCTTAATCGTTGATTAGTATCAAAAGTATCGTGACTGTCTGTAGGTTGGGTATTTTTAGTTTAACGAGGACAGGATCAAGTGGCTTACCCACATATTAGGATTATTGATGAACTTGAAAGATAATTATAGTATTAACAGTTATTATAATAATAGTTTTTAAATCACACGTTAATTCGAAATCACTGCTCAAAAACTGGACCGGAGTTCAAAACTCCCCTTGCCCATAAACTGCTCACATACAAAGTTCAAAACTCCCTTTGCCCATAAACTACTCACATACAAAGTTCAAAACTCCCCTTGCCCATAAACTACTCACATACAAAGTTCAAAACTCCCCTTGCCCATAAACTACTCACATACAAAGTTCAAAACTCCCCTTGCCCATAAACTACTCACATACAAAGTTAAAAACTCCCCTTGCCCATAAACTACTCACATACAAAGTTTAAAATTCCCCTTGCCCATAAACTACTCGCATACAAAGATCAAAGCTCCCCTTGCCCATAAACTACTCACATACAAAGTTCAAAGCTCCCCTTGCCCATAAACTACTCACATACAAAGTTCAAAACTCCCCTTGATCATAAACTACTCACATACAAAGTTCAAAACTCCCCTTGCTCATAAACTACTCACATACAAAGTTCAAAATTCCCCTTGCCCATAAACTACTCGCATACAAAGATCAAAGCTCCCCTTGCCCATAAACTACTCACATACAAAGTTCAAAACTACTCACATACAAAGTTCAAAACTCCCCTTGACCATAAACTGCTCACATACAAAGTTCAAAACTCCCCTTGACCATAAACTACTCATATACAAAGTTCAAAAATCCCCTTGCCCATAAACTACTCACATACAAAGTTCAAAGCTCCCCTTGCCCATAAACTACTCACATACAAAGTTCAAAACTCACCTTGCCCATAAACTACTCACATACAAAGTTCAAAACTCCCCTTGCCCATAAACTACTCACATACAAAGTTCAAAACTCCCCTTGCCCATAAACTACTCACATACAAAGTTCAAAACTCCCCTTGCCCATAAACTACTCACATACAAAGTTCAAAGCTCCCCTTGACTACTCACTTACAAAGTTCAAAGCTCCCCTTGCCCATAAACTACTCACATACAAAGTTCAAAACTCCCCTGGCCCATAAACTACTCACATACAGAGTTCAAAGCCCTTTTCACTCTGACTTAAAAATTCCTTACATTCACGAACCCTCGTGACCTGGTATAAATGCGTGACAGTGGGAGTCCTGGCGAGTGCCAGTTTCTAGAATCATGTCCTGAGCGTATGTGGCTCTCGCGCTCTTCGTCAGCCTCCGCTGGCTCTTATCCGGTGACGCGGCTGACCGAGGAGCGTGGGGGACTTCCCAAGACTCAGCTTCCTCTTTTGCATTCGAGGGAGGTAACAACCATGTGGATTTGGGAGGCCTCTGGGCTGTTTGTAAGTATGAATGAGCAAGTGAATGATGAATTGTAAATATGATATGAATGAGAATCTCAATTACTCATTGCCTAATAAGGAAGATTGTAATTTCATTATAATAAAGTTGTTTTATACTATTATTATTTTTTATTAAATTCATTGCCCGAACATAATAAGTAGTTAGTGTAGCATATTAGGCATTCAGAATTATAAAAACAAAAACAAAAAAAAAACATTCACGACTGAGTTTAGAACAACACACAGCAACTGTCACTGAAGCGAGGACTGTCAAGACCTGACTCACCTGCTCACATTTAACCTCGCTGGAATAAAAGATCTCAATTAATAACAATAAGACATCATCAAATTTAGATTCGACAATATAAGTCAAATCGTCTGTCTTCATGGCTGTTTGTGAAATGTACAGTCCATTAGATGGTTGTGACCCTAGTCACAGTAATTAATCAATAAATAAAATATGACAACAGTTTTAAAGTGAAACATTCTAAAGAACAGCAGATCTGTTCAACAATTTCAACAAACGAAGCTCTACTCGAGTAACACTTTCAAATTTCCGGCTGTTCTCCAACCAACTTTTAGAACGAACTATTTGGTTTCATTGAACGGAGTCCGCCGTAGGAATAAATAGAACACTTTAAAAAGAAGAACATTCATATGGAAATCCAATTTTATCATCAGCCATCAAATTTCGTAGGCCAGATCGAAACTGTATTATCCTCCTCACAGATCTGCATCATAAGATCGCTCATTTCAACTCCGATCATATATTAACATAATGTTTCAGATTCTACAGCGATCCCTGATATTCTTAAAATTGAACTCCTCCCTCCCAAAAAAACAACATGCACAAGGAAAAACACAAAATATATTTGCTATTCAATAAAATAAAAATTATAGAAATAATCACTTTAGGGTTTGCTCCGATCATTCTAGGGTTTGCACATCGGCTGAAAGTATTTATTGTCTACAGAATTGTAGTTCATGTTTACTGCTTCCATCAATGTAAAGCAACAAAAAAGTGCATATTTTGATGGGGGGTCCGCAAATACCGAAATAGTACCCTCATTTTTTTATTCCTCTCAAGGTCCGAGACAAATTCAAATCAATTTATTTCCAAAATATACACAATTTATCTTATATAAGTACTTTATTGTGCTAAAATTACAATCTGCCTTATGAGGCAATAAGAGATAAATGTTCTCATTCATACCATATTTACAATTCATTCACTCGCTCAATGATACAATATTTACAAACAGCCCAGAGGTCTCCCAAATCCACATGGTTGTAACCTCCCCGAGAAAGAGGAACCTGGAAGCTGGGTCTTGGGAAGTCCCCACGCTCCTCCATTAGCCGCGTCACCAGATACAATCCAGTGGAGGCGAAGAGCGCGAGAGCCACATACGCTCAGGACATGATTTGAGAAACTAAGCATGGGAAAGACTGTGCTCGGGGATTAGGGTGTTTGTAGGATTTGATTTCAATGGAATTTTATGAACTTGGAAGGGATGAGTTCGAGAATGTAGGGTATATTAAGATCGTTATGAAGGGTTTTGTTGCTGACGTAATAAGGGTCATTTACTATTGTTCTCAGGACTTTTGATTGAAAGGATAGGATCGCTTGATGTTCGACTTTTTTGCTGTCCTCCATAGCTCTATTCCGTATGTCCAGATTGGCTTAGGTATAACTTTGTTAATTAGTAATTTATTTTCTATTGAGAGATGGGAGGTCCTTCGAAGTAGTCTGTACAGTTGTCCAAAGCGGTTGTTTAGTTCTTGTCATTTTAGTCTCCTATGTGGGTTCAAGGTCAGCCGTTTGTCAAAATGGAAGTCTTTACGCAATAAAAGTAATCTCATGCTATTATGCAAAGTCTAAAAACAAAAGATTAACATCATCGTCCTAATACTTCATTGAAGTACACATAAATTTTAATAAAGGGAAAAATATAAATAAATAAAAACGAGATGGTTATAGAAAAACATGTCTTCATACTATATCATGCCCCATGAACATGTTCGGGAAATTCATCTATGCCAGCAATATTTAGAAGTAATGGATTCTTGCTGGTTATATATCTCCGTCATATAATATTTTAAAACGTCAGGAATACGATCGTTTTTCAACTATTATTCTCAGAAACATATTATTTGAAGTTTGCTGATTTTGTTATGGATGACCAAGCTCCAACTAAGCGCCACCTAAGTGCTTTACTAACAAATTGTAAATGAGTAACTTAGTCGTGTATGCTTAGAATTTCTATTGGTAAATGACAAAATGACAGATATTGCTGTGGCGCAAATTAATATAGGATTTACTAACAAATTAAAAATTTGTAGTTCATCCCTCTATAAGGGAATACCCACTTCCTGAAATCTGTCAGTTGCATTATTTTTTTTCCCCTTCCTGAGACCTAAAGGTGGTTGAGAAACCATCAAAGATGACTTCATTCACTGACAAAACCATGTGGCCTGGGGTCGTTAAACAAACGTTTCTCCACGATAAGCCAGAGGGTGAACATGAACACTTAATCGAATGAGTCCTTCTGCTGAAAGCTAGACTGTACGAACACTAGTTCCTGCCTGACAAGTTTTTCTTATTTTATGACATTTCTGGGACTTGGACACTGTTAAATATGACTGATTTATCTTTCGGCCGCTCAAGAACATTCTCTTAACGAACTCAAATATTCACCAGATGGTATCTGCGACAAGGCTGATAAACGACAAACAAGCACAGAGAGATAGAGGTGATTATAGCGACGCAAACAGACATTTACAGAACCATACCGGCTCAAGTGCTGGCAGGGATTTGCATGTCAAAACAGCTCCTGTCTCCCGCGACCGCCTTCAAGGTAACCTCTGTGAGTGGGAATTGTTTTATTGTCCGTGCCTCTATCCTCTGTTCTACGGCATAGGGTGGTGGGGGACACATCTTCATCTCCAACACTTCGTCAAACAACTTACAAGTAAAGAAAATATGTACAGGAGAACTCGACGGCTAAAAGGTTGGATTAACCACAGATAAAACAATTACATATAACGTACGTTTAAAGTCTTTATTACATGTTTTTTTTTGGTTTACAGGATAATATACAATTTAATTAAACAAAATAATAATCTAAAGAACTACATGGCCTTGAGACTGTCAGTGTATTCGTTGTAGAGATAAAAAGTATATATAACTGGATACTAGGTAACATAATTAGATACATAAAACAAATACAATAGTACATAATATGTTTATATAGCGTGTTGTGCCAACTTCTTCACCACGAATAAACAAAAGTTACCCTCTTATCGGACTAGAATGCACCATTCCTTTTCATATTTTATCAATAAATCTTCGGCGCAAGAGCTCACCAGTGAAAACTGATGTCTCTTTCTGCACTGACGCTCTTTCTTATTTAATTACCTCTGCCCCTCTATTTCCTGGCATTGCTATCTTTAGTCCGGTTTTGTCAGACCCCACTTCCTAGGGGAATTGTTTAGCTTCGTCTCGCTAAAACTAGCACATTCTTGGAAGGGATCTCTTCCATGCAAACTACGTCCTCTGGGGGCCCTACAAATGTACAGCGTCTCCCCTAGCGGTCTAGTCTGCCTCTTTCCGGTTTACACTCCCTTTTGGGATCAGGATGGTTTTCGCCTACCCTCAGATACACAGTGTGAACTCGTGGTCATTACAAGAACACGTAAAGTACCTATAATACCTGGTCTATACCTCTTCTCCCGAACGTAGTGCACTATCCGGACACATGATCTCATGGAGTCAGATCAGGTCAGAGGTTTATTTATTCAAATATCTCTTTCTGACGCCCGCCAGGCAGTGGACGAATCGACGAAACCTCCCCAGGCGGGCACCCTCGACATATACGAAAAGATAGGAGGGGGTTTCAAATGAATTATCATTTTTGAAGAAAATCTCATCGTGAACCTACCGGCTGCAAGTCTTTATAGCAGAAGTTAGTAAGGTTGTATGCGGGCGTGGGCTGTCTGAGAAACTAAGGTTGTTACTTTTAGTTGTCAACGATCAACGATCATCCTCAGTTCCGTCACGTACAAAGCACAAAAAAAACCTTGCATTATATAAATACATTAGAATTAGTTTCCCTCAAAAACTATATAATATGTTAGCAAAGCTGCACTGCAATTTTAGTGCTTATAAATTCATTGTAGGATCCAAAGATCACGAAAACGCTTCAAGTAAAGTGAACAAAACATAATGCTTTTGAAAAAAAAGCCAGTGTTTGTGTACAACACCCTAAAAACCTCTAAACACGAATTTTTGTGGCAATAAAAAAATAAAAAGTTTTTGGCTGGATTCACCTTGGGAGCACAAACTTTTATTTCACTTAAACCTTCGTGGCTCGACTGAAGCTTGTTCAACTCCAGCATTGTTGCCATTGCGTGTATCTAATAGGCTTTCCTATAAATGTCTGAACTGCAAGATCGCGAGTTCCTAATTATCAAACAAAGTTTAATAAAAATCTTGGTAAAATTTCAAATTTCTTGGTAATAATGCGGGGAACTTATTTTGGACGAATAGGCTGACATATGTTCGAAATATTTTGCTATTATTAATGAGTAATTTCCTAAGCCTAGTCCTACGTTAAGAATGTCGCCTTATTATTCATTTATTCCATAAACAATCGAGAAATTTTAGAAAAATCTGGACCGGAACCACCCGAAGCTCTATTGTCCCGCCATATGTTTCATCTTCATCGACAAAGAACGTCGGAAGAAGGTCAAAGAACTCCTGAATGGAGGGAGGGAAATTTCATGAATTATTCGCACGCGATATTCCCTACACTAACTACTGCATGCAATTATTCTAAAATACCTTTAAGTATATCTTGTTCCTCACGTGTGTTGTTTCATTGATCATAATTGGAAATGCTGTACAATGCGAACGGCTTTAGAAAAGGCAACGTTATTGTCAAATCTTATTCATCCATATGCTTGAAAATATTTTATAATTTGAAATGCATGTTCGTTTCTATTCAAACGCTTTCCTCAGACACCATACCGAAACTTCCTTGAGGGACAGTAGGCATAAATTAGTACAATCAACCAACTGAATTTCCTTTAGAATTAAGGACATAATACCAGGACATTTTAGTTTGGTTTTTTGACTTCTAGGGAGCGTTCGTGAATGACAACAGATCACAAAATAAAACATTCCATGTCATCATACTTAAGCTGTTGAACTTTTAAAGGTAGCGTTTCCATAAAATATACCGAGGGAACATCCATAGCTTATTTCCCGAAGGAAATCGAACTGCTAGCATTTGGCAAACCTGATCCGGTTCCTGATGGACCACACCACGTCTTCGGCCGGTGTGTCCAATCAGGTGAAAGCTGAATATGAACAATGGCTAGCGGTCAAAACAGATACCCTATAGTCCAGAGGGTAGCTTTCCAATTATGTAAATGAAGATTATGCAAAGTAATCGTCGGCTCTAAAGTTCTACAACACAGGCACTGACTGGTTCATTGTTGCTCAAACCCTAATCGCTGTTTTACCACCTTGAGGAGAATTACAGTACTTTATCGGTGCATTGGGCGGCTGGATAGTATTACAGCCAGTTATGTAAACCTTTAATTATTTAGCTAACCGAAGCGATAACGAAGCTATTTTGGAGCAAACTACACTAAGAGTTGTATAGCAGTTGATTCCACTTCACCCACGACTGAACAATGAGAAAAAACTTCCTTACTCTTGCAGCTGAGGCATTCTCGATAGTTTATCATGGGGTCTGAGAAAATGCTTCGAGATATATATTTTTAATAGGAAATGTTTGAAAAAATATTTAAATAATCTTTGTAGAGGAGCGACTTTTAAAAGAAAAGATAGAAAAGCTTTATTATGAAGTACAATCAAAACACTGGTATATACAAATAATAAGAGTTACTTTACTACATACTAGGTGGAATGTCTAGGCACAAGTGGGGTCTGGGGCTAAAATCTGAGACATATTGTAACATTCATGATATTTGAGAATAAAGACCAGGAACCCTACCATCTGGTAAGCATTTTACCTTATGCTCCTAGGAGTGGGGATGAGATAAACCGTCGAGAAGAACGGACTTAGCAAGCTCCCGAATTGGCGGTTACCATACAGGAAGAGAGGAGAAGTAACGTTGATTGGATTACAGGAAGATCATCGATTGGGTGATATTAATATTGTTTTTATTATGGATCCATTAAAAGAAATTGAGCTCAAATTCATGTTTTTAATTATTAGTAATTATCCTAATTTAAAAGGAATTGAATATATTTTTATACTTTTGTCAATAATCTATGTTAATTATAATTATTTGTTATGACCATTTTATTTGAATATATTTCACAGTTCCTAGTTTCTCAATTTATTAATAACCACAACATTAGCCTTGAGATCGGGCGATTCAATCGGGATAAATTCCTATGTCAAAGACATAAAACAATTTGAATTAAAGATCTCATGACGGACCTGCCAAATTAGTTAAGGTAAATTGATCAAATAAAGTAGAAAGCGAAATGGTGAAAAATGAGGTAGGTCTCAATATATGTATAAGAAAAGGATAAGATTCTGGGAAGTAGGGAGGTCTTGGATGCGGTTGCTTACTTAAAAATAACAATAACCATCAATGACTTCCATGAAGTCACGAGGCTGGTATACAGTTCTGTTCAACATTCTTCTATTTGTTCTTAGCATTACAAAACTGAACGACCGGAAAATAATGCTCTTTTTATTTTTACAATAAATTCAAACAGATTGTTCACACTAAAGGTTTCTGCATTGACATTGTGTCCAGGTTTCAGCAGTTCAAAATGAACGACCCCTCGAATACTCCCAAAAACACAAAAGCCCCTTTGCTTGGCGTAAACCTGGTATAGCTGTACTTCGTGGCGATCCGTTCGGAGAGATACGCTGCCTTTTGCGGTTTGGATTATTCATAAAGGAACCATTTTTTCATCTCCAGTGATCAAGCGATCAAATAACGCTTCTGGTTAGCTATTTTCTTTGGACAGATTATGCGTGAGCCTAACTACCGCTCTCCTGCAAATGTTCTTGGATGGTCGACCAAGATTGGTTAACAATGTTTGACAGTTCCTCGATTGTCTGACACGGATTAAGCTTCTACTTCCGCCCTTAACATAACTCTTCTGGTATTTGACTGCCCATTTCAGCATAAATTGCAAAAAAAAAATTTAAGATTTAATTATTTAAGAGTAAACGAGTCGTTCTAACCTTAAAATGTCTTTGGCACTACTTTAAAGTACAGCTGATAAATGACAAAAGAATATCGACATGCGCAGAAATGACATTACTTTCCGGTTCCCCTTGATACATAAAGAACGTTCGTCTAGTCGGTAAAAGACAGAAACGTCATTTGTGTACTTTTAACGAATAAACGGTGTCAGAAAAATAAAAAATAACCATATAGAAAAAAATATTATTTAACATTTGTGTCAATAATACGAAGATTCTAAAATGTTTTAAGTGAACGGTTTGGATTACGTTATGGACACGGGTGCAAGGTTTAATTATCGATATAAATTTTCTGTACGTTGGTTATTATTTGCTAAGCAATTTGTAATGACCTTCAAAGCCTATTCTTCAAATATCTCTTGAAAAATTGTCATCGAATATCTCCAAAGTGGGGAGGAGACGCCCGCCGCGGGCTAGGGTCACTACAACTACTAGCCGCCGTCCGGCGAGCGCTAAGAAATATATAGAGCGGCTGGGCCTGTGGTCTTTCACCCTGACTGCGGGCCTAGTCGGCGTGCAGCTTAATTCGTTTTGATCTGACTCCGTAAGATCTTAGAAGGTTTGCCCCGACAAAGCACTATGGAGAAGAGGAACAGGGTAGGTTTATGTGATCTTGGAATGACCACGAATTCACACTCGGTATCTGAGGGTAGGCGAAAACCGTTCGGATCCCAAAGGCGAGTGTGAACCGGAGAGAAGCAGACTGGATTGCCGTGGGATACGCTACTAGGTAAAGTTCGTGGGGTCACGGCAACCGTCGTCCGCGAGGAAGTGGTCTCTCCCAAGGAGGTGCTAGTTTTAGCGAGACGAAGGCAGATATTCCCACTACGAAAGTGTGGGGTCGGACGAGGTTGGACTAAAACATAGCGAGGTTAGGAGAGAGAGGTGCAGAGGTAGTTGAATAAGAAGGCCAGGGTTTGAGTAGAGCAGCAAGCGCCAGTGCAGAGAGAGCAGTGTTCCAAGTGCCGGTTCTGTACGTTCTCCCCGACTGCCGCCAGTCTCACTGTTTATATAGGCAGGCCAGCTGTGGTGGGGGAGTTACCCCCCCCCTGCGGATGTTTCCCCTACCAGCAGCTTCTCCACCTCTTACTGACGCCTTAAGTTTATTATTACAATATGAAAACATAAGTATGTATTTTCTGGACCGAGAAGAGGGTAACTTCCAATTATTCGTAATTAAGAGGTTGAGACAACAGTGTGGTATGACAATAATAATGTAATTTACATTAAAGATTGTTAATAATACAGACTGGGCAAAATACTTATGAAAATGAGCCCATATATCAATGTTCCTCCGTGTTTAAATAGTGGTTGGTTTTAACTAAAGTAATGCGTGAAGTGTCAAAGCGGTTTGTTTGTTCCTAGTTAGTAAGCATTCAAGACCGGATGTAGGACCTGATAACTGGGACAAAGGTAGTCAATGCCTCCAAGATGGACAAATTGTCCCCAGTAGAAGGCAATCAGGTACGAATCTGGTGTGCCTCCAATTGTCCAATGTCCATATAAACTTAGTATTGTCAAGGACTAGCACAAATAACCATGTTGGTTAGACACCCGTTGCCCACTAAGGCTACTTAGCATCTCACAAAGGTATTGAGCATTCAGCAGATAAAGTCGTGTAAAATTACCAAACTTGTTAAAAAAAAAGTGCTCTCTTGCCACACACTCTTTTACCCTGCTAATGAACCGAGGGAAAATTTCTCCGTCAGCGAATGATGAACTCAATACAATCCTTATCAGTTTTGCTTAGAGAATAGACGGTTGTCCAATTATTCGTAATTAAGAGGTTGAGACAACAGTGTGGTATGACAATAATAATGTAATTTACAGTAAAGATTGTTAATAATACAGACTGGGCAAAATACTTATGAAAATGAGCCCATATATCAATGTTCCTCCGTGTTTAAATAGTGGTTGGTTTTAACTAAAGTAATGCGTGAAGTGTCAAAGCGGTTTGTTTGTTCCTATTTAGAGATTCCTATTTAGAGATCGACCTTCGCGGCTGCAATTGTTTTATAGAGGAAGCAGGGAAGCTACCTGAGTTCAGTTCTGAATTACTATCAGGTATCGAAGAGAGAAATGACAGGAGACAATCGAGAGCACGTAGCCATTGCCGGGCGAACGTAGACCGACGTACGTGCGCCTGCTTCGGGAGGATACGTAGCTCGGCCGAACGAATTCGCTAAAGAGCAGAAATTGTGCACTTTCTAGCCACTCTGCCTTGTGTTGTACAACGGCCAGGCGAAGAGAAAAAGTGTTTTTCAAACTGCATTTTTTTTTTTTCTTTAACCTGGAGTATTCCTGTTAACTGGGACAATAATGCAGGTAGCAGGAAGAAGGATCGTACTTACGATCAGGAATCAAAGGATACATTTTAAAGGAAAAGCATCTACTTTCAAACAGGTACTTTAGTCTGTCTGTATGATATTTTTGAAAGTATAAGATATTGCAATTTTTTAATAGATGAAAGATGTTTATCTGAAGACTTACATTTAAAACTTCGATGAAAACATGAAATCAAAACCATAATAAGTTTCAACATTTGTCGTGTTTCTTAAAACTGAATATAGTTATTGCAACATGACAAACTACTTTTCAAAACCCAGCTGGCCTAGGGTGGGTGCAGATCCCATTAATACCAGTGGCGGTGATCCACTTCTTCAACCGGGCCGCATCCATTCGACCTCTCTTCCGCCGGCTGACAGTTTACATCCTGACCCGGAAACCTTAAACCGGAAACCTATATTTACATCAAAATCCTACGATGATCGATTCCTGCACTCTCTCCTCTCGATTTCTATGCACTACTTAACGACACCCTCCTTCTTCGGCCTCTTTCGTCTGCCCCACAATCGACCAGAGAAAATCTTCCTATCGGCCAGGGGCTAGATCCTGTAAATCCGAAGTTATAAAACAGTTTATTGTCTTTCCACAACCGATAACTTCTTCCTTAATGTAATAGTGCGTTTTAGACAGCTATAAACAGTCATCTTCACTTATCTCTACAATAAAATAAAAAGTCAAATAATTAAAAACTTATACCTGCGCATATGGAGACAAACTAATTACTATCATTATATGTAACAGTGGTTACTTATTTTGAAAATGTCCTATTCTACTACAATTTAAAAATCAGAAATAAAACATCTATGTAGTAAATAATTAACATTCAATATGCGCAGGTAAAAGTTTCTTTATCATTTTACTTTTTATTTTATTGTAGAGTTAACTGCAGATGACCTCTTAGAGTTGTCGAAAGTACTATAATATTTAAAAAGAAAGTATCAATTGTGGAGAGACAATGAAACTGTTTTATAATTCTGCGATTTTATAATCAGTGCAATGCATGATTTGATAGATTTTTTTTTTTCAAAACACGTTTATTTAAAAATGTTTACAAACACATGAACAATAAATAGCATAAACAAATTTACAGATTTATGGGTACTTTTCCTGCATAGCATAACATGCATTTGAAGAAGAGTTGATTTACAAAAACAATAGACTGGACTAGGTGCTGAGGTTAGGACTTAAAACTAAAACATAATAATCCTTTCAATCAAAAGTCCTGAGAACAATAGTAAATGCCCCTTATTACGTCAGCAACAAAACCCTTCATAACGATCTTAATATATATATGTATAATCTTACATCCTTTCCAAGTTTATGAAATTCCATAGTAAGAATAATCCCCTAACACAGTCATTACGCCACTCGGCCCTATAATCATCCTCGAAGACTAAAGCGGCAGTGGCCTCGTGACCTGCTATAAATGCGTAACAGTGGGAGTCCCAGTTTCTCCAATTATGTCCTGAGCGTATGTGGCTCTCGCGCTCTTCGTCAGCCTCCGCTGGCTTGTTTCCGGTGACGCGGCTGACGGAGGAGCGTGGGGGACTTCCCAACATTCCTCTATCGCATGCGAGGGAGGTGACAACCATGTGGATTTGGGAGGTCTCTGGGCTGTTTGTAAATACTGTATGAATGAGCGAGCGAATGAAAAATTGTAAATATGGTATGAATGAGACCATTTATCACAATTACTTATTGCCTAATAAGGCAGATTGTAAATTTATCATAATAAAGCTGTTTAATAATTTAAAAAACATAATAGACTAAAGCGTTCCTTCCTCGACTGCGTTCTGTTATCGATGGGGGAACGGAGCGGGGGTTATCGTGCTAAATACTGACGGAGGAGCGTGGGGGACTTCCCAACATTCCTCTATCGCATGCAAGGGAGGTGACAACCATGTGGATTTGGGAGGTCTCTGGGCTGTTTGTAAATACTGTATGAATGAGCGAGCGAATGAAAAATTGTAAATATGGTATGAATGAGACCATTTATCACAATTACTTATTGCCTAATAAGGCAGATTGTAAATTTATCATAATAAAGCTGTTTAATAATTTAAAAAACATAATAGACTAAAGCGTTCCTTCCTCGACTGCGTTCTGTTATCGATGGGGGAACGGAGCGGGGGTTATCGTGCTAAATACTGGGTTTGTCATATGTTGCAACGATTCGAAGAATTTGATATGTCTACGGTGAATGAATTCATCCACCGTAGGCAGCTCAAAGATCTCGTGAAGCTCGCTAGATAGTAGAGCTCTTAAAAGCGTTTTATAAATTTCATTTCCTTCCTAAGCCCTCCAAGAACGTGTCTGTTATAGTTAGTGTGGCAGTGATACGTCATTCCACACTCCAGTTGCACCCTACCCTGCCCTCCCCATCACCTGGATCTTGGTCATTCAAGAATGACCCGTGCCATTTATCAACTGGTTTATACCAGAAGCAGGCCAGCAATTTTTAACCCCCCCCCCCCCCCTCGTTGACTGAATCTCCTCCACACACTTTTGATTTTGATTTTTTTTTTTTTTTGTCATTTCTCCTCCGCAGACTCAAAGATCCCTCTGGAAAGTTAAAACCAGCAAAGAGACCGTTATAATCGTAAATAAATCTCAGATTTTTTTGAAATCGTTCAAAAAGAAGTCATTTACTGACATTGAATTTTTTACTGCGGGGTAGCATGCTCTCAAAAATTCGACTCTGTCACCATTTTTGACGTTTTCTGTAAAATATTTTTCACTAAACCCTGAAACAATTATTACTTTGAAGTTACCCAGATTCGATAGGAGAATGATTTTATTTTTAAGGATTGGTCTGATCGGGCTCGAACTAACCTCGTGAGGATACTCGTATAAAAATGTAGAGAATCTGGTTAAGAAAATCGAATTTGTGGTTGAGGGGTTAGGTCCCAGGTCAAGTCACTATCACCACCAACTAAGGCGAAAACCTTCTACCACCACTAGAAGGTTGAAATATGTCATGGATTTAAGTAAAAGCTACTTATTAAATTTTAGAAGTCTATTTCAGCTGACATATAATAGAATAGGGTATTAATATTAGAAAATTTTTTTTTTCAAAAATGATTTTACTCACTCGACTTCTTATTTAAGCCCTAAAATAAATTAGATATTTTCTTCCTGATTATTTTCCAGGTAAACCTCCCCCCATTTAGGCTAAAATGTCATTTACGGTAAATTTCATCCAGTTAACCCTAAGAACCCAACTCGGTAAATAACCTAGAAAATAAACAGACATCTTTGAGAGATATTTTCGGTACTGAAATCATGATTCCTCTTTTTAAGTTGTAAAGAACTGAAATTTATTTTTGCGTAACCTCTCTTCTTTAATTATTTACTAAACCATGGAGGAAAAAAAAATACATTCAAACGAAATAAGTAAACTTAACTAATACAATCATCATTCATAGAATATTTACAGACAGCCCAGAGACCCCCCAAATCCACCGCGAAGAGAAAGGCGGATTCTTGGGAAGTCCCCCACGCTCCTCCGTCAGCCGCGTCACCAGATACTAGCCATTGGTGGCTGACCAAGAGCGCGAGAGCCACAGACGCTCAGGACATGATTGGAGAAACTGGCCATTGCCAGGACTCCCACTGTCACGCGTTTATAGCAGGTCACGAGGCCACTGCCGTTTCAGTCTCCAAGGAGGATTATAGGGATGAGTGGCGCAGTGCAATGACTGTGCTACAGGATTAGGGTGGTTGGAAAGCTTGACTAACTTCTAATATGCTTAAACATCCTTAAATACACAATGCCTGTTGATGAACATCAGAAACTTTTAGCAATGGTTATGGAGACAACGCGTTTATTCCTTCCTTAAATCATTTGGACGAAATTCACCTGGTCTGTGACTTGTAAAGTCATAAAGGGTGTCCCGGAATTAACGCAAGATTTGAATTTGCCACCATTTGTGCAGTAAAGTGCTGGCAACCCTAAAAAGAAAACAATTTGACAGCTGACAGTTTAGGGTTAGTAAAACTGGAGCGTTACACGATAGAACAACGTTGAACATTACCTCAAAAATAATGAAAATTTGGCGGCCAAGCTCGAAAATTTCATACAAAATATGATCGGAATAGTGTTTTGCCTTCATCAACTGTGAAGAGATTAATTGAAAAATTTATGGGGACTGGATCAGTTGTAGACACTAAACACACTGGTCATCCAAAAACAAGTCGTTTAAATGTTAAGCAGTGACTTACTGGTGCTCAATATCGCGACATTATAACACAGTTCTTTGTGCCAATGGAGTTCTTGTGGATGATATTGATGTGGCCATTATGAGGTTTCAACAAGATGGTGCCACATGCCATACAGCCCATGAAACGATTTAAATACTGCATGAGACATTTCCAGGTCGTGTACTCTCTCGTTTCGGTGATCAGAATTGGCCCCCTAGATCGTGTGATTTAACACCTTTAGATTTATTTTTATGGGGTTATTTGAAGTCAAAGATGTATGTCAACAAGCTCACATCCACCCGTGCATTAAAAGAGGAAATCCAACCACATTTATACCAAATGGTCATGGAAAATTTCGACAAAAGAGTGCGTATGGGCCAGCAAAGTCGTGGAGGCCATTTGCCCGATGTGTTATTCCATAAATAACCCTATCCTATTTACTTTATAATTCAATAAAAAAATAACAAGAAAAATACTAAAAACTGTGTTTTCTATTGAAATCAAATCTTGTGTTAATTCTGGGACACCCTTTATAAATTAAGTAAACGAGGCTTTTTCTTCTCGTTCAGCTTTTTTCTCACAAATTAAAAAAAAAAAATTTACTCTCAAATACCTTTTGCCAGCTGACTTGAGATAGCAAGAAAGTGAAAAGCGGATCTATTTTTGAGTTAAGTTAAATAAGGGACGAACGAATCCATTACATGGTTTAACCAAACTATGTAAATCACTTTAGCACAGTTAAAGCATACGTTCAACGGTTCACACTGACATTCCTGCCTGCTTAAGATGTCACTCGACAATGCTTTGCGAGACCTCATAATCTGCGAGATCAATTGGGAAACGCTGAGCTACACCTTTTTTTTCAATTTGACTACTTTTTTCGAAAAAGTTTCGGAGTCAATCTTGAATATCTCTGCAACATCAAGCATAAAGTGAACAATGCTTTATTTTCTGACATTTACAGCTAAATATGTAATGCTCTGGCAGTGAGTTTTGACCTTCACTGCATAAGGGAAAAGGATATCTCCTTACATGGATCTTACAAGATTATTATACAAAGCACAATATTTTACATCCGGATCTTTTGAGGGGAACAACATGACATTACGCCATTTTCTTAAACATTATCTCAGTTAATAACTATAAACAGTAGTAAAGGGTGTCCCAGAATTAACGCAAGATTTGATTTAAATAGAAAACACAGTTTTTAGTATTTTTGTTGTTATTTTTTTATTGAATTATAAAGTAAATAGGATAAGGTTATTTATAAAATAACACATCGGGCAAATGGCCTCCATGACTTTACTGGCACATACGCACTGTTTTGTCGAAATTTTCCATGACCATTTGGCATAAATGTGGTTTAATTTCGTTGATGCAGCGTTGAATTTCCTCTTTTAATGCACGGGTGGATGTGGGCTTGTTGACATACCTTTGACTTCAAATAACCCCATAAAAAAAAATCTAGAGGTGTTAAATCATCCGATCTAGGGGGCCAATTCTGATCACCGAAACGAGAGAGTGCACGACCTGGAAATGTCTCATGCAGTATTCGAATTGTTTCATTGGCTGTATGGCATGTGGCACCATCTTGTTGAAACCACATAATGGCCACATCAATATCATCCAATTTCGGCAAAAAAAACTGTCTTATCATGTCGCGATATCGAGCACCAGTAACAGTCACTGCTTGACATTTGGACGACCAGTGTGTTTAGTGTATCCAACTGATCCAGTCTCCCTACATTTTTCAATTAATCTCTTCACAGTTGATGAATTCAAAACACTATTCCGACCATATTTTGTATGAAATTTATCGAACTGCGGCCGCCAAACTTTCATTATTTCTGAGATAATGTTCAACAATAAAGACACAATGTTCTATCGTGTAACGCTCCATTTTTACTAACCCTGAACTGTAAGCTGACAAATTGTTTTTTTTTTTTGGGTTGCCAGCACTTTACTGCACAAATGGCGGCAAATTCAAATCTTGCGTTAATTCTGGGACACCCTTTACTATCAATGATTCAAATCCCTCATTTAAAAAAGAAATGTTCGAGCGCGAAAGGGCCGTCTAGAAGAAGCACGTCAACGAATTTCAGAGCAGCTTCTTCTGACCTGATTTCTCTGTGAAATTTTTCTATTGCGAAACCATACCGAAAAGTTCGACTGTCGCAACAGCGCCTCAAAGTTCCCAGGTGTAGGTTGACGAAAAATGTCTCAGCTCCTTGGATATAAATTTTACTTTAGCTTACATATTGCGCATACACAATACAAGTAAGTGGGCTTTATATAACGAAAGATAAACCCACGCATATTTCATACATATATATTTCACAAGAATGAAAAAAAAAATAAAAAAAATGCGCAAGGGTATATAATGGTGTAGATTGCTATCTTAATCAAGGAGATTTCTAAAACCAAAACAGAATTGTTTATGTCAAGCCCAAAGGAAGAGGTTCAACTTTCGAACAGGTACGCAGCAGTCATTTAGTAAATTCCTCAACACACGCAAATATTCTCATTACATGATAGTTCGTTCCTATTTTAGTATATGTACCACCAAAGCAGTTCTCCAATCATGTCCTGAGCGTCTGTGGCTCTCACGCTATTGGTCAGCCTCCACTGGCTCGTATCCGGTGACGCGGCTGACAGAGGAGCGTGAGGGACTTCCCAAGACTCCGCTTACTCTTTCACACGCGAGGGAGGTGACAACCATGTGGACTTGGGAGGTCTCTGGGCTGTTTGCAAATACTGTATAAATGACCGAGGGAATGAAAATTGTAAATATTTTATGAATGAGATCATTTATCGCAATTACTTATTTCCCAATGAGGCAGATTGTAATTTTATCACAATAAATTGTAAATTGTTTTATCAGTTTAAAAAAAAATATATATATCTAACAGTTAACGACCTCAATGCTACTACAATGAGTTGATTTGATTAGGTTTTAACTGAAGTGGGTTCACTAACACATGGTCAATTATAAATTTTTTTAAGTGTTTAACTTAAAAAAAAAAAAATCAAGAAAGAAATAGCAATATTAAGTTGCATCAAAGTATGGAGGCTGTAAAGTGTCAATTTCAACCACTTGCAGGCTTCCATGCCGGATCTAATTTCGGAATTATTTTTATATAAATATTACCAGCAAATATGTAATTATTTCAAGCGTTACAATAAATAGAGTATATTTTTCTATGGGTAAATCGAAGTTTTAAAATGATTGGAGGAAAAAAAAAGGGAATCGTACCCGTAGCTAATGTTTATTACAAAGATTGTAATTTTATCATAATAAAGTTGTTAAAAACATTAAAAACATGCTGGTTAAGATAGAAAATAAAGGAAATTGTAAGTGACCTCAATGGTAATTTGACCAAGAATACTCAGTAAACATTTTACAAACGTTAAGTCGTTTTTTCTTTTTGTGTTTTTTTTTTTATAAGGCAGATCAATAATTTTAGATTACTTACATTCCATTAACTCTTAATAAATGAATATTATAGTGTCTTTATTAATTATTTGTCTTTCAAAAGACGATACATCAATCGTACGGTCTGCGTGAGTTTTCACTCTCTGCACTCAGCTGCTTTTAAACTGGGCGTTTTTTGCTTTTGCAACGTCTTGAATAGACTGTCGATATATTGGTGAAACGATCACACACCATTAATGCTCTATGTGTGTGTTTATGTTCTGTGAAACCAAATAGCATGCATTGCGAGACATAACACCTTATTTTGGAATGCTTGCTGTTCCCATAATTCCGGTGGCAGGTGCACTTCTCTGTACTTTTGCACCAGAAGAAGTATTCAAATTTATTTTTCTTCGAAAATTTTGAACCGATGACGTGGATAGAGGGAGAAAAGGCGCCGGAAGCAGGTGACCAATCAGAAGCATAGCAATTATTCATTCTTCCAACTATACAGCCACTGAGAAACATTTTTCTAAATATCAAATAAAAGTAAAGCTGTCACGTTAAGTTTAAACACATAATATTCACAATTATTTTAATAGCTATTTAAGAAACGAATAGTATTGAGTTCAGTTAATGTTGTAAATAAATACCCCTTAAGAAAAATAGGTATTGAGGTGGGCCAATCAAGTGGAACTCAACTGGTCTTGAATTCCATGTATACTGCAGACAAATTATTTCGTTTGAAAAACTATATGTGAATTATCCTTGCACATGGGATTGTTAGGTGTTGATTGGTTTATGGTAGAGGATTATTGATCGGGTATTGCGTGTACTGATTTGAATTTCATGGTTCGTCAGCGAGGAAAGAACTTCCGGTCCAAGCCATGCAGTTAGCCAGTGGCAGAATAACGAGAATGGACTCCCAGAAGGTATGGCGTGATTCTTTTCCTGTGTATGACGAGTCTATTTTCAGGTCTTGGTCCACAAAAGTGGTCGTACCAGCGTTGGAGTCCAAAATGGCCCACAAATCTCGATTACATTGGCACAGTTCCAACAACTATCATGACTAAAAATTACCTTTTCACAACATCCTTTGATTACTAGATCCTAACCTTGCTTAGCTTATTTCCCTTCTCACAAACCTGCTTCCTTTGATTGTTATTTTCTTATCCAATCTCATATGCTTGCCCTATCTTTAAATCGAGACGTTACCTCATCCCTATCGCCCTTCAATCTAACAATTCATGAATTATTTTATTTCATTCTATATTTTATTTATTAATATTTTTCATCTCTATTCATTTTTAATTAGTTGCTGTTGGTTCTTTTTAGTAATCTAAGCTATATTAAATGGCATTATATCAGGTCGAGTCATAAGTAACTTCCGATGTAGCTAAGTAGAATCTATTGTTCGTATCTACTCACTATGAGTTACCATGACAACTTTTTGTTTTCACTATATAGACGAGGCTTCAGTTAGTCTTTTGTCAACTGTTTTATCTGATACACGTTACGTTAAACTGTTTTATTTCAACCTCTGAAATGGAGAGTCAAAAAGTACATATTCGTCATGTAATGCTTTGGGAATTTAAACAAGGCAATAGTGCTACGGCGACAGCTCAAAAAATATGCAGTGTATATGGTGAAGGACTAATAACTGATCGGGCAGTTAGGAATTGGTTTATAAAATTCCGTTCTGGAGATATGACCTTAAAGGCAACATTGGAGCAAAATCCACGTCAATCAACAAGAGGTATAGCAGAAAGGTTGAATAAATCACAATCAACTGTTAACTGCCACCTGGAAAAATTAGGGAAAGTCAGCAAGTTAGTCAGTTAGGAGTGTGGGTACCTCACAATCTCATTGACCGGAATAAAGAAGATCGCATGTCAATCGCCACAAGTCTGCTCTCACGGGTAAAAATTGAGCCTTTTTTAAACAGGATTGTAACAGGCGATGAAAAATGGGTTAACTATGACAATATAGTCCGCAAAAGACAGTGGCTTGATAAGGATCAACCACCCCTACCAGATCCGAAAGCAAGCATCCATGGCAAAAAGATTTTATTGTGTGTATGGTGGGATTGTCAAGGAACAATTATTCACCACGAGTTGTTGAAGTCAAATTTAACGATTACTGCGGATAGATACGTTCAGCAGTTGCAAAGAGTGCAAGAGAAACTCCATGAAAAGCGTCCTGCACGCGTCCATCGCAAAATAAATGTCTAATAAAAAAACGGAAGTTACTTATGACTCGGCCTAAATACCTATTATCAATTCTGTTTTATGTTATTTATTTTTTTTATCTGTTCGACATTGCTATTATGCCTCTTGTTGATATTGTTAGGGGACAATGCCCCAGCATAAATATTCTTTTCATTTCATTCATTTCCCTAAGAGGGAGAAGTGGAAGAAGGAGTTATCGTTGCCCCAGGTGATTGGCTAGACCACCCTAGGCGAGCACGTTCCAGTCTCCATTAGCAGACAGCAACGACTGGATTAGCTCACGGGGGATTTCATGTCTGAGTCTGAATTTAACTTATAATAATCTTTCTCCGACGCCAAGATTAAAACATTAATCATTCTTTTTTTGTAATTGAGATTATTAAATTTAATTACTATTATAGAAGTCACTGCCCGGCAGCCGTGTGTGAGCGGTCGAGTCTCTACGTGGACCGTATTCATACTATGTTATCATTGTATTTTATATGTCTGAGACAAACAGAAAATATCTATTTCAGTACATTCTAAAGAAAATCAAATCAGAACAGAAAACTTTTCACTTCGTCTCAAACTGATGATAATATAAATGTGTCCTCCGGTCAGCTCTGCGGTACCCGACATATCTCTCTCGAGAAAGAACTAAAGTAAATAAATAAAGTTTCAGATAAAACTTCAAAAAGTACTTCAAAGACATTCTCCTTTAGAAGATGTAGGATACAATTGAAATTAAAGAGTCTGAAACATGCACATATAGCTGTAACTTAGATTTTTCATTTAAGCACTAGTCTTTGACTGAGACAAAGCGGAAATAAAACCGTTGTCCGTCTGTCTGTAAACATACTCTGATTTTTTTCCATATGGTTAACAATACATTAGAGTAAGTAAAACAAATATATGTTGTAAACATAATAATAAGTTATAGTCCTATAACAGGATATGATAAGTAAGTAAAGCATGTACCATCCAAATATTTAGCTTCATTACACTTATACTTAATGGTGTTTATTTTTCAATCTGCCTTTGTATGGATAGGCATCTCCATTTCTCTTGCCATTTTAGAAACAAAATAGAAAAATTTCATCTCAAGTATTACCCACCTTCGCACTTCACCCAACCTGTCGCTGTGTCTCAAACTGATGATAATATAAATGAGTCCTTTGGTCAGCTCTGCTGTACGGTGCCCCACTATATAGCCACATCACTGAAAATACAGCTAAAAGCCTCCAGCAATTCAAAAACTGGATCATGAGAAAATTGGTCCGACATAGCTCTCTCGAGAGGTTAAAGAACGCCGATCTGCACCCGTTGCTTGGTGTGCCGTCGGTGGGTGAGTTCATCCGCCGGAGACACATTACGTTTAATTGACTCGTTACTGGAGCACCAGTGTTTAACACTATGACCCCACCACCCCTTCCGCATCGATGGCGACAGACTGTCTGGGAAAACTAGGTTTAGATTTAGTGTGTAAGTTAGTTTTAAGTCTATGATAAATAAGGTGAGCCTCATCACGTTTTTTAAAATGTATAGACAATGAATGTTTAATGGACAATTATACCTTTGTAATAATCGTAAATCACAGTGTATCATTGTTAAAAATTGTATAAAACTTAGCGACAGGCCATATAATACTGACGTATTGAAAAAAGATTCATTTGTATAGAATCTATATTGAATTCCACAATTTTTAATAACAAGGGGATATCTTTTAAAATAAAATACTATAATAATATAATAATAAAATAATAAATACATAATACTAACAGCCAATGAACAAATACACAGGTACGACCAGGACTCGGACCTAGTACTTCCCCGATATCAAGTCGGGAAATCTAAGATCATCTCAATATGAATCCTCTCTGTCCAAGCTCTCTCCTGCAATCAAGGACTAATTGTCATCCCTAAATTAATTTTCCAAAAGTTTTTTTTTTCTTTTTCGGTTGTTTGTTTTAGGGCATGACAACCACAATTTAATTATTTTTAATTTAATTTTTCACTACTTGAACGGAAATTCCTTGAATCGTTGTTGGGGTGGCTATAATACTGTTTAACACAGCGAGTATCTTACGGACCCAATAGCCAATCCCCAAGCACAGGCGGCACCCCAGTCCCATCTATCTGGTACGACGGAAAAATATTAAGTCATCTTTAATGAGAAAATTGGGTTGGTTCGAGTTCAGATCCTTGTTTGGCTGTTAATTATTAATAATAGGGTTAAATATCTCACTTAAATACATTTATACATATGAATACTTAAAATTTTAGTAGCTTTATAACCCCCCCTAGCCAGTAAAATGTTCTTTAAAATTTTAGTAGCTTTATCACCCCCTAGCCAGTAAAATGTTCGTTAAAATTTTAGTAGCTTTATCACCCCATAGCCAGTAAAATGTTCTTTGAAATATTAGAAGCTTTATCACCCCCCTAGCCAGTAAAATGTTCTTTAAAATTTTAGTAGCTTTATCACCCACCTAGCCAGTAAAATGTTCTTTAAAATTTTAGTAGCTTTATCACCCCTCTGTCCCAGTAAAATGTTCTTTGAAATTTTAGAAGCTTTATCGCCCCCCTAGCCAGTAAAATGTTCTTTCAAATTTTAGTAGCTTTATCACCCCTCTGTCCCAGTAAAATGTTCTTTGAAATTTTAGAAGCTTTATCGCCCCCCTAGCCAGTAACATGTTCTTTAACATTTTAGTAGCTTTATCACCCCTCTGGCCAGTAAAATGTTCTTTGAAATTTTAGAAGCTTTATCACCCCTCGGGCCAATAAAATGTTCTTTGAAATTTTAGAAGCTTTATCACCCCCCTAGCCAGTAAAATGTTCTTTGAAATTTTAGTAGCTTTATCACCCCCCTAGCCAGTAAAATGTTCTTTGAAATTTTAGAAGCTTTATCGCCCCCCTAGCCAGTAAAATGTTCTTTAAAATTTTAGTAGTTTTATCACCCCCCTAGCCAGTAAAATGTTCAAACAATCTTAATTAAGCATTTAAAAATATTCGCACCTACTTAAATCGCACCCTCAGAGTACACTGGCGCATAAGAGACCGAAAATTGAGCGCTATTGTCAGGTGAAAATTGCTTAACTTAACTGAGCAAAGAACGCCGTAAAACGCCAGACGAAATTAACTCAGAAGATTACTCCTGCAGGCTCTTAAGAAAAACACCAACATCCAATCCCGAAGATAATTGTACGTCGCCTGGCTGCGTAATTATCTGTCTTTCGCGCCGTTTCAGCGACGTTTTTGCATGGGTTGCACTTCTCGGGCAGGTTTCTGTGCCCAATCAGGGACCCCTTGACAAACAAGGTCATGTTCGTTTTACAAAGAAATTATGTCTTTAAGAGTTCGTTAGGTTACTACTTTTTTTGGTTGTGATTTAGTTACGGAGGAAACGTTAGTTAGTAAACCTGCGGTATCCATGATAATAAGGACCATCCATAATGCTGGTAAACAAAGATTACAAACCTTTACAGCATTAGAACGCACTAGGAAAGAATATTAAAATGTTAAACGAGCAATGGATGACGGTATCTCAATACATCTAAGAAAAGTACTGACTAAGGTATAAACCTTTTCCCCTGGCTTTGTTACACTGTTGTGGTTCAACAACTATTATTGGTTATCACCCGAGAACAATTCGATGGCGCGAATACATCCTGAGCATTGAATCTCCAAAGAGCTATGAAATACCAAGGTGATTGTATTGCCGTCACCAGACTAATTATAGCCGTTTTGGTTCGTTTACTTTGCATTTCTATTGTTAAACTTTCGAGCAGTTGTGCGATGAAGTCCATTCCTACTTTGAACAAGAGTCAGTTTTATTTTTGCATCTTAAGTTCACCTCCTTTAGTTTTTGTTGCCTTTGTAAGCCTTCGCTTGCTAAACACCTCATAAAGGCTTTTCTAAGTTTTCCAATCAATTGATTGTTAAATAGTATTTAAAAACATCAATACAACCTTTATTGCGATAATATTACAATCTGCCTTTTGTTGGGCAATAAGTAATTGTGTGATCAATGTTCTCATTCATACAATATTTACAAGCTGCCCAGCTACGTCCCGAATCCACATGGTTGTCACCTCCCTCGTATACGAAAGTGGAGTCTCGGGAAGTCTGGAAGCCCCACACGTCCCTCCATCAACCACGTCACTGGATAACAGCCTGTGGAGGCTGACGAAGAGCGCCAGAGCCACAAACGCTCATGACATGATTGGAGAACCTTCACTGCCTGGACTACCACTGTTACGAATTTATACCACTTCCGTTTTAGTCTCCGAGGAGGCTTATAAGGATGAGTGGTGCAGTGTAATGTCTGTGCTAGGGGATTAGGGTGTTTGGATAGGATACTATGGAATTTTATGAACTTGGAAGGAATGAGTTTAAGAACGTAGGGTATATTAAGATCGTTATGAAAGGTTTTGTTGCTGACGTAATAAGGTGCATTTACTATTGTTCACATGACATATGAATTATACGTCTGATAGAACATTTGAGAGGGTGTGAATGTAGGGTATATTAAGGTCGTTATGAAGGTTTTTTTTGCTGACATAAGAGGCATTTATGGGTGAGCCATTAACGTATTTTCAAAACGATTATGTTTCTCCCCAGTGATTAATTCTAGAGAAGGGTATAACCAACCCAACTCAAAGTATAGCTGAGAAATGCGACAGTCTCGGTATACTCGGGTTTTCGAATGTTCAATGGCTATGAATTATACGTCTGATAGAACATTTGAGAGAGTGTGAATGTAAGGTATATTAAGGTCGTTATGAAGGGTTTTGTTGCTGACGTAATAAGGAGCATTTACTATTGTTCTCAGGACTTTTGATTTAAAGGATTGGATGCGCTTGATGTTCGACTTTTTTGCTGTCCTCATAGCTCTATTCCGTATGTCCAGATTGGCTTAGGTATAACTTTGAAGATTAGTAATTTACTTTCTATTGAGAGATGAGATGTCCTTTGAAGTAGTATGTAAGGTTGTCCAAAACGTCTGTTTAGTTCTTGTCTTTTTAGTGTTGTGTGTCAGCTTTTTGTCGAGATGGAATCCTAAGTACTGTACTGTCTCGGATACTGGAAGAGGGATGGAATAATGAAAGCTAGTGGACAGGACTTTCGACATAGGATAAAATTAATGTGGGTACATTTTGCTTCAATAACTTTGACACGACATTGGTTGCACCAATACTCCAATTCATCATGGCGTTTTTGAGGTTATGGGATGCTGTATCCGGTCTCTGGGTGGGATGACAAGACTGCAGTGTCATCTGCAAATGTGGCCAAGAAGGTATTGGGGACATCAGCGGTGTATAGGTTAAAGAGGATGTGACCCAGGACACTGCCCTGTGGAACTTCTGTTTTAATTGTATTAATAAAATAATATAAGAGGAAAATGCAGACATCCGGCCACGAACATTCTAGTTAGGACAATAATGGAAATGAGGTAAATTTGACAAGCTTCATAGCTGACAGTTTGTTTGTTCCTCGGTATTCGTATTTTTTGTTCTCCCCCCCCCCTCTGTTACCATTTTTAGTAATTTTTTTTTATAGCGTTATAGTTTTTATGACCAACAGAGTGAAAAAAAAATCAAGATTCCTGGGGTCCACGCCGGGCATTCAATTTATAGTACTCTGTCACATTCATCCATCAGAAATAAATTACTCTTTTACAATAATCAAAAATTGTATTTTTTTGGAACAACGAAGCCATTATACTATTTACCCAAAAAAGTCCTAGGACTGTGGCAAGTATGTATGCATAAACCCGTACAGAAGACACGAGGGCGTCTCGTGACACCCCAAATACCTACAGTGAGATAATTAAATACCTATCCGCGACCAAAGCTTTGCATGACGCCGATCACTTGAAAGATCAATATCAAAACCTCATCTCGAAACATAATCTTTAAATATTTTTGAATAAGGAGTTGTCGAAGTGTTGAACATGTTAACATTTCAGCCCGATGAGATATTCTTTTGCAGCCCCTACCTCCTCAGTATGTGTGTACTGACAGACAGAGGAATGATTTTTCGAAAGGAAAGCTTCCTCCGGTCTACGGAGTCGGCAATGATCTGATCAATGAGTTTGAAGTGGGACAGAAGGCCACAACTCGCGCACCCGAAGCAGAGACTCCACACCCAAGGCCGACCCTACATATTTCTCTCTCAAGGCCAAGTTCATCCCCGTCTCCTCCGCAGTCTCCTGAGTCATCATCAAGGCCACGCGGATAACTGACTGGGTCTGTTGGCTGGCGATCCATTCCCCGGGAGACTTCGACGAAATGGGGAGGTTTCACGGAGAGAAATCTGACGACAAAGCTAGTTAAACTCTTATTATCGTAATATTTTTCAGTTATAATGAGCAAAAGTTACTTGTAGTGACACTTCTCAAATCCAAGTTCAAAGCTATTATATTTTGGGAACTGACAATATTAACCTTATTATGGGTTAATAATGAGCTCAACTGACTAATAAGTTTTTGTTTTTAATCAATGATATAATCACCCTCGTTATCAGCAACCTTTTGCCATCTAGTGGCAAAAGGCAGTGGCTCTCTCTGCATGAATCGGCACGAAGTACAGCTAAGCCAACAAGTTTACAAAAGTTTAGAAACCAAAAAGGCGTTTTTGTGTATTTGTTGGAGTATTCGCGGGGAACGTTCATTTTGCTGAAACCTGGACAAACTGTGACCTTTTATGTGAACAATTGGATCGAGTAAATCAATCTTTAAATGAAAATTGCTCAGCGATTGTCAATACAGAAGGCGTTATTCTGCAACGCGATAATGCAAGACTGCACTGCGCTAGACGAATCCTGGAAAAAATTCATGAATTGGGGTGGGAGGTACTGCCCAATCCACCATACTCGCCCGATATTGGGCCATCTGATTTCCTACAACATTTTCCAAGTGGCAAAAAATTTGAAAATTTGGATTGAAAACCAATTGACTTTTATCGATCCGCCATTGAAAATTTGCACATTAGCTGGCAAAAGGTTGTTGTTAACGAGGGTGATGACATCATTGATTAAAAACTTGTTAAAAATTTATCTGTTTGAATTTAATGGCAAAAAAAAAAACTAAATTACTTTTCGGTTATAGTTGGGGGTCATCCCATCTTCTTCAATCTCATTATTCACGGATGGAATTTATTAATTTGATTGTTCAGATGTTTGAAGGATTTTATTACGATTAGTGACAGTGTTATCCACTATTCATTTTACGTTATAATAAAACATATCATGATGATTAAAAAAATAATAATGCTAACTTTCATCAAACAGCCCCCTATCATCAAGTTCCATAATTCGATCCATCTATTTTTTTTTTTTTTCTAAGCTCTCGGAAGATTTTCGGATGAGGGATAAATATAAAATATTTAGGGTGATCGGATCCTTGCACTAGGAGGACCTGCTTGAAGGTGGTGTGAGAGGAGTAAGGAGTGTGGGAATCCTCGGTGGAGGTTGATTGTTACGGTACAGTGGTGAGAGTCTACTGGTGGCTGGGCCTAGAGTCTTCTCTAGGCATGTAGTGCAGTCGTAGTTAATCTGATATCAGTGAGGGTGCCCCTTAGAGGCTTGTTGTTGGTTGGCCAAGCGCCGCGATGTCAACCATTTCTTCTGCTTTTTACTCGATCTTGTGAACAGAAAGCGTTTGCCAAAGGCCTTCGTGCCGGTAGCGGTGGTGGTGTCATGTCTCGGAAGAGAGGGTTTAGACTGTGCTTCATCGAGTCGAAGAACTTGATGTGACGTCGTCTGATCCATCTAGTATTTTATTATTATTATATATATTGTAACATTCATGATATTTGAGAATAAAGACCAGGAACACTCACATCTGGTAAGCATTTTCCCTTAATGCTCCTAGGAGTGGGGATGAGATAAACCAGCAGTCTTAGCACAACCGTCGAGAAGAACGGACTTAGCAAGCTCCCGAATCAGCGGTTACCATACAGGAAGAGAGGAGAAGAACCAACAGCAGAAAGTAACGTTGATTGGATTACAGGAAGATCATCGATTGGGTGATATTAATATTGTTTCTTATTATGGATCCATTAAAAGAAATTGAGCTCAAATTCATGTTTTGTAAATAGTAGTAACTATCCTAATTTAAAAAGGAATTGAATATTTTTTTATAC
The DNA here is from genome assembly GCA_930367205.1 of Acanthosoma haemorrhoidale. NCBI lineage: Eukaryota > Metazoa > Arthropoda > Insecta > Hemiptera > Acanthosomatidae > Acanthosoma > Acanthosoma haemorrhoidale. Next base: position 187,621,562 of record OV884011.1, read on the forward strand.
TTTTTGTCAGTACTCTATGTTAATTATAATTATTTGTTATAACCATTTTATTTGAATATATTTCACAATTCCTAGTTTTTCAATTTATTAATAACCACAACATTAGCCTTGAGATCGGGCGATTCAATCGGGATAAATTCCTATGTCAAAGACATAAAACAATTTGAATTAAAGATCTCATGACGGACCTGCCAAATTAGCTAAGTTAAATTGATCAAATAAAGTAGAAAGAGAAATGGTAAAAAATGAGGTAGGATACAATATATAAATAAATTCGAAGATATTCCTTTAAAGAAAAATTAATAAGTTTCGTTTCGAAAGAAAATCGGTTCATTTAATAAAACAGATGATAAACAAAAAGGTGCAATATCCCCATTTTCTAGAACTAGTGTGGGCCTAGAAGCTAGTCCAAGCAGGGGTACTTACAAGACCAAAACAACTTAAAAGTAGGTCAGGCTAAATCAGAATAAAGTTAAACTTAAACTTAAAACCATAAGCGGATTTTTTTTTTTAAAGAAAATAGAGGAGCAAATGCGAAATCATATTTTGGAAGCATTCTAGAACAATTGAAAGTTTTATTAACTTTTTTTTTTGATATCCTGTTATCGATAATTCATAATTTTCCCACAAAAAATGCTTTAAACATTGTCAGTTGCAAACATTTCTAAGCGCGATTCCTGTTCGCTTTACCTACCTACTGATACTCATTCAAAGCACCTCAAATATAACGTCAGTGCAGAAAATTATGGCCTACGTCCAGATAGACTATTTACATACTTAATTGAGAGTTGCATATTTTAACATGTTACGGTTTTCCTTTATAATTTGTTTTTGAATTCCATTCCTCTTCCTATATACGAGACATTACGGTATTTAGGCTTCTATCTCGACAAAAGGGTGGCATGGAACCCACACATAGCCTCGCAGCAGTGGTTATTCCCAGCAATGGTTAGTGGGAATTAAGAAATCAAAAAAAAAGTTTCTAAGTTACTTAATTTATGAAAAATTTTCAGTTTCTTGACTAAAAAACTATTGCCTGAGTAATAGTCTTGTTTTTGTAGCTGGCGCATGCATCGCCTGACAATACTTGTAGAAGATTCTTTTTTTTCTGGCTCACATCCTCTCTAACCTATATACCGCCCCCCTCTAGTCCCAATACCTTTTTGGCAAATTTGCAGATGACCATGCAGTCCTGTCATCCCACCAGGCCACCATCCTAGTCCTGTCCACTAGTTTTATTTAATTCTGACATGGAACCCACGCACGAGGCTGAAAAGGCAAGAACTAACCAGACGCTTTGGGCTTGTACAGATTACTTCAAAGAACATCCCATCTCTCAATAGAAAGTAAATTACTAATTTACAAAGTTATACTAAAGCCAATCTGGACATACGCAATATAGCTATGAGGGACTGAAAAAATTTCGAACATCAAGCCTATCAAACTTTTAAGAACAATAGTAAATGCCCCTTGTTACCTCAGCAATAAAACCCTTCATAACGATCTTAATATACCTTACGCTCTAGAACTCATACCTTACAAGTTCATGAAATTCCATAGTAACCTATCCAACCACCCTAATTCCATAGCACAGAAATTGCAGTACACCACTCATCCCTATAATCCTCCTCGGAGACTGAAACGTCAGTGACCTGCTATAAATGCTTAACAGTGGGAGTTTCTCTAATGATGTCCTGAGCGTCTGCGGCTCTCGCGCTCTTGGCCAGCCTCCACTGGATCGAATCCGGTGACGCGGCTGGCGGAGGAGCGTGGGGGATTTCCCAAGATTCCACTTCCTCTTTCGCATGCGAGGGAGGTGACATTGATGTGGATTTGGGAGATCTGTGGGCTGTAAAAAAAAGTTACATTTAATATATATACAACTCCTATTATTAGTGGTACGATATTGTGTGAGATCGGTCAGAAATTCTCAACTAAGAAGTGATTGTTCCTATTTCCTTTATTAAAGAATTGTCAGAAAAAATGATATCACTAAATAATGTTGGGGCTAAATAATCTGCGGTAGATATTGTAGGCAAATTTAAGGTTTGATATCATTTTCGATATTCCGGCATAACTTATGAGTATCCATTTATATTTTTGTAGTTTGATTGATAGATGGAGAGGGAATTGTCTCAATAGAGCGTTCAGAATTCATTGATACGAGGTCCCAGATAAACCCATCACTCAACTGTCCTTCCACAGACAGTTATAGTGATACAGGTGGAAGCTACGGTACTGAATAGCTCTTGGTTCAGTAGGGAGAGGCTATAGTTTCAAACAGATAAAAAGTGTTAACTCACTCGATTTTCTCTAATTGTCTCTCAAGTCACTGCTCATGAAGTTATTTTCGTCTTTAAAAAGACTGAGGGCACAATGAATCAATTCAAAAATATATACATTCCGAAAAACAAATGTTAGAAACGATCTTTAAAATGACGCTGAAGTAGATTTGAATGGATTTTACTTTCATTTTAGTCCATATTTTAGCTTCATTAGTTTATAAGCTCATCTCAGTAAAAAACTAGATCATTTCTTCTAATTATTAATAGTCAGTTCGAATCTGCCATATTGGGACATACGCAATTGTGATAAATGTTCTCATTCATAACGAATATTGATGTCACCTACCTCGCATGCGAAAGAAGGAGCGGAGTCTTGGGAAGTCACCCACGCACCTCCATCAGCCGTGTACCGGAAACGAGCCAGTGTAGGCTGACCAAGAAGCGCGAGAGCCGCATACGCTCAGGGCATGATTGCAGAAACTGTTCATTGCCAGGACTGCCATTGACGCGCATTTACAGCCGGTCACGAGGCCACTGCCACTTTAGTCTCTGAGGAGGTTTATAGGGATATAATTTTTTCTGACAATACTTTAATAAAGGAAATAGAAACAATCACTTCTAAATTGAGAATTTCTGAACGATCTCACACAATTTAGTACCGCTAATAATTGGAGTTGTATGTATATTAAATGTAACTTTTTTCCAGCCAACAGACCTCCCAAATCCACATCAATGTCACCTCCCTCGCATGTGAAAGAGGAAGTGGAGTCTTGGGAAGTCCCCCACGCTCCTACGTCAGCCGGAGGACGCTCAGGACACGATTGGAGAAACATTGCCATTGCTAGGACTCGCGCACTGTCAATTATTTATAGCAGGTGACGAGGCCACTGCCGTCTCAGTCTCCTAGGAGGATTATAGGGAAGAGTGGTGCGGTTTAATGACTGTGCTAGGGGATTAGGGTGGTTGGATAGGTCACTATGAAATTTCATGAACTTGGAAGGGATGAGTTCACGATCGTTATGAAGGGTTTTGTTGCTGACGTAATAAGGGACATTAACTATTGTTCTCAGGACTTTTGATTGAATGTTCTTGACTTTTTAGCCTCGTGTTTGGGTTCCATGTCAGCCTTTTGACGAGATGGAAGCACGGTCTCGGATACAGGAAGAGGAATGGTATAAATTAAAATTACTGGGCAGGACTTGCGGCATAGGGTATAGGTAATGTGGGAACATGTTCCCCATAATATTATAGAGGTCCTATTTTAACGTAAATTTAACGTTAATAGATTTTTCTTTATGTCTTTCAAAAAAGATTTATGTCGGTAGTAGAAACAATTGTACGACTAAGCAAAACGACTTTGATAATTTTGTTTGGCGCATTCCACAACGTTAACGAGAGATGGGCCAATCACTATTGGCTATTTCCATGATAGAGGGAGTGGGGAGGGGTTGCTATAACAAAGCCTGTTGTGTTTTGTTTTTTTTCGATTTTTTTTCTCTCTACTATAGAACTGAAAGCGGCCATGCGTGAAAATATCAGATTTTCGTAACGCAGAGAGGGGCTCTCTGCAATAATAATTCTCAGCCTCAAAAAAAAGAAAAAAAAAAAAAAAGATTAATTTAAAAGCACTTGGAAACATCAAAGGACAATACTAATAATCGCAAGAAAAAATATAGTGGCAAGGCTGGAACCTGGGGCATTCCGAACAAAGGTCAGGTGCTCTTCCCAACCGAGCTATCTAGATAGTACAGAACTAGCCCAAGATAATATCAGCCCTATCAAAATTATTATCTCCATTACAACAGGAATTCTGAATATTATAACACAATCATAATCAGGAGACTATGTTGCAATATGAAATTATGGGCTGGAATACAAGGCACTTAGAGGACACTTGGAATGGATATAAATAATAACTTTATTTTAATTGCCATAATTGCAAGAAAGATATAGTTACGATATAAGTGTAGCTATAAGTTTAGTTTTTAAGAGGAGAGAGGATGCTCACCCCTTGTAAATATAGATTTAGGGTTATTATGATTAATGTTTTTGTAAATAGTCAGATAAGGTTGTGAATTGTATATAGGTTAGGTTAGTTTTAAGAATTCCTTTACTAGTAAATAAAGGCCTATAACAGAACAACATAAGGTGCGTTGAACGGTGCAACAATCCCAATACGCGCACCACAGGCGACGTACCCCCATGTGCTTGAGGGGAAACCCCGTTTGAGGTACGCCCTCAGGAAGGGAGGAGAAAAAAAAAAAAATTGCCTTAAGTGCTCAGTCTGAAGATGGAGGGTTCATCTGAACTAAGTATGAGAAAATCGTGTTTCGAATTTTCCCACAACAATTAAACCTAATCATGAAAAGGTGAGAACTGTTTCAAATTTGAGTACTATTTTTTTTTCCTTGCCAGGAGCTTGGAAAAAGAATCAAATTGTAGCTCAACGTATATATCAATATCAGCAGACAACGTTAAATATTTACGCTTAATAAAAGACCTACTTAGAAACCACACGACAAATATTCAGTCACCGGTTCAAACTTTTGGGGTACTTACTAAACGGACGCTTAAAACTTTTCTAGCTCCAGAAACTATTAAAATACAAATTTGGACATACGGAGCCCAAACTAACGGATTCTAAGACTAACATCAACGATAATTTGGGAGGCCTCTGGGCTGTTTGTAAATATTGTATGAATGAGCGAATGAATGATGAATGAGAAAATTTATCTCAACTACTTATTGCCTAATAAGATAATAAGAATTTTATCATAATAAAGAAGTTTTATATATACAGAGGGGTCCAAAAAAATGTATCCACTGTTTAAAAGTCCATAACTTGCAAACTAATTGACGGAGTTGTCTCATTTTTTGTGAAATGTAGCTTAAAGTCCAACTTAAAGATATCACTGTAGGTGTTCGCCTTGAGCGACTCACTCCAGTTTCACGGGCACACTGTCTCACAGACTTCTGTGGTGAGCGAGTGAATTATTGTAACACAAGATGGGAGTTAAATGGACTTGTTACAGTTACAGGTCGTCCAGATAGTTGTTTGTGTACATCATTAACACAGCCTTCGGCTTCAAATTTGTCTCGAATGCGACGAATCGTTAAACGTGTCGGTGGCTCTGTTTGATACACATTTCGCCATTGCCGTTGAACCTCATTAATGTTTTCGTACTTGAAATACCACTTTAAAACAGACTTCCTTTCATCAAATGTAAGCCTAACGCCAGCCATGTTTACACGCGTAACAAGGTACAACTAACAATAAAACCCTAACTATCTGGCGACTGTCATCTGACAAAACAAAACAACGCTTGTATGGCGATTGCCGGAACTACAAACTATTACACTACCAAAAATGAGACAACTCCGTCAATTAGTTTGCAAGTTATGGACTTTTAAACAGTGGATACATTTTTTTGGACCCCTCTGTATATATAATAAACATCAACGATATAAATATTATTAAATTATAAGTTCTATGACTTATTTTACTTAAGAAATTATACCCTGACCTTAAATTTACTTACTTTCACGCCTCAATTATACCTTTATCCCAACCCAATCCCACTGATACAAGGACTAACTACACCTGACTTACCTGCTAACATTCAACCACGACTGACGTAACGTTGGAAAAGACATCTTCTGGACTAGGTATCATCAAATTCAGCTTCATCGGCATAGGGATATTGCATGTCCTGTGCCTTCATGTCAGACATGTCATTTGATCATGCCTTCAACACATTCGCTTGTCGTGACGCTACTAGTCAGAGCTAAGTGAATAAACAGATAATACGCGTTTGTTAGTTATATTGCTGCGTTGTAGGTCCCCTTGTGATATCCGATCGTGACCTATGCGTCCGCTCATGCGCAAAATCAGCAATCTCGCCTACTCCACTCTACTCTATTTACGACTTCCTGAGGGAGAACTCCTTTTCAGGGAATATCTAGCACCTACGTACTCCCTCTGAGCAGTGAGGCCTGCGTCAGCCTTGTCAGTATGTTTTACAACATCCGATCAACAGCAGTTTTTCTAGTATCAACTATAACCACCTGATGTTTCCGTCTTCGCTAGAAGTTTAATAGTGATAATTACACCATAACAGGTACGCTGCTAGACCAGTGAACTAATTAACATGGGTAGTGGTATCAAAACCTAACTAAAATCACAAACCATCCGGAACAATCCATATTTTACTAACTAAAAATAATGTGGACTAGCATTTGGGCAGTAGTTCGATGTAACCTAGGGTGTTTTCTTAACTTAACATAGAACACTTGAAATCATTAAACAATACTAATGCTACAGCCGTAAGGAATAAACCTCTATAAAGTGTGAAATTAAACTTAATTTTTTTCTGTACAAAAAATGAACTCTAATCAGTCAAATATCTTCCATTCTGCTCGATGACCTTTTTCCATCTTTCTGGTAACTTCATTATCCCGCGCTCATAGAACTTCCTGTTCTAACCGAGTGCGATTTGAGGTCATCGTTATTTCTGCAATTTTTCCCATTTAAGAAGTTTTAGTAAACTTCGAAATAAATAATGATCCGATGGTGCAAGGTCGGGGCTGTATGGGGGATGCGACATCACTTCCCAACCAAGCTCCGATAGTTTCGTACGTGTTGCTAAAGATGTGTGAGGCCTCGCATTGTCGTGGCGGAACCCAAATATCGAGCTTCTTAGCAAGTCAGCAGAAAAAAATTTAACATTGACAAAAGAATAACCAAACAAGCATAACGCTTTCTACTGGTGCAAACCGAAATCACTTTCTTGCCAACCCATTACAAACTCCGTAATTAATATTTACAAAACTATTACGTGATACTTTTCGACAGAGCCTGCCATGTTTTCACTACTGAAACCAAATTTCCCATGGGCTTCTAACCCAGAGACATTATAAGAGCGAATGAGCGAGTCACTGATGATTGTTACTCTTTTTAGCGACAATTGTGCAATAGGTATTTGTATTAATTACACGAGGGGACCAAGGGCAATGTCTGAGTCTGGGGCTGAGAACCCACCGCAGACTGTGATAAGCCTACGGTCGACGGAGCAAGCAACGGCGGCGAGAGAACAAGGAGTAGAAGATTAGCTGGGAGAGCTGGTCTTGGCTGATAGCGTTGCCATGGTAACGTCCTCTCCACTTCCTCCGCCCCCGCCACCTCCGGGACAATATTTGATTTTATTGTCCAATGATTCTCGAGTCAAGAACATACATATATTTTACAGGATATACTAGTGGATTCAAGGATCAATGGTCTCACCGTTCTTGTTTCTTATCATTTGCTCATTTTAATTTTATTTCTGAATTTTGATTGTATATAAACGAAATGCATTGCAGAATGCTTCCAGTTCTCTTTCTCACAGGCTCATTAAATTTTTGTCTGTACCGAATCCCTTGTCCCATTTAATGGAATGTACCTCAGACTTCAGCCTTTAATTTAAAACGCAAGAAATGTTGAATCGCCACTAGAAACCCTATTAATGAATGATTCACAAAACAAGAAACAGTTCATTGTTTATGTTAAAAAATGATTTAACGAAAAGGAAATGATTTTGACAAGGAGAATTAACAAATCATTTTATTGTGCTTGAAATTTGTTTGGTTGAGATAGTCTTTGATGATCTTTTTCCAAATATTTGTTCAAAATATTAAATTGTAACGAAGTTTTAGTGTTCGTAATTTATAAATAAGTGTAGGTACGTGTATATAAATACATTTATTTATTTTTTGATCATCACCTGACATCACGTAACTCCTTCTTCAAAAGAATTGTATTTCATATATGTAGAGAAAGTATACTCTCTTTAATTTGAATTTGCCGCGCTGCTTCTACTGATCACTACTAGATGGAGCTATCAGCAATATTCTAAAAAGTGAGAGGATACAGAAAGGTTATATTAAGTAACTAAAGTTGTGAATAGAGAAGTGATAATTATAAACTGTAATTGTCGTTTCTTTCTTTACAGGTGAGATTGTGTAAATAATATCAATAATTGTTATAATATAAAATATAGTGAATAAAATTGCTTACTATGTTTACAGAGAAACTGATTTCAGTATATCCACCCCGCCTTCAATAATTGTCTTACACACATATATATATATATATTCATTCATCCGTTCAAAAAGTACACAATAATTTTGATCATTAACAATTTACTTTATTGGTTAAACAATCTAAGACGTTGAAAATTATAATCTAAAATAACTTCTCGTGTGTGGCTTGAGAAACATAAAAATCAGAGAGGTCAATGAATAGACGTAGTAACGACTTTTTTTCACGGTTTAATAATTTTTCAAATACTTCCCCGTTAAACTCTTAGCACATTTTAAAGCCTCGAAGGACAGACGAAAGGCAATCACTGTACCTTTGAAAGTATCTAGTCCCCTTTAGTAAAGAATATTTTCCAATGAAATTAACCATCTCACTATAAAGTAGAGGACATAGCCTATAGTTTTCAGTTTCTATATTGTTCGGTACAATAACTATAACTGGCAATATAATATATACAACCCTGACTAAATTACTTAGACTGTCATAACAATATCGGTAAACTTCAAATAACCCAAAATAATTTATTAGGATAATCACCAAGCTGATTATAGTTGGTTCAACAATGTAAACATTAATATTACAGATAAATTACCCACGCATGAGGAGATTCTACATTCGTACTTTGCAATGACCATGATGCAGATTTAACGATCGTTTGTTATCATCGTTAAAAGTACCCGATAGATTAAATATATTTAACGTGCTTTGTGTTTATTTTAGTGAGTGGCTTTTTTCGTACGTTCTGGTGTGTAGCTATGTCAGAGTAGTGTATATATTGGCTACATCAGCGGCTCGAAGATTACATTAGCAGCATGAGTGCCAAGGTGGCTCTAAGACAGGCTGAAGTATGTAACCAGATCAGTGAGAGATTGGGGAGACTCAATATCTCTGTAAACGCGGGTAAGAATTATCTTTTCAAAAAGGAAAAACTCCGCTGCCTACTAGTTACACAGTAGGAACGCAGCAAACCTCACCAGCCAACAACCTAGTATATCTGGGGATTAAAATGGACAGACACCTCCGTTTTAGTAACCATTTTACGAAAGAAGTTAAAGCAAACCTGCACGAAGTCTTACCGGCTTACGCACTTATTGACTTCCCCCAATCTATCACTGTGTCTGAAGCTACTGATCGACAAGAGTGTACTCAGACCTGCTCTGCTGTATGGTGCACCGCTTTTGTCATCTGACGTATATGACTGCTCGGAAACTCCAACAATTCCAAAACGGTATACTGATGAAAGTAGTCAGACATACTTCATTCGAGCAGCGGAGCAATAGTGAGCTTCACGAGATCTTTGAGCTGCCTACGTTGGATGAATTCATCCAACGTAGACATATCAAATGTTTTGACTCACTACAGTACTTGACAAACCCGGTGTTTAACACGATAACCCCCGCTCCTTTCCCCCATTAATGGCAGGACGCTGTCGCGGCAGGAACGCTTTAGTCTTAGGTTCTAGTTTTAGGATAAGTTTTTAGTTTTTCCCATTATTGTAAACTGAAGGTAAGCCTCATTACCTAGTATTGTATATATGTTGACTTTTTAACTTCAATCTGAAATTGTATTATATTTATGCCCTCCTTTGAATGCATCAGCGCATCGCAGAAAGAGGAGAAAATTGTAAATAGAAATTTTTGTTCATTGTAAAACTTAACAATAAAGGAGGTTTTGAAATTAAAAAAAAAAAAGATTGAACCCGCGGGACACCAGCTTGAGGAAGCAGCACGAGTGTAGTACCGTTGACTACTATCGATAATCGAAATAAATGTTCTCGCTCGCGATGACAACGACGTCATATCCCGATGACAACATAAACTATGACGTGAGATAACGGCCGGTAGGACCGTTACAAAGAGGTAGGAGAAGAAGAAGCCTAATTGTACGGGATGAAGGAGGCATATGGAACCCTTGGCCAGTCCGCACTTGCTCCCTCGGCCACTTGGCTACTTCACTACAAGGACTTACTCAACCACAGCTGTAGAGGCACAGGAAAGACCTGTGGATATCAGAATGTAGAAAGAAAACAATGTACAGTGCATTTCATTTTTCCATAACTCAATATAGAAAATTAATAATACAACCAATCAAATGAGATTGGAAGTGAATAAAAGTAACATACGGGAATGAAGAACATCCAGCGATGCTTCACTCATTTGAACAATGAATAAACACCTACTTCAGTTCCTCCGGGGGAGTCGTGGGGTGTCAGATAAGTCTTGCGTTGACATTCCAAATATGAGAGGATTCAAGTATAGTTTTTCCTCTGTGCAGGTATCTTGATGTAGTTATGTATTTGTGTGGTTGGTATGTCTGCCTGCAGTTTCCGACATACTTTGTTGGTTGCCATATAAATGCTAGTTTGAACGTTACCGCCAAACTTCGGCACATATGCTAGATGTCCCTACAGAGATCGAATGATGCTCCGAGTTGTAACCTCCTGAATATGGGTACTCTTGTTAAGACATTGGTCAAAGCTTATTATCGACAATTGTATTGATTCAGGTTAGTCATAAGTTTTATTTATTTATTGTAATATTTGTAGCGCTAGCTAATGTGTACATATGTTTAATATTACAGTTCTAAACTACATCTGCAAGCGTTCGATTTATAACCTGAGAACCTTCACCTCCTTTAAGTTTCTGAATTCGAAACGTACATAAATATAAGCACCATATGCCCAAACAGGCCTTAGACAGTTTAGTCAACGGAAATTTGATTGGTAATAATTCGTTATATGTTGTCAAAAGCATGTAAGGATCATATAATCGACAAATGTACACTAAACAAAGGGTGCCCGTAACTGAGACATCTAATTGTCCAGGCAACGAAGGTAAAATAGAAAAAAAACAGAAATTCAATTAAAGAAAAATTTAATAAGAACATTGTTATGGGCAATCTTTTAAGATTGTCTATCAAGTACTTTTTTGCTTTATAAAAATTTTGTATTGAGGTATCTGAAAAACACCAAAAAAAAATACCACTACCCCCCCCCCTGCTAGACCCCCCCCCCAACCTCGGCAACTTTTAGTGCGTTGAACAGGACACTCCCTCCAACAACTGTAGCAAAAATCAGACCTACAAGTTATATCTTATATGTACACATCGTTTTTCACATTGCTAGTATTGGTGTATTCATTAAAAAAAATTTAGCTTGTTTTTGAATAAAAACATTTTTAATTTTGTAAATTTAGTACTTTTTGCCAAAATCATACTAGTTTGCGAGAGATTTGAGAAAAAACAAAGAATGACCATTAAACCCCTGGCATTCGCCTTCCCCCCTCCGCGATGGGGACTTTTGGACACTCCCTCCAACAACTGTACCTAAAAACAGAAATCCATCATTTTTTTTGTTTGCAACCGTGAAAGTTTGGCCTTCGCTGGCTATAAACCGTTTACCAAGTTTCGATTGGAAGTGCCCGAGTTGTTAAATCTTACATAAAAAATTAATTTGTGTCTGGCATCAAGAATTGTCTGTGTTTTAACTTAACTTTTTTATTAATTATCAACTCCTATATTAATTATTAAGGTTATATAATTATAACTCTAATATGGTAGTCCTGAGCGGCTGTGGCTCTCGCTACTAAAATTATAAAATGGAAATAAATATGTAATGAACATTAAAAGTACACTTTTTTTTCATATAATATATAAACAAAAAAAAAAAGTAATGTTAGCAACTGGGTTAGTAATCTAAAAATAAAATGAAAGAAACATAGATAAAAAAAATATAAATATCTTTTCGCTTTAATAAAAATAAAAATGCATTAAATTCTATATTTACTAAATTTAATAGTGTCAATCACCAAAAGTCAATAGCCTTTAGCTCTGGGTAAGCCTCCACTGGCTTGTATCCTGTGACGCGGCTGGCAAAGGAACTTCCCAAGACTCGGCTTCCTCTTTCGCACGCGAGGAAGGTGACAAACATGTGGACTTGGGAGGCTTCTGGGCTGTTTGTAATTACTGTATGAATGAGCGAGTGAATGATTAATTGTAAATATGGTACTAATGAGAACATTTATCTCAATTACTTATTGCCCAATAAGGCAGATTTTAATTTTATCATAATAAAGCTGTTTAATAATAATAATATTTACGATTTGTCGTATTTTACCTTTAGCCTCTCAAGTATACAGGACGTATGATAGATAGTGTGGTGTTGACTAGTAGGTGGGTGTACTTATGTACTATGTGCGATAAATAATGTTGTTAAATATACAATAATGACTTGGTCCAGCGTCGGAGCATTCCAGTGCCGCGGTTCAGAACAATTATTTTCATAAAAAAAATAATTTTCGGTACCGTCGAAGTGGATGGCTGCGATTCAAAAGAAGCCTTAAAGATGTTCCGTTTAAATTGGTTTTCCACTCGACGCAAGCCCCACAGGGAGTCGAGGGGGCACAGGCTCTCTCTCCTCTTCAATTACCAAGAGTTATCTCAGCTCTAAATTAGACGAGCACAATATAGCTGCTCAATGGTTTTATTTCAAATAAGCTTCTCCAGCTCCAGGGCTTTTAATTTAATTTCAATATTTACCGTTGTCTTGGAACAATAATACCGGTCAATGGTACAAAAAATAAAGGGCTTAGGACTTGTGGGCTACTGACACAACAAAACCAATTCTAGCAACCTAAATTTCTTCCAAACATGGCAGGAGTTTATTAATAGAACCACCATCTCAAATTATAGCCACATTGCATCATTTTTCTTTCATAGCCCCTTTAAATTTAAAGGTAATTATATACAATTATAGATCCTCAGGCGAATCTATTTACAAACTAGTTTTGTATTTCCTGTAGCGTCGCTTCACTATATACAGGTTTTGTTATTTTATAAAACTTATATAATGAATAAACAAGTATAATGATATACATTATACGTGACTGGACTAAACTGACTAATAAAGGTGATGGGGCTCACCTTTTTGATCAACCTTAAAACTAACTTACATACTAATTCTTAACCTAATTTTTCCCCGACGGTCTTTGTCATCGATGAGGGAAGGGTGGGTCAGTGTTAAACACTGGGTTGGTTAGGTGCTGCAACGAGTCAAAAAACTTGATGTGTCTCGGGTGGATGACCCACCAAGGGTGCAGGTTAGTGTTCTTCAACCTCTCGAGAGAGGTATGTCGGACTACTTTTCGCATGATCTTATTCTGGAAATGTTTATTGCATAAAGAAATAAATATTAAATTTATTTGAATTCGGGTAAACCAGAATCCATGATGAATTGACTACAGAAGACAATATAATCTTTAATTTTTCTGTATTGTATTATACTATTAACGAAGCCCCGATTCGCCTCCTGAAAAGGAAATGGCTTCATATACTCTTTAAGTTTTATATAAATAATTCCTTTTTCTCTAGCTTTCATTTTTTTTTTTCGGTTCCTTACTTTCAAACTTTCAGCTCATTTAAAATACTATATTTCCAAAAAAAAAAAAAAGAAGTGAACATGCATTCGAAGGGACTAATAAGAATAATGTGTATGAGCGACCAAATTTATCTGGACGTAACAAGGAGCGATTACAGCTCGAAAGACGATAACAGGCTTTTAAAACAAAATACATTGAAAGTATTAAAAAAACAAACAAAAAAACATTAAATTTATCAAATAAGCAAAAAGTTACGATGTATCAACTCAAAGCTGAATGCTATATTTGGATAATTGTTCCTCGATGTCTCATATATATATATATATATTATATAATAATCCCCACAACGCTTAAGGAAATATTAAAGAAGTTAATGCAAAAAGAAATTATAAAGATGAAAGATTCGATAAATTTTTGTTAACAACAGAAAACATGAAACTAATGAGTCGGTTAGCTATTCACATTGAGAAGAATGTTACGAAATACAACTACGCTACATTACTGTTCACGATCGCATTGTTCAAAACCATAATATTTTTTGAATTATAAATTTCAAGTAAAAAAAATTTTAAAAAGGAGTATAAAACTAAAAAAATAAACTATTTGAAAAAGGTAGCATAAGGTAATACTACCATCTAAAGAGGATATCTTAATTTTCAAGGGATATATTGTATGATGGATCTTGACTGACTATCGTCCAAACAAGTTTTTTTTTATAACCAAAACCATTTATTATAATTTATTTGTTTATCTTATTTATTGTGCTCATAGAATCTGCGTTATTAGGCATTAAGTAATTGTAATAAATGTTCTCATTCATACCATATTTACAATTCACTCGCTCATTCATACAGTATTTAAAACAGCCCAGCCTCAAACCACATGGTTGTCTGGGGAAGCTCCACGCGCCACCGTCAGCCGCGTCACCGGAGGCTGACCAAGAGCGAGAGAGCCACAGACGCTCAGGACATGATTGGAAAAACTGGACATTGCCAGGACTCCCACTGTCACGTATTTATACCAGGTTACGAGGCCACTGCCGTTTTAGTCTTCGAGTAGGATTATAGGGACGAGCGGTGAAGTGTAATAACTGTGCCAGGGTATTAGGGTGGTTTATTTCAAAATATGAAGTTGACTGTGATGCGTCACACTTGGTTTTGGTTATGGCTTCGAAAAGGATTTTAGATAGTTTAGGTAAAAAATATAAGTAATTTAAGTATATTATTATTATTAGCCTTCGTGGTTTTTTTTTATGGGGTTTTGCTATTTCTTTTTAATTACATGTTGGAAATAAATTGTAAAACTTACATGGGGTTTCAAGCACAATCTCGATGGGAAATTTAATATATTCAAGGACTGTCACGACAGGTACTTGCTAAGGAGAACTCCTTCAGTACTGTCACGACAGACCTCCTTGTCTATACAACTTCCTCAAATTCAAATCTCGTAATACCAGATCCTGGCTATCCCACCTCCACACTCCCCATCCCTCACATATGCTTCATTTGATCGTTCTTTTCTTATTTGCACCATAAACATTTATAACTATTAGGGAGAGTGGAAAATAATGTCGTTTTTTTTTTTTTTACATTAAAGTCAAAAAATAAATTTTAAACAAGTTTTTGTTTTTAATCAATGATATACGTAATCACCCTCGTTATCAGCAACCTTTTGCCTAGTGTGCAAATTTTCAATGCCGAATCGATAAATGGGTCCTCCACGATAATCCAAAAATCTCTCTCCGCATGAATCGGCACGAAGTACAGCTAAGCCAGGTTTACAGTCCAAAAAGGCGCTTTCGTGTGTTTGGTGGAGTATTCGCGGGGTCGTTCATCGCTGATACCTGGAAAACTGTGAATGCAGATCTTTACAGTGAACAATTGGATCGAGTAAATCAATCTTTAATTGAAAATTGCCCAGCGATTGTCAATAAAAAAGCCGTTATTCCGCAACGCCTATTTTTTTCTACTAGAGCACTGGAAAAAATTAATGAATTGGGATGGGAGGTATTGCCTCAACCACCATACTAGCCCGATATCGGATTTCCATTTATTCCGATCGCTACATTTTCAAAAGTGGTAAAAAAATTTCAAAATTTGGATGATGTCCAAATTGCTATCTCCAGATATTTCGCACAAAAATCAATAGATTTTTATCGATTCGGCATCGAAAATTTGCACACTAGATGACAAAATGTTGCTGATTACATCATTGATCAAAAACAAAAACTTGTTAAAAATTTATCTGTTTAAATTTAATGTGAAAAAAACTATATTACTTTCCGGTCCCCCTAATATTTTCCAATCAATATTTCAATCTCTTAATCTTTATATCTAGATTTTATCAGTTCCTTATCTCAATGCAATGCAAGAATTCATAATATATTAAATTTGATTTCCGTTTTTATTGATTTTATTTATTCATCTTTATAAATATATATCACATCAAACTTTCCTACTCTCCCCTTTCCATTAATTGTTCCTATATTTCCCTCACAATAGCCCCAGCTAGAATTGTTAGCGAATGTCATTCAAAGCTATTCATTAATGTTATATATTATGTATGTTAAACTTAGTTGTACCTTTTTGTTATTTTTAGGAGAAAATGCCCCGGAATAAAATGTGTTTTTTCATTCATTCATAAAATATAATGCATCATAAAAACAACACCGGCTGAATCAAAGTTGAGAACATTATGTTAATGACTTGTTGTAATTATAGTTTAAAAAACAATCGGCAATCATGACTTTAGATGCTTACTGCGTACTCCAGAGAACAGTCTAAATCCGAGCACGGCCCATTACATAAATTCGGCCCGAGTTGCCGAAACAGGTCAATCACCAACGATCGGGCAAATAGCACGTGAGCTGATGAGCCGATGCCTCTGGGATCTTATGGAACCACAATTGAATGCTGGGCTGGGATATTGCTGTGATTGCATGCTAACCGCCATTGGAGCACTGAGCGCTTCAATTTCCGCTTGCTCGTTACAAATGATTTACCCATCATCGCCAGTCTTCCGTCCTTAGGCCCTTATTGCTCAAAACTCTTGTGACGCAATCTGCGATTTTTCTTCTGATACAAGTTAAAATGAACAGTAAAAAAATATAGTCATTCTAGGAGGACTTCATTCGAAAAAATATAAAATAAAAGCCGAAATAGTAAATATATAAGAAAAAAAGTAGGTAATAAAACATCCCAACAAAGGTCGGTTTGACATAAAGCAAACAAACCAATGAAGTAAACATGATGAAGACTCCCTACCGGCAAAGTTGTACCGCTTGACTTAGGGTTGAGGTGACTTATTTTTAGTGCTCGAAGAAGGAAAGTGCCTACGCCTAGCAGATAGAAGCCTGCACCCGACCTTCCGGGTACCTTCTAAAGGACAAACAAGCACCTGTGTCCAGGTATAACCTCCTGCCAACCGAATACCTTCTAAAGGACATCAAGCACCTGTGTCCAGGTATAACCTGCTGTCAACCGAATACCTTCTAAAGGACATCAAGCACCTGTGTCCAGGTATAACCTGCTGCCAACCGAATACCTTCTAAAGGACAAACAAGCACCTGTGTCCCGGAATAACCTGCTGCCAACCAAATACCTTCTAAAGGACAAACAAGCACCTCTGTCCAGGTATAACCTGCTGCCAACCGAATTCCTTCTAAAGGACAAACAAGCACCTGTGTCCAAGTATAACCTGCTGCCAACCGAATACCTTCTAAAGGACAAACAAGCACCTGTGTCCAGGCATAACCTGCTTCCATCCGAATACCTTCCAAAGGACAAACAAGCACCTGTGTCCAAGTATAACCTGCTGCCAACCGAATACCTTCTAAAGGACAAACAAGCACCTGTGTCCCGGTATAACCTGCTGCCAACCGAATACCTTCTAAAGGACAAACAAGCACCTCTGTCCAGGTATAACCTGCTGCCAACCGAATTCCTTCTAAAGGACAAACAAGCACCTGTGTCCAAGTATAACCTGCTGCCAACCGAATACCTTCTAAAGGACAAACAAGCACCTGTGTCCAGACATAACCTGCTTCCATCCGAATACCATCCAAAGGACAAACAAGCACCTGTGTCCAAGTATAACCTGCTGCCAACCGAATACCTTCTAAAGGACAAACAAGCACCTGTGTCCCGGTATAACCTGCTGCCAACCGAATACCTTCTAAAGGACAAACAAGCACCTCTGTCCAGGTATAACCTGCTGCCAACCGAATTCCTTCTAAAGGACAAACAAGCACCTGTGTCCAGGTATAACCTGATGCCAACCGAATACCTTCTAAAGGACAAATGAGCCGCTTTGATCCTTCTGATCCAACCCGCTGTGTGCAGGTAAATGAAGCAGGCCTGTATAAACGCAGCTGACCAGTCGACTTGGGCTAATTCCTCAATCCTTCGCCTACAGACCATTCCTGCCTATATCCGTCTCAAACTCTCCTGTATTAACAAATAGACCTCGTTCATTGAGGTGTGCACTCCCATAGGGTAGACGGTTGAACTAAGATCGTTCCTAGTCTTTCAATGAAGGGTAGTTCTCAGATGACGAGATCTGGACTTACAAGATTGTATAGAGAACGTCAATTGAAGGAGATAGAGTAAGTATGTATTTTTTGGTTGAAGAAGAGGTTAGACAGGGATCCAAAAAAAGGGAGCAGATATAAAAGATCATAGGATCCTTATCGCCGAAGTCATCTGTCACCACCTCATATATGTTTATTATAAACTACAATTGACAACAACAACTTTATTATGATAAAATTACAATCCGCCTCATTGAGCAATACGTAATTGTGACAAATGATCAATACCATGTTTACAATTTTCATTCACACGCTCCTCGGGTGCGAAGGAGGAAGCGGAGTCTTGGGAAGTCCCCCACGCTCCTCCGTCAGCCACGTCACCAGTGGAGGCTGACCATGAGCGCGAGAGCCACATTCGCTCAGGACATGTTTGGAGAAACTGGCCATTGCCAGGACTCCTACTGTCACGCATTTATAGCAGGTCACGAGCCCACTGCCGCTTTAGTCTCCGAGGAGGATTATAGGGACGAGTGGTCCAGTGCATGACTGTGCTAGGGGATTAGGGTGGTTGGAAAGGTTTAGTATAAACTAAAAAATAAAGTAAAAAAATTGACCCAAACCCGATTTTAATGAACATTTTTTATGAATAGATTAAGTTGATATGTTTGGAAATATTTGAGAAACTAAAACTGGACATGACCAAGTGGTCATTTGGGCCAGTCTGGTCGATAAAGGTAGACGAGAAAAGGAGCAGTAACTCTGGGCAGTCATAAATATGTTGATTCTGCGGAATATACCCCGGTATATGGAGAGGTCAGCATATACTTACTACACTTCTCCAGCCCCTCAGCTCCATATCCAGCTTATCGATAGTCCATTTCCCTCCGGAGGCCCGTATACTCCAGTCGGGCCATTCTTCTTACGGGATAAAACCTTACGTCCTTCATTTCTGCTAAGGTAACTCTCTCACTCTCTCTCTCTCTCTCTCTCTCTCTCTCTTTCTCTCTTCGGGCGGTGAAAATCGTTATTTATATCGGTCAGGACTAGTCAATCTATAATTTAACTTCCTACTCAACATTAACCATTAAGTAATAAATAATTTTAAGCACATAATCATGTTTTAGAGCGTCGAAAATATCCTGCATGCTACGACCGTATAAAATTTAATGTTTATCTTTTTATTTTTCGTTACGGTTACGAAAACAATTTTATTGACAGTCGGGACGTCACGATGGGGTGCCTGTTCACACTAGCCCTGGTGACAAGGGCGGATTGTTCGAGTTTATAACCTGGACAATCGTTTCATGACGGCGTTACTATCTGACTCCTTTTTTGATAGGTATGTGCCCCGACATTGCACTATGTTCAAGAGAAGAGGTACAGAGGTTTTTCATAAAGAATTAGTCAAGTTTTCAGAGTTCGAGCGGAAACCAAGCATCAACGCGTAAAGGTCACGAGAGACTAATTAACAGGGCCAGGAGCCCTGGCTTAAGTACCCTCTCTGTGAGGGCTGCAAGGGCCTAGGCCGGCGGTTGGGTTTCCACACATGTGGTGATGAACCGCGACCGCCACCTGATTACCCGACCCCTGGAGGGTAGAGACTGCAAAAGGGTAGTTTATGTTTATGGCTGACAGCTGGTGACCCTTCTCGTGTTACTTGCTTTGCCCCATCTTTTATTGCTTACACATTTACAATGATTTATATTCGTTCATGTTATTTACATTTTGTCTGTAATACATTTAGTTCATGTTATTTACTTTTGCTCACAATACATATGCAATAGAGTATAGGGTGATTTATCTTATGTAGTTAGCGGTCGCTACATTGGCATTTTAATGTGTCGTTTTAGCCCGCTAAAGCACCAAAAATCAGGGCGTCGAGATGTTTAATATGCTAAATACGATCCCAAAATCTAATTTAAAAAAAAAAATCGAAAATAAAGCTTAGTGCCGATGTAATGAAAAACTCAATGTTCAGAATATTCATCAAATATATTTTATAAATATGGCTAATCTTTTCGTGTTGTTTTCAAAATATCCTTTTTTTGAGGTATATATCCTTTATCAAGATTCCTCGATCCTCTTAATAATAGGAAAATATTTTAATATTTTATTCTAGGAGTATGTTATAAACATGGCTATCAAATGGAACTAAGTATTAAAAAATTTAAATTACAGGTAATGGGAAGTCGTACAAAACATCGGTATGCGCATAATTAACAATTGCCCTCGATACACTAAGTCAACCACAATGCTAACAGATCCACATTAATTTATTGTGAATTCCATATCCGAAAACTCATTAATAAGAGAATATTATTGAAATAACATTCACCGAAATTAAATTTTGTATCTACTGAATTGTTTTGTTTAACTTCTCTCTATTATATCTTATTTAGTATTACTATTGTTTTATTTTACTATGCAAATTTATGTTACGGTTGTTACGCGATGTTAATGGCCGTTTTTAACGACTTTTGTAACTGTGGAAACGTAAATCACATACTGTTCATCGAAACGCCGAGATAACAAAGTTCCCCAATAAAAATTATAAATATTTCTTAATATCCACTAAACGAAAATAAAATTACACTTAATTATGAGTTATAGAGATTGCTCTATAAACTTTATTTCCAGGCTAAAATGAAAGATATGAAAAATAAAGACCAAATTGTTCACTATATTGCAAATTTAATCCCAAAAGCTAATTTGAAAAAAAAAATCGAAAATAAAACTTAGTGCCGATGTAATGAAAAAATCAACGTTCAGAATTATCATCAAATATATATTTTATAAATATAGTCAATTTTTCGTTGTTGTTTTCAAAATATTCTTTTTTTTCTATATTTCGTATTTTCTTTGTATATCCTTTCTTAATTTTATAAGATTCCTCGATCCTTAATCCTAATCCTAATAATTTATGCACTTGATACTATTACAACTTAAAAGTTTTGCTTTAAGGTAACATTTACATATTTAGTCAAAAAGATTTTAAATTATTAAATCAAATGAATTTGGTTTTGGCGTGGGGTAAATAATAATGAATATTATAACAGAGCAAACATCGAAATCGTAAGTATAGAGCTATTTCTAGCAAGTAAATAGTTTTCATTTACGGTTTGAATCAAAAAATAATCTTCATATAAAATCTATAAAAAATGAACATTCCTTTCGGCATCCTGCCATGAAATGTCCCTTGTGACTTGAAAATGCAAAAATTCTCTTTTTCCCTCTAATTTTTTATTCTCTCCTGAGTATGGCCATTAATTTCTGGAATTTCGGAAAGCAATTTTGAGCAAAAAAAAAAGACTAAATAAATAATTTTTTTTCCCACACTGGTAAGTAATTTTTGAGCTGAAGTGCAATAACCTCGCACTAGTAATATCTAACGGAAGTAGTTCCATAGCTAAAACTACTAAGAACTTAGAAATTATCATGTTATAAAAGAAGACAATTCTACACCAAACAATGAAATAGAATATACCCGCCCAGCGCTTTATCATCATCGTCTTCAACGTGTTCACGGCTCTCTTTAAAACGTCCGTACCACTCATAAACCCTTGCTTTACTCGAGGTAGATTCGCCAAAAGCCATTGTCAACATTTCAAAAACTTTGATGCACTTTATTTGACAAAATTTAATACAAATTCATTGACCCATTATTTTTTTTTTTTTCGAAACTGAAAATCACCGAGAACGCCCAAACACGTATAACCATAGCGCCCGCGAAATCATGAAATTCTCGTTACTTTTTGATCAAACCTCGTATATCGTTATTCGAATATAATAATTCAATATTTCCTTACATAATATTATGAAAATATTCATATAAATATATTAGGGGGACCAGAAAGTAATGTCGTTTTTTTTTTTTGCCATTAAATTCACAAATAATATTTTTTAACACGTTTTTGTTTTTAATCAATGAATTAATCACCCTCGTTATCAACAACCTTTTGCCATCTTGTGTGCAAATTTTCAATGCCTGATCGATAAAAGTCAATTGGTTTTTGAGCAAAATATCTGGAGATGGCATTTTGAACTTCATCCAAATTTTGAAATTTTTTGCCACTTAGAAAATGTAGCGATCGGAATAAATGGAAATTGTTCACAGAAACTGTCTGCATTCACAGTTTGTCCAGGTTTCAGCACTTCAAAATGAAAAGACCCGCGAATACTCCACCAAACTCACAAAAACGCCTTTTTGGGTGTAAACCTGGCTTAGCTGTACTTCATGCCCATTCATTCCGCAGAGAGACACTGCATTTTGTGTTTTGGATTATCATAGAGGACCCATTTTCCATCTCCACTCTCACCCACCATACTCGCCCGATATTGCCCCCTCGAATTTCAATTTTTTCCGATCGCTAAAAAATTTGCGAATTCTGAATGCCATCTCCAGATATTTTGCTCAGTAGCCAATTGATTTTTATCGGTCCGGCATTGAAAATTTGCACACTAATTGGCAAAAGGTTGTTGATAACAAGGGCGATTACATCATTGATTAAAAACAAAAACTTGTTAAAAATTGATGTGTTTGAATTTAATGTGAAAAAAACAACACTACTTTCCGGTTCCCCTATTATATGCGAATGAATGAAAACGAAGAAGGAAATATGTTAGAAATTTAAAAAGAAAAGAAGTAATATATAGAAGTTGAAATATGTCATATAACTACTTATGTAACAGCCAGTAGTAACCGCAACTTGGTGGTTAGAAAAATTAAAAAAAAAAAACTCATTAAAACATCATTAATAATGATCAAATGGAATGTCGAGCTAGCTCGAATGACAAATTAAATAAAACAAAGGGGTAGGGGAGCACTTAAGAGAATTGCGTAGGGTTGAATATTTATTTAATGAGATAGATCAAACGGTCGAGTACAAAAGGGCTGGGTAGTTATTTGATTCTACTTTTTCATATTTTTCCTTTTTTTTTTCGTTTTCTTTCGCCAAGTGGTCTGTAATAAGCCCTTTGAAGTGGTAGAGAATGAATTTTTATCACTACGCAATCATAAAGCAACGGCAATGACTAGTAGACAGTGAACCAAAAAACAGGAAAAAAAATTTTTATTTACAATATTATAGTAAAGATCTACTCCCGATACAAGGCTAGGGATAGAGGAACTGAAACGAAAGGGCTAACTACCCTAGCAGGTACTCCTAGTACAAGGTTCCTATCACTCCAAATATTTTATATTTTTCCCACATCCTAAATTCGACCTAGAGAGCTTCGAAAAAAAAACAAAAAAAAACAAAAAAAAAAAACTAACTACCCTAGTTGTACTTCGTCGGGGTAACCCTACCCAAAACTAATTTTTAACAATATCATGAAAGAAACAATCACCAAACTAGAGAGTCTAAGTTTTGCAACCAGTAACGTATATAACAAGAAAAACCTGTCCACTACAAGACAGTCGTTAAACCGGTAATATTATATGTGACGGAAACCTCTTGCCTCCCCAATCTAGAAAAACTACTGAGAATAGAACAAAGAATCCTAAGAAAGATCTACGGTCCCAAAAAGACACAAGACGTATACAAGCTAAGATCCGACCAGGAAATCTACAAAGACACAAAAGACCTAGAAACGGACATATGGTAAGAATGGCCCCGGAAAGACTAAACAAGGAAATATTCCAGAAAATCCGAGGATACAAAAGCTGAAGGGGATACACAAAGCAGATGAAGGAAGAAACTGAAAGACTAGGAATAACGGACCAGGATTGTCAGGGCGGAGAAAGATATAGGAAAAGACTGAAGGAAATCAAGGTTCTTGTGGGAAAGAAAAAATCGAAAAAGGGAGTCGCGTAGACAGAAGAAAGAAAACAAAAGCACGCAGAGATAATGAGGGAAAATGGAAGGAAAGGAATAACAAAAACAAGTAAAGAACCAAAAGTAATAATATTCGCGTGGTCTTTAAGGCCTTGCCGTGACAAAAAAAACTCTTTATTATTAAAAACTACTAACAATAATGGCATAATTTATAGTAAATGCTATTTCTGAAGGAGATGCGACTGCAGGAGATAGACTGCCCTAGATCAGCGTTCTGCAGAGTTCAGGGAACGTATAGGGTAAGATTCAATGCGGCTTGTTTGTCCCTTAGTAGGTATTCGGCTCAAGCATTTAAATCTCACTGCAGGGTCTACCTGGACGAAGGTCCAATCAAAAGTCCTAAGCACCTTGGGTCTCGAGTCGGCTCGACCTCACATCAGACCCAACACTCGATACATATTATCTTTAGCTCGAGATAGACAAATTGCTACAACACAGGGCAATCAGGTAGACACCATTGCTGGCGGGGCTCCAATTTCTTTCTTTCTACTGCTCAGTTCACGTCCAACCAGTGCATCAAAGCTATTCAAAAAATGAGACTAACTCTAATCCTAGGAGTAGTAGCCTCCATTTTCTATGTTATTCGAAATATTATACTCGCTCATTACACTGATTAAATACGAAAATTGTATAATTTAAATAAACTATATTAACAAAAACTCACAAAGAAATATTTACTGTCCTGAGCGACAGTTTCATTAAACCTTATCTGTTTCTAAAAATCGCTGTTCAACAAATAAAAAAAATGTGTTAAACAATAGTTTCCTTCACATGTCTTTTATCTTTCATCGTTAAAAATCATAACATTTATTTTGTTTGTTTTAGTCAAACATGTATACTACAAGGATTCCCGGCTTGCATATTTTTTTTCTTCATATCCCCTTGTTGCAGAATTCAATATAGATTCTACAAACTTAAACTAAATATTAACCTAATTTTCCCCGACAGTCTGTTGCCATCGATGCGGGAATGGTGGCGCATGAACACACCCACCGACGGCACACCAAGCAACGGGTGCAGGTCGGCGTTCTTTAACTGCGCTCGAGAGAGTTATACCACTTTTCTGATAATCCCATTCTGGAATTGCTGGAGACTTTAAGCTGTATTGTCAGACAAGTGAGTATATAGCAGGGCACAGCAGAGATGGCCGGAGGATACATTTATATATCATCAGTTTGAGACGAAGCGGCAAGTTTCATTACTTTCATTAATTTCATTACTAAAATAAGTAGATTTTTTTTTTTTCTTAGCTCTCTAATTATAAGATTATGGATGAGGGAAAAATAAAGGAATATTTGGTTGAGCGGATCCTTGTACTAGGAGTACCTGCTTGAAGGTGGTGTGAGGGAATTAAGGAGTGTGGGAAGCCTCGGTAGAGGTTGATTGTTGCGGTACAGTGGTGAGTAAAATGAGTAGAGAAATACCTATCCATTTTTATACCCAGATAGTTGACATTGAGAAAGGATTTGATTTCAGTTTTATCATTATTTTACTTTAAATGTTAGTTAAATCATGGAATATTAAGTCACTGATAGCTCGGACTGCAAATCTACTGACCGTACTGTTTTCAATTATTTATTTATATCTGTATACAATACTTATATTTGTTATTGCATTTTAACAAAAACTAACGAACGAATTTCGATATTATCGATACATCAATTTCAATGAATATAAAGTCAGATTAATAGTCATTTTCACGAGCACTGTGGCAGAATTCACAGACACAGAGACTGGAGCCTTCGGACTCGGCAATAAAAATATTTCGACAATGCTACGAAGGGTAAATTACACCCACAAATTATAAGCCCATCCTTATAGTGACATTATACTATCAGACGGGTACAAACCAGCAAATTAAAACTCCTCTTAAGATATTGAGCACTTTGAAGATAATGGGATTGGAGAGTCCCTGGCGCTCTCTTACAAGAGGAAATTCCGACTAGGGCATAGGTCACACCGGGTTTGAAGAGAAAATAGTTCGCCTTGAGTCGATCACGAGGACCACTCCAGAGGTGACTGGATATTTCCAGCACTTTTATTTATCGCTTCGATTCCAGTACCCAGCAATAGGAAATCAAATAGGCGTGTGCCAGGCGGGCTGATGGTAATTAAGTCAATTTACGCGTTTTACTAAGGCTTGGCCTCAATTTTCAAAACAGTTACTTCCATTCATGAAACAAGAAAATTATACACCACGCAATGAAATAGAATATAATTCAATAGTTCATTATATAAAAATATACCTATAAATATAAATATGATTTTATCTATCTGGATAATGAGTTGAAGTAGGTAATGTTTTTTTTTTGCTCTGAACAAAGACTCAATTGCGTTTCTCTCTACAAGAAAAATACAAGATTTAAAGCCTTCCTTCCTTTAACTTTACGTTCCTCACTTTAACTTTACACAACTCCAAATTTTAACGCTCTCTCTGTGACTCCTAGTCACGCCATTCATTAGTGAGCTCTACTCTGCTGCCGCCGCGCAGGTCATCGGTCCCAGGCGGATTTTAAATTAAGTAAAATTGATTACTGGAGACGTATTATTTATATAAATATGTATATGCGAATAAATAAAAAAATAGACAAATTTTCAAAAAAAAAGTAATATATGCAATTTTTCAACTTTATTTCTCAATGGTATGAAATAATGACAATATATTTGAAGATTACTTTCTAGATGTATTATTATTATTAATTTGTAAATGAGGTGTAGGCAGTCCTTGCATCAGTGGGTTTGGTTGTCCGTCAAGGAAAGATTCTATGATCTTCTTACGCAGTCGTGAAGAAAATTTGAGATCAGCGTTGAAGTGTATAGTTCCGTAACTCTAAAATAAGTCTTAGAAGTTATAATTTAATAATATTTCTATTGTTCATGTTAGTCTTAGAATGCGTTAATTTGGGCTCCGTATTTCCGAAATTGGTTTAAGTAGTTTTAAACGTTGGTCTAATAAATGCCCTATTTCTAAGTAGGTCTGTTATCAAGTATAAATCTTATTGTATATTGACTGGTGTTAGTGCCAAAATTTGATTATTTGCCCAAGCTGCTGTCAAGGAAAAAGAAACAGTACTTGTTAAGGCCAGATAAAGTTTTTATTTTGTTAAAAAAGTAAAGTGAATTGAATCATGATTTTTTTATCTTTATTTAAAAAAATAATTTGTTTGTTAAATTTAATTATTTATTATTTTCGTCACTGACGTAAAAAACTGTAAAAAAAAAAATCGTTATTTATTAGATCGTTTATGTAAAATTTGATAATGTAATTTATGTTCATTTATATTTCGTAAGATTTAAATTGTAATCTAAGTTAAATGTGAAATAAGGGAAATAGCTAAAGAAGAATTCCGTACCTTGGACCGTGGTACTTTTGACTTTTGGTAGGGGAACTTGTGGACCCAAGCCCCATTTTCGTCAGTGTTGAGGTAACGTCTGAACGGTTAAGTTGTACCGATCTTAGACTTGAATCGTCCATTTGGCCAAAAATTTCACCTCTGAGATATTTAACGTTTAAAACTGTGTTTAACGTTCCTTCTCAAACGTATTATTTTTTACGTTGTGTCTTCAACGACGTGAGAGTGTTAATGGTTCATTCTCTGAATTTCCTAAAATTCACGACAGGAAATTACGAACTTTTTCCGTTCCCCTTGGAGATTTCCCTTGGATAGGAAAATTGGAATTGCCGCCCGGCGGTTGGTTTTTTTGAGCATCAATCTGACCACGGCAGCGCTACGCTTTGTCTACAACCTACAATTATTGAAATGGCCTACTATTTTCGATTTATCAAAAGAACGATCTATTTGAATTAAAATTACGGAA
The DNA here is from genome assembly GCA_930367205.1 of Acanthosoma haemorrhoidale. NCBI lineage: Eukaryota > Metazoa > Arthropoda > Insecta > Hemiptera > Acanthosomatidae > Acanthosoma > Acanthosoma haemorrhoidale. Next base: position 187,649,479 of record OV884011.1, read on the forward strand.
TATTTTATTGATAAATTTCATCGCCATTTTAAAGAAGATTATAAATTATAAACTTTAATTTTGATTATTTATTTTATTTAAATCGCGTTATATTTAAATTAGTTGAATTTATTGAAAATTTAATTATTGTGACTAAAATTTGGTTAATTATCTTAATTATTAGGATAAAAGATATTTTTATTTTGAAACAAGTCTATGTCTTTCTTACATTGGTAAATTTTATATTATTACTAACCAGGCCTGGGTATTTTATTTTTGATCCTCATTTTTTTATGAAATTTTGATAACATTTTGTTTAATTTTGAATAAATGTATTGTGATTTGGCATAAATTCTTATTTTCATTCATTTAACAGTTCACTAGTTTATGCTAATGAACCAGCCTGCTTTTGAATTTTCACTTGGAAGTATATAATACTCCACGGGTAGTAGCAATTTACAGTACTCAAATTTGAAACTGTTTGATTTTTATTCTCAACTTTTCATAATTCGGTTTAATTGTTGTGGCAAAATTCGAAAGACGATTTTTCCCATGCTTATTTCAAATGAAGCCTCTATCTTCAGACTTATGGCAATTAAAATCAAGTTATCACTTATATAAACTCCAAGTGACCTCTAAATGCCTTATATTGAAGGCCATCATTTCATATTGCAACTTAGTTATTATTATTATAAATAATTATATAATTAGGTATGTGATTCTTTATGTATTTCTGTATGTGATTCTGTATGATTCTATATAATACTGTATGTGATTATTGAAGGCCATTATTTCATATTGCAACATAGTTATTATTATTATAAATAATTATATAATTAGGTATGTGATTCTGTAAATCTTCTGCGTGTATTTCTGTATGTGATTCTGTATAATATTGTATGTGATTATTGAAGGCCATTATTTCATATTGCAACATAGTTATTATTATTATAAATAATTATATAATTATGTTTGTGATTCGACAGTTTTAGTGATTATTACCACAAGGAACCTGATCCTGAGATTTGTTGGATTCCATAAGTCCAAAATTGGTTTCAATAGAAGTCAGTATGTCAATTACAATAGTTTCTGGGACAAAAGACGTTTTGAGATTGGTCTGTTTGTGTACTCCTCGTTAATGATTATTTCTCCGTGTTGTAAGATTTTAAAATTTCATATGATAGGACCGCCATACTAGGACAGATAGATTGACAACAGCTGATTTTCCTGTTTGAATGTAGAAACTGTTCCTTGCGAGCGACGGTGGGCAATAAAAACTCAAACCTTGTAATAAAAAACAACAACATAATATACGTTTCAGCGATAAGGGCCTAATGAATAAATGTAAGACAGCGCAGAGCTGATGGGACCGTTGGTGAGAAGAGGTGCTCTTTGAGAAGACGGGGGTTCGGGGGGCCCTGGGCTGGAGCTGGCTATAAAACCACTTTAACGGGAGCCATTAAGAATGTTTTGGAAAAAGCGTTAAGAGTGAGATTCCTGCCTTCTTTGGTTTCCCGTCGCTGAAACTTACATCCTCGCTTTATCCCTGGCGTTTTAGGAGGATAAACATATTTATATATAGCATTAGGCCCTCCTCGCTCTCTCGCTCTCTCACTCACTCAGGAGGGAGAGTGCTACCGCATTTTATACAAGATATCGGGATGTTTAACATAAAAGGCAAATTTAAAGGGGTAAAAGCATTCTACTTAAGCTTGAAATTGGATAAACTCAAAGAGCATCGTTAAGAAGAGAGAAGGAATGCACACCAAGGCTAAATAAACCCCACAAGTTACTATTACATTGTGCTTCGTCCATCACCGACCCACATTTCCTCTTTTCTCACCGCATATAAACCATAGCACATAGCACTAGTATCAGCGAAAATTCAAAAAATAATATTTATATTAAGAGGACCGCCAAGTAATGACGTTTTTATTTACATTAAAGTCAAACAGATAAATTTTTAACAAGTTTATCAGTAATCATAACATAACAGTAATCACCCTCCTTAACATCAACCTTTTGCCATCTAGTGAGCAAATTTTCAATGCCGAATCGATAAAAATCAATTGGTTACAGAACAAAATATCTGGAGATAGCATTTTGGACATCATCCAAATTTTGAAATTATTTGCCACTTAGAGAATGTAGCGATCGGAATAAATGGAAATCCGATATCAGGGGAGTATGGTGGTTGAGGCAATACCTCCCAACCCAAATCATTATATCCAGGGTTCTTGTGGAAAAAATAGTCGCAGTGCGGTCTTGCATTATTGTGTTGCAGAATAACGCCTTTTGTATTGACAATCGCTGGGCAATTTTCAATTAAAGACTGATTTACTCGATCCAATTGTTCACTGTAAAGATCTTCATTCACAGTTTTTCCAGGTGTCAGTAATGAATAACCCCGCGAATACTCCACCAAACACAAAAAAAGCTCATTTTTGGAGTGTAAACCTGGCTTGGCTGTACTTCGTGCCGATTCATGCGGAGAGAGATTTTTGGATTATCATAGAAGACCCATTTTCCATCTCCATAATCTCCCGATATTGCGCCATCGAATTTCCATTAATTCCGATCGCTAAAAATTTGAAAATTCGGATGATGTCCAAAATGCCATCTCCAGATATTTTGCACAAAAACCAATTGATTTTTATCGATTCGGCATTGAAAATTTGCACACTAGATGGCCAACGGTTGCAAACGAGGGTGATTACATAATTTATTAAAAACAAAAAATTGTTAAAAATTTATTTTTTGATTTTAATGTACAAACAAGCATTATTACTTTCCGGTCCCCCTATCATAAACCATCTGGATATTTTAAATGCCAATACATACCGAAACAAAAGGGCTTAGGGCATGAAATATGAAAAAAAATGTTTTTCTAACTGCATCAATTTTTGTATTTGAATTTGAGACATACTATGTCAAAAGTTCAACTGCTACTAACAACCCGTAACGACTCGATTACATATTTCCATAGGTAAAAGTAAATATAAAATCAAAAGAATATGATAACAGTTCAAAACGAGAAAGAAATATTATTTAATTTTTTTTTTAATGTCGATTCGATTTTTTTAAGAAGAGTCTAAGTTATCTAAATTAAAAAATCCTGTAGCACAATATACATCCTAGCAATAAATGATACAATGAAATAAAAATTGAATAAGAAAAAAAACAAAAAACTCACCATCAAAACTCCTGAAGATTCAACCTGAAAAATGACAATTAATTAAAATTATTATTTCATAACATACAATATTTATTTTTCAAATTACAAAAAAAAATTGTGTGTGTGATACGAACCACCGTATCTGATCTTAAAACTATATTAGTTAGGGTATAGGAAGTACAAAAAAAAAAACTAACTGCTGAAGATACTGACCACTCAATAGTTTCTTTGAGATTTCAAAGAGGATTTTTTTCAATATCTTTGCGCTGAATAAATTAAAACTGATCTGTAGGACTCTTCATTTTACATTTACGAAGTAAGAGGAATAGAGCTATGGGGGACAGTAAAAAACCTCGAACATCAAGCGCATCCAATCCTTTCAATCAAAAGTCCTGAAAACAATAGTAAATGCCACTTATTACGTCAGCAACGAAACCCTTCATAACGATCTTAATATAACCTACATTCTTGAACTCATCCCTTCCAAATTGATGAAATTCCATAGTAACCTATCCAACCACCCTAATCCTCTAACAAAGTCATTGCACTACTCATCCCTATAATTCTCCTCGGATACTAAAACGGCAGTGGCCTCGTGACTTGCTATAAATGCGTAACAGTTGGAAAAATAAATAAATAAAGCTCACTTGCTACGTTTTTTAATAATGTCTTTATTTCACTTAAACGTTCACACAGCTAACCATAGTTTCAACAATAGCAGAGTTGAAAACAACTTAATTGTTTAAACCATTGTCCACATTGTGAAGATTTAAGTGAAATAAGATAATATCAGAAACGTGAGTTTTATGAATTATTATTATTTTTGTTTTAATTCTGCTATAAATACGTGACAGTGGGAGTCCTGGCAATGGCCAGTTACTCTAATAATTTTCTGAGCGGATGTGGCTCTAGCGCTCTTAGTCAGTCTCCGCTGGCTTGTATCCAGTGACGCGACTGAGGTAGGAGCGTGGGGGACATCCCAAGACTCCGGTTCCTCTTTGGCATGCGAGGAAGGTGACAACCTGTGGATTTGGGAGGTCTCTGGGCTGTTTGTAAGTAGTTTGTGAATGAAAATTGTAAATATGGTATGAATGAGAACATTTATCTCAATCACTTATTGCCTAATAAGGCAGATTGTAATTTTATCATAATAAAGAAGTTATATATACTTCATCCCTCGCAGACCCTTAAATATTTTCTTTTTTTCAATACACACGCAGACGAAGAAACCTCAGGCGAGCCAAAACCAAAGAAAATTACACAATTTACGCGTCAGAGCAAACTGATATCGATAATCCCCTTGCCTCAAATGAAATACTATCGATAGAACAATAGCAACAATTCGAGATCCCCGTTGGATTCTGGGCGTTTCGTTAAACTTCATGAAGAACCGAATGACAAATATGGCAATTTGAACTTGCCCAACGAAGTATAACTAATACTGATGACCCCAGATGAAACGAAACATCTTTTGCACAGGCTAAAGGCCAAAAAAAGAACCAGAAACCACAACAGTAGACAGCGTCGTTACTGCCACCCGCTGCATCGAGGAACAGCCATTACCATAACAAGCGAACATACCGAACTATTGGCAAAAAAACGATATAAATATTCACCAATAGGTTACATTCCCAAAAAAATATTTATGCGTTCTTCCAAGCTCGGTCCCATCCGAGAGAATTTTCTCAAATTCCGATGGAGTAATCAGCGAAAGCATGAGCCAACAAGTACACATAGACAATTAAATGTTGCTGGAGTAATTTTTAATAATAAATCTCTTCTAGCTATGTGTCAAATTATATTTAATTATTATATTAAATTATATATTTAAAAAGAATATGGAAACTTTATTGTCAATACATGTTCCAGTATCCTTTCCATGTTCAATTGTACTGGGGATAACATAATGATATGTATATAAAAACAAAATTGTTTTTTTTAATTACAGGAAAAGTAAAAATTAAAACCTACTAAATAAAAAGAACAAAACCCTTATTTACAACAAATAAATAGTAAATATTTACCAATTCAATTCCGCCGGAGACACGTCAAGTTTTTTTTACTCGTTGCAGGACCTAACCAACCCAGTGTTTAACATTATGACCCCACCCACATCCATGGCGACAGACTGTCAGCAAACAATTAGGTTAAGAATTAGTATGTAAGTTAGTTTTAAGTTTGATCAAAAAGGTGAGCCCCATCACCTTTATTAGTCAGTTTAGTCCAGTCACGTATAATGTATATCATTATACTTGTTCATTCCATTATATATTTTTTATAAAATGACAAAACCTGTATATAATGTAGCGATGCTACAGGAAATACAAAAATAATTTGTAAATGCCTTAGGATCTATAATTGTATTTAATTATCTGTAAATTTAAACGGGCTATGAAGAAAAAAAAATTACCAGTTAAATAGAAATGTTTACAAGGACATTATTTACACTATAACATAAATATTAACAATTTAAATAATTTATTTTCAGTTTTGCAATACATCCTTAGTTCTTTTGTGTATGTATCTTTTGAGAGAATGTTTATTGTCGTTCTTTGTTTGTTTATTTGTTTATGCGAATCTCCCGAATCAGTGGATTTTCTAAAGCTATTTATTTACTTAAATAATTTACTGTTTGAAAAGGAAGAAATTCCTGAAATGTGCAGAGCTGTAAGTCGCTGAGCTTAAGTTTTTTTAACTTAAAATACAAAAACATTTTGTATATGATTTTTTCGGCTTTGTCAGTTTTCCTGATCAGTACGTTTTCTGGAGAGGTTAGGAATCGTTTTAGGGCCAAGCACATATTTAATACATAACACTGTAATTGGTAGTGCCATATATAAAGATTTTATGTTTTACCTAAATGTGGAGCAGTGAGAATCAATATGTTATTGCAGTTAACAAGTAAGATTCTTGAAATGGCGTTTGCTATCTCCAAGTATTTCGATGGTGAATCGATTGTATAAAGTCGATATAATCGTGACAGTCCATTGTGAGAGGAACTACCGGTCATCCCTACGGCATATGCGAAAACAAACACCAATCAAATAAACCTTCCGGTGTATGAGTGGCATACATATTTAGTATTTGGCCACTGAAAATCCAACCAATTGGGACCGGTTTCTAATGAAAACTCGCATACATCAAAGAGAAAAAAAAACTTTAAAATTCTGATACTTGAGAGGCTAAAGGTAAAATACGACAAACTTTAAATATTATTATTAAATAATATAATATAACAATAATTACAATACAGATAAAATCACAATCTGCCTTATTAGGCACAATTATAAGTAATTGTGATAAATGTTTTCATTTCCCTCGCAAGCGAAAGAGGACGAAAGAGTCTTGGGAAGTCCACCACGCTCCGTCAACTACGTCACCGGATACTAGCCAGCGGAAGCTGACCGAGAGCGCGAGAGCCACATACGCTCAGGACATGATTGAAGAAACTGGCCATTGGCACTCCCACTGTCACATTTATAGCAGGTCACGAGGCCACTGCCGTTTCAGTCTCCGAGGAGGATTATAGGGGTGAGTGGTGCAGTGCAATGACTGCGCTAGGGGATTAGGATGGTTGGATAGGTTACTATGGAATTTCATGAACTTGGAAGAGATGAGTTTAAGAATGTAAGGTATATTAAGATCGTTATGAAGGGTTTTGTTGCTGACGTAATAAGGGGCATTTACTATTGTTCTCAGGATTTTTGATTTAAAGGGTTGGATACGTTTGATGTTCGACTTTTGTGCTGTCCCCCGTAGCTCTATTCCGTATGTCCAGATTGGCTTAAGTATAACTTCGTAAATTAGTAATTTGTAAATATTAAAACTGATAATTTGGGGTGTTGTATTGAACTGTGATTGCTTTGTGGCTGTAAGAGTTGTTTAATCGTTTACAACACTAGTAGTAGTGTTGTGTGTTTGTTGATTTTTGTATACGATATTGTAATTCCCTTAATGTTAAGTCTAACCAAATTTTTATAATAGGTTTGAGGATGACAGGGGCTGTTGAAAGCTCTTGTCAATTAGAGGGAAGTTTTCCGAGAGAACCGGACATTGGTGTCATTTAAAATATAAATTATCTAAAACCAAAAGGCCATCATAACCCGTTTTTTCATGCACTATGAGTTTGTTTTAAGAAATGAACGACCCGATAATTTTATACTCCGATGAAGACACAAAACAAAAAACTATTAATTATCAGAGACCGGACTGAAGGGTAGAGACGGGGCATTGTAGAGACCAAGCATTGGCAATCTAACGAAGGATCTGTGTGAATGAAGAGAGGCTTGAATGGAGTATTGACTGGATGACAAAGAGGGACCCAGTGTCTATCGTGGGATGCCGCCGGTGACCAGATGTTAGCCAGCAGTACTCCAATACCACGCTCTGTTCGTATTATAGCAGTCACTCTTTGTGCTTTCCTTCTTCTATTCGAGTCCCGTTCGGATGGGGAATGGCCGGTGTCCTCACCTTTTATTTGTACCCGATCAGGCGGAAGTACGATCTTTAGATCTTAGTTATCTTCTGGCCTCTGTATGGAAAGATCTTAAAATGGGGCCTGACTTTTTAAACGCTTTGGCTCAGTCTATTTGTACCAAAAAATAATAGGCATTGGATCGGTGGTATATACCTTTCAACTTTTAGATATATAAAATAAATTAAAGAACATACAGACATGGCTACACGGTAAAAAATTAACATTTCGTATTCGAAGAAGACATGAAAAAAAAAGATTTTTTTTTTCGACAACATGGTTTATGTTATGTTGCTTTTTTTCTAGATTTTTTTCTCTATAACGCCTAAATTTTCTTCATATCGATCCATAAGTTTGTTACTATCAACGCAGAGTCCGCTTAATGAGAAGCTATTAGGAAGAAACAGCTACACATGGTCATTATCACGCTTGCGTAGGGCTATTTCTTTTAGCGGAGTTTAAGTTAAAAAATAGTAAAAAAAAACAACAAAAAAATCAAAATTTTGACTTTTATCGAATTCCAATAACTGGACTTTTTACACGCTTTGGGTCATTTTATTTGTACCAAAAAATAATAGGTATTGGAGCTGTGGTATACATCATTAAAATTTCAGATGGATAAAATAAATTACAGAACATACAGCCATGGTTAAACAGTAAAAAATTAACATTTCGTATTCGAAGAAGACATGAAAAAAAAAGATTTTTTTTTTTGACAACATGGTTTATGTTATGTTGCTTTTTTTCTAGATTTTTTTCTCTATAACGCCAAAATTTTCTTCATATCGATCCATAAGTACCAAAAAATAATAGGCATTGGAGGTGTGGTATACACCATTAAAATTTCATATGGATAAAATAAATTACAGAATACAGCCATGGTTACACAGTAAAAAAATTAACATTTAATAGTCGGAAAAAATGATTATTTTTTTTTACAATTTTAACCACTGTTTTTTATTTTTATGGTTTCTATGTCCTTTTTTATCTAAAACATTAACGATTATGTTTTCACTCCCCTGGAGATTATAAGACAACTTTTTTTTTTTCATGACTCGACGACATGAAATATAATCCCAAATCAATAAAACGTTAATTAAATTTTTCCTGACTGGATTTTAACTGTAAAACGAAAAATGTTTTTGTAACTCTACCCTCCTTTAAATGCATATTATGCTATCCAGGAAAAGGAGCCATAAATCTGTAAATTTGTTCATGTTATTGTTCATTTGTTTGTAAACAATTTTTGAATAAAGGGATTTTGAAAAAAAAAAAAAAAAAAAAAACCCTGACTGGTTATTACTTACATATAATTTGATCTAAATTTTATTTTATTTTTTTAAATACATATAAAGGAAACAAAGGAAGTAAAAAGAAAAGATTGCGAAAACACTCCAGGGAATTCCTTATAATTTATTTGCTATTGCCAACTCGGTTACTACCGAGCAAAAAATCCTTGTTTCGTAGCACTGTTTAATAATGTTGGATTAAAACCACGGATGAAAAGAAACTAAAGACTAAATAATTTTTGAATATTTTAAAGCCTCGAGGAATAATAATACTTAAAAATTTCATAGATATTATGTAATATTTACGACCACTGTCATAGAACATACAGACAGACAGTTAAAACATCTTGCTGCATCTAGTGTATGGCAAGATCCATCTAGTGTATGGCAAGATCCTTCTAGTGTATGGCAAGATCCATCTAGTGTATGGCAAGGTCCATCTAGTGTACGGCAAGGTCCATCTAGTGTATGGCAAGGTCCATCTAGTGTATGGCAAGATCCATATAGTGTATGGCAAGATCCATATAGTGTATGGCAAGATCCTTCTAGTGTATGGCAAGATCCATCTAGTGTATGGCAAGGTCCATCTAGTGTACGGCAAGATCCTTCTAGTGTACGGCAAGATCCATCTAGTGTATGGCAAGATCTATCTAGTGTATGGCAAGATCCTTCTAGTGTATGGCAAGATCCATCTAGTGTATGGCAAGGTCCATCTAGTGTATGGCAAGATCCTTCTAGTGTATGGCAAGATCCATCTAGTGTATGGCAAGGTCCATCTAGTGTACGGCAAGATCCTTCTAGTGTACGGCAAGATCCATCTAGTGTATGGCAAGATCCATCTAGTGTATAGCAAGATCCATCTAGTGTATGGCAAGATCCATCTAGTGTATGGCAAGATCCATCTAGTTAATGGCAAGATCTATCTAGTGTATGGCAAGATCCATCGTGCCAGCGAGTACAGACGACTTTAGAGCCATTAGACCAATCCACACTGGATTAGACCTAACAGCGGGTCCTGAAAACAATAGTAAATGGCCCTTATTACAACAGCAATAAAACCCTTCAAAACGATCTTAGCATACCTTACGTTCTCGAACCCATCCCTTCCAAGTTCATAGTAACCTATCCAACCACCCTAATTCCCTAGCACAGTCATTGCACTGCACCACTCATCCCTACAATCCTCCTCGGAGACTGAAACGGCAGTGGCCTCGTGACCTGCTATAAATGGGTGACAGTGTGAGTCCTGGCAATGGCCAGTCCTGAGCGTCTGTGGCTCTCGCGCTCTTGGTCAGCATCCGCTGGCTCTTATCCAGTGACGCGGCTGACGCAGAAGCATGGGGGACGTCCCAAGACTTCGCTTCCTCTTTTGCATGCGAGGGAGGTGACAACCATGTGGATCTGTGAGGTCTCTAGGCTGTTTGTATATACTGTATCTATGAGCGAGTGAATGAAAACTGTAAATACGTCATAAATGAGATCATTTATCACAATTGCTCATTGGCAGATTGTAATTTTATCATAACAAAGTTGTTCTTAAATCAAAAACAAACAAAATAAGCAAAGTATCTCTTAATTATTTAATTTGCAAGTATCATTCATTACTAGTTTGAAAGTACAGCCTCCCCTCCCTTCTGGTGCAACATTAAAACCAAAAAGGTGTGAAAAAGTAATATGTTTCTAAATACTGTCGTAATAGATAAATGTTAAGACACTGCATACTAGAACTGGGTTCGAGCAAATAGTCTAGCCCCATTCACCCTAGAGAGGTCACGGTCAAATCATGTTCCTTGCAAGTTATTTATTATTTATACAAGAGATAAACATGTTAATGTCGTGTTGTTTTCTTTCTAGAAATTATTTTCTCTTCTTTTTTCTTAATATCCATCCATAAGCTTTATGAGTCCGCTTAATGAAGGGCTATTCGGAAGAAACAGGTCATTCCCGCGCTTGTGCAGGAATAATTCTTTATTAATAACAATAATAATTCTTTATACAGAAAAATTATTGGAAACATGCCTATATTTCTAAGTTCTATATTCTAAATCGCAATGAATATGAATTTTTGTTTTTTGAGTGACCATTGGGTTTCACGAATAAAATTTTAATAGAAGTCCCACGAGCGTCTCCTAATTATTCCCGCGGAATTAGCAACCTCTTTATTTTGACATTTATAGAATTTCAATAATTAAAAAACAAATAAACCGAAATTCCACCTACAGGTTTAATATTTTTCGAAGCTATGCTACACTACTATACAGAATATAAAGTTTCATAACTGACTAACTTATTTAATGTAAGTAGTTCGCAATTTGAACTTGATGGGAAAAATTCTAGACTAGAGCCTAACTTCCCCCCAAAGTTTCCCCCCAGACGGCCTTCTCCAAATTACACACCATATAAAAATATATTCTACGCGCTTGTTATTTTCCCGCGCGAAAATCCAAATTTGTTTTAATTCTAATCCAACAAAAAGGGGCAAAGAATGAAAAAAATAGCAATTTGACCTGTTTGACAAGTTTTTCTTGGGTGGCCTTCATGTGCGCACGCCTGTGTGAATTGAGTTTTAATCGTCACAATATTTCACGATATAAATACGTGACAGTGGTTGAGTCCTGGCAATCATGTCCTGAGCGTCTGTGGCTCTCGTGCTCTTCGTCAGCCTCCACTGGCTTGTATCCGGTGACGCGGCTGACGGAGGAGCGTGGGGGACTCAACCAAGATTCCGCTTTCTCTTTCCCATGGTAGGGACAATCATGTGGATTTGGGAGATCTCTGGGCTCATTGAAAATACTCCATGAATGAGCGAGTGATTAAAGAATTGTAAATATGGTATCAATGAGATCATTTATCACAATTACTTATTGCCCCTAAGGCACGTATTACCCAATTAGAATTATAATATTAAATGGCCCAATCCTTTAACTATTTATTTCACTCAAAAAATATAAAAAAATATTTATTATTATTAGACAAGTAATTTTTTTCTCGCAAGTATATAGGGAGACCTTTACAGATTGTTTAAAACACAGGCAATTCAATATCAAAATAAACATTATTTTGAAGTTTATGGTCTTGATTGTTTAACATAACGTCAGAATCGGTTTAAAAAAATTCGTTGTGGAGAGTTTTCACTAAAAGATGACCAACGTTCTGAAGTAGATGACAAAATGAAAGCCATAATTAAATCGAATCGTCATATAACTGTGCGAGAGATTGAAAAAACAATTAAATGTATCACACACAACAATTGAAAATCATATAAGACGTCTTGGCTTTGTTAAGAAGCTCGATATTTGGGTTCCGCCACGACAATGTGAGGCCTCACACATCTTTAGCAACACGTGCGAAACTATGGGAGCTTGGTTGGGAAGTGATGTTGCATCCCCCATACAGACCTTGCACCATCGGATTATCATTTATTTCGAAGTTTACAAAATTTCAGTAATAACGATAACCTCAAGATCGCACTTGGTTGAGTTTTTTGCTGGTAATGACCAGAAGTTCTATGAGCGGGATCATGAAGCTACCAGAAAGATGGCAAAATATCATCGAACAGAATGGAAGATATTTGACTGATTAAAGTTCATTTTTTGTATAGAAAAAATTGAGTTTTATTTCACACTAAAAAGCCAAAATTACTTTCTTGCTAACCTCAATATAATAATATACTATTATTGTTATATAATCTCTCAAGTTAATATTTGTATTTATATATCACGCTCTCAGTCCACGTTTTGCCTATTCAGCCATCGTTAGGACTAAAATTAAAATTGCAGCGAAACAAGACTTGAAGCTTATTATAGAACATATAAAAATAAATATTATTGGAAATATTGCCTGTTATAAATTGTAAAAATCACAATGAATATGAAGTTTTTTTGAGTGACCATTGGGTTTCACAAATAAAATTTTAATTAAAGTCCCACGAGCGTCTTTCATTAGCGTCTCCTGCTAGCTTTTTAAGTTTCTACTTAACTACTACATGCATTTGAAAAAATAAAATTTGGTTCAAAATATATGTAAAAAAAAAAACGTTTTATGACTTTGTAGCGACCGCTAACAACATAAGATAAATCACCCTATACTCTATTGTATATATATTATAAATTGGTTATAATATGTTGTAAATTAATTTAAACAAATGTAAATAACATTACTAAACCATAAGTCATTGTAAATGTTGTAAACAATAAAAGACGCAGCTGCAAAAAAAAACTAGTTAGAGGCTGGAAAAGATAGAGCAGGTACGGGAGACACAGACCTAGGCCTGGGGCACAGCCGAGTATAAATAGATCCAGGTTTTTTTCTGTAAATCATTCTAACAACGGCTCTCTAACTGGTGACTTGCAGCTGCACTGATGTTTCAAGACTTGGCCTTCTCATTTATGAAAACTTCTGGACCTCTCTTCCTAACCTCGCTACGTTTTAGTCCGGCCTTGTCAGACCCCACACTCTCCTAGTGCGATTCTCTGCCTTCGTCTCGCTAAAACTAGCAGCTCCTTGGGAGAGACCTCTCCCTCGCGGACGCCGGTTGCTGTGGCCCTACAAACTTTACCTATTAGTGTCTCCCCCAGCGATACAGTCTGCCTTTCTCCGGTTCACACTCGCCTTTGGGATCCGGACGGTTTTCCCCTACCCTCAGATACCGAGTGTGAATTCGTGGTCATTCCAAGACCACATAAACTACCTGCACTGTCGGGGCACATACCTATGAAATATGGAGTCAGATAGTACAGTAGTAAGACCCATCATGAAGCAATTGTCCAGGCCATAGCCTAATCAATTCTCACTTCATCACTAGGGCTAAGGTAACTAGACACCCCCCCCCCCTCGTGATGACCCGACAGACTTGTTTAGTATTTCTATCTACTTAAAAATGTCTCCAGTTGTGATTTAATCTCCATACGACCGACAGACACGGAGTGAAACCATAATGATCGTACACGTAGGTGACCCTAGTGTTTGAAATTTGTTTTCCGGTAGTATAAATAAAAATAGGTGCAATTTTGTGTGACTATGAAAACACATTATTTTTATTACTACGGAGCAATGAAAACGTTTTGCATGGTTTGTTCATACTCCCAGAAGAACTCGTGAAAGTGCTTTTACTGGCAGTATCCAAGTTATAAAGATAAATAGAGGAAAAAAAAAAAAAGAAAGCAATCTTTTATTCAAAAGAAGATACGTTGCAGACGAGTTTAATTCATACATAAAAAATTTTTATGAAAAACGATAAATAAATTTATGTCTCGAATTATAGTTGACGTTGCATAGTGGTTTATGGGCGAGACATGATAACCAGAACATAAAACCAACCAGCCATTTAACTTAGAAAGTAAATGGTTTAGATAATCTGTTATGAAAAAAGTCATTTAATTAAAATGATTCCAATTCAATACACCTATAATACAAATTACGCAAATATAATTAACAGCTAAAATAAAAATTACTTGCAAGATCGGGACTCGAATCCGAGACCTTCGATATATCTAGTCGGGGGATCAACCAACTGTGCTACCCTGCTCGAGTGATTCTCCGGCCGTTCTATCGCGTAGAGAGTATTGGGGACGCAATGAGATCCCTAAGTTAATATTCGGAGAGTTAATTGCCAACTTTAAGGCATTATGTTAGAAATATTTTAATTTTATTGTTTTCAAATGAAATTTTTGTATTGAGGTATTGGTCGCTATGGTTAAATTTGAGGTACACTGTATCCCAGCTGTCTTCCTTATTGCGAATGTTTTTTTCTTCGGCTGTTCATTATTAATAATATTAGGGCCGATATCACACAATAAAAATTTCATAGTTAAAAGCTTGGAATTTTAAATACATGGGAAATGTAGCATTCCGCTTCTAAAGGATTGCCGTCTTCTGGATGTTGCATCAACCACCACTGTTTCAGTTTGATTAAAGTCACTTACGGGTTGGTTAGTTGACATTCTGGAGTCTGGGGTTAGTTGTCACAAGTAAACTATCAGGACTTCAGTTATGTAATATATATATAATCTTATCATTAACAAGTTGTATATTTATCAATGACATCATAAGGAGTGTATCTCTTAACTTATAATCAGCTCTGTTGTAATTATCAATAACTTATTTTCCTTTCCCAGACCTCCATTCTAAATATTTGTCCCCCACGACCTTTCAGTAATATCTGTACTGTTATCATTTTCATACACATAAATACTCCTAGGCATAAGCCAGAGTGTCAATTCCCTTCAGGCATTCATGTGGCTAGTTTGCTCTTAGTTTACAACCATATCTAATTGTACATTTGTCTTATACCAAATAAAGTTTTATTTTAAAGAAGTCTCGAGCTACAGATATATATTTGTCGAAGATCGTCTTTGATATAAAAGGAGCAAAATATTGCGCAAACTCGATCCTTTTTATAGAAATCAGCCAACATTATTCTCTGTTGATAAAAATTCATAAAAACGCCAATTTCTGACAAATTATTATTTCATTTAATGATGTACAATGTTTACCTGGATTCCTTGTACTTGTCCTTATTGTGAGGTTCTTTAGGAAAACCTTTTTTTTTTAGAGGGGGGGGGGTACAAAACAACTTTACTACATAATGGTACCTATACAAATTTATAGCCGAGGAGTTAGTCTGCCAGCAAACAGATCGAAAAACAAAATCTGGTCTTCCCTACTGTTGCCTTTTGTTTTTTTTTATGGCTGTTTTTTTATCTGACATCTCCAGTAAGGTTCAAATACCGACCTGAGTCCTGGAGTACGCGAAAAGAGAAAAAAAACGTGAAACATTCTGGTTAAATACAGCAATAACCAATGATGGATAAGGACGATGTAATTGGAAGGGGCGAGCCGCTAGCGGTTCCCTAGAAGAGAGTGGAAAAGTAGAAGAACTATTCACGAAAGAAACAGAGAGAAAGAAAAAGAAAAGAAAAAAGTGGACTGGCTACGAAGATATGACGACGGAGAAGAAAGTCGCTTCTCGGAAGCGTTGATTAGCGGTACACACTTCTAGTGCCTCCGGTGCTTCACTACTGCCGTGCCCTGTCCGGTTGTACGCCAGGCGGTGTCTTCTAGCTCCATCCGGGTATCCAATACAACGGTACTTCAGCCAAATCACTACTTTATATATATACTTTATAGGGCCAAAAAAATCATACTAAGAGCACATTCTAGAATATCACCGGCACCGTACATATATTTCTTCAAGACAAATTTACAGTTGTACTGTTTTGATAGTAAATATAATATAATAAAAATAAAAATATATTTTTAACATATAAAATTAATATTAATACTCTCATGTAAAATAAATTATTATTACATTGACGGGGGTGCCCGCAGGGGGAGAGTTCGCCGACCTGTGGTCTTTGAGTCTTTGCTGGCTTAATTCGTATTTGTTTATTGACCTTACACCTATGCCGAGGAGAAGAGGTACAGGATAGGTATTATAGGAGTTTACGCGGTCTTGGAATGGCCATGAGTGCACACCCTGTATCTGAGGGCAGGCGAAAACCGTCCGGATCCCAAAGGCGAGTGAGAACCGGAGAGAAGAAGACTAGATCGCTGAGGGAGACGCTACTAGGTAAAGTTTGTAGATTCCAAGTTAATGAAATTCCATAGTAACCTATCCAAACACCCTAATCCCCTAACACAGTCATTTCACTGCACCACTCATCCCTATAATCCTCCTCGGAGACTAAAACGGCAGTTGCCTCGTGACCTGCTATAAATGTGTGACAGTGGGAGTCCTGGCAATGGCCAGTATCTCTAATCATGTCCTGAGCGGCTGTGGCTCTCGCGCTCTTCGTCAGTCTCCACTGGCTCGTTTCCAGTGACACGGCTGACGGAGGAGCGTGGGGGACTTCCCAAGACTCCGCTTCCTCTTTCGCATGCGAGGGAGGTGACAACCTTGTGGATTTGGTAGGCCTCTGGGCTGTTCGTAAATATTGTAAGAATGAGCGAGTGAATGATGAATTGTAAATATGGTATGAATGAGAACATTTATCTCAATTACTTATTGCCTAATAAGGCAGATTGTAATTTTAGCACAATAAAGAAGTTATATATATTCTGTAGGATGCAATGCTCAAACTCCCAGATGTTAAGGGTAAGTATGTGTTCGAGGCTATCCTACACAGATATTGGATTAATAAATCTCTTGCGAAACCCTTGACGAAGAGGTAAGGCCGACCTTATCGTAGGTGGCGCTGAGCAATGACTTGTTGGAGCTCCGGTGTTACCACTCAAGATTAATTTCTGTTTTCCAACCGGATTCGCTATTTCTCAATCTAATAGTATGGAACGGAAGCCTTGAATTGTGTGAAGAATTAACAATTTTTCCAGCCGACATTCCGATCCGAAGAATTCGTAGGTACTGATAGAAGTACATAATAAAAACCTAACTGGCTATCAATCTAATCCATGAAATCTTATCTGATAAAGCCTCAGCAGCAGATAAGGCTGAAACATCCTTCGGCTGAGTAGACCGGATGTTGACCGTTAAGATGGCGGCTACTTCCTTCGGTCTGTCGGAAGGAGAAGAAAAAGCAGTAAATGTGATTTATTATAACAGACAGGCCACTTCCGATGGCAGGCCCCCCTCAATCCTCACTAGATCAATTATGAAAGTGTATAAACAAAAATCTTTTTTGTCTTTATTAATTAAATGACCACTGCAAAATGGACTAACAACCATCGTATGTGAATGACATAATGGCGAGAGAGCAGTGGTACCTCCCCAGATTTTCATAAGTGTGGTCGGTTCCAGCATCAATGGCTAGACAGTTTGTCATTTGTCTGTACAATTCATTTATGACAGTCTGTGCGTATGCTACTTAGATCTCTGCGCAGTACGGTGGTGCTATAGTTAGTTGTACTCCCACAATTAGGAATGTTTTATAATACTAAATACGGTTGCGATAATAACATAAACAAAGTCCGATAGTTGAACTCTCTACTCAACAGTTAGTAAAATATCTAAAAAGCAATTTATTAATAAAGCGTACAAACAGTACATCAGCTATACATACAACATAAAACGGGCATAATCACAGTTCTAGTCTAGAAACTTCAATGTACCCTCCAACTTCATGAAACATATGTATGTATAAACTCCAGCTGAGATCTAGCTGTGTTTGTTGTGAGAAGGTTACTTAGCTGTGTTTGCGAGATAAGACTTATGTTCATTGTTTGTGTTGTGGCTATCCACTAGAATACCTGGTAAATAACGTGTAATTTAATTAATCTTAACAGACTAATAAAATCAGTTATAAAAAACCAACTTACAAATTAAATTACAAGTTATTGATTGAATCAGGAAACAAGGGAATCCAAATTATTTGCACATATCATAAAAACAGATGAAGGTGATTATGAATTAGTGAAAATTTCTGAAGATAAACAATTATGGTTCAGTTTGCCAGCGGATTTACGGAATCTACATCATCAGGTATTATTAACAAAATCAACTATTAAAAACGCTGTCTCCCCAATAAGACCAGTCAACGGATAACGAAAAGTAGATGAAGCATTTCTAAACTCTAAACAAGAACCGAAGAACCCACGAATTCAAAGTTGGAGATGAAGTGTAAGTTGAAAACGGAAGCAAACTGAACAGAAGGAAGACTGATAAAGTGCGAATTGGACCATTTCGGATTCTAAAGAGGATATCATCAATGTATGAAGTTGGCTGCGGAAAAAAAATATCAAATTACTTTCACAGTAGCAAATTGTCACTTGTCTCGTCCTCCGGGAAAAGCGATTTCAGGGGGGGGGATGTAAACTCCAGCTGAGATCTAGCTAGCTGTGGTTGTTATGAGAAGGTTACTTAGCTGTGTTTGTTGTGTAAAGGTTACTTTCTAAATAAGACTTATGTTTATTGTTTGTGTTGTGGATATCCACTAGAATACCTTGTAAATAACTTGTAATTTAATTAATCTTTACACACTAATAAAATCAGTTATAAAAACCAACTTACTTATGTATACAATTATGGTGGGGGTGAGTAAATGTTTGATATTATAATCTATGGTTTAAATAATAGGCAGAAAGATAGTTTTATCATACATATACTGTACAATAAAGGTGATAACATGAATGACATCTAGGGGTGGATATGCTAAATGAGAAAGTTTGGCTTTAAAGATAGTCTTATCATGTTCTGTGCATTTAAGATAGTAACATGGATTTTATATTAATATTTGTTATAACTATTATTAGTGGATAATTAGTCATAAAACTGATAACTGTAAATCGCGGCAGATCGTTCGGACAGGTTCGACCTAATTTGTATGCATTCGGACTAATTCGCACCTTTAGAGAATCTAGAGCGTTATGCGCTGAAGTATCTGTATCTCAAGAGTGATCCATGTTGTTTTATGTCCATCGGACGGGACAGACCCCCCCCCCCCCCCGTCGAACTACGACAATAACTTAGGAGATGAGCTGTCATTAACAGGATTCCAGTCAGTTAACAACCAAGTCTGTAACAGACCTTTTAGAAAAACCGTAGTCGAAGAGCCTGCAAGTGATCGCTCACCATCAGTGGCTAAAGGTACCATTATGACAATCTGGTCATTTACTAGTTTTTAATTAATACATGTAAATAAAATATTCTATCACACAAGCTGACATAATTCATTACTTAGAGCTGACATACTGTTGACTACATGGAATCCACACACAGGTCAAACCACTATTTCAAAGAGGATCCAAATTACCAATAAATAGATGGATAAACGTCTTTATTTTTACAATAAACAAAAATAATTGGCCAAATAAACACGTTAAAACAAAACGGCAACACTCGCCAATTTATAAACAAGAATAGTTTAGTATGCTATCTGTGTGTTACTGCATCCACAACTGGATAACAAAAATTAATAAAACACAAAAAAATAATATCTACTCCGAAACACACAAAGTTTCATCAGAGATGGTTTATTTATTTTTATTCCAAACGTAGCACAAAACCCTTCATAACGATCTTAATATACCTTACATTCTCGAACTCATCCCTTCCAAGTTCATGAAATCCCATAGTAACCTATCCAACCACCCTAATCCCCTAGCACAGTCATTACTCTGCACCACCCATCCATATAATCCTCCTTGGAGACTAGAGTCGAGCTTCTATCTCGACAAACCTGAAACCCAAATACGAGGCTAAAAAGACATGAACTAAACAGACGCTTCGAACAACTGTACAGACTACTTCGAAGGACCTGCCATCTCTCACTAGAAAATAAATTACTAATCTACAAAGTTATACCTAAACCAATCAGGACAAACGGAATAGAGCTATGAGGGACAGCACAAAAGTCGAACATCAAACGTATCCAATCCTTTCAATCAAAAGTCCTGAGAACAATAGTAAATGCCCCTTATTACGTCAGCAACAAAACCCTTCATAACGATCTTAATATACCTTACATTTTCGAACTCATCCCTTCCAAGTTCATGAAATCCCATTGAAACCTATCCAACCACCCTAGCACAGTCATTGCACTGCACCACTCATCCCTATAATCCTCCTCGGAGACTAAAACGGCAGTGGCCTCGTGACCTGCTATAAAGAAGTGACACTGGGAGTCCTGGCAATGGCCAGTTTCTCCAATCATGCCCTGAGCGTCTGTGGATCTCGCTTTCTTGGTGAGCCTCCACTGGCTCGTATCCAGTAAAGACTCCGCTTCCTCTATTGTATGCAAGGGAGAGGTGACAACCATGCGGATTCGGGAGGTCTCTGGGCTGTTTGTAAATACTGTATTAATGAAAATAGTAAATATGGTATAAATGAGAACATTGAACACAATTACTTATTGCCCAATAAGGCATATTGTAATCTTATCACAATAAAGTGTTTAATCTGACTCTTTTCCTTAGACCTTCCGTGGATAGAATACCGGTAATCACTCATCCAAATTACAGCAATGGCTAAACACATATTGAAACAAATCTGGATCTAAGATTTACAGAAAAATCACATTTAGAAATGATACGAAGATATCAATCAAAAGTATGACGTTTCAGTGCTAAAACCCATCACCTTAAATCAACAAGGTTTTGATGATACATGAACCTAATCATAACATACACAAGACTGAATAAAATGGACGCATAAGGTTGAAAATGAGCTGGATGAGAGATCTCCTTCGCTCTTCCTTGCACATCCATCATGAATACATATAATTAATTATAATGTCAGCATATAATAAAGCACTTATGTTACCGATGTGAACTGCAAAATAGACATACTGATTCGCTGAATGGTCTTGTTGGTGTTTAATGAAGAAAAAAAACGCAGATAGATACTTTAGTTCCAAATACGGGGAAAGAATAAGGGTAAAAAACAGACCCCAAGAGATGTCCAGAGGAAGAAAGCGCCAAAGAAAGCAATCTACAATGGCAAGGAAAGGAGTAATTACTAACAGAAGAAGCAAAGGTTGGAAAAGCGTCCTATTTGAAGAAGTGGGAGTTTCTAATTCGCCATTACAACACACATTTGCAGGTGTCGCGCACATCCTTCTTACACCACTCCAAAGCATCTGAGCAAATGGAGTGCTTCTCAATCCTTCTTGCCTAGTGATCTTTTCCCTACCTATAATAATGTACCTTTAGCACTTACAACGCCCTTTTCTAAGCTTTGTTTAGGGTTTTTTTTCTAGACAAGAAACCATTATGTAATCGACTGTGCATGTACATCAGTCTGTTCTTGTTTACCCCCCCCCCGTTGAAAATGAGCTATATCTATCTATTCTTTCCCGATTTGTCAATAGAAATTCTAAGCTCAATACCCAGACTAAATCAATCATTTACAATTCGTTAGTAAAATAAATACTAACTTACACAATAACTGGTTGGAACTTGGTCAGTCATACTAATATCAGTAAATAAAATCAGTTTATAATCTGTTTGTAAAAACTCTATGAATGACCGAGTGAATGTTGTAAACATGGTATGAATTAAAACATCTATCACAAATACTTATTGCCCAATAAAGGCAGATTGTAATTTTATCTGAACAAACATTTGAATCTGTTCGCTTCCTTAGACCTTCCGAACATAGACTATCGGTAATCACTCCGAATTAGATTACATAAATTGAAAAAAATCTGAATCTATGATTTACACAGAAATCTTATCTATAAATATGTGACACTGGGATTCCTGGCAATGGCCAGTTTCTCTAATCATGTCCTGAGCGTATGTGGCTCTCGCGCTCTTGAACCTAAATATCATATAAGTTTTGCTACTCTACGTGTTTAGATCTGAGTGCAGTTTTAACTCCATTTTGGGTGGTTGTAAATCACATACACAAGGATTAGTTCCTGTATTCTTTTTCTCTCAAGAAGATTATATATTTTGTCAAGAAATTAGAGGACTCCTGGGAAAAATGGGTGTTCCTGACTATTATCCAGATGATTAGCGCCTATTTATTGACACCCACTCAAAGCTCAAACTCAAAGGGAAGGTTGAAATGTGTCTCACACATCTCGTAAAATATGGTTCAATACCGATTAGAATATAACACCATAGCTTTGGTCTTTGAGAAGAAAAAGCATGATGAACATCAATGAGTGATTTGCGTGGACTTGCAAAAAGGTTAACTTTCTCCTTTGGCAGCAAATAGGCAACACCAAATAGCCTTGCTCCTTGTGCCTCTGGGACAGCTGAGACAAAATACTACTGTGTTAGAAAAGAGTGGCCTAAGAGACAAATATGGACGTTGGGAAAAAGAATGTCGACGACCACTCAGTCGAACGATAGAAATCACCTTTCCTCCACTGCATATAAAGCTAAGTCTTATGAAGCAGTTTGTAAAGGCTCTTGATTAGAACGAATCATCCTTTGCTGTATAGGGAGGAAATGCCTCAGTTGAGTACGGCAAAAATTAAACCAGGAATATTTGATGACCCACAAATAAGACAACTCATTAATGATCCTGCCTTTGTAAATTCAATGAATGAGGATGAGCCAAAAGCCTGTACTTCATTTGTTGCAGTTGTCGGAAATTGTGTGGGCAAACGCGAAGCTGAAAACTCTGTTGAACTGATAAAGAAGATGCTTAACAGTTTCAAATCCCTAGGGTGTAACATGAGTGTGCACTATTTACACAACCGCCAGTGAGGAACAAGGCGAAAGATTTCACCAGGATATTAAAACTATGAAGGCCCGCTACCATGGAAGATGTGATACGCACATGATGGCAGATTACTACTGGAGTTTAAAAAGGGACTGTTCCAAAATGCATTCAAGGAAAAGAAGCTTCAGAAATTTTCAGCGACTAGTTGGTTTCATCGATGTCTTTTCCACTATCTTGGTATAATATAATTATAAAAAGTGTTTTGTTTTTTTCATCCATGGATTTAAGTTAAAATAGTGTAATGTATATTTCCCTAAAATGTGATATCTTAGAAATGCGTGCTCCTAGGCAAAAAATAATATCATATTTGCTTTCAGGGCACCAAACCACGTGTTGGTCTGTGTAATATTCGACAAACCAAGGTACACTAATGTAGCAAGACGTATGCAAAGCTGATTACATCCTAGATATTTTACTTTAATTTATACTCCTTTATTGTGCTATAATTACAATCAGCCTTTTATAAGGCAATAAGTAATAAGATAAATGCTCTCATTCATACCATATTTCCTAGATATTTTAGAAGAAATAACCATATTTATATATATATATATGTGAATATAGACAGAATCCCTTACTTCCAAATACTGAAAACATGGATAAATTATCCAAACATAACAGTTTAGAGCATAATATGTAATATTTCTCCATTACTATTTTTTATTTGTTATTATATTTTATCAATTATCAATTTATCAATCAACAGATTATATTCCTGAACAAAATAGTACGTGCACAATAAGGACTTTCTTCATATGTTGATGATGATGTGTTTATTGGTTATGTTTTAGACTAAATCCATTCATTTTATATTAGCATAAGATTATTTTTATTATGTAAATATTGGAAATAAATTCGTATACATGCAATTTTACAAGGTCTCGTTTGACATTAAGAAAACATAAAAAAAATATATTAACATGATTGAATGACTTTAATTAATTTCTCAATAGCGTAAAAAATACATATGTTTATAATTTTTAGTACGATATTCATCTCATCGTAAACTATAATTATTAAAAAAAGTTTAAAATTGTCACATGTTGTGTTTGCGACTTTACTTCAAACTGGTTTTGTTTGTTTTGTTTTTCATCGTCATCATGCTTCAATTATGCTGAGCATAAACCCTTTTAACCCTGACGTAAAAAATCTTTAACCTCCTTCTAGAACTTAATGGATCGCCATACTGGATTATGTATGACCTGAACTAGTAACTTCTATAAACTGAATACATTTCAATGAATAATAATAAATAGTAAATGTAGCAACTAAAATTTAGCAAAACGTGGTATGCATTATGTATGAAATAGGAAGAAGATACATAAAGACATATTATTATACTTATTAATTTTATGTTAGAAGTGCTCTGGCATGAGACAACTATATGTATTGAGCCCATTAAACATAAAGCAAAACGAAGAATTCTAATAATCTGTTTAACCTGAACCTATGTCCGTCAAAGTACTTAGCCACGCAGCTAGAAGTTCAGTCAAGAATCATACAGCTCGTTAATTGTTTGCTCTTGAAGCAGATAAGATTGTGCTGTTGTGTATTTTTTGAAATAAGATAAATAAAATATTCATTACGAGAATACATAGAGCTACCTCATGCATATTTATCGATATGATCTGAATATATTAAAGTTATTTTTAAATATCCTCCCCCGAATAGAGCCGTTCAGTTGTTGACTTGCTGTTCGCACATCGAAAGAATTCCAGGAGAAATATTCCAAGAATTACAGAGTGTTAATGTTAATAAAGCTGATCCGACGTCATCGCATCCGGGGTATGTATCCCCCCCCCCCCAAGCCGGCAGCATACCAAGTTTTATAGTCCCATTTTCGCCGGAGCAAACCTTCAGAAAACCTTTTGCCGAGAGGTCGAGGATTCGCCTTATACAGCGCTAATATAACTCGGGGAATGCAATAAACATGGAGGCAGATTTCAGCCTGTGATAATCCCGTCAGTATCTTGGGAGACAGCCATCAGGAACGAAGCCATCGGGGACTGGAGGAGGGATAGTATCTTTGGTCGGCTCAGGACTCAATAAATCATAGTTGTTTCCTACAATTAACGGAACCACAACAGTAAAGACAACTGACAATAATAACACAGTTTACAGTCACGACTATTAGTTGATGAAGGAGAGGTGACAGAGTACGGAGTGTAACGGAGCGGAAGTGGAATGGTCAGCAGAGTTGCATTTTATTGACTTAACAAATATATTATACTTAATCACGTTTTCATTCACGCAATATTTACTTCCCAAATCCACATGATTGTCACCCCCTTGCATGCGAAAGAGGAAGCGGGGTCTTGGGAAGTCCCCCGTGCTCCTCCATCAGCCGGATACGAGCCAGTGGAGTCTGACCCAGAGCACGAAAGCCTCAGGAATTGGAGAAGCCGGCAGGACTCCCACTGTCACGTATTTATAACAGGCCATTGCCGTTTTAGTCTCCGAGGAGGATTATGTGTGGCGCAGATGTAATGACTCTGCTAGGGTTAGGGATAGGTTTCGATGCAAATCCATCAACTTGGAAGGGACAAGTTCAAGAATTTAGTTTATATTTTATATGATACTCTGAACGAATTTCTGAGTGACGGTATTTAACCTTGTAAAATTAAGGTAAGTAAAGGAAGATGTCAACACTATTATTTGTTCCTCCTACATTGTTACTACACTCTGTATACTTGTAGTATGTCTGTTTTAATAATTATTATCCAGTGAAAAGAAAGTAGTTGTGAAGATGACAACATTGTAGTCTCCCTGGTGATGTTTGGCAGAGATCTGGGCGCGTACTCAAATATGTATAGCGGATAGAGCACCCGACCGGAAATGGTCTTTGACTAATAATTACTTACAGTTGCAGATAATTATAACTGACAGTTGTATTGTAGAGGCCATCTTGAACGCCTGGAGTAGAGCTCAGATGACAGCTGTGTCTTGCCTGCTTAGCATACCCGCGTCTTGACAAACTTCTACCATTAGGGTTACATTAGCTATTTTATTGTCAGTCATTAATACCGACAATCTTTACCGATGGCTTCCCTGGCCTTCTTTAGCTAGTTAATTAATTCCTACTCTTAACAACCTCGTACAATAATAATAATCTATTTTACAAAGGCGAGGAGATAGTAAAAAACGTATGTATGACTTTGTCGGTGTGATGTGATCTTAAGCTGTGAAAGACAAAAACAACTATCACGCATATCCTAGACGCATAGACCATTTCCTGATATATTTCTATTCCTTGATATATTTGATAAGTCACAGAAAAAAATATCAAGGGACTCAAGACAATCTGTGTTTGGGTCATATCATTAAGAACAAGCTCTCCCCTCTACTCCCATTACCTTCTTGGCCACATTTGCAGATGACACTGCAGTCTTGTGATCCCATCCTGACCCCGATATAGCATCCCCTAACCCTCAAAAACACCTTGATGAGATCGAGCATTGGTGCAACCAATAGCGGAATAAATTAATTAATGAAGCAAAATGGTCCCACATTACCTTCACCCTCTGCCGCAAGTATTCCATTCCTCTCCCTGTATCCGAGTTAGAACTTAGGCTTCCATCTCGACAAACGGCTGGCCTTGAACCCACATAGGAGACTAAAATGACAAGAACTAAACAGACGCTTTGGACAACTGTACAGACTACTTCAAAGGATCCTGAGAACAATAGTAAATGCCCCTTATTACGTCAGCAACAATACCCTTCATAACGATCTTAATATACCCTAAATTCTTGAACTCATCCCTTCCTTTTTCATGAAATTCCACAGTAATCTATCCAACTACCCTAATCCCCTAGCACAGTCATTGCACTGCACCGCACATTCCTATAAACCTCCTCGGAGACTGAAACGGCAGTGGCCTCGTCACCTGGTATAAATGCGTACCAGTGGGTGTCCTAGCAATGGCCAGTTTCTTCAATCGTGTCCGGAGCGTCTGTGGCTCTCGCGCTCTTGGTCAGCCTCCGCTGACTCGTATCCGGATTCGCGGCTAACGGAGGAGCATGGGGGACTTTCTCTCCTTTCGCATGGGAGGGAGGTGACAACCCTCTGGACTGAGGAGGTCTCTGGGGTGTATATAAATACTGTATGATAAATTATCATTTATCACAATTACTTATTGCCCAATGAGGCAGATTGTAATTTTATCATAATAAAGTTGTTGTTGTCTGTAAAGAACAAGCTCAACTAAATTTATTAATTTACAACTGTGAAATGTGAATGACATATAAAACATGAATGAGAAAGCTAAGGACCACCAGGAATAATTGCGATAATTGGGACTCGGGAGTAATTTGAAGCGAATCATGAATTGCTTCGTTAGATTAATCTTTGGGACTCCCATGTCTCTCCCCTCTGCACCGAGTTAGTGTGACTCTTCCCCTCCTTCCGTGCAAAATATTTCCTCGGTTCGCTACTTTTCGAAAAACTTCCGGAACAGAAGCTCCCGACTCTCTCTCTCTAGCCTTTGTACTCCTGCCCAAAAAACTCTCGGATCGGGCGTTCATTTCTCGCTCTGCTACCCTTCGGAATTCATTACCTTCATACCTCCAAAGAGACGCTCATCAGTCTGGGAACTGTACATTCATTCATTATTTTATATTACTCGACTTTTATTTTTGTATTAATTATTTTTCTTTCAGTGTTAACTTTATATATAGATAAATGTTGGCAGCCAGTTTGTATCTTTTTTCTTTAGTATTAATATGGGGGATAGCAAAAAAGTCCAACATGAAGCGTATCCAATCCTTTCAATCAAAAGTCCTGAGAACAATAGTAAATGGTCCTTATTACGTCAGCAACAAAACCCTTCATAACGATCTTAATATACCTTACATTCTCGAACTCAGCCCTTCCAAGTTCATGAAATTCCACAGTAACCTATCTCGTGGCCCAGTCATTGTGTTTCACCACTCATCCCTATAATCCTCCTCGGAGACTGAAACGGCAGTTGCCTCGTGACCTGGTATAAATGCGTAACAGTGTGAGTACTGACAATGGCCAGTTTCTGCATTCATGTCCTGAGCGTATGTGGCTCTCACGCTCTTCGTCAGCCTTCGCTGGCTTGTATCCGGTGACGCGGCTGACTCCGCTTCCTCTTTCGCACGCGAGGGAGGAGACAACCATGTGGACTGGGGAGGTCTCTGGGCTGTTTGTAAATACTGTATGAATGAGCAAGTGAATGAAAAATGTAAATATGGTATGAATGAAAACATTTATCACGATTACTTATTGCCCAATGAGGCAGATTGTAATTTTATCATAATAAATTGGATTATATAATATATTAGTATTCATTTTATTGTTTGTTTTTTTATCTAATGTCTTACTGGGCAGACTTTACAGACAGAATTTTTCGGTTTCTCACAGATGGATTCTGTGGACTTTATTTACTAAAATTTTACTTATTGCCTTATAAAAGGCAGATTGTAATTATAGCACAATAAAGGAATATAATAATAATTTACTAAAATTAGTTAAACAATTTTTATTTTTATTTCATAATTACCATTATTACTCCTAAAGATGTTTACACTGAACAAGGTCATTTGAACATTAATGTTATTCAATGGGGACTAAGCCCCTGAATATATTTTTTTTCTATTCTATTCTATAATTGTATTTAGGATTGGTCATCTTTACAGATGTCTATTCTGTTGAGGTTCCCTTAAGTCAAGTGTGTACGGTTCCTGTACGAGTTGGTTCGTACGTCCAGACAGTTTGCCATAAAAGTGTTGTATAATATTTCTTCATGTCAGTCTGTTCGTATGCAATTCTAAGTCTTTGTGCAGAGTGCGAATATTAGCCCACAAGTTAAAACTCAAGTTCGATGCGTAGAAAACTAAGAATTGTGACAATACCATAAAACATCATTACAAAGTTAAGTCCTATCTTCTCCAATTATTCCAAACATAGGTTGCTATGTTGATAAATGACCGTAGTATATGGAGTTGGTTATGCATTGCAGTTATACAGAGGGGTTATACTAGGGGTTATAGGGGTTATACAGAGGGGTCCAAAAAAATGTATCCACTGGTTAACAGTCCATAACTTGCAAACTAATTGACGGAGTTGTCTCATTTTTGGTGAAAGTGTAGCTTAAAGTCCAACTTAAAGATATCACTGTAGGTGTTAGCCTTGAACGACTCACACCAGTTTCACGGGCACACTGTCTCACAGACTTCTGCGGTGAGCGAGTGAATTGTTGTAACACAAGATGGGAGTTAAATGGACTTGTTACTGTTACAGGTCGTCCAGATCGTTGTTTGTGTACATCTTTAACACAGCCTTCGGCTTCAAATTTGTCTCGAATGCGACGAATCGTTAAACGTGTAGGTGGCTCTGTTTGATACACATTTTGCCATTGCCGTAGAACCTCATTAATGTTTTCGTACTTAAAATACCACTTTAAAACAGACTTCCTTTCATCAAATGTAAGCCTAACGCCAGCCATGTTTACTCGAGTAACAAGGTACAACTAACAATAAAACACTAACTATCTGGCGACTGTCATCTGACAAAACAAAACAACGCAATACAACGCTTGTATGGCGATTGCCGGAACTACAAACTATTACACTACCAAAAATGAGACAACTCCGTCAATTAGTTTGCAAGTTATGGACTTTTAAACAGTACTTATTAACGACTCTTTAACGATAACTAATAATATATTCTTTTTTTATATATAACTTTATTATGATATAATTACAATCTGCCTCAATGGGCAATAAGTAATTGTGATATATGTTCTCATATACTCATTCATACAGTATTTACAAACAGCCCAGAGACTTCCCAAGTCCACATGGTTGTCACCTTCCTCGCATGCGAAAGAGAAAGCGGAGTTTTGGGAAGACCCCCACGCTCCTCCGTCAGCGACGTCACATACAAACAACGTTCTAATCGATAAATGAAAATTTGCTCTATAAACAAAAATAAACACATGCAGGTACCAAGTATCAAATTCATTTTGGGTATCGGAGAGGACCAGGGTTTAAGTCCCAATCCTACTTTTATTTTCTATTGCTATTGATTAACACTGATGATTAATTTTTTATTTAAAAAAATATACTGTTCCAAAAGGTGACTGCGAACCGGTAGGAGACAACAAATTATTGAACAATATGTTTTATTTTATTTCCAACATAAGTTAATTACATTACAAACTAGTTGATAACGGTAGTGTATCCGGCGAAACCAATGGTATCATGATAAATTGTAATTTTGGCTAGGCAAGCCAGATGACACTGTTCATTTAATAAACATCGTTTAGCCTTGGATATATTCCGACTGTGCTGCCATCTGTACACTACTGACTAGTACCAGGATTCGGCTAGTCAAGTTCGCAGGGAAATGTTCCATGTTCGGGGCGATTCGTCGTCGGTCAGTATGACCAACTTAATGAATAACCTTTGCAGGCCACTTGGGCGGACTAAATTGTCCCGTGTTTCTACCGCGCCATTAGACCGTAGAAGACTGCTTCTTCAGTCTGATAAGCAATAGAAACGATGAATCGGGCGAAAAAAAAATTAATTAAAAGAGTTGTGAAAAGGTGAAATGCCCTGTATTTTTCTTTTTTTCTTTTCCTTTCCTTTTAATATTTTTCTTTTTATATTAGGTGCCTTATGGGGTGGTCTAAGGGTATTGAAAATTTTTAATTAAACCCTTTAAGAAATGTTCTCCTAACTTCTTTTCCCTCGATTCTACGACATTATTTTCAAGGAGTGTGTTAGTTAGCCACGAGCAGGCGAATTTACAATAATTTATTAATTTTTTTAAGTTTTAAACAAGAAGTGACGTTGGGGTACCTGATAAAACGTAAATTTGCAAACGAAATAGATTTATAGGGAAGAGGATGTTTTTTGTTTTTTTTTATACGTCTTTTACAAATTTGTAGAGAACACGAAGTTTTTCAAAAACTTTCGTATGAATGTATATATCTCATTTGACGAGCTTGTATATATGCAGATTAAGTTTCACGATACTTGGATGAGGTCCTCCATACCGGGTTAATTGCCTGCTCAATAGTCAACAATAAATTGAGATCGCATGTGCGGTACCCTTGCAGAACACAGTGGGATGAGTATCGGAAATTTTTGGATATGAATCAAAATTTGAAATTGTTATAACGACTTTAAAATATAAATAAATTTGTTTTGTTTTTTGGCTTTAAAGTATATACCATAGTCAGTTTGCATTTGATTCCAAAAGGTTTTAATGATAACATTTTAATAAATCTGTTCACAAGTTTGGCACGCGAAAATTATATGTTTTTAAATCTTTAATACTCAGTTATAACGGTATAATATGATCTCTTGTAAATAATACATAGTAAAGTAATTTCCGACATTTTTCATGTCGATAAATTTCCAAAAATTTAACAATTTCACAAATGTAACGACTTCCGGCATGAGAAGGTATTTATATTTAAACAAGTGGTGCCGAAATAAATATTGTTATTTGTTTACCTCCTCCATGCTACGCACAAGAAGAAACTTCAAAACATTATCTGTAATTAGATCAATCCAAATCTATCATTCTGTTCCTTTCAAACCTTTGTGTTGAATTGTTATCATATAAATTTTATTAAATCTTTTTAAATATTCATAGAATTTTATAAAACGTTTAAAAGAAACCGCGACCTTTTCACAAGTGTAAAAAGAAAACCCCGTGACCCGAGCTATGTTCAGTGTTTCATAAGAATGTTATTTTGTGCAACACTTCTGGAAACAATACACAGCACAAAACTTTAAGATGAAGAAAACAAACTTTAAGGATTTTGCAGTAGTTTAAAAACAAAATGTATACAAAAGTAGCTATAAGAAAGAAATATTTATTAGAAAAAACAAAGAATCGAGAACTTTCCAGTTTTCTGAGGATTTTTTTAAATCTGAAGAACCCCACAAATTATTACTTATTTATTAATACCGATTAATAAATAAGTAATTATAATTAAAGAACAACAAATGAATTTCATTCCTATTTCATTCAAATATAATCGTTTTTATAAATATTCATACGTTAAAAAATACATAATCGTTTTTTGTTTTACTTATATTAGTATATTGTGTTCGTATGATAATCCTGAATTATTATTAAAATCTTTATAAATAGGGAAATAAATATGCATATGTTAAATATAATATATTTAACTATATATTTATAATATATTTAAATATATATATTATATATTTGTAAAAAAAAACTATACATATATATAGATCTAGGTAAGGTTTCAGTTGGTTTGTTGACTGATGACTTAGGTGGGAACGTGAGCTAAATATGATGACCACTTATGACCACCTCTAAAGAATTGAGACACATGGTCTAGAACAGTGGTCGGCAAAGAGCGGCTCCAGAGCCGCATGTGGCTCTTTGGCTCCTTAAGTGCGGCTCTGGCACAAATAGCCACGGAAGGCGCAATAATATTTTCATTTAAAAAAAAAAAACTTAGTAAGAAAAAAATTACATCTTATTTTGATTAATTAAAATTCTTCTATAAATCGAGAACATGTATAATTTTCTGTTTTAAGTTAAAAGATAGATTGTTCGTATGTTTTCGGCGTACTCCGGTGTGATGTGATACAAAAAACAAGGAGATATGGCGCTCGAACGTCTTTGTGTTGAATTGGAAATATTGGAGAAGAAAAAATGTGATCTGAGTTCACAACACAAGTGGTCTGCTTTGAATGACCTGGAGAAGGAAGACGTGATTATTTTCAACGCTTGGAACAGTATTCCTGACTCTTACGATCAGCTGAAAAAGCTCGCGTTTGCTGTTCTTTCCCTTTTCGGTTCTACATATACATGCGAACAATCTTATTCAAGCATGAACATTATCAAGAGTAAACTGAGAAGTCGTCTTATCGATGAGAACTTGGAATCATGCCTAAAATTAAAAACAACAACATACAAACCTGACTTACTAAAACTTACCAAGGAGATGCAAGCACATTGTTCGCATTAATAAATATTTATTAAGTATGAAATTTAGTTTTATTTAGTGTACTACTTATTTAGTGTAATAAAAGTTTACTAAACAAGCAGATATAGCTCCCAATTTTTTTTTAAATTGTTGTAATGTTCATATTTCGCTCGATGACTAATAAGTTTGCCGACCACTGGTCTAGAGCATCGACCGTTTCGTCCCACTGAGAGGCGTGGTAGAGAATGCTACGACAAAACGACCGCAACACCGTCTATATCCTCAGTTACCTATGAAAGGGGATGAAGTCATAATGAAGGCTCTGGACGGACACTTGTCTTCCGCAGTGAATGAAATGGTGCAATAATGGTCAAGTTGGGCACCACAGCCCCAAAACATAAGAGGCGCACCCAGTTCCTGTGAAAGAGAACGGGCGAGGAAGGCATGAGAACCCGAGTCCCTCTTTGTGTAGTACGGGCCGACCCCTGTGACCTGACAGCTCTACCCCGACATTAGTGGGCACTTGAGAGCTCTGTCTTCGGGCAGTGATAGACAGCTCCTCTTAACATAGATAAATCACCCATGTAAAAGGGCATAGGACATAATATTTTATATGTTATGATAAAATGTTATTCTATTGCATCTAATTTTTATTTTGGTTTTAGCTTTTTCCTAAATTAACATTTATATTTTCACGGCGGTTACATTGTGGCAACTTTGTCATATTTACTGTCAACTTTTCGCCTTTTTCAGAAATCTTCAATGACCATAATGATGAATCACTAATAATCTGTTTTCAATTTTAAAACAACTTTATTATGATGAAGTTACAATCTGCCTCATTGGGCAATAAGTAACTGTGATAAATTACCTCATTCATACCATATTTACAATTTTCATTCACTCGATCATTCATACAGTATTTAAAACAGCCCAGAGACCTCCCAAATCCACATGGTTGTCACATCCCTATTGGGTAAGTATTGTCTTGTGGTAAGTGGTGGGTAAGTATTGGGAAGTCCCTCACGCTCCTCCATCAGCCTCTTCACCGGATACGAGCCAGTGGAGACCCAGGACATGATTGGAGAAACTGACCATTGCCAGGACTCCCACTGTCACGTATTTATAAAAGGTCGAGAGGCCACTGCCGTTTTAGTCTCCGATGAGGATTATAGGGATGACTGGTGCAGTGCAACGACTGTGCTAGGGGATTAGGGTGGTTTGATAGGTTACTATGGGATTTCATGAACTTGGAAGGGATGAGTTCAAGAATTTGGGGTATATTAAGATCGTTATGAAGGGTTATCTGTGTTTGAAAATCAAATTTTGATATATTGTTATAAGTTTTTAAATTGTATTTTATAATTATCTTGTTTTGGTTAATTATAGTCCTTGAAGACGCCTGAATAAGCGAAACGTTGCTAGTTTGTATAATAAAAGTATTACGATTATTTAATAAACCACAGTAGGGATGAGCTCCTAGGAGTGGGGATGAGCTGAAAAGCAGTCTTAGACCGAGCCGTCGAGAAGAACGCAGCCGGCAAGCTCCCGAATTGGCGGTTGCCATACTATTGAAGAACCAACAGTAGAAAGTAACGTTGGTTGGATTACAGGAAGATTGAACTGAGAGAAGAAAAGAAAAGCAGTTCAATGTTTATTGAATACCATGGTGTGTTGAGACAGATGGGCGGATAAGTTGTAGGTTGGTGTTATCAATATTGTTTATTATTATGGATCCATTCATAAAAAATGAGCTCAAATTCATGTTTTGTAATTAGTAGTAACTATCCTATTTTAAAAGGAATTGAATATTTTTTTTATACATTTTGTCAGTAATCTATGTTAATTATAATTATTTGTTTTAATCATTTTATTTGAATATATTTCACAATTCCTAGTTTCTCAATTTCTTAATAACCACAACATTAGCCTTGAGATCGGGCGATTCAATCGGGATAAATTCCTATGTCAAAGACATAAAACAATTTGAATTAAAGATCTCATGACCTGCCAAGTAAGTTAAGTTAAATTGATCAAATAAAGTAAAAAGAGAGATGGTAAAAAATGAGGTTTCAATATATCAGTTTTAAATACATCGTAGGTTTGTCAGATAATATTGTTAGAAATTTATTTTAGACTGTATGAAGTATGCCGATATTGACTATGATTCCTATCGACATACACAAGTTTATATGTTGGTTTTAAATCCTTCTGCGCACATATACAGCGGTCAGTCTAATAAGGGGATAACGTAATAAAAATACAATGTTTGAAGAAATAAAAACGATGATAAAAGACGGGATCAGGAATCAGTGATAAAGAACCACTACACTATATGCGAAAGCAACGATAAAACCACATAAAATGGTCTCGCGGCGAGGAGCAGGAACCGAATGACGGAACGATATATCATCAACGGAACTGGTTTTACGTCAGTCGGTTACAACTAGTCCTTCTAAAATAGGAGTTTGTTCCATGGGAACGTCTACATTCTTTTTTTATTTTTTTATTATTATTACACTTGCCATAATATTCCGACACAATAAAATATGTCTTAATTAAAAAGGCCGTTTGGAAGTAAATTTGATTTAACTACGGCAGGATAGTCTGGCCAGTTTATACATCATTTGAAAATGTGACAGTAATTTATTAGGATACTTAATACTTAAGAGCAAGCTGAATTAAAATAATTTGATATTAAAATATTCTTTCTTTTTTCTCGTTTTTTTTTTTTTTATAAGAATCATAAATCATAAACTCTCTTTGAAAATAACTTTAAAAATTTCAATGCTTATTAATTATTTAATAAAGTATTCCTGAATCATTTTGTTTGGTATTATGTGTATCAATATTATTTATCATTGTTAATAATTAACAGCCAATGAAAAATAAAATACACTAGGAAGGTCATCGCTCAAGGCAGAGTAGCTCGGTCGGTAGAGCCTCCTATCAGTAGTTACATTCGATAGAAAATTATATTTCAAAATATATAATCTATTTTATAAATGATGCGGCGAAAATTCCAAAAAAAAAATTGTTTATACGAATGATACTTATTGAAAAAATGCCACCACATGAAATCCAGGCCATAGACGTTAAGCAATTCCAAACGGGATAAAAAAAAAAAAATTTTCTATTTTTTCCAATTCAGTTCTTCTTGACTATGCCTTTTGCCGGTTTCCGAAAAGATAGTTTCGACTTAAAAAAAAAATAAAAACAATGATTAACATTTTCTTGAAAAGTAAAGAGTGTCATTAATCTCATGTCAAACGAAAGGTTCCCTAACCTGTTATATTAGGTATTATATTTGTCAATTCGTAACTTTTTTATTAAGTAGAAAATAATCTATTAAATATTAATTAAAACGGAAAGTTTTTTTTTTTTGTTTTTTTTTCTTCATAGCCCCTTTAAATTTACAGATAATTATTTATAATTATAGATCCTCAGGTGAATCTATTCACAAATTATTTTGTATTTCCTGTAGCATCACTACATTATATACAGGTTTTGTTATTTTATAAAAATTATATAATCGATTAAACAAGCATAATGATATGCATAATAACGGAAAGTTTAGATCAATAAATCTTTAAATAACTTCACAGTGTCTGCATTAATCGCGAATATAGAGAGAATGACTCAAAGTGGAATGAATCCATCAAACTTACAAGGCTGTAAAATTTAGTCGATGATAGCCATCAATATATATATATTTGATTGAATTGATATGTTTGATATAAATATTTTATATGCCTATGTTTAAATAAAATTATGCTTTCTCTGAGTCTATTACAATCGTATAATATGCTTCCTATGATTAAATCCTGTTGTTCTATTTGATAAATTAATAATAAACAGATAAAAGTAACACTTAATGAACATTAAAGAATACTATTGTACTGGCTGAATGTATAGTATGTATGTATTGGTGCTAAGTTAATGTCTATTTTCGTGACAGGCCAGGAGGAAGGTATGGATGGACATGAGAGTGGCATTATACCACGACGATAAACCTGGCGATGGGATAAAACTTCGTTTCTGGGAAAATCCTATTTAATAGGAAAATCTAAATCTTGTGGCCATTTGCCAAATTTTTAACTTTATAGGAGGTGAGCGTTAACATGTGGTATAGTTGCAAGCTACTTACTATTCATGCACATTAGAGAATATATTCGAGAACGTTATCTTAATATTAGTGCTTAGTAATAAATAAAGTTTATTCCCATGTCCTCTTATTACGTCAGCAACAAACCCTTCATAACGATCATAATATACCTTACATTCTTGAACTCATCCCTTCCAAGTTCATGAAATTCCATAGTAACTCATCCAACCACCCTAATCCCCAAGCACAGTCCTAGCACTGCACCACTCATCCCTATAATCCTCCTCGGAGACTGAAACGGCAGTTGCCTCGTGACCTGCTATAAATGCGTGACAGTGGGAGTCCTGGCAATGTCCAGTTTCTCTAATCATGTCCTGAGCGTATGTGGCACTCGCGCTCTTCGTCAGCCTCCACCGGCTCGTTTCCGGTGACGCGGCTGACGGAGGAGCGTGGGGGACTTCCCAAGACTCCGCTTCCTCTTTCGCATGCGAAGGAGATGACAACCATGTGAATTTGGGAGGTCTCTGGACTGTTTCTAAATACTGTATGAATGAAAACATTTATCACAATTACTTATTATATAAAAAGGGATTTTGAAATTTTATCACAATAAAGTTGTTTTATCAGTATATTCTCATGTATTTATCTATAGCGCAATAAATTTGTCAAGTGGATTTTAATCCTGATTTCTCGTTTGAAATCTTCACTTCTTATCTCACGAACCGAGTATCTCGACTTTCAAAACGATATGACATACAATCGTTTTTCATTGATAGAGTCCAACTTAAATTTGAGAAAGGGAGGTAGATAAGACTGTTAGTGGTCATCAGCTCCTCGTGGTCTTGGTATACGAGGCTTGCGAGTGACCGGGGCCTGTATACGGCATTTATGTCTAGAATTTTTTGTTCGAAGAAAGTAGTCCGAATGCTATGATGCCAAGGAAACAAGAACTGATTTTATCTGTATTTAGGGCACTGCCTATAAATATGAAATCAGTTTTTCTCTATCTGCTCTACTTTTTAAGATCAGAGTTTTATACGAAATGCGTAGTTGCAAATCCAGGATTGGTTCCTGTATATTTGGCCTATTGTCTGTCTGCTGTTAATTCCTCAACGTTTCAACCAGGAGTAGTTCACCTCACCAGAGATCACGAACTGTCAAAAGAAGCTTCTGAATTACTGGCTTCCAGGTTGAAGGACAAGAATTCGCTGTAACTAAGAACCAAAATTACCTTTTACTGTACAAGAGAAAAATATCTGCTACTCTTCTTCACTCAAGAAGACAATCTTGCATTTTGTCAAGAAATTGGAGGACTCCTGGGAAAAATGACTCTGCCTGACTATTTTCCAGATCATTTGCGCCTATTTATTTACTGCTCAAAGCGAAGTTGGTAATGTGTCCTTCTACACAATGGGGATAGATATGGTTCGATGCCAATTGCTCATTCGATGAAAATGAAAAAAGAATATAACACAATAACTTTGGTTTCGGGTAAGATAAAGTATCGAAAACATCAATGGGTGATTTGTGTTTGTTGGAAATCGAAAACATTCTTCTTGGACAGCAAAGTGGTCACACAAAATATCTTTGCTTCTTGTGCCTCTGGGACAGGTGAGACAAAACACACCACTGGGTTAGAAAAGAGTAGCCTAAGAGACAATGCATGTACTTTGGGGAAAAGAATGTCGACAACCCCTCAGTCGAACGAGAGAAAATCATCTTTCCTCCACTGAATATAAAGCTGGGCCTTATGAAGCAGTTTGTAAAGGCTCTTGATAAGAACGGATCATGCTTTGCATATAGGGGGAAAATGCCTCAGTTGGGTACGGCAAAAATTAAACCAGGAATATTTGATGACCCACAAATAAGACAACTCATTAATGATCCTGCCTTTGTAAATTCGATGAATGAGGATGAGCCAAAAGCATGTACTTCATTTGTTGCAGTTGTCGGAAATTGTGTGGGCAAGCGCGAAGCTGACAACTATGTTGAACTGGTAAAGGAGATGCTTAACAGTTTCAAATCTCTTGGGTGTAACATGAGTGTGCACTATTTACACAAACACCAGTGAGGAACAAGGCGAAAGATTTCACCAGGATATTAAAACTATGAAGGCCCGCTACCAAGGAAGATAGGATACGCAGATGATGGCAGATTACTACTGGAGTTTAAAAAGGGACTGTTCCAAAATGCATTCAAGAATGTCAGGGAAAAGAAGCTTCCGAAGTGTTCAGTGACTAGTTAGTTTCATCCATGTCTTTTCCACTATCTTGGTATAATATAATTATAAAAATTCCGTGATTATTATAAATGTTTTTTTTTTAATTTGACATATGGATTTATGTTAATATATCTTGGAAATTTGAGTTCCTAGGTAAAAACTGATGCCATATTACAATTCGTGGCATCAAATTCAATGGAATCAGCTCCAAAACAACTGTTGGCCAGTGTAATTATAGAAAATGTAATATAATATCCTGGTATTTTTATTACAATACTAAACTATTATTATAACGTAATATGCTGAGGACGAAAACTTCCAAAATACCAACAACACTGCAACACTAGACAATGACCCCGGGAGCTGTTGGCCAGTGTAATTATAGAAAATGTAATATAATATCCTGGTATTTTTATTACAATACTAAACTATTATTATAATGTAATATGCTGAGGACGAAAACTTCTGAAATACCAACAGCACTGCAACACTAGACAATGACCCCAGAAGCTGTTGGCCAGTGTAATTATAGAAAATGTAGTATAATATCCTGGTATTTTTATTACAATACTAAACTATTATTATAATGTAATATGCTGAGGACGAAAACTTCTGAAATACCAACAGCACTGCAACACTAGACAATGACCCCGGGAGCTGTTGGCCAGTGTAATTATAGAAAATGTAATATAATATCCTGGTATTTTTATTACAATACTAAACTATTATTATAATGTAATATGCTGAGGACGAAAACTTCTGAAATACCAACAGCACTGCAACACTAGACAATGACCCCGGGAGCTGTTGGCCAGTGTAATTATAGAAAATGTAATATAAAATCCTGGTATTTTTATTACAATACTAAACTATTATTATAATGTAATATGCTGAGGACGAAAACTTCTGAAATACCAACAGCACTGCAACACTAGACAATGACCCCGGGAGCTGTTGGCCAGTGTAATTATAGAAAATGTAATATAATATCCTGGTATTTTTATTACAATACTAAACTATTATTATAATGTAATATGCTGAGGACGAAAACTTCTGAAATACCAACAACACTGCAACACTAGACAATGACCCCGGGAGCTGTTGGCCAGTGTAATTATAGAAAATGTAATATAATATCCTGGTATTTTTATTACAATACTAAACTATTATTATAATGTAATATGCTGAGGACGAAAACTTCTGAAATACCAACAGCACTGCAACACTAGACAATGACCCCGGGAGCTGTTGGCCAGTGTAATTATAGAAAATGTAGTATAATATCCTGGTATTTTTATTACAATACTAAACTATTATTATAACGTTATATGCTGAGGACGAAAACTTCTGAAATACCAACAACACTGCAACACTAGACAATGACCCCGGGAGCTGTTGGCCAGTGTAATTATAGAAAATGTAATATAATATCCTGGTATTTTTATTACAATACTAAACTATTATTATAATGTAATATGCTGAGGACGAAAACTTCTGAAATACCAACAGCACTGCGACACTAGACAATGACCCCGGGAGCTGTTGGCCAGTGTAATTATAGAAAATGTAATATAATATCCTGGTATTTTTATTACAATACTAAACTATTATTATAATGTAATATGCTGAGGACGAAAACTTCTGAAATACCAACAACACTGCAACACTAGACAATGACCCCGGGAGCTGTTGACCAGTGTAA
Organism: Acanthosoma haemorrhoidale; assembly: GCA_930367205.1. NCBI lineage: Eukaryota > Metazoa > Arthropoda > Insecta > Hemiptera > Acanthosomatidae > Acanthosoma > Acanthosoma haemorrhoidale. The sequence continues at coordinate 187,690,495 of OV884011.1, forward strand.
TTATAGAAAATGTAATATAATATCCTGGTATTTTTATTACAATACTAAACTATTATTATAGTGTAATATGCTGAGGACGAAAACTTCTGAAATACCAACAACACTGCAACACTAGACAATGACCCCGGGAGCTGTTGGCCAGTGTAATTATAGAAAATGTAATATAATATCCTGGTATTTTTATTACAATACTAAACTATTATTATAGTGTAATATGCTGAGGACGAAAACTTCCGAAATACCAACTAGACTGCAGCACTAGACAATGACCCCGGGAGCTGTTGGCCAGTGTAATTATAAAAAATGTAATATAATATCCTGGTATTTTTATTACAATACTAAACTATTATTATAGTGTAATATGCTGAGGACGAAAACTTCTGAAATACCAACAACACTGCAACACTAGACAATGACCCCGGGAGCTGTTGGCCAGTGTAATTATAGAAAATGTAATATAATATCCTGGTATTTTTATTACAATACTAAACTATTATTATAATATAATATGCTGAGGACGAAAACTTCCGAAATACCAACTAGACTGCAACACTAGACAATGACCCCGGGAGCTGTTGGCCAGTGTAATTATAGAAAATGTAATATAATATCCTGGTATTTTTATTACAATACTAAACTATTATTATAATATAATATGCTGAGGACGAAAACTTCCGAAATACCAACTAGACTGCAACACTAGACAATGACCCCGGGAGCTGTTGGCCAGTGTAATTATAAAAAATGTAATATAATATCCTGGTATTTTTATTACAATACTAAACTATTATTATAGTGTAATATGCTGAGGACGAAAACTTCTGAAATACCAACAACACTGCAACACTAGACAATGACCCCGGGAGCTGTTGGCCAGTGTAATTATAGAAAATGTAATATAATATCCTGGTATTTTTATTACAATACTAAACTATTATTATAACGTAATATGCTGAGGACGAAAACTTTCGAAATACCAACAACACTGCAACACTAGACAATGACCCCGGGAGCTGTTGGCCAGTGTAATTATAGAAAATGTAATATAATATCCTGGTATTTTTATTACAATACTAAACTATTATTATAATATAATATGCTGAGGACGAAAACTTCTGAAATACCAACAACACTGCAACACTAGACAATGAACCCGGGAGCTGTTGGCCAGTGTAATTATAGAAAATGTAGTATAATATCCTGGTATTTTTATTACGATACTAAACTATTATTATAATGTAATATGCTGAGGAAAAAAACTTCCGAAATACCAACAACACTGCAACACTAGACAATGACCCCGGGAGCAGTTGGCCAGTGTAATTATAGAAAATGTAATATAATATCCTGGTATTTTTATTACAATATTAAACTATTATTATAACGTAATATGCTGAGGACGAAAACTTCCGAAATACCAACAACACTGCAACACTAGACAATGACCCCAGGAGCTGTTGGCCAGTGTAATTATAGAAAATGTAATATAATATCCTGGTATTTTTATTACAATACCAAACTATTATTATAACGTAATATGCTGAGGACGAAAACTTCCGAAATACCAACAACACTGCAACACTAGACAATGACCCCGGGAGATGTTGGACAAACCTTCCTGTCGTTGAGTAAAAAACCAGGCAAGCATATCCAATCGGGCCCGCTAGCCGGACCATGTAAATCTTGAGAGCGTCTCCTCCCCGCGCTCTCTGCAGAAACGAAGATGGAGTATATACATACTTATTACTGTCGAGCCCGAAGGGAGAGGCTCTACTTTGAAACAGGAACGGTACGATCTCCTTTACTGAATTTACCATATAGTGAATGACCAAGATGGCTGAATGAGTATTCAGTGTTGGGGACACCTCTTGTAAATCCCAATCGGCATAAAGGACGAACTTAAAAGGATTCTTAGTTTCACATTTGTAGTGGAATTCTACAATGATTAATGTGGGATGACGAACTGTAAAAATAAATAATACCACAGACATGTTGACCCCCGCAGTATACTATCATTCTTAAAAGGCTTCTCGTTCGAGAAAGATACGACAAATAGTTCATTTTTATATTTTGGGATGTTTAAGCCCGAATTTAATACATAAAATGGCTAAATTTTGAGAGCTACAAACCCGCTTCTAATTCGTAGAGTTTCAAATAAAAGTTTTTCACTGAAATCTTTAGGTGGTTTCATCATTCCGTCGGGTCAGTCGCCAACCCCCAAAAGTGGGGTTTTAATTGTTGGCATTTAATCATTGCAAGGGAACATTACTCGGCGTAGTTTTAAAAAATAAATATATATATGAAATAAAAAAAACAAAATTATATAAGCTAAGTAGATTTTTTAACCATTATCGTGTGAGATCTTATAAATCCAGTACTAACTAACGAGGGTAGCCTGGGTACATAGATTACCGATTATAATGAAACGTTTTTTTGGTGATACTAGGACGAAAAATATTAAACTCGGTTTTATCTACGAGTAAAAAATAACGCTTTCAATCATCGTCTCATTTGTCTTTTGACTTATAAAGTTTAATTTCTTCTCTTTCCGGACTAAGTTGTCTAAAATAAGATCATGTGCATAAATTCCGTGGTTCTCCGATTTGATTCAAAAAAATTAAAATAACTGCTTCATCAGAAATTGGTAACCACACGCCCCTTGCAAGTGCAAACACTTTGCTTTTATAATTATTAACTAAAAAAAGGAAAATTATGACATAACCGCCATTAAAACCGAGTACCGTTCAGACGTGCTCTCTTCTTCTAAACCATCCTTGCCAAGTACCTCCCAAGCCCTATCATTGTTTTTTTTTTTCACATTAACCTAAAATCATTCAAATCTACAACTAATAATAAAGAAAAATGTTTATGTAACTTAAACATACTTAAAGAAGATCGCAATAGGAGATTTGAAAAACAACAATGGATTAGAGTGGATTATACCCTTTCAATCAAAAGTCCTGAGAACAACAGTAAATGCCCCTTATTACGTCAGCAGCAAAACCCTTCATAATGATCTCAATATACCTTACATTCTTCAACTCATCCCTTCCAAGTTCATGAAATTCCATTGAAACCTATCCAACCAGCCTAATCCCCTAGCCTAGTCATTGCACTGCACCACTCATCCCTATAATCCTCGTCGGAGACTAAACGGCAGAGGCCTCGTGACCTACTATAAATGCGTGACAGTGGGAGATCATGTCCTGAGCGTATGTGGCTCTCGCATTCTTCATCAGACTCTACTGGCTCGTATCCGGTGACGCGGCTGACGAATGACGTGGGGGACTTCCCAAGACTCTGCTTCCTCTTTCGCATACGAGGGAGGTGACAACCAAGCGGATTTGGGAGGTATCTTGGCTGTTTGTAAATACTGTAGGAATAAAGAATTGTAAATATGGTAAGAATGAGATCATTTATCACAATTACTTATTGCCCAATAAAGCAAATTGTAATTTTATCATAATAAAGTTTTTTTATAATCAATCGCCTTTATTACTATAAATTATGCCATTACTGTGAGTATTGTAGCACATGAACACCCAGAGCGACAAAATACGGTTGCTTTGCACCTGTTTGAAAGTGGATTTCGTAACTTCTTGGTAATTAATTTTTTTTTTTCCTACACCTACCCCAGACAGATAATCTCCAATCGGAAAGCCGGAAAAGGCTTGGAAAGTATTAAAAATTATATGTAGCATAGGGAATTTATGAAAGAGGAGATGACGCTCAAGGATCTGTGAAATAAAATACAGACGAGGGGTATCGTATGACGGCTGGGAAGGGTTGTAAGTTGACCGTGCATGCTCGGTGACACAGCGGATCCCATATCTCTCTTCAGATCTTAGATCTGAGATAGGAGTCCCTCTAATTATTCCGCAAGGAGTCCCTGTTCTGTACTTGTTAAGGATATCAATATACAACGTTATTTGCAGCTTTGTTTTTATATAAAAAAATATTAATTATTGAAAATATTGAGCTTGGCAAGAAAGTGATTTCGCTTTTTTAGTGTGAAATAAAACTTTTCTATACAAAAAATGGACTTTAATCAGTCAAATATGTTTCATTCCGTACGATGATCTTTTGCCATCTTTCTGGTAACTTCATGAACCCGCGCTCACAGAACTTCTGGTCCTTATCAGCAAAAAACTCAACCAAGTGCGATTTGAGGTCATCGTTATTACTGAAATTTTTTTACGATTTAAGAAGTTCTGTAACCTTCGAAATAAACGATAATCCGATGGTTCAAGGTCGGGGCTGTATGGGGGATGTGACATCACTTCCCAACCAAGCTCCAATAGTTTCGTACGTGTTGCTAAAGATGTGTGAGGCCTCGCATTGTCGTGGCGGATCCCAAATATCGAGCTTCTTAACAAGTCCAAGACGTCTTATATGATTATCAATTGTTGTTTATGTTAAATTTAACTGTTTTGCAATCCCTCGCACAGTTATATGGCGATTCGATTCAATTATGGCTTTCATTTTGACATCATCAACTTCAGAAGGTCGACCAGAATGTTGGTCATCTTTCAGTGAAATTTTTAAAACCAATTCTGTCACGTGCGATCTGTTAAACAATCAACACCGTAAACTTCACATATCTCTTTGTGAGCCTCAGCCGCTTTCTTGCCTTTAGGAAAATAAAAAAGTAAAATGTGTCGAAAATGCTTATTTTTGCACTCCATGTTAAAACTGACAGAATTATCACAACACAGAACAACCCAATAGAAATATCTAGCTGACCAAAAAATGACATGACATGTCATAACATAATTGAGAAGATATGAAAAGTTCTTTCAAAGAACAGTATTATTTTGAATACGTTTCCACGTATCATATAACTGGTCTTTGTATCTTTATGTCCTTGATGTGGATTCCATAGGTTTTTCCCTGCTGCAAATCCGAAAACTTCATTATAAGCTAATAATATCACTCCATTATGACTACTTGAAAAATTGAAGGGGGGGGGGACCTTTGATTTCGGAAGAATTCACCGACATTCGAGCCACCAGGAATCACCTCGACGATTCTTAAGGTTCCCACGGAGCAAGGACCTTTTTTCCTTCATCATTCATATTCATATTCATATTTATTAGGTATTGGTTTTTTTAAGTTTAAGTCAAGCTTCAAGTTTCTATCTCATGAATTGTGACTCGTCCAATGTAACTTATGATAGCGGGGGGGGGGGTGTACTGTTGAGAGGAGGGGCTTAAATCCATATTGATGTTATGTTATGAATTGTAAACCAATTGTATTTTTTTTTTAAATACAATATTTTGATAGTTGAGGGGACTGTACTGGAATTTCTTAAATATTTATTAAATTATTGAAAAACTACTAGATATTTTCGGAGAAAAATGCCTGATTTTATTTTATAAATTCTTTCTCAACAACATGCCGTCATTTCGATCAAAAAGTTATCAGAGATAATTCGAATTATTGTGCGATATGCATTTGAAATTTCGATCAAAAAGTTATCAGAGATAATTCGAATTATTGTGCGATATGCATTTGAAATTTCGATCAAAAAGTTATCAGAGATAATTCGAATTATTGTGCGATATGCATTTGAAATTTCGATCAAAAAGTTATCAGAGATAATTCGAATTATTGTGCGATATGCATTTGAAATTTCGATCAAAAAGTTATCAGAGATAATTCGAATTATTGTGCTATAAGCATTTGAAATTTCGATCAAAATGTTATCAGAGGTAATTCGAATTATTGTGCTATAAGCATTTGAAATTTCGATCAAAAAGTTATCAGAGGTAATTCGAATTATTGTGCTATAAGCATTTGAAATTTCGATCAAAAAGTTATCAGAGATAATTCGAATTATTGTGCGATATGCATTTGAAATTTCGATCAAAAAGTTATCAGAGATAATTCGAATTATTGTGCTATAAGCATTTGAAATTTCGATCAAAATGTTATCAGAGGTAATTCGAATTATTGTGCTATAAGCATTTGAAATTTCGATCAAAAAGTTATCAGAGGTAATTCGAATTATTGTGCTATAAGCATTTGAAATTTCGATCAAAAAGTTATCAGAGATAATTCGAATTATTGTGCGATATGCATTTGAAATTTCGATCAAAAAGTTATCAGAGATAATTCGAATTATTGTGCTATAAGCATTTGAAATTTCGATCAAAAAGTTATCAGAGATAATTCGAATTATTGTGCGATATGCATTTGAAATTTCGATCAAAAAGTTATCAGAGATAATTCGAATTATTGTGCTATAAGCATTTGAAATTTCGATCAAAAAGTTATCAGAGATAATTCGAATTATTGTGCGATATGCATTTGAAATTTCGATCAAAAAGTTATCAGAGATAATTCGAATTATTGTGCGATATGCATTTGAAATTTCGATCAAAAAGTTATCAGAGATAATTCGAATTATTGTGCGATATGCATTTGAAATTTCGATCAAAAAGTTATCAGAGATAATTCGAATTATTGTGCGATATGCATTTGAAATTTCGATCAAAAAGTTATCAGAGATAATTCGAATTATTGTGCTATAAGCATTTGAAATTTTGATCAAAAAGTTATCAGAGATAATTCGAATTATTGTGCGATATGCATTTGAAATTTCGATCAAAAAGTTATCAGAGATAATTCGAATTATTGTGCTATAAGCATTTGAAATTTCGATCAAAAAGTTATCAGAGATAATTCGAATTATTGTGCGATATGCATTTGAAATTTCGATCAAAAAGTTATCAGAGATAATTCGAATTATTGTGCGATATGCATTTGAAATTTCGATCAAAAAGTTATCAGAGATAATTCGAATTATTGTGCGATATGCATTTGAAATTTCGATCAAAAAGTTATCAGAGATAATTCGAATTATTGTGCGATATGCATTTGAAATTTCGATCAAAAAGTTATCAGAGATAATTCGAATTATTGTGCTATAAGCATTTGAAATTTCGATCAAAATGTTATCAGAGGTAATTCGAATTATTGTGCTATAAGCATTTGAAATTTCGATCAAAAAGTTATCAGAGGTAATTCGAATTATTGTGCTATAAGCATTTGAAATTTCGATCAAAAAGTTATCAGAGATAATTCGAATTATTGTGCTATAAGCATTTGAAATTTCGATCAAAAAGTTATCAGAGATAATTCGAATTATTGTGCTATAAGCATTTGAAATTTCGATCAAAAAGTTATCAGAGATAATTCGAATTATTGTGCTATAAGCATTTGAAATTTCGATCAAAAAGTTATCAGAGATAATTCGAATTATTGTGCGATATGCATTTGAAATTTCGATCAAAAAGTTATCAGAGATAATTCGAATTATTGTGCGATATGCATTTGAAATTTCGATCAAAAAGTTATCAGAGATAATTCGAATTATTGTGCGATATGCATTTGAAATTTCGATCAAAAAGTTATCAGAGATAATTCGAATTATTGTGCGATATGCATTTGAAATTTCGATCAAAAAGTTATCAGAGGTAATTCGAATTATTGTGCTATAAGCATTTGAAATTTCGATCAAAAAGTTATCAGAGATAATTCGAATTATTGTGCGATATGCATTTGAAATTTCGATCAAAAAGTTATCAGAGATAATTCGAATTATTGTGCTATAAGCATTTGAAATTTCGATCAAAAAGTTATCAGAGATAATTCGAATTATTGTGCTATAAGCATTTGAAATTTCGATCAAAATGTTATCAGAGATAATTCGAATTATTGTGCTATAAGCATTTGAAATTTCGATCAAAAAGTTATCAGAGGTAATTCGAATTATTGTGCTATAAGCATTTGAAATTTCGATCAAAAAGTTATCAGAGATAATTCGAATTATTGTGCGATATGCATTTGAAATTTCGATCAAAAAGTTATCAGAGGTAATTCGAATTATTGTGCTATAAGCATTTGAAATTTCGATCAAAAAGTTATCAGAGATAATTCGAATTATTGTGCTATAAGCATTTGAAATTTCGATCAAAATTTTATCAGAGGTAATTCGAATTATTGTGCTATAAGCATTTGAAATTTCGATCAAAAAGTTATCAGAGATAATTCGAATTATTGTGCTATAAGCATTTGAAATTTCGATCAAAATGTTATCAGAGGTAATTCGAATTATTGTGCTATAAGCATTTGAAATTTCGATCAAAAAGTTATCAGAGATAATTCGAATTATTGTGCTATAAGCATTTGAAATTTCGATCAAAAAGTTATCAGAGATAATTCGAATTATTGTGCTATAAGCATTTGAAATTTCGATCAAAAAGTTATCAGAGATAATTCGAATTATTGTGCTATAAGCATTTGAAATTTCGATCAAAAAGTTATCAGAGATAATTCGAATTATTGTGCTATATGCATTTGAAATTTCGATCAAAAAGTTATCAGAGATAATTCGAATTATTGTGCTATAAGCATTTGAAATTTCGATCAAAAAGTTATCAGAGATAATTCGAATTATTGTGCTATAAGCATTTGAAATTTCGATCAAAAAGTTATCAGAGGTAATTCGAATTATTGTGCTATAAGCATTTGAAATTTCGATCAAAATGTTATCAGAGGTAATTCGAATTATTGTGCTATAAGCATTTGAAATTTCGATCAAAAAGTTATCAGAGGTAATTCGAATTATTGTGCTATAAGCATTTGAAATTTCGATCAAAAAGTTATCAGAGATAATTCGAATTATTGTGCTATAAGCATTTGAAATTTCGATCAAAAAGTTATCAGAGATAATTCGAATTATTGTGCTATAAGCATTTGAAATTTCGATCAAAAAGTTATCAGAGATAATTCGAATTATTGTGCTATAAGCATTTGAAATTTCGATCAAAAAGTTATCAGAGATAATTCGAATTATTGTGCTATAAGCATTTGAAATTTCGATCAAAAAGTTATCAGAGATAATTCGAATTATTGTGCTATATGCATTTGAAATTTCGATCAAAAAGTTATCAGAGATAATTCGAATTATTGTGCTATAAGCATTTGAAATTTCGATCAAAAAGTTATCAGAGATAATTCGAATTATTGTGCTATAAGCATTTGAAATTTCGATCAAAAAGTTATCAGAGATAATTCGAATTATTGTGCTATAAGCATTTGAAATTTCGATCAAAAAGTTATCAGAGATAATTCGAATTATTGTGCTATAAGCATTTGAAATTTCGATCAAAAAGTTATCAGAGATAATTCGAATTATTGTGCTATAAGCATTTGAAATTTCGATCAAAAAGTTATCAGAGATAATTCGAATTATTGTGCTATAAGCATTTGAAATTTCGATCAAAATGTTATCAGAGGTAATTCGAATTATTGTGCTATAAGCATTTGAAATTTCGATCAAAAAGTTATCAGAGGTAATTCGAATTATTGTGCTATAAGCATTTGAAATTTCGATCAAAATGTTATCAGAGGTAATTCGAATTATTGTGCTATAAGCATTTGAAATTTCGATCAAAAAGTTATCAGAGGTAATTCGAATTATTGTGCTATAAGCATTTGAAATTTCGATCAAAAAGTTATCAGAGATAATTCGAATTATTGTGCTATAAGCATTTGAAATTTCGATCAAAAAGTTATCAGAGATAATTCGAATTATTGTGCGATATGCATTTGAAATTTCGATCAAAAAGTTATCAGAGATAATTCGAATTATTGTGCTATAAGCATTTGAAATTTCGATCAAAAAGTTATCAGAGATAATTCGAATTATTGTGCGATATGCATTTGAAATTTCGATCAAAAAGTTATCAGAGATAATTCGAATTATTGTGCTATAAGCATTTGAAATTTCAGTTTGACTAGTTTATTATATTATAGCATTTTGTATTATGCCTTATTATATTTTATTATAAATTTATACGAGATTGGCAGATTTTCAGACCGTTCAACGTATCAGTAAAAACGGTGTTGACAAATAGTATTTATCCAATCAACCAATTGTCGTTGAAAAAACTATTCGGTAATTTCGACAAAAACACTTTTGTTTTATTCATTAAATTATTATTATCAATAATAGACCTTCCACCCAGTATGTAGTAACGTAACTCTTAATATTTGTATATACCAGTGTTTTGATTGTACTTTATAATAGAGCTTTTCTTTCTTTTCTTTTAAAAGACTCTCCTCTATAAAGATTATTTAACTGTGCATACAGAGAGACAGACTGATGCCTCCTCAGATTTAGATAACATAGATATGAAAATATCGAGGGCGAGTCCATTCACTTTCTAATACTGATCTGTACATCGAAAGGCATCAAGTTCCGATTGTGTAATAAGAGTATACAGCCCCTAAATAACATAAAATAACAAAAAAACATAAAAAAATTTAATCCCAACGAAAACAGGAATTTAATGATAAAAAAAAAAAATGGAGGACAGGAACGAGTAGGAGCGAGTATGAAAGTGAGAGGAGTGAGAGTTGGATTTGGCGGGACTTTCACACGACTTGACACCACAGCTGATGCCACAACATCTCCGGTAATGGTACACTTCTGTGCCCTCGTAATCGTGATTCTTCAGTCACTACCTTCTGCATGAGCTCTTGCGCAAGTGTGACAGTAATCGTCCGAGGACATCATCTTCACCGGTACTCGGGAGGAGTGTAAAGTCCTATCGTCATGCGACCTGCTTATGGAACTGACGCTTCCATGAGGCTTTCAGAAACTGACGCTGAGAGAATGTGAAGTGTAGTCAATCAATAGTTAAATAATCATTGTAGAGGAGAGTCTTTTAAAAGAAAAGAAAGAAAAGCTTTATTATGAAGTTCAATCAAACACTGGTATATACAAATATTAAGAGTTACCTTACTACATACTGGGTGGAAGGTCTAGGCACAAGTGGGGTCTGGGGCTAAAGCTGAGCCATATATGTATAAGAAAAGGGAAGTAGGGAGGTCTTGGAGGGATGCGGTTGCTTACTTAAAAATAACAGGAACCATCAGTGACTTCCATGAAGTCATAAGGCAAGTATACAGTTATGCTCAAGCCCCTTCGCCCCTTCTACTTGTTCTTATCAAGATTATAAATATGATATAAATAAAGCAAGCATTATAAAACTAATCGTAGCCTCGTATGTCTAGAAGAATGTCCAACCAAAATCATTAAAGAGCTGCCGAGGTTGTAACCGTAGATGATAAACACATTATTGGTGATTTAAACTGTAAATATATTAGGTATGTTTTGTGCCGGTTGTGATTGGACAGTAATATGAAACAAAAACTCCTAGGCCACTCCTTGTTTTTCATAATTTTCGATAACTTTTATAATGCTAAGAACAAGTAGAAGAGGCTTGAGCAGAACTGTATATCTGCCTCGTGACTTCATGGAGTCACTAATGGTTCCTGTTATTTTTAAGTAAGCAACCGCATCCCTTCAAGACCTCCCTACTTCCCAGAATCTTATCCTTTTCTTACACGTATATGTCTCAGCTTTAGCCCCAGACCTTACTTTTGCCTAGACATTCCAACCAGTATGTAGTAACGTAACTCTTAATATTTGTATATACCAGTGTTTTGATTGTACTTCATATTAAAGCTCTTCTTTCTTTTCTTTTAAAATACTCTCCTCTACAAATATTTAACTGATAGAGCTAAGCTTTCGTTTTCGGTTACTTACTAATGATCTACGAAAATTTAAAACTACGCCAACTTTATAATACGCTTGTTACTAACTGACTTCACTCGAAACAGCGTAAGTGAAGGAAATTTATAGTTGAGTTTCGTCAACTATTCAGGTTTACCAAGACAGCTCGTGTAATAAGTATTATAAACTACCTTGTTTTATTTATGTTATTGTCAGATCTAAGTCACTCAGTAGAATGCTGCTTGGAGTATGCCTACTTATCTGTTTAAAAAAATGTTCGCATATATATATATATGAAACAAGCATATAAATTAAATTTAAACATGACGGCCAGAAAAGTGCAGAGAGAATTAAACAAAATACTTGCAGAACAGGAAAGTCGAAGATCTAAGAGACACCGAACGCTAAATTCCAAGCACAGCAGATGATATCGCTATGAGCTAACGGCTCTAGATTTTTCTAATCATGATGTTATCCTAGAAAGAAAAAAGAAAAAAAAAAACATGTTCTGCATTTCAACACAGCAGGCCAATCCACTTACACCATTATTATCTCCACCAAAGCGGGCGTTTACGGTCAGGTATTCACAAAGATTGTACGGACAGACAAAACCAAATGTGATCTGGGGGGGGGGACCATATGAAGACCATTTTCGGAGCTACTGTTTTTAAAGGAGATGGTGACAGGGGTTGATTACAGTTTTATAATGCTAAGAACAAGTAGAAGGGGCTTGAGCAGAACTGTATACCTGCCTCGTGACTTCGTGGAAGTCACTGATGGTTTCCAGTTATTTTTAAGTAAGCAACAGCATCCCTCCCTACTTCCCAGAGTCTTATCCTTTTCTTATACATATATGTCTCAGCTTTAGCCCCAGACCCCACTTGTGCCTAGACATTTCACACAGGATGTAGTAATGTAGCTCTTAATATTTGTATACACCAGTGTTTTGAATGTACTTCATAGTAAATCTTTTCTTTCTTTTCTTTTAATATACTCTCCTCTACAAAGATTATTTAACTAACGATCGTCTGTCTCTACCAAATTATTATATTTTTCGTGCATAAAACGACTTAGCAACAACCTAATGTTTCTGTTGTGTCAGCCTCTTAACATACAGCAAAAAGTTTTCTTATACCCTGTTATATGAACGCAATAAAATAACGTAAACTAAAATGTGAATAACATTACTCTGTCTTATATCAAGTATTAAAATGTAATAATATTAATACCATGTATAATTTCGAACCGTGGACTAGTTCCCAGGCCACCGATAGGAGCGCCTGGTCAGACCGCCATGTCAGAAGTAAAGCCAGTTATTTACAATTACATTTTGTCTGTTAGATGTGAGTTAGTTTTCAAGGTGAGATCCGTCACTTTTTAAACATGTAATGAATTCCATAATAATCCATTTAATCTATCCTTATTAACCTGGCTAGGGTTTGCAGCACCTCACAAACCCAGTGTTTAACACTACGACCCCACCACTACTCCAGCATCGAAAGTTAAATTTTTGTAGAGGAGAGTCTTTTAAAAGAAAAGCTTTATTATGAAGTACAGGCAAAACAATGGTATATACAAATATTAAGAGTTACGTTACTACATACTGGGTGGAATGTCTAGGCAAAAGTGGGGTCTGGAGTTAAAGCTGAGACATATATGAATAAGAAAAGGATAAGATTCTGGGAAGTAGAGAGGTCTTGGAGGGATGCGGTTGCTTACTTAAAAATAACAGGGAACTATGAGTGACTTCCACGAGGTCACGAGGCAGGCTGCTCAAGCCCCTTCTACTTTTAGCATTATATATAATATTGGCATTATAATATTCTTAGTATTATAAAACTGATGGCAAGAGAGTGTCAGGGAAAAATTAGGTTCAGCATTAGTACGGTTAGTTTCAAGTTTGATCAAAAAGTCATTTCAATCCAGTCACGAATAATGTGTATCATTCTGGTTATTGCATTATATAATTTTTTATGATATCATAAGCTGTATATAATGTAGCAACGCTACAGGAAATACAAAAACCTATTTGTAAATTAGATTCGACTGAGAACCTATAATTGTATTGTAGTGACTCAACTACATAAGTTTTAAATCACCCTATACTCTGGTGCATATATAATGTATTATAATTAGATGTAAAACATGCTTTTCTGGTAATAAATCATGGAGAGGCCGGTAGTCGTGAAACAAGTAACAGAGGGTCGAAGGTCCTGCAATAAAACCTGAGAGGGTAAGCCACCTGCCCCTAATAAAACCAACACGGTAGACCTCAGGTCATAAAATCATGCCATAAACAGTCCTTTAGGGGACGAGCGATCACGTACCTCGGTAGGTGTGAGATCATAAAACACACCCTTTTAGACCAACAGTCAATAACTTAAGGGGGATTGGCCACCTGGGCACCATAAAAAAAAACCTTTCAGCCGGCTCCGCCTTCCACTAGGAAGGGGATATAATATTTAAATCAGGAAGTTTCACCCGGTAGAGACACTCTTTCCCAGGCTCCTCATCTAGACAGCCGCTATCACCCGGTCGCGATACTCCAGGGCCCCGGGGCCCTGGAATCTTCTACTAGTCTACTCTCTCTCTGCCACACCTCTGGGCAGTCACCTCACAGCCTCTAGCAGGCCTCTGACGACTTGTACTATTACGCTGCCGATCTCCCGCCCGAACTCTGAAAACTGGTCTTATTCTTTATGAAACCTCTGAACCTCTCTCCTGAACACAGTGTATTGTCGGGACACATCCTTATCAATAAATGGAGTCAGATATTAACGCCTACATGGAACATGGTCCATGTTATAAACTACAACAATCCGCACTTGACACCAGGGCTAGAGTGATTAGGCACTCCCTTAGTGACGCCCCCTCGACAGTATAATTACTGTAAATTTTTTGAGGCTATGAAAAAAATAAAATTGGCTAGGGTTTAGTACGGCGGAGTCAGAGTCCACACCTTCTTGATGGGATTCTTCGGCTTCGTCTCGATAATACTATCATAGGGATAGAAGGGATTCTCCATGCAGAAGACCTCTGGGGCCCTACAAAATGTACCTAGAAGTATCTCCCCCAGCGGTCTAGTATACCTCTTTACGGTTCACATTTCCTCTTGAGGGACGGCTAAATCCCCAAATCCTAACCTATACCTACCTCTTCCCCTGGGAACAGTGCACTATCGGCGCGCATACCTATTAAAAGAAAATGGAGTCAGATAGATCAAAGATGCTACCCGTCACTCAGCCGTTGCCAAGGTCATAGACGATCTAACTCTTTCTCTCACAGTTACTTAATTTGTTTAAAATAAACATTTGAGTTTTATTTAAAGCGTAGGACAATCAAAAGCGTATAGCGCTTAACGAAGAAAAGACCTCGCTTGGAAACTAATAGTCTGTTTTATAATACTAATAGTATTTAAACCGTAAGTGCTATTATTCAGTTCAAATCTGATTTGTCCAGTCTGTAAATAAGCGTGAATACGAGTACACTTTTAGCCTGCGATGAGGCTCCAGTATTTTTTTTTTTATTCGCTGGAGCGATTTGCATAACAGCATCACAGCATAGGATATGGTGCTCTCAGGCCATTTTTACTTGTGATTGGAGGGCTCGCGTGTAGCCAGGCAGTTGCCGGTCTAATGAACAGGCCGCTCACCCTGCAATTAGAGCCAGATGAATTAGAAATGCGGGGAGCTGCATTCATGATGTCTATACACTTTGATACATCGTATGCTCTCTCTACCTCGCAGCAGTATACATATCGTCTTTATGGGCCTGGTTCGTCTCAGGGATACAAACATTAGCAATAGCGAGGTCCATTTGCCTATCTATCTAATCCCTTACACAATTAACCATCTAAGTGATAAATATAGAAAATAATACCACTGGTATGGACTGAAAGGTTGTGGACTAAGCTCCAGAACTAGGTTTGTAGAGAGTTTAAATACACATGCGCGTTGAAGGTAGAGTACAATGTGGTTTGTTTGTTCTTAACTCCTTGCTACCTAGACAAAGCCTCTCTTGTGTAAATATCAAAGCAAACGCTCGGATTCCCACTTACTCCGATAACTCGAGTGGTCCAATCTTTATTTCTATGCTTTATATGCCAAGGCGAACATTGTTGGGATAAAGTGTTGGTCATATGATTGCTTAGGTTTAGTTCCAATTCCGAAGACAGGGTCTCTATACAAAAAAAATATTATGAAATAAATTTAAAATTCGATAAAATACCAACGTGCCTTTTATTAGACAATAAGTAACTGTGATCAATGTTCACATTCATACCATATTTACAGTTCTTCATACAGTATTTACAAACAGCCCAGAGACCTCCGAAATATGCATGATTGTCACCTGCCTCGCATACGGAGGAGGAAGCGGAGTCTTGGAAAGTCCCCATGCTCCTCCATCAGCCGCATCACCGGATACGAGCCAGTGGATGCTGACCAAGATCGCGAGAGCCACAGACGCTCAGGAAATGATTGGAGAAACTGGTCATTGCCATGACTCCCAGTTGACACAACGTACTTATAGCAGGTCACGAGGCCACTACCACTTGAGTCTCCGAGGATGATTATAGGGAAGAGTGGCATACGAAAGAGGAAGCGGAGTCTTGACCGGATACGAGCCTGCGGAGGCTGACCAAGAGCGCGAGAGCCACAGACGCTCAATGATTGTAGAAACTGGCTATTGCCAGGACTCCCGCTTTCTTGTACTTATATCAGATCACGAGTCCATTACCGCTTTAGTCTCCGAGTGGGATTATAGGGATGCGTGAGGCAGCGCAATGACTTGGGGATTTGATGGAATTTCATGAATTTGTGTAATTTATTATTTTTCTCGCTACTGTCCCGGCAAACATATCCACGGCTCGTCCATCGCAGGAACAAAATAAGGCAGAAGGGAATTTTTCAATAATAATCCCTTCGTCAACAGGCATCATCAATATTGATAAAGTTGTTATATTTTGTTTGAAAATTAGCCTTTGGTCTGTTTATTCCAGATTAGTTAAGAATTTTGAGTCAGCAATTAAACGAGCTGACTCAACTGCCCCGAGTGTATCAGTTCTGAACCGTTTATTATTAATTATTATTTCTATTTAAGGAATTGTATTTTCTACGCCTTTATGTTCATCGTTTAATGTTGGCGGAGCTTTTTGGATTTTCGTGTATGATAGTACTCAGAATAGAAAACAGAACCGCATCACCAAATGGTGCCTCATTTAATGAATTTACCTCACATGCTATAAAGCAGAAAACATTTTTTTTAGTCGTTGTGGCGTAGCTACAACAATAATTTTTATCTTTAATAAACAGAATGATTAAAACATAAATACAATATAAGCTAGGTTGAATCAACAAGTCTCTCGCCTCAAATACACAAATATTTTTTTCGGTTTATAGCCTGTAATATGTTACGAAGATACAAACAACTTTTATCTGAGATACAACTTAAGCAAGTCCCTTATAAATAACAAAATATTGCAACCGTAAGCAAGCCTTATAGCACAGCATAAAAGCTCTCCCACGACTGATAGCCAATGCATCAATTGGTAGCGGTCCATCTTGCGCAATTTAAGACCTAGGGCAGCAAAATTTCTTTTTCGTCTAGATTTATACAGGTGAACCCCCCCCCCCTGATTGTGTCAACCAAACTGAGAGTCCTGTGACATCAAATATTTAAATCTTTTTTTTTATAGCATTATAAATTTTATAATGCTATGATAATGCTAAGAACAAGTAGAAGGGGCTTGAGCATAACTGTATACCTGCTTCGTGACTTCATGGAAGTCACTGATGGTTCCTGTTATTTTCAAGTAAGCAGCCGCATCCCTCCATGACCTCCCTACTTCCCAGAATCTTATCCTTTTCTTATACATATATGTCTCAGCTTTAGCCCCAGACCCCACTCGTCCCTACACATCCCACCCAGTATGTAGTAACGTAACTCTTAATATTTGTATATACCAGTGTTTTGCTTGTACTTCATAATAAAGCTTTTCTTTTAAAAGACTATCCTCTAAAGATTATTTAACTCAAAAGATAAATTGCCTAGCCATTTCACCGTATCATATCAAAGTTATTTTGTTTTTACATTAAATAACTTTCAATTCGAAGATTTGTCGACTAAAACACATTTTATTTGTTCAACAGGCTCGGTCATTGAAAATCGCCTTTTTAACAAATAAAAAGAAATGTAAAAACAGCTGACATATGAACATAAAAAATTCGGAACGAATAAAATACGCAATTCATATCGTTTGTTTCTCAAAACCGTGGAGAAATAAATCTTAACATTAAATAGCTTTTGAGCAGAAAAACAAGACAATATATCATTTTTTTCCCTCACTTAATCTAATCCTATTTAAACCCAAAACCGATCCGTATATTAAGAGCCTTAAATAAATTCACATCAATTGGATCATTTTTACGATCGCTATTGTTAGAGTAGTCTGTAGCCCAACAATGGTCGGCTTGAGGACAAAAAGGAATGAATTTAGCTAATAAAATTAAAAGATAAATTTAACCTCTGTAGGACACTGATGAAGTGTTTATTCCTTAATTTCTCACCTATTTCTGTATTACCTCTGTATTTATTTAGGTCGAGTCATAAGTAGCTTTCGTTTTTTTAACAGACATTTATTTTGCTCTCATTAAATAACAAAATTACATTAATTTTGACGAGTGCAGGACGCTTTTCATGGAGTTTCTCTTGCACTCTTTGCAACTGCTGAACGTATCTATCCGCAGTAATCGTTAAATTTGACTTCAACAACTCGTGGTGAATTGTTCCTTGACAATCCCACCACACACACAATAAAATCTTTTTGCCATGGATGTTTGCTTTCGGATCTGGTAGGGGTGGTAGATCCTTATCAAGCCACTGTCTTTTGCGGACTATATTGTCGTAGGTAACCCATTTTTCATCGCCCGTTACAATCCTATTTAAAAAAAGGCTCAATTTTTACCCGTGAGAGCAGACTTGTGGCAATTGACATGCGATCTTCTTTATTCCGTTCACTGAGATTGTGAGGTACCCACACTCCTAACTTGCTGACTTTCCCTAATTTCTCCAGGTGGCGGTTAACAGTTGATTGTAATGTATTCAACCTTTCTGCTATACCTCATGTTGATTGACGTGGATTTTGCTCCAATATTGCCCTTAAAAGGTTGTCGCCCTCGGTTCGTCTTTTAAGGTCGTATCTCCAGAATGGAATTTTATAAACCAATTTCTAACTACCCGATCAGTTATTAGTCCTTCACCATATACACTGCATATTTTTTCAGCTGTCACCCTAGCACTATTGTCTTGTTTAAATTCCCAAAGCATTACATGACGAATATGTACTTTTTGACTCTCCATTTCAGAGGTTAAAAAAACAGTTTAACGTAACGTGTATCAGACAAAACAGTTGACAAAAGACTAACTGAAGCCTCGACTATATAGTGAAAACAAAAAGTTGTCATGGTAACTCATAGCGGGTAGATACGAACTATAGATTCTACTTAGCTGCACCGGAAGTAACTCATTAAACCTGATATAAAGTGTTTATTGTAAACCACGCCAATAATGTAAGTTGTTCTCATTAATTAAGTGTTTTTATGTCTTTACTACTGTGAAATCGTACAACAGATGGCAGTCAGACAGATTAAAAAAAACATCGAATAAGTCGTACCTGAATGAAAGTAAAGCCCACCACCCATCGAGCACCGGCAATAGGCATGCGCGAACTAATTTCAAAATGTTTATAACGTAGGAAATTCCCGCGCCATTACGAAGCGTTTAGGAAGCATGGAAGAGAGAGATAAGAGCGTACGGTGAAGGCCAGGTCAGTGTGGGGAATGCTTTTCCCGCGCAAGAGGCGGGGCTAGAAACTGGCGGGACTGATAGGAGGGGTGACCTTGTGTCAAGGTCAGGTGTTATCACGAACCAAGGTCATCGCTGCGCAGCAGATTAACCCACCTCTTCACATCTGAGCATGTCCCCTACCCCAGCCGCTACATATGTTCATCTTTGCTCCATAGTGTCATAACCTTAAAGTTTCATTGTATCCACAATTATTGTATTAAAACATACAGAATCCATCAGACAATTAATGCTTTTTTAATGTCGAGAAAACGATTTTAATCACTTATTGTACTTACATTCCCAATACAAATTACAAATTATTATTCAGGACAGTACAATTTAATTTACTCAATAATTAAATTGTTAATGAATAACCCTTCATTACAACTTCTTTATAACACAGCTTTATTGTCTTTCCTCAACTGATACTTTCTTCTTTATTTTAATAGCGCTTTCGACAGCTCTAAGCTGTTAACTTCAGTTAACCGTACAATAAAATAAAAAGTCAAATGATAAAAACCTGCGCATATGTAGACAAACTAATTACTATTATTATACGTAGCAGTGGTTACTTATTTTGAAATTGTCCTTCTATTCTACTACAATCAAAAATTCTTAAAATATACATAAATAAATACACCGCGTCGTAAATAATTACACAGCCCAAAAACAAGATTAAAAACTATCAAGTAACCATTAAAACCATCAAAAATTGTCAACGAGTTGTCATAAAATACATAGGAATAAAGGAATACAAAAGATTAATTAAGTAAGACAAAAATAATCTAGATGTTAAAAAATGGTGCACCATTCCATATTTTAAAAATATATCCAAACAAATTAGTGAATATTTTTTCAAAAAAAAAGAAACAGGCATTGGTGTAGCCTACAAAAGTATAGTAACTTTACACAACTTAAATTACCAAACAAAAGACCCGGTTACATTAAAAGATAGAATAGAGTGTGTGGAATGCAATAAATCTTATGTTGGCAGAACAAATAGAAAATTATGAATTAGATGCAAACAACATCTGAAACAAAAATCAAGCCAATTCCACCAACACCTACAGGAAGAAGGGTTGAGGCACCGCATAAAGTTGTAATGCTACACCATACAAACCATAAAAGATTAATTAATAGCATGGATAATATTTAAATAAAATTAGATTCTCTAATTTTGGATAATATAAATAAACAGGAAGAAATAGCAATCACACATATGCGAAGAATACCCTCCATACCTAGGGCTGCCATCTCTAAAACCTGCTCCCCGGACCGGAAGCGTAAGTTCCCCGGATTTTGGAGCTATCACCCCGGACATTTCAAAACTTTTTTTCATTCACTTACATCTTGATTAAAATATATTTTACTCCGTACTGGATAGAAGAAAACTTTGATTTGAAGCCTCTTTTGTTGCATGAAATAGTGTGTTTAATCGTTCTTGTGACGACAAGTTATTAATTTTGCTTTATTTTTTAACCTTCTTAGCTTAGGTATTAAATAAAAAATAAACAAACCCAATATTAGTTACTCAGTTAATAAAATTAAATGAAAACTTGTTTAACTTTTTATTTTTCCATACAATTTACAATATTTAGTTTTAAAACAACTTAAATCTTAAATCAAATTCAGAAATTTATAATAACTTATACTAAGGAACAATTTTAACAGCCTTACATTTTGCTTTATATTTCAAGAAAGAAAACACAATTTGTCGTTTTCATCCATAGATCTATGTAACTAAATTAAATCAATATTTAAATCAAATAAAACTATACTGCTTAATTATTTGGCAACTTTTAAAGTAATAACATTAAAATGTCTTCAAATTTTAAACTTAAATTACTACATTATTAATTTGAACTTTTTGGTAACACTTAATGTACCCAAATAAATAAACACTGAAACAAATACTGTAGTTCTCTATTGAACTAAATTAAATCAGTCTTTAATTTGTGTTTATTTATGTCAAATAATATTTAATGTTTTGGTAATTCTTTATTGCGTTTTCTTTATTGCTAAAAGATTTATAATAATTTACTTTTGTTCATGTTATTTACCTTGTCTATAATATATCTGCAATAGCGTATAGGGTGATTTCCTATATACTAAGAATCGCCACACACGTCTACACATCTAATATTTTGCTACGCAGCTAAATAGATCGCTCGCGCTCGCCATTCGCCAGATCACGCCATGCGTCGGTCAAGCGCGCCCCACACCCGCTCGCCGCTCGCGTAGTAAAATAGCGTCGGCAGCGCGTGCGGTGAAATACCTAATCCATAGTTTTTATTTACATAAATTATGGGAACGGATCTGATCGAAAACCCGGACTTTTATTATAGTCCGGGTTGCACCCGGACTACAATTTAAACCCCGCCCGGACGCTCCCCGGACGTCTTCAAAACTAGGACAAATCCGGGGAAACCCGGACGGATGGCAGCCCTATCCATACCTCATGGACAAAGCCAGTCGTTGAATGAGGAGCCTGTATGTCGCAGCTATGGTTAAATAGATACAAATATACTAGTGTTTTAGATGAGTTATATATCACACATAACCAAGTGGGTTAGTAGCCATAAGATTGATATATAGTTGTGTTTTAAGTTATCCAACCACCCCAATCCCGTAGTACAGTCATTGCACTGCACCACTAATCCCTATAATCCTCCTCGGAGACTGAAACGGCAGTGGCCTCGTGACCTGCTATAAATGTGTAGTTGGAGTCCTGGCAATGGCCAGTTCCTCCAATCATGTCCTGAGCGTATGTGGCTCTCGCCTTCTTGGTCAGCCTCCATTGGCTCGCATCCAGTTAGCGGAGGAGCGTAGGGGACTTCCCAAGACTCCACTTCCTCTTTCCCATGCGAGAAAGGTGACAACCATGAGGATTTGGTAGGTCTCTGGGCTGTTTGTAAATAATGTATGAATGAGAACATTGATCACAATTACTTATTGCCTGATAAGGCACATTGTAATTTTAGCACAATAAAGAAGTTTCAATATAATTTTTGATAGTTTTTAATTTTGTTTTTTGAATTTTAATTATTTACTACATAGGTGATGTATGTTTGAATTTTAAGAAAATAAGTAACCATTGTTACGTATAATAATACAGTAATTAGATTGTCTCAATATAAGCAGGTAACAGTTTTTATCATTTGACAATACATTAAAACTGTTTTATAATCCGGCAGTAATTTTTTATTATTAACTCTTATTTTTCACGAGTGTGCTTATATTCTCAGCATCTTCGGATAAAAATAAAATATTCCTCTTAATAATTCAAATAGGCTCTCTCATAATGAAGAAGCAAAGAATGAAATGTTCTTCAGATTGAAGTGAGCTTGAGGAAAAATAAGAGAAAGTATTCACTGTTCTTCACACAAGGTGCCCCGGCTACAGGCGCGCTTGTACTCCATTAATATTTAGCTATTCCAGCATTTAAGGATTCGATGCGAAACTAGGCTCGGTTGGAAAAACTCGGGAATTTGTATAGAGCGGGTAAGGTAATGGTTTGTTTTTTCCCCGCCCCCCACCACCTGCTGTAAAAGCTTCGCAAGGCGATGGGTAAACATCCCAATTTGGACAGAAACCAGATGGACCAGCTGAGACCCAAGTATAACACACATATGCGATGTATACAAAAGGTAATGGTTAAATGTTTTTTTTTTTAAATCGGAGGGGGAATAAATAGTTTGAGGGAATTTCTCCCCCCTGTGCCCCCCCCCCCGGGCAAGTCACATTTCTTTGAATGGAGTACAGCGACAGGAATTGAATCGGTAAATAGTTTCAGGTTTTTATAAGGCTGCCTTCCACCGCCTATAGAATTCTGATTTCTACAATTTGCCGGCAGGGTTCACCCACCGGCTTCGAACTTTTATATAGTTTCATTCGGGGGCAGTCTGATTCAGTTTGTCTTGACGAATGACCTTGTTATTCATCCAAGTTAAAGTAAAAAAATATCTGAGTGAAGTGTTTAATACGATTAAAGTCCTTGCTTTAATTAGGCTTTATTTATAGTATCAAGTCAAATCTTCAAGCGAAATAACACTCGACATGGTAACCGGAAGTACACCTTTGATGCCAATTTTAATTATATGCCAAAAAAAAAATTTTTTTCACTAGGCTAGTTTTATTTTTAATGATGGCTATAAGACCAAAGTAGTATTAGCGACTTTTGTAATCAAGGAAACATGAGAGCATAAAGGTAATACATTTAAATAGATAAAATAGATTCCGAAAACTGTTTTATACAAGAAAAAAAAATTTCAAAACAAAACATATTAATAACGAGACTGTAGTCTTTCATGATCAGACGAAAGCCCATTCCACAATTTTAAAAATCCTCCACCGGAATAAGAAAATAATTTACTTTTTGTTTAGTTCATTTTAATTGTTAAGCCAGCTCCGTTAATTAGGTCTAATTTTCAAAAACTAACGTAGTCTGTCGGAAAAATAATATTGGGTTGGCAAGAAAGTGATTTCGGTTTGAAGCAATAGATAGCGTTATGTTTGTTTCGTTATCATTTTGTCAATGTTAGAATTTTTTTTCTTTTGAGATTTGGTAGTCGATACCTTTAGGTGTGTGAAATTTCGTGAAATTTTGTTTACAACAGTCAGTTAACACGGATTAAAAAAATAAGCATTTTCGACACATTTTACTTCTTTATTTTCATAAAGAGAAGAAAGCGGCTGAGGCTCACAAAGAGATATGTGGAGTTTATGGTGTTGATTGTTTAACAGAACGCACGTGTCAGAGTCCTTCCTAATTTCGTTCTGGAAATTTTTCACTGAAAGATGACCAACGTTCTGGTCGACCTTCTGAAGTTGATGATGACAAGATGAAAGCTATAATTGAATCGAATCGTCATATAACTGTGCCAGTGATTGCAAAACAGTTAAATGTATCACACACAACAATTGAAAATCATATAAGACACCGTTTTTACTGATACGTTGAACGGTCTGAAAACCTGCCAATCTCGTGTAAATTTATAATAAAATATAAGGCATAATATAAAATGCTATAATATAATAAACTAGTCGTGAGAAATAATTCGATCAAACTGAAATTTCAAATGCTTAACGCACAATAATTCGAATTATCTCTGATAACTTTTTGATCGAAATGACGGCATGTTGTTGAGATAAATTCTTTCTCAAAATAAAATGAGGTATTTTTCTCCGAAAATATCTAGTGGTTTTTCAATAATTTAATAAATATTTAAGAAATTTCAGTCCCCTCAACTATCGAAATATTGTATTTAAAAAAAATACAATTTGGTTTATAATTCATAACATAACATCAATATGGATTTAAGCCCCCCCCCCCCGCTATGACTAATAGCTTGACTTAAACTTAAAAAAACCAATACCTAATAAATATGAAAAGGCGTACACCGAACACCAATGATGAAGGAAAAAAGGTCCTTGCTCCGTGGGAACGTTAAGAATCGTCGAGGTAATTCCTGGTGGCTTGAATGTCGGTGAATTCTTCCGAAATCAAAGGTCCCCCCCCCCTTCAATTTTTCAAGTAGTCATAACGGAGTGATATTATTAGCTTATAATGAAGTTTTTGGATTTGTAGCAGGGAAAAACCTATGGAATCCACATCAAGGACATAAAGATACAAAGACCAGTTATATGATACGTGGAAACGTATTCAAAATAATATTATTATAGACTGTTCTTTGAAAGAACTTTTCATATCTTCTCAATTATGTTATGACATGTCATGTCATTTTTTGATCAGTTAGATATTTCTATTGGGTTGTTCTGTGTTGTGATATTTCTGTCAGTTTACGGTCAGTTTTAACATGGAGTGCAAAAATAAGCATTTTCGACACATTTTACTTTTTTATTTTCATAAAGACAAGAAAGCGGCTGAGGCTCACAAAGATATATGTGGAGTTTATGGTGTTGATTGTTTAACAGAACGCACGTGTCAGAGTTGTTTTAAAAAATTTCGTTCTGGAAATTTTTCACTGAAAGATGACCAACGTTCTGGTCGACCTTCTGATGTTGATGATGACAAAATGAAAGCCATAATTGAATCGAATCGTCATATAACTGTGCCAGTGATTGCAAAACAGTTAAATGTATCACACACAACAATTGAAAATCATATAAGACGTCTCGGACTTGTTAAGAAGCTCGATTTTTAGGTTCCACCATGACAATGCGAGGATATATAGATATTCTAACAAAAAAACGTTAGGACTTTGAAACGTCATTCAGACAATTGAAAAAACGGAATTGCTAGTGACAAGGTACAATTTAAAACTACCTTCCATAACATGATCTAAGAGGGTTTCACTACAAAATTGTACACAGACTTGGAAAAAAAACTAACAGTAGTATTGCCGATATCATAACAGCGATCCTGTTCGAATGTCCAGCGCCTTCCTTGTAGAAGTTGACAGTGAAAAATCCCAGTTGTGCCTATAAGTGGAAATAACGGAACTATCGGTTAGGCTATGGGCGTTACAGTAGCAGAGAGGGTGCGGAGCAGGAACTGCACACAGCTAGCGGTTCCTTCAAGGCACATCCACGGCAGGAACTGGTCTAGCGAGTGTCAGCCTCAGGAGAGAAGTATATTGCGATAACAAAGCCCACAGTAGAGCAGTAACCAGTGGAGGAATTTCCCTCCAAAACAATTTTAAAAATTTGCAATTTGCACATACTATAAAGCGTTCAAAA
The DNA here is from genome assembly GCA_930367205.1 of Acanthosoma haemorrhoidale. NCBI lineage: Eukaryota > Metazoa > Arthropoda > Insecta > Hemiptera > Acanthosomatidae > Acanthosoma > Acanthosoma haemorrhoidale. The sequence continues at coordinate 187,716,626 of OV884011.1, forward strand.
ATCAAGAGAGTTTCTGTAGTAAAAAGACAGAATCAATATTTGAGAGGTCGAACAATGTCGGCTTAGGTTGATGACATAAATTTTAACGATATAATCTATCATATTTCTTTAGAATATATCGTTCAAATATATTTCAAAGGACAACTTAAATAAGTTTGATCTGAAACAAATCTAAATACTGTATACAGCCATCTCCGGTTGACAGAGATAAATGGAAACGCGTTAACATTGAATCGAAAAAACACACAGTGTACAAAATGGAGTATGGTCTCACTAAGAATGAATAAAAAAAAAAAAAATATATATATATATATTCTGGGACATTGTCCTCTAACAACAACACTAAGGAACAAAGTTTACAATACAAAAAATTAACTTTAATCAATCAAATATCTTCCATTCTGTTCGATGATCTTTTGCCATATTTCTGCTAACTTCATGATCCCGCGCTCATAGAACTACTGGTCCTTATTAGCAAAAAGCTCTACCAAATGCGATTTGAGGACATCATTATTAATGATATTTTTACCATTTAAGAAGTTTTGTAAACTTCGAAATAAATGATAATCCGATGGTGAAAGGTCTGTATAGGGGATGCGACATCACTTCCCAACCAAGCTCTAATATTTTCGTACGTGTTGCTAAAGATTTATGAGGCCTCGCATTGTCGTGGTGGAACCCAAATATCGAGCTTCTTAACAAGTCCAAGACGTCTTATATGATTTTCAATTGTTGTGTGTGATACATTTAACTGTTTTTCAACCTCTGGCACAGTTATATGACGATTCGATTCAATTATGGCTTTCATTTTGTCATCACCAACTTCAGAAGGTCGACCAGAACATTGGTCATCATTTAGTGGAAAATCTCCAGAACTAAATTTGACATCTGCGTTCTGTTAAACAATCGACACCACAAACATCTCTTTGTGAGCCTTAGCCACTTTTTTGCCTTTGTGAAAATAAAAAAGTGAAATGTGTCGAAAATGCTTATTTCTGCACTCTATGTTAAAACTGACCGTAAACTGACAGAAATATCACAACACAGAACAACCCAATAGAAATATCTAGCTGACCAAAAAATGACATGATATCTCATAACATAATTGAGTAGATATGAAAAAATAATATAGAAATAAAACATAGGAATTGCAATGAAGAAAAAAAAGAGCGTGGAGATAAATGAATAATAATAATAATAATGATGATGAATGATGAATTGTTAGATCGGAGGATGATAAGGAGCTGGAGGAAGTCTAGATTTAATGATTGGGAGAATTGATGAATGGTTGATTGGTGGTTGTAGGTTAACATCTTAAGAAAAACACGTGACATTTTGTATTGACACAAGTTCTTTATTTTAATACCACTAGCACTTTCGTCAGCTGTACCATTAAGCCATTATTAAGTGCTTAAAATGATGATTACATATATCGTGTGGCACTTACTATTCAGTACAAAAGTCATATACATTCCTCGATACCAAATCTCCTATGCGAGGAACTAAGAATGCGTGACAAAAAGGTTGACTTGAAGATGAGCCAATTTCCGAAAAGAGGGCGTGTTTAAAGAGAAAAGGTTCAAGTTTAAAAAGTTTAAGAAGAAATAAAATAATGAAGAAAGTGTGCAACAATATAGAATAGTTCTGTAGTCAAAGGAAGCAGATTGGTGAGAAGGGAAAAAAAAGTTCGGATCGGCGGGATTTGGTCGCTGATTCGAACTGGCGGAGGTCGTGAATGTAACGAGGCTTTTTAGTCACGATAGAACTGACGAAGATGGATCCTAGGAAGGCGACTTGTATGTAAATAAAAAGAAATTTGAGTTAGTAAACGTAAATAAATGCAAATTCGGATACCAAAATTTAAAAAACTTTTAAACAATAAAACTAAGTGAATGTGACGACTGATTCCCAAAGTTAGATTCGATCCCTCCTTCAACGTATTGGAAAATTGTGACGATATTTACTAAATTTATTCTTTGACAAATTATTCTATGACAGACAATATAATATATGACCTTTAGAGGATTCTTTTTTGTTTTTGGCGAACCAGAGAGCATTAAAGATATATATTTTCTGTATACTTAAAATCCTGTCCAATAGTTTTTTTTTTAATTCCATTCCTCTTCCTGTATCCGAGACAGAACGGTATTTAGACCCCCATCTAAATACGCACAGACAACAGACGCTTTGGACAACTGTACAGACTACTTCAAAGGACATCCCATCTCTCAATAGAAAATAAATTACTAATCTAGAATTTTATACTGATGCCAATCTGGACACACGGCATAGAGCTATGGGGGACAGCAAAGAAGTCGAACTTCAAGCGTATCAAATCCTTTCAATCAAAAGTCCTGAGAACAATAGTAAATGCTCCTTATTACGTCAGCAACAAAACCCTTCATAACGATCTTAATATACCTTACATTCTCGAACCCATCCCTTCCAAGTTCATAAAATTCCATAGTAACCTATCCAACCACCCTAATCCCCTAGCAGAGTCATCACACTGCACCACTCATCCCTATAATCCTCCTAGGAGACTGAAACGGCAGTGGCCTCGTGACCTGCTATAAATGCTTAACAGTGGGAGTCCTGGCAATGGCCAGTTTCTCCAACCATGTCCTGAGCGTCTGTGGCTCTCGCACTCACGCACATCTACTTATTGCCCAATGAGGCAGATTGTAATTTTATCATAATAAAGCTGTTGTCGTGGTATTATTATTACATTTTATTTTTTTAAATTTGAAGCATTGAATGAAAATGAAGTTTTGAGCTACGATAGCAGGCCCAACCGAACAGGAGCAGTGGTCTAAAGATGGCACTCCGGTTTAAGGTGAGAATTCCAGTTATCCAGTGATCGGGTAAAACAGACAAATATGTCGCTATTTGTTTATTGGAGTGCCTTCCATGTAAAATGGCGATCCGGATACCTCGCTCAATAACTTTAATGGCCCGTGGTACAGTTCGATTGTTAAGAATCAATTCAGTCGGGAGTCGGGAGAAGCCGTAAAATTTGCCTGGAATAACAGAAATTTTCGAAAACTATACTTCGATGCCTGTACAAACTATACTGTACAATGCATTATACAGCGCAGCTATTGCGCCTTCATAAATATTATATTAGCAGTGGTGGCACGAGCAAACATGACTATATACCATGTGCAGATATAACTGATTCGTGGAAGGCACCGGATTTATGCAAGCTGTTGAGGAGACATTGTTATGAGTTCGTGCAAAGAAGTATGTTTGAAAATAGGCTGATTAAATAAATCAATCAGGACGTTGTTAAGTACAATTTTTAAATTTCAGATAGTTTGGTCACTTAATATGTATCGCAGAACAGCATACAGGCGAAATGACATTGTACATTACCTGTTGGAAAGTAGAACCCCTCACGTGGTAGGGAAAATGCTTATCCGAAAAGGGTGGCGTGGGGAGCATAGAACAAATTACATTAGTGTTTTCCATGATTCGGGCGAGCATAAATAAAGGGTGTCCCAGAAATAACGCAAGATTTGATTTTTGTTGTTATTTTTTTTATTAAATTATAAAGTAAATAGGATAGGGTTATTTATGGAATAACACATCGGGCAAATGGCCTCCACGACTTTCCTGGCACATACGCACTCTTTTGTCGAAATTTTCCATGACCATTTGGCATAAATGTGGTTGAATTCCCTCTTTTAATGCACGGGTGGATGTGGGCTTGTTGGCATACACCTTTGACTTCAAATAACCCCATAAAAAGAAATCTAAAGGTGTTAAATCACACGATCTAGGGGGCCAATTCTGATCACCGAAACGAGAGAGTACACGACCTGGAAATGTCTCATGCAGTATTTGAATTGTTTCATGGGCTGTATGGCATGTGGCACCATCTTGTCGAAACCACATATTGGCCACATCAATATCATCCAATTTCGGCACAAAGAACTGTGTTATAGATTTTCAACAACACTCTCACGCACTGCTTCGATATTGACATTTGAACGGCTTGTTTTTAGACGGCCAGTGTGTTTAGTTTCTACAACTGATCCAGTCTCCCTAAATTTTTCAATTAATCTCTTCACAGCTGATGAAGTCAAAACACTATTCCGACCATATTTTGCATGAAATTTTCAAACTGCGGCCGCTAAACGTTTTTTGAGATAATGTTCAACAATAAAGACACATTGTTCTATCGTGTAACGCTCCATTTTTACTAACCCTAAACTGTCAGCTGTCATATTGTTTTTTTTAGAGTTGCCAGCACTTTACTGCACAAATGGCGGGAAATTCAAATTTTTCGTTAATTCAGGGGCACCCTTTATGTATATCACACAATATATATATCTTGAATGTATATGTAACAGTCCCGATGACATTTAAAATTTTAAATTGTTCTGCGGAGTGGACTTGAGATCGCCATGTTCTTTCAACTAGAACTTTATGTTGCTTTGCCAAGTTTATTTCCTGTCTAATGGCTCACTCGGATAAATAATTTTCAATCGCCATGAAGGAGAACGGAGCGATTAAGAGAACAAAAGCAATATGTGCATTATCGATTTTCTTTAACGATACCATCAATCATTTCGATATACACATTGAGCGCACTTAAATAACTTTTCCAGTGGGTGGCTTTAACCTTTAGCAAATAAACGCCCGAGCGTGTGGGTTTTGAGGGAGCACAAGGTTATTATAGTGCCTCATTGAAGGCTTATTGGTTGGTCCCGTACTCGTAGGAGCAATAAGAGATAACGGGGAGGGGGGGGGTTACAAATAATGCATTTAAGGGCGCATTAATAAATAAGTTAATGCAACAATAGCTGCAGTTATAACACTGCTATAGTGATTCGCTCGTTAAATCCGCCAACATATGGCCTTCTCTTCACCTGGCAGTAAAATACACCGGAGGCTCGAGAGTGCCTGGATCCAAATATCGACAATTATTGTCTTTAAGGTACTTAATAGCATTTAAATGTAATTATTGAGACCAAAGGGAGAGAGGTTTCCAATTTTGAACAGATAGCTTGTATGTGAGTATGCACTATGATCACAGTTTCAAAAATGATCAAATCAATAAAATGACTGGTAAACCATTCAACAAAATTAATGTAAGTGAACAGAGGTTGCGATTTCAATTTGGGTTTTTATTTTTCAATTTTCGCTCTCGGCAATGTTTTTAAAGGCGATTTTATGTGACCAATACGGTTTCGCAAATGGAATAAATCATTTTTGTTTTAAAAAATCATGAGTTCATTCATAATAGTTTTTTGGTTACCCCGTCCCGGTGAGAATAAGTCAACCAGATTCGTATTTTTTTCAAAAATTATGTTCATACAATTTAGGTAGTTAATATTTTTTTTTAATGACGAAAACACTATCTTTATTTTTTAATTTTAACTGGTACTTCAGTTAATGTCAGCATAAAAATTGTACACATGAATTTGGTAGTGAAACTACCATGTAATTAAATATTAACTATTCGTCTATGAAAAAAATCACCTGGACTCACAAGAGGCTGTTATTTCAATAGGTTTTTATTTTTAAATTTTTGTTATCGACAATGTTTTTTACGCGATTTTCTGTGACCAATATAATTTTGCAAATAGAATGATGCATTTTTGTTCGAAAATCATGAATTCATCCATATTAGTCTTTGAGCAACCCGTACCGGAGGACCGACCAGGTTCGATTTGTTTAAAAAATTATGTTCATACAATTGTGGTAGTTAATAATTTTTTTTAATGCCGCAAACACAAACTTTATTTTTTAATTATAACTGGTTCTTCAGTTAATGTCAGCATAAAACGCATTATCAAAGAGTACACATGAATTTGGTAGTTTCACTTCTATGATGTAATTAAATATTAACTTTTTTTAACTATTCGTGTATGAAAAAAACATGGAGTCACAAAATCTCATATTACAACCATAAAATATAACATATGGTATGAATGAGATCATTTGTCGCAATTACTTATTTCCCAATGAGGCAGATTGTAATTTTATCACAATAAATTGTAAATTGTTTTATCAGTTTAAAAGAAAATATATATATCTAACAGTTAACGACCTCAATGCCACTACAATGAGATGATTTGATTAGGTTTTAACTGAAGTGGATTCACTAACACATCGTCAATTATAAAATGTTTTAAGTATTTAACTTAAAAAAAAAAAATCAAGAAAGAAATAGCAATATTAAGTTGCATCAAAGTATGGAGGCTGTAAAGTGTCAATTTCAACCACTTGCAGGCTTCCATGCCGGATCCAATTTCGGAATTATTTTTATATAAATATTACCAGCAAATATGTATTTATTTCAAGAGTATATTTTTCTATGGGTAAATCGAAGTTTTAAAATAATTGGAGCAAAAAAAAGGGAAGTGTACCCGTAGCTAATGTTTATTACAAAGAAGTATACAAAACTACAGTGAAGACAAATAGCCCTTGAAAAAAATTTTTCGTCGTGCGAAACGAATCCACCGGAAATTCCACTTCAACAGCTTGTTAGTCGCTTTACTGTCGGGATATTAAAGGCAATGCCAGGGTATATGTACACCTGAATTCTGAACGAACGTTCAATTTGTCTTTTCTTAGTGTCTCTAATAGGAAGTAAGCTGTGTGATAAGTCAAAATTTCGATACTTATTTTGAGTAAAAAAAAATTAATATCTCTTGTATATGATTCTGGTAGATTTATTTTGAAAAATTTCAATTTTTGTAAGTTTTTTTTTTTACTTGTAAATTCGGTTAGTAGTGGCCTTAATATGAGATGAATTACAGATTTTTTATAATAACAATCAACCCATAAAAAATCTAATTGTACCTACAGTACAAACCCATAGGACAATAGCTTTGCTAGCTAGTTTTGTTGTGTACTTTTAGGGAAGTGATGGCGCATTGAAAATAAGATTAATATATCCGTGATTTTACCACCTAGCGTGTGTTCCAGCAGACATTTTGCGACACAGCCGGACTTCAACCACACCGTAAAGACCACTTTTACACAACTTCAGAAGCGCTTGCCCAACTCCAGTTCAATGCATATCAATGAACAGATATTGATGTCGCGTCCATAGTTTTCGGCGCACATAAACTGATAAGTAACAGTCCCGATGACATTTAAGCCCTAATGGAACATCTAGAAATTTTAAATAGCTATTCGTCTATAAAAAAAAACGACTCACAAAAGGCTGTTATTTCAATAGGTTTTTATTTTTCAATTTTTGTTATCGACAATGCTTTTTAAGGCGATTTTCTGTGACCAATGTGGTTTCGCAAATAGAATGATGCATTTTTGTTTTCAAAAATCATGAATTCATTCATATTAGTTTTCGGGGCAACCAGATTCGTATTTTTTTCAAAAATTATGTTCATACAATCTAGGTAGTTAATATATTTTTTTAATGACGAAAACACTATCTTTATTTTTTAATTTTAACTGGTACTTCAGTTAATGTCAGCATAAAAATTGTACAATAATTACACATGAATTTGGTAGTTTCACTTCTACCATGTCATTAAATATTAACTATTCGTTTATGCAAAAATCATCTGGACTCACAAAAGGCTGTTATTTCAATAGATTTTTATTTTTAAATTTTGGCTATCGACAATACTTTTTAAGGCGATTTTCTGTGACCAATATAATTTTGCAAATAGAATGATGCATTTTTGTTTAAAAATCATGAATTCATTCATATTAGTTTTTGGGCAACCCGTACCGGAGGACCGAACCAGGTTCGTATTTTTTTCAAAAATTATGTTCATACAATTGAGGTAGTTTTTTTAATGTCGCAACACAAACTTTATTTTTTAATTATAACTGGTACTTCGGGTTATGTCAACATAAAACGCATTTTTGAAGAGTACAGATGAATTTGGTAGTTTCACTTCTACCATGTAATTAAATATTAACTTTTTTTTAACTATTCGTCTATGAAAAAAAAAAAAAATGAAATAAAGTGACCATCTTAACACGGAATCAAACAGCTCTCTCTTTTAACTTTTAAGAGATTCGCAAGTCACAGGTACTGCGGAGTGGATTTGAGATCGCCATGTTCTTTCAACTAGAACTTTATGTTGGTCTCTCAAGTTTATTTCATTCCTTTTCCTGTCTAATAAATGACTTGGATATCTGTATTTACGTAGGTCTGTTTTGTTTAAGCGAGGAACTGAGAAAAATACTGAACGCATTTAAAATATTGATCCTGTCCTTTTGAACTTAAAAGCAAATTATTTTGAGTTTGTGTAGTACGAGTAGCTATATCGCGGGCAAAAAAGGTTTCTTCGGACTCAAACCTAGGAATTTAGTCGACTGATCGACAGAGTATCGAACAAAAATTGACAAGAAGTCAGAAATGATTGGAGAAACCGGCGCTATAAATAAAAGTACCGCACAGAAATAGCGCGGGGGGGGGTTGATGCATTCTGCCCATAAAAGTGCACGACGATGACTGATCCGGCAGAAACCCCGATCATATTGCCAAATCTATTTCCATCGCTCGGATAATGGAGAAAGGAAGGAGAGCTCTTGAGCCATTGTTGTTTGAAATCTACGGTTTCGTTATCCCCAGATGATGAATGCCGAAGGTAAACTTCGGCTATTTCTGGTACAATGGCCAACTACTCAAGTTAAGCTTATTACAATAATAATAATCATTCAGCAAGACAAGTAAACGATACAATAGCTAAAATTGAAAAAAAAAAAAAAAAAAAATGATTTTTACATTCAAAACTACAAAATTATCTCGATAGTTTTTAGTGAGCCTAAAAGTAGAGCCTTCGAACACGTAAGGTGGAAATATTTTGCATTTATCTGTACATATAAAGTAAAGATACAGAAATTGTAAATAGTTATGAAATTCCTCGTGTTTCATTTATTAAAAAATGGCGAAAAAACGAATTAAATCATATACAGTGGAATCCCGATTATTCGTATTTCCGGCTATTTCGTACAAATTTGCCGGTCCCTAGAGAAAATCCCGGTAAGTGGTATAAAAACAATGCATTTCAGTCCCCTCGGTAATTCGTGTTATTTTTATGCTCTCGAGGTCACTTAAAACGATTTATAATACGTATTTTCAGCTTAAAAACCTTGTTAATTCGTACTGTTTCAAGAAAGGGAAAGAGGACAGTGAGAGACCAGAGAGCAGAATGAGTGCGAGATAAATAATTTCTATGAAATCCCATATGTGATTCGTACTCTTTTTACTGAAAGGAAATAAGGAGAGGAGAGAGGGAAAGTTTTAGGAATTGTACTAAGCTTTTCTTTCGTTTCTTCAGTTCAGACACGTTTTAATTATCGTTGTGACACGTTGCCATACCTCCGAAAAAAGTCAGCCTCTCTATTAAAGAGAAACAACAAATCATAAAGGCCGTGGCCAGTGGCTTTAAGCAAATTGACGTATCCAAGCGTTCTAACGTCCCTCGTTCCACGATCACATCAATCCTGAATCCTGATAAACTCAAGGACGGTTCTTTCAGCCACCGTAATCGTTTTGTTTGCGTTATCAAATATCAGGGAAGAATCGATTACAAGGTGTATATTCAAATATAAAAAGAAGAACACGGACAAAATCACTTCCCAGACATCAAGCAGCAAAGTAAAACGCTTCAAGACTGGTGATTACCCACAACTTAAAGAGAACTTAAAAAATTGGTTCGTGCAAGGATTGCGTCAAAAAAAAATTACGGATTTTTTTCGTACAAATGATTGGTGTTTATTTAATCTAGAACATAAGTATGTACATATTTTTTATCGCATGTATTGTTTATTGTTTAGTTTAGTATTAACTAGTGTTTATTGTATAGTTTTTATCCTTATTACATTATACATACTTCTTAATACATACATGTTTGCATTAATACGTTTTTTAATTTTTTACTCCCGATAATTCGTACCAAACTGTCAGTTCCTTGACAATACGAATTATCGGGATTCTACTATATATATATATATATATATATATATATATATACATACATACATACATAATTTTCCCATTTGCTAATAGAAATTCTAAGCTATAAAATACCCAGACTAAAATACTAACTAAATTATAAGTTTCTGAGAATAATATTGACAAGGTACACAGTACAATAGTTAATTTGCATCACTTATCTAAAGCTGATAAACATTCTAGATATTTTTCAACCATAAAATGTAAACATAGCGATTACCAAAACATAGGGGGGCTAAGGGCATAATTATTATCATCTAGTTTTTTGATTTGTCATAAGGTTTTATATTTATTAAAAAATAAAAACTATTGAAATCGACTCCAAACATACCTCATTACTGCTGTTTATTCCTAAAATTTTATTTTTGTAATATCATTACAATTATTCTGACTTAAACATATATAATGTTATATACATAAAACATATATAATGACTATACATAACACGTAGAAAATAAAAGTCATAAATGCGTTCTAGATTTTATTTCTTTTATATATAATTATATTGTCATAAAAACTCGTTCGCAAAACATACTTATAACACACGTCAAACTAAAGTGAATTTCCCCCATAACTCAGGTTCAAAAATATAAAACTGATGAAATAAAGTCAGTTATTTGTTAAAGTTAAACTTATTTATACTATAGTTGGCGTTGGTACTACGGGCTACAACGTAGGCTAAATGTAATTTAAATAAATAGAGTTTTGTACATTTTAAATAAATTTAAGAAGACAACTGTACAGTAGAAGATGATTGCTGAGCTTAAGCAATCAAAAGAGTTCGGGACCACATGTATTACATAAAGGCAAGGCCAAGCAACACCTGTAGGTTAGTATTTGGCCAACATCTCTCTCTCTCTCTCTTTAAACTTCGGATTTTTTTTTGTCTTGTCTTATTTTTTTTTTCTTTGTTGTATTTTGTAACTTTTTGCTGTTGGATAAACTCAAGGACGGTTCTTTCAGCCACCGTAATCGTTTTGTTTGCGTTATCAAATATCAGGGAAGAATCGATTACAAGGTGTATATTCAAATATAAAAAAAATGAAATTTCTGTTAGCTAGGCAGATAATGGAAAATATCTTATACACGTTTGCAAATAACTATAAATACGCGACTAGGAGATAAATATTACATTTAAACCAATTTCAATGACATTTTTTAATTACTCAATGTAAAATTATTATACATAGGACACGTTAATTTGATGCCCGATATGACAGAATAATATTCGTTTATTATGTAGTAGGTAATAAGTTCATTAATAACCTTTATTCGGATTGGCAAATGTTTCTTATGCCGCAGGACAGGCAGGCAAGCAGCGGAGAAAAAAAAATAGATTTTTATGTTAGATCTAGAAAAATCGGTATGTTCTCCATTTTGTGCATGATGATTTTGATTAATGAAATAAAATAAAAATAATAATAATCAAACAATAAAAAAAAAAAATGGCTTAAGTACATCAACCGTGACAGTTGACTTGACCTAGGGTACCTGGGATGTGGTAGTCCGTTTTTTATTTTTTTTTGGCGGGAAAAGACGACCGGTGCCAGGAGCACGCAGGCGCGGAACGCACGCGCGAACACAATATCCTCAGAGCCGCAATAAAAAAGGCGCTGTTCGAGACAGCGACTCTACACTGACTGAGTTAGAGCGGCTCTCCCACCCTGGGACAGAGACCTGGCTCCCCTCTACCTCGTCAGGGCATAGCAACTGCGAGCAGTCCTCACGGTGGAAGCCGCGAACACATGACGGCGATTATGAATATGTTCGTCCGCGGGGGAATTTGCATCCGATTCGGGGCGTACACGCAGATCCAAAACTGAGCCGAAAATTCCAACGGAGGCTATCCTTTCCGGTCAACGTTGGAGGACCATACGAGCGATTGGGCGTTCATAATAACTGTAAAAGGACCACAAAAGAATTACCATGCCATGATTTAAGCTTTAATCGGTTTAAGATACTTAGATTCGTACTTATATAAGCTGAAGATAAAAATATTTTTCCTTTTTTCCCCTCATGGATTTCGCTCATTATTGACGAGACCAAAAAGGGGTGGGTTTCGTTGCCTGTGGTGCACTTATTCCAGTGAAATCGGGTTTATTGCACATGTCAGCACACCTTTTATTTTTTAAACCCGGTTTTATTTGTTAAATCCCCCCCCCCCACTTAAGGCTAACTTAGTGCTATTTACAAAGGGACTCCAATCCATCTTGGTCCAACAGTGCTTTCTTCATGAGCATCCCCGCGATATTACGGCTGCTCAACCTGCATCACTACCGTGGAGATGGTCCCTGCAACTCCTTCCACTTCTGGCACAAAGACGAGGAAGGCGCTGGTCATTCTCCAGTCCGACTCATCCAAGCTATACTGACCAATTGAGCGAAGCATCCGTGCTCTTGCTTGTTCCAAGGAAGTGAGCACGACATGCTCTGCTATATCTCTATACCGGCAATGTGGGTTTTTTTTTTGCCTTCCCCCAATCCCCATAAAAATGACAAAATTATTTTCATTATAGATCCTCAGGCGAATCTTTTTACATTTATTATATGTCCTGTACCATGGGTACAGGGTTCATTGCGGTTTACAGCAGCAGCATGAGTGCACAAAGAGCTCTTACACACGCCGAGTCAGTTTGTAACGTTATCAGTGACAGATTGGGTATGTTAAACATCAGTGTAAACGCCGGGAAGACCGACTGCGTAATCTTCTCCCTCCAAAAGGGGAAAAAATCCTTGCCAAAATCGTATAGCATAGGAGGACAAGAGAACTCACCAGCTTTCTCAATGCACTATCTGGGTATACAAATGGATAGGCATCTCCATTTCTCTACTCATTTTATTAATAAAATAGAAAAAGTACGACACAGGTCTTACCGGCTATCGCACTTGCTAACTTCACCCAACCTGTCACTTCGTCTCAAATTGATGATATATAAATGTGTCCTCCGGCCAGGTCTGCTGTACAGTGCCCCGCTATTTACCCACTTGACTGACAATACAGCCAAATGTCTCCAACATTTCCAGAATGGGATCATGCGAAAAGTGGTCCGACGTACCTCTTTCAAGAGGTTGAAGAACGCTGGTCTGCACCCGTTGCTTGATGTGAAGTTTTTTGACTCGTTGCAGCACCTGACAAACCCAGTGTTTAACACTATGACCCCACCACCCCTCCCGCATTGATGGCAACAGACTGTCGGGGAAAAATTAGGTTAAGAATTAGTATGTAAGTTAGTTTTAAGGTTGATCAAAAAGGTGAGCCCCATCACCTTTATTAGTCAGTTCAGTCCAGTCAGGTATAATATGTATCATTATACTTGTTTATTCCATTATATAATTTTTATAAAATAACAAAACCTGTATATAATATAGCGATGCTACAGGAAATACAAAAATAATCTGTAAATAGATTCGCCTGAGGATCTATAATTGTATATAATTATCTGTAAATGTAAAGGGGCTATGAAAAAAAATTTTATATTGAGATTTATTTACCGTTTTGAAAATGTAATTTTCTTTTCGAGAGAGATAAGAAATTTGGTATACAAAAATGAACGATTTATTTAATTTTGAATTTAAATATACTATCATCTGGAGGTGTATTATTTTTATTGGTATTGTGTGTGTATAGTTAATTGTTTTATGTGTAATTTGTTTTAATTTTAGTGTCAAGGATGCCTAATTGCCGTCGTCTGTTGGTGTAATACGAGTAATAAAATCTACATTGGGAGAGACTCCAAGGTTTTAGTCTAATATAATTTTAACAACAACATGCAAGTTTCTCTCTTGGAGCACTTAACAAATCCAAAGAATAATTTACTTTTCTCGTTTCACACACCGTCCACGTGTTTTCTCCTTATATGAGCCTGTCAAATCAGAACCTTCCGCCTCGACCCCTCTCGTGCAAATCCTACTTCTTAAGGCTAAGACGGCACTTCCCTAGGAAACTCATTAGCTTTATAGACATCACATTGAGTCATGTCATGGGGGACCGGAAAGTAATGTCGTTTTTTTTACATTAAATTCAAACAGATAAAGTTTTTGTTTTTGATCAATGGTGTAATCACCCTCTTTATCAGCAACCTTTTGCCACCTAGTGCGCAAAATTTCAATGCCTCATCGATCAAAATCAATTGGTTTTTGAGCAAAATATCTGGAGATGACATTTTGGACCTCATCCAAATTTTTTGCCACTTAGAAAATATAGCAACCGGAATAAATGGGAATCCGATAACGGGGGAGTATGGTGGTTGGTAGGGGCAATACCTCCCACCCAAATTCATTATTTTTTTCCAGGTTTCTTGCGGAAAAAATAGGCGCAGTGGGGTGTTGCTGAATAACGCCTTTTTTATTGACAATTGCTTAGCACTCTAAAAATTAAAGATTGATTTACTCGATCCAATTGTTTACTGTAAAGATCTGCATTCACAGTTTTTCCAGGTATCAGCGATGAACGACCCCGCGAATACTCCACCAAACACACGAAAGCTCCTTTTTGGAGTGTAAACCAAGCTTAGCTGTACTTCGTGCCGATTCATGCGGAGAGAGTTTTTCGGATTATCATAGAGGACCCATTTTTCATCTCCAGCCTCAACCACCATACTCGCCCGATATTGCGCCATCGGATTTCCATTAATTCCGAACGCTAAAAATTTGAAAATTTGGATGATGTTCAAAATGCCATCTCCAGATATTTTGCACAAAAACCCATTGATTTTGATCGACCAGGCATTGAAAATTTGCACACTAGATGGCAAAAGGTTGTTGATAACGAGGGAGATTACATCATTGATTAAAAACAAAACCTTGTTAAAAATTTATTTTTTTAATTCAATGTACAAAAAAACGACATTAATTTCCGGCCCCCCTATTATATTTACAATCGCTTTTATACGTGTACTCCTCTTTCTTAACAAAGGTCGTTATAAGTTATTACTATTCACTATTGAACAATCGCTCAATACGATTATGCTCATTTGTGATGGAAAATAATTAATTTAGTTTGTTAAACCATCCCCGATCTCTGAGGGACCCTGGACTCTCGTCTTGTCCTTTTACTGTTTCGAACCCCCGGTAGGTTCGAATGAACCGAATTGTATTTTTTTAGGTATCCGAAATTAACTAGGTAGACATTTAAGAAACCAAATCGAAATATACTAAGGTAAATACATGATTTTCATGTATATAACTACCGCCTGACCTGTGGGGATGGTGTGCCTCCCAGGGGTTCTTATCTTGTCCTTTTACTATTTCGGACTCCCATCGGTGAGTTCGTCAAAATGAGTTTAGATAAACCAACAACGGCGTTGACGCACTGAGGGTTTTACGCGGAAATAAATCACCATAAAGCATGCAAACGATATAAAGGGTATGGTTGTACCGCAAACCATAAGATGCACTTAATATACAATTACAAGCAATAAAATATTCAATACAAGTATAGTGTCCCAGAATTAACGCAAGATTTGAATTTGCCGCCATTTGTGCAGCTAAGTACTGGCAACCCAAAAAAAAAAACAATTTGACAGCTGACAGTTTAGGGTTAGTAAAAATGGAGCGTTACACGATAGAACAACGTGTCTTTATTGTTGAATATTATCTCAAAAATAATGAAAGTTTGGCGGCGCAAGTTCGAAAATTTCATACAAAATATGGTCGGAATAGTGTTTTGACTTCATCAACTGTGAAGAGATTAACTGAAAAATTTAGGGAATCTGGTTCAGTTGGAGACACTAAACACACTGGTCGTCCAAAAACAAGCCGTTTAAATGTCAATATCGAAGCAGTGCGTGAGAGTGTTGTTGAAAATACATAACACAGTTCTTTGTGCCGAAATTGGATGATATTGATGTGGCCAATATGTGGTTTCAACAAGATGGTGCCACATGCCATACAGCCCATGAAACAATTCAAATACTGCATGAGACATTTCTCATTTAATTACCTCTACACCTCTCTTTCCTATCCTTGCTAACTTAAGTCTGGCGTTGTCAGACCCCACACCTTCCTATTCTCTGCCTTTGTCTCGCTAAAACCATTACATCCTTGGAAGGAATCTCTTTCATGCAGAAGACGGTCTCTGGGGCCCTACAAATGTGCCTAGTAGCGTCTCCCTCAACGGTCCAGTCTGCCTCTTTCCGGTTCACACTCGCCTTTGGGATCCGGACGGTTTTCGCCTACCCTTAGGCACATACCTATCAGATATGGAGTGGGATATCTTAGTAGTAAGACTCGTCACCAAGCTATAGACTATTCAACCTAAACTAGGCTTCCTCGTGACGACACCGACCCGAAATAGCACAATAAAACTTTTCACGTGGTACAATAGAGTTGAAGAAGATTTGTTCTTGGCTTGTATCAGCCTTAATATAGCAAAACTACAGATTCCTGTAAGATATTCCATCGGCAGAACAGGTCGTCCTAAATAAACCAGTAAATCCTCGTGGGATAGATGCGTTCGTTACGGGTCCCGGGGTTTCCCGTTCGACACACCTGCGGGGAGAAAAGCGGGAAACATTGCGCATTCACACTGCATGTTTCTCCGCATGCCACCGTGTGTAAGAAAAAATATCTTCAGTGTCTGACTTAGTACTGTCCTCGCACTTTAAATATAACTTATAGTCATATTAACACTCATATGGTGTAATGATGAAGGTAACCACTGCCGTTTCCTAAATTACTTTCCGATTTCAAATCCTCTGCAGGGAAAGTGGGTGTTAGCAATATCTAGGATTTCCCCAATACCCAGACTATATTAGACTCATTTACAATTTATTAGTAAAGCCGATACTAATTTACGCAGCACATAGTCAGTCATAGCAACTTCAAATAATACAAAATATTGTTCTAAGAATAATACTTGAGAATCAAAGGTGACTATAGTCTAGATATATTTAAAACTGTTTACCACAAAATTTATAGACATAGTGAGAATCCAAATACTTCAATATATTGCTATCACAGAAACAGTACCCGAAAAAAAGGGTTTAGGCTGTAAAACGAGGATGGTCTGAAAAGTTTCCGACCTAACAAAGATACAAGACGTTTTTTCAGAATTTTTTTTTGAATTTTTCAACATAGTCTCCTTGTAACTCTACACACTTCTCCCAGCGATGCTCCCATCTCTGTAACCCATCCAAATAGTACTCAGCGTTTTTCTCTGCAAAATAATCGTTCACGAGGGTGATTGCCTCTTCATTTGACGAAAATCTCTGTCATCCGAGCGCAATTTTTAGATGAGGGAACAAAAAGAAGTCGCTTGGGGCTAGATCTGGTGAGTAAGGAGGATGGCCAAGCAGTTCAAACCGTAATTCATGGATTTTCACCATGGCAACCACTGAGGTGTGAGACGGTGCGTTGTCTTGGTGCAACAGGATTTTCTTTTTCTGCAAATGTAGCCGTTTTTCCGCAAGTTCTGCCTTCAGCTTGTCAAGTAATGATGCGTAGTATGCTCCTGTAATGGTTTTTCCTTTTTGAAGATAATCGATTAAAATAACTCCATGACTATCCCAAAAAAACAGTCGCCATCACTTTCCCAGCCGAAAAAACAGTTTTTGCTTTTTTTGGAGCCGGTTCCCCTTTTGCAGTCCACTGTTTGGACTGTATTTTTGTTTCGGGCGTATAATGGTGTATCCAAGTTTCATCCACAGTAATTAATCGGCGCCAAAACTCGGATTTATTGCGCCTAAACTGCGCCAACAGAACGTTGGAAATGTTCATTCGAACATGTTTTTGGTCTAACATGAGCAAACGCGGCACCCACGCGCGGACAGCTTTCTCATCTCTAAATTCTGATTTAATATGTGTCAAACACGTTCTTTTGGCATGTTCATAACCTCTGCTATCTCTCTCACTTTGATTCGGCGGTCGTCTAGCACCATTTGGCGATGTTTTCGTCAGTAGTTGCAGTTTTTGGACGCCCCGAACGTTCATCTTCTCCTAAGCTCTTACCACCACGTTTAAATTCAGCTGCCCAAAATTTCACTTTGGTAAATGATGGTGCAGAGTCCCCATACACAGTATATACAACATACTGGGTGGAAGGTCTAAGCACAAGTCTGGGGCTAAAGCTGAGACACATATGTATAAGAAAAGGATAAGATTCTGGGAAGTAGGGAGGTCTTGGAGGGATGCGGTTGCTTACTTAAAAATAACAGGAACCATCAGTGACTTCCATGAAGTCTCGAGGCAGGTACAGAGGAGAACCTCAGGCCCCTTCTACTTTTAGCATTATATATAATATTAGCATTATAATATTGTTAGCATTAAAAATTGTTGGATCTGTCACTTTTTTCACCATTTCCCAACGTTATACGACATTGATATGTATTTAGCTAACCTATTTTCAAGTCTAACTCAATTCCAATTAAGCTTCATCGTGGAACTACTGTATTTTTGGGGAACAAACAAAAATACTCAATTGTTTTAATCCTACTCAAAAACATCCTTTTTCAATTAAGAGCTCGTTTATTTAGATAGATAAAATAAACGTGGGTTTTTTTTTTTTTTTAATTTATCAACATCTAAAGTTAAACACATCCTCTCACGTCCTCGACCGTATAAATTTTCAATAAGATTTCCCAAATTCGATAAAAACGTTTCCGCTCATCCAAAATCCTATTGTCAACTCGTTATCCGGTAACACTCGGTTCTTAAAACACTTCTCGTCGCCTGAAGCGGTGGTTTCAAAACAATTCAATTGACACTTGGCCTCGCGATCTATTGTAAATATATATGTAAGCCATGGGATGATGGGCGCTAGTTTTTAATCCCACTCGTGCCCTGAGCGTCTGTGGCTCTCTTCCCCCCTCTCTCTCTCTCTCTCTCTGGTCTTCGCCAGGTGGCGAAACTGTTGGGAGCGGGGGGAGATATGCTGCTTCCGGCCATTCCGTTAGGTTGCTGGGGGAACTGCCTATGGAGTGGGGGGGGGTCATCTGGGCAGAATTCATATACATCACAATTAATAATAGTTTATAAGCACAAATTGTAATTTTTCTAATAAAGATCTACTACTAAAAAAATATAGGGTATCCCGTCAGCCAGTTGATGATTTTAGATCAAACAAACGTATGAACGCCTACCAAATTAAAAAAAAATTCTTCAAATAATAAATTTAAAAAAATACAATAAAGAGATATAAAAATAAAGCCAAAACAACAACAATTGTAAGACAGCTTCATAAATAAGTACAGCCTAGTAAGTTATCTCGGCCTTACATTAGTTGAAATTCATATATTCTACGATCCAAGCGAAGTATCTTTTTCTTCAGAAACATAAAAAAAGTCAACATTGACAATGGCGCTTATGAAATAAAATGGACAGGAATCACATTTCGTATTAGTTACCTTTTGGTAAAATCTGAGGAGAAAGTTTGCTATGGACTTGTTTATAAACTTTCTTTTATCTACTTCGGATTGGATTGAAAAAATGCAGAAATCACATTTGACAGTGGAATGGCCTATCTTCAGAATTTATCAAGTTATGTTGTCCATCAGCTAAAATTTATCCCGTGGCAAGACAGAATTTTAGTCGGAATAAAGAAATTGTAGTATTATGTGAATTTGAAATCTAATTCTTTGAACATTTTTCGTTGGATTGATTGAGTACTGTATAAGCTACATAGACAGACCTCGATCAAAAAACCACTCTTTTTGGACCACTGCGTATCTATATTGGTCATGCGTTTATATCTATAACGACAAATGTCGTACAAGAATTAATAGAACACAAACAAATAATATTAATCGCACATAGCCTTTCCAACCACCCTAATCCTGTAGCACAGTCATTGCACTGCGCCACTCATCCCTATAATCCTCCTCGGAGACTGAAACGGCAGTGGCCTCGTGACCTGCTATAAACGCGTGACAGTGGGAGTCCTGGCAATGGCCAGTTTCTCCAATCATGTCCTGAGCGTCTGTGGCTCTCGCGCTCTTAGTCAGCCTCCACTGGCTAGTATCCGGTGACGCGGCTGACGGAGGAGCGTGGGGGACTTCCCAAGACTCCGCTTTCTCTTCGCGGTGGATTTGGGGGGTCTCTGGGCTGTCTGTAAATATTGTATGAATGAGCGAGTGAATGATGAACTGTAAATATGGTATGAATGAGAGCATTTATCTTAATTACTTATTGCCTTATAAAAGGCAGATTGTAATTTTAGCACAATAAAGGATTATATATAATCGCAGAAACACTCCAAAAAAATACCAATAATTAAATCCCCTAACTAAGGTCAATCTAGACTTATATGGTAGTATACAATATTGATATACTCTATTCCAATTGGAGCCGTTCATTTATATTACAAATTTGGTTCATTGGTATGGGCCAAAATAGCTCACGTGTTCTTAACCTGAGTCGTGTAGTAAAGGTTAGATTTTTTTTTTAATAAAAAATATAATAATAATAGTGAAGTAATTAACAAAAGAAATTAAATTCACTTACCCAGCTTCTTTGTTGTAGGTGACCAGAAACAGCAACGATGTTCTGGCGGAAACACTGGCACTCCGAGAAATAAACACGGCACTGAACACTTCCGGATAGAAAACACACTAAACGGCACTTCAATCGCGACAAAAACGGACATACACTTCCGGTCTTACAAAGCGAGCCGGAAAATACCCTGAAAAAAAAATTCAAACGTCATAAAAACATGCAACATGATGGCTAGATTAAAGTTAAGATTTAATTGACAGTTTAGTATAATTTAACAATTATATTACTCATAATACACCTAATTATCAACATATTTTGCAAATGACTAATGTCAAATTATAAAATAAAATTATTATTTCCTCTATGCTAGAATGAAGTTTGTTCAGTATAGATATGTCAAATGCATAATGATAACTTCGCCTACATAATGTAATTGTTTCTAGTGAGAAAAAAATATATATATTGTAACATTCATGATATTTGAGAATAAAGACCAGGAACCCTCCCTCACATCTGGTAAGGGTCATTTTTCCTTAAGCTCCTAGGAGTGGGGATGAGGTAAACCGGCAGTCTTAGCACAACCGTCGAGAAGAACGCAGTTGGCAAGCTCCCGAATTGGCAGTTACCATACAGGAAGATAGGAGAAGAACCAACAGCAGAAAGTAACGTTGATTGGATTACAGGAAAATCATCGATTGGGTGATATTAATATTGTTTCTTATTATGGATCCATTAAAAGAAATTGAGCTCAAATTCATGTTTGTAATTAGTAGTAATTATCCTAATTTAAAAGGAGTTGAATATTTTTTTATACTTTTGTCAGTAATCTATGTTAATTATAATTATTTGTCATAACCATTTTATTTGAATATATTTCACAATTCCTAGTTTCTCAATTTATTAATAACTACAACATTAGCCTTGAGATCGGGCGATTCAATCGGGATAAATTCCTATGTCAAAGACATAAAACAATTTGAATTAAAGATCTCATGACGGACCTGCCAAATTAGTTAAGTTAAATTGATCAAATAAGGTAGAAAGAGAAATGGTAAAAAATGAGGTAGGTTTCAATATATATATATAATTTCTTATTATTGAATGAAAATGACTTCAATAAAAAAAAACATGTTAGGTTGTCTGATTTTTCTGTATGCTGTAATTATGAAGACCTGAAAAGCCATTTTTTAGGTAATATTTAAGTATATTTTCCATTAAAAAAAAAAATACTAATTCATAAAAATTAAACGTAATAGTTTTATTTATTTACTTACTACAGTGCCAACTTTTTCACCACGGATAAATTGAATTTATCTCTCCTCGGACCAGAAAACACCCGCCTACCTTTCCATATTTTATCAATAAATCTTCGGAGTCCGTACAGAGAGGAACAGTTCACGACACGCCCGGAGCTCACTAGGGGCGTGGGCATAACCTCTGACCTGCCTAAATAAGGCTTAAGTTCCGAGCTTTTTCAGACAGTCGGAACCAGACAGTTGAAGTGCACTGGCGCTTGCTGCTCTACTCGAACCATGGCTTTCTTATTCAAATACCTCAGCATCTCTCTTTCCTACCCTTGCTATGTTTTAGTCCGGCGTTGTCCCACACCTTCCTAGTGGGACTCTCTAGCTTTGTCTCACTAAAATTAGCACATCCTTGGAAGAGATCTCTTCCACATAAACACATAAGACCACATAAACTACCTATAATATCTACCCTATACCTATTCTCCTGAACATAGTCTACTGTCGGGGCACACCTCCTAAGATCTTATGGAGTCATAAGTATTATCAATATGAATAAAGCTGTCCGCCGACTAGGCCGCTAGGGATACCTTCCATGCAAACGAAGATCTCTGGGACCCTACAAATTGTACCTAGTAGCGTCTCCCCCAGTGGTCCAATCTACCTCTTTCCGGTTCACACTCGCCTTTGGGGTCCGGACGGTTTTCGCCAACCCTCAGATACCGCCTATATATAAACTACCTATAGTACCTACGCTGTACATCTTCTCCTAAACACAGTGCACTGTCGGGGTACACCTTCTAAGACCTTATGGAGTCAGATCAATAAACTAATTCGAACCTGCCCGCTGACTAGGCGTCCAGCAAAAAATACCACAAGTTTACCCATTTTATCTCTTTGTTGACGACATCCGGATCGACTAGACTATTCTCCGACGGGCGCCCGCTACCCGACATTTACTAAAAACATAAAATGTTATGAACTCTTTATAACTTAAAAAGGTTAATTACCTGAATAAATATATAAAATACAACTGAGCTCTCATTAGCATTTATATTAACCAATTACAATATGTAAATAAATGCTACATATATTTTGCTGCCCTATGTAAATAAATACTACAAACCCCTAGTATTTTCACCGATTTATATTATAGAATATGTTGTCATGTCTTTTGTTTCTAAAATACCAGTTATCTTTGTTTATAGAGATATCGTTAGATGATAAAGTGAATTTTCAGAAATGGTAAGTCGTGTGTTTCACGATTTTGAAAGGGCGAGTTATTACGTTTGTAACATTCAATTTTGGATACATAAATTGGTAACGCGCCATCCTAAAAAATAAAATTTTGTGTATACCGTCTGTTTGAAAGGTTAAAAAATTGCGCTTCGTACATCTTTAAGTCTCTTTACATATTTTTACAAACTAGGACTGTTTGTTAAGGAGCAATAAACAATCAGCCTTCGAATTTTTTTTTTTCATTTCATTTCTAATCATACCCCTGCACAAGGTGTCGTCCGCCAAAATCGAAATTATTTGTTTTTTTTGGAAAAAAAATTTTCTCGCATAGGCTCAAAAAAGTTACGAAGTTTTGAATCTCTGAGCTGAGCCATCATCGCCATCACCACCCGCTCGAGTTAGTGGGTGCTGAAGAGGTGCCAGAAAAGCCGACCTGAGCATTGGCTTAGGTATTTACCTAAGGCCCCCCGGATATCTGCTTCAGATAGAAGCCTGGACCCGATCATCGGCTTCTACACTTTCTACTTTCTACAGAACCTGCTGCCGACCGAATACCTTCCAAGGAACAAACAAGCCACACCTTCGCCATACTCTGAGGTGCTTCAGGTAGGACCAATAAGCCCTATTCGAACTCTGTATAACCTGCAGCCGACCGAATACCTTCCATGGAACAAACAAGCCACACCTTCGCCATACTCTGAGGTGCTTCAGGTAGGACCAATAAGCCCTATTCGAACTCTGTATAACCTGCAGCCGACCGAATACCTTCCATGGAACAAACAAGCCACACCTTCGCCATACTCTGAGGTGCTTCAGGTAGGACCAATAAGCCCTATTCGAACTCTGTATAACCTGCAGCCGACCGAATACCTTCCATGGAACAAACAAGCCACACCTTCGCCATACTCTGAGGTGCTTCAGGTAGGACCAATAAGCCCTATTCGAACTCTGTATAACCTGCAGCCGACCGAATACCTTCCATGGAACAAACAAGCCACACCTTCGCCATACTCTGAGGTGCTTCAGGTAGGACCAATAAGCCCTATTCGAACCCTGTAGAACACTGATATGGATCTCATTCCTTAACCTCTCAGCCACTACCTGTCAGTCACCCCTTCTTATGCTTCACAGTTAACTTATGCCATTATTGTGAATTATTTTTGTTAAATAAGTATTTTTATAATTCTTGACTGATGTGAGATTGTCAATTGTATAAAATACAGACAGACAGACAGACAGACAGAGAAAAACGTTCGCCCAATACCCAATAGAAAGTAGAGCTTCACCCTTCTAGTTCACCACTCAGGCATTGATTAGAAACAGCTTTTTTGTATGGTAATTTACAGAAATTCATCAACACATTGTGACATGACTCGACGGAAGAAGCTTTACTGTCGTTCAAGTTATTCTACAATATGAGTCATAAAAATGATTATATTTATCAAATAGTATAACGTCTATTACACATCACTTCGAAATATGCCAATTAATTTTTGCTTAAAATTCTGTTCCGTTTTATTAAATTTAAAGATTTCTTAGCAACAGGATAAGAATCTATTCAAGATTTAATGTTCAACTTTTCAAACTTCGAACTTTTTAAAAAAATAACACACAATAAATCATGAGAGCCAAGAATAAAAAAAGGAGTATTTAATGCGTGCCGGCCGAATTTATATCAATGTTTTAAAATCTCAAGATTTTTTGGATTTTATTTCTTTTCAAAAAGGTGATTTTTTGTCAACAAAATGGTAAGAATATAAAAATACAAAGTAGTTTTTTAATAATCTAATTATTAATAATTAATAGCCAAAAAAAATACAATTACTGTGTACAGTAAATGTTGTATTTTTAATAAAATATGATTTAGTAAACAAATAAAAATTTACATGCAGATATCCCTCCTCACCAGTAACCAACCACTTAAGAGCCATAGAGTAAATAACCTTCCTTGTAGATAATGAATATTTTAATATTTTTAGTAAATAGTAACCCCTATTCATCTGTTCAAATAACTTGGCCATGGTGTTGTACATATATATTACATTTTAACCCTATCTTTTTAGTTTTTTTTAAATTTATTAAGTCATAAAAAATTTTTAATATCTAACCAACACATAAATATCTATTAAATTTCATATTTCACAATATTAACATATTATATACACTAATAAGATTGTATGTACATTATTATTAACCATCTATTTGATATAATTTGTCCATTTTAGCGCCTGAAGATGACGACGCTATAGTCCATCGAAAGTGCTGAAATAAAAAATATTGTTGGCATACAAGTATTTTATTCAAATCAACAATCAACCCACAACAGCATCAATTTAATTTTATTTCACTCACCAAGTATCTGCGTTCTAGGTGAACAGCAGCAAGCAATGTTGTTCCTCGAACGATCGGCACACCGCAAAAATTTAACACTTCCTACAAGAGCACTTTACTCCGAGCACTGAATAATATAATAGCGATCTTAGAAAGCACTCGCGACTATTACACTGTACTATATTCCCGAAACAAATTCAATGGTACTATTGGCATTAAACATGTGACGGTATTGTTGTGTATATCACCAAAGAAGAGTGAGTCACTGATAAAGAACATAGAACACAAAATAAAAGTGCTAAACTAGACATGATTAAGAAAGAGCCGTAAAGCTACGGAGGAATGCTGTTTGTGCAGAAGAATGGTCAAAAAAAGCAACTTCTTGATGCTTTATTGAAGCTAGTTGATTAAACAAAAAACTAAGCCAAAGAGAGATGTTTGGGAAATGAGGTAAGTAGATTGATGAAGTTGAGAACATGACGGGAAGCTAAACGTATCTGTTGTGCAAGTAGAAGCCTAGCTCTTAATTCTAAGGCAACTTAATAAGTGATAGTAATCAATTTTTTGAGTATCAACATAAAGCAAACACAACTTAGATAAAATTTGACGGACCCTCTGCCAAGCTCAGATCGTCGATTCAGAGCGAGCTCCCTTCTCCTCTACCAATCCATCCCTCTGTTGGATAATGGTGCTCTAAGGCGATCTTGTCATTCTTAGGCCTTTTAGTCTGCGGCCGTCAGTGCAGTACTTGCAGTTTACCAGTCCTGTTCTCGGCCATCCTAGTGACATGCTTCTCCATAACCAGCTTAATGTCAACGTTCATTCTGCTCCTGAAGAGTCTTGTCTTACCTTCGATTCTTCTCAAGAGCTGCAGCTCTTAACTGGCACTCATTTCATTAAACTCACAAAGTATGAAACAACAAAAAACAAAAATATTTGTATTATGTATCATCCGTAGCATGACAGTCACTCATTAAGTCGAGACTGACTGCTGTCTAAATAAAATTTCATAGAATACAGGCTAACAGGCAAAATAGTCCGTCCACCCACTTTAAAAGTTGAGGTTAATTTCATTTTTACTTTAATTTTAAAATTTCATTCAATTTGAAATTTTCATTTCATTTTAAAATTGTAATGTTTAAATTGTTTATTCAATTTGTTTTGTTCATTATACATAATTTAGTCTTATAATATCACTGCTAATAGTGAGTACCACCTCTCCCTGTCTTGATTACAGCATGCTTACTTGAAACATGTTCTGTTGTTAACATCTCATTTAGGGTTATCCTATTCTATACACCCATGAAATATTCTTTCTAGACTTTGCGATGTTCTAGGAAGGACTGTCAAACCTCTTACTCGCCTCTAGATATTTTCTTAAACGTATTAAATAGATGGTATAATCAATAGGTTAATAGCCAAACACCTGGTTTCCTGGTTTACCATGGTTCCAAACAACAGAAATGTGAAAAATTCAATAAAGGTTGCTATTTGGAGCAAGACAAATTTAACGCATTACGTTAAATTTAAATTATTTATTTATTATTTACAAATTACAACATATTGTTTCTAAATAGATTTAGAATTTCAAGAGTTGTTTAAAAATTCTA
Source organism: Acanthosoma haemorrhoidale (assembly GCA_930367205.1). Classification (NCBI taxonomy): domain Eukaryota; kingdom Metazoa; phylum Arthropoda; class Insecta; order Hemiptera; family Acanthosomatidae; genus Acanthosoma; species Acanthosoma haemorrhoidale. The sequence continues at coordinate 187,743,426 of OV884011.1, forward strand.
CTTTTTTTTATATTTTTTAATTACCTCCATAAGTAAGCTTTTCTGAACCTTAATTTTTACTAAGGGTGTAAGATTTATAATCTTATGACTTATAAATAATTTGCCTTTGTCTAAAGTATACCATCTGATGATCACTGGTCTCACTCCAGAACTGTTACTTCATTACAAAAAAAAATGCCATCCTATTAACAGTTAAAAAGTCAAATGTAGTGAAATGATGAGATCGGTGTAGATTTTTAAGTAAGTTTTATCAATTATTTGAAGATATATTCGATCAATATCTTGAGCACTGATAACACAGGTCTGCAAAGAAAAGTTTATTTCATCTGCATGTGATATTTTTGATAAATTATGTGTTTTAAACCTGAATCCAAAAATGACCTCCATTTTCCCTCATCACTTACAGTTTTTTTGGAAAATAAGAGAGGTATGATAAAAAAATATACTGTAATTATGCATACAAATGTTTTGTCTATTGAATAATAATAAATATTTCTCTGAGTAATTAAATGAAGGGAAAGCAACTTTTTAATGTCCCTAATGTGTTAAGTGACCACTATATATCAAATGGTATGATGGAAAATTCATAAAATGGATGTAGCGGAGCTGATTTCTAGGTAGGAGGTAACTGATGTATCCACGAATGAAATGAAGATCCTGGGATCAAATCCCTAAAGAAGGGTAAAAATATATTCCCCATAAAAAAACATTTTTTAAATCTAAAAGTCTGGAGAAAAAATTTTGAATAGGAGCTTGGGTTTTTTTGGTTACAGTTAAGTTTTTGTAGTTTGATGAATTCGAAAATTTTCTCTGCTTTTTTTTCCATCACAAACAGATTTTTTGCTCTTAAATGAAAGGTTTGTATTGAAAACTATTTATTACAATTAAATACAAATATATTTTTCTTTCTATTAACCTAATTTCGATAGGTTAATAAACTGTTTACTCATTTTACCTGTGAAATTTTTTTTTTCTTCTGGTGCGCTTTAGTTTTCCGGTATCTACCGATTCACGATATATCATCCAGCAGTAGTCAGCCATCACTTTGACGGATGTACTGGTGAAATCTTTCATCCTGCTTCTTGCTGAAGATGCCCGAGTTTTCAGGGAAGTAGTTCACTTGCTGGTGTAAATTCAATGTCATGTTGCAGCTTTGAGGTTTATATGCAGCTAATTCAAAATGTTTTTGTAGTCTGGGACTGTTGTATTTTTCAAAAACTTCTGTAATACCGCCTTGAAAGAAATCCACGTTTCTTCTTCAATGTCATCGTTGATTCTGGGATCAAGGGATCGATCAAAAGTTTAAGTATGGCAGTTGGTGTAAAAACTCTCTCTTTCACCTTGGCTTCGGATAGTTTTAGGATTTCGGAACAAACTTGTTGGAAACATTCCTCATCTTTGGCCAGAGATTTTACTCCATATTTTATATCTCAAGGTCCAAAAGGAACCAGGATCGCCACCCCTAACCCCACAACCCAAACCCTCATACATCATGTTCCAGTCTCTTTCTACCAATGAAAATAGAAATATCATTCTGTAATAGAAATTTTAGAGTCAGGAATACCTTACCAGATTTGGGGTTTAACAAGAAATGTCACCGAAAAAGGAGTCTTGCAAGTAAACCAGACGTTTACTTATTTTAATTATTTTTCCTGGTTTCAGCGACCGAAAATGTTTATGGAACTCACAATAAATCAAATGCAGTTTTTTGGTTGCTGACCTGTGTTAATCAATCATAATCAATAATTCCTTTTTGATAAAGAGTACATTTAAATATCTATTTTTCATTGCCCTTTTATAAGTTTACTAATCACAATTTTTTCAAGTTTTCGTAATAATGTTTATCTACATACCTGTTACTATCCAAACCATGGAACAAAAATAAGCCCTATATTAGTGTAGTATATAAGTTAGCTCGATATATTTTTTTATCGATAGAAAAAAATTATTATGGGATCTTTTTCCCAATGAAAAATAATAAATAAATTTATAAAAGAAAACATGACACTTAAAAATAAAATGTATACCTCAATAAAAAAAATGTTTACATTTTTTCCAGTAAATAAATTCATAGATGTATGATTATAAAAGTAAGAAGAGCAAAACAGGTTAAGTAAATTACTAAATTAAAAAAAGCCTTGAAATCAAAAGATAAATAAACAAAATTAAAAAATAAGGAAATTGCTAGGCAAATGTTTGAATGTATATTTTTTAAAAATAAAAAAATATATAGCATAGTATTATATATAATAAATAATTTTCAAGCTATACAGCGTCTACCTGGGTAGTAAGCAGGTATTACGAGTAGGAGGGATTTAAAGGTATTTAAGGATGCATTGCACATTTTTGACAGGAGAGAATTTCAGAGAGTGCTGAAGCGAGCAAGAAACCGGAGATTCTAAAAAATTGTCAGTGATCGTTAGGTGGAATACAATAGAAAACATAAATTATTAATAAGCCTTAAGATTACATCTTACTACCTCTATTAAGGTATAGACTTTCACAACTCATAAATTACTCAAACAATTAAGAAACATATTTAAATAAATATTATGGTATTTAAAATTTGTCTTACTCCAAATAGCCTTCCTTATTGAATTATTTTACATTTTTTTAAGGTTACATATGGTTCCAGGTCTCAATGAAATAAATCAGATTGTGTTCTATGGTAAGTTATATTGGAATCGAACCTTAACTAAAATGAATGGTATACAGGCATATTGCTAGTAAGTTGTTGAATTCCAAATTAATTTTCAATGCTCTACCCAGCACAATTATGCATGTTTGTTGGAAAACTATGGAATGTTAAAGATATAATAAAAGGCAACACATAATAAAAGTATTGAAATATTCTCAATTATAAAATATGGTTGGTGGCTCCTTAAGAATTATACAATCATTTTTTAGATATGTATTCAAATGTATTGATACTGATAGCTATTTGAATCCTAGTCAGAAAAAGTTACTCTTCTCCACAATTTGACTGAATGTAATAATTACCTCTGTTTAACGCTTATAGTACCTTTATGAAATACAGATATTAAAAAAGAAAATTTGCAGCTTAATGGAGAAAAATAGGCGGACTTAAAAGAATAGCAGGAGACCCAACCAAAGAAAACAAAATTTGTATAAAATTTTAGCATAGTATTAAATAATCACAAAAATACTTCACGTTTATATTTAAGTATGGGACACAAAATTATATATATAATCCTTGTTTTAATTTTTGAAGTAAAATTAATATTAACTCCTATATGTAAATTGAATGCGTCCTCGTCCTGTCTTGAAACAGTTATCCCTAATACTTCGCAATTTCAAGAAAAAAAGGCTTAGTTACGTACATCTTTGAAAGAAATGTATTTTAAAAATTGACCAAGTGCAGGGAACACTTCTATACATCTACGACTAGATATAATATAGTATAACAGAATTAAGCCAAAAAAATAAACTTTAAATGTTTTAAATTCATTAATTTAAGCTGTGCCTATAACATTCTTATAGGATACAATACGAAACTAGCTGACTCATTTTATTTTCTCAAATAAAATGTCCCACATTAGACAAGTTCATTTCAAATATTACAGGACAACACAATCGAGATAACCGTTAACTGATTCAAACTCTAATTATAGATGACGTTTAAAAAATATAATTCAAACTGAAATTACATTAGTCCAGGTAATTTTTTGTTTTTTCTGATCCCCTAGGGATTAGACAGGATTTGTAGTGAGTTTTCAAAAAATTTCTGTAAATCGTCCTGTAAAGTTCACATTTCATGACTTTTGACCAAACCACAAATATTATTTTTTTTTTTATCAAGTCTAGCCTAAACGGTAGCCCGCGAAATTTAAAATTATGTTCACATATGACAGACAATATTCTTTTATGAAGCGATCCTTCTGACATTTTCTTCTATTTGGAAGAGCATTGATTTGTAAAGTGTTAGCGCGTATTAGAAAGTGAAGGTGTTCTTTTGCATTCTTTTATAACGGTATTTTACAATTAACTGGTTTCAATCTGCTACCCCCTCTACTCTTTCCTTCAAGGTGACTTTAATGTCAAACGATCCAGCTAACCCTAAAGTCTTCGGTTAAGTTTAAAGTTACATTAATTTAACTGCTAACGAGCGCGTTTTGTGCCTTAATATATTAGTGTTAGTAATCCATAATGGTCACTTGAAAACTATGAGACCTAAAAACATAGTTTTATCCTCGGTGTGTTTGACAGGAGTTTTTGTCATTTATATCGCTCTCACGCAACGCAATGAAGAAGACAATCTGATAAACCTGCCGAATTTGTATTACATAGGCGGTGATGAAGAACTGCTGGACTTGCACGGCTTCAGGTATGTACTCAAAGCTAGACCTTGCAGGGAAAACACATCACATCTTCAGATTGTCACCTCTTTCTCGGGTAATGTAGAAGCCAGAAGTGCTATCAGAAGAGCATATCCATCTCATGACTTGGGAAAGCTTGGTATTTGCAGAGTTTTCCTCCTGGCGACTCTCCCTCCCTTTCTTCACCGTAACCCTTTCGTAAGCCAGAACGCCCTAATCGATGAAAACAAAAGATATTCAGATCTGGTACAGGGTAATTTTGATGAATCCTACAGAAACCTCACATACAAGCACATAATGGGGCTCAAATGGGCCATGAGATATTGCAAAAGTGTGGATTTCATTATTAAAACTGACGATGATATTCTAGTTGATTTGTACAATCTTATAGATCTAACAGAGAAGAAGAAGTTTCAGTTGATGGGTTACTTGCTCAAAGACATGAGACCGATTAGAATGAAGCCTAGCAAATGGTTCGTTACCAAAGAGGAATACCCGAGCGAGAATTATCCACCTTTTCTGTCTGGTTGGATGTATGTGGTGAAGTACGACACAGCAAAACTCCTTCTTAGCCATGCCAGAGAATTCAACTACTTCTGGATCGACGATCTCTTTGTGACTGGGATGGTCTCTCAGAAGGCTAACGTCAGTCTGTCGGATGTAAGTGACTTGTTCACCCTACACCCCGAAGTAGTTGAGTGCTGCATAAGGAAGAGTCTCAGATGTGATTTCATTGCTGCGCCTAACGGAGGAGATCACTCCCTCCATGTGAAGTTTCAGAATCATGTGAAACACTGCTATGTACAACCTTGCCCTACTTTAAAGCCTGGTACGAAAGTAGAAGACAAATGTGTTGCCAAAAGGAAGCTGCCGCCTCTACGTAAGGGTCTTCCGAAAATAACTGCAGTTCTATAAAAAATAAATATTAAGACTTACTAACCAACGTTATCTAACAATAGTATCAAAATCTTGAGAGAAACATTCATATAAAAGACATGTTCAGTAATAAGGCTGTCGAAAATATTTTTCTAAATAAAAGCCTCTATTTATTTTTTGAGAAATATTTTCGGCCAATATTTTACCTATTGATTCAATAGAAAAATGCTTTCCTAATAAACTAGCAAATTTATATGTATTTGACTAAGTAAAATTTTTAATAACGAATGACAAAGTCTAAAAGCCTTTATTTGAAAAAATACTTTCACCGTCCTTATTAACAATATTTTTATATCATTTAGAATTTTATTACTCTCCGATGATGAGAGAATGTTAACTTTTGACTGAATTCTTGTTTAGAGAGATATTTAAAAATGTTTTTGTTGTATTTTTTTTATTATCTTTATATATTTTTACCTAATAAAACTTGTTATTGAAAAAAAAAAAAACTGTTTATCTTTCATTTTTATTTTTTTTCTCCAAAATTTATTGTTTACATGGTCAGTAACTAAATCAGTCATTGAACTGTTACCAACTAGTGGGATCCACTCTACAACTAAATTTGAGAATATTTTTATGGAAAAAAAAAAAATTGAACAACTTTTGAAGGGCGACAACTTTTTATTCTCTTCAAGGTTTTTTTTTTAGCCCTGTGAAATGACTTCAGTTAAATGAAGTAGCTTTCCTGTGTTTTGTCCAATTTGCATTAATTTGTTCTACCAAAAAAAAAAATCGTATTTGAATTAGTAATTGGAATTATAAGAAGAAAGATAGTGTTAAATGATTATGGATGATTTCTGGCTATCCGAAATTCCAGCGTGATGCATCATGTTTTAATGATTTTTGTAATTATAGTATGAAAAGTAACAGTCAACTCTGGCTCAATTTGATTTCGGAAAAAACCAAATAAACCATAAAAAATTGATCCTGTAATTAGAGAAGCCTCAAATGACCCAGAGAATTTTTTTCCCCTGCATATTGAGTATAAACTTCTTTGAATATCCTTGAAACATACTATAACTTTTAGGTATTCATTTTGTAGTATTATTAATAAATTTTAATTGTTTATACAAAAACAGTGTCAATATAGAAAGCAATTTAAATTATTAACAACGATAATTAAATCATTTGACAAATAAAACTGATTAAATTTTGTAAGTTGTTCTCAGCGTTGTCATCTTAAGGTTCAACTATTCAAGGTCCACTCTCGGCACAGCAGTTTGAAAAGCATAATGAAAAAGGACAGATAATTTCCTTGTGAAAATGGAGACGTCATTTGGGTAAGCTTTCGTTGGAGCATCATTAACTGGTTTGGGTAAAACAATTTTTCAGAAGCTACTAAGCTAATATTAAGTAAAAACTTATATAATCATAGAAGATATTTTTGCCTTTATTAATTATAGGTATTAATTTTTTTTTTTTTTTGTATTATTACCGATTCGGAATTATAATGCATACGTCCTATAATAACTCAGTCCAGACCTCAGTATTAATAATGAACGAGGCTTAAAAAGAATGTGAAGGCTCCTTTAATAGTAATAGAACTGACTAAGCTGTTCACCTTTTTTGAAACGGTTTGGAGGTCTCATTCAAAACCGAACAGTGTAAATAAAATTACTGTATTTTAAATTTCAATTTAAGGTTCTAAATGCTAATTTCATATTTTCGTTTTATTATTATTTATCTTGTTCCTTTATGTAATTCTCAATGTCAGATGATTGCCGTTATCTTACTTTCAAATGTATAAATACAAACTTGACAAACAAAAATAAATAAGAGGAAAAACAATATCTAGATATTTTTATATCTAATCAGCCATTGAACTGAAATGAAAACATTGAATGAAACACAAAAAAAAAAAAACTGTATCAATCAATCAATTAGTTGATTGGTGTCAAGTGGTAAACAAATAATAGTACGCGCATTGTGTTTATTATTTTTTACTAAACGCTTCAATGATATTTAAATAGAATAGTATGTAGTATCACCATCGCATATTTTATCTCACCAGTTAGTTTTTTGTAAATTTTTTCAAAATAATTATTAAATATTTACATTCAGAGAATAAATTACTGGCAAGACAGGCTCTCAAATGGTTGCCATTAGTTATACATAGCTAGGCACGAGATGTGGTTGCTATGGAAGTGAAGTGAGATTAACAACAGCTGTTTGATTTGTTTTATTAATTTAAATAGTCATTGAAAGTTGAAATATTATATTTTTTAAATCTCTTAGAGAGTAGGGCTCTCATACGGTGTAGTGGTTAACTGCTTTAGGACATGAGAAGGTTCTGGGTTCCTAATCCCGAGATTTGAATTTATTTCCGTTTTTATAAACACATGGGTGGATTTTGATATGACAGCCCATCTTTCACAGTTCATAGTGTAATACTTAATTATATTTCGTGCGTTTACGTTGTTTGTTTTTAATAAATTTATATCAGGGCAGCTCTCGACTACATTTAATTTTCAACGTCAAATATCAGCTGGCCACTTGACTTTATTAGGCAATTCACATTTATTATTTCCTTTCTTTCTAGCTTTCACTCACTATTTTTTTCTTTTTTTAACATCGAGTAATTTCTATGAAAAACTATAACAAAATATACTTTGTAACCTTAAATGGCCGAGATGTGATTTGGCTCACGAGGGTCATGTTAGAGTTACAAATTGATAATTTAGTGAATTCAAATCGTTGAGAGCAAATTTTAAGCTGCTTTATGGATGGGATTTGTTTTTATATAAAATCTTTTTTTGAATAAAATTACTGTCTTTCCTAAAAGGGCAATGGATAATTTTATACTTACCACATTTACAAGTTTACATTTACTCTTTCATTCAAAGCATATTTACAATATACATTCATTCTGGACATGAGGGGAGAAACTGACCCATGTTGAAATCCCGGTGATTGAATATTAAGAGAAGATCAAGAGGCCACTTCTGCTTCAATCTCGGATGGTTGATACTTGAAAAGTGATCTAGCAAGTAGTTGGGTAGTCAGATAATTTCTAATGTAACTTTGAATTAATGTGCTCATGGATAAAGGGAATTTTAAGGTCATTATTGAGACTTTATTATGGGTTGAAATAAATTACGCCAACAAATTCATTTTATGTGCGTATACACAAACATTAATCTTTGTTGTTCATAGTATATTTTATAATATAGTTATCCAACATAAACAAAACCTGTCAAATTATATTTAATGTATATTGTCGGATAAGAACTAATTTCACTACGAACTATTCATCGCTACGACTACTATTCATACAAATCACATATTATTATACTGATTTAAACAAACTTGAAAATCAGTGGGGGTTAGATCTGAAGATCGTTAACTAAAGTTTGAAGGATACCTTAAGTATAAATATTCCAAAAATCTTGTAAAATATATCCCAAACCTTTTTTTTTTATAACACCCTTAAAATTTTCAAAATTATTTCAAGTTTGTACTACACATTATCAAAACATCTTACCTCAATTTTAATTAAATATAAACACTATCCATTCTCGATTATAATCATAATGAGTGTTTATTATTTATAATCTGAAATGACAAAAATGGGTTTTCAACAATTTTACAAGATTCATTACCCTCAACATATACATAGATATATTTCTCTTTATACATATAAAAAAAAATATCCTTAAAAATACAATACATTGCTTATTATATAGGTTAAATTTACATGTACGTATTAATTTATAACTCTCTTATTAGATTATAACATCAATGTAAATTAATAAAGGGAAAAAAAAAGTTAAATCTATCACAGAAATATATCTTTGAAAAATAACAACATAAAAATTATACATGATAGTCATGAAATAATATCAATAAAATATAATATTAAGATAATATACATAATTTTCAAACAATAACACAACAACCGTTCAATGGTAAACGATTCCCTTTTATAAGTACTCGAAACTAAACTAATTGTGATAATGTTCTGGATGGACATCATTACAAATTGGCAATCTTTCTAGTCACCTTTTTATAAATAATCGTCGGGACATGTCTCATACAGTTTATTTTAGACATTTTTCTTTTTGCTGAAAGGGCCATGTTTGTCCTTGATCACCCAAAACGAATCGATGGTATCGCCGTCCTGAAAACAAACAAACGTTACAACTCAGAACAAATTCTTTTTGAAGGAGACTTCCAAAACTTGTTTTCAGCACGCTGTATGCATTTACCTTATCAGCCGATACTTGTTCCATGTACAGATGAGTGCGATTGAAGATCTGAAGTCGAGAGAAACCATAATCGCTGTTCCTAAACGCTGACCACTCCATGGGATGGTTAATAAATCTATCGGTGTTCTCTTGGCAGCCCTGATCAAAATAAAACATGAATTTACCCAAGGATCACTGGCCTTGCTGTTTTTTTACAATAATCAATTATGTTAAATTAATTATGAACTAAATTATATATAGGCCATAGAAAAAAATGATGTACAAAGTAAAGAAACAGTCTGGGCGTTGACTTATTATGAAACAACTACCGAGTATTTTTGACCAAGATTTATTTTATTTTAGGAAATATCTGTGAATTACTTTGCGTGCATTTAATGTTTTTCTGAAATCTTCCTGCCACTATATCTGATATTTGAGAAGCTACTTCACTGTTCAAATAAATAATTGTTCATAATTGAAACAAAAATAATTTCAGGCTATGTTTTCTGAAAAAAATAACTTGGTTGTGTGATAAGATATCACATTCAGATAACAACTGTGTTTATTGTGTATATTCATTTACTTAAAAAAATAAAATTTAAATGTGTTGCAGATAAAATAGAAGACAACATAAATTTCCATTATTGAAAAAAAAAAATCTGTGATTGATAAGAACCACTTGTAAACAGTAAAAAAGCGGGAAGAAGAGTGCTTTGTTTACTTTGATGAAAATTAACTCATAAAAAAATAACAGAAAACTTACCGCTGAACCGGTGATAACGTGTACTGGAGCATCAGGATTCGTGTACGGCGAATTTGAGCTTCCGTTGTAAACTTTGTGCTCGTACACCGGCCACAATCTTTCGTACGAGTGCTCATGAGCCCAAATTTCTACATCGACTCCAGAGTCATAGAACAATTTCTCAAGTCCAAACCTGTTGGATAGAAAACAACTATTATTAATCACATCTACAAACTATAAGTTCATCGACAGGGGTCTTATTATATAATACAGTGGGGCTTAATGGCAGCCGAAGCAACTAAAGCCTCCAAAATTATTGTTTCCATGATCGAGCAGTGGTTGCATAGGGGAGGAATCACTTTCACTCACAACAGCTTCTTGGTATGGTTTACAGACGGACCATAAGATCTCTCAGATCAACAGCTTCTTGGTATGGTTTACAGACGGACCATAAGATCTCTCAGATCAACAGCTTCTTGGTGTACATCAACCGCTAGGTAAATATGATAGATTTTTTTTAAGCAGAGGTGTACTAGTGGCTTGCATCCCTTAACACAGTCAGTTCAGACAGGCAAATACGACGATAACGGTACTTACTTCAAATAAACCAAAATCACTTTTAGTAATGGAAGGTAAAACATAGTCCTAACTTAAAGGGATGTGTAACAATACTGGGGCAGACAGGTATAGTTGACAACAAAAAAGCTAAATAATTAGCAACGTAAGGAGCGGATCTGGCGTTCATCGCTCTGTCAAAAAGCCACATCCAGTTCATTCAACAACAAATTTACAATTGTCAAACAGCACTAACTGGAAACAGTCCATGTTGATCAACGGTCCCTCTCAAGTAAACCATTAACTGCTGACAAAGTATATAATATATGAATATCAAGTATTTAAAGTTGACACCGATTTTTAATTAATGTAGCTCAGAACTCTATTTAGTAGTAAGTGCAGGGAATTTATTCAATATGATCTATGAAATTTCTTAAAATGTATATATATCATAGCAATTTAACAAGAGAATTATAACATACCAGTTGAGAACGGGTAAACCGGTTCGTACACGAGACGACCTTTTTGTACAGTCATCCCCGTCATCGTTTGAGCAATACATCGGTCGATGGCCGTAAGTTATTATCCAAGGCCATTTGGCTCTGTTCTCGGGTTTATTAGCTTCCTATGTAACAATATTATAAGTACGGAATAAGTAGAAGCTTTATACGTATTAACATAACTCAGTATAATATTCAATAATACCTTCAGAACATCCACCAGCCACATGTACTGTTTTACGGCAATTTTCATTCCGTACTCAAGGAAATAATAGGCCTCTGTGTTGATACTGATGAATTGTACCGGGCCGAGCTTGAACTCGTAGAAAAGATTTTCATACTGGTCGACATAGGGCATGTTAAATCTGTACCTATAGTGGCTGAAATTGCTATAGAACAAAATTATATATTATACGCGGGCTCTAAAATATTTTTAACTTGATTATTCAAAGAAACAGCATGTACAAATACTATAACCAAAAAGGATTCTATGAACATAATTAGCTTAAGAAGACAGGACTCAAACCCTGGATCTCCGACCTGGCACTCTTTCTGACTGAACCATCTCTGTCAATTCGGTAGCCTAGTCGCAATAACATACCTGTTTACTACACTGACAACATCCTTTGAAAAATTTTTGCTATGGAGCTTACAAGAGACCAGCTAAAAGAGGTTAGATATTGACTAAGCATAGACAGGGGTGGCTCCGTTATAAAGAGTATTATAATATAGTAATAATTATATTATTATAGTGATAATTTATTATAATTATTAATTCAAAGAACAATTGTAATGCTTACTACGCTTCTTCATGGTTACCGGGGGAAACCATATAAGGTACATATGCGGCTATAGGTTGGATCTGGCGCATAAACTGATCACCGACTTCGCCTTGTGCCTACAGAAATATTCAATATTTTTATAATCAAAAAAACAAATATAAAATAAATACCTATAAATAAAATAAATTAATTGATATTAATCAATCTCATATTGCATACATAACTGTTAACGGTGATTTACGTGTGATCTGTGGCAATCATTTAAAAACTACAGTCCTTTTTAAAATTTAACTCGCACCATAAATAATGTCTGTCAGAATCTGCTGAATACTATAGACTTCGGACTAAATATGCTAGCAAAAGAATTATTTTCTTATACAATATTTTATGGAGTCATTGTTAATTAAAAGTAATGGCATTATAAAATAGAGTTTTATTTTAATTTAGATCCAGGGTCAAAGGCATTTTCTTTAAGTTCAGAGAAATGAGTCATTTAATTATGTCTTTTAAATAAAAGACATTTTCAAAGCACAAACAGATAAAAAAAGTACTGAATAAATTCTTAAATTAAAATAAAATGTTAACCATGTTTGTATGTAGTTGAGAATTTGTGAAAATATAACTCACATTTTATAAAAATTTACCCTTTTATTATTTAAATGTAAAGTAATGAAATATATAATATCTTTAATATATGAATTATCTGTTGTTGTTATTATTGTAAAAAGGTTAAATAATTCTTTGAGTTTATTTTCATACAATTTATATTCTTAGGAGACTGACCCAGACTAAAGATATTTTTTATTCGTTCATTCAAAAATAGGTGGTCTGCAAAAAGGTTAATAATAATTTTTAACCTACATCCATCATATCGTAGGCAAAATCGCCGACATGAAGGATAGCATCAAAGCGCCTCTGCTGAGTCTCTTCTTGAAGCTGCGGTAACGACTTCCCATTGATGTTTCCTAGATCTCCGTATACGGCCAGGGATGGGGCCCAGTTCTGGGAAGGATCCAAGCTCCAGAACCAGAACTCTTCCGACCACCCGAGAGTACTCCCGCAGTGATAAACTGTCAATAGATAAATATCAGATCTATTTTAACATGATCACAACAAAACATTAACCCTTCCATTAGTTATAAGGTACAAGAACAGGTTTATAGGTAAGTATAGCATATTTATAAATACCTAAACTAATATAGTCAACAATTTCGGAAAGCTGATGGGGAACACTTGTCTTTCGTCTGCGTGTTATACAATAACGGTTGAAAATTGATTCTATCAGTCAAAGTTGGTAAAAATGCAATGACAAGAAGTAAGGAAAAAAGAAATTAAACACAAAAAAATTAGATCAAATTTCACTAACTTTGAATATTTCTCAAGCTGAATTCAAGATTTATTAAAATTTCACACTCATTTCTGTACCATCTCTTAATCGTGTTAAAACATTAACTCAATTTTATTACAAAATATTCTACAATTATTTAACTCATTAATAATTACGAGTCTTGGTTTATAATCGATTGATTTTCTTTAGCTAATACCATATTTATATTCTTACTTACCATATTTCTGTTTAGGAATGAGATTGCTAAGTTGGACCCTGTGAATATATCTTCTCAATCCTACCGATCCCCCGTCAACAAACAGTTTTGTGTCACCTGTAGCAGTTTTAGTGAGGCCGCCTCTGCCATACCTGCATGTAGGAGTCGGTGTGGGAGACATTGTCTGCCATGTCACTACGATACAGGTCACATTATCTGAAGCAAATGAAATATTTCTTTAGATACATTTACCTAAAGACAGCAGCTATAACGAGTTATCTGTCACAATTATTAATTCCGCATAAGCAGATTGTAGTGTTTCGAAAAACCTAGAAGTTTTGATCATGCATCAAATCAGATATCACCTTCGTGCCATCAGCCTAGGTAATTCGCTGGTAGAGGTTAAGTGGTCCAGGATATCGGGAAAGTTTATCATAAGTACCAATTTTTTATTTCTATCATATTAAATTGAGTGATACATTTGAAGTTATATAATTTCTTAGTAAGTTTATTCATGTTGGGACAACAGTCTTCTAACAATAATTAAAATATATACAAAACTTTTGTATAAGTAGACTCATGTACAAGTTGTAACTCGAACATGCAAAATATGAAGTTACAAGGTTTTCTTTTTACAATGACGATATACTGTTAAGTGTGAAATAAAATTTTTTGTCAGTTGATAAACAAACTATTTACCATTTACTTCTTATTGCCTAATATTTACTAATTTATTTTAATTAATGATAAGGAAATTTTTGTTCTTTATATGTATATACCACTTTAATGACTTGTAAGTGTACCTATTTCTTCAATTAACGGTTTAATAACCAATGGCGTATTTGAAAAACATTACGGTTTTGCATGACTTTTAATAAGTTTTCAATAAATTATCAAATTGGTATAGCTCCAGTCCCAGTATAGCAAAGCCAAGGACAAATGGTTGTTATGTAAAGTGTTAGTTTGTTTTTGGGCAACAGTTTTTTGATTTTGTATTGAAATAAAGAAACATCATCTAAATTAATTAATTTCCTTGCACTGACTTTTATTGATACGTTCAGTGAAAGAGATTGTTTTATTTATTGTCAAATAAATACATTATTTAATTGATGATTTTTGTTGGCTATTGCCTTTCAATGTGTGAAAGTAATGTTATTTTCTATCTGTTTTCACGTTACTGGAATTTATTTTGAATTTCCAGAATAGCAACCAATATATTTTGGAAACTGTTAATAATGATATCAATTCAGAAAATGTATATGCAGATGTGTCATTTTCGTATGATTATTACATTTTAGTGTTTCTGTATTTATTTTGAAATACTTGAAGATGTATGAATAAAAAAAAATTGTTCATTGATTTTGATGAAAAATTTGAGACATAAGAGTGAATAACAGAATAATCAAATGGATTATATTATAATACATAACATATACTTTTTTGAATATTATATACATACCTCCAATAGCTATGTGTATTTGTTCTGGCTGAGTGTACAAAACAGTGAAACTTTTTGTCGGGCTCTCAGCTTCTATCAATTCCATATCCTGGTCACCTAATATGAATTCCTGCGCTTCGATACCTACATCGCCATTTAGATTTGTAGAGGTCTCATCGACTAAGCCACTTAGTATGACAGGTCCATCGAAATCGGTCGATCTGAAATTGCCCAGGGGTCTCTGGGAATCTTCGTAGCCATATGATGTTTCCAATTGATACCTCGAGGGGGCTTCTAAATTATATGTCAGTAATAAGTCAATAGTTTTTCTCTGTGAACCAAAACTGACACAAAGAACGAGAAACAGTCCACTTCTTAAAGCGAAATTCATTGTACCTGTAAAAGCCCAAAACAATAGTCAATAGGCGAAAGCTCTATGTTCGATGACTTATGACTGGTCATAGAGCCAATCAAATCTTTTTATAATCAACTAATAATAAAAAAAATTAACATGATAAGATAACACTGACAAGTAACAGTAACACTCTGATTAAATATATAAAAACGTTTTTTATTAATACAAATCAATACTTCAAAATAGAAAGTAGTTACTACTGATCAACTTTTAATTTGCACCAGAAGAGATTAATCAAATTCTTTCGTCTATCTGTCAAAAGAGTGATCCGACAAAAATGTCTTTGTATTAAAGTGGCATCACAATTCCTTATAAAATATCCAAATGGCATACCTTCAAAGCCGTTTTGCAAATTTTAAATCTCTTAATTGACAAAGTCAATAGGTACTAAAACCGTAATAAAAATTCGAACATCTAGTTCAGTGCTCAGCATCTGAAGCCTAGGCGATAACACTGATAAGACCTTGACGTAAACAAAGCCGATGATTGATTGCAAGAATCTAAAGGAATTATTCTTGAGAATAAAAACCATTAGTCTTTACGAATAATAAGTACAATATTTTTTAAAAATGGTGAAAAATTCATGATTTTTATTTTTTTCTATTTTATCCCGTAAATTGTTTTGTACAATTAAACTTAAACCACACCAAATAAAATTTATCAGTAGAGAATTATGTGCTAATTGTGTTTTATACATGTAAGCCAAACTTAAAAATTTGTGATAATTAGTTATTTATTCAAAATAAATGGTGGCGCCCCACGTACAATTTTTTTTAACAGCTACCATATGTAAATAATATGTATTAAGTTTTAATTATTAAATGAATCATAACCATTTTAATAAATAGACTAATATCAATACATATTAAAAAAATATCTTGATATTTGCTCATTTTTTACTTATTGAGAAATATCTATATAAGAGGGCTCTTAGAACGTTTAAGAAAATGAGTACAAATTTAATCTATTAGTTCGATTTGGATCAACTGTACTGTAAAAAATAAAACAAGTCAATTACAATACAACAGTCAATTTGTATTAATCCCTGTAAAATAGAACAATTCAATTAGTAACTAAGTTAGGAGGCCAAAATGGCACTTGAAAATTCCTTTTAGTCAAACCGAAATATTTGAACCACCTGATATTTATTATTTTGGAGGATGTCTATGTTTATTAAAAACACGAAGTGTGTACAATATCCTTCTTAATCTGTTTTTATTATAATTTCATATAATAATAGCGCCGTTTCGGATTCATTCAGTTCATCAAGCAAACCATGTCGTACTGTTCAAATTAAATTATTCATAATAAAAATTAAAAACTTTATTTAAGACCTAATAAGGATTCTGTAGCATAGGCGAGTACATCGACCCCACAACATTTTTTAATTAATATTAATTAGGCCCTGTCTGCCAGTGGCGTTTGCATAATTTTTTTCAGGTGGGGGGGGGGGAGTTTTAATAATAAGGGTGGCAAGCACTGCTGATAATGACTCCTCTATTTATTGTATTTTGAAAGTTGAAAACGGTCGTGGGTTCAGAATCCCCCCCCCTGAAGTGTCTAATGTAATTTTTTTAAGGAAAAACATAAAAATTGGATCAAAAATAATAACTGTTTACATTCATCAAGTTTTAAGATATTCCAGTGTAAAATCCTTTATCAAAATATTTTTCACTTTATTAGTGATCGAATTATCGGAGGTAAATTTTGCCAGAAGTGCTGCCAATAGTTTGTTGAGATGCATATAGTGTATTTGTCCAATTCACCTTAAATTCTTCTTGCATATAGCATATTGGGAGAGTTAATAAAAAATAAAGAAATAGAAAAATATTTTTTCATACATTTGGGGGGTATCCCTCTGATCCCCTGTCTGCTAAACATAAAAAAAAAAATATGCAAAGACGTTATACACAAAGATATTTTGCAAATAAATAAATACAGAGGGGTCCAAAAAAATGTATCCACTGGTTAACAGTCCATAACTTGAAAACTAATTGACGGAGTTGTCTCATTTAAAGATATCACTGTAGGTGTTCGAAATGGTCACCATTAACATCCAAACACAAACGATGCCGCCGAACTGCAGCGCGAACTACTGCAACGTGTTCAGTTGGATATTTGCACATGCATGAATGTACGATGTATTCTCGAAGTTCATCCAATGTGCGAGGCTTTTGTCGATAAACGACGTCCTTTAGTGTTTCCCACAGGTAAAAGTCCAGAGGAGTTAAGTCTGGGGAACGTGGTGGGTACTCAACAGCACCTCTACGGCCTATTCATCTTCCTGGTAGATTTTCGTCGAGATAAGGCCTAACACGATTGTGGTAGTGGGCTGGGGCACCATCTTGTTAAAAGTAAAATCACAAAAAAGTAACACAGCCTTCGGCTTCAAATTTGTCTCGAATGCGACGAATCGTTAAACGTGTCGGTGGCTCTGTTTGATACACATTTCGCCACTGCCGTTGAACCTCATTAATGTTTTCGTACTTAAAATACCACTTTAAAACAGACTTCCTTTCATCAAATGTAAGCCTTACGCCAGCCATGTTTACTCGAGTAACAAGGTAAAACTAACAATAAAACACTAACTATCTGGCGACTGTCATCTGACAAAACAAAACAACGCAATACAACGCTTGTATGGCGATTGGCGGAACTACAAACTATTACACTACCAAAAATGATACAACTCCGTCAATTAGTTTGCAAGTTATGGACTTTTAAACAGTGGATACATTTTTTTGGGCCCCTCTGTATATATAATATTTCTATTCGAGCCATAAATCAATAGCCGCGCTATGTTTTAAAATAAATATATTTATTTTTTTACCGAACAATATTTTTTTCCATCGAGATTAACGATTGTGAAAAAAAACTATTTGGTACTTTAGTATGAAAATAACTTATTGTAGTAGAAAGCGTTTTATTGTTGCCTCCCAAATATTATTAAAAATTATTTTTTCATTACTCTTTTTCATGTGATCCTAACCATGTTACAAACTATTGCTCAATAAAACTTAATAGCTGAAATTAACTCTTTTACTTTAACGTGAGAAAATAGAAATATTCTTGATTTACAAGGATTTATTAACCAATTACCCCCCCCTCCCTCCCACATCTTAAAAATAATTATTTAATAGACTCATATAATATATAATCTTATATTATAAGAAAAAAGCTATTATTTACAATATCTAAGCATTTAATTCGATGATGCAAAGTTGGCGGGGCTCCAAATTATCAATAGAAAGAAGTTTATATAAAAGAAAACAAAAAAATGATAAAGTTTAAAGGTTTTATTTTTTACTCTGTAATGAAGCTTTAAATATATAAATAATTTTTCAATTGTATATTTATTATTAATAGGTAGTTTTATTTGTTCTATTTTTTAAATAAGTTTTGATGTAGGTTGATATTCGAAGATCCAGCAAACACTGCTCCTATACATCTGGGGAGGTTGAGCTAATAAGTCCACCATTCTCTTTCTAGCTTAACAACGTGCTAGGAACGTAAGTCGCTCATCTTTTAGTTTATATGTTTTTCGTTATTACTGTAAATTATTTGAGGTGTTAGTGTTATTTTATGTTTATAATTTACTATGTTATCTTACTTAAGTATTAAGCTTATTTTATGTTTATATAAACACACACGTGCTAACGCTTCATTGCATATCGTACAGTAGATGTTTATGTTAACATTGCGGTATTCTCATTTAAGTTTTTAATTTATTTCCAGATGCCGTCTGTTACGCTTAAGGACGTCGATCAACATAAGTTTGTAAAAGCTTTCTCAGCTTTTTTAAAAAAGTAAGTTTTTTTTTTTTTTTATTATCACATAGTTTGCATGTATTAAAAGGCCTGCATTGTTAGTGATGTATTTAACATAAATTTTGTTTAATCACAGGACTGGTAAGCTAAAGGTGCCAGACTGGGTCGATTTAGTCAAAAATGGCAAGTTCAACGAGCTAGCTCCTTACGATCAGGACTGGTATTACACAAGATGCGCTGCCTTGGTCAGACATATTTATCTTAGATCACCCATCGGAGTTGGTGCTGTAACTAAAATATTCGGAGGTAAGTCTACTCGTAATACTTATATATTATATCATATTTCCTCAAGACAAAAATCTAA
Source organism: Acanthosoma haemorrhoidale (assembly GCA_930367205.1). NCBI lineage: Eukaryota > Metazoa > Arthropoda > Insecta > Hemiptera > Acanthosomatidae > Acanthosoma > Acanthosoma haemorrhoidale. Next base: position 187,762,990 of record OV884011.1, read on the forward strand.
ACACTTATAAGCAGGACCAAAACTCTGTTTTTGTATTTAGTTGCCTGAGTAATTCGTTTTGGTTAACTAATTAGTAAATATCGCTGTGCTGGTTCATATTTTGTTTCAGTAAAACTTTATCTTCCACCTGGTTTTGTTTAGGTGTTTAATTTATCTGTGATCCTGGTTTTTTTTTTTGGTGTGTTAGAAACAATTCAGTTACTTTTGTTAGTACGTTTGAAATAAATATGTCATTTCTCAGTAACACATACTTATATTGAAATACTAACATAAGGTTGATCTATTTAAATGTAAATGTTATAATCTTCTAATCACAGAAACCTTTGTGCTTTAAATAATGTATGCAGTTTATATAGTTAATATGATTGAAATGCTTAAAGAATCAAAATCATTTATGTAGTAATCGAAGTTTCAAATTATACACATGCAATTGTGTTGTATTGTAATAATAAGTTTAGCGTCTTGAAATAAAAAAAACACAATCAATTGAAGTTGATTACATTTTGCCAAGTGCCATGGATGTTAGAATAGGGTAGCGGATCGTCTGTATGGTGTCTGATTATGAATTATATCACACTATTTATTACTTTAAACATATCAGTGTTTATCAATAAATCTAGTTTAAACCCTGATAACAGGAATAAAAGCCACATTTATTGAATTTACAGCCATTAAAGTAATTCTCTCTCCTTTTACATGATAGGTACTAACTTTTTATTTTATAAGTAAATTAAGTTTTTCATAAATTTTATTGTTTGGTTAGAAATTTTGTATCTTCTGAACCAGCAAATTGTGAAAGTTTTTACGGAAGTGCCAGTAAATGTTCCTGCAAACCTCATCGTTAAAAGTCATAGACTATAATAAATAGTGTTATCACTTCTTATCAGTTTTATTTCAGGCGCATGATTAATAACTTGCCAAGATTAAAAATTGTTACGTTTCATCCAATTTTATTGATATTTTAAATAAATGTTATTTGATGATTATTTGTTTACAGGCCGCAAACGCAACGGAGTTTGCCCTTCTCATTTTTGCCACAGTTCCGGTAGCGTGGCGAGAAAAGCTCTACAGTCTCTCGAAGCCCTCAAGCTGATCGAGAAGTCTCCTGATGGTGGCAGGAAGCTGACCACGCAGGGCCAAAGGGATATTGATCGAATCGCTGCCCAGATCAGGCCAAAGAGGAAGGAGCGATCAGGAGCTCACAGGGCTACTGAACTCCCCGTTCCCGCTCCTCCTGTTGAGGTTGCTGTTGCATAAATTGTAAACAATTTTTATTAATAAATGTTTTAATACATATTTTGTTGATTTTTTTTATTTTCTTTCTACCTCAAATATTTAAAAGATCTATTTTCTAATGGTATGTCAGGCATATATTTCAGACATATTGCAAATAGAGTGATTTAGTGTGTTAGTTATCTATTATATGGCTGTGTGAATAAAACTTCTATCTAGTTAAATACTAAATAAGGACTGGTAATCGATCTGTTACAATAGCAAATCCAAAACATTTATCAACAGAAGACAAGTTTAGATATTACGATACTAAATCACTATGGATACATAATTATTAATGAAAAGTCCTCATAGAAGGCAAACAACGTTTATGGACATGTTTTGAGTTAATGTTGCCAATATAAGAAGTATGGTTAGGAAGAGAACTTGTAAATAATAGTTTTTCAACCAATCAGCCCTTACGTTTCTTGCTGATGAGGCTATTCAAGATAAAGGGAGGCATGAAGAATAGTGAGTTTTGGTTGCACATCCGAGTCAAAAGCTCATTTCAAAATGTTTAATGCTTTATTAGAGGATTTAAAGTTACCAATAACAACAAAGTCGAAGACACAATAATCATATAAGAATAGATGGATAAGTTTTACAAATCATCACTTTTAACGAAGTGAACTCAATAGCACAAATCTGTATATAATTGCACAATTATAAATTTCAATTTTTGACTTGTGGATATCACAGCCAGTATACAATTCTAAAACTACAGTGATTTTTGATTATAAAATGTAAGATAAAAAAAACTGATTTACAGTAATTCAACTTTTATCATTCACTCGCAATATATCTCCAATTTGAGACGGATTTAACCAGACATAAATCTGGCATTTTTGTGAACAATAGCTCAATAATAAATAATCAGATATTTATTTAAATCTATCATCATGCCTGAATAACAATTTCACATGGCAGATATTAGGCGAATGTAATATAAACAATAATTTTTTTATATGAGTAATGACAGTACTATTTACAGTATACAAACACTGCACATCAAATCGATTGTTAATAAAAAAAAGAAGTGATCAGATATCTAATTTAATGTTGAGTATACCTTATTAAAACGGACAGTTCACAATTTTTTTAAAATAAAGTATTACTAATAGATAAAACTTAATCCCGTTGAACTGAGAATAACACGCCTTAAAGTAACTGATATAACATGTAGCGTATATAAGGGCATATTTAAGTAATGTAGGCGGGATTCACATCGTTGAAAATTCATAAAACATTTAGCCATATTTGTTATGGTAACTTTATTCCAACCTATCTCGTGTAAACCAATTGCAGTTGAGGTGGAAATAATGAATTAATTTCTTAACAAAAGATCATTTATTTTAAGTACTTGTATTTTATTTTTAAGTTTTATCGATTAGTAATACTTTATTTTAAAAAAAATTGTAAACTGTCCGTTTTATTAATAAGATGTATTTAACATTGAATTAGATATCTGATCACTTTTTTTTTAAATCTACTTCATTGTATGAAAAGAAAAACAAAATTCCAATTAGGAGTCGGGAAGTATTGAGTTAATGATATAAATAAAATACAATAAGCTTTTAGCCTGTCTGTCCATTTTGTGTAGGTTGACAAAAGGTTACCCGTTCAAGTACTGCCCACACTCTTGTGTTACCAAAGTATTTGGTAAAATGCTGAGATAAGTTAATAAAAAAGTACATTAGCATTATTAAATATCACAACAATAAAGTGTGCACGATATCCTTTATCAATTTTTATTATAATTTAATACAATAATTGTGATGTTTCCTACTCAATTCAGTCCATCAATCAAACAATCCCTACACAATCGGAAGAAAAATACTGATACAATAAAAATGAGTAAAATCCATTTTGATTTTAAAACAAATTATAAAACAGCTTTATTGTCCTTATGCGGCTGATGATTTCTTTATCAAAATAGTGCTTTCGGCAGCTCTAACCTGTCACCTTCAGTTATCTCCAATAGGTTATGTGCGATATTTAACCCATCTAAAATAACAGTATTTTTTAACCAGGGCTGCTACATCCACGACTAGGGTCGTAGAGGGAGAAGCGCGGATGCACCAGCCCTGGTTAAAAAAATAAAAAAGATACTATTGTTTCAGATGAGTTAAATATCCCACATAACCAATTGAAGAGCTTAGAGCTCTCGAAAGCGCTATTTCAATAAAGAAGAAATTATCATTAGTGGAAAGACAATAAAGCTGTTTTATTATAATTTAAAACATACCACAGTAACCTTTTTATTTTTAATTGTTGTTTGTTTCAACAATAAAAAACAAACTGTTCTTCCACTGCTATTCTACTCACTTCATGTTTAAATTAAATAATTAATAATAAAAATTGCTAGAAAATGATCACCCGAAAGCTGTAATAAATAGGATATGGTATAATAATAATGCAAGGACACAAAAACCAGGCAACATAAATATTATACACATTCCCTTAACCAATAATATATTGACAGCTAAGAATGAACTTGTTACCAATTACTTAATAGTCACAGATAATTAATGGCAAGGATGAAACATTATTAAACGTAACTAATAAAAATGTTCTGTATACAATCATAGAACTTAATTACCAACAAATTAAATATAGACCTAACCTCATCGACAGAATAACAAAAGTTTTTAAAATGTATGATAGCCACAATTTGAAATTTTCCCGATATAACAATATGTAATAATTTAAGCGACAACTTATCAAACATGAAAAATAATGATATGCACAACATAATTTACAGAACGAATTGTAAACAGTGTTGAGATACATAAATGTTGTATTGGCGCAAGTTCACAAACTTTATTAAGGAATAGATTATCACAACATAGAACCAATCGTAAAAATACGAAGAATTTAAATATCACATATTTAGCCAATCATAGTATTATTTCAAAACGTTTTTGACTTTGACTCGCCTAAAATTATTGGAAAAGAAGATAATAACAGATCTTTTAATTGTTCTGTAAAATAATAATAAAAATAAATACAGAAGGATATTGTGCACGCTTTGTGATATTTAATATATATAGGCATCCTTCGTAATAACAAAATAATAAATATCAGTATATTATTGCTTAATGATTAATAATTTTAACAACCACATGTATTTTTGAAGGGTCCTATGTTACAACAGGGAGTACTTGCAGTTGGCAAACTTACGGAAGTAGTTAAAAAAATAAAACTATTGCAATGTAATTATCAAAATAAATCAAGAAATGTTTAGTTTATGTAAACAAAAAGTTGTATAATCCCCCACTTATGTTATCTTCTTTTTTTTTAAATTTACTTTGGTTAAAATATATTTTATTTATAATTTAAAACAAAATGAACACCCGCACACTTTCCTTGTTATCAGGACGCGATGCAGTCGTACATAAGTCGGAAAAAATCGTCCATGAATAAATAAACTTTACGAAAACCCAGCAACTCTTTTTCATCAACTTGTTCGTAATTCTGGCCAGAAAGGACCATCCGAAATACAATTTTTTTTTTTTAAATATATCAACCATGATCAGTGACAGGTAATCAGATTCGTAAACATTATCATTGCTTAGGAACCACTCCTAATCGATTAATTCAGTTTACTGTACTCGATTATACCCATCTAAGCTTCACAAATATTCATTGCTACCATAGCTACCAAGATGTATTTGCCCGCATTTAATAAATAATAATTAAAAACTCGAACTTAATTTCCTTGATACGATGAAAGTTGCGATCTAATATATAAAACATGCACTTTGTTTATAAAAGAAGAGTATAAATATTTAAAACTATCATTAATTATTGCATACAATTCCTAAATATCCACAATCGTTTGACTAGACTATATGAAATATTACAAGTTGCGATTGGCAACGATCGCTTTATATAAACTTCTAATAATTTTTTTTTAAAACCATAGCATTATTAAAATTAAAAGATTTTTTGAACTATACAATGACAAATTTTATATGCGACTTAAATCTAATTGTCAACATTGATTACGTCTTCGCCAACAGGCGTAGTAATCATCTTATAATAAAAAAAACAATTTTAAAATTTGTGCTGTATAAATAGAAATTTTCTTAAAACAAAATAACGATTACAGCTAAATTAATTATTAATATTTAACAAATATATATTTTTTTAAAAATGGTTGTGAAATCATCTACTAACTAATTTATAATTAAACAAATATCACATAGAGTCAAGTGAACTAAATATTTTAAATAAACACTTGTGCGCTGGATTAATATTAATTTTATATATGACAAAAAGAAACTTAGGAACTCAATAAATCAAAAATGACAAAATCGGTGAGGGCCTATATACTATACAATATTCAACAATTTTAATTTTATGTATCTAAAACTCCTGGATTTGTATCTATTACAAAAACAACGATAAATATCTTATATATATATTAGTCAAAATATTAACTGTCTACGAGGGTGGTCTGAAAAGTTTCCGACCTAACAAAGCTTTTATTTATTTTATTATCATCTTCATGTTGAGGTCGGAAACTTTTCAGACCGCCTGTGTAGAAGTACAGAGTGTCCCTAAAGTAAGCATATATTTTTGTAAGTTTATTTGGGGGAGAATTGACGAACATATCAGTTTATTAGACGACATATATTCATATTTCTTTAAGAATTTAATGCAGAAAAAAAACGATTAGAAAAAGTATTAAATATTAAAAAAAAAAAAATCGACAGTAACTTATATATTATCTTGATCTATCCATCCATTCGTATTATAAAAATAATTTGTAATATCCCTTTTACAATTGACTTAAATATTGTATTTCACATAGTTACATTTTAAATAATGCTGACAGATACAAAAATCAATGCCTTAGGTTGGAAGAATAGCGCAGTATAAGAAAAAGATTTAGGGACTCCCTGTAGAATATTAAATTATTATTTGTGGAAAACCAATTTTTGTAATGTCTTAAAAAAATATTTATTTAAACAAAAAATTAGCCAAATATGGCTAGAAAATGCCCAGGTATTTGAATAAGTACATAAAGACATTACGCCCAAATGAAGTAACGAAATAACAAGAAGTCGGTCAGTTTATTTCAGCAGTATGACAGAAACTCGACCCAATAAAACTGCAAAACTTACATTAAGTAACCAAAGGTAAAATTGTAATGAAAAAGCCATTCTTTGTTTTCATTTTTAATTTCTCCTTCGGAACTGAAAAATCCAATTTTCTTAGCTGGATATCCTCAATGGAAAACGGTATGTCGCTTCTGCGAGAGAAGTATTTTACTTCTATAAATTATAAAAAACTAAATAAAGACCAGTTCAAAATTACACAACTGTATTTTCACTGACAGTGTGTTACAAACATTACATCGACCCGAGAAGCTCGCACATAATATTTTGATATCGTGGGACACAGCCATTATTGTAGTCACGTAAAAATGATTTTTTTAAAAGTTTACAACTTGACTACTTATAAAAAAGAACTAAGTACATCTCTGCATGTATTTTCATTTCTAAAAGTTGTAAGAGAACGATATAAATCTATTAAAGCTGTAACTTCATAGGCCCGATTCGGTGGCAGGAATATTCCTAACAAAAAATATGACTAATATAATCTATAAATACCCAAAAATAACAGAAGAGTTATAAATTATAAACTAGTCCAGTTTAATTTTTCACTTCCTCTTCTTTAGGACATCTATTTAAAATGGAGTTCTGAATAACAGGAAGTGATATATCTCCTGGAAAATTCTTTGACGAGAGCTCGAAGAATGAAATATTACAACGGGTCAAAATTCTTTTTATACTAAATCATAATTATTCCACACAGGGCTCCTCTTAGTGCCACTATCATGGGTATATCTATTTAGTAACTAATTATTTTAGTTCATTTAAATGCTCGAATCAAATTAAAATATCACCGTTAAACACAGCAAAACATTTTTTTATATCAATTAATACATTCTATTCCTACGCAGAAAATCTACAATTACTAATGTATCATTTACATCAAGTCTCTCGGCTGTCTTTTGAGAGATGATAGAGACGTAAAGTTTATGATAAAATTATTGTTATATACAAGCGATTGAAAGTGCTACATATGTTTTAACGTTTTTGATAACGATATAATTACAATTTACTTCTTATAATTTTATATTTTGACTAGAACTGTGAAAGACATGTAACTTATAAGTTGGTTTTCTCATAAGAACTAATTTTTTTTCTCTATCTGTTATCTGGGTTAAATTAACCCACAGACACACTTCTTATCATACATTTATTTGAATAGATTAACGCTATAACCATCGTTATGATTAAATATTACTTTTGATCGGTAGAATTATTCATTTATTCTTTTCATGAAATGATGGCTTATAGTTAGCTGATACCTGTTTTACAAATCATTATAACTGTATGTTCATCGATTTAAAATTTATTACAATGTCTCCCAAGGGAGAGAGACACCTCCAATGTTTCAATTTACTGGGGTCATGACTTGAGGCGATGCTCACGCCTGGAAGGCCTAAATTTTCACTCAACTATATCAAATACTAGTCAACGATTAAAACTTAGATGTGGAACTTTGAAATAATAAAATAAAAATGAAAAAAAAAAATTGATTCAAAACAGTAAATCTTATTTTAACACGGTTTTTTTTTTTAGTGTGTGACTATTACTAGATTTACTAGCTATAAAATTAATTTAAAAAATAGTAATTAAAAGATTTGATGCCATTCATGCCAGTGCAGTGATATTTCATTTAAAAAAAAAAAAAAATTTGACTAGAAAATTAACAAAATATTAAAACTAACAGAACAAATCTATCATTTTTATAAAACCCTCAAATTATATTACTATAACAATTTCTGTACAAAATCATTCAACGATGAGACTTGGGGTACAGTTAAGAGTCTTTCATTTTTTGTAATGTTTTGATAAAAAGCACTAGTCACGTCTCGATCTTCGAGAAAAGTTTTCTTCGACCTTATCTTCTAAAGAGAAGGCTTCTACAGACGTCCCACGAGAAGTCTTAAGGAATTTTGTCATAAGTCTAGAGTGTGAGCTGTGCCCAGTCTCCTGTCGGTGGAGTCTGGAGCCATTCTTGTAGACCTTGCAGGCGGGCCTGGATTTCAGATCTCTTCGACGCCCGATGTGCTTGGTGGTGGTGACCAGTTCTTGCTTTCGTTTTATCATCACTTTTGTAGTAGACATCACTCGTGCCACTGCTTGCGTTATTCAAACCTAGACATAAATAAAGAATTTTTGAATAATACTTTTATTTTATATAACTTTAAAGTATCCAATTTCAAGAAAACACCTCATGCTTTATAAATAATCACAAATCAGTTTGAAACTAGTCTGTGATTCTGCGTTAGACCAAACCTAATAAAAATGTACAATTTTTAGTCAGATTGATGCAAAAAAAATAAAGATGGCGAGTACAACTTACTAATAAAACAGATATAGCTTACCCGACGCTTGATTCCTATTCAGCTGATTCCAAATTTCACGTATTTCAGCGTTGATGTTGTCCAAATTTTGCAGCACATTGCTTGTACCAGGACCTTCCCCTGGAAATAAGAATTTTAGTGAATCGTGTACCTCAAGAATATATATAGCATACGTGCTATATCCGTCTAAAATCATAATCGGTCCAACACATACCTGAATTGTATGGAGGCGACGTTGTATCATCGGCCAGCCTGGATAGAGTTTGACCGAGAAGCCTGAGACGTATCATTTTCTCACCAAAAAACTGTTTCGTCCTGTGCAGAGAAACTTCCAGCTCATCAAGGTCTCTTTCCTGCTTTCGATGAGAAACAGAATAATAAGTAATGCAATGAATGATATTTTGTATATTAATATTTAAATAATAATATTGTTATTTGAATTTGAAAAAAAAATTTATGTGTTGATAATATAAAGAGTTAGTGTTAACTTTATGTTTCTTATTCAAATAAATAATAACATTTGTGGGAGTATATGCAGGTATTTTTAATGAAAAACCTTATAATCAGTTTTGTGGTATCTATCCGCTTATGCAATACTGGAAATGACAATTTCAGTTAGGTGAACATTGTCCAAATATTCAGGTTGTGAACATTGAATGGACAACTAATCTGCAAGGTTGAGACAAACACTGACAGTAGTGATGATCACTTTGGATTTGCTAATAATTAATTTAAATCATTACAAGCCACTAGAAAGCCTCGAGACTGGATTCTGGATTATTGTAGAGATAAAGAACGAGAAGATGTCGAAGGTAGATCCAGAGTCCGGTAAGATAAAAACAGCTCATGAGATATACCGCCACCAGTCCGTGTTTGAAGTATGTACTAGTGCAAGGTTATGACGAAGTGTGAGTTACGGTCATGACTAGTTTATGTTTATTTTTAAGTACCATCAGTTATATAATTAAAAAGAGCTCAGAACAAATAAGATGGAAATAAAGATTTGTAACCATGGTATAAGGTTGTCGGAAAAAAAGATACTGTATGAAAGTTTATTTTTGTTTTTGTACGTTCTACAAAACAGTGAATAGATATTTTTAATGTATTGTAGAGATCAATCTCCAACCGAGTGCTCTTTGTTGGCAAGCGCTATTATAGCCAGTATAGCGCTGATACCTTTTTTTTTTTATTGTCACTAACTGCTCTCTAGTTCAAAAAATTGTAAATTAAGTCACGGTAGGGCTGACTTAATAAATACCTTCAAACAGCTAAATACAACGTATTGTTGTGATATTTTGATGATGTGATTTTTATGGTGTTTTTGAGATAAACTCGAAATTAGCGAGCGTACATGAACAATATATGACCCGTGGATCACGATTCATGAATTTTTAAACACTATTCGTTCCGTTGTATCTACCATTAATATGTATAATATCAATAATTAAATATAAATATTTAATTTATTCACTTCAAAACAAAAAAAGAATAAATATCCAAAACAACTGGTTGTCCAATGCCAGTTAAAAAAGGATCAAGAAGGCAGCGGAAAGATACGAAGAAGGAGAACAACGCTAAGATCACGCACTCTTTCACTGACGGCCCGACTGAGAAGACCAAGGAAGAAGCCGGCTCTCATTTCACTTTCACCCGGCATGAGAACAAAGGACACTCAAGACAAAGAAGACGCTATCCGAACCACGCGACGGCACAGAGACAAAATATAAGGTACAAATTTAAATTTAGTTTTAATACTGTTATTTTATTTTATTTTTAAATCAATTTGTGTAAATAAACAATTATTCCTTTTGCCAGAATTATCCTTTTTAAATTAACAGAACCTTAAAGATACAGTAAAAGTTAAATATAAAGATTAAAAATAAAATATAAATTATATAAAAAATATATGATAATAAATATTTTAATAGTATATAACTATGGTGAGCATATGTTCATCACTTGAATCCACGGTATTTCTAATAACATTCAAACTCGTGATCATTGTCAGCCTGAATTTAATAACTGTAAGAAAATTGAATAGAATAAACAAGTTTTTTCAGCATAAACACAAGCCTGTTTATGCGGTTTCTTTAACCGCCTTAACACAACAGTATTTATAAATTATTTGTAGTTTTTACATTTTAGAAATGAAAGCTTTTGATACGACTGGACGCTCAAATTATTAAAAGTACCACTCACCAACTATTAGATTTGATATGTTTAGTTTTCTTTGATAAGTTATTTTATTTTTGTTTATACGCTCTTAGAAAAATTCCTTAAGGGGCCAGGGAATCAAACCTAGGCCTCCCGTACCTTGTATTCTAATAAGTTTTGAATTAAAATGTAGTCAAAATAAAACTATGGCCGGAAAGAAATAATCTATTACAATTACTTGTTGAAGTCGACTAAGCGTATTGTTATTTTCTGTTGTGCCTCTCGGCTCTGTGCTGGGACTGTGTTCTTCGAGGCATTCCCTGGTGGCGCGGGCTTGTTCTTCCCCCACGATCAACCTCTGCCTGTAATAATCGATTTCCGAACTCCTACTGAGACCTGTAAAGAAAGCAATACTTCCATAATACTTGCTCGAGGATACATTTATATTAGGCAAATAAAAATTATTTTTCCGTAACAACACTGTAAATGAATTTGAGAAAAGGTTAGATTCTTGGATTTTGAGTGGCTGGGTTTGTTGCTTCAAGTGCTAACCGCATTTACCATTCCTATACCTACTGAAAAAAGCTACTTCCAAATCTTTTATTATTTCAGTTTGCTTCAATAAATTTGAACGAAGAGGGTGTCCATCAAATTTTTAATTAAGTGCAGCTTATTGTGACACTAAAAGAAATTCTACCCACCTCGAACAGAAAAAATTTTTTGTGTTTCTATAATAAATTAACAATAATTTCAACTTACTCGTATTCGCCCAGCATACAGGTTTTTTAATTAGTTGTTATTGATTTTTGTATTCCTTGAAACTTACAAATCATGCAGTGCCAAACATTAATTATTGACGGTGTGGTACCAATGAGGAACGTGTATATCTTTAACTCACCACAGCTTTATTTATTTTCCACCTAAACTTTTTCAACAGAATGTGACATCATTCGCAAGGGCTCTCGAGGAGATAGTAACCAGAGACGTCGCTTGAAAGCCTAGCTGGCAAGTGCTGTAGTAACTAATATTTCATTTTTTGTTAATTATTTAATATTATTTTTATATCATCAGCTTTGGAGAGACAGTAGATGTTTTATTTCTTAAAAATTAGTTAATAAAAACATTCTTTTTTTGTAAAAAAAATGTTTTATACATCAATAAATAGAGTATATATTAATACTATTGATAATTTTGAAAATCCTTAAATAAATGGAAATAGAGAACATTATCTGACCTAACGAGTTAAGCGGATGGTGTAAGTAGACATCTCCAGACTTTTCCTCCAGATCTTTCAGATGAGCTCTAGCTTCTTCAAGAGGATGACCCCCGGTGGGTGTGTGGTCCCTTCGTTGACTCCTTGATTTCTTGTGACCTCCATCTTTAAGCATTATAAAAGTATTGTTGTGATATTAGATATGGTGGAGTTTTTGTATAATGTTTAATCCAACCTTGAATCGGGAAGGCAGGTGAAAACAAATGAGAGTGAGAAGAAAAAACAAAAGACAGTCTACTGGCAGTTGTGATAATGAACACACATATAATTATTCTCTCTCTAGTTATAATGGAAAAACTTATATAGTCTACTGGCAGTTGTGATGAGAAAAACACACAGTATTACTCTCTAGTTTTTAGCCAGTGATAATAAATTAGTATTGTTGTGGTTGTGATAATAAAAAACACACAGAGATACTGGTTGTTGTGAAGATTACTCTCTAGTTTTAGCAGTTATAATGAGTTGTTGTGGTTCTGAGAAAACATACAGAGCATTATATTCACTCTAGTTTGGAATCAGCCTGATATATGTAAAAAGAAGACCATTGAAGAAGAAAAAGAATCAAATTAATAGACAAGTAATTATAAAATGAATATAAGTATATTTTTTATGTTTGTAAAATTAAATTCATCTTTTTGCCAGAATTATTTTGTTGATAAAACCTAATAGTAAATAGCAAATAAAATATATTTAAAGTAAGATAACATAATAGTATATTGTGATGAATGAATAGTTTATTATTATGATTATTGATTATAGCCACATTAAAAGAAAAGGTTTAACAAGGGGTGTCAATTGGGAAAGGACGATAACATGCTGGAAAAATATCAATTGGACTGCTCTCTACTTCACCAGATCGAAAATTTCAGGAACCGACAACTGGTGGATCAGACTGATCATGTAAATTGTCCCTGTTTAAAGCTGTCATTAAATGTATATGAGTCGACGTTTTTGAAAAAAAAAAGAGTGCACATTACAGTTTATTAATAACCCAAGTTACAAGTTTTTTACGGTAGATCTGCTACCTGTGATTAGAATCTCTATAGTATATGTGGGTGCCTGAATAGTAGACTCAAAGAGTTCTTTATCTATTTTACACAAATCTCATCTCAACATTGTTTTGAAACTCAAGGAAAGGTAATAAATACCTTAACCAAAATTACATTCTCAAATAAATCGTAACTTACATTTTTCTGGTAGGTTTGAAGAAAGCGTGTACTGATCATCAGAAGATGGATCGGTAACGTCTCTCGGAGATACCTCTCCGACAGTGATTCTAGGCGCGATCAACGAGGCAGGTTGGAGTTCCGTGTTCAGATTCTTAGGTCTTTCTGGGGGAACAGCACCTCTCTCCATTCTAACAAGATTCAATGCAAATTGTGTTCTTTGGTAGAAAAAAACAATTGTTTATTAAATCAGTTAACCTGTGATTTGTAATAGCAGTTTATTAGGAATAGTGATAAAGTTGCCAATATTGAACTAGTACAGAATTTGGGACACATCTTTGATAGCTTCTACACTCTCAGTGATTCCCAACGACCATCATATAAAGGGTGTCCCAGAATTAACGCAAGTTTGAATTTGCCACCATTTGTGCAATAAAGTGCTGGCAACCCTAAAAAAAAACAATTTGACAGCTAACAGTTTAGGGTTAGTGAAAATGGAGCGTTACACGATAGAACAACGTGTCTTTATTGTTGAACATTATCTCAAAAATAATGAAACTTCATCAACTGTGAAGAGATTAATTGAAAAATTTAGGGAGACTGGATCAGTTGGAGACACTAAACACACTGGTCGTCCAAAAACAAGCCGTTCAAATGTCAATATCGCGTGAGAGTGTCAAATGAGCCTGGCCAAGCAGTGACTGTTACTGGTGCTCGATATCGCGACATGATAACAGTTCTTTGTGCCGAAATTAAATGATATTGATGTGGCCAATATGTGGTTTCAACAAGATGGTGCCACATGCTATACAGCCCATGAAACAATTCAAATACTGCATGAGACATTTCTAGGTCGTGTACTCTCTCGTTTCGGTGATCAGAATTGGCCCCCTAGATCATGTGATTTAACACCTTTAGATTTCTTTTTATGGGGTTATTTGAAGTCAAAGATGTATGTCAACAAGCCCACATCCACCCTTGCATTAAAAGAGGAAATCCAACATTACATCAACAAAACTCAACCATATTTATGCCCAATGGTCATGGAAGATTTTGACAAAAGAGTGCGTATGTGCCAGCAAAGTCGTGGGGGCCATTTGCCTGATGTGTTATTCCATAAATAACCCTATCCTATTTGTTTTATAATTCAATAAAAAAATAACAAAAATACTAAAAACTGTGTTTTCTATTTAAATCACATCTTGCGTTAATTCTGGGACACCCTTTATAACAAATAAAATCATTCAAAAAACCCTCACATTTTAACTAAAAAAGCGATGAAGCATTATGGGTTGCGAAAGTTTCAGAGGAGGCAACAGGAGATATAATCCTCTAAAATGTTAAAAGTACATCATACAATCTGTGTAGGTCTAATTAACGTAAAAAATCTTGACCTATAATAAATATTACCAAGCATAAATGTTTAATTATAATTGGTTATCTTTTTTTTATAATTTCTCTAAAGAAAAATCTACTGTATATTAATTTATAGAATAAAAACATACTCTTCCTTTTTTCTTCTCGCTCTGGCTTGAAGTTTCTTTTCAACTGCAATCTTCATATCTGTTTTCAATTGACAATATTTCTCTTTAAGTGTTCTGTACTTGTCCTCGAGGAGTCTCTTTTCACACCGGAGTTTTTCGTAATCGCTAAAATTCAAAATAAAAAATTAATAGCCAAAGAAGAAGAAATTTTCTGGCAGCATCAAGACTTGGGATTTTCCCGATATCCAACAAACTGAGCAAGTCCTGCACGTGTTAATATCTTGACATACATTCTCTTAGGGCCAAGCTAAACTTGGGAATAAAACCCAGGGAGGCCCTGTGTTAATTATTATTAATAATAAAAATTGACAATACAAAATAATAAAATATTCTTCCAACTGAACAGCCCTATCGAGGGGACAGGCTATTCCAATATCCAATCTTTATAGCTACTCTCTCAAAAGCCCCAGAGAAAGAGTGCCAGTGTGAAATCTTTTAAAGGACGCAGTCATTTTTTTTTTCTATACCTTAAAATTTCCAGGAGATAGTTTGTTAGATAATAAATATTATCAGGTCGACTCATAAGTAACTTCCGGTGCAGCTAAATAGAATCTATTGTTCGTATCTACCCGCTATGAGTTACCATGACAAGGTTTTGTTTTCACTATACAGACGAGGCTTCAGTTAGTCTTTTGTCAACTGTTTTGTCTGATACACGTTACGTTAAACTGTTTTTTTAAACCTCTGAAATGGAGAGTCAAAAAGTACATATTCCTCATGAAATGCTTTGGTAATTTAAACAAGGCAATAGAGCTAGGGCGACAGCTGAAAAAATATGCAGTGTATATGGTGAAGGACTAAGAACTGATCGGGCAGTTAGAAATTGGTTTATAAAATTCAGTTCTGGAGATACGACCTTAAAAGACGAACTGAGGGCGACAACCTTTTAAAGGCAATATTGGAGCAAAATCCACGTTAATCAACAAGTGTTATAGCAGAAAAGTTGAATACATCACAATCGACTGTTAACCACCACCTGGAGAAATTAGGGAAAGTCAGCAAGTTAGGAGTGTGGGTACCTCACAATCTCAGTGAACGGAATAAAGAAGATCGCATGTCAATCGCCACAAGTCTGCTCTCACGGGTAAAAATTGAGCCTTTTTTAAACAGGATTGTAACAGGCGATGAAATATAGTCCGCAAAAGACAGTGGCTTAATAAGAATCAACCACCCCTACCAGATCCGAAAGCAAACATCCATGGCAAAAAGATTTTATTGTGTGTATGGTGGGATTGTCAAGGAATAATTCACCACGAGTTGTTGAAGTCAAATTTAACGATTACTGGGGATAGATACGTTCAGCAGTTGCAAAGAGTGCAAGAGAAACTCCATGAAAAGCGTCCTGCACTCGTCAAAATTAGTACAATTTTGTTATTTAATGAGAGAAAAATAAATGTCTGATAAAAAAACGGAAGTTACTTATGCCTCGACCTAATAATAAGTACTAGTCGTTTTTCTTTGACTAGTAATTACGAAAAGAGTGAGATTACACACAGCCGATAGTAATTACTAATAATATTATTGTAATGTTAAGTTCAAATCTTTCCAAAAAGTACGATAAAAGAGTTTCGCTAGCTAGAATATCTTACACTGGTACAGACTGCTGGTCGAAAGGTATTCTCCTCCGTCTCATTTCTGCCTCTTCCCTCTCCCAGTCCGCCTTGAGTCTCGCAAGCCTCCCTTCGTGCTCTCTCCCGACAGACTCTAGTCTCTCTTTCTGACCGAGGGTCATTGCTGTGACCCTATCTTCCCACTCTCCTTCACACCTTTTAAGTTCTGTCTCCTTGTCGTTCCTGAGCACTTCAATTCTTAGCTTATGGCTGTCTTCTATCTCTTTTATTTCCTGTAAATAGATTAAACAAAAAAAAAGTTAATTTAAATTTGCTGTTTCACAAACTTAAGGGTTTCGTTGATCTTACAGTAATACTTGATTGATACTTAAAACGAATAATACAAAGAAACAATCCATAAACATAATTGGCATTAATCTTAAAAAACAAACTCAATTTGCTCTACAATATCAGCTATATTTTAATTTAGTTAGTTAGCATCAAATTGAATTATATTTTGTTTATGTTCATATACAAAAGAAATCTCCTGTTGCTCTTGAAAGGTCGCTATAGATAGATATTCATATTATCTTTGTAGACAATAAAAATTTGTATTAGGTTTTTTTTTTTGTTTCTGTTTTCCTACATATAAATAAGTGGACATTTTAGTTTTAGGTATTGATTCTTATTTTAGGTTTAGTTTAGATGCACGCTGGCGTCTGGCAACTATAAGCAACTAATGAGCCTATGCAACATAAAACAAAATAAAAATTGTTAGTATTCTAGAAAAAAATAATCATACTATTAATCTCAAATTTTAAAAGTATATTTAAACACACTCTGGACTAAACCGTAAATGTTTGGCATAGATAATATTTTTAACATCATCAAATATCTAGCCACATGGAAACATTTTTTTTATAATAAAAACGAGACTGAGTACAATTTCGTTATACGTACATTTTGATGTCTGAGATTCAATTCCTTTATGATTTCTTCATACTTCAATTTGACTTCTTCCAATCTTTTTTCATTGATTCTCGTTAATTCCTCAATCTGAGATTCTTCTTGTGTCCTCAGTTCATCCAATTTCTTTATCAACCTGTAATAAATTAAAAAAAAATATCTTCAATAATAGTTTCAGAAATGCTGTTTATATTTATCAATATCAATATTATTCACAAGCTTCTTTGCGGTGGGAATAGCTGAAAAGGAGGTCGGTATAAAAACTGAAACTACATAATATGGCGTTTATACTCACTCGCTTTTGTTTATACGTATACGTTCAAACGACTCATTATCCAGACGAATCCTTTCTTCCCTCAATGTCTCGTCTTCTTCTTGTTTCCATTTTCTGATCGTTACTCTATTTTCCACTCTTATGGCCTCTATTTCTTTTTCCCTTTCAATTTCCAATTGCTTAGACATTTTTTGTAATTCCAATTCATGTAATTCCCTGAAACGTAAATACAGGAACTTATCATAATTATCTACCTATAATAAGTAATCTTATCGAAAAGTATGTCTCTAGTTAAATACCTTAATTCCTTTTCTTTTAGTTTGTACTCGGCCTCTAAGTTTTCTTTTAATTTATTAAGATTTTCGTCCAATTCTTCTTTGAGTTTCTTTATTTCAATTTCTTCAGCTCTCATTGATTCTCCCCTTAGATTAATTAGTTTAGTTTCCTGTTGACCAAAATAATTTATTAAAGGTTTAAATTATATTCATTTCTTTGTCAATATATAATTTTAACTAATTGTGATTTCAACAGTAGCAAGTTAAATGAGGCAATTCGCAATACCAATATATATTAATATTATTATGACTATATAAATACAAGAGAAACATACATTTATAAATATATACTAATAAAAAAACAAAATTCCATACCTGCAAACTCTTCAGCTCTACCGCTTTCTCTTCAAATTCTTTATTAAGTTTATCCCGTAGACTGGACAATTCATCGCTCCCATCTTTTGGGTTAAGCTCGTTAGAACCTACGCCTTGAAGACTAAGGGCACTTGTGTATTCGGTGACATCTATGAGACTATCGATCTTAACTTTCTTCAGGTCAAAGTTGAAAACATCCTCTTTTTCTCTCGAGGGATATAGATTTGTCGATTCTACAGGTGACGCAAGTCTTCGTGACTCTTCTCCTTCCTCTGTTATTGTCACTCTGATTGGACTCTTAGGGGAACCATTGACCTTAGAAGAGGACAAATCTAGTTCGGCTTGAGTTTTCTTCAAGGCGTTGTTCTCAATCTCGCTGAGTCGACTAGTCCCTGAGGTCAGAGATTCGCCTCCCTTGACGCCAGAAGACACGTCCGAATCAGAGTCCAGAGGCCCGACTGAATCTGTTTTGAACAGCCCCTTCAGGTCCGACATAGGGTACCCGAAAGGTGGGTCCTTCAAAGTTACTGGCGTTACGGTGAACTTTCTCGGTGTTCTGGGAGGATCAACAGTTTCTTGTTTTTGCGAAAGAAAATTGAATGTAGAATCACTTTTCTTCAGAGGTGAGAGAATCTTTGGTTTGGTTTCATTTATCATTTCCTTAGTGTCTGCAAATAAAAAAAAACAAGAAGTGAATTTAAATAATCAATATATTTCCTGTAAACTCTGAGGATTAATTAATTATCTTACAACCATGCAGAAATGATGGTTAGCATCAATTATGAACTAAATTGTATTTTTTTTAAATTATATATAAACAAAAGTGGAGAATAAATATCGAGAGCTACTTATGGGCCTCTGCATTTGTTTATTAAATGATTGAAAAAAAACTACTTGATATTTTCAGACAGAACTGCTTCAATTTATGTGTTAAACCATCACATCTCAGTCACAAATAATTGACTTAAAGTTAGAGGGGTGAAAGTTTTTCGTCTGTCTGTACGTCCCAAGATAGGGGTCCTAAATAAAAATGGTTTAATCAATCTGCGTTTAAAATTTGTATTCCAATTATTTACATTAAAATCTCTCTTAACCCCGTTTTATTAAAATAATTATTATTTTTTCTTGGAAATAACCTCATTTCGTTATATATTGTAATGTTATATTTTAAGGAGTTTAAATTCAAACAACTGCAGGAAAAGATGGGCGTGTTCCGTCAAGCGTTATATATTCCACACCTTAAAATATTGTATTTATGACGATCAAAATAGAATAACAGGAAGTATGGAAAAAAAAGTGAGGCTAACTTTTAGAATTTTTTTAAAAGCTAATTAAGAATTAAACTTATTTTTTCCCTGCTATCAATATCGCTGAAAAAATCGCTATGCTTATTAAACAATTACTAACTTTAGTAGGGGTAAATCTCACAAATGTTTCATTTTAATGGATAAAAGTTGTTAAGCGGACCTTACACAACCAGTTTTAATGTCATTCATAAGTCTTTCATGTCGTCCTTACTTTAGGAGGAGTAGTCCTTACAACCTACTGATGAAAAGTAATGTCATTCCAACTGATCATGTAATGTAAGGTCCTCAGCTTTAGAAATTTTATAGTATTTACTTTTTCTTTTGAAATCTTATGTTTTCACTCATGTCTATGTATGTGTGTCTTAAGACATAATAAGTGCAACCAACTTGATAAAACGATTAAATTTGGCCTAAAACTAATATCATCAACTTTTAATTCAGACAGGCAAAGAAATAAGCATTGAAAGGGTTGTCTTCAAAAGATTGATAAATAAATTTTCATTCCTTACCTTTTTCAGCTATTGGTGACGGAGAGGATTCTTCTTCGTCATCAACATCTTCCTCATCATCAACATCCTAATAAATGTTAAGAAATCATATATTATAGTTTTTAATGGACTTGACTATTTCGATATTTACTTCATTTGATATTACAAAAGAGGGTATATTGTTTGTTTACTTACAATATATTAAATTTTTCAGGGGGATTAAATCATTTTAGTAAAAGGAAATTCAAGTTTTAACATTATTAATAATATGATAACAGACATTTTTAAGATTGATAAAAAAAGAAATTTAATTGGGCTCATGCTTATCAATAAACATTTTTTCTACTTACCTATCTACAAGATATTTGGTAACACTTACAGAATATATCTCTTCAGAATCGGAAAGTTGAAATCTGATGTCGAGAGATTTCCTTTCGAAGTCTGCAAACCTGACGGACCTCTTCTTATCGTCGTCGATGTCTTGCTGCGGAGTCCCGTTGTCCCCTGTTATTCAAGTGAGAAATATAGTGTTAAAATCACTTTTCTTTAGAAAAAAATAAATCACCAACCAGATCTCTATGCTAACTGGATAAACTTTCAACATGCATCACTGTGGTTAAGGATTGAAGGCAAACATGTCACTCAGATTAGTTATTTTGAGGACTAAATATTATGCTAATGTGCTTACTCCATAATCTCTGAACGATTGTTTATTTATTTGAGTGTGGTACCGCTGTACTTCAACTAATTGACTTATGACAGGTAGAGTCCTTGGGGTGATGATTGATAAAGTAATACAACATTCTTACGACAGAGTATTGAATAAATCTGGTTTACATCATATGAAAGAGATAAATATAAGTTTATGGACTCTGAAATCCAAAATATAGAGATGAACGAAATAGAAAATTTAAAATTTCTGTTGAGAGATTACGCTGCTTTAGTATAGTCAATAAGTAATTCATGTGAACACTCTCAATCTCGTCCCAAAAACAAGTATTGTAGTTTATAAGTTCAAATCTATGAACTTTTCTTCCCTTTACGTAACGTTATTGGTAATATCTCTCTGCTCAACTGCCCGAACCTAAACATAACGATAACACCCTTTTTCCTATTCAGGCCATTTGTCTACAGTCTTAAATCGTAATGTGTACCAGTTCATTACCAAACATCCCTTAATGAGCCTTAAGAAATTTTATTTTTAACAATTTTCAAAGGAAGAAGATTGAAATATGCATTTGTATGTAACAGCGGGAAAAAAAATTAGTATCTGGTCAATCGTCTTCCTGTCAGTTTTTATACAAATGTCCTTTTTTCCTAGAAAAACTAACAAATCGTAGAGCCTTTGTTACTTTTTATGAAAACCATAGCGCAAGCGAATTATAATGGTATTTAGTTCTCGGGGTGACATATCCAAGCGTCACATTTATTACGCTAGACAAGTTTAAAACCTACACAGTTAGCAATCAAATCAGTGATAATTAACAAGTGAAAAAAAAAATAAGTTGAACCAACCATATCTCCCTTTGTTTGATGTAGACATTGACCCGGAAAATGATGACTCCCTCAAAATGCCCTTTATAGGGGGAGGGTGCGTTGTGATCAAGTCCGAAGTGTGAGACCTCCTGAGCGCTGGAGCGGGCGGAGGTAGATCAGACAGCGATCTCCTCTGAATTGGTCGGTCCTCATCTTTTGTTAAGCCTTCTGAAATGTCATAATACACATATGAATTGTATATAGTACACTATATCTCGGAAATATGCTTTTACATAGCTCAAAGCATTTTTAATGCACGCGAAACCCCCTTTCCAAAAATCCATTGATCACAAACTAAAGTGTTTTGAGAAGCTAGAATACTACAAAGCTTTTCAAGTCAAACATGATACATCACGTAATTAATAGTTTTGTTACGGCAGCGAAATGGATTTTAATAGCTTTGTATAATAGTAGTCTACTAAAGCCTGATAAATATTAATAAGTAAGTTAAATCATCTTTAATTTGAACTTTAGTCAATATGACACAATAATATTTAGCTACTAATTAAATGATTACACGGCTCTTCATTATTTTCTTTGGAGCGGCTTTTATTTTTATCATCGGAGTATCAAGTAAAACTTCCACGCCGAATATCATCCTACTACATGAAACTGAGGTAGTGACAGTCTCAATGAATTTTTATAACTATAGTCTATTAAAGTAACAACACGTGACGTGATATATGTTATTAATTAGGTAACGGAGATTTTTAATTTCATAAACTGCCGAGTATGATGGAAACAAATAAGTAATGTACTTACGCCTAAAGGTAGAGCTGATAAGTTTAGCGACGTGAAGAGGATCTTGGCCACTCTGAAGCTGTTTCCTCCTCAAGAGTAACGGCTGGCTACCTTTAAGTAGAGGCCCCCTTTCGTTCATCTAAAACAAAACAATAATAATAAAATTCTAAAAATTATCTGGGTTTCTTTTTTTTCCAAACCAAAAGAAAAATATAGAATTTTGCAGGTTATTAAATTTTCTAATTGTTCTTCAGATATCAGACACTAGTCTTAAAGTATTTGGAGAAACTATCGTTGTCGGGTCTTCATGAGGGGGGTGCCTAGTTACCCTAGCCCTGGTGACGAAGTGAGGGTTGATTAGGCTATGACCTGGACAATCGTTTCATGACGGGTCAAACTATCCGACTCCATATTTGATAGGTATGTGCCCCGACAATGCACTATGTTCAGGAGAAGAGGTATAGGGTAGGTGGTTTGTGTGGTTTTAGAATGACCACGAATTCACACTCGGTATCTGAGGGTAGGCGAAATCCGTCCGGATCCCAAAGGCGAGTGTGAAACGTAGAGAGGCAGACTGGATCACTGGGGGAGACACTACTAAGTAACTTTGTAGGGCCACGACAACCGTTGTCCGCGAGGGAGAGGTCTCTCCCAAGGAGCTGCTAGTTTTAGCAAGGTGAAGGCAGAGAATCCCACTAGGAGAGTGTGGGGTCTGACAAGGCCGGACTAAAACATAGCGAGGTTAGGAAGAGAGGTCCAGAGGTTTTCATAAATGAGAAGGCCAAGTCTTGAAACATCAGTGCAGCCGAAAGTCACCAGTTAGAAATCCGTTGTGAGAATGATTTACAGGCCAACCCCCGAGTCTATTTATAGTTGGCGTCCCTCAGTAGTATCCAATCATGGGACTCGTTGTTGTGGCAAATGACAGCCCAGTATGTGGTGGCCTTAGTTCTTGTAGTGACTCAGGCCTTGTACCTACTCTTGGTAGAGGGTGAGGGGTCCCAGCCTCTAACTAATTTACTTCCAGCTACGTCTTTTATTGTTTACAACATTTACAATGACTTATGGTTTGGTAATGCTATTTACATTTGTTTAAATTAATTTACAATATATATACAATAGAGTATAGCGTGATTTATCTTATGTAGTTAGCGGTCGCTACAATCGTCTTTTCATGAGAACAATAAATGGTAGAGCAAATACAAAAAGTTTATATGTCCTCATAGTGTATGATTTACTTAAATGTGTATTAATCATGGTGCATTGATATTACTTTCGGAGCTACAAGCCGAGATATTTCCACCCACAGTTTGCATGCCTTTTCCGAGTTTTTAACGGTGTTTTCATATTAAAATACTAAACCAGTAATTCTTCTTACACTTGAAGTTCCCTAAATTAGAATAACTATAGAAAAAAAAAAAAAAAATACTTGCAGCTATATTATCTTTTTTTTCGATTCCGGCTTCAAACTTGAAGTCAACACTCCTCGATGAAAGTATATCTGAAGCTTCTTCAAAACTTTTTAAGTCTTCTTTGGCTGTTGTTTTTGAGTCGTCATCACCTATGTAATTGAAAAACAGAAAACATTTAAAAATAGTTAGATCGATTAGAAATCCCACTACAATACATCAATTACGAACAAAAAATTATTTTTTTGAAATATAAACAAAATAAATAACTACTTGTTATTTCTTATCAAAAATACTTCATTTTACAAATAAAATAATCAATGAATAAGACGCACAATTTTTTTTTTTTAAATCAGCTTCAAAATTGGATATAGTTATATAATTGTAGACCAAGAGACAAATTTAGTTTTGAGTACTTTGACTTATAAACGGACTTACACAAGTCTTAAATTGTATTTAATACAACAAAGTACTTGTATGCTAGTAAGTCTATCTACTATTGGATAACTACATCCAACTATGGTGTCTCTTATACTTTGTGAACGCCTCTTAAACTTGATTTTTTCCCTCAATTTTCTTGTTAATTGATACATAATTAGTTTTAACATCGTCGAATACTCTGTGAAGTTAGATGCAGCAATTTTGAAATATACAAAAAAGAGGTTTAAGAAGGCTAGGTTTTCAGAAAAGCAATTGTGCCCCCTTCAGGTATCAACTAATCATAATTAGGAAAGTTGTCTATAGAAACAGCATTTCATAATTCAACGAAAAAATGAATTACGACAGATTAATGACCACAGCAATTAATGTTCATAGGAGACTATCATGTAGTCCTCGAGCAAAAACTCCTTTTGCTTTATTTACTCTTGAGAGTAGATCCTTCTCTGAAATAATGCCCCCACGATAGGTAAAACTGCACACTATTTCTGATTTGTTTGCCACCAAATGTGACAGAATTCATATTTCCCCCCCCCCAGTTAATCTTAAGTTACTTAGCCTTCTACCGGAGGCTTCTGTACTGAGATATTGTAGCTTCGGAAAGATGTCTGTCAATCAGTGACTAAGGAAGAAGAAATCGTCCACAAATCAAGTACTCTGCAAGGCCCCACTGTATTCCTCTCTTTTTACTACCCACCTTATTCGTGACTCCTAAATTCATCATATACCTACAATATTTTAATAATTACTAGTTGCAATATGTAATCATAATACTTTAGTAATTATTAGTCCAAGATAAAATATAGGGATAGCTCAGACAGAAAAGCACTTAGATGAAAATAATGTCAAACCCTCGATTTTAACACCATATTTTTTCTTTGGCAAATAAATATTTCTTTTAAAATATATATTGCCCTTATGTATTTTTTAGAAATAACTAAATTCGATGTAATATATTAGTAATAAAGAGACGCTGAACTCACCTGCAGAGCTATATCCCTCGGAACGGCCTCTTTTGACGATTTGCCTGAAAATAGGATCGAGTGGATGTTCCCACTGGCTGTCCTGACTTTCTAAGTTGAAATAATACCACTTCTGAGCTTTGTTGTCGAAGCTGTAATTAAACAATAGATCATCATTTGACATATTGACGAGAAATTTACTCAACATAGATAAAATATCAGAAACATCTTTGTATTTTATTAAAAAAAAATAATAGCTTAATGATGCAACAATTAATCACTAAAACTTAAAGCTTAATCCAGGGAACAAGTGCACTTCTCTGCTTCCGAGGGTAGACAATGTTTAAACAGAATTATTAATAACATCAAAAAAAAATTATATTTTTTGCTAATTCTAAACCTAATTATTTTTAGAATTCATGGCCGAAAAAGAAATGAGGAAACTCTACTTTCGAAACAAGTATTTCTCAAGTTGCTCACAAGCTATTTAAGATTTTAAGTTCTGATGTTTTCCCCCTGAATAAAAGATAATAACATAAATAAGAATTTGCAAAATATCCCAAAAAATAAAGTTTTAGAAGTAAACAATTTTTGTTTCTGTTAAAGGTTTCAATTATTAACATGGTTTTTAGCCGAGATGGTTTAACAAATAAATTCAAAGCAGTTTTTCCATAATAATTTAATGAGTTTTTAAGTAGAATCCCACGAGTATCTCTCGATTACGTGTGAGCCCTGTCTCACCTTTATACATGAAATGTTAAATAGACACCTTGACGACATTAAAAATACTACCAACTCCATCAACATGATTAAGTGTATTTAATTAAGTACTCATAATCTATGAAATTAAAAGATCTCGGCTACCTAATAACATGTAATATGGGTTGGGACTTTGAAGGACTAAAATTACAAAAGTCATTAAAATTGTATAAACAACTTTTATGCGATAGATCAAATCTTTTGATAATAACTTTTGTAATTGTCAAGCTGGGTGCTGACTTGTAACAATCACAATCAAATCTTAAGGCAGATAGCACAATACAGATAAGGGCCAAATACTTTTTCAATAAATAATCAGGTCTTATTCGCACTACATTGTTGGATTTTTGCTGAGCCTCTGTGATACTCAAATCACCAGTCAAATCTCTTAAGTGCTACAAATCACTAATGTTCAGTGTAAATCACAGGCACTTGTATTCTTTTGGCGAATTGTGATCATGACAGGTCAGTTCCCAGCATAATACTAATCGCCTGATCCCCGGTGGCAAGCGTGTTTACATCATATTTTCAAAACCCAATATACAATTTCAATCCGCTGAGTGCAACACATTCCCTGGATTAAATCATTATATAAAATGTAATCCTAATTAGTGCTCAAGCTTAGAAGCTTTGCTCAAGGTATAAAAGCATATCGGATATAAGTGTTGCGGTGAAGGTTTACCGGCGAAATATTTGATATCTGTGATATAGCAGTGCGAGTTCAAAAATGAAAAAAAAAAAATCGTTAGCTTTAGGCTCACTTGGCGATTTGCTGTGACTTAAGCCTGTCTGGGAATTTCTGATAAGGCTGTGTGAGAATCCCTCTACCAGCGGGGAGAAGAAATTACAATACGCTTAATTAGACTGATTCTGATCTATAAAAGAAACCTTTTCGAATATTTAAACTTATACTGTGCAGATAAATGACATTTATTGAGAGAGAGAAAAACAAACAGTTGGGATCCATACTTAGCAATATCATACTGTAAATTCTCATTTAGATAATTACTTCAAAAACTCACAAGGCATGTGAAAATCATAACCATCAATTTATTTATCTTACCAAGGTCTCCATTCCTGTGGGAGCGGGTGCATAAGACCATTTAAAGCTATGGGCAAGAGATGCGATTCAGTTTTTGGGTCTATGCCGATTCTAACAGCATACTCTAGAACCTCTAAAAAAATAATGATAGGTATCCAGTCATTAAAAAAAAAATTACATATGATATAAAAACAATTTCCTAATATGTATCCAACAGTTCAATTTTACCTTCTTCTGAAGGTACACTATTTTCATCAAAAACTTCTTCACATACAATTGTATGCAGTTGAGGTGATTCACTCATCCTGAAGTCACCTTTTGACAAGATAGATTCTGCCCATTATCTTTTCACTTAATTTTAACATTTCTCATTCATAGCCAATCCCCCGAACATCGCGATAACAAGCTTGACAACACTTGAAAACAAAACGTAGATCTATCAAGGCCCGATAGGTGACGCTAGGGGTCTACTCACAACTTTTCATCCTCCAAGAAAAAATTAATCGAAAAATTCTACGAACAATTTAACAGTTTAAAAACATCATGGAGTTTTTTTTAAGTAGAAATTTATAAAAAATCTTAGAATTTAACAGTTGAATAAAAAAATAAAATAACCTTACTAATGCACATATAAGATTATAGCGCTTTGCTTTCAGCGAAGTAACCAATAGATGAAATCCTAGTAATGTTTTAGTAAGATTTTTTGTAAAAGCTATCACCATTTACAATATAACTGCCCGAAGATGAACCCCACCAAATGACCCTGTTTAATTTCTATAATTTTTGCTGTAATCCCGATTGTTGTTAGAGTCAAGACACTCTTAAAGCTGAACTCTGATGCAGTACAAAGAGCCCACACCAACAAATATTTGATATATATTTTTTTAAATAAATAAATAAGAGTTTGGAAAAAAAAGTACGATTTCACTGTAACCAACATTAGAACTTCTAATGAACTTTTATCAATTTTCAATAACGGACGCCTTCATTGCCAAAGAAACCATACAGGTTTAGCGGGACCCTTTGCGAATTGACCAGCCAACAACCTAGTATATCTGGACATTAAAATGGACAGACATCTCCGTTGTAGTAACCATTTTGGAAGGAAGTTGAAGCAAACTCGCACGAAGTCTTACCGGCTTCCACATTTACTGACTTCCCCCAATCTATCACTGCGTCTAAAGCTATTGATTTACTAGAGTGTACTCAGGCCTACTCTGCTGTATGGTGCACCGCTTTTTCGTCATCTGACGTATACGACTCCAACAATTCCAAAACGGTATACTGATGAAAGTGGTCAGAAATACTACATTCGAGCAGCGGATCAACACTAAGCTTCACGAGATCTTTGAGCTGCCTACGGTGGATGAATTCATTCAACGTAGACATATCAAATTTTTTGACTTCCTGCAATACCTGACAAACCCGGTGTTTAGCACTATAAGCCCCGCTCCGTTCCCCGGTGTCGAGGCAGAAACGCTTTAGTCTTTAGGTTCTAGCTTTTAAGTTTAGTTTGTAAGTTTCCCACATTGCAAATGGAAGGTGAGCCCCATCACCTAGTCCTGTATATTGTATTTTGACCTTTTAACTTCAAAAAGAAATTTGTATTTGTATATCTTACCTCCTTCAAATGCATCTGCGTGCACGAAGAGAAAATTGTAAAATCTTGTTCATCTGTTTGTAAAATGTACAAAATAAAAAAAAAAGGAAATTGAGACATTTGAGGCGACACTCTCACTTGCTAGACTGTATGCAAAAGCATGAAAGCTGCCCAAAATGGAAGGTTGAGGAGAATGAGCATTCCAGTTTTTTTTATTCTGCCCCCTAGAGGAAGGCAGAGAAGTACAACGAAGCTAATGGAAAGAAAGGTTCTAAGAAGTGACGCGCGGCCATGAACTTCAAGAGTTCACGTAAAAAAACTGAAATTCCTTATAAAAAGATCGCTTGGAGGCGAGCGTGGTAGTTGTAGAGTGCCTAAACGTAGACGAGGAGATCCAAGCATCTCCTTTGATACCCGGGTATGCACAAAGAGGTATCTTTGATGTCCTGGTACAAAAGAGGAAATCTTTACATTGTAACAGCATTAAGCAGTAAAAGAAAAACGATACACTTGACAAGACAACGACCCTTATTACAATGTATTATTTTTGTAATGTTTTCTTAGATATTGTAACGGGATGTACGAGGTTTAATTTAAAACTCGATCTAGTTTTTCCTGAAGATTTTTCTTATTCCATTTTAAAACATATTTAGGAATTATATTTTGTTTAAAAGTAATTTTAGTAACCAAGGCAGTTCAATAAATATTTTGGTCAAAAAATACCGAGCAGTTTTTACACAATCAGTTAATGTCCTCAACAGGGCCATCTTTCAAATAATTTTAAGCTCGTTTACTTTTTTCATTCTATAATCCACTTATTTATATTTTAAAAAATATATAATTGAGCTTTTAATCGAAGTGAAAATTTTTTTAAACGGTACTAATTAAAATGAATTAATTTAATAACTAATCTCAAGCGCATCCAATCAAAAGTCCTGAGAACAATAGTAAATGCCCCTTATTACGCCAGCAACAAAACCCTTCATAACGATCTTAATATACCCTACATTCTCGAACTCATCCCTTCCAAGTTCATGAAATTCCATAGTAACCTATCCAACCACCCTAATCCTCTAGCACAGTCATTGCAGTGCACCACTCATCCCTATAATCCTCCTCGGAGACTGAAACGGCAGTGGCTTCGTGACCTGCTATAAATACGTAACAGTGGGAGTCCTGGCAATGGCCAGTTTCTCTAATCATGTCCTGAGGGTCTGTGGCTCTCACGCTCTTGGTCAGTTTCCGCTGGGTCGTATCCGGTGACGTGGCTGACGGAAGTGCATGGGTGATTTCCAAAGACTCCGCTTCGTCTTTTGCATGCGAGGGAGGTGACAACCATGTGGATTTGGGAGATCTCTGGGCTCTTTGTAAATACTGTATGAATGAGAACATTTATCACAATTACGTATTGCCCAATAGAAGGCAGAATGTAATTTTATCACAGTAAAGATTTGATTTGTAAAGTTTTCATAACTAATCCTCGAATACAAACTACCGTTTCTCTTTGGGATAGGTCTTTGAACCGGTCCGTTCGCAAACGAAACAAACAAAAACACGCTGATAAAGACTGTCAGTGTATCATTTGCCGTTGTTGAGCGGTTTTGTGGGAGATCCCTCGTTGAAGGATTCATATCTGTTGAAGTTGTGCTGTTGTTTAAGAAATAGTCGAGCCGCTATCGGCCATAAGATCTACAATTCATTTTTAATCAATGTCTGTTGAGATTTGGCGCCTTGTCCTATCGAAGTGCTCCTGCCGATTCGGACCGCAAATTTAAACCCTTCAGCTGACTGATATGAAGATGAAAACCGTAGAAGACATGGACGTGTCGGATTCTCTTTCAGATTGCACCGTGAGTAGACGGGCTTTCAACATTTGAGCCAGTATTGCTCATTATTTAAATAGAAATAAAAACTCATTATGATGTATAACTTTTAAAGGGATCATTTGTCAACATAACCTGTACAACTACACCCCGAATTCAGTGATATTAACTGTTTTTTTTTTCTATATTTTATCATCTTCTTTTCTATGATTTAATCGTTGTATACTTTTCGCTGTAGAAAAATATTAGTGTTGTTTCCCAGAGCTTTGAAAAGTGTGGTCGTTCCATGCAGCCATGTAACCTCCCTGTAAACAAACAAAGTTTTATTTTGAAGTGTTTTTAAACAAGAGTTATTGCAAGTGTCACTGTTTTTATAAATGTTTCAGACATCAATTGTCGAAGGCTGTCGACTCCCAGTTAAAATGAGATACGGAGAGGAGTGGCGTAAGTATTCAATCTTTTATTTAGTTATTGAAAAACATTTTTTTCTCTTCAAATGAATGCATTAAATCTTATACCTTGCTAAAACTGTTAGATACAGATATATAACATCACTATCACAATATTGTCAAATGAAGCGCACAGAGGTTTTTGTACGTTCTATGATATTTTAATAATAATTGGATCGAGTAATTATTTTTGTCCATGCAATAGCGTAACTATAAAACTTAATTTATCAATTTTTAATCAGTATTTGTTCAGAACTTGTAAATTTTACCGCTCCTGAAAGTTTTATGTTACCGGCAGTAGCCTGTAACAATCGCTATTAAAATTGCAAATAATTTACTCTCAGAGGCCAAGATTATTTTATTCCATTAAATAAAATCCAAAAGTTTCCTTAGCAGCATATGCTAATTGCACCCACTTTGAATATCTACAACAAACTCCAGCTTGTGTGTGTGGTAGCTATGCATCCGAATTTCACTAAGAAGTTTACTCCAATTTTCCATGGTAGCATATTTAATTGCTAATAATTTACCTCTATTCATTCTAATTGTTTCAGTCGTTTTCATGTTTTTTGTATATTTGAAATCTGCGATAGCGATTGAAAAAAATGGTTCCGTAAATCTCAAATTTTAAAGGCTTATTCCACAAGAGCCCAGGTCGAGTAGATCTTTTAGTTATGTTCAGAAAGTTTGAGACTAAAGTTTCTTTTAATTATATTTAAAAAAATTCAATTCAGTCAATAATTTATGTTAAATAGCTAATAAAAAAAATAATGGCGATGCTACTTAGCCATGTATGAACTAGTAAGTTATCACAATGTCTTATAGCTAATTTTATGCTTTTGTTACAGCCCTTGCGGAAATCGTCAGTGTCAAAGAAGTTAACGGATGCGTTTACTACTACATTCACTTCGTTGACTGTAAGGATATTACAATTGAATTTATTCTACATTTTATTATTCTTAGATTAGAGTCATAAGTTTCAATGTGCCTAATGTAAACTAATCTATATTTTCATTTAAATTATGTTTCTGTGTAATTTCAGATAATAAAAGATTAGATGAGTGGGTTACGGAAAGCAGACTCGACACACGAAAAGTACAGTATCCCCGGCGAGATGGAGCCGGGGGCACATCAACTCCGAAACAGAAGGCCAATAATAATGTTCCTACGTCTCGACCGACATCCCCGCAAGAACTCGTTAACGGTAACGCAGTTTTGGCAGCAGCCCTTCAGAAGAAAATCTCCAGGAAACGTAAAGTTCCCCCTCCAACTGCGGAACCAGAACCTCCTCCTCCTCCACCGCCTCCAGTGATAATAGTATGTTGTTTTTTTTTATCTTTGTTTCAACGCAGTATTATTTATTTATTTATTACATTATATTATTATAGTATTATTGTATTATTTATTACATGTAAATCATTGTTTTTGTGTGATCACTTATTGGGAGGTAGTGCCGAGGCTACCAAACTGACTTAAGGCCCGCACAGACATCAGAACATTTTGCCTTTTTTTTTTATAATGCACCAGGTTTGTTGTGGGTCATGTGTGAACCCTGTCCATATTGAAAAGAGAAGACCCAACGTTTAGGACATTTTGCGTTTCTTAGAACCAAATTTCATGCTTTCTTTAGGTGTACTAAGAAGTACATAGAAAACCAAGCTTACCGATTATTGTAGAGCGATTCACCCCATTAGACGGAAACAAGGTAGTAAGACGTAGTTTCAGGAGTAGTGGTGATATTAACTTTGTTTTGTTGATATAAATCCTGTTAGTTGCCCAGGACTTTACGGAATGCTACTGACAAGTAGCGTTAATTAGCTAGTGAATATAAGAAGGAACTCTACCTCCATTCGGGATGACTGATGCACCAACTTTTTTAATTTGTGGCTAATATAAGTCAATATTATTAAACAGTAATTTAATTTTTTAATAATTTGATATTGGTTTTTAAGAATATTTCCTTTTATTTGGTTTTTATAAATGATACATTTTTATTTTCTAGATTTCCTCTCTTATGCCTATTCAATTTTTCGATTATTCTAGGCTAAAGAAGATGCGAACAGTGCCAAACCCGGAGTCCCTCGCCTTACTGGTTCCATGGTAGCGCATAACGATGACGTAGTTACTAGAATGAAAAATGTCGAAATGATAGAACTGGGTCTTCATAGGATCAGACCTTGGTACTTCTCTCCATATCCACAGGTAAGAAATATAGCTTATTTTTAAATTTATTGTGTAAGATCAACTTTTCAACAAATAAAACAAATTTTTATGTTGTTTTCATTAATGTAATTATATTAATATTTCATAATTATACTCCTTGAAGATGCCTGAATAGGCAAAACGATGACAGTGTATACGATTTAGTTTTTTTATGAAGTCGGCTTGAACAATATTAAATATTTGATTTCTATTATTTGCTCATAAAAGTTTATTTGTTGTAATATCTTTAAAATTATTGTTGTTTTGTCCTCTTTGACATGTCCCAAACTGTTTGGAAAAAAATCAGAATTTGAAATCTTCTATAGTTACTAGTTGTGACTTGGGAAATTTTAAAAGTCAGCGAAAAAAAAAAACCTCACGCTTTTTTATTACTCTTATAGTATACCCCTTTAATATATTATTATTAATAATTATAATTAATTATTATAATAAAATTATTGATTACTAATTTTTATTTTTAGGAGCTGATCGACTTACCTTGTATTTACATTTGCGAGTTTTGCCTTAAGTATAGGAAAAGCAGGAAGTGCCTCGAACGACATTTGGCCAAATGTAATGTCAAACATCCTCCAGGAAACGAAATTTATAGGTGTGATATCATTTTTTTTTAGTTATATTAAAATTTGTCGAAAGGAATGGTGCGTGTTAGCTGTGTAGGCTTTCTGCAGTACAGAAACATAAAAAAAAAATTTATCTTAATTCCTGAACAGATATCGACAATCAAAAATTAAAATACAGTAATCAACCCTTAGTATTCATGAAGGTTATGTTCCAGGAAAATTGAGTCCATCATCCTGTGTGTAAATAGGGGTCGTGTTAGGTTTTATAATGTCTGACAAAGTAAATAACATATTCGATTTGTTTTGTTTTTTTAATTAGATTATGTATAGGGTGTCCCAGAATTAACACAAGATTTGAATTTGCCGACATTTGTGCAGTAAAGTGCTGGAAAACCTAAAAAAAACAATTTGACAGCTTAAGGTTAGTAAAAATGGAGCGTTACATGATAGAACAACGTGTCTTTATTGTTGAACATGATCTCAAAAATAATGAAAGTTTGGCAGCCGCAGTTTGAAAATTGTATACAAAATATGGTCGGAATAGTGTTTTGACTTCATCAACTGTGAAGAGATTAATTGAAAAATTTAGGGAGACTGGATCAGTTAGAGACACTAAACCCACTGGTCGTCCAAAAACAAGCCGTTCAAATGTCAATATCGAAGCAGTGCGTGAGAGTGTTGTTGAAAATCAATTCGGCGTAAACACAGTTCTTTTTGCCGAAATTGGATGATATTGATGTGGCCAATATGTGGTTTCAACAAGATGGTGCCACTTGCCGTACAGCCCATGAAACAATTCAAATACTGCATGAGACATTTTCACGTCGTGTACTCTCTCGTTTTGGTGATCAGAATTGGCCCTCTAGATCGTGTGATTTAAGACCTTTAGATTTATTTTTATGGGTTTATTTGAAGTCAAAGGTGTATGTCAACAAGCGCACAACTATAGAGGAATTTCAACGCTGCATCAACAAAATTCAACCACATTTATGCCAAATGGTCATGGAAAATTTTGACAAAAGAGTGCGTATGGCCAGCAAAGTCGTGGAAGGCCATTTGCCCGATGTGGCATTCCATAAATAACCCTATCCTATTTACTTTATAATTCAATAAAAAAATAACAAAAATACTAAAAAACTATAAATCAATGTTTTGTATTTAAATCCAATCTTGCGTTAATTCTGGGACACCCTATATATAATTTACACATGTATGTATGGATTTGTAAGTTAAAATTTATTTTTCAATGTATGACTGTTTGTTGCAGACCGTATGAGTGAAAAAGACAAAAAAGAAAACCTATGTTGAATGTTTCTAATGCACACACACGCTTCCTCCTTTTAAAGCTGCGAAGAGTCAAATATGCAATTCGCAAATGTAGAATCCTCCTGGATTTTTATATTTATTCATAATCAACAATTTTGAGAGATAATCGTAATTTATTGAAAGAAATTGTATATGTACAATATATTCGCCGTCATGAAATTAGACGCTTGGGATGAAGGAGCTACTTGGTGAGGTGTTGCCACATATGATCAGGCAGGGGACTTATGACTAATTTGCTTATTGGTTAATGATTGACATTATTCAAGTAAAGACACCACGTGGATAGAAGAGAAGTAGTGCACAGTGTGGCAACAGGGCTTGCCATGTATTGCAGGTTTCACACTCCTAATTTTGTGACGGCAACTGTAGACATTACCTCACAATCTTTATTATAAATTATTTTAATACAAAAAAAATTATATGCTGTTGTGGCCACCTCTTAATTACGAATAATTACAAGTTCCCCTCTTCCTGGAACAGAAAATATCTATCGATGTTTATAATAAAGATTATGATGTCAGTCGGAGTGGGGGAAACAGTCACTGATGGGGATCCATCCCTACCACAGCTGGCCTGCCTATATAACACGAGCCCCATAGGGCGGAATTTAGAACTTACCAAACTGGCACCTTGAACACTTCTCTCTCTCTCTGCACTGGGGCTTGCTGCTCTACTTAAACCATGGTCTTCTCATTCAACTACGTATGCATTTCTCTCTCCTAACCTCGCTATGTTTTAGTCCGGCGTTGTCAGACCCCACACCTTCCAAGTGGGAATCTCTGCCTTCGTCTCAAATTTACCTAGTAGCGTCTCCCACGGCAATCCAGTCTGCTTCTCTCCGGTTCACACTTGCCTTTGGGATCCGGACGGTTTTCGCCTACCCTTAGACACCGAGTGTGAATTTGTGGTCATTCCATGAAAACTACCTATAAAACCTACCCTGTTCCTCTTCTCCTGAACATAGTGCTTTGTCGGGGCACACCTTCTAAGATCTTATAGAGTCAGATCAAAACGAATTAGGCTGCCCGCCGACTAGGCCGGCAGCCAGGGTGAAAGACCACAGGTCCACCCATTATATCTCTTTCTAGGCGCTCACCGGATGGTGGCTAGAGGTAGTAGTGACCCTACCCCGCGACGGACGTCTCCGCCCCACCTTGGGGACTCACATATCTGAGCCCGACATATGCTATAACAACATCTATTTTATCGTTTATCTACATTGGTGACAAGTGTTGACTTCCCCCCCCCCCCCCCCAACTATGTAACAAGCTTTGATCTATTCTTTTATTTTTTTAGAATGGCTAACGACATTGTCAATTTTACTTAAAACTTGACATAAATCATTCATACACCCTAACAGTCACTTCATCATAACCTTGCATAATTCTAGTCGAGCTATAGACGCAGATTGAGTCTAATCTCTTTAGTCTCTCATGGTCAATTGTTCAGGTTTTAATACCTCCCAGATCGTTTCAATTTCCATAATTTGAATAATCCAGAACTTTCTTATGGTATCACTGCTTATATTGCTTTTCGACACAGCTCCTAGGTTTTTTCATCAATTTACAATAAAATATTTTCATTGGCAGAATAACCACACAATAAATTATATTATTATCTTAATCATGAAATGCTACATTTTAATAAATTTATGTGCTTATCGTTTGTTTGTAGATTGTGCTTGAGTGAATGGGCCACTAATTTAGAGATCCAATCCTTTCCGATTAGGGATTTTAATCCAATTCCTTCGTAATTACTTAATCCCAGCTAGAACTACAATAAACTTTTACAATTTACATTTCTTTTCGTTACAGGAAAGGTTCGATATCGTTTTTTGAAATCGACGGACGGAAGAACAAAGTCTACGCTCAGAACCTCTGCCTACTAGCCAAGCTGTTCCTTGACCACAAAACCCTATATTACGACACAGATCCATTTTTGTTCTACGTTATGACTGATCTCGATGAAACAGGTTTCCACATTGTAGGCTACTTTTCAAAAGAGAAGGAATCGTCACAAGATTATAACGTTGCTTGTATTCTAACAATGCCCCCTTACCAAAGAAAAGGTTACGGAAAACTTCTGATCGAATTCAGTAAGTAGCCTTTCATATGTATATAATTAATTAGTAAATTGAGGTGTGTCTTATACATTAATATTTCCCCACCCGATTATTTTTTAATGACTGTAGAACCTCGCCAATCCAACCTGGATGGGATCAGAGTCATTCTGGTGGAAATCGGATCAGCGAGGTTCTACTGTAATATATCATGTTTGACATTAAGATTTACGGTACTTCCTATTAACCTAGCTAGCCTTCCGTTAGCCAGTTAACAAGAGTGGTCCGGCATAACGGGAAGGTACCCTAGGTTAGGCAGGGTTGACTAATTATTTTGTGCATTTGTCATAGGTTATGAGCTGTCCAAATTTGAAGGGAAAACTGGTTCACCCGAGAAGCCACTTTCTGATCTTGGCCTCTTGTCTTATAGGAGTTATTGGGCTCAAACCATCCTCGAGATTCTCGTCACACTCAAACCGACAGGAGACAGCGACAGAGCTCAGATCACTATCATGTAAGACTTTTAATACAGATGTTATTTCGATTTCACCAGACCATTTCTCTCTTTCTTTTGAGCTATTTAAAATCACAGTTTAGAATCTATTCAATATTTAGAACACCCCTATGGATACATTAAAAACAGAAATTCATATATATTCCTAACGTAGCGAGCCAACAAAACTGTTGTCTCAGCTGATTTTAATTTATATGTTATTTCTGGCCAATATTTTACCTATTGGAAATTTTAATTATTTATCAAAAAGACAATTTTCAGTAACTGAGATTTAAAAATCCAAGTGTTTTTTAGTAAAAAATATTGAGTATTTTCTCCTCAATCGTTCAACAAGTGTTAAGAAAACTCACGTGCCCTGCACCTGAATAAACCACCTCTGAATAGTGTTCTTTACTTCTCAGTTAATTATATATAAAAAATGTTTTATTTAATTTTTAGGGAAATTTGCGAGCTTACCAGTATACAGAAAGAAGACGTCATATCCACGCTCCAAAATCTAAATCTTATCAACTACTACAAAGGGCAGTACATTGTAGTGCTTAGCACGGAAACCATTGAGCAACACCACAAAGCAATGGAGAAGCGAAAAATACGGATAGACCCAAAGTGCCTCCACTGGACCCCGAAAGATTGGTCTAAGAGAGCCAAGTGGTAAAGTGTGATCTTATAAATGAATACAGCGCTTGCCATCAGGGCACTAATAAACATTGACTGATTATGTGATTTTAATATAAGTTTTTTGTTTGTTTTTTTGTAAATTCTGTTATGTATTTTTTACATGTTTCAATAATTGTACAGCCTTTGAATCTATTGTGTGTATATGTATATATATGTATGTTAATTTGTATATAATTACACTGTAAACATTTTTCATATAATTGTTTTGAAATTTTTAATTATCTCATCCAGTGTGCTTCAGGCATTACCTGTACATATGTTTATATATAATGTAGGTAATCTTATGCCTGATCTGTATTGTTAAAACTTTTAAGTGACTTAGACAGTCAAAATAACTTGAAATTGTATTTATTAGAAATTCGAAAGGGACTGTCTAGTCATTTGTTACAATAAAAATATTTTTGTTTCAATTTTTTTTACTCTTTTGTTTTCCCAGTAACTTTCTAATTGGGTTCCGCCTTAAATCTATACATCTCTTAAAAACCTTCTTTATCAATTTTTTTTAACAGTTAATTTTTTATTTTTGCATTTTTTGCAGATTGTGTACGTTCTGTATGTAGCAAGTTTGGTGTGAATTAGTCCATGCATTCTGTTATTGAGGTGTTGACATGGAAAATGTAGTAACCAAACTACTTTCGACTGTGGCGTAATGCTCTTTACATGCTATTGGCTTTATTTTCTTACTAATATTATATTTTTATAATAGTTTTTTTTTTACTTAGTGTTTTTCCCATGTGAAAGCCTCAACTGTGCTGAAATACACAAACACAGGCAAATCCTTTATGTAGATTTACATTCATGATTACTAACATTATATAAATAGAAACAGCTATTTCAAATCAATGGATCATTTCTAAAATATATCAATGAAATCATCAAATCAGTAGCTGGACGACTGTTATGGGTCAGACATCTTTTCTTTAGTTTCTGGCCTTCACGATCCCGCAGAGCTCACGTTTCCAGTCGGTATCAGGCCTAGCCCCCCCCCCCCACCATTTTGGAGTAGTTAGCTCCTGCGGTATCCTGAAGACCTGATACTAAAGAAAATTTTTCCGGAAACCACCGGCCCTGCCAGGACCAGTAGTTAGTTCTCAACAGAATGCTTCACCATGTAATAAAAATGACAAATATTGCTGTTTAGTTCCACTTATCTGCCAATAGATAGTGCTGTATGTCAAAAACTTCTTTTTCACCAGCCTGTACTGGAGCTGGTTCCCTTTTTACTCAACAGATGGAACTGCAATGCAATGAATTCTATATTTTTAAAAAAGTTAGTTTTAAATGTAACCGTTTTTCTTTAAATTTCTGTCTTTAATCCATCATTACATAAGACCGCGAAATTTAAAATAAGGAGAGTCAAATGTATCACTAAATAACCAAATGACCTATTTAATGGTTCAGTTTTGTTTTTATATTAAATGTGGTTTAAGAAATAGGTTTTTAATGTGTAGCATGAAGTAATTATATATTGAAATATGAGTTATTTACACCATAATACTTGGAAGTTAATCTTACATGTAACTATTATCAGAAATGAATTAAATAATGTTTAGTTAACTTTACCTAAATATTTGAAGTCATGGATCGTTTACCTTAGCTCAACCATAAAACAGTTAAATCCTTTAATTAGAAATGTTTGAAGCTCTCCCATGTGTAGGTGAGAAACTTAGGCCAATTTTACCAACAGTTTGGTGAAGTGTTGTTTATCTGTGATTGCTACAAGTCTTAAAAACAATTCTGAAATATAATCCTTCTGGTTAGTTATTGGATAAGATACAATGCAAATGAAGGACTCTTAAGTAGGAAAATTAACCCCGAAAAAAGGTCCCATAAGTTTTAAATTTCAAGTTAGCAAACAAGCTATAAAACATTTAACTTGTCCAAATGATTAATATCACATCATACATAGCCATGCCTACTTCTGCAGATGTGTTGCACGATAGCCGATATAAAAATAATCGAACCGATATGACATTTTGAAGGAACTGAATACATTTTTCTAAAGACATAAAAACAGAAAGTACGGAAAAAAAACTTCAACATGCAAAAACATCACAAGTCATTGTTTGTGAGCTGTTAAAAGAGTTGAACTTGGGATTTGTTTCCAACGGAACAATTTAATGCTAACATATATTCTAAAATATTCCATAAAATAAAATTTTGGAAGAAATCTGTAGAATAAAAATTAATTTTCAGTGATCAAGATGCTTAAAAAATAAAATGAAGTATTTTTGGTCTGATGAAATTGGCTTTCATTATCAATTTAGTTAGAGAGTAAAAATTGAGGCCACTGATAAAGGAATCAAGTAAATCATACAAAGGTGATAATAAATATAATTAACAGCAATATAACGAGACAAAACAATTTATTACGTACAATTATAAAATACATAAATAAGGTTTTTACATAAAATAATTAAATATAATACAAACAAAAAGATCGATTTACATCATCAACATTTTTTTTAAAAACCGATAATATACACCTTAAAAATATATAAAAAATATATTCATTTTATATCGATGACTAATATTACATAAAACAAACAAAGTAATCAAGAAATTACTTTGGAAAGAGAGTTTAGTTCTAATTTCCCTAAACAAATGGAGAATATTCGATTCTGTTTCTCCCCTATTGTTGGACAGCGGCATTTGCGGCGATGCTTGGATTGTTGATGATCTCTCCAAGAGAGTCGAGAAGCTCCCTCCTGTAGTCGTCAAAGTCTCCGTCAACTTCATTTATCGTCTGGTCTTCTATCACCCAAAGGTTACAATCTGTATCCCTTATCAGTCTTTCGTCGTGGGAAACAATGATCACTCCTGTAAATTAGATAATATATGATTAACAATAACTTGTACAGTATACGTTGACTACTGTTATTGAATAAATTAAATTAATATACACAGCTCCGTCCTATAACAAGGATTTTTATGATACAGGGCTTATGTTTTTGGGTGCTCATTTCTAGGAAAGGTAACTTTAAAAGCACTAATTACGGGACTTGATCTAGGAATAAGCATTTTATTAATTGTCTATTTGGGCGCCGACATCACATTTTAGCAAAATTACAGCCAGTTTTGTATGATCAATATATTAGCAATTTACTTTATTTTTGATTTGTTGAGATAAAGCATTTTTCAGTGTCCAAGCTGGTTTAATGAATAATATTAAGCATTCAAGGCTGAAACCTAAGCGTAAGCACTCTTATTTATCTTTCATATACTTGAAATGTCAAGTTTTAAACAGAAATAAAACCTAAGAATGAATTGGTGATGCCACTGATTCTTGGGTTTCCAAAGTTTAATAAATATTTACAGCTACGGATTTTACTACATAATTTTTTTAATTAACGATATAAAAATAAAATAAGCCAAACTGTTTTAAAACCTTTACCTCCTTTAAATTCAACGATCGCCTCTGCTAATGCGTCTATGGATTCGATATCAAGATTGTTAGTAGGTTCATCCTGGAACAGTGAAGAAGTAATTTGAAATATATTTTTTTTTGCATTATCAGTTAAATTTCTTCAACATTTATGGCAATAATTATTTGAATATTAAATTATAATTTTAAAAGATGCACATATTCAACCGGTAATAAAAATTTCTTTGAACTATTTCAATCCTCGAAGCAGAGTTTTATGCTTCATATCAATAAACAAAATCTTATCATTGTTAGTAATTTTATCTTAATATTATAGCTATTATTGTTGCAGTCATAAAATTGAATTACGTACAAGAATGAGAACATCTGGAGCGGTCTGGCAAAGCTCGGCCAGGGCTACCCTGGCCTTCTGACCTCCTGATAAATCTTTCATCCTGATAATGTGGGCGTGGCTGGACAGGCCGAATGTGCCCAACACTTTTCTTGCTGTTTCGTAAGGCAAGTTGAAAAGCCTCATTAAATATTCCGACGGCGTTTCTTCAGCAGTCAAGTGTTCACCTGAATGCTGATCGAATCTACCTATATGCTAAAATAAAGGAAAAAAAAAGAAGTTAATTTACAAATGTGTTTCTGTACATTAAAAATAATAACTAACACAAATGTCTGTCATTATATGCTCTGTCTGAATGTACGCATAATCTAAGAATAGTCGTAAAAATGATTTAATCAATATGAAAATTTTGGATATACACTACCTCACACCACACCAACTCTTTTCTCAAATTCAGGAGTCAAAACAAGAGTCAGGAAGTACGGTGTGAGGAACTACTGGTTTTTAGTTTTTATACTTACTAATCTGTGATTCTTCTTAACTTCACCCTTGAGAGGAGTAATATCGCTTGTCAGAAGCTTAAGGAATGTAGATTTTCCTACACCATTTGGTCCGACAATAGCGACTCGAGAGCTTAAATCTATACCAAAATCGACTTGACGGAATAACATTGGCTGATTAGGGTAACTGAAATCAACATCTAAAAAAGAAAAAAAAATTGTAAGAGAAATGATAAAGCTATTTCTATCTATTACATTCTCATTCTAATTTTATTTTATTTTTTCTAAATAATATTAAACTATGAAGATATCCAAACGCAAAAACTTACTGTGTAGTCCAAGAATGGGCGGCTGAAGAGGAGGAGGGTCTGGAAATGAAAATTTAACGATATAGTCCTTTGGTTTTTGTAACAGCTCAATCGGGCCTTGGTCGTCCTCGTTTTTCTGCAATTTGGTCTTATTCTTTTCTTGTTTTCTGGTTAACGCTTCCTTCTGTTTCTTTTCCTGTTGATTGATAAACAAATTAGCACAACTTAGACATATATTCAAATTTTTCTTTAATTTACTACTGTACAAAATCATTTTTAACATAGTAATACTAATAACAAAATCTTGATTACTTTTTGAAAACAATATATATATAATTACAACGGTGTAGCGGCTTACCACCAATGCATTGCTCACTAGAATATTAATGAAGCAGTTTAGTAACGCAATAACAAAATAGAAGGTTATTAAAATACATGATATAATAATAATAAACTAATTAAGATTATCTAAATGTTTGCTTGCCCCGTTGTACTATTTAAATAAAATAATAATTGGTTCTCTTGTAGAGGGAAATTTAATCAAATTTTCTATTTCATTAATTAGTGGATTGATGGAGTTGGAGCAACGGCCAAAGAAAAATTTAGTGTGCATTAATGGGCTAAGGTAATTACTTATGATTCGGAAACATTTAATTTGAATGTTTAGGATTAGATTTAAATTTTTTTGTAGATTTTGTAAATGGTGGCCTACACACACACATTAATATTGGACAATTTACGGATTTGTACAGGATTAATTAATTTTTTGAAGAAAGTTTGGAATTTTTATTAAAATATCGGTTAAGTTTGTACATTATTGCTTGGTTTTTTTCTTTTCTTTTCAGATTTTAATTTGACATCCTTGTTAAAAGTTAATTTTTTTTTTTCTAGTTGTACTCCTACGTATCGTATCGCTTATAATAACCATAATTTATTATTTAGATTTGTAAATACAATTGATTTAGACTGATATTTGGAGGAGGTGATTGCGTGATATTGATCTTTACATAAATATCTAGGCGTTGGTATCAATGCTTTTAGCATCTGGATAATGAATATCAGAATAATCCATCTTTTTTTATCTCTATGGTGACACTCGAGGAGTGGTAAGGGGAGGGGTGTTAAGGGTGCACAACTGGATCTCTTTAAATGAAATCAACAGCTCCTGACATATACACCTATGATGTCAACATTGTGAAAGATCTTGTCAAGCTGTCAAAGAAGTATTTCTCGCCCTGGAGGCTCCAGCAAAGAAATTGGGTCTTGGAATAAATGGAAGAAGGTCAGCCGATGTTACAGCCCACGTTGCCTTCTCACATAGATAACAAAACGCAGGCTATAAAAAACCATGTTCAGTATGGCCATGGCCACACATGATGGACCATCTCAG
This sequence comes from Acanthosoma haemorrhoidale, assembly GCA_930367205.1. Taxonomy (NCBI): domain Eukaryota; kingdom Metazoa; phylum Arthropoda; class Insecta; order Hemiptera; family Acanthosomatidae; genus Acanthosoma; species Acanthosoma haemorrhoidale. The sequence goes on from OV884011.1 coordinate 187,807,111, forward strand.
GCAGACATGCTGGAAAATTCTTGAAATGGAGGTCAGGATGAGCAAACATTACTGGATCAGCTATAGACCCGGAAATACCGGGATGGAAGGATAGTACGGCGAGTGAAGCCAGGAATACTCTTGAAGTGCGGAATAAGATTGTTTCTGCACAAAAAAGGCTGGCAAAAAGCCCACAATCTCTCAGTAAGTGGGTTGTTCTGCCCCGATTGACTAATGATATAAAATAATGATTACTTACCGCCTGCTTCTTCGACTGGCCGTGGGATTTCAATTCTTTAATCCGTTTCTCTTGTTTCTCGTATTCTTTGATCATTTCTTTCCTCTTCTGAACGAACATTTTCTTAAACATTGAATAATTTCCTTTATAATAGTGCAATTTCAGAGTGTCCAAATGGATGATTTCGTTGCAAACATTGTCCAAGAAACTTTGGTCGTGAGAAACAATGAGAAGAGTCTTCTTCCAGCCCTGGAGATAGCTGCGAATCAAACATCGGTCATTACTGCTTTATGCTAGTAAATATGAATAATTTTATTTCGTATTTTATTAAAGGTAGTAGAATGTAAAGAAAAATTACAGAGGCATGGTTTACAAAAGTTTTGGTAGCCAGTGATTTTTTTTCTTAAAACTAAAATGTAAACAGTTGTAATATTGAGAAATAAATAAGTAAAATAGATGAAACTAAAGAGCAGTCGAGAATAGACACTTCTTTTCTTGGCTCTCAAATGTCTATTTTTCCCAATATTTTTGAATCTTTCTTCTGCATTGTCAGCATTTAAGATGGAAAAGAATGACAACTTTAAATCTTGGAGAAATAGGATCAACAATTTCCATGTTTAATTGTTTTTTATTTACTTCCCATTATCACACATTAACTGTATGAAGTAACCAAGAGTCAAACAAATTATGCCCCTTATGAAGAGGCTGTGCCGACCTAAGGTTGCCGCCATATAAAGATAGTTGGCGTTGAGGTCTAGTGTGATAGGCGCGCTGAGTAATATACATTAAAAATTTCAGATTGAATTTATCATTTTTTCGGCTGCTATCGTAGAACACTTACATAGACAGGCGGGGAAGGTAATGGCTATCATTTTGGGCTGTGACAAAGATAGAATATTAAAATATTTAATGGCAAGCACGATGAATCACACAAGAAAGGGTTTGTTAAACCCTCGTGATCTCGGCTCGATAGAATCAGCACAAATAATTTTCATTCCATTACAGGTTAAATTTCAATTCTCTGTATCCAACAGAGATTGTGAAACACGACTAAACTGTTATATATTCAACCCTCGACATGGGCAATGTCATTAACGGCTAGAAGCCGGCATGCCATACACCCCTGTTTTGAGTGTGGTCCGATTTCCCCGACGGACGGTGGTTGTGGAGTGTCATTTAAGGGCTGGAGGATTTCACAATTTACAACTCTTCTTTTTTACCTGCCACATAAATAAGTGCCAGAAGGGGTATGGGACTCAGCAGCTAGGGTGGCCCGAGAATAGTGTGCATAATCCATTCGCTAGGTGTGAAAATTAATTAATGAAAATTCATTGTATTTTATGTGATTTTTTTTTATACTTTTCAGATGGAACTTGTACAAATAAGTTAAATAGGAGACTTGAAATCACCAGAACACACAGTTTTGAAAAAAAAAAAAACCCCAATGAGACCTTAAAAATGTATTTTAGAAACAAGCATCCAAAAACTCACTTATCAAGCCAAATTACAGCATTGAGATCCAAGTGATTGGTAGGTTCGTCAAGTAGTAGGAGCGTGGGTTCTACGAACAGAGCTCTTGCCAGAGATACTCTCATCCTCCAACCTCCGGAGAAATTTTTGGTAGGGCGGTCCTGCATCGACTTTGAGAAACCAAGACCAGCAAGAATTCTCCTCGCTCTTGGCTCAGCAGAATCAGCGCCAATAATTTTCAATTCTTCATAAACCTGTGACAAAATAACTCTTAATAGTAAACATTTATGTTATTGGAAAAAAAATATATATGTATAAATAATAAATGGCAGGGCCGGTCGACCGTTAGAAGGAAGTGTGTGGGGACGCGAGAGATCCACATATTACATATAGGATGGATCGTAGGATTGCTTTTATTTATATCATCACCGGAGCATCAAATGGAATGGCCATACAAATTAACACAATTCTGAAAGAAAAACACAGGCAGAACTTAAGTTGTAAGCACACTGTTAAACAGATTTAATGACTTTAAATGGCCCGGTGCCGTAGAAAGAACGCCAATCAACTGGAATCGTCAAGGATCGCAAAGAAGAAGAGGCAGACCTCACATCACCTGGATACAATTGGAGGCTGAATCTATGGACTGATATACGAGTCCTGGAATGAGATCAAAGCCAACACAGCTGAAAATTGAGACAACTTGTTCAAGCCCTTTGCTCCACAATAGTGGATATAAATACACTAATATATTGTTGTGATATTAGAGATTGTGGAGTTTTTATATGATATTCAATCCAACTTATCAAGAAGGCAAAATAAAAACAAGTGAGAGTGTATGAAAAAAACAAAAGAGGGTATAGTTGTTGTATCATAATGAACACACACAAAATTACTCTCTAGTTTTAGCCAGTTATAATTAGTTGTTGTTGTGGTTCTGAGAGAACACACACAGTTAGACTCTGGTTTTGGGATCGGCCCGTGATACATGTTAGCTGTAAATTGTGAGTCAGAAAGAATTTAAAATTTCTTTTGGTTAGTGGTATTGGACTTGGCAGAACCAAGAAGAGTCATTGCAAGAAAAGAAAAAGAATTGATTTGGTTTGGAAATAAATATGAGGATAAAAGAATAAGAAGAAGAAGCAAAATTGTAAACAAGTATTTATAAATAATTAATTTAAGTTGTTTTTTTGTAATTAAATTCATCTTTTTGCCAGATTTATTTTTGTTAATAGAACCTAATAGTAAATAAAATAAATTTAAAGTTACCAATAAAACTAATTTATTTGAAGAACGTAATAATATGAAGGAATATAACATGAATCTATCTATAGTTAAAAAGAAATATAAATATACTGTTGTGATATTTTAAAATGATGATTTTTAATAGTGTTTGTTTAAATAAACTCGGAAAAAGCAAGCATTGAAGAACTTAATAACGATCCGTAGTTCATGTCAATGAAAGTATGAACGTTTTATTGTCGTCATATTAATTATTAATATTTATAATAATAATAATATCATAACTAATGTAAACATTTATTTTATAAACTATGGAATTTAAGCAAAGTAATAAATATTCAAAACAACTGGCATTAAATAACGAGTTGAAAGTCAAGAAGGCAGCGGAGAGATGCAGATATATATACGAGCCGACCAAGGACCAAAACATTCTTTCGTTCATCAGAGGACAGAGCAGGTAGCATAGCAGGTAGCGGACCTACGCTACTACGGCCCCGTAGTAGACAGGACGCCGGACTTTCACTTTTCACCAGATGCGACAACAAAGGAAGACGTCTGGAACCACGCGCGGCAGATTAGAACCAGCATGCTGATCCGCGAACCACACGAAGATTATTCACAAGAAGCACTGGCCAGTATTACGAATAGATTTACAAGGTACCATTTTAATGTTAGTTTTAATAGTATTCTTTATTACGTACGTATTTTATTTTTGTATATCAATTTTAGTTATTCAATGTGTTTAAATAAAACCAATATTCCTTTTGCCAGAAGTTTCCTATAATTATTAACAGAACCCTGACAAATTATTAACAGAATTAAAAATTATATGAAAAAATATATAATTAAAATATTATTAATAAATAAGCAAATATTAGAATAATACATTGATAAAAAGGAAAGAATGACAAATTTTAAAAATAAAAATATTTACCTCTTTGAGTTTTTCCTGTGATTCAAAATCAACTTTATTTTCGAGATCTTTAGCGAGATTGAGAAGCTCGGTACGTTTGGTATCGGCTTTCAGCACAGCCTCGACCGCTGGTGTGTCGTCCGAGACTACTTCCTGCTCGCAGTAAAGTATGTCAATTCCTGGGGGGATGTCAAAAGCCCTGGATGCTATATGCCGCAAAAGTGTAGTTTTTCCGTGACTGAAAAAAAACAAAAACCGACAACTTATTAATCATACCATGGAATTATCTTATTTCCTCACTATGAAATTTAAAAAAATTCTGGTAAGACCGACCGAGGTTGACACCATAGTTAGTAGGTGGTGTTGGTGAGTTGGTGCTAAGCTATTACCTCTTAATATTATTTTATAATAAGTGATCAAACATAGGTTTCCTTAGCGGAAGTCAGTCAGCAAGCTGATCACTAGGGTTGAATGTTACAATGGCCGATGGTTGTCAGGCCTGGCTCCTATAAAAAATTTTGTATGGGGATTCATCAAAAGATTCTTTTGAAAACCAAATAAAATAACAGATTTCTTTATAACAAATACAGATTTATAACAATTATTTGTTAGTTTCCTATTCTGATGAAGAGTTTGTTTAAAAATTAATAAAGAGATTTTTAGAATCTACTTAATAATTTATAACTTTGCATGCGCCGATGTGCAAGATACGTTTTCACAATTTCCAACTTGGATTACTCATAAAAAAAAAAAGACAATCAAGGTTTTGAAAACAACATAACATAGAACACCTTTTGAAATATAGAATTTATTAAGGAGGTTTAATGTATGGGAGCAATGGTTTAAAGGAGTTTATAAATTTGTGGGCGAGTTAATCCACCGGAGATACATCACGTTTTTTGACTCGTTGCAGCACCTCACAAACCCAGTGTTTAACACCATAAACCCAACATCCTTCCCATGCATCGATGGCAACAGACTGTCGTCGTGGAAAATTAGGTTAAGATTTAGTTTTTATTGTACGATATAAGGTAGTTTTAAGTTTTATGATTTATAAGGCGAGCCTCGTCACTTTTAATAAATTCAGTCCATTAATGTATAATGTACATCATTATACTTTTGTACAATGCAGATCACTATTAGTAGAAAACAGAATATGTAGCCAAGCTACAGGAAATATAATTAAGCAATTGTAAATCGATTCGTTTGTAGAATCTATATTTTGTAACAAGGGGATTATTGTTTTTCTAGTAAGTCACTCGCACTTTGGTAAATGCATTCTCTCTTACAGTTCTCCTTCAATTTAAATTGAATTCATTATGTTGAATATACTATTCTAAACGTTATTAAAAAAGAGGCTTTTTTCACCTACTTCTAGATATTAGAATGAATCATTTAATATAACTGCTCTTAAAGAACGCACATAGTAGGTGACATGATGCAAAATCCTAACCATAATTACTGAAATTGAGAGCTAATTATCAAAAGAGCACATATACCTTACGAGTGGTCCCCGCAGGTGTCGCTTATTAAAGACCATTGCACCTTGAATAACAAAATTTTTTTAAACACTATAAACATTAACAACACATTCTGCTTCACATATTTCACAGACGGAATCAGCCATATTACTTTTCAATATTGATAAAGAATATTCTTTTTGTAATTAGAAACTAACTTGTTTTAAAACGTGAACAAATTTGTGTCTGACAATCACAGTAACGATCAAGCCAATAAATATTAAATGACTGATAGCAAAGATGGATTAAGATTTGATATTTTTGTAAAAAAACTTTTGCCCTGCTCTAGATGATACATTTTTCAGAAAGTACGATAATATTAAAATAGAGTAGTTAACTCACCTAGTAAATAAAATATTGTGATGAGTTTTGGATGTTTAAAAATCAAGATAGACAACAAATTTGACAATACTACTGATTGATTATATGTAGAAACAATAATGTAAATTTAACAACATATCAAAAATGTAAGTATTACTAAGAAAAAAATCTTAAGTGATATACACAATGAAAATATATAATATCTAATTAAATATTTGAGTTGATGTAGTCGCTGGATACTTGCTTAGGTTGATGAAAGATACATTAGAATTTTATGAAATTTACAAATGAACATTAAAAATAAGATATAGGTTTAAGTGAAACATCAATAATCATATCACTACTTAAAACTTTGTTGTTATCAGGCAAAGTCTGACTATCTTGTCGTACAGCCTATCAGTAAATTACGTCTTTCTTTCATCTAAGCCAATAACCCGATGAATACATCCAATTCATGGCTATCTATGAACTAAATTGTTTAATGACTTACCCATTAGGCCCGACTAAACCATATCGTCTACCGCTAGCTATAAGTAAATTCGCGTTCACAAACAAGTCCTTTCCTTTAGCTGAAATACTAAAATTCTCGACCTAGAAACAATATTTATTTCGGTTTACTAAACTAATTCACTGACAAAACTAGACACAATATTGTTGTATTAATTTTGAAGACCTTAATGTCGACTGCATTTTCAAGAGCTTGAAGCTGCCCGGCTGATTTTTGGGTAGTGGAAACTGTAAAATTTTCTCCCAGCTCGCTATGTCCTTGGCCGCCTTTTTTCGTCATAGCTTCCATCTGCTTCTGGTATTCTTGCTAAATACAAAGGAAAAATACATAACCTCTAGACTGCTATAACTTCACTAATAGATAAATATTGCATGAAAATTATTAATTACACTTGTGGTCTGTTATACCACTGTTTTAATTACTATTAACCAAAGAAAACCGATGTCAATGACAAGGATCGAATTGGAAGATAAGAGATTTTTTTCAGTTGAATTAATCTGTACGGAATAACAGCCTATATCCACTCTGATTAGCAGATTTTGAAAACATAGACAAGTGTGAACATTTGTCAAAGGAGACTACAATGTATAAAATGTTTACTATTTCTGAGTTAGTTTGTTTTTTGTTGGATGCATCACATTCATCAAATACTTAACATATAATGACCTCATATTATTAATTAACTACTCGTTACAGTGTGGTGTCAAAGACATATTATAAATATGGATAATGGAAGGCTTAATAAACTGTCTACAAAATGGACAGTTTTTGATATATTCAATGAAAACCCCGTAAAAATGAAAATTTAAAATGATTTTTTTCACTGGACCAGCAATTATCAAGAGACCGTTTTTTTAAATAGGATACTATAGTTACTAAGGCTTAGATTCTTTACTAACAACTACGCTTACTTTATACAATACGTATTGATAACAATAAACAAAAATTATTATTTTATATTTTTAGGACAACCATTTAAAAATATTGAACGTTTATTCTTAATTAATATATTTTACAATTTGCTTCTTTTTTTTTTGTAGTGCATTCTTACAAAAATCAACATTTAAAAATAATAACAAAAAATTTTGAGTGAACACTTATTTAAACACACTTCTAAAATACGATTAATTTATTTCTATACATTTTTATAAAAACAATAACAAATTTTATAAGCACAAAAATAAATTTCTTTATAATACTATCAAGTGATGACTGTAATAAAAATAGTGTTAAACCAGTCAGTGGCATACTTGCTTACTTTTTCGGTTGAACTTAAATATTCTTTCCAAATATAATCTCATTTAACAGATCTGAAGTATTTTATCAACAATTCAAATATGCACAATTCAATAACTTTTGTATCATACTTTGACAAGTATTTTATTATTATATCACCCTATTATAAGCGAGAATAGAAAAAAAATAGATCTATCGCAAATTTTCGATTAGGTAAGAAGCATCAGCAATTTAAAAAATAAATCAAATAAAAATTTGCTCATAAATTAGATTCCTTTTCAGGCGATACCTCTTTCTTTAATTTTTTCTTCTCTTTATGCGTGAGTTTCTTTACAGGCTCTGAAATTAAATAAAGTAATTAAATACAATTTAAATAAAATAGAATCATTGTGCTATTGTTGAGTTATGACATGTACCTGGGAGAGGTGATTTGAAATTTACTTCTTCTTCTAAATTTTCATCCATAGCCTCGACTTCCCCCGCAACATCATCAACAGAACTTTGAGGTTCAGCAGCAGCTTAATAACAAATAAAATTAAAATTAGATTTATGTTTTCAATTAGGTTAAAACACTGCAATGTACAATACAATTACCTGCTATCTGCACATGCTCGTCTTCAATTTTTTCTTCTGTATCTTCACCCATAGCTTCATCATCTTCTATTATTTCATCAATCGAACTTGGAGGCATCGGAGCTTTAGCCTTTTTAGACTTTGGCCCTTTCTTTTTGTTTTTACTATCAGTGCTTAAATCCTCTACTTGTTTAACAATTGATGGAATATCATTGTCAGGAAATACTTTTGCTTGGCTCCTTAAAACCATAGTTGGTTGAGGAACAACATAAGTGGCATTTAAAACGCTAGAACTTGGGACAGTTTCCTCTTTAGCTTCTTCTTTAACTGGTCTTTCAGGAGAGTGATCTTCATCGATGTCTATAGCTTCATCGGGTTCATCACTGGCGTCCTCTTGTTTGCCTTTACCCTTCTGCTTTTTTCTTGAAGGCTTTTTAGAAGGTTTAATTTCTAATTCTTCTTCCTCCTGGTCACTGTCTTCAGCAACCTTCGGTATATCGAAATCGTCGGCTTTACCATCATCACCATCGCTAAAATCTTGAGCCTTACCTTTGGCCTTTTTCTGTTTCTTGGTTGGTTTCTTAACAGGTTTAATTTCCGTTTCAGCATCCTCCTGTTCACTGTTTTCATTGATCTTTGGAATATCTAGTTCTTCATCATCGCTGAAATCTTGTCCTTTTCCTTTGGCCTTCTTTTGCTTCTTGGTTTGTTTTTTGGCTGGCTTGACTTTCTGCGCCTCTTCCTTAGTACTATCTATGACATCTTCTGGCTCTTTATCACTGAAGTCGTCATTTTTACCCTTGCCTTTCTGTTTTTTCTTTGACGGGGCTTTAGCCTTACTCTGTGTTTTTTGAATTTCATCCTCTACCTCAACATCACTAAAATCACCTTTCTTATCCTTCTTCTTCTTAGGGGCGGCTTTTTTCAATTTAGAATTGCTGACTTCATCATCTGGTGTAACTTTCTCTTCTACCCCCTTACCCTTAACTTTTTTACCTTTCTTCCCTTCCGCATCTTCTTTACTAAATGCGTCCTCTTTGGCTTTCTTAGGCGGCATTTTGTCGCAGGTCCTTATACGAATATAAAACTAAAAAAATCAAAATGAATTAAGATGGCAACAGACTACAGAACACGTGTGAATCGTAGCAAGTTTCAACTTGTCCGGTACAAAGTTCTGTTAAGTCTTATCATCGACACCATGACTATAAAACAGGAATCACACATCACACTCTAGTGAAACTACAATCACACGACAATTAACAACTAATGCGACAAGCAGACATATGGTTACAACTACAGGTTTCGAACAAGACTAAGACTACGGAGGCAAATTGGAAGAACACTGAAATAAGAAATAGTGACGGCCATTTCAGTTATTTTAACGAAACCTTTTGTTCCCGGTTCGAGGCAAGTTAGCTCGCTTGGCAGAGCACCCGACTAGTTACTGGTGCCGACTGCAGTGAAATATTGTTTCTTCCCGCACATTTATTCTTTGTCTGTTAATTATTTATAATTATGAAACTTAAGTCCTTCACCCCCCTAAACTCAAAAGCTCAGTCCGAGGCCAGCACATCCGCCGCCCCTGTTGCCCCCAAATCACCACCCCCCCTAATATTAGGGCGGATTAACAGCTACGACCTCACGAGGTTACTAGCTGATAATAACGTCAAGAACTTTAAAATAGTACAGACACAGCAGAACACAAAGGTGCTCTGCCACAGCGTGCATGACCAACAGCAAACAATTGCTGCAATTAGGGAATCAAAAATCCCCTTTCATACGTTCGCCCCCCGTGGTACTAAGCCCAACAAGAAGTACTTGCTACACGGTTTCGATCTCTCTCACCCGATTGAGGAGATAAAAGCCCACATCAATAGCGTGGGTAGCAATATAATCGATGTATATCGATTGAGGCGATCTGACCAAAATGGCGGGAAGACGGAGATCGAGCCGATTCTCGTAATCGGCGACCATACTCTCAAGGCGGAGAACTTAAAGCAACTCCGTCATATAAATAATGTGCTCTTTAGAGTGAGCACCTTTCATGACAAAAGAGGCATTCCGATGTGCCTTAACTGTCAGGAATACGGCCATACAAGACGGTACTGCTTCAAACAGGCCAAGTGCGTGAGGTGCAGCCAACCTCACGACATAAAAGACTGCCCCAGGGACGCTTCAATTCCTCTCAAATGCGCCAATTGCGGGGGAAATCATGTCGCGTCGTACCGACAGTGCCCGTACAGGATTAAACTCCTAGAGACCGCAGAAATCAAGAAACAGGCACAGAATTTCACAGCCGGGCCGAGAAAAGCTACATTTATGACTGCCCCCCCACCACCACGACAGACTGCCTCCTATGCGCAGATGGCATCAGGTAACACCAGGGCTCCGGAAGTAGCACTCCCAGCTCCTCTACCTCAACCCGCTAACAACAATGATGCTATGATGAGTATGATGAGCGCTATGCTCACTACCATGAACAATCTCGCCGCACTGGTAGAGCGGCTATTAACACAGTCTGACCGGGTATCCAAATGATGGGTCATAGTATATTAAATTACAACGTTTGCGGCCTTCGGCCCAAACAAGCTGACGTAGAGACACTTCTACGGTGCCATTCACCAGACGTCGCTGTCCTAACAGGCACCCGACTGAAGATGATTCATTTCTGCCGATTCGCGGGATATACCGCCTACCGCCACGACACTGAGACCGTCTCTGGAGGAGTAGCAGTGTTAGTGAGGAACGGAGTCCCCTGTAGAAGACTACCCCCACCCGTGACCCTAGGCCCCTCCCACTACATCGTAACGCTCCAGTTACGGCTCACAAAAAATATGATAGTGTCAGGAGTCTACAGAAGACCGAGAGCCAATTGCGACTCGGACAAGCTCCTGCTCACTACGATAGCTCATGACCGAAGGCACGTCATCGTGGGTGACCTAAATGCGAACCACAGTTGGTGGAGCAGTACGAGGGCTAACGCCCTCGGCCGTTACATCACAAAGACACCATTTACGGTCATCCACCCAGGATTGCCGACCTTCCGTCATTTCGCTAACCCAGACAGAACCTCCACGCCAGACCTGCTCCTGACACAACAGCCACACCGGGTCACCGGATGCTCGGCCTTAGATTTCACCACCTCCGACCATCGGCCTGTTCTCTATGAACTAGAAGGCGACATGCCAGAGCCACCTGCTTCTAGGTACAGGTACGATGAGGCCAAATGGGACCTCTACAAGCATCTCATCAAGACCGAGTTGCCCACAATCACGCCCCTGAGACAGACTTGGGACATAGATTACGCTATCTATCAGCTACAGGACGTCATCGATCGAGCTGCCGATGCATCGATCCCGAAATTTTCTCCGAAGCCCCCTTCTCTGAGAAAACCTCCGGATCACATCCTACAACTGATTAGACAGCGTAATAACATCAAGAACAGGTGGTTTAGGACCAAAAACAGGGACTTAAAACCGGTTTTAAATGCTCTCACAAACCAAATTAAGTCCCTGATGGCCCAGTGGAAAAATTTGATTTGGGAAGATCGCCTCACCAGTCTCCACGGTGACCACAAGCAATTGTGGAAGCTTGTGAAGACCTGCAGGTCCAAAAAGAACGGTGTAAGGCTGGCCGTGAACGGGCAGTTCATTCCCACCACCGAACAAGCGGACATCTTGGCGGCCTATTATGAGGAAGTCAGTCGTGGCCAGGGACAGCCAATAGGAGCCCTCGACCACCCCTCCCCCACCCTCCCTACCACTACCGAAATCTACACCTCACACCGGCAATGCGCTGCATTCATTCGAAGAACGACCGGCAAGAAGGCCCCAGGTCAGGATTCCATCCAGAACATCCTACTCAAGCAGCTGCCGAGGAAAGGAATCTCATTCATAACGAACGTGTTGAACTCCTGCTTCAGGCTGCACTATTTCCCCCAGAACTGGAAGCACGCTGTAGTGGTCCCCCTTCTGAAACCAGCAAAAAGCGGTTATGAGCCATCTCATTACCGCCCCATCAGTCTGCTGACTCAACTCTCGAAGCTGTTCGAGAGAATCATCCACGTACATCTCTCCGGGCACTGCGAGTCACAAGAAGTCATCCCACCAGAGCAGACTGGTTTCAGCACAGGCTTAAGCGCGAACAACAACCTGGTGAGATTGCAACACCACGTCGCATCGAACGTCCGGAGCAACAGAGCTACCGCTATGATTTCTCTGGACTGTTCGAAAGCTTTCGACTCTGTGGACCACTACATCCTACTTCAACGTCTGAGGGAATACGAATTCTCGGATCAGCTGCAGAACCTGATAAGATCCTACCTTACAGGCAGAACTTTTTCGGTTCGTATAGGCACTACGTTTACGACCCGAAGAAACTACACTGCCGGTGTCCCCCAAGGATCGGTGCTAGGCCCCCTGCTGTTCAACATTTACACCGCCCACATCGTAGGAGCCTCGTACCCCAACTGCGAGGTATCCGCGTATGCAGACGATATAGGTGTTTACAGCACTAGCATCAATCCCTCCAGAGCCCTGAAATTCGCTGAGAGCGCTAGTCAACGGATCTCCGAGAAACTCGATGCCGTCCACATTCAAGTCAACCCGGCCAAGACGCAAGGAATTATATTCAGTTACAAATCCGGAAAAAAGAAGCTCCCGAAATCCTTCGTCTTAGGCGGCAAAGAGTGCCCTGTAAGCAACAAGCTGTGCTACCTCGGGATTACCCTCGGTAGGCACTTGTCGTTCACAACTCATCTCGGCAAGAAATTAAAGAGTGTTAGGAAGAAATTCTTCAGCCTCGGACACCTACTTCACAGCCCGGCTTTATCGGTACGCCTCAAGCTGCTGATATACCAGAGCGTCCTAAGACCTGCTTTGATGTATGGGACCCCTCTCTTCAAGTATCTGACTCCTAACACTCTCCAAACGCTCCAGCAATTTCAGAACAGAGTTCTCCGCACCTCCCTCAAACATACCCCGTTCGACCGAATGAAGGCAGACGAGATGCATAAAAAATTTGAAGTGCTCACCATTCAAGATTTTATCAAGAGAAGGCACATCAAATTTTTTGACTCACTCAGACATAGCCACAACCCACTATTCTCCGACCTTCAACCACCACCAATGCCCGTCAGATGGAAGCACTGCTGGACCGCCGAAGCCTGGAGGATGATCGACGTCATTGAACCCGATGACTGAACGAACTACACCCAGCCGAGATATCGAGGCCGATCTCCCGGCCGACTCAACCGAAGCTACAAGACCCCATCTACCTGTTTAAGCAGGGTAGACCTTCCGGCCGAGTGGCCGACTTATTTCAGCCCCCTGCCGGGGCGGGCCAGGCTTGACCTGGCCGACAACAAACCATTGCCTAGGTACCCCTAGGCTCCACCCTCGGTAGACTCTCACTACCTTCCCGAATCCACCCGCCTCCTTCAGGCATTCCACACCCTATATCCTTCTCATACACCCTTCAAATGGGGGACTCCCCTTAGTGAAAGGCACTCATTAGCCCAAAATAATTTTCCCACATCCTAATTTATAAGTTTGAGAGCTAAGAAAAAAAAAAAAAAAAAAAAAAAAAAAAAAAGTCTTATGGAAAAAGTAGACAGTTTTTTTTTATGCCATGTTAACCACAGTCTGTTTAAACTCAATGCAACAAAACATTTTTTTAATATGAAAAATAACTATAGATGAAACTTAGTTTATAATAAGCTTTTAGGTAAAGTTTTAGATTTGCATGATATTTTTTGAATTTAATAAAAAGGTTTCAGACAACTATAGATTTTATATTTATGATAAACATTTCCCAATCTATACCATCCTTAATAGAACAACGATATATTTTTCTATTTTACGTACCATTCATCACCTATACATACGTCTAATATTATTATCCTCAAAGAAAATTTATACTACAAATTGGATTTAAGAATTATATTTTTTAATTAAATTTCAATTTCAGAATCCAGCTCAACTTTGAAATGAAAGTTCAAACAAGATTTTACTTTTAAATTTGAAAAAATGGCATCTTTTGTGACTCCTTGTTTTTTGTATTATATGTAAACTGCACTGGTTATTCGCAACAATTTTCGGGTTTATAAATCGTTGATGATCTTAATCTCTGTTTGGTACTGAAGGGTGTTTGTTGCTTGCTCGGGTAAATGGATGTGAATTTGTACATCCTTATTCATTTATGTATTTTGGAGTATGTGATCAAATGTCCGACAGTAAGTGTTAACAGAGGATCCACAAGTAGAGGTCCGACGAGAAGTAGATGCCTAAGCTTGTTGTGGCTAATCTTCAGGCTCTTGTCTTGTCTACAGTTAAAAAATCTCTGTAGAGGAGAGTCTTTTAAAAGAAAAGAAAGAAAAGCTTTATTATGAAGTAGAATCAAAACACTGGTATATACAAATATTAAGAATTACATTACTACATACTGGGTGGAATGTATAAGAAAAGGATAAGATTCTGGGAAGTAGGGAGGTCTTAGAGGGATGCGGTTGCTTACTTAAAAATAACAGGAACCATCAGTGACTTCCATGAAGTCACGAGGCAGGTATACAGTTCTGCTCAAGCCCCTTCTACTTGTTCCTAGCATTATAAAACTTACGATTCCCATTCTTTGTTCCGTTTTCTCCTCGTCACAAGTTCCATCTTTCTTTTGACTTGCGACAGAGTTTGGGCAAGGTAGTTAGTTGCCCATAAATAACGGCTTTGTCATCTTGTCCATTGCCTTCAATGCCAACATGGGAAGTTACCCAATAGAACTGAATATCCTTTTTCCGGTAACTTCTTCATTTATACAATAGTTGTTATTCTCTATCATTATAATAGTTCGTAGGCCATTTATTTTTGTAAAGCCTTTAGCGTTGAGCAAGAGCCAGTGATGACTGGTGTTTGGGTTTTAAGGTGTTTTGAATTGCACACGTCTGTGTGGTATAGTTGGAGCACGTTTGGTTAAGTTTAAATTTCTAAATATTATGAAACGTCCCACTAAGGTCTTGATATTTTTGTTTTATATATGATGGGCTACATTTTTTCAGTTAAAGGTATCAAAGCTATTATTAATTGTAACAGTTAATGTAAAAATACTACATCCTTGTTTAAGATTTTACCCCCCCCTCGTGAATTTCTAGCCCTCGTAT
Source organism: Acanthosoma haemorrhoidale (assembly GCA_930367205.1). Taxonomy (NCBI): domain Eukaryota; kingdom Metazoa; phylum Arthropoda; class Insecta; order Hemiptera; family Acanthosomatidae; genus Acanthosoma; species Acanthosoma haemorrhoidale. The sequence goes on from OV884011.1 coordinate 187,822,261, forward strand.
GTTTTTTATACCAGCTGGCCGTTTTTAACTAACATGGAGAAGGGGCTACCACTGAGGGGATGTTACATGGTAGCAGGTTATTAAAGTTTGCCTGAGCTTGGAGCCTCAAGTACTCACTTGAGTATTATATGATACATACAAATATATTTGTAATTTTCTGAAAAAAAAAATTTAAGATTTTAATCCGCTAAATGTCGACGTTTTTGTCCTTATTGAAGGGTTTGAAGCCCTTTTACCTGCCCAGTGCTGGTTTAAAATCTTGGACTGGTGGTGTCAAATATGATGGTTTTACCTATTATCCTCGGTAAGATGCCTTTGTGTTGACTATAACTTATGACATTATAAACAACAGATTAGTAAATAAAAAATCTCCAAATGGTGTCGATATTTGCACAGATCGGTCTGTATAGGCAAGTTTGCAAGCTTCATAGCACTTTCATTGATTCCTTGCTATATCCAGTTTAATAATTACCAGTAATATTATAGTAACAGTAATAAATTAGTGTGTAATTTGTTTGGCGACAGTATGAATGAAAATACTGAATAGAAGTGAGCGAGACATTTTTGTTGCTAATTTGGTGAAATTTAGAGGTCTCTGAAAATCCCGTCTTTTCGAAGAATTAATAAAAAATGTTTAAATATCTTCAAAAAAAAAAAACCTCCCTTCTCAGCATTGACTTTGTAAAGCTTAAAAGTCGGAGAGAGGAGTGTCAGTAAACAAAAATGGAACCGACATTCTTAACAATTTAATTTTTTTTCAAATACTAATACCTAGTTGCCTATTATATCTGAACCAAGACTTGCACGGCACAGTCCGAGGTGTTACTGAAGATACTTATATGCTATACTCAAGAACGACGTGAAGACACGCCACGTATATCTGCATCAATTCCTTATATGAGATCGAATGGAGATGAAAATAGGGTGAAAGGTACAACACATCATGGTCAAGTTTTTTTATTCCATCTCCGGTTCATCTTATTTAAGGAGTTGATCAGGCATGCATACATCCCTAAATAAATTTGATGAAAATTTTTCACCATTATCCCGAAATACAATCTACTCTGTTCTAAATTCACAGCTAGCGATGATCTCACAGTATTATGACAATAGTTATTTCTCTTAAAAGTTGCCTAAACCATCCTTGAACTATATGTAACAGAAATCCTATTTAATTAATGTTCAAAATTTTATTTACAGGCCGGGGGAAAAGGACGATCCTAATTTTCAGCCTTCTAAACTTTGGATGGTTCAGCGGATTAAACCTTATAAAGGAAACCCCAAGTATTTGAGGCGAATCATGATGCAATTCAGGCTTGATGGAAAGGTGAACATCACTTTTCATGTATCAGATGAAATTCATCTTTTATTTTCTATTGCCTCTTATTTGAAATTGATAATTTTTAGTGTGGCGAAATCGTAATACTGAAAAACATCCCGGAGATAAACTCCTTGCTTTACAAAATAAAGCACCTTGTAAAGATAACCCCGATCAGAACGCCCAATGGGCTCCCCGATGCAGATGACCTCTCTGCTGGCTACCTGAAACCTAATGGAGAGTTTATTGTTTCTAAAAGACTCCAACCGGATCCTGAGAGGTTAAAATTAACGGAGGAGTTTCAAACTGATCCAGCTAGACTGGATGCTGACACTTTGATCAAACAATCTAGATTGAAATGGCTAAATCCATGGGAATAAATATGACGGAGAAAAATTCTTCAATCTACAGTAGGTTTTGTTTGGGTATTATTTTGTAAATAAAAATTTATTAAAAAAATAAAATAAATAATTTCATTTGTTTTTTCTTGTCAAGCATATTTATGAATACCTATTGTGTTTTATCACCTGAATTAATATTATTCATATTGCAGCCCTCATAAACATACTAGTTGTTCCGACAATCAGCATTCTCAACATTTTTTTGCATGATTTATTTAATTTTTGTTTAATTATTAATAGCATCAATTATCATCTAAATTATATTTTTAAAAATATGAATTAGCAATATAGGTGGTGTAGAAAAAAAGAGACTATTCGAGAGAAATTTATTGGACTATCCTTTGTTTCTGAAATACTGCTTGAGAAAAAAAATATTCAATATTTTTATCCGAAACACTCCATTATCTTTGTTAAACCATCTGTCATTTGAAAATTGCTTTTACAGTAAAAATAATTGAAATCTCCATTAAATATAAATATACGATTGTCTGCTCCCATAACTTTATTTCCTGGAATATCATTGATTTATGTTTGTGTTATCATCTTCAGTGTGTCCTAACACCTAAATCTAAAACACCTTTTGAGTTGAGAGAAATCCTAAAATTAAGGAGTTATGAGACCGAATATTTTTACGTACTTAGCAATATTGCTTTAACAAACCCTGTTTGAATGTAAAAAATCTCGCCCTTTAGACTCTGCAACTTATGTAATTTTATTTTATGTTCATTATTTTTGATAATTTTGAATTTAAAGGAAGCATAAGATAATATTAATTAATTAATATTGAACCTTTAGTGAAGTATTTTTAGTAGTTAAGAAAATTTGCTTTGTAATATGAGCATTTCAATTTTTTTAACAAACATTTCATTAAGCGAAAGTAATGTGTAGAGCCAATAAATATAAATAGTTTTATGATAGTGATTAACTTTTTATTAATGACAAAAAAAAGAAGTAAAGTGTACATAAATATAAATTTGGTTTGACACTTTCTGTGTCTATAGAGGCATCATTTTTTTTTCCACTGCAGGGGAGTTCGGAAAGATTTTATGCTAAGAATACACCTGTAACGCCTGATTAATTTACAGGAAGAAAAGAATAACAACAAAACGTAAAAAAACACTGAAAGCACACATCTCAGAAAGGAAATTTAAGAAACGCATTGATACTTTTTGTAAATATGAATTTGCATGTGAATAATGAAGTAAATTGTACAATAATAATAATATTTACTATGAATTGATACATGTTACAGTAAAAAGAAGGTATTATCAAAAATTCAATGAATGCATAAATATTCCTGTCCAACCACTACTTTCCCTTAAATCAAAAATACAATTACTTCCATATTTTTTTTTATTTTCACTTATAACTTTAAAAAAAAATAGTTTGATTTAAACAATCACAAATGAATAATTTAATTTCAGAATATACTTTAACTTGCCTAGAGCATAAAACAAACATTTGATAAGGTAACCATGATTCATTATATACTCACTTACTTATGTAATATAATCCATATAACAATTAACAATAACAATATATAATTATAGTTACAACAAACTATAATTACTATTAATAAAAGGGCTTCTCGGGGATTTCCTAATTTCATAGGGAAAGATTTTCGACACAGCGAATGAGAGAGCATTTTGCCATGTGGAACCGTGCAAATCCTCTTTTTCTTCGATATTTTACCATTATCTATTGTCAATAATCAGTATTCATCATACCACTGTAACTTCATTATTAATTCAAAGTTAACAAAAAAAAAATCTTTTAATATTATATAAAAACTTACCAATTAACATCTTTTTTATTTGTAATTACCAAACTATACAATTTTCAGATTTCACTATGAAAAATGATCTACCCTTTTCCTACGAAACACACATAAATAATAGTTCTAGATATTTTTTTTATTATTATTATAAGGCCAAAATATAAAGCTCGGTTAGACATTATACCATTGTTTACATATCAGCATAAAACATAATATGCCCATTTAAGATAATAAATAGATATTTTTATTGTATAAAAATGCATATGAAAGGTATAATAGTTTTAATTTAAATTTATAAATATTTAAAAAGAAAATCACAGATTAATTTCATAATGTATAAATGCAACATTATTCACAAAATTTCAATCCTAAAAATAGCAATCATGACTAGGCTGACTAATGATCACAATCCAATCTAAATTAGATATTTGTTTTAACAAGATGACGGTCACAATCGATTTAAGAACACATTTATAATAAATAAAAGTAAAATATCTATTCAAATTTCAAAAATAACTAAGCACAAATACTAGATTAATAATTAATAAATATATAAAAAGTGTAAAGAAATTCACAAAAAAGTCCCGCATGAGTCGAGTCCATGTCAAATGAAAAACAAAAAGCATTTCAGCCCCTCACCGACTCAGATAACATTTTCATTATTTATTAACAAGCAATGAATATTTATTTTCATACTTTTTGGGGAAAAATATGGTTTTGTTTCATATTTTATCTATCTGTGCTATTTCGTATATCAAATCAAAACTTATTGTAAGAGCTTTGAAATTACATATTTAGCACAATTTGTTGCACATCTGTGAGTGTTTTGAAAATGACCCATTTTACGGCGGCGGGCTGATTTGATTGATAAAATTACCCAGACAGAAGTATCGGATGACAAAAGAAGAATAACAAAATGAGAGATTCTGAAAAAAATTCATAGAAGGCCGAGTAGCAAAGTTTATTAGATGAAACGACGCTAGCAACAGAGAAAAAAGTGTGCTAAGAGAGAATGTCCTAAACATTATATAGGCAACATCTTCTCTATTATTACAAACAAAGATTTATATCGCTAAATAGACATATTATAAAAGGATCTCCAATGAGGCGTGAAGTGGCAACATTGAACTTAAATACAATCATCTATAACCTTGCAAAATAGTAATAAATAAAGTCACTACTCACCTTTCCGTCTTTAGAATTACTAATGTGCCGAATATACTAGTTGCTTTGTACCACCGCTAAAATTTACAAACCGAACTAAACTTCACGTTTCCTTTTCTCAAAAAACTTGATCACATATCCATTTTCTTCTGATCCTATTGTCTAATATCAATTATCCATAACCAACTTTCCAGGAAGATCTGTCTACTTGAATGATAAGATTAAACTTTAAGTCTTCATGAAATTAATTGATTTCATCTTGATCAACCTCCAAAGAGGACAAGAAGTTCAGCATTTGATAAATCATTATCATATCACATATTTGGACTAGCAATGCAAGACAATTTAAATAAACCACTATCAACATAATCCTTTGTATGGGGAAGCATCACTGCATGACATTCATTATTCACATGAAAATACTACAGCATCAAAGCAAATCTAGTCCATATTGCGGGCAATTAGGGAAGAAATAATTACTAAACAATATTACATAAAATATAAAACTTTATTATTATGTTTAAAATAACAGATCTTCATTATCTTGTGACGTAAAGTAAAAAAAAAAATAAACTAGAACTGTGCTATTGCTTCACTAAATTCTAAAAGTTATAAAAACTAAGATCTGAGAGAAGCGTAATTAAATGTAATAAGTAATCACATTTAATTATTGACAAAAATACATCTTTTTAAAATTTTTATTATATAATGCTTTTGTTTCACTTATAGTCGGAGTCTTCTCTATAAACGTAAAACATTATCCATAAAATAAAAGTAAAATATATTTGTATAAACATTCAATATTATAATCACTTATAATAACATATTATATATAAAAATTTATCTATATTATGGCAGACAATTACAACATAATCCAAAAATAATACCAAAGATATTGGTACTAATGTGTGCTTTTAATTTGGAAGTTAAGACATTCAGACCTTTTGTCGACTCCCAAGGCTATGTGATTTGAAGTACGATTAAATGCTACAATTTCTTTATTTTTAGCAGAAAACTGCAAGGCTCGTCATGTTTTCTCAGGTATCCTTTACGTAGCTGTGACCAAACTCTAATAATCTAAAAAATATGTTTCAATTGTTCTGATAATACCAAAAGTTTAAACATCGTTGTTTCTTTCCCAAGTTTTCATCAGAATGAGTGTTATCTATCGTTTCTCGAGTCTAATACGAATCCCTTCCACGTTAGGCCTAAGTACAACATGTGAGATAGGGTTCAAAACGAATCCAGGCTCTACGCTTATTCGGTAACGGCGTAATAAATGACTAATAGTTACTAGGAGCTCCAACATGGCAAATTTTTGACCTGGAAAAAAAAAAAAATTAAATAAAATATAAATGTTAAAATTCAAATAAACACAAATGAAAAGTAAGAAGTACCTATACAGTTTCGAGATCCTGCACTAAAAGGAATATAAGTAAACGGGTGCCGGTCGAGGCAGTTTTCAGTAAGAAATCTATCGGGATCAAACTTTTCCGGATTCGGGAAGTTGTCCGGATTTCTATGGTGGTTGTAAATAAACACAGCAACATTGGTACCTTCCGGCAATAACAGTCCATCTGAAAGAGTAGATTTTTTAAAAATAAAATGTGTTTATTGATAAAAATGTGTTGATAATAATATCTCGAGTTAAAGAAACCTGTGATAAGCATGTCCTTCTTCAACTGTCTACCGATGAAAGGCACTGAAGGGTATAGCCTCATGGTTTCCCTAATCACTCGTTCCGTGTATTTCAAATTCATCAGATCTTGGTAAGTTGGATATGATTTCCCAAGGACTTCTATGATTTCACAATAGACCTTTTCCTGTTGAAGAAATAGAGAAATATTTTAGTAAACATTTAGTCCATTTTAATTATTTATGGTAATCTTCAATTCAGGAAGACCTGGACCTAATTGGGGCCTGAGCCTCTTTCTACAATCTTCAATTGAATGCGGAGAAATCCAAGGCAATTATCATTGGCTCATATCCCCTTTCAGAACTCCTAAATGATATTCTCACCTTCACCATTGATGCTGAACCTAAATAATTTTTCACATCAGTCAAAAATCAAGATTTGGGTGTTGACCTAACTCTAGCCTGGAAAGACCATTTTTCACATCAGTCAAAAATCAAGATTTGGGTATTGACCTAACTAGCCTGGAAAGACCATTTTTTGCAATCACCGATCCATTCCAACCCTCAAACTGCTCAATCGGTCCTGACATCTCCGATTACATACGCACCAACTCTTCCTCTCCCGTCTTCCCCCATTTCGACTACAGTTGTGCGAACAGTCGAGCTCTTTTTGAAGATCTCAAGTTGGTTCCTTCAATTTATACTCGGGACCCCAGAGACTGTTGAACTTCCACCCTTCCGCTATGTATTTCCCTTCTCACAAATCTGCATCCTTCGACCATTATTTTCTTATCTGTGCCACAAATCATTGGAGTTCTATTTCCATTGATATTTGTCATTCATCAACTTTCCTAAACTTTACCAAGTTCATTATCTCAGTCCAATCTAACAATTGCTAATTTTTCATAATTTTTTTTTCTCGGACACATTAACGCTATTTGAACTCTCTTCTCCCTCGGGTTTTAACATTTGCCCAGTATAAACTCGTGCGTTCTCGATATTTTTTTTCCTTCATTCAATCTACGCCTGACCCTTGTTCAAATTTAGGTTTTTCCTGGAAATCTTTAAGTGGACACTCTTGAATATCGTCACGCGTGATTCCCACTTCCTGTAAGTCTTGTTAAACCTCCAAGAACCAGGCTCCTTTTGCTTTCTTCTCTAAGAAGTACTTAAAGATCCTGTTTGTTAACCTCTTTCTGTTTATTCCTGCTAGGTGTCCATAAAATTGAATCCTCCTTTTCATCATTACACCCTGGTTTTGTCCTCTTCTGTATTCACCATTCTCTCTTACCGGCCCCGAGATTATTTTAAAGAAAAAAGGCGCCATTACTTAAAGAGTCTCAAAGAGACCTTTCCTATGGATCGCAAGGCATTCTGCAACGTACAGGGCCTCCGGTGTTGTAGTGTCTCCTTATCCTCATTACGTCTGATTTTTTTTCTATGTGGATATAAAGTTCCTGACTGATGACAATTAAAGTAAATACATTTAATATATAATAATATAAATATATTTACAAATAATTGTAATTACCTTGTTGTGATATTAGATATTGTGGAGTTTTTATATAATATTTAATCCAACCTTGAATCAAGAAGGCAAATAAAAACAATTGAGAGTGAAAAGAAAAAACAAAAGACAGTCTACTGGTTGTTGTGATGATAGAAACACACACAGGAATTACTCCCTAGTTTTTTAGCCAGTTATAATTAGTATTGTTGTGGTTCTGAGAAAACACACAGAGCATTATATTCACTCTAGTTTTTGGAATCAGCCTGATATATGTATCTGAATTCAGTGATGAATTAAAAAGCCTGTAATACAGGTTGAGTAAGAAAAACTTAAAAACTTTGTTGGTTAGTGGTTATTGACTTGAAGCGGAACGGAAGAGAAATAGTACGAAGAGAAGAAGTATTAATTTTGATTAAAGAATTAAAGAAGAAAAGGAATCGAATTTATAGACAAGTATTTATATAATTAATATAAGTTTATTTTTTTATGTTTGTAAAATTAAATTCATCTTTTTGCCAGAATTATTTTTGTTAATAGAACCTAGTAAATAGCAAATAAAATAAATTTAAAGTTAACAATAAAACTAAAATATTCAAAGAACGTAATAACCTATATAAAAATTGTAATTAACCTACCTGAACGTCTTGATTAACTGCTAATTGATGTATCACAAAGCTCATGGCAGACGAAACTGTATCATGTCCCTAAAACCAATCATAATAATTCTGGTAACTGTGAGTCTATGGATGAATATGCATATAGTGAGTCTATGGATGAATATGCATATAGTGAGTCTATGGATGAATATGCATATAGTGAGTATATAACAGCTCTGTACTACTTAAAACTACTATACTGTACAAAAATGTTTAATTAAAGATATACTAAAATCTATTTTAAATTTAGTTGTTGGTTGAATACATTTTGTTGTCTATTTAAAGTACAGAGAATATTATTCAGAAGCCATTTAGTTTTATTCAGAGCACCTGAGGAAAATCCTCAATCAGGTAAAAATTGGATATAACTTCAGAACAGGGGAGAAAGAAGAAAAAAACCAAGTTAAATTTTACTCGTTTTATTCAGAGTGGCATGTATTATTTGTGGTTAATAATTTTTTTAAAAATAGAATTCCTTTATATTTGAATATTTCATTTTACTATTGAAATAAATAAATAATAATAATAATATCTGAAGATAACAGTTTTGAGCAGTCGAAAACGTTTTCGTTAAATAAACCATATTGTGGAGAGACAAAATTAGTGTTATAAATATCATATATTTTCAGACTAAAATAGATACGATACATTATATATTTTTATGCTAGTATCTCAAAATAAAGTGTATTGGTATGTTATTAATAACAGTAGGATCTATACAACTATAAAATTTGACAATATGTATTAATTTTTCTTTTTTACATTACAGCATGCTACACTACTTACTTTCTGCGTTTAGAATTAACTGAAAAAAGTCATTGAATTTTCATTAAACTATTGAGTAATTTTTGTTGCATAATCTTTAAATTGATAAAAATAAAAACAGAGATTTTGTCAGGCATTAATAATAAATATAGTGTTGTAATATTTTGATGTGTTGATTGTTGATGATGTTTTTGAGATAAACTCAAAAAAAGCGAGCGTTGATGAACAATATACGACTCGTGTACCACGATTCACGAATGTTTAAACACTATTCGTTGCGTGTATCTGCCATTAATATTTATAATAAAAATAAGATCAATAATTAAATATAAATATTTAATATTTATATAACTTCAAACAAGAAAAGTAATCATATATGAGCCAAAGAGGATTGAACAACCAAAGAGGTCAAGAGATCAAGATGGCAGCAAAAAGACACTAGCATCTGACCCAGCCATGAGGCCACAAGGGCTCTCTTTCATCGGAGACCGAGAAGACGAGACCTAGGTAGCAACACACACTAGGTCATTCATTGATCTTGACCCGGCAGGAGAGAGAGGAAGCACCTGGAGGGACGCTACCCCACAAAGAACACGAAGAAGACAAAAGAATAATGCACCGCCCTAAACACAACAGATAAGCTGGCCAGTCTCACATAGTAATTAAGGTACAATTAAAAATTTAGTTTTTAATAATGTTATTTTATTACGAACATATTTTATTTGTATATTAACTTTAAATCAATTTGTGTAAATAAACAATTATTCATTTTGCCAGAATTATCCTATTTTTATTAACAGAACCTTAAAGATAAAGTAAAAGTTAAATATAAAGATTAAAAAATAATTATATAAAATATATGAATAATATATATTGTTGTGAGTTTTGACGTTGCCTGTGAGATAAACTCAAAATTAGCGGGCATTAATGAACGGTATACGACCCGTGGATCACGATTCATGAATGTTTGAACACTATTCGTTGCGTTGTATCTACTATTAATATTTATCATATAAATAATATCAAAAATTAAATATAAATATTTTAATATTGGATTTTATTAACTTTAAAATAAGTAAAGTTAATAATATCCTAAACAACTGGCATTAGACAACCAGTTAAAAGATCAAGAAGGCAGCGGAAAGGTACATTAGCAAGGACATGGTTATGAATGTATGGACATTATTTGCTGCCGTTGTATAATATTAATATTTGTCATAAATAATATCAATGATTAAAGTAAAATATTTTTTTATTGTATTTGTTAACTTTAAAATAAGAAAAGTTAAAATATATGAGACAACTGGCATTGGAAGAAAGAAGGATGAAAAAATCAAGAAGGCAAGGCAAAAGATGAGTGTAAAAAGGACAAGAGAGCGGGAGGCAGGCCTTGTTCTTTTTGATCATCCCAGGAGCCAAGCATATGGAAGAAGAGTTTATAAAAGAAGAAGGATTGAGATGGTAGCAGTGGACGTTTACTGATAGCCTGGCACAACAGCAACAAAGGAAGAATTCGCGGAAGAAATAGAACAAAATTAGTAAATATTAAGGTAAAATAGAAAATTTGTTTTAACATTGTAATTTTGTCACAGACGTGCTTATGTATATAGAATTAATGAAAAGTAATGTAATTAAACAATTTTCCTTTTGCCAGAATTCTTTTTTATATTAACAGAACCTTTAAAACCTCAGATTAAAAATTAAAATAAAAAACATAACAATATTTATAGTATAACTTACAGCAAACATAAATGTGTTAACTTCATCATAGATCTCTTTATTTGTAAATTTTGGCTTTTGCGACTGTATTTCAAGTAGCATATCCAATAGCGCGAGCTTCCTTTTTTCTCCTAAAATAAAACCACTTGGAGTAAGATATAATTGCAAATACAGACAACAGTAATAAATTTGCGCGCTTAAGCGATTTTCGGGTTGGCTTTGTATAGTCCTAAGAGTTTAAGTTATCTCGAGCTGTCATGAATTTTCATATCATATTTGTTCTTGGATGTACACATTGGAGAGTATGTTAATGTGGAAAACACAAGATGTTTTTTTTTACCGATGCGAATTTCTCAAGATATTTTCATTCCATCTACAGTATGTTACGAATATAGATCAGTTGCTTTTAACTTACCAACCTCGTTCGTAGTAACTTTATTGCTCCTATTTTCAATTACTTTCCTCTTACTATTTAAAATCTACAAAAAATAAATATGGTCAATTTTATACATTAAATTTGTTATTGACTCTAGTTCTCATAAATACAACAAATTAGTGTGACAGAAATATTTATTACCTTCTCGATATAGTCATTTACATACTTTGTACATTTTGACTCCAGCCTTTTGTATGGAGACAAATTAAATATTGTTTGAATAAAATAAACAATTTTCACCGATCGAATAATTATGATTTCGGTTAGACTGAAAACAAAAATTCAATAATCATTAATATTTTAAATAACCTGGTTCTATTAAGCATCATAACTGTACACAATTCCACTATATAAACACCTTTTTATACATTCAATAAATTGTGAATTTGTTCGCTGAGCATTGACGTTCGAAGACATAGCAGTTTCTGAAAAGCGAATTCATAATGGTTATTTTTAAAAACTGCTGTCATTATTTATTAGTTACAAAACATAGAATATCCAGAGCATTCAATTTTATAAGAGTGTGGATAAATAACTAATTAATTATCTAGAATGTTTTGTCACCTGTTATAACGTCAAATGAATAGTTAGCAATAAATGGTTCTATATCGAAATAATCACTTCCAACTTGTGCATCAAGTATCTCGGAAAGAATTTCCAACTTTGAGATCATTATTTCGAGAAAACCTTCTAGAATCTTGAAGTGAAAAGTGGGTGTGATAATTTTTCTGTGCATCTGCCATATTGCTCCTGAAATACAATGAAAACAAACTGCTAGAATTTTTAAAAAGTATGCAGGCTCCTTCAAGCTTCTGTAGCAATAAAAATATTCGAACTGGATTTGGCATTAAATCCAAATTTAGTATTTAAAAAAAAATTCTAGTTTTACTCAAAATTTGACTGCTTGTCCTTTAACTTATTGTCAAATTTTTGCAAACAGTACCAAGAACACAATGCAATATGTTCTTCAATGAATTACCATAACTAAGTGATACCTTGTTAACGCATAAAACAATGAATGAACTGTCCAGATATTAAGTTTAGAGGAATAATTGTAAAAAAGAACAATTAAAATCTGGCAAAGTATTGCATGAAGAGCTAAAACAGAGTGAGGTTGCCATTGTAGTTGGTAGATGGCACTGAAGAACTTACTGGGTCACAATGTTACTTAGCATCCTTAATTTTATCTCTAGAGATTTGCTACTTCTTACTCATTTTCCCTCGCAAGGCTAAATGAACCCTGGCCAATCTCTCTCGAAAAAATCTTAAGGCAAGAAGGGTAGCACGTACTTATAAAATATTTCTTAATAGTTTAATAATCACCCTCTGAGTTTATGAGTCCCTGTCCGAGCCATGGTTTTAAAAAATCGTAGTTATCCGATTTCCTCAATTGTTGGTTGTCCGTCAGCAATTTCTAAAAATAATCATTACTCTCATCATTATCATTAACAAGAAATAGAGGGATAAATGTGTATAGGCTTGAAACAAGTATTATTTTGAAAAAACTGAGAAATACAATTATCATTTTAGCAATATTATAAAATCAATTTTAAACTAAAGTGCAAAATAATGAATGAAATGGATCTTTTAACACAATTATTTTGAAGTTAAATATTAATATTTTTGTCAAGGACTACAGCTATGGGTGCCAGTGAAACTGTCCGATATTACAAAATAATAATAATCTGCTATAAAAGCTTATTATTTAATAACTAATAAACATTAATTAAAATTTTTACCTCTATGTCTGAGAGATCTCTGAGATATACGTAGCAATTGGGTCCCATCCATAATGCGACAACTTTTTTACTTGCCGACTTGTGCTCAAATATTGAAGTCATCAAATTCAAAATACCTGTTTTAAAGAAACACAATAAGTAAATTTCTTTTTATTATAATTGTAAGTTATTAATTTTCGCATCATCTTTTTAAAAATGATTATTTCAATGTGAAAAATAATCCATAAACAAGTATGTTTATGTAGAGAACAAGAGGTGCACTCATATTACTGTTATTAGTTAATGTTTGCGGTTTAGTGCATACCTTCTGGTTTTATTCTCATAAACTTTATTGCGTGACCGATCCATCTAGGCGCTTCAACACTAGGGACTGCTCGGAGGAGCCTATAAGTTCTTGAATTGTAGGTCTGATAGATCCAGAGAATCAAGGCCCCGATTGCTAGGTAGGGCCATGCCCCGCCGAGATCCATGTCCAACTGAAAACATAATGAAAACATATGCTACATTACGAGAGAAAAAAATGAATGCAATAAAAATCAAGCACTTATCTGTCTCATGTACAGTCACCCAATTTGTTCAAAAAATAGTTTTCAAGGAAGAACTGTGTGATTTTATGTTAATAGTTAGCTAACTATAATATAAGGGTTGATAATATGAAAGGTCTTTAGCCCTCTGCTTTTTAGTTTGTTTCTAATTTTAAGAAACAATATGAATACACTTGTTGACACATCGAGTATTATCAGTTAGCAGTCAGAACAGAGCTACCATATGCAACAATATGACATTACTTTTATTTCTATAATGGTAAAAATCGCAGTTTAACATAATAATCACCTAAAAGAGAAGTATTCCTATTTATAGTGCTTATTAAAATCTTCTTTTTAAGCAGCGCATGTCATTAAATGAAAAATATACTTTTATTAAAGAGATTGTCAGTTGCTGATTAAGTCATAAACTTCATCAACCAGGTTTTAAATTTCGCGGTCACAAATTTTAAATGTCGGAGCCAGAGAGATAGTGTTGTAAGAAATTATAATGCAGCGCTACCTGTTGAGTATGAAAAGAACTAAACCCGAATAAAGTAATTGGCATTTACTAGCGCTGCCGGTGAGTGAAAGAACTACTCTACCACCAAGAGCGTGGACCTGGGGCTTTTTTTTTTTTTTTTTTCCTATCCCCTTCAAAAATGACAAAATAGTTTATTATAGATTCTCATTCGAATCTATGTACATATTAGTTTTGCATTTCCTGTAGCGTCGCTACATTATATACAGGTTTTGTTATTTTATAAAAATTATAAAATGGAATAAACAAGTATAATGATACACATTATACGTGACTGGACTTAACTGACTCTAATAAAGGTGATAGGGCCCACATTTTTTATCAAAATTAAAACTAGCTTACATACTAATTATATAGGGCCATAGTGTTAAACACTGGGCTGGTCAGGTGCTGCAACGAGTCGAAAAACTTGATGTGTCTCCGGTAGACGAACTCTCCCACCGACGGCACACCAAGCAACGGGTGCAGGTCGGTGTTCTTTTACCTCTCTCGAGAGAGGTATATCTGACCACTTTTCACATGATCCCATTCTGAAATTTCTGGAGACTTTTAGCTGTATCGTCAGTCAAGTGGGTAGGGGCTTTAAGTATGAGAAAATTTTCATTTTAGTGCCAGGTAGGATTGTTATGGAACGGTAAAATATCGTATTAACTCCAACCGTTCCAGCTCCACCAGCGTATTAGGTTCCAGTTCCAAACAGCTCCCAGTTTCAATTCAACTCATTTACTTACTCGTCGGTAGTATTTACAATGAAATTAAAACCATTTAAGTTTTTTTTGTTTTTTATTATTAATAATGTTTGGCAATATGTTTATATGTCTAGAAGGCAATATCGCAATAATGCCTAGAAAAACTACTGAGAATAGAACGAAGAATCCTAAGAAGGATCTACGACCCCAAAAAGACACAAGAAGGATACAGGCTAAGATCCGACCAGAAATCTACAAAGACACAAAAGACCTAGAAACGGACATGAGGATCAGGAGACTGAAATTCCACGGACATATGGTAAGAATGGCCCCGGAAAGACTAAACAAGGAAAAGACTAAAGGAAATCAAGGTTCTTGTGGGAACGAAAAAATCGAAAAAGGGAGTCGCGAGGACAGAAGAAAGAAAACAAAAGCACGCAGAGATAATGAGGTGAAAACGGAAGGAAAGGAAATACCAAAAAAGGAAGAAAACTGAAAGTAATGATATTCGCGTGGCCTTTAAGGCCTTTCCGTGACAAAAAAAAAAAAAAATGTTTTGGCAATATTTTAAAACTTTGTCACGTATTTTATTTATTTTTAAAAATAAAATCACACAATTTAATTTGTATTTAAATGATAACAACAATAACTAGAATAAAGTTTTGAAGGTTTTAAATCCTTTATGCTTTTATCAATTGTACATCTTCCCTATTTTTTATTGGTTTATCCAACAAAATTTTAAATATAATTTTATATAATTTGTATATAAGTTTGTTGTCAAACATAAAAAAAAAAAACTTAAATGGTTTTAATTTCGTTGTAAATATTATTATCTTAAATTATTTCGGTACAAACAAATCAAATACAGTAGAGTTTAAAAATAAGGAATTTTCTGTATAAAGATAATCAGATGATTCTCGAGCCAAGTTGAGGCGAACGCGGTACAAATACAACGGTGAGAGTCGAGTCTTTAGTGAACGGTGGAGAAATAGCTCCGAACGGAGACCCATGATGGGGTACATGTCGGAGTTGTTCCAAACGGTTCCGAGTGCGTATTAGGTTCCGTGGAACGGGTCCACCAACTCCTTTCCCTATTTAGTTCCAACAGAATGCTTTGCCGTGCACCAAATTCCCGTTTCTAGGATTGTTGGTTAAGTTTGTAAATTCTTGTAAAATACAATCATTTGTCGATAGTTTTTAATGAAGTATAATTAATATCGTTTCAGCAGAAGTACCGAAACCCTAATTCATCACACTTAACTTGTTTGTTTTTTAAATATTTAGATTGATCTAGGAGCTACTTACTGACTAAACATCTCCAGAATAGATTCTCTAAGAAGTACGAGTGACCATTTTGCGTGGAAGTTGAAGCATACTCGCGCGAAGTCTTACCGGCTTACGCATTTATTGACTTCCCCCAATCTATCACTGCGTCTCAAGCTATTGATCTACAAGAGTGTACTCAGGCCTACTCTGCTGTATGGTGCACCACTTTTTCGTCATCTGACGTATACGAAAGCTCGGTGACTCCAATAATTTCAAAACGGTATACTGATGAAAGTGGTCAGAGGTACTTCATTCGAGCAGCGGAGCAACAGTGAGCTTCACGAGATCTTGGATTTGCCTACGATGGATGAGTTCATCCAACGTAGACATATCAATTTTTCGACTCACTACAGTACTTGGCAAACCCGGTGTTTAACACGATAACCCCCGCTCCGTTCCCCTATCGATGGCAGGACGCAGTCGAGGCTGGAACGCTTTAGTTTTATGTTTTAGTTTGTAAGTTTTTCTCCTAAACTATAAATAGAAGGTGAGCCCTATCACCTAGTATTGTATATATGATTTTAATTTTTTAACGTCAATCTGATATTGATATGTAACCCAACCTCCTTCGAATGAATTGCGCATTGTAGAAAGAGGAGAAATTGTTAAATTGAAATTTGTAATTGCAAATTGTAAATTGTTAAAAATGTTATTAATAAAGAGGTTTAGGGAATATTGGCGAAAATGTTTAGAGATTATGACAAACAATCTGAAAAAAAAACATGTCAAATACACCAAGGCATTTGGTATTCAAACGGTCTTAACTCGGAAATGAGTTAAATGACGCAGGCGCTGTATAATTTTTGTTGGGTATTAAATTTACTAAAACTTTGGACTAGATAAAATCTATTCTATATGTATGTAAAACTCGGGCTGCTTCCCAAAGGTGGAATCCAAAGATTTGAACAAAATTAAGACGAGTTATGAAGATTTGAGT
Organism: Acanthosoma haemorrhoidale; assembly: GCA_930367205.1. Classification (NCBI taxonomy): domain Eukaryota; kingdom Metazoa; phylum Arthropoda; class Insecta; order Hemiptera; family Acanthosomatidae; genus Acanthosoma; species Acanthosoma haemorrhoidale. Next base: position 187,839,398 of record OV884011.1, read on the forward strand.
GGAATAAATGCCACTGATGAAAAATTGTTGGCTCCCCTCTTGCGTCTTTGTAGGCTAAAAATGAAATGTATTTGGTTTTTTGCTAAAAATTTCGTAACATTTAAGTAAGCTATATAAATATTAAAATATAAAATCGGATGATGTATTATAGTCTTTTTTTACATAAAGAAACGAAGACAGAAGCGATGATAAAATAATAGAGTTTTTAAACATGAAACGCTCGTGTCAAGTATTTTTCGACCTCGTATCACCAAAAAACGTTTAAATTAAAACTGTGACGCAAACGACCGTTGTCAGTATGATAATAATTTTTTTTTTTTGTAATTGCCAAATAATTTACAATGACTTTTTATTGTTTTTCATGGGGTCAATTTTATTTTTAACACCATCAAGTCATCAATTGTAAGTTACTCAATTGTGAGTCTGCGAAGACATTGTTAATGAAAGTTTTATTAATTTTAATATAGATCAGACATTGTATACCGATATCTTTAATTCCATATCCTAATCAAAATAATAGAATTTGGAAAACATAAAGGGGTTTCCGGCATTTAAAAAAAACAAAAAAAAAAACTGTTATAATTCATACAGCCAGACGGACTTGTTAAAAAATTTCTGTCTTCGTCCTCGTCTATTTGTACATAAAAAAAAATACAAAAATGAACAAAGAACAATAGTTGGACCAAATTGGGAGGAGACAGATGGAAATTTATGAGACAAGAGGTTATAAATAGTTTTAGTTATTTACAGTGGAGTCCCCTACAGTACTACTTTTCTGAAGCGAACAAATCTTTTTGGCTATTCTTTTTCGGAACATATTTTAATTTATTTTCGCATTAAGGTCTGTCTCCCTTGACCGTAATTAGAGCTCAGGACTGTTCGCCTGAGCTGTGAATTGAGAAACCTTGTAAGTTAGATAGATAAGTTTACAAAGCAATAACTCTCACGTGAGTTAATTTTCGTTGTGGCATTTGTCACAATATTATTTATAAATAACAACTGTATTTAGGGGGGGGGGTCCCTGTGCTCATTGCGTACAGACTTTGCGAGAGTTTGGTAATTCTTATTGGGAAGCCCATCACTCGAGGCAGGGTAGCTCAGCAGTTCTTGGAGGTCAAAGAAGACTTACAGGAAGTGGGAGTCAACCGGACCATATTCAAGAGCGTGACCACCTTAAGCTTAAAATTCAAGATGTATTGAAAATTGTTTATTGTGACAAAATTACAATATGTCTTATTATATAATAAGTAATTGTGGTAAATCGACATAATTGTCACCTCCCTCGCGTGCAAAAGAGAAAACGGAGTCTTGGGAAGTCCCGCGTCACTGGATACGAGCCAGTGGAGGCTGACCAAGAGCGCGAGAGCCACATACGCTCAGGACATGATTGGAGAAACTGGCCATTGCTAGGACTCCCACTGTCACGCATTAATAGCAGGTCACGAGGCCACTGCCGTTTTAGTCTCCGAGGAGGATTATAGGGATGTGTGGCGCAGTGTAATGACTGTGCTAGCGGATTAGGGATAGGTTACTATGGAATATCATGAACTTGGAAGGGATGAGTTCAAGAATATAGGGTATATTAAGATCATTATGAAGGGTTTAGTTGCTGACGTAATAAGGGGCATTCACTATTGTTCTCAGGACTTTTGATTGAAAGGATTGGATACGCTTCATGTTCGACTTTTATTTTGTTCCCCATAGATCTATTCCGTATGTCCAGATTGGCTTACGTATAACTTTGTATATTAGTAATTTATTTTCGATTGAGAGATGGGATGTCCTTGGAAGTAGTCTGTACAGTTGTCCAATTGGACTTTTTAGTTCTTGTCTTTTTAGCCTCGTATGTGGGTTCCATGTAGCCGTTTGTCGAGATGGAAGCCTAAATACCGTACTGTCTTGGATACAGGGAGAGGATTGTAATCACAAAAAAACCAGTGGACAGGACTTGCGGCGTAGGGTAAAGGTAATTTGGGAACAGTCTGCTTCGTTAACTTTTATCCTAAGCTCAAGATTAAAGCACACCGTAGCTTCCAGAAAAATCCTAAACTGTTTAAAGCGTTAGAGTGTTTAAACTGGGAAAATTTTAAAACCCGCGGAAGAAGACAGTTCAAATCGCGTGCTCTATAGTTGTCAGAGAAAAACAATAAAATAATAATAATACGATATTATATTTATATTAACATCCCCTTAAAACATAATAAAGTGGCAGTAAATAATTAATATATATATATTCTTTTATAATTTTGATTGAATAAAATTAATGATATTGACGTCCTGATTAATAATATTTGTGATTTTTTTTTAACTGTAATTTCCAAAAGTCTTTTTAGGGGCATTGTAATTTTTCATTGCAGTTTCCTTTGACGACCCGATGCTCCTAACAATAAAGCCAGTCCTTACTAAAAATATTAAAGGGCAATTTATAGTAATAAAATTAAATAATAAATTTTATGACGTCCTAGACAAAAATATGCGCCATGTGTTGTGTGCACTATAATTACAAAAGATTGCAGCTGAATTTCGACAGACAGACAGACGAATGAAGATACCTTTTTACAGCTAAAGCCTCGAGCTGAGTATATAATTATTTCGTCGCCAAGGTAATCAGTATTTTTCTTTTGTTTTTTAAAGATAATGTGAAGTAATAAATATAGACATTGTAATCTTTTTTAGCCAATATATGGCACGAGCAGATTTTAGATTAGGTGACGTTAAGAAGCAAACTCCCAACAAAAATATAATAAATATTCTTATATAAAGGAAGAGAAAAAAAGAAAACTTTGGTTTTTTCGCTGAAATAAAAATTAGTAAATAATAATAATGATTGTATGTAAATATGTTCGAAAAACAAAACAAAACCTTTTGACGTATGTATCTTGGCTTACTGCCATGTCGATGGCCGATTGCGTAAATTAAAAAAAAAAAAATTTACTAATAATGAAGGTGCGTGGGTACAGTCACGCTTCATACAGTACTTAAGTCCATTGTAATGACTTAAATTCCTTATAACTGCAAACAGAGAAGTAGTGTCCATTGTTACCTGCATATAATTTTTTTAAATGAGTTGAATTTATTCTGATTACTTTGACATACGTGCACTCACTCACTGTTTATGTGATAGTTCAGAATGAAATTTGAATTCTATCATAATAAAACTGAATAGAATACTTATTTACAACGTTATACTTAAGCCAATCTGGACATACGGTATAGAGCTATGGGGGACAGCAAAAAAGTCAAACATCAAGAACATCCAATCCTTTCAATCATAAGTCCTGAGAACAATAGTAAACGCCACTTATTACGTCAGCAACAAAACCCTTCACAATGATCTGAATATACCCTACATTCTTGAACTCATCCCTTCCAAGTTCATAAAATTCCATAGTAACCTATCCAACCACCCTAATCCCCTAGCACAGTCATTGCACTGCACCACTCATCCCTATAATCCTCATCGGAGACTAAAGTGGCAGAGGCCTCGTGACCTGCTATAAATAAGTGACAGTGGGAGTCCTGGAAATGGCCAGTTTCTCTAATCATGTCCTGAGCGTCTGTGGCTCTCGCGCTCTTCGTCAGCCTCCGCTAGCTCTTATCCAGGACGCGGCTGACGTAGGAGCGTGGGGGACTTCCTAAGACTCCGCTGCCTCCTTCGCATGCGAGGGAGGTGACAACCATGTGGACTTGGGGGGCCTCTGGGCTGATTGTGTATATATAGTATGAATGAGCGAGTGAATGAAAATTGTAAATTGGTATGAACGACATCATTTATCACAATTACTTATATATAGCCCAATCAGGCAGATTGTAATTTTATCACAATAAAGTTGTAAAAAAATAATAATAAAACTGATTAATGAATTAATTATCAGCCAAATAAAAAATTTCTGTCAAGATCTAGACTCTAACCAATGCGCACTGAAAAACAACTGAAGAATAAAAAAAATTGTTTTATTTCTTATATCATCACGCGATCATTCAAAAATGCTTTACGCAAAAAATTTAATAATCAAAACATCGAGAGAGAAAAAAAATATGACCTTTAATATTGTTTGCTATTATTGTTGACAGATGATTCTTAACCCACCCCACTATTAGATGGCCCCCTTCTCATGCGTGTAGTAAAACTGGAAAATTAAAGTTAGATCGTTCGAAAACGGAAGCCTCTCCTTTAAAGGCTTGGCAATACTGAGGTTGGGAACAAAGACACGGAAACAAAGACCTTTTTTTTGCCATGGGGGGGGGGGCACGAGTGCGCAAAAAAATCACCAACCCTCCTTCTATTCCGGCTCAGACCGCAAAGTCACAATCTTTGAATTTTTTTGTTCTACTGAATGAAGGAACATACTTTTCGCTAGTTAATGCTTCTCAAACAGTGAACTATGTAACGATTTCATGCGTTTACGGACATTATCAAACGCTGTGTTATTATTGGCGTAAGGGTTGTGCATCAGCCTAGTCGGTTATCTCATAGCTGTGTCTCGGATTCGTATTCCAATAATTAATTAGATTTTATAACCTCTTTGTGTGTTCCAAGGAGCTTTATGTGCGGTAGTAGAATGGGCTTCCTTGTCGATAAAACATCGTGTATCTTATCGATAAAAAGTACATTTAAAAATAAAAAACCGATTATTCCCACTTTACTTTTGGTTCTAGGTATCCCACTTTACTTTCCCAGCTTTGGTGTCGGAATATTGCACACCCATTAAAAATAATTTAAAAAGGTTAGTAAATATTTTGAATAGGGAACTAGATTAATGGTATCGGCATGTTTGATTTAAGTTAAAATAGAATAGAACAGACAACAACAACAAATCCCCTAGGGATAATAATGAAATACAGATAACGTAAAGATAAATTGATTTCTGGTAAACAAAACGAAATATTAAATCGTAAAGGAGAAATGACAAAGTATAATAGAGTGTAATACTTTATAATACATTTTAAAGTATACACAGTAGAATCCCGATAATTCGTATTGTCAAGGGACTGACAGTTTGGTACGAATTATCGGGAGTACAAAATTAAAAAACCTATTAATGCAAACATGTATGTATTAAGAAGTATGTACAATGTAGTAAGGATAAAAACTATGCAATAAACACTGCTTAATACTAAACTAAACAATAAACAATACATGCAATAAAAAATATGTACATACTTATGTTCTAGATTAAATAAACACCAATCATTTGTTCGAAAAAAATCCGTAATTTTTTTTTTTTACGCAATCCTTGCAGACGGGTATTGTCAATTGCTTTGTTAAGAGTGTTCAGACCAACATCTGATTTTGCTAAAAAATGGCGCACGTTGTTCACGTATTGTTCAGCAACTTTAGTAGTAATTATTGGTACATCGTCTTCATTGCCCTCTCCATCTTCACCATCAGATGGATCTAAAATTTCTTCGTCGGTTAAACATTTTAACTACTGTTAGGCCGTCGTCAAAATGGTAACGTGTCGCAACGATAACGAAAACGAGACTGAACTGTAGAAACGAAAGAAAAGCTAGGACAATTCCTAAAACTTTCACTCTCTCATCTCCTTAATTCCTTTCAGTGAAAAGAGTACGAGCATTTCTTGAAACAGTACAGATTAACGAAGTTTTTAAGCTGGAAATACGTACTATAAGGCGTTTAAGTGACCTTGAGCATAAAAATGATACGAATTACCGAGGAGACTGAAATGCATTGTTTTTATACCACTTACCGGGATTTTCTCTTGGGACCGGCAAATTTGTACGGATTAGCCGGAAATACGAATAATCGGGATTCCACTATTATACATCATTAAATTACATGAAAACCTTTAAATTAATACACATGACAAAACAACTGAAACACACTATAATGAAATGAATGAATCGTTCACAGACTACGAAAGGTCTGGATGGTGAGGAGGTCTTGGAATAAGAGTGTTTTGAAGATTCGTAAAGACGAACTGTCGGGTCCTCACGAGAGGGTGCCTAGTTACCCTAGCCCTAGTGACGAAGTGAGGGTTGATTAGGCTATGGCCTGGACAATTGCTTCATGACGGGTCTTACTACTGTACTATCTGACTCCATATCTGATAGGTATGTGCCCCGACAATGCACTATGTACAGGAGAAGAGGAACAGGGTAAGTAGAGTAGGTAGTTTACGCGGTCTTGGAATGACCACGAATTCACACTCGGTGTCTGTGGGTAGGCGAAAACCGTCCGGATGCCAAAGGCGAGTGTGAACCGGGGAGAGGCAGTCTGGTGGATCACTGGGGGAGACACTAAAGGTAAAGTAGCCAATGGGCTGGGGTATTATTCTGGTCAATCCGCCCAGCCAATAGCGTGAAGTTTTATTCTGACCAACTGCATAGCAGGCCTGGATGAAGCTTGAATGTTATAGACCAAGACCCAGCCTAGAAGCTACCTGACCCCCTCTGCAGGGGCCTCTGAGCCAGTTTTTTTGCAGCTGCGTCTTTTATTGTTTGCAATATTTACACTGATATGACTTGTGGTTTGGTAATATTATTTACATTTGTTTAAATTAATTTACAACATATTATAACCAATTTACAATATATAAAATAGAGTATAGGGTGATTTATCTTATGTAGTTAGCGGTCGCTACACTAATTATGGTGGGTATTAAGAGATAACAGTTCCAAAGAGTAATGTAGCAAGCGAGGGAGGAAAGATGGTGTGTTGCAGTTTTGTACAAAGAACAGGAGGTTAGAAAGAATTGGTTGTTTAGAAAATGTATCAAACAAGGAAATCTTGTTCACAGAAGAGTCGCCCTAACTCGGGGTAGACATGGGAGCGCCTTGGAGTCCCACAGAGAAAACAGGACACAGCCGTGGTCAAAGTGAGGATACAAGGAGTTGAGGAGAAGGCTAGGGAAGGAATAGTTTAACGGTACCTGTTGACCGATGGGTAATTTAGGATGGTTCAGGGTGGTTCCAGGAGAGGGTATGTGCCGTATGTCCAATGGTAATCTCTTGGTTATAGGATAGTCATTAAGGTTTAAAGCAGAGAAATCGGGGGAAAGGAGCTGAGGAGAAAACTGGATCCTATAACAATTGCCTGAGTTTTCGCCTTCATGTTGAACTTTAGTTCATTAATAATAAATATTTAGAATTTCTCCCGGGGATTAAGAGAATTATCACTTACCATGTATACTGTTGATAACATTGTGTTTGCAACATTTTAGCAGTCCATGTTTGAGCTATAGTGGCCGTCACGAAATTATAAGCGTGAGACCCGCAATAAACAGCTCTGTGCACTACTTCTCTTCTACCCACGTGGTGTCTTTACTTCGATAATGTCAATAATTAAACAATAAGCAAATTAGTGATTAGTCCCTCACCCGGCAGCAACACGCAAAGTAGCTCCTTCTCCCCAAGCATCTAATTTCATGAAGGCAACTATAGAGGCATGACATTTTCCATGGCCTACTCGATGTAAATGACATATAAAATTATGAAATCGGTAATAGTAGTTTAAAACAATTAAACTGTTATTTGCTTGTAGTACAGTTAGTACGTCACTGTCACATTTTTAAACTCTGTGCTGGCTTTCCCAGTTTTTACTCTATTCTATTGTCTCAATCTGACGATTTACAAACACGGTTTAGCCACCTCATTAAGAGTACTTCAAAAAGTCTTAAACTATTTCCATACGGTAAGAAAAGTGGTCCAAGATAAATAAGACTTCGCCAAAGAGGAAAAATTTAAGCTTTATTAGTAGTCATGTCAAGTTGTTAGACTCATTGGTTCAGCACAAAAATCCAGTGTTTGACACCGTAACCACTTCAAACTTTACTCAAGCATGGCTTGTAGTCGGGGAAGCATAGTTTTAAGCTCTTAAACCGGAAGTTGACATTCTGTTTTGCTTCACATATGGCATTGCCCTCTCAGCTGTCTGTCCATCAGTCATCAAAAGCATTGCAAGAGATTACAATAACCCAAAGCTATTTTACACTCGATACGCCTACTTCAAGCTAGAATACGCCTGTGACTCGATGAAGCGTACCCAGGCGTATACTAACCTCATTCAACAAAAATGGCCTGCATACCCGGGGAAGCATAGTTTTAAGCTCTTAAACCGGAAGTTGACATTCTGTTTTGCTTCACATATGGCATTGCCCTCTCAGCTGTCTGTCCATCAGTCATCAAAAGCATTGCAAGAGATTACAATAACCCAAAGCTATTTTACACTCGATACGCCTACTTCAAGCTAGAATACGCCTGTCACTCGATGAAGCGTACCCAGGCGTATACTAACCTCATTCAACAAAAATGGCCTGCATACCCGGGGAAGCATAGTTTTAAGCTCTTAAACCGGAAGTTGACCCCATTGTTGTTCATGTCATCCATAGACTTTTTACTAAGCTAAAATGTAGATTGGGTTACACTAGAAGTACTATATACCTTAGCGTTCTAATACTTACATCCATAGATGAACGTTTTCTATGAAAATAAATGAAAAAAAATAATAATATGTCCTATTTAGAACATAATATATAATGTAATATAATATAATTAAGTGTACATATAAGACATAGTGAACGTCTACAATACAATAAAAATTCTTGTGTACTTTGATAGGCGGCCATTCATCAACTCTTGCCATTCATTTGCATTGTAATTAGATTTTTGTCAAGTTAATAAAAGAAAAAAAGACTGACTGAGCATCAAATTAATAAATGATCCTTAAATATTTCTTATTAGAAATTCATTTTTAAGTTCTTAGCGACATGCAGTGTGAATTTCAAATCCCTTGGACTACAAAATCTGCGGACAAATTCAACAGCGAGTCAGACTTTTTGTAATTATAGTCCTTTAAAATTTAGACAGGACAAATTCGTCGGAACAAGCAGGCACCCTAGCGGAAGAACGTCCTGTGGGTACATTTATAAATAAATATTTGAAGGACAGGGTTACTCAGGTCGATCAATAGTACTGTTATTAATTCAGTTAACTTTGATGTGTTTTAAAAATCGATCTTACCAATGACATCGTTCATGAAAACTCAATAAGAAAACATTACAAAGAGATTAGAATTAGCAAATTATAGGACTGTGTCATGAAAAAAATGAAGGATGGATGCATTCAAAATCTCACTTTCAGTATACGACCAAAAAGGGATGTACATAATTGTGATAAATTAACTCATTCATACCGTATTTGGAATATACATTCATACAATATAGACATTAAGGCCAATAACCTCAACAATTCGCCCGCAGAATTGACACCTTCCCGGCTATGGAGAAGGAGGGTAAGCTTTGGGAGATCCGACACGTTGTTACTCCTCCAGGCGTATCATCCCGTTCCATAGCTGAAAGAGAGCTTGAGAGCCACAGACAATCAGGACACGAGAGGGGACAACTCCCAAGAAATGACTAAAAATTTGCAAAAAAAGATCACGTGGCCACTTCCGTTACGATCTTCGAGGAGGGGTGATGCTTGATAGTGAACTTGCTGATGGATTTTTGTATTCAGATAATTTCTTGTTCTTGTATAGTCGGAATTTTAAGACCACTGCTGCGTTAACTGATATTATCAGGACTTAAATATTTATTATTTACTAACAATGAGATGTGAAACTGTAGTGGATACACGTTTTTAGAAATTTTTGGACGAATGTGAGATGAAAATTCACAGAGAAAAGACAGTCTTCCAAGATGCCACTGGAAGAAAACACGACAAGCACAATAGCATAAAAATGTAATACATGGAATGAAGTATAGGAATGGATCATTTATTAATTTGATGCTCAATCATCCTTTTTTTCTTTAATTAATTTGACAAAAATCTAATTACAATGCAAATGAATGGAAAGAGATCATGAATGACCGCCTATCAAAGTACACAAGAATGCTTTTTGTTGTATTGTAGACGTTCACTGATCTCTCAACAATGAGCCAATTGTCGTATATTACAGCTGCAATTGTTCTAAATAGGACTTATTATTATTTTTTTTCATTTATTTTCATAGAAAACGTTCATCTATGGATGTAAGTATTAGAACGCGATGGTGCATGGTACTTTTAGTGTAGGTGATTATATACAGTTTAGCTTAGTAAAAATTCTATGGATGGAAGACACGAACAATAATGGTATCAACTTCCGATTTAAGAGCTTAAAACTATGCTTCCCCGGGTATGCAGGCCATTTCTGTTGAATGAGGTTAGTATACGCCTGGGTACGCTTCATGACTGATGGAGAGACAGCTGAGAGGGCAATGCCATCGAAAATTCTTTATTCCTTCAGAAGAAAAATTACAATTGGCTTCCCCAAAGGTCAAGTAGAGTAATACATCCGGTTCGTAGCTAATCGCTCCAGATTGTATGTGCGAAGCAAAAAGGAATGTCATTGGCTTTTTCCATTATTGTTTCCAGGCCCTAAGTGAAAGGCTTTACTTTCAGTCAGGTATAAAGGGAATCCAGGAATGGGGAAAAAAAGAACGGTATTGGTGTATTCCACAAAACCTCGTATTGTGCTAATTAAATATTTTTTAAAATAAGGCATTTTTTTTTTTTAACTTCATTTATTGATACACACCTGTGACTAGGGTCAAAACCAGCGAAAGTGCTTTAAATATGACAAAATGTCATGAAGGCAGAGTACTCCCCCGTATTGTTCAGGTTGAATTTAAATATATTTTATTGTTATTAATTTAGAATATCTCAATTCTAACCTCTTCTTAGTCGTTGTTGAATGCTACCAGGTTTAGGCAGTCATTGTAAAGGGTGTCCCAGAATTAACGCAAGATTTGAATTTGACGCCATTTGTGCAGTAAAGTGCTGGCAACCCTAAAAAAAAAAACAATTTGACAGCTGACAGCTTAGGGTTAGTAAAAATGGAGCGTTACACGATAGAACAACGTGTCTTTATTGTTGAACATTATCTCAAAAATAATGAAAGTTTGGCGGCCGCAGATTAAAAATATCATACAAAATGTGGTCAGAATAGTGTTTTGACTTCATCAACTGTGAAGAGATTAATTGAATCATTTAGGGAGACCGGATCAGATGGAGACACTAAACACACTGGTCGTTCAAATGTCAAGCAGTGACTTACTGGTGCTCGATATCGCGACATGATAACACAGTTCTTTGTGCCGAAATTGGTTGATATTGATGTAGGCAATATGTAGTTTCAACAAGATGGTGCCACATGCCGTACATGCCATAAAACAATTCAAATACTGCACGAGACATTTCCAGGTCGTGTACTCTCTCGTTTAGGTGATCAGAATTGGCCCCCTAGATCGTGTGATTTAACACCTTCAGATTTCTTTTTATGGGGTTATTTGAGGTCAAAGGTGAATGTCAACAAGCCCACATCCACACGTGGAATCAAAGAGGAAATTCAACGCTGCATCACCGAAATTCAACCACATTTATGCCAAATGGTCATGGAAAATTTCGACAAAATAGTGCGTATGTGCCAGCAAAGTCGTGGAGGCCATTTGCCCGATGTGTAATTCCATAAATAACCCTATCCTATTTACTTTATAATTCAATAAAAAAATAACAATAAAAATACTAAAAACTGTAATCATATCTTGCGTAAATTCTGGGACACCCTTTGTCACTAGGTTTGGTTGTCGTGCAGTTTGTCGTGAAAGTTTCTGTGTAATCTTCTAATGGAGCTGTGCATGTGAGGAATTATTAAGTCTGTGTGAGTGGTATGAGGATATACGTATCCATAAACATCTTAAAGATTAAAAATAAATTAGTTTATATCTTCCTTCATCACTAATAGTTTTCGTTTTGTGTGTGTTCGAATGAAATTCGTGCCGTTTTATACCTGGACAAAGCAATAAACAAAAAACAGCTGCGCAATCGCGTTGAGCTGCCTTGGCAACAATTGAGATTCTTGATCAGAATTAAAACATTTATTGGGTGTTTAAAAAAAAACTTATTGCTTATTGTTGAAAGTGACTATTTTCCCAGTGTTGCTCTGTTAAGGTTATGAAAAGTTTGATCGAAAGTGTTTTAACTAAATCTCAAAGCTTGGAGAAAATAACTTCTACACATTATGAAAAAAAATACTAGATGACTTTGCTAAAATGCACCCATTTGTATTTTTTTCAATCGTATGAAATAAAAATAAAAAGTTTTTAACGAAGTGTGATGAATGGTGACTAGAGAAATATATATGGTGATCGAAAATTTACTCAAATTATTCATACAGGAATATCCGACAGTCGACCGGAACTTAAGAACAACAAACAAATCTAAAAGACTTAATTGATATTTAGTGACTAATCATCAGAAAAAATGTCGTGTACTGTAGAAATGGGTTATACGAATTATTTCGAAAGTTGTGGGGGGGGGGTCCAGAATCGGACACATTTAGTTTTTAGTTGCAAATGAGGCGGAGACAGGACATGTTTTTAATAAGAGCAACACTGTTCATTAAAAAAAAAACAATTTATTATTGACAGTTTATTAAAATTCTTCGTGAGTGGCCAAAGTTTCTCTAAACTAAAAAAATAAATAAAATTAATTCGTAAAATTAAAATATCAACTTATTTTTTTGTAGGAAACACGGGAAGAAAAAAAAGACCTGCAATTAAAAGACTAATTTCAAGTGGTTTTTAAAAATAAAATTAATATCTTTATGTATCTTCTTCCTAATTGATACATTAGGCATACCACTTTTTACTAAATTATTGTTGCTACATTTAATATTACAAGTAGTCTATGGACTTTAAGGAAATAGCTAGAACATGTCATAATTCCAGGATGGCGTTGTATAGATAAATAAAGATTTGACAAGCATTTTTATAAACTATTACATTAAGAAATGATTTTTTTTTTGGGGGGGGGGATGCTTTTGTTAGCCGGTAAATTAGTCATAGCATAGATTTAGGCCTGATAAATATCCTTACCTTTTATGGTACGTATCTGATTGTTCGAACGATCCACAGACGGAGAGACGTCTCGAAGGAAGGGTCGTATGAAACTGAAGAGTGGTGGGACTGGCAAGGCTGTACAACGGAACCGCCAATTGGGAAAGAGCGCATGCGCCAACCAGTATACCATTCATTAACTATCTGCGCCTATTTTCCACTCCGCTGTCTCCATTCACCAAGGTACTTCTCTTAAAGAACACACTTGAAAAATTTATTAAAATGACACCAAAAAAAACCTGTTTTTTTACTTTCTCAATACAAGTGGGTCATTCCATTAAAATTCATGAATCTTCTACACAGTGGCGTAACTATATCATCTGGGGCCCGTGGCAAATTCCTTTAATGGGGGCCCTATCATTAAGCTTTATTTTACTTACGAGTAGTTTAGTTACCCACAACCAATAACAATTTTCAATTGAAAAGAACATGGGTTTATACATTTACAATAAAATAACAATTTAATTTCAACAAGATATTTATTAAGAAAAATCCACTTGGGCCGGGGCCCTCTTGGGTCCGTGGCATTTTGCCAGCTCTGCCACCCTGTAGTTACGCCTCTGCTTCTACATTGCATTCCTCGTCAAACCGGAGAGTCAGCAGTTGACGATCATCTGTAAATTTAAATATAAAAATATCAATATAAATAGTAGCTTTAAATGTAGGAGATGGAAGGATTTATTATACGATAAAGAACAGAACAAACCAAAAATAATTAGATGAGACCACACTCTAAGAAAAAAAAAAAAAAAAAATTTGCACTAACAAAATTAAACCAATGTACAAATTGATTGAGTTAATTAGGTTTAGCATTCGTCGTGGGTTTTTTTTTGTTGTTTTTTTAATTTTCTAAAAACAATTACCAAGCAGTCAATCCATTTTGTAGGATTTGTCTTTTCAAATCAAATTGAAAAGTATTGACAATATTGTAGTTTCTAATTATTATTACTTTTTTTCTTTTCGGAAAAAATACTACAGTAATGTTCGTGTGATTATATTTCAATGCTCAATGATCATATATATATATGAAAATAAACACATAAAGATAATTATAAAAAATGCTATGATAAATAGGATGTTAAGTAAACAATGGAAAAAGTAATTCAATCTTTATTTATTAACGTAATCTGAACATTTCAATGATTTATTTACATGAATATAACTCATTCTTATTTATAAAAGTGATGAATAAATGATAATAATTATATATAAATATATATGATAATGGATCATCATCATCATACCAATCTACATTTACTTCACGGAGTAAATATATAATACTTCTGAAATTTCATGAAGAATCAGTATGAATTAAAAAGTATTAATTGTAATTACACACATATGAATTTCTAATTAAATGAACTAACTGTTATAAGATTTGAATAAAGGTGAATGATCCATGATGAAGTATCTCATTAAATAAATTGACACGCAGCGCTATCTATTGGCAAATAGTAGGAACTAAACAGAAATATTTGGCATTTTTATTGCACCGTAGCGCATTCTGTCGAGGGCTAAGAGAACTAACTGGTACTAGACCAGCTGGTCTTCCCCATTAGAAACTTTTTATTTAGTATCAGGTCTTCAGGATCCCGCAGGATCTCATGTCTTAGTCAGTACTCCTGTTTGGAGAAGTTAGCTCCAGTGGGATCCTGAAGACCTGGTACTAAATACAAATTCTTCGGTAGACCGATCTTCGAGTCGTTGCAATACATGACAAACCCAGTATTTAGCACGATAACCCCTGATCCGTTCCCCTATCGATGGCAGAACGCAGTCGAAGCAGGAACGCTTTAGGAACGCTAAAATTTGCAGGGCCACGGCAACCGTCGTCCGCGAGGGAGAGGTCTCTCCCAAGGAGGTGCTAGTTTTAGCGAGACAAAGGCAGGGATTCCCATTAGGAAGGTGTGAGGCCTGACAATCGCCGGACTAGAAAATAGCCAGGTTAGGATAGAGAGATGCAGAGGTTTTTCATAAAGAAGCAGTCATGTTTTCAGAGTTCCAGCGGGAGCAACGAGCCAGTGATTAGGTGCCAGGAGAGAATGAATTACAGGGCCTAGGGGGCCACCTTAAGTATTATTGCCGGCAATTATTGCCCTTATCCAATAGAGGTCGAGATTGGTGTAACCAATGGGATTCGACCTCTTTGTTCTCTGGGAGGCTGGCAAGGGTTGCTTAGGGTCTGCGGTCGGTCCCCTCATGTGTTGGGGTACCTGTGACTGACAGCTGGTGACCCATCTCATGTGACCACTTGGCCCCCGCATTTTATTGCTTAGCACATTTATAATGATTTATATTTTGTTCATGTTATTTACATTTGTTTATATACAATAGAGTATAGGGTGATTTATCTTATGTAGTTAGCGGTCGCTACAGCATATATTATGCAGAAAAAGGAGTCGTCAACAACCAATGTATAATATTGTTTATAATTTGTTTTAAAAATGTTTAAAATATGTGGTTGAGGGGAAAAAAAAGACCGACCTGGCCAGGACCAGTTAGTTCCCTTAGTGCTCAACAAAATGTGCCACGGTGCAATAATAATGCCAAATATTGTTGTTTAGTCCCTACTATCGGCCTACAGGTAGCGCTTCATGTCAATTTATTTAATAACTTGTACTTAGTTCTCCCACCACTCAATAGATAGCGCCACGTTGCAATAAAAAGGCAGAGTATTGTTGTTTAGTTCCTACTATTGGCCAACGGGTAGCGCTGGTTGTCAATTTATTCAATTAAATACTTCCCTTTCACTCTAAAATCTCTAACTTTTTTAAGGTGAGCCCCATCACCTTGTAATGTATTTATGTATTTTCCTTTCAACTTCAATATTATATATGTAACCCAACCTCCTTCAAATGCATCTGCGCATAGCAGAATGAGAAGAAAAATTTGTTAGTTCTTGTTCATATTTTCACATTGTAAAATTCAAAGGGGTTAAGGGGGAAAAAAAAAATCTGTCTCTCTCTCTATCTCTCTCTCTGTTGACACCCTGAACTGAAGCTAATTATTTTTCTCTCTCAACAGATTGGCAAGGCACTCAATTTCTTTAATTTCTTTTTTTAATTAGTTCCAAATTTTAGCTAATAGATCTGGCTGCGCATCAATTATTTACATGAAATAATCTTAGCTGATTTTTCCATAGAATAATCTAATTTCATAATTATATTTTAGAAGTGATCCATTTCTTTGAAATCCATATCTGTGTCTGTTTGTATAGTGAATTATTTTAATGAATGTAAATGGATGTATGAATACGAATGTATTCTACCGCAATTCTGGAATGCTTCGGAGTGATTTACAGTCCAACATACTATATTTATACCATGGCACACATACAACTTACAATCTATGTTTATGCCCGAAGTTATTAATCGCCGGCTTTAGATAACTCGATCAATTTCAGGGACATAGTTATGGTTGGAGTGCTGTGCTGGATGAAACCTTGGGCAAGATGGACCCCCTGCTAAATTATGGGTACATGTGATTAACCCAACCCTAGGGTCAGGCCTTTGGCCATAACTTGGCTCATTTGAAGATGCAACCTTTAAGGCAACTGGCCCCTGCCTATACTCCAGTATATTCTATTATGTAAAAACTGCTTACGTAGAGCTATAGGAAATATACAATATATCTATATAAAGTATAAATAGGAAAAGACTTTATTTTAATTGCCGAGTGATTATTTAACTTTAACATTAAACCCTAATTTAGAGATATCTTATTTGATAAACAGAAGCAACTGCACCCTAGAATTATGTGGTATTATTAAATAAAAAATTTCTCACATATTTCCTAGCACATGACTGATAAAGATGATCAAGAAATTTTTATTCCTTACCCTGCTAGAGCTAATACAGGATGGATCTGTTCACATAAATTTAAGAAGTCCTAATTAGTAGTAAGGGTCCATGAAAAGTATGAAAAGGTACTAAATTAACTAACTCTTAAATAAAAGAAAATCGAGCCCATTTTAGGTTTTAGGAGGTCAATATTCGACGATAAACAGAAAAACAGTTAGTACCGTCGCACTGCACATAATAAGGAATAATAATATCTATAAATAAAAATATTAAACACAATTCCTAAACTAGAGATTTCCTATCAATTATTAAATAGAGAAATTCCTAACAATGAGAGTTGTTTTAATCACCCAGGTGCTCCTGTGTGAGGAAAACTCACCCCTGAGGAGTGAGCTGTCATATTAAATGGTGTTAAAAATCAGGACCTTATAGGCAAGTGGAGGATTTTTTGTAACTTAATTAACTGTTTAATTGCTCATCCTAAGGTACAAGTTTAATTAATAATTTGTATTTATAAAAGTCTTAATTTTTGTTAAAATTTCACAATAGGTTATTCATTGAATATTATTGAATAAACCATGCAGTGTGATTAATAAGTTGGCATATGTTAGTACCACTATGGTAGTTATTCTCAATTCACAGGTTTAGCGCTACCTGTTGACGACTTTATCAACTAATACGTCCCGAAGTGGAACTGTTTTCGGAGTCGTTCTCAAGCCGGAATGGAACTGGTGGAACAGTGCACCCCATAGTCCCGAATATAATTTGGTATTCTGTACTCTTAATTGTTTTTGAAAAATGTTTTTCTTTTTTAACCCTTTTAAAATGTTTTAATCTTTTTTACTGAAACTTTTATATATTTTATTGCATTCAGCATTTCATTTCTATTCAGGACTACTGTTACTCTTTTAAACGATTTAATCATTGGGAAATTTTTATAGAAGCATTTTGATAGTGTGGCCTCTTAAATGTACCCCCCCCCCGAACCTCCGTTTATTAAACATTTTTACAATATATGATCAAAATACAATGAGCAAGATTAATAATATAATAACTCCTCGTGCTGCATACTTAAATGCATTTGAAGGAGGGTAGATTTACAAATACAACA
Source organism: Acanthosoma haemorrhoidale (assembly GCA_930367205.1). Taxonomy (NCBI): domain Eukaryota; kingdom Metazoa; phylum Arthropoda; class Insecta; order Hemiptera; family Acanthosomatidae; genus Acanthosoma; species Acanthosoma haemorrhoidale. Next base: position 187,857,207 of record OV884011.1, read on the forward strand.
TTTCTTTTTACAGTGAAAAGATCAATATACAAATATTCAGGACTAGGTGATGGGGTTCACCTTCGGATTATAAATGTAATTATATATGATGGGTAGTTAATAAATTGCCCCATCGAGTATTCATTGCGAGAGTTTAACCGAAAAACATTCTTATTCCGAAGGTCCTCATTCAAGGCAAGATAGTTCAGTTGATAGAGACACCGACTAGATATTGAGGAGGTCCCGGGTTTGAGTCACGATCTGAACAGTTATTTTTTTCGGCTCTTAATCGCCAATATTTTATAATTATTTTGGTTGTTCAAAAAATCATAAAAGTTAGCAAAACGCGACGATCCTTCGAATCGACTTTTGACTGTATCGGTTATGTTAATGTGAACATTCAACATTGAATGTCAGCAAAGAAATGTCAGGTGAATTGGATAGACCTTTAGTCAACCTATCTATCCTCTCTGCCACACAGACCACAACAGTCTCACTTTCACAAGACATTGACATAACTGAGAAATCGCCATCGTTTTATGATATTTCGTAATTTAATGCCTAGAAATATGAGTAAACCGAATACTAGAATGGTGTGTGAAGGTAGATTTTTTTTTCTTAACCGTGTTAAGTGAAGTAATGGGAGCTTATATTGTACCAAAGAGGCTCACTTTGGTCGTGATTAGAACCGATGCAAAAGAAAACAGGACCGGGTACACAAGCTGCTCTCATCAGTGCTAAATTTTCTTTGATTAACCAATAAAATTGGATAAAAATCAGAAGTTTGTGCGAAGGGAACTAAAGCGAAGATCTGGAAATGGAGCTAAGTTGCTATTAGTTGGCGTTATACATAAAGGGTTATAAGAAAATCCCAAAGTTAGGTGATACCGCATCACTACTCACTATGCCACTGAGCTGTATGCTCCAATATAATATTTGTTAACACTTATTATCTTTTTAATAATGTTTTGAACAAAAACGCGAAGAGCCCCTCTCATATCGTCTCATGACCGCGTGGAGATCTATTTTTTTTATTTTCTAATAATGATCCGAACCAGTGGAATTAATAATTATTATTATTAACACAATTGTTTATCTTATCTTTTCAGCTGAAGTTTCATTATAGCTATATGAACGTGTGTACTGTGATGGTAGAGACCTCTTTGGTTCTGTGCGACAAAGACCACTCATTTGTGAAAGATTTGTTTTTGTTTTAAAATTTATTTTTTCCCTTTTCATTTCCTTTATCTTGTTCTCCTTCGTTTAGAAAACGATATTTTCGTTTTATTTTTAATAATAATCTAAAAATCATCCCTTATCATTTTTTTTTTTTGTTATCACTTCAAGTCTTCGAGATGCTTAGATTACTTTTTGTTGAGTCACCTCTCCTGTCACCTTTCCCACCACTCAATTAGTGCGTGAATATACTTTTTTTTTATGTAATCACCTGTTGATTTATACATCCGTAGTTTTAACTGCAACAGTCAGTTTGCAAAGGACAGTATTCAGTGATGTCAGCTTCAAATCAGGAGATTGAAATCCCTGTGCCATGGGGTAAAATATCAGGTGAGGGTGATAAAGTAATTTATAAATTACTGGGCATCAGAAGGATTGTCATATTAAATGTAATTTGACATTGTCGAATGGAATAATAACAGAACTTATGGGAGCGCCCGATATTTTCTGAGCAATGAACCATACCTCAAATTGAAAGGCATCCTAAAAATATCTCAAAAGATAGGGTTTGAATATGGGATTATTGTACTTGAAACATCTTGGGGAAAAAATAAAAATAAATCCAGATCGGATGAGAGAACACCATTTATCATCGGAAACTATAAAGTGCGATTTTTGCAGCTAAGCATGCTTAAGCAACATGCAATACGACTTCCTCATTTTAGCTCCCATGGAAAGTAATAGAAGAGCCATATGCCGCAAATGGGATTGGAAAGAGTTGCGTATCGTTTGTAACAAGTGGGTTAGGTGGAAATGGGGTGTACTTGACAAAAAAAATTCCTCTGTATCTTTCGGGTTGCACCTCAAACCCCTTCTACCTTTTAGGGTATGTAATAGGATGGCGAATATCCCTATTGCTCAGCTCTATAGCGCCATTTTTAGTTTCTTCACTTACACCCCTTTGTTTCAGATGCAATGAAATTGAATTAAAGATAAATAAATTAACTAGTTGTCTTAATTCTTTAAATTGAGGCAATTAGTTTGCTTTAGCTCAGAAAAAATAAATAATTTTACTACAGGTTTTCTTCATCTGTCTGGTATTATATTTCAGTATTCATGGTCAATTTTTCTTTTCTATATAAATCTTAAATGACATATAACTGGAAGCACATTCTCTTGTGCTAAGAAATTTGTAATTCAGATTTGCAAGAATATTTGTTATATTGCGGTAAGCTTTCAATCTCCCTGAAACAAATGTAGTAGACTCTCCCATACACGGGCTAATATTGGCTATTTAAGTTATAATGTTCCCAAAAAAAGTTCACAGAATATTGACGAGTTCAACTTTTATTAACATTAACTACATAACATCATTTTACATTGAAAAATTTTATGAATTAGCTAGTTTAAATTTTTGGTCTTGTTAACAAGTGTGAAGTAATACTATAATCTCGCATATATAAGTGACAGTTTTTGTAGCAAGAATTGTATAATTTTGGAGTGGGATTTTAATCATTCAATTGCCAGATCTATTTTTTGAAATGGAAAAGATGTTAGTAAAGCAGTAGACAGTAGTCTACATCCTGCCTCGATCAAATGACAATAGTAAATTTAATTCTAGTGTTAATTTTTTCTTCTTGTGGGTTGTTACCGATGAATCGAAAGGTACTTCTCTTTGTTTTTCCATAATAGATATTTCTGTATAGGAGCGCTTTCAGCAGCCGATGCTGCCATTAATCAAGTTCTAATTATGATGTCTTTTATTTTATTATTGTTAGTTTTGAAGTATTTTAAATAAAATAATATCGATCATTAATTTAAAAATCATTACAGTAAATATTAATTTAATGTCTTATTTTCTGTGTTAAGATTAACTTTTTTTTTTTTTAAGGTAAAACCTGGGGGAAAGAATCTTATTCTCCCATTTTGGTTTTACATGGGATCCTGGACAACTGTGGAAGCTTCGACCGTCTAATCCCACTCCTCCCGAACAGTTTTTATTACGTCTGCATAGATTTACCAGGTCACGGGAGGTCTTCTCATTTCCCGTCGGGCATACCTCTGGAGTTTATGAATTACGTCTACTCTGTAAAGCTGGTAATAGATTACCTCAAATGGGAAAAATTTATAATCATGGGCCACAGCTTGGGGGCTCAGATCACAGGGTTTTTCTGCTCGTTGTATCCTGAAATGTTGGAGAGGGTCATTCTCATTGATGGGGTTTCTCCGCGAGTCATCAATGTCCAGAGGAGTCTCTCCCACCTGAAGGGCACCTACAATAGGCTGCAAGCGCAGGAAAAAACATTGTCTTTGAGGAAACCACCGTCTTACACTTATGATGAAGCCTTGAAAAGGATAATCAGCAGCAGAAAAACTTTTTTGACAAATGAAGCAGCTGAAATTCTGATCAAAAGAGCTGTAGTCCCTTCAGATGATGGATACAAATTTTCGATTGATCAGCGGTTGAAGCTATCCTTGCGCCCGATGCTAACGATGAAGCAGATGAAGAGTATCTTAGATCACATGACGTGTAGATCTCTTATGATAATCGCGAAAGACACTTATAAACTGCTAGATTCCGTTTCTGACGAGCTCTACCATGAAAGACTTCGCGCGTTTTTCATAAATAAAGTTAATTTTAGCTTCTTTATCGTTGAAGGCAATCATGACGTCCATTTGAACTATCCAGAAAGGTTAGCTCCTACCATAATCCCGTTTCTTTTAGAACCAAATAAAAGCTCTCTGTGATAGCACACTTTGTATCATGCAAGAACCAAATATTTAACTGTTAATGTTAACTATTTATAGTTATTTTAAATATATATATATTTTTTATTGTTGTTGGATATTGTTAAAGAAGTATTTTTATGTGGTGGAAGACCTCTCCAAACTCAGAGAAAAAAATCAGTGTATGTATCATTGATAATTACTTTAGTTATAACATATGTAGTATATATACTATTTTTATAATACATATTTTATTTCTATGTAGTTTATTTTTGTCTCAAGACATGTACCAAACCCAACACTAAAAAATTTCTCTGCCAAGCGTCTAACTATGATAATGGAAAAACACCAAATTTGATATTATAAAAAAGTTATGCATAAGTGATGTATTTAATATTTAAAAAATCATCAAAGATATTAGAATAATACCTACAATTTAAAATTCTTCCAATATATAGGTCATCAGACTTGAATTTGTTCACATTTCATTTGTTGAAAATCATCATGAACTGATACCAGCATAATTATAATATGCTTATTATATTATATATAATTATAATAACCTGTTATTAATATATTAAATTAAGCATTGATCTTGAAATATCTTCTTTAGATCTTTGGAAGAACTTGAAATCACTAAAATATCATTTATTCTATGATAAAGTTAATTAGAAAATGTTCTATTTTAATTTACAAGTTTACTTTCAGTTGTCGTCTTTACTTTTTTATAAATATGTCTTTTATTTAAGACGGGTTGGTTTACTTTATTAATTTTGTAATAATAATTAATTCAAATCTTTTAAAAGGGCAATTTTCTAGTTGCGGTTATACTGGTTCTTAGAAAAGCTATCATGACTAGCGGGTAAAGCTTTGATGCAAAATATTATCCCCCTTCGATCAAAAAAAAAGATTTTGATGACTATGTACTTTTATAGTCAACGTATTACGTATTAGTAATTAGGATATTGAGATATTTAATTTGCTACCCAACTCAACGTGGTAGTTAAATGTTTATTTTGTTATTACTAATTGGTTTATTGATATGGCCCTTCATTTATTTAATAGGGCTGGTTTTAGTTGAAATCGGGAACACAATTTTAATGACTGGTTTGTCATTACAAGACTGACTACTTGTAATTATAGTTTAAAAAACAAAAATTATACATTATTAAATAGGATGACGATATCTTTAATTTAATACCCAACTCAAAATTATAGAAAATACTTTGTTTTAATAACAACTAATTAATTATTTAATGATGCTTAATAGTTTTTTTTATGGTGATGGCTTTATTCTTACTTAGGTCTTATCAATATCAAGTGGGACCTTTATATAAAATCTTAATCTATCATTGTTTCGTATATTTTCTTATCATATTAAATTGGTTATCAAATTAACGATCTTGTTAGTCTGATAAATACTATGTTATATGTGTGCGAGTTTATTTACAAAAAGTCATTAAAATTGTAATATTTGCTATATTGAAGGACGTACAAGTAGATAATAATTTTTAAAATATTGAGCGTAATATTCTTTTGTATACCATTTTTTATTCACTCATCATTCGGACTCCATTAGTCTATTCCTATAGTCTATAGGACAAATGTTGTGTCGTTCATAATTAAAACAATTTTAAAAAAGATAAATAAATAATATTTCCTGGCTTGGAAATATTAGTGATAATGGAGTCTGAAAGGTCGAAACAAATATGATCAAATAAATTTTTTTTATACAGATGGATATTATGTACAATTTAAAAAAAAAAATTATTTTCATTAAAATTGTTTTAACAACCTCCACAAAACACTTCACTGTACAATGCATCAAATTTTTACTTGGATTTTTTTCCCCGGTAATGAACGGTTCTTTTTCATTTATTAACATTATGAAAATCTGACCAACATAACGTAATGAAGCCAACGTTCTAAATAATATTAAGATTCTAATCAGTCAGAACAGCTAGTAGCAGCTTTGCCTACGATCAATTAGTATATTCACATTAGACTAAATCATCGGTTAAAATTAACAGTTAGCATAAGCGAGAAACATTTAAATTGAGAACTTTTATATTATAAGAGGATTTCCAAGGGAAGATCATGTGCAGTCGCTTCATCTATCAATTTCATAATCGGCTCATGGACCATCTGTTCGTAGTAAGGATCGCTACGCATATCGACTGTTTTGACTTTTTTCGACTCCACCAATTTCTCGTACTTCCTTTCCACCATTGCAAGAAGAGTGTTAGCGGCTTTGAACAGATCATCGGTACTTATCTTAAAACATAAAATTATAAAAATCAGTTTAAAAAGTAGGGATATAAAACGTGTTAGGTCAGCACTAAATGCTTAGGAACCTTTTTTATTTTTTAATTTAACAACAAGCTAACAATTTAATGAAAATGTTAGTATATCATAATTTGTAAAAAGCAGATTTGGATTACAGCAAGAATAATTCATACCGAAAAAATTTAATCTCTACAAGCTTGAAACCCGTCAAAAAAAATTGTTTCATCACTATTAAATAATAGCTCTTGAGAATGGTAGATGGCAACAATTTTCACTCATTTATTATTCTCCTTATGAGTTGTTCTATTTTCTAGGGTAGTGAAAGAATAAGCGAATACAAAGTTTTACAATCGAACATTCGTCCCGTTTTTGAGAAAATTTGTGTGTAAAAATTACATCTTCATCCAAGAATCCTCTCTCTACCATTAGGTTCATTTTCTTATCAAATTAGAAACAATCACATTCTTGTCTTTTTGCAGGAAACAAACAATTCTTTCTGGCTACCTCCAGCAATGGTTAAATAGAAATTTGACTTGAAACAGAAAGCCGTGCAGGATAAAGTTGCGAATTTCATATTAATAAAGAAAAATTCCATTTAATCATTTTTGCTGGTATAGCTATTTTTTTAGTACTGTTATGGACGGTTAGATGAAGCTTAAACAAAAATTTTATGCCTGTTGTATATGAGCAAGATGTGTGGGTACTTTTAATTTTTTTGGTAATTTGCAACTTATTATACTTTATTGAATTAAAAAATAAAGTTATATATTTAACGCCTTAACATTTATTTTCTATTACTATAATTATTATTTGTTATCTGAAACTAGGAGTTTTTGGGTTTGAATCCTGGCCCTTTCTAATAATTATAAAATAAGTTAAGTTACATATCATCACTAATAATTATCAATATAGCAATAATATCTGTATTGTTATGGTACTATGTCTGTACTTAAGAATAAACAATAACTTTTTTATGCATGTCGGGTCGCCCCAAGGGGGGAGGACGCCAGCTGCAGGCTAGGGTCTCAACGACCCGGCCGCTGTCCAGCGAACGTCAAGAAAGAGATAAAATGGGTGGACCTGTGGTCTTTGACCTATGCTGGCGGCCTAGTCAGCGGGCAGATTTATTCATGTTGATCTGACTCCATAAGATCTTAGGAAGGTGTGCCCCGAAAGTGCACTATGTTCAGGAGAAGAGGAACAGGGTAGGTATTGTAGGTAGTTTCTGTGGTCTTAGAATTCGACTTGTACTCAACGAATCCACACTCGGTATCTAAGGGTAGGCAAAAACCGTCCGGATCTCAAAGGGGAGAGAGGCAGACTGGATCGCTGGCGGAGACGCTACTAGGTAAAGTTCGTAGGGCCCCAGGTGACCGTTGTCTGCAAGGAAGAAATCTCTTCCAAGGAGGTGCTAGTTTTAGCAAGACGAAGGCAGTGAATCCCACTAGGAAGGTATGGGGTCTGACAACGCCGGACTAAAACATAGCGAGGTTATGAAAGAGAGATGCAGAGGTAGTCGAATAAGACAGCCATGGTTCGAGTAGAGCAGCAAGCACCAGTGCAGAGAGAGAGAGAGAGAGAGCAGGGGGGTTCTTCATGGGGTCATGAGTCTGGGAAAAATCCCCAAATCTGGCCCTTATATAGGAAAGTCAGAGGCGGGGGTTGCCCCGTCCGCCCCTAGTGGGCTGTTTTGTACACTAGTTTCCCCCTCACTTAACTGACACCTTTTGAAGGTTTTTATTATTAAAACATGCAAACATAGGTGCATATTTTCTAGGCCAAGAAGAGAGGAACTATTTAATTGTGGTGAAGAAGTTGACACAACAATACAGTTATATAAAATAAACAATTCAGTAATCATAGTAATTTTAAAATGAATATAGAGATAGGTGCAATAAAAAAAAAAAAAAAGGAAACATACGTACAAAGGATTTGTACAGGTAAAAAGAATGTTCATCAACACATATACAACATATTTAAACCGGCCTGTCAATAGGCCACACACCAACGGATTTTTCTGACAGCCCATAGATTTTTCTAGGAAATACGGTAAAGCCCATGGGCCTTACCTGTACGCTAGTGGTGAACAACGTTAGAGGCAGTTATCTGTAATGGATGTGAGGGGGGAGGAGGACTGGAGTCAATTCACCATACACGCACGGTTGGACTGACAGTCCTGGCCTGCTGATATCCTGCCTGACACTGCGTATATATGTAATTTTCCCCTCCTTGAAGTTTTCCCAGTTTCTTTAAAAACAAACAAATTTGTCTTTATTTATTTATTCTTCATTATTTTTAGGTCCATATTTATATTTAGAAAATCTTAGTTTATATTTAATATTTTGTGGGACCAATAATGTTTTAATTATAAACGACATCTAACATTTTAATTATCTTTAAATTTATCTATTTATTTATAATTTATAAAGAAGTAACATCTAACATATTTTTTTTTAAATTTAATACTGTATAATATTTATTGTCTAAATGATGATTTATTAATGTATTTATTTACGGTACTGGAATGCTAGCAAATACTGATTTCTTTCAATTGAGTTTTTTTTTTTTAAGCCTTTTTCTTTTATATATATTAGACATAATTGAGTTTCTTAATTTGTTCCATTGTCCCAAAATTAATATATATTTCTAATTTTAACACTTAATATAATATAATTAAATGAAATAGGTATTAATAGAACCACTTTTTTTTTTTTGCTTTGATCCTTTTCTTTTTGTCCATATATCAGAAATCTATTCCACAATATGAAACAAATTAAAAGTTCACTGACCATAATGCAGTTATCTACAACACTGAAACCGTGGCATGTCTGGACTTTCCAACGTGCATAAAAGTACCGGGCCTGCGGATCTACTCAGAAAAATCGGGAGATTTACTCCATACACGGAAGGGCCTAAATCGCTAGTGGATTTTAATAAGCACATATGAAATACTGGCCAACAACAGGCCGAGAATATCTGCGGATCTGGGTCATCAGAAAAATCCGTTCGGCTAGCTATTATTGGTACTTACAAACAATTTAAACAATCCAGGATTCCTAATATGCATTTCTCTGTAGCTCATCTGATTCAGAACAATGTTTTGGACAAAACGTAGCTGTTCGTCATCAATCGCCTGTAATAAGAAAACATGTCATATACTGAAAATGGCAGAGAGCATCTGTTGAAAGTTCTTACCTGATTAAATACAATCATTTACCGGGAGATGTTTTGAAAAAAACATTGTTATTTATACCCTTGAAAGATTTATATATTTCAATCTACAAAGTTCTTTGTTTTATGAAAAGTTCTTTTTATGTAATAAAGCTCACACTGCCAAAACAGTTTTTGTTATTACCATAAAAAAACTATACAAATTTAATTGAATGTCAACCCCAAGGGTTATTGATGCCCGAAATTGAATGTTTAATATTAAATTTTCTATTACCGGTTAAATTTTATTTTCATTGAAATGAATTCAATGCAAACGCTAATATTTCCAGAGAAATAAATGGTTTTTCCAAAAATATTTAAAGAGAATTTGTATAAGATTGAAATATATTACAAGTATTCTAGCTAATTTTTCCACTTTCACAAACCTTAACATTTGAGAATTGAAAAAGGGTATGGTATTTTGGTGATTTTATAAAACACAAATTGACTTGTATGGCAATGTTACCATCTCCATCAGTGTAATGATATATATATATATGGTAACCTTAAATAAAAAATTCAAAGGGTGATTCTTCAAACAATTAAGGGTTTCAATGGTCATGAAAAAAAATTTATTGACAGTTTTAATATGGTAGTTTCGAAACCCCAACATATAATGCATATTATCAATCAGTATATCAGGAAATTTAATTTGATACGAAAGGAATTTTTTTTTTAGTTAGAGTAAATGATTAATTTAAAAGCGTCCCTACATCATTTTGTTAAAGTTTCTTTTGTTTATTGTACCTCTTGGACATCAAGTAAAATTTTGAGCAATTACTCTTTTGATGACAGGTCATTGAAATAAACGTAGATTGCTTTTTTTTTTAAAAAAACAAACATATTGTCTTAAAATACGCTGAGAAGGTTGGTAAAGAATATTGGTTTTATCAAATAACAAATACTGTGTTGTGTGTGAGGGAAGGAAAAAGTTTACTGACATTGTTGCCACCATAAACAAAATTAAGTAAATGACAATTATAGTTATTAAACAAAGAAAAAAAAATCACTTTTAATTTAATATTCAATACACATTCAATGACTTTTTGTAATTATAAAAAGTCAAAACATTAGGGTTTTTAAGGAAATCGTACAAAAAATATGAAATTATTGAAATAATCATTACGTTTATAATTTTGACAAGCCTGACAGTGAACTAAAAATATTTTTTTGTGCGTTACCTTACACTTACAAAAAGTCAAAAAAATTATAGAATGAAACTATCAATGTCAATTTATAATTTTGCCTACGAGATTTCAACAATAAACGAACTTGAAACCTGATTTATTAGAAAACAAGTCGTCCAACAGCAGATCTTCATCTGACAACCACTAATGACAAATTTGACTAAATAATAAGCAACACTCCTGATGTTGAGGAACCGGTGGAACACGTATGGAAAAATTGATAAGCTTTATATTTCTAAAAAATGATAATACTTACAGAACTTTTTTTTGAGCTTGTATTAGACTGAAAAACAGAAAAGAAAATGGATTAATAAAATATGGAATATTTTATAAATTAAATTATATATTTATAAAGTAACCTAACTTACACTACTTTTCAGTGAGCAATAAAAAGCTAAAAAAACAAAATGAAGTTATTTTAGTGGGTAAAAAAACAACTATTTGACTCGATTTTTGGAGCAACTTACTTTACAGATGTGGTAATATACTTGTTTTAACCTCTTAATTCCATTGAAGCTCTTTTGATCATGGTGCTGAGGAGATAGGCTAAATAATTAACAGGTATTCTCCAATACTGACTAAGATTGGTTCCGTAGCTTCCAATTGTTAGCCAATTAAAAAATAAAATTACAGGGTCACTGCTCAAGCACGACTTCTTGATCTCTCTTAAGGTGCTGTATCCACTGAGCTGTCTCTACCGAGCACGATCCTAGAAGCTATCATATCTCTCTTAAACCACCAAAAACATCGTAGGAGCGAAGTTCTCCAAAGGAGACTACCATGAAGTCCTTTAAGTTTTGCAAGAGATAGTTTGCCTTTTATAGTAAACTAAAGGACTACGAGGGTGGTCTGAAAAGTTTCCGACCCAACAAAGATACAAGACGTTTTTTCCAGAATTTTTTTTTTATTTTTCAACATAGTCTCCTTGTCACTTTACACACTTCTCCCAGCGATGCTCCCATCTCTGTAACCCGACCAAATAGTACTCGGCGTTTTTCTCTGCAAAATAATCGTTCACGAAGGTGATTGCCTCTTCATTTGACGAAAATCTCTGTCCTCCAAGCGCAATTTTTAGATGAGGGAACAAAAAGAAGTCGCTTGGGGCTAGATCTGGCGAGTAAGGCGGATGGACAAGCAGTTCAAACCGTAATTCATGGATTTTCGCCATGGCAACCGCTGAGGTGTGAGACGGAGCGTTGCCTTGGTGAAACAGGATTTTATTTTTCTGCAAATGTGGCCGTTTTTCCGCAAGTTCTGCCTTCAGCTTGTCAAGTAATGATGCGTAGTATGCTCCTGTAATGGTTTTTCATTTTTGAAGATAATCGATTAAAATAACTCCATGACTATCCCAAAAAACAGTTTTTGCTTTTTTTGGAGCCGTTTCCCCCTTTGCAGTCCACTGTTTGGACTGTATTTTTGTTTCGGGCTGTTATTTAATTAATGAAAATTAATCGGCGCCAAAACTCGGATTTATTGCGCCTGAACTGCGCCAACAGAGCGTTGGAAATGTTCATTCAAACAAGTTTTTGGTTCCAACGTGAGCAAACGCGGCACCCAACACGCGGACAGCTTTCTCATCTCTAAATGCTGATTTAATATGTGACAAACACGTTCATAACCTCTGCTATCTCTCTCACTTTAATTCGGCGGTCGTCTAGCACCATTTGGTGAACTTTGGCGATGTTTTCGTCGGTAGTTGCAGTTTTTGGACGTCCCGAACGTTCATCGTCTCCCAAGCTCTTACGACCACGTTTAAATTCAGCTGCCCAAAATTTCACTATGGTAAATGATTGTGCAGAGTCCCCATACACAGAATCCAACTCATCTTTGATTTGCGTAGGCGTATTGCCTTTCAAAAACAAATATTTAATGACAGCTGGATACTCGATTTTGACCATTTTCATAAAAACACTCACATCGACTCACTCAAACGACTGTTACACAACAACTGCGCGTCCAAAATGGCTGAAACTTTGGTGAGTAACTGTCAACAAATGACAACGAAATTCACTAGCTTTTATTTACGACTGCTGCTATCTCCATGTTGAGCTCGGAAACTTTTCAGACCACCCTGCTACAACAATGTAATCTCATTTGAAAGACTCCGTTAAAGCGATGTTTTTCTTAGTTTTACGAGAGAATAGCAAAAGAAATTTGATGTTAACTAGGCTTGTGTTCCATAGGGATAGCTCTGTGGACAGAGCACCTGACGGGAAATCAGGACGTCCTGGGTTCAAGCCATGGCCCCTGCATTATATCTTTTAATTGGATAATAATTATTAAAACAATAGGGTGACTGATGTTTTACTCCCAGGTTAAAAATTTGTAAATGCAGTTATAGCGGCTTCTAAACATCAGGTGATGCTGCCTTTAAGAGAGAAACCCTTTAGGCCTTCTTCTGTATGTGCACCATTAAAATTAGATAAGTGTTTATTAAAACTACTATTGCTATTTTTATTTTATTATGTTTCTTCAAAATCATTAAAGGGACTTACTACCGTTGATGTTGAGTCATCAACACTAGAATTCACATCACTGCCCCAAACAAATGATGGGCGACCACACCAGTCTGTTTTTATCCCACTTCTCAGACAATGAGGAAAATATCCTCCATAAGCTCTAAAAAAATAAGCAAACATATTGAAAAATTTACTTTTTTATTTATTATAATTTGTATTTAGAGGGCTGTGACCTTTACAAATAGACCCTAGTTTTACAGATATAACATCAAAACATTCATACTATCAAATACGTTGAAATTTACAAATAATATGAGAAAATTTTACCACTACCTTTCATTAAACACTATGTATAATAATGATCATATAAAGCTAAAAAGTAATGATACAAAGACTTGACTGGACTATTTCTTTTTAAAATGTAATCTTTGAAAAAAAAAAAAAAAAATATATAAGTTTCTTACTCGTCCAATATTATATTTTTTTCTGCACTATTTTTTGAAAGACGTCCAAGCTTCTTTTTCTGTTTCTAAAAATAAATGTACCAAAATTAATTTATAGATTTATAAAATATCTAACACGCCAATATTTGCATTTGCAGTGTTGAAAAAAAAGATTAAGGGCATCAAGACATTTAATTTGATATCCAACTCAGCATAATAACAATATATTAATTTTTCATTCCGACTAATAATTAATTCATCATTTTATTAGAGGTGGCTACATTTTTTGAATATAAAATGGAACATGTTTGTAAACTATCATGCAGGGAAGAGCTGACAGTTGCTCAAGTGGGAAAAAGTAAGTTGCTGATTTAAAAAAAAAAACCGTAAAACCGGTTTAGGGTTTCTAACGGAAAAAAAAAACCACATCATACATAAATAATTCATTATTAATACCTTACTCTTCACTGTAGTTAACATTCTACTACACTTCTTCGTATGTGCTATTCTTTTTCTGCGCTTTGGCGGAAACTTTCTAAATGCGAACAGAGAAATATTCGAAAGATTATTCATAAATCTTCAATGTGTTTAGTTATTGCCAGACAAAAGAATATACTAATGCTATCTTGATTATATTTTATTTTTATGTTAGCTTTATGAATCGCATTGCTTGATATAAATGATTTTTCCTTTGTTTGTAATAAAATACCATCTTGTGCATTAGACTATCTTTTTTCTCCATCATTTTGGCTATGTTTAATCTGAAATTTTTGATTAGTTTCCTTGATTATTCTGATTCAATAATAGGCTTGCCATAGGTCCGAATCAAAGCAAATGTTTCATACTGGATGACCAAAGAAACGTTTTTAGAAAACATTTTTTTTTAAATTTCATGGCTATAATGGTACAGTGGTCGGATTTAGGGAATGGTTACAATTTATCACAAAGAATCGACCATTAGATTTTTTATTTTTATTTTGTAGTATTATTAAATTTATTATTGGTTTTTTCATTTTATCATTTTGAGGAGAAGGGTTGATATATTGAGGGCTTGCCCTCAGATTAGCAATATTGATGTATCAGATGAAATTCTTTTATAAGAAAACTTGTCTAAAAGGGCAGCTCTTTCACATCCTGACTTCAACATCTACAAGATTCGTTTCGTTTCTTATTTTTTCCTTCTTTTTTTATGACACTTCAAGATATATCTATCTGCCCAAGTAACAATGCTATAGAATTTAATGAAATAATTTAATTGAAAATGAAAACAGCAGAATTATGTACGATTCTGGATTGTTGGTTTTCTTAATAAGAATAATTATGTATTATATCATTATAAAGGGTGCCACAGAATTAACGCAAGATTTGATTTAAATAGAAAATAGGTAGCGTCACTAGTAGAGAATAATTAAAACAAATATATTTATATATAAATAAAATACTAACCTTCTTCCTACACTTGAAAATGTGCTAATAGTGTTGTCGTTATGGCCATCCTTTTTAGTCTATTAAAAACAATTTTTAATAATGCCTTGTATTTATATCAAATATAGTTTATATTAATTTTGAAAACAAGGTACAAATATATAAATCTTTGAACCCCAAAGGATTTCTCTCAATCAACTAATTATATTTGTAATAATACATTATATAACTGGTTTTGTATTATTACATGTGGCTGCAGTTTTGTTTGCTGATGACTTCTTATTTAGGACAATTTTTGGGTTATTCGGGGGCTATTGTTTGCGAACCAAATAGACAGAATGGCAAGGATTAGATTGTGTTAAATAATTTCTAATTTGATGGTTAATCGGGTGGTGCAAGAAGAGGTACCATCTTCTCCCTTACCTGAAGTAGCTTCTAGTACTTATCCAGTAAGTAATGTGAAATACAAATTAGTAGTAGTGTTATAGCTTGTGAAGCTTCGTATTAAATGGATTACTATTCACAACACCCTCATTTATCTCTGAACTTCCCTTGGTAACATAAGGTATGTTTCCTTAATGTACCTAGTCCAGTCGCAAGATATAGTTTCACATAAATCTTTTTTTTTTTTATTGAAATAAAATGACACTACCCTATTCCAGTGTTATTGTATTTATTGTTTAGGTTTCTTTCACTCATTCATACAATATAAATACAAATACACAAAGGCAAGAAACCTCCCGACAACCATGATTGCCAGTGTCACCTCCCTCTCATTAGAAAGAGGAAGCAGGGCCATGAACCCTCACGCTCCTTCGTCAGCAGTATCACGGGATACAAACCATTTGAAGGAAATCACTTAACTATTTTCACATTATTTTAAAAATTAACGAAGGTAATCTTCAATATCAACAAGTTTAATTTCTAGAAAAACACGTACCTCTCCTTGTTTAGAAGTATTTGACATTTCTGTAGTTGTACTTGTTCTTTCCTTAACTGAGACAGAATAAAATTGTTCATATTAGTTCATAATACAGTTCTCAGGTTTATTGATAAAAACCACCACATCTTCAGAAATTACTAGACATACTAGAAGTAAATTAACATTAATATTACAGAGGAGTAATTTAAAACACGGCCACATTCCGGTTTTATCCCGTCTTTCCCATGGAAGAAGTACCATAAATGACCTTTTGAAGCCCCAAATCCTTAGTCACCTAAACAAAAAGATTCAGGTTTCCTTAAATATATACATTTACAATTCCACCTTGTAATTTTATTTGGTTTGGAAATCGTCATTGCCATTGAATTAATGGTTTTGAGTCTTCCGTTAATTAACTATCTCGTAAACCTGTCGTCATATCAGTGTTCTACCATCCTTTCCAAGATTCTAATTCTAAAAGCGTCATTTGTGTTTTTGATTCGCCTTCCTTTAACGTATCAATGTCGCTTCAGCCTTAAATATTGCGCAGTCTTTGCAGAATGTCAACATCTCTTCAGCCTTTGAAATCGATCACTATTGCACCGGTAAATTTCTTAACCAACGACGGATAAAAGTAAATAAACCCAAGCTACCATGTAGATCCTGTCCATCCGCCCCCCCCCCATAAACCCCTTTATTTATTAATATTTTTACAATTTACAATTTTCTCCTCTTACTGCATGCTCAGATGCATTCGAAGGAGGGTAGAATTACAACAATTTCTTTTTGAAGTTAACAGGTCAAAATACATATATACAAGACTAGGTGATGGGGCTCACCTTTGGTTTACAGTCCATTCGTTCGGTTAAGATCTCATCATACCTGAGTTCCCCCCCTCCCCGAAAAAAGAGTTACTCACAACCCACATACCAGACTCAAAAGACAAAACTCAACCAATGATCCAAGAATATTTACAGTGTTAAATATAACATCTAGACTTTTAATAGTAAACAGCAAAAGGATCACTTTAACAAACAATCCATGGATATGCGACTGCCAAACTAAACTTTTTATTGCCTACATTAAAACAAACTTTAAAAAGGTGAACAATTATTGTTTACAATCTTTATCTATTTTAATTTTATTATCTTCTGAGATTAAATTTCATATTTCTTTTGTAAAGCTGATGCTCGTGACATAAAATTAATTTATTATATTACAGATATCAGCCTTGGATAATATTATTATCCACAATTATTTTAATTTGGATAACGCCCGACGTTTTTGGAATATACCTTTGGGCTTGGGCTATTCAAGGTGGCCCAGCCTTACTTTGGGCAAAGGTCAACCTGCCTAGCTTACCGGATGCTCCATCTAAAACCAATCGGGGACTTAAGGATTAAGTTATAGGGGATGACATAACAGTAGAACATCCAAGTCCCTTCCAATCCAACAAAGTACAAATGACCATAGATACCTTATTACATCAACAACAAAACCCTTCACAGTGACATAATAACCGGAAAATATTGTTCAAGCACATTGAATGGGTAAATCGTGACTCAAAAAAAGTAATATTAAAAAAAAAAGTAACTAAGGAAAAATCCTTAGTTATTTTTGGATAGTTTTTGAGGTGTTATACATAAAGATGCCATAAATCGTATTTTTTTTTGCATTTAACCACGACCGTTTGTTGGCATTGTATGTTGGATTTCCCTTAAGATCCCCAATTTATACTATTTACCTCAGTGCTACACTGATATAGATTAACAATTGTAAAAGTACCAATATTCTTCTACTCCATTGAGATATTGCTTCAATGTTTAACGAAATAACACAAAATACTCTTACTTGAACTGTTAACTTTGAACTTAGTCCTGTATATGGTCGATGCTTGGAACCGATGTAGGCATCTTTCAGTGAGGATCTGTTCCTGGTTGGGCAGCATGACGATCAAGGTAGGGTTGAAGCCCTTCCATAGCAGCTCCAGGGCTGCAGTCATCCCCAACAACGCTAACAGGACCCTGTTCTTGTCCTCCAGTTCGACAGAAGCTGCAACAGATACCAAGGATATCACATCAGCGGTTGGTACTAACCAATGCCACAGCGTAAGTCCAAGTAAGTGGAGACCAATCGACAAGATCTCGCCAACAAGACTTACTTTCTTTTCATAAGGTTTCAACATCATAAGTAGTTTAAGTAACTATCTCACAAAAACGAAAACTCAAAAAAAACTTTATTAATAAAAAGCTCACAATAATTGGTTAGTTTAAAGTTAAAGACTATTGATACAGGATAGGTGACTGAGTGAAGTGGCAGTTAAAGGTTTATGACTTGTGAGGGGTTATGAAATGATCCGAAGTCTATAGTTCAACTTAGCTTATACTTATACAGCTTGAATTAGCTGATACACAAGTGGCTTGTTTATTCCTTATAAGGTATTCCTTCGAGAGCAGGACCGAGTTAGACACAGGAGGTCAAGGTGGCTTGTTTGTTCTTTAGGAAGTACCCGCATGGTCAGGGTTAGGCTTCTTCTACCCCAAGAATCAGGGGGTCTTAGCAATTTCCTCTGGTCATCTCTTATGTCATATCTTGAAGTGTTCAAAATATCACTAACCGCTAACTCAAGCGGTACGGTGCAGTTTTGCCGATGGGGAGTTTATTGCCCAATACATTTGGAGTGGTTTTAAGTGCGTACTTCCGTAGAAACATTTTAACCAGAGAGGACATTCAAAGAGTCATTTAGAAGAGTAGCGATAGAGTTAATTCGTTTTTCATCTTTATCGGTCGATATATCGGACGTTCTACGATAGCGAAAGTGAAAATATTTCTATCCATCAGAAATGCTAAAGGTATATCCAACAACACCCCGGCTTTAAATGTTTATGTTTTAGTCTAATATAACAATATATATATATTATATCTTATGTATATATGTAAGACAATTATTGAAGGTGGAGTGAATAAACTGAAATAAGTTTCTCTGTAAATAAAGAAAGCAATTTTATTCACTATATTTTATATTATAACAATTATTTACACAATCTTACCTGTAAGGAAAGAAATGACAATTACAGTTTATAATTATCACTTCTCAATTCGCACTCTAATAACAACTTTAATTACTTAATGTAACCTTTCTCTTTTGTCTCACTTTTGTGTGAATCTTGCTGATAGCTCCATCTAGTGGTGGTCAGTACAAGCAGCGCGGCGAATTGAAACTAAAGAAAGTATACTGCCTTTAAATCTCCCCTCCCTAAGGTGAAAATTCTTGCAATTTTCAGTCTGGTAATATCGGAAGTAGTTTTGTTATGTGAGAGAATCCAGTTTCTTTGTTTACAGGTAAGATTGTGTAAATAATATGAATAATTGTTATAATATAAAATATAGTGAATAAAATTGCTTGCTTTGTTTACAGAGAAACTGATTTCAGTTTATTCACCCCACCTTCAATAATTGTCTTGCAAAACGACAATTACAGTTTATAATTACCACTACTTTAATTACAACTTTAATTACTTAATGTAACCTTTCTCTATCGTCTCACTTTTGTGTGAATCTTGCTGATAGCTCCATCTAGTGGTGGAGTAGAAGCAGCGTGGCAAATTAAAATTAAAGAAAGTATACTTTTTTTACATATATATGAACAGTCTGTCATATTATATTATATATATGAGTATATGTGGGCGTGGGAGAGTGGACCAATAAGCTGAACCGTATATTCAAGAATACGTGACTAGCGTCTCATCGCGACCGCACCCTCAAACTAAGATGGTCTGTTTGAAGGCCCAGTGGATTCATTCTGCGGTGGACACTCAGGGTGTACAAACTGTTGTCGAGGGAGCCCGCCTTCTTGCGGTACTAATATACGCTACTGTTTATAGTTCATTAAATAGTTATCTCAATCATTCCAAATAGTGTTTCTGTCATGAATCCTTACCCGGCTATTTCTGACACCCCATTCACCCAGATATATATATATATATATATAACTTATGATAGACTGAGAATCAGAGATTAAAAAGGGGAAGAGGTAATGACTGACACGAGAGCTAGGTTGAGAATGGTCTTTATTTATCATGTACATCTATTTATAGTCTCGCTGATCCTCTGAGGGGATTAGCTGGGGAGGCTTACCTATGTTATCTCCTCATAGCCGCCTCTCCAGCTAACTCCCCCCTTCCAGCTAACTCCCCCCTTCCAGCTTCTTATAGGAATAAGAACTCTAACATCAGATAAGTTACATTTCATATAAGACAACACAATGAAAATTTCATACAAAAGTAAGACAATAAAAATCTCATACACTAAAATAAACAATAGAAATCTCATACACAAAAATCCAGAGTTTCCGACCTTGTACATCTTGTAAGGCGGATGGTTTGTACTCTTGGTTAACATAAAATTAAGTTTTGGTTTTATTCATACATAATACTTACATACTAGAAAAATACATATGTAACATAGCTTAACCACGCTCTTTCGAGCCACATGGTGTGTCGGGTGGAGCGCCGCCCCCCGTTGTCCGCCGAGCCACAGGTGACGGTACACGTAGTTCCTCTACGTGAACGGTGCGCGACCGGAAGGGGTGTTTCGCGTCTCGTATGGTGTAGAGGTTGTGCTCTCTAATTGCTATTACGACGTACGGTCCCTCGTACCTCGCGTCCCCCTTTTTCCGGGCCGTCCTTAGCCTGCGAAATACTATGGCTCCCAGCGCAATCGAGCCAGCGCTAACTATGCCAGGTCTGTTATTGGCCTTATCTACGCGGGTCTGTTTCTCTCTAATCACCCGATCGCGGACCTTCCCCCACGTCGCCCGGCGTTCGCTGCGCGTCTCCCTTAACCACCCCTTTAAATCTGAGTTGTGCGCCGTTATCAAATCCCCCCTATCCCGCCGTTTCTGCCCGAATATTATTTCCACCGGGGACAGACCCGTCGCCGCATGGATGGTATGGTTATATGCCACAATTTCGCGTGGCATCGCCTCGTAGGAATCTAGCTGCCGATCGAGCTTAAAGAGACGGAGGTGTTCCCCTAGCGTACTGTGGAGCCGCTCCACCGCGCCCCTCCCCTTGATGTGGTGGGGGGTGTTCCGACGCCAGTCGATCCCCAGCTCCCCGCTCTGATCCCTGATCCACTGGTTATCAAATTCCCTACCCGAATCCGATATTATTTTGTCAGGGACCCCGTAGCAACCACACCATTGGAGGACCCCCCCCTATACTTCCCTCGGCGTCTTGGCCTCGACCGGGTACGCCATGGCAATCTTGCTGAACGTATCCAGTATCGTTAGCCACGACTGTCCTTCGTTGCTATACAGATCAGTCTGAATGATCCTAAGCGGTTCATCCGCCGTTTCTGTGACCACTTGTTCCGCCGCTGGGGGTCGCCTATCATACTTTGCCCTCTGGCAAGCGTCGCATTTCGATATGACCTCCCTGACCGTTCGCCCCATACTCGCCCAGAAGTACATTCGTTTTAACGCCCGGAGTGTCTCCTCTATTCCCCGGTGGTTGGTCTTACCGGTGTGGTGGTCTTACTAGCCTGTCTTGCATTTCCCCGTCCACGACCGTCTCTACCTGTCTGAGGCATCTGACCAGCGCGTAACCCAATCCTACCCGCTCTTGTCTCCACAGCCGTTTGATCTTATCGGCCAGTATCCGGTTGCCGATAAAAATGTGGCAATCCTGTCCCGGCTTCGCACACTCTCTAATGACCCGTTCTAGAACCGCGTCGTCGACAGTGGCTTGTGCCCTAATAGTCACCGTGGACAGTCCCGCGTACTCGCTTGCCCTCGTCTCGACACCCGGGTCCCGTTTAGATATGAGAATTACCTGCCTCTTTTTGTCATTGATTATCTCATCAATCTCCGGTAGGTCCGTAGGTCGTTCGGGAGGAGTCTCCGCCTGTTCCCTGTCTCCACGAACTAAGGGAATTTCCGGCCCGCTCTCTGCCCACTCGCGAAGGTACCGCACCGCAAACGGTTCTTTCTGGCTTACTTCCTCGTCTACCGCGTTCACCACTAGTTCTCGTGAGAGCCAGTCCGCGACCGCGTTCTCGGCCCCCTTCTTGTGTGCAATTTTAAAATTATACGCAGCGAGTCGCTCTTTCCACCTCGCTACTCGTGCAGAAGATTCTTTGAGCTTCCCTAAGTAACAGAGGGGTTTGTGGTCGGTGTAGAGCTCGAACTCCCTACCGTACACGTAGGGTCGGAAATGTTCCACCGCCCACACCACCGCCAACAGCTCGCGTTCGATAGCACTGTACAGTTTCTCGGCTTCATTTAGCTGTCGTCCCGCGTACGCGATGGGTTTCTCCCCCCCCCCCCCCCCCCGGTGTCTTGTGACAGGACCGCCCCTATGGCACTCGCGCTAGCATCCGTTGTAATACGGAATGTTTTCCCAAAATCGGGGAACATCAACAACGGCCTTGTGGTGAGGACATCTCGGCATTTTCCGATGCTTCTAATTTGTTCCGGTCCCAACCGAAAACTCCTTCCCTTCCTTAAAAGTTCGGTTAATGGGCTGGTGAGTTCCGCTATGCCTGAGATGAACTTCCTATAGTAGTTTATCATACCGAGGAACCTACGTATTCCCCGAACATTCACAGGCAACGGCGCTTCGCGTATAGCTCTCACCCTCTCTTCATCCGGCTGTACCCCGTCCCGTGAGACCGTGTACCCCAAAAAGCGTATCTCGCTCAGCCCAAATCTCGATTTTTCACGCGACAGCTTAAGTCCGAACTCCCGTACTCTGGCGAGGACTCGACGCAGGTGCTGCACATGTTCCTGTTCAGTCTTACTGAATACTATCAGGTCGTCCATATACACCTGTGAGAAGTCCTCGCCCAGCCCCCTTTGGAGTTCGTCCATAAGACGCTGGAAAGTTAACGGTGCCCCCTTTAGACCGAAGGGCATTCTTACAAACTCATAATGCCCCCGCTCCCAAGAGAACGCCGTCTTCCCAACGTCCTCGTCTGCCATCCTAACCTGAATATACCCGCTCTTGAGGTCCAGCGTGCTGAACACCGTCGCTCCCGACAGGCGATCGAGTATGTCCTCGATCCTCGGGAGGGGGTATCTCTCGTCTACCGTGACTTCATTAAGCTTCCGGTAGTCCACCACCACCCTATACTGTTTCTCGTTACCCTCACTCTTTTTCTCCACCACCCACAAAGGACTATTGTAGGGCGAGTTACTCGGACGTATAATGCCCTGTCTCAGTAGGTCATCGAGCTGCCCTCAGATGATCTCCCTCATCGATTGTGGGTACCTACGCTCTTTAACGTATACGGGGTTTTCCGACTTTACAGGAATGCGGTGCTGTGTTTTCCCCGTAGTCGGCAGTATATCGGATTCCCGGTGGAATAAGTCCTCGTTAGTGGCTACCAGCTGTTCTACCGCGTCGCGCGCACACCCGGCCGCTCCGATTCTCACCCCCCCTCCCCGTCGTTCCGTGATGATTTCGTACCTACGGCCCCCCAATTTGCACTCCCATTTCCGACACCGGACCTTCAATTTCATCCCCACCCTCTGTAATATGTCACACCCCACTATTAGGTCGTAATTCTCGGCCAACGTTTTCATAATGTGCGCCGTGACCTTCTCTTCGCGCCCAGCGATCTTGCGAAGGCTCAATTGTGCTTCCCCGCCCGTTCCACACCTTCCGCTTACTGTGGTTATAGCGCACTTACACTGTTTCCGACTGTCCCAGATTCCCAGTTCCCTCGCCCCTCTTTCGCTTACCAGCGAGTGGGTGCTCCCCGTATCGATTAAGAACCGAATTCCGGACGCCCCCCCCCCTCGCCACGGGCAACCTAAATCCCTTTTTTCCCTTTTCGCCGTTGTTTACTTCCAATACGCACACCCGGTTGCCCCCCCCCAAATCGCACCCTCATTCGTCCCGCCTATTTCCCCTTACCACCTCGGCTCCCGAGGGCCCCCCTTTCCACGGGTCCCCCCCACTTACCTCGTGTCTCAACGTCGGGGCGCTGCGCTCCGACCGACCGCTTTCGTCTCCTGAAGACTCTCCGCTTGAGTAGGGGGTCGCGGCTCGGCCAGCTTGTCTCCGTGGGGTCCACTCCTGCTGGTTCACCTCCATGGGTTCCGGCCGGAATCCCCTCCTGTCGCCTCGGGTATTACGTCTAGGGCAATTCCTGGCCATATGCCCTTGTCTCCCGCATTCGAAGCATTTTACCTGGCCGCACTGAGCCGCTACGTGTCCCGGACGATTGCATTCGAAGCACCTTCCTTCCTGCTTCCTCCTCCTCTCGTCTTGTCCTCTGCCGGTCCGCCTTTCCATTCCCCGGCTGTGTCCACTCTGTCTTGGCGGGCTCCTTCTGTACGTGACTCTCTTCCAACTCACGTCTCGTTCGTATCCCGCGCCTTCCTCCTCCCTGGCGCTGGCGTCCACCATCTCCTGGGCACACTCCAGGAACGTGCGTTCTCTCGGGAATCCCTCCTTTTTTCCCGTCTCCTTTGCCAACTGAACTTTCAATATAGTCAATAGGAACGCCATCCGTGCCTCCACCTCAGGCGCGCTTACCGACTCCCTCATCTTCTCTGTGATGTTGTTATACTTCGCTAGGAGATTTCCGGCGTAGTGTCCATTTGTCTGGTGGGACTTCTTGATCTCCCGGAACATCTTAAAAATGTCCTCCTCAGGTGTCCACCGTCCCCCTCCGAACGCCTTCTTCAGTCGTTCCTTTATGGCCATCCATGGGGTCTCCTCGTCCGCCTGGATCATGTTTAGGATGCTCCTCTTCACCCTGCACACTAGAGCTGCCCTCAACGACTCGGCATCCCCTTCGGTGATGAGATCCTCTGCTCGCTTGCACTCTATCCGTACCATTACCCTGTCCCCTCCCTTCAGGAAGTGGTTCAGCTCTCCTGTCTCACCGGAAAACCTCTCTAGATCGGAGATTGCTGTCCTCACATCTTGTGCTGTGATCGCCTGGATCTTCATCCATGCCATGGTGTTGGCATGAGCGGCCGCTATGGTCGATTGAGGAAGTTGCGGTATGTCCGCTGCTGCGTTGAGCACCGCTGGCCTGAGCACTCCCTCCGGCATTCCGTAATCGAGAGAGAAACAACTCACGAACCGATAACTCTACGGCACGATAACACTTCCCGGGTTTCGGCACCACTTATGATAGACTGAGAATCAGAGATTAAAAAGGGGAAGAGGTAATGACTGACACGAGAGCTAGGTTGAGAATGGTCTTTATTTATCATGTACATCTATTTATAGTCTCGCTGATCCTCTGAGGGGATTAGCTGGGAAGGCTTACCTATGTTATCTCCTCATAGCCGCCTCTCCAGCTAACTTATATATATATATATATATATATATATATATATATTGGCATACTAATGAGGTAACTGTTTTTTTCAGAATAGTCTGTAAATATTTTTAAATAGCGTTTTGTAATTCTCTTAGGTAAAGTACAATAAAGTTATTAGTGTGATCCATGAGGTATGGTACACCCTACAACTCAGTAGCAGGATGGCAAGTTGGTAAAAATCAACACTTCTGAAACCGTTGGAGGACAAGTGCCAATGAAAGATGCGAACGTATTTAACATTATTATACATTTCTGGCATACTAACTTACCAATACCGTACATGTGTCCGAACCTTCGCTGAACAACGATAAAACCTCCTTCTTTGTCTATCCTGTTGAATTTTTTCACCGATACATGCTTCATTCTCCTGTTTGTCACTTCATATTTTGCTTTAGGACGCGTTGTTATCATCTGGACTTGTTTACACTGCGAAAATGACAAATATATCACAAGGTGGACAAATTCGGTGGAGTTTTTCTAACTTTAAACACTTATCAAGTCACAGTTTAGAAGCTGTTTTAGATTTAAAGTTCTGATTTTCCTCCCTCGGTTCATTATCACCTCAAGATATTTCAAAATATAGTTTTGGGAACTAGTAATACCAAGGACGTATATATAATATATATATAAAAGGTTTGGCATTTTTTTATTTGCGTTTATTTAAGACAAATGTTTTGTTTGCTTATGTTTTTTACTATATATTTTATTAATTCATTTTTTCCCTACTAAACAAGGATAACTTCATAGTAAAATGAAACATTGGCAATAAATACGCGTGTACTTGAGTACTATCATGCATGTATATTCTTCTGAAAACCTTATATTTCCCGACGGCCAATAGATACCACCGTTAAACTATCCAACCATTCTTTCTGTCTGATTCCCCAGCGAACAACTCCTGGTTTCCTCCCTCAGTTTCCCTTCCTTTGACTATCTAAACCTTTGCGGGTCTTTCGGGAGGACTGGGGAACAGCATGGAGCAAGCCATGAAGAGTTTTTTCCCCCTCCATATCTTTCTTTAAATCACCTTGTTATTATAAATAATGGAAATCAGTATAGATTCTATATAAATGAATCTATTTACAATATGTCATTGTATGCCCTGTAGTTTGGCTACATTTTATACAATTTTTAATAATTTGGCATTGCGATTTGTGATTGTTACAAAAGTACAATGTGCATTATACATTCATAGTCTAAACATGTTTTAAAGTGACGGGACTCACACCTTATGAATCATAGATTTAAAACTAACTTACATCTAACAAACAAAGTCTTAACCTAATTTTCCCCGACAGTCTGTTGCCATCGATGCGGGGAATGGTGGTAGGGGTCATAGTGTTAAACACTGGGTTTGTTAGGTGTTGCAACGAGTCAACAAAGCACACCAGGCTACGGGTGCAGTTCGGAGTTCTTTAAACTCTCGAGAGAGTATGTCTGACCAATTTTCTCCTGATCCCATTCTGAAGTAGCTGTATTGTCAGTCAAGTGAGCATATGGCGGTGCACCGTACAGCAGAGCTGGCCGGTGGACACATTTGTATATCATTATAATAACAATTGTTCTCAACGGAGTCAACTTAAAAAAAAAAAATATTCGAGAGATCATAAGAATAACAATGTTATGAAACTGTAAGCTAGTTGCTATGTTAAAGTATGGTCTAGCAAGGAATGAATTGAACCTTCTGCCTTCATCGGGGCCCTAGACAGGTGTAAATACAAAGAATCCTTAAATACTATTTACAATCCAAAGATAAAGGTAAATTTAGGTCAAATGTTTTGACTTAAAAGTCAGCATGTTTTAGGTTTTATAACTCGCGGTGTAGCGTTTATTGTACATTACTCACGATGTGCGGATTCACCTTCTGGACCATATCGACGATGATCTGACGGGACGAACCGATGTCCCCTATAAGGACGATGAGCCCAGGGTGTTCCCCCGTCGCCTTGTCCCTCTCCCAGCCGACTGTCGGGTTCATGGTATGCCTGTAATAGAAGCGGCGGCTGTGCTGCCACATAAGATCTTGGAGTGGGTTGCTGCGGTAGTGGCTGATCGCGCTCACCTGCAAAAAGTATTGCCCATGGTTGATAATTACTCCACTGATCGGCTACGAATGTTGAGAATGAAAAAGGATACTTGTTCTAACATATAAAAGATGGAATCTGCTTGGATTGCATGTAGCAGAATGTACACAAGTATGTTAAAATGGAGCTTACCCTTTCCAAGGGGGATATTTCAACTCCATCGAGTCTTTCTATGCTCGGCACCAGGTATATGATGAGACTCTTAGCATCTGAGATAATGGTGTTGATTTGGTTGCCTGCGATTTTCAGATCTTTCACCACAGGTAACGTGTTCAGAGCATCAAATTCTACCATCCCACTAATATTGTTCCAAGATACGTCCAGCGTTGTTAAATTGTACATCTCCTGTAAATAATTTTTATTTTAGGTAACACACACACACAAAAAAACCGCTCTAGCTTGAGAATATAGAGCGAAGGACCAAGAAAAAATAGATTTAGTTTTTCCTGTTATCATATCTGTTTGGCAGGTTATCTTTGTTTTCAAACCATGCTTTAGTACCCAATGTCAGTATCTTTGGATTCACCCCGGGGTGCTCATTTAACCTAAAAGACAGTCTATTCACTAAAAGGCACAATACAGATAGTGGAAAGGGGCGCTCACAACCCCATGGTTTATATTTTCATAAATATTTACCAATATAATAATAACAGTTTCAATACAACAAATACAATTAACTGACAGTGTCGGGTTCGGGTTTATACCTGAGTACCCCCAAAGTGGGGAGGAGACTCCCGCCGCAGGCTAGGGTCGTAACAACCTCTTAACCACCGTCCGGCGAGCGCCCAGAAAGAGATAAGGCGGGCGGACCTGTGGTCTTTTACCCTGGCTGCCGGCCTAGTCGGCGGGCAGCATTAATTCGCTTTGATCTGACTCCATAAGATCTTTAGAAGGTGTGTGTGCCCCGACAAAGCACTATGTTCAGGAGAAGAGGTACAGGGTAGGTTTAAAGGTAGTTTATGTGGTCTTGGAATGACGACGAATTCACACTCGGTATCTAAGGGTAGGCGAAAACCGTCCGGATCTCAAAGGCGAGTGTGAACCGGAGAGAGGGAGACTGGATTCCCATGGGAGACACTGCTGGTAAAATTTGCAGGGCCACGGCAGCCGTCGTCCGTGAGGGAGAGGTCTCTCCCAAGGAGGTGCTAGTTTTAGCGAGACGAAGGCAGAAATTCCCACTAGGAAGGTGTGGGGTCTGACGACGCCGGACTAAACCATAGCGAGGTCAGGAAAGAGAGATGCAGAGGTAGTTGAATGAGAAGTCCATGGTTTTGAGTCGAGGAGCAGGCGCCAGTGTAGAGAGAGAGGAGGGAGTAGTGTTCCAAATGGTGGTCCGATTCGTTATGTTAATTTGGTCTGAGGCCGAAGCTTATATAGGAGACCAGCCAGTAGGGTGGGGGTAAGTCCCCACCTACGGCTGCTCCCCCATTACTTCAGTCCCTCCTCCCACTCTCACTGACGCTATAATCTTTATTAACATAATGAAAAATAGATACATATTTTCTGACATTCATTTGATGATATAGATACAAGGTCTGATACAAGAAGAGGGTGACTTATAATTATTTGTAATTAAAAGGTGGCCACAACATACAGGATGACTAGTAGTTATCCGGTATAGTTAATTAGAATATTTGTGATTTTCGTTGTAACTCTCGCTTACACTAAATTTTTAACGGCTATCGCAGTAGATATATTTTAATTGGAAGACACCAAGTTCTTCGACTCGATGAGGCACTGTCAGAATCCTCTTTACCGTGATATGCAACCCCCACCGCTACCAGCAAGATGGCAACACACTAGGTCTGGGAAAGTAGTCAAGATTACGGCCCTTGGCCAAGCAACAAGCCCCTGACGGGCACCCACCACTGCTGTCCAACTCAATGACCCTGCACTACCGACTCTGGGCTCACCCATCAGTGGACTCTCACCACTGTACCGAGATATCTACACCTCAGCCCAGGTCTACCAAACTCCTTAAATCCTTCACCCGTCCTTTAGGTCCTCCTAGTGTAAGGATCCCTTTCACTCCTATAAATTCCATATGCTTCCGCCATTCCCCTTTTCAAATTTTGAGAGCTTTGGGGGAGGGAAAAATCAAAAAAAAAAATCCGTCTTCATCAAGAAATATCTTATGAACAGTATGTATTGCTGCGATGAAGAAATATCTGTGGTTTCTTCTTCTATAAAACGGGATGCAACCGAAAATTGTAGCTATTTTTGTAAAAAAAAAAATTATAATCCAATTGTGGAAATATATTTAATTTTAAGGGATTTTAATTTATTACGCTATCGTTATTGGCCTTGCAATGTGTGTGAGTATTGGGTGCATGTAATATATTTCCTTTTTTCTATTCTTACTTTTCCGTAAATATATAAAAATTGACAACTCAACAGGCTAATCTATGGCCATTATCGTAGTGAATTAGTAAAACACGAAAAAACAAAAAATAAAGATTGCGCATGCAGAAATACTTATCCATCTTTAATTTAAGTGACCCTGGAATTTTCCTGATACAATAATTAGATAAACTCACAGCGAATATAGAGAGTGTCTGAAGTTGATTATAAGAAATGTTTATCGTCTCGAGGTTTTGTATCGCTTTTGGTCCCGGATCCTGCCAGGAACTTATACGATTGTAGGCAAAGTTGACTTCTCTCAGCAGCTTATTATTTAGGTCCTCAATAGATTCAAGGTCGTTATAGGAAAGGTTCAAGTATGAGAGGTATCTGAAAAAAAAAAAAATAGACAATTTCGTAATAATAGTATTGTCATCTTCACTAAACTGTATTTTGATTTCGTTGGGCTACTGGCTTAGGTCGATGAAAGAACGACAAATAATCTCACACCATTTTTCAAAATCTACCCCCCTCCTCTTTATTTTGTTATAAAAGCCTCATGTAGAAATACATAGTATATCGAAACATCGACGGTAAGTAAATTCTATGACAATATAATATCTGTCTTTTAGCAACATAAGCTGACAACCTAACCTATACATCTATTCCAATACCATTATTACTGGATGTTCTGCCAACTTCTTCACCACCAATAAATATAAAATGACTCTCTTCTCGGACCAGAAAACACCCGCCTACCTTTCCATATTTTATCAATAAATCTTCGACTTTTTTTTTCAGACAGTCAGGATCAGACACTTGAAGTGTACAGACTGCCCTCTCTCAAGGCATTGTCACGTGCTGCTCTGCTCGAACCATGGCTTTCTTATTTAATTACATCTAAACTTCTATATCTCCGGCATTGTCAGACCCCACGCCTTCTTAATGGGATTCTTTGGCTTCGTCTCGCTAATATTAGCACATCCTAGGAAGGGACCTCTTCCATATAGACGACCGTCGCTGGGGCTCTACAAAATGTACCTTGTAGCGTCTACCCCAGCGATCCAGTCTACCTCTTTACGGTACCCTCAGATACCGAGTGTGAATTCGTGGTCATTCCAAGACCACATAAACTACCTATAATACTTAACCTGTACCACTTCTCCTGAACATAGTGTACTGTCGGGGCACACCTTCTAAGATCTTATGGCGTCAGATCAATAAACAAATACTGCCCACCGACTAGGCCGCCAGAAAAGATCACAGCTTTAACCATATCTGTATCTGACGCCCACCGGACAGTGGTTGGGTCAATGAGAACTACCCCGGAGGGCGCCCCCCGACGCTGGATAATTACAAATGGAATATTTTCCTTTATTAGGGTGCTAAATTAAATATCTAAGAATATGCATTATGTTTTGAGATTTTAGTGCACTAGAATTACTGAGAATTGAACTTTCGCTGAAAATGGACTTTTAAGACTTTTACTAAGCCCAGAAGTTGGTGTGTAGTATTAATAGCATATTATTTATTAATTAATAAATAATTTACTGCAGATTTTAATACTCACTTCAGATCGCTCACCACGCTTAACTTGTTGATCTTATTGTGGGCCAAATCGAAATGTTTTATAGACCAACAATTGGAAAAGTCGGGAACCTCCGTTAATTCGTTAAAGGACATGTTCAGATAAGTCAGGAACCATATCTGCTCAGGTTTGCCAACTGACGAATCTGTGAGCTGGTTGTGAGATACATCCAAAACAACAAGATGGCTTATTTCCCACAGAGGAGACAGGTCTTCGATCTTGTTGTTGGACAAGTCGACATACTGAAGGTAAAGGTAGAACTTCAGAAGATCTATAGTCCTAAGTCCCTGAAACAAAAAAAAAAACAACAAAAAACAAACATAAGCATCACCATAAACTATTTTGTTTTTGTTTTTAAATAGGAGTGAAATATTAGCAGTGAATTTTTATAAATGAGTGAATGGACCAATCAATGGAAAAAAACCACTTTCTGCCAAGAATAACAAAAACGCTCAAATAAAAATGTGTCTAGCTGACAAAAGATATCAACTACACTGAAGTGATTAACTTGTAAATAATGACTGGTGACTTTAATGAACTGAGCAGCGTAATAATGAAACAACAATCATAAATGAACAGAAGTAACTGACCTTTCCTAACAGTCGTGCACGAGTGCGGTAAGGAAAAGGAACGTGATAGGTTGCCAGGATATATTACAGTAGGGAATGTATAACATTAATGAAAAATAAAAACAATAATACTAATGTTAAAACATGAATAGCAGTGAAGTATAATTAAGGATTTGGTTAAGTCTAGAAAGATTGGGAAAGTTCCCAAACAACGGATATCGATGGGAATAGAATCACAAAGGTTACTCCTACAAAGGTTATAGGGGCGAATCCCAACGAACCGGAGGGATAAAGTATAAAAAGATCAAATAACTGATTTGATTCGGAGGAGGTTTCAAAGGTAAGAAGTTTTCTTAGTCATGGTGGTATTGAAGAGGAGGGATCCAAGGAAGTATTGGCGAAGGGGTGAAGAGTACAGTCGACCCAACTTAAAGTATTACAGCGAAATGGCGACAGTCCCCCGGGGATCCCGGGTATAAAGCTTAGAAAACAATTCATCAGCAATCGCGAAAGCGTCGGGATGAACAGAAAATGAGAATTGGGGTCATTGGGAAAAATATGAGAAACAGGAGGTTTGTTTTAATAAGAGAAATTTTGAGAAGGTCCCTTCTTATTTCTGTCTGGTCACCCCAGGGGGGAGGACGCCCGCCGCGGGCTAGGAGCTGTACGACCCAGCCGCTGTCTGGTGCGCGTCAATAAAGAGATAAAATTGGTGGACCTGTGGTCTTAGACCTTTGCTGACGGCCTAGTCGGCGTGCAGCTTTATTCGTATTGATCCGACTCCATAATATCTTAGAAGTTGTGCCCCGACAGTGCCCTGTGTTCAGGAGAAGAGGAACAGGGTAGGTATTATAGGTAGTTTGTGTTGTCTTGGAATGACCACGAATTCACACTCGGTATCTAAGGGTAGGTGAAAACCGTCCGGATCCCAAAGGTGAGTGTGAACCCGAGAGAGGCAGACTGGATCGCTGGGGGAGACACTACTTAGAGAAGTTTGTAGGTAGCCCCAGTAGACCGTCGTCCGCAAGGAAGAGATCTATTCCAAGGAGGTGCTAGTTTCCGTTGCTGAAGACTCGTGAAATTTAATATAAAATGGATGGGTTTCATAGACTGGAGGTTGTGAAGGGTCTTGAAGAGAGATTTATATTCAGGGTCCCTGGCGGAAATAAACATCCTTTTTACTACGTTCCGACGCCTCACTAAGCGATTAATTTACTTAGTCGAGGAGCTGGGGACGATCTAAAGGTGAAAGATGACTCGGCAACTGGCCTTCCCTGAAACTAGTTGCGGTTAGGATTTAATAAAAATGATGAGACACGTACTTTTCCAGGCAATTGTAGTTTCGTATAGCCGTAGCCTTTCTCATCAGGTGTAAGGGTGAAGTTCGTCAAACCTGAAGAAAGGGTCAGAAAATTCAACTCCGGCTCCACTTCGGCCTCGTTTAAATCTTCCGACCTGTCAATTGATGAAGAATGTACAAAAACGATAAATAGTTCTTATATCATAACATGTATTAATAATAAATAACTCAATTGAAAATATACTGAACACAACAGAACCTATTGAACAGAATATATTGAGATGTCTTGGATTTTTGATTTTCATAAATGTACCACCTGCCGTTTTAATTTTGATTAATTTAACATTCCGAACACGTGACCTCTCCTTTGTCCAATGAGAGTGAGGCAGGTGGCGTTGAAGAGGGAAAGGTTAGTCCACCCCTAGCCTTGAGTGAAAGACGTACTCCCGCCGTTCATAGGCATCGGTTATTTTAAAGTTATTGAAAAATAATTATACTAGGAAATAAAGAAAATCGTCACTATTGACATAGTGGTGGGGGCCGCTTCAAGAAAGAGCACTTTGGGTGAAGAACAATTAGACATACCGACGATTAGAGAAAAACCAGGAAACAAGGTATATTACAATATATTGTTGTGATATTAGACATTGTGGAGTTTGTATATAAATATTTAATCTAACCTTGAATCAAGAAGGCAAACAAAAACAATTGAGAGTAGAGGAAAAAACAAAAGGTAGTATACTGGTTGTTGTGATGATGAAAACACACAGAGAATATACTCTCTAGCAGTGGCGTAACTATATCATCTGGGGCCCGTGGCAAATTCCTTTAATGGGGGCCCTATCATTAAGCTTTATTATACTTACGAGTAGTTCAGTTACCCACAACCAATAATTTGTATTATGGTATATATATTTTAATATTTTTATAAATAGGTACAATATTAAAACAATATTTCTGAGCTCGCGGCCACTTGGGCCGGGGGCCCGTGGCATTTTGCCAGGCCTGCCGCCCTGTAGTTACGCCTCTGCTCTCTAGTTATGGGATCAGCCTGATGTAAAGGTATCTGGGTCTAGTGATCATGGAAAAACTTTTATAGTACTAGTTGTTGTGGTTGTGATAATGAAAACACACAGAGCAGTATACTCTCTAGTTTTGGGATCAGCCCGTAATACATGAAAACAGCTTGAGATTGTGAGTAAGAAAAACTTAAAAACTTTGTTGGTTAGTGGTTATTGACTTACAGCAGAACGGAAGAGAAATAGCACGAAGTGAAGAAGTATTAATTTTGTTTAAAGAATGAAGAGAATTAAAGAAGAAAAGGAATCGAATTTATAGAAAAGTATTTATATAATTAATATAAGTTTATTTTTTATGTTTGTAAAATTAAATTAATCTTTTTACCAGAATTATTTTTGTTAGTAGAACCTAATAATAAATAGTAAATAAAATAAATTTAAAGAATAAAAAATAGAATTACGACATATCTTTCAAAGAACGTAATAATATATACATTTTATTATATTTATCATTTAGTATTCCTTTTTAATCACTTATTTATATATAGTCCACTATCACTTTCAGCACTTACCAGCGCACCATTCATAAAACATTAACTTTAATGGTGACAATATATGCCTGCCTTGTACAGATTATCATGATGAAACAATAATAGACTTCCAAATATATTAGTTGATCCTAGCCAGTTGGATCAGTATCATTCAATTACTAAGAGTGGACATAAATTCAGACATCGTTTGTAAAACCACGTGTGCCTTAAAAGAGTGTATGGGAGAACGCACCCATGAGATTATTAGTTGATGGCTACGACTTAAGCCACTGATACAGATCTTTCATCCTCTAATGGAATCTTAAAAGTTAGTAAAATGGGTTTTAATCTTTTCTTGGTTAAATTTTGTTTTCATTCATCCCGTTATTGTATTTTAATTAGCAACTATTCGTCAAATTTCGATATGTAAGTATTCCCTCCTTGCTATAATATGTATGCTATTTACTTTTTACACTTATGGATAATGGCTTAAAGTGGCAGAACAAACATAATCATCTAATGAAACCATGTGGTAAATATAATATATAGAGTGAAAATAAATAAAAGTGCCGCCTATTGCATGAGTGACAAAAGTAGCTGTACTCACGTGATCATGTCGATGACCGGATATCTTCCTTCTGCCCAGGGGTCGGGGAGAAGACCCAGCCTGCTCCAACCACTGGTGTCCTCCACTTCCGGTCCACCGTAGATGTAGCCAACGGAGTCGCCGCCCCCAATCGATTCGTCCTCATCATCGTCGTCCGTCACCGACTGCTCAGTTCGGCCCGTGACAGGGTTGCTCTTGGGCGGTTTTAAGTACTCCACTTCCAACACGCCTTCTTCGTCCAACTCGCACTCCCAGACCGTCAAGTCGGGCACCGACCACGGGTCTGTATTGCCTTCTTTACTCGAATAGTCCAGCATCGACACTCCGCTATCATCTTTGTCTGTTTCATCGTACTTTTCCTTATGACATCATAGAAAAGATATAGTATGCTGCTTAGGAATATGTTTGATTATACTGAATATAACTGTTGTGGTTCTCATATACATTTCGGTAAAATCGACATGAAATTGAATAGTAATTAACCTATCCAACCACCCTAATCCCCTAGCACAGTCATTAAACTTCACCACTCGTCCCTATAAACCTCCTCGCAGACTAAAGCGGCAGTGACCTTGTGACTTGCTATAAATGCGTGACAGTGGGAGTCCTGGCAATGGCCAGTTTCTCCAGTTATGTCTTGAGCGTCTGTGGCTCTTGGTCAGCCTCCACTGGCTCTTATCCATTGACGCGGCTAAAGGATGAGGGCGTGGGACTTCCCAAGGCTCCGCTTCCTCTTTCGTATGCAAGGGAGGTCACAACCATGTGGGATTTGGGATGTCTCTAGGCTGTTTGTAAATATGGTACGATAATAACTTCACACCATTTTTAAAATCTACCCCCCTCCTCTTTATTTTGTTATAAAAACCTTCAGGTAGAAATACATAGTATGTCGAAACATCGACGGGGAGTAAATTTTATGACAATATAACATCTGTCTTTCAGCAACATAAGCTGACAACCTAACCTATACATCTATTCCAATAACATTATTTCTTTATGTTCTGCTAAATTCATTACCACGAATAGAAGTTACCCTCTTCTTGGGCTAGAAAACACCCGGATAATATGGGTATATATATAATCTCAAGAACTTGTATTTAGTTTTAGCCCGATCAAATTAAATAATTCCTCAACGACTTATTTTTCAGTACAGTGACGAAATGAACCGATCATTGGGACCACCGAAACGAATTCAGTTATAGTTTTTATTTGTTAGCGCTGCAGACAAGACGGGACGAGTTATATAATTAATAATAATTGTATAAGCTGCATGCTTCTAATGACCAAACAAAAAATAACCTACTTACTAAACGTTTCTTTAAAGCTGTGTGTGCATTGGTGTATCCAATAGAAGCTAACAATTTTAAAGTACGAATTTCTGCATTTGCATGATCCTCTTCTGCGTCGATTTCGCTCCAAAAATAATACCAAAGCGAAGAATCCATCACGGCGTCAAAAAATATTCAAACTTTACCCGTATCAACAACAGATGTCATGGGGTATAATTTAGTCTGTCCTGAAACCATGTATGGGACATTTCACACATATATATTTAGGAGCCAAAGGCTGCAGGACTGATGGTAGCAAACAGTGCGTATAGGAATGTTATTTAGTCCAAGGCAATATAACATTAAATGATATAGTTTCTAACTGGCGGTTCATAAGGCTGTGGAAACGGCAAGTGAAAGAAAAGTTATTAATTGTTGTTATAGCAACCAGAACAGCATGTGAATTATCATAACTATACACATATTTACCCACGGACATAAAACACTAAGAAACATCATAAAAACACAATTTACACATAACAACATACAATTAACAGAATGAACACAGAAATGAGAAGAGAACCTTCCAAAGCAGATTATTGTGGTTTCAAATACGACCTAGGACAATTCTCCTCGGAAGATGAACTCTTCGAAGACACAACCGACGAACTGTGCCGGGACCCATCGATGGGTATGGTTTACGAAGTCTATACAGCAGCTGCAACCAACGATTTCGAAGGAGCCGGTTGGAGTAACGATCCGGGGGAAGTATCCACAAGCTCGTCGGAAAACAGCATCCCCGCAAGTGATGCCTCGTTAAATCTGATTGAAAATATCGGACACCAGGAAAGATGTTCAGCTTGCAATATGTACCGCGATTTGATCAATTCCTGTCCCCATTTCATCGTCGACAATACAAGAGAAGCAGAGCTTTTTCACAAAGCCCAGCTGAGCAAGAAGCAAACGGAATCCCAAACTCAAACGGACCTTGGTCAAGTAGACACTAAATGGTGGAATAAGTTTATCAGGATTTTCATTGTGGTCTTTATGTTTATTCTTGGAGTGATTGGATTCAAAGAGGATTCGACCTACCAGTGTCTCAAGCACTATTGCTCCAAGTGTTGCATTTGTGATTTTTTTTCAACAAGCATAAAATACTTTTCGTCTGTTGTTCGTCGATAGTTGGAGAATAAAATAACTTAAGTCTATTCAGCTTTCCTGCTTACATATAGAGATATTAAAAAAAAATTAAAATCTATTAAATAATTCTAATGAGATAACCTTTCTCACTAATTTTATGTGGGAGACATATATATAACCTATGGAAACTCCTTATCTGCTGTACGGTGCCCCGCTATTTACCCACTTGACTGACAATACAGCCAAATGTCTCCAACATTTCCAGAATGGGATCATGTGAAAAGTGGTCCCACATACCTCTCTCGAGAGGTAAAAGAACACTGACCTGCACCCATTACTTAGTGTGCTGTCTGTGGGCGAGTTCATCCGCCAGAGACACGTCAAGTTTTTTGACTCGTGTCAGCACCTGACAAACCCAGTGTTTAACACTATGGCCCAACCACCCCTCCCGCATCATTGGCAACAGACTGTCAGAGAAAAATTAGGTTAAGAACTAGTATGTAAGTAAGTTTTAAGTTTGATCAAAAAGTGAGGCCCATCACCTTTATTAGTCAGTGTGTATCATTATACTTGTTTATTCCATTATATAATTTCTATAAAATAACAAAACCTGTATATAATGTAGCGACACTACAGGAAACACAAAAATAAATTTGCTTGAGGATCTATAATTATCTGTGAAGTTCAAGGGGCTATGAAAAAAAAAAAACCTATGGAGTGAGAGGGAGAGGAAGACCAAATGTTTGCGCATAAAACAATAAATAAATTTGTAACATCTCATTAAGAGATCATAAATAGTAGATGAGGTAAATTGTAGCTTATTATCACACAATCTTTATTTAGGCTTTACAAGATTATTTTGCTGTTAAGACCTAATGATATATAATGCCACTGTTAGGTGTTCTCGCTATAAATATCAGAAAAGACATTAAAGGCTGATAATTTGACATGTACTATTAAAGTGGACTGTATGTATAGTGTACTATAACCCTATAATTTTTTTTAGTTTAAAGAGTAGCAAGTACTCAAATTATGTAGGTAGATTGACGTTATTGATAGAAA
Organism: Acanthosoma haemorrhoidale; assembly: GCA_930367205.1. Lineage (NCBI taxonomy): Eukaryota > Metazoa > Arthropoda > Insecta > Hemiptera > Acanthosomatidae > Acanthosoma > Acanthosoma haemorrhoidale. Next base: position 187,895,870 of record OV884011.1, read on the forward strand.
TGAACAATAAGGTAGATATCTGAAAAGTCAACGACTAATCAGACAAATCCATCCAAAATAACAGGATTATAAATAATTTAACTAAAATTCTCAAAAATGTAAATGACTAATCATCTCGACTAGGACAAATAGATTCTGTACACACTAGTTTGAGGAGTAATTTTGCAAATTGAAATTAACAATAAAACAAGTTAGATAATGTAAACTAAGCGGCTTAAGTTCTAACTAAGAAGTTTATCTGCAGATCTAGAGTAATCTCCTACCTGTGGCAATCACTGTGTGTAGAAAGGATTTTTAGAAGTGGTAAATAATGGAGGTAAGACGGACACTTCTGACGCTTTAAACCACATGAACACTAAAATCTAACTTGTGACCAAGAGAATGTATATTTATATATATTGTTGTGATATTTTAATGTTTCCTTTGAGATAAACTCTAAATTAGCGGGCATAAATGAACGGTATACGACCAGTGGATCACGATTCATGAATGTTTGAACACTATTCGTTGTGTTATGTCTAATATTAATAGTTATCAAATAAATAATATCAAGAATTCAATATAAATAATTTAATATTGGATTTGTTAAATTTAAAACAAGAAAAGTTAATAATATATGGCACAACGAGCATGGGAAAACCAAAGAGGTTAAAAGATCCAAGCTGGCAACAGAGTGTATAAGAGCAAGGACAGCCGGGAGATTGTCCTCATTCAATTTGACCAGGTCACCAGGGACACTACCAGGACCACGCTCGGCACACAGACGACAACGAGGCACGCATCGTGGGATCATGCTCAGCACAAAGAGGAACCACAACAAAGAAAAAGTGGCCAGTCGCGATTATAATAAGGTACATTTTAAGTTTAATTTTAACATTGTAAAATTTATCACGTACGTGCTTAGATGTATATTCAATCCATAAATCAATTTTTAAATAAACAATGTTCCTTTTACCAGTATTATTTTTTATAATAACAGAACCTTTATAAAACCTCAGGTTAAATTTAAATATAAACAACGTAATAATATATATATTCCCTGAAGAATACCCGGGTAGTTCGTCTAAAAATGGCCTTCTGAGGGGGCTTATTAATCTTCTACCCTCATTTCTCCCAAAGGGTGCATTCTTAGAAGTCACAAATGCCCTCTACACCAACTTTTGCCACTTATCTCGCCAACTACTCAACTTACTTCGATTATATAAACTTAGTTGGCCTAACAGATACCCTAAAAATTATTTATACCAGGCTTGCGACATCACAAAAAAGGAGAAAGGGTGAAAAATCTAAAATATTCATCGTTAGTTGAAGTGTGCATAAGAAATTTTAGGAGCTGGAATACGAGTTTTCTGATGATCATTCAACAGTTTTTATGTGCAGGCTTTTTTGCATATAAGGGAACTCAGCAATTAAATTACAGTAGAAACTGTTATATATATAGATAATATTCGTGAAGAAGTATAATTAATCTAATCCTAAGAAGCGACATAATAACAAGAATTGATGGAAGAGGATTCTGAAAGCAAGTTGAAAAAGAAATGGACAAATAACATATTTATACATGGTCATAGGAAATGCATAGCATGTATCCAGTAAATAATGTCATGTATATTATCAGTCAAGGGAAACCCTTTATTAACACATCATTTCAATAAATTAGGTAATTAATTCATCAAACTAACATGGATGTCAATAATTTATGCTAATACTTCGTTATTTTGTACTAATATATTTCAGTTATGGCACTAATTACGATGATAATTAAAACTGGCTTCGTTATCGTTTTATTTTGTCAATAATACATTTTAAAAAAACAACAACTATGTAAGTGTGCGATTATTATTATTATCAGCATAAGAACAATAAGCCGAAACTTACATTCATAAAATATAAAATAAGTCATTGAGCTAAGGAATAAGATCCTGATAATTGGCATAAAAGTCTGGAAACACTGTCACTATAGTTAATAAATGCTTCATCAATGGTAACATTTGTCGTGTCCTACCGATGGGAAATGTTTATAATGTTTCAGATTCCACCAGTTCATTGCACTTGAGAACTAGCGGCTGGAGCTGCCTGTAAACGTGGTGTATAGTGCCGTGTGACATCCGGAGTATGACTTCAGCTGACTTGAACAGTTTAAGGGCAGTTTCCATTCGTGACCTATCGAAGTTAAGGATCATTTTTCCAACCCTCACATGATGAAGTCCAGTGATAGGATGCCACATCCCGTAGTACTTCCTGAAATTATGTTATATTTAAGATAAAAAAAAATGTATAAACTATAAAATTTTTTTGTACAAGAGCAGTTACCTAAATATAGGTGTCCCTGAAATACTGAATACATCTTAAAAATTCATTTTAATACATTTTTTAACTAATCAAAATATTTTTAATCTATGGTGTACCTTATGCACAGATGAAACTTTGATAATGTATTCACAATATTTCTAAACAACTCGGGGCAAACAATGTCCATTTTTCAAATCAATTATAGGTGTAGCTGACAACCGACTACACAGGATTTTTGATCTGGACGGGGTTCATTCATCATCAGGAGGGAAAATGAGTGGTTACTTAAATAAAGGTATAGCAAATGAGGTAATGATTAAGAGGTAACAGGCCTACCTACTGTTGACTTCGATCGCTCCTCCGCGAATAAGTATGACGGGGCAACTCAAGTTAGCCTTATCTCTTAGCATAAGATCCCTCACCAGGTTTTACATTTTAAATACTTTTTTAGAAGTATAATCTTTCTATTTGAGAAGTTGATTCAATCACGGTTTTACGTCAAAAATTTGTTGTTAACACATGAGCACTGATTTTTTATAAAAATAGTTACCAGAAAAAAAAACACTTCCGCTGCTACAGGTGAATCATAATCATGATAATTTACTAAACCCTTTCTGCCATTAATTAGATTTCATACGGGCTTATTGAATACAAAATATAAATTTACAACAAATAAAAATAAGGGGAAACATTTTCTTCATTGACTACGCTAAGTTATTATTATGGCCTTTGACTCCTCGTGATAGCACAGGGTCTCAACAAGCTCCAGCCATTCAACAACAAGCTTCATTTTATATGAATGGTCTCGTAGAATGAATATTTCACAAAATAAATGATGATTACGAACATGATTCACTTTTTGGAGAAAATGGTCAATTTTTGAAGAGCTGTCTCAAGAGAGTAATTTGATCCCAAAATGTTGGAAATTTTATCTTATTTATAAAAGAATAAAGGAAGTTCTTCGGTCAGGCTTGTACGTTTGGTGTTATTTAGTAACAACTGAAAAAAGTGCAAAAATATTGCGGTTTTTAGGCTATTAAACTGAAAATTTGGTTTCTTACTATTGATTGAGGTCCTCACACATATTAAAAAATTAGAACTACAAGACCTTTTGCATGCACAGATGTCTAAGTTGACTGGAGTAAGTGTGCTTACCTTATGTCAGGCACGTACAGAGCTATGTATTAGTTAACATATAACAAATCCAATGAAGAAAATAGTTCCCCATCTCGTATACACACAAAATAAAAATATTATTACACATAAGAAGAAATCAATTCTAGTCCAATACAGATTGCCTCATCCCAATACTGCTCCCTGATGGCGCATCCTAATGAGAGTTCTAGCGTTGCAATGTGGAGCAAATTATCCCGATGGAGGACTCCATGCTCCATATGTTGACAATCCTTACAAGAATCAAAGTCTAAAAAATATTTAAGAAAATACCTGTTGGAAGTACATACATTTTTACTTTTAAATTTTCACAGTAAAACGGTTGACAACAATAAAAAAAGTTATGCTAGGTTTAATTTAAATAAAAAAACAAAAAATATAATCAATAACAATAATTTTTTTAAGTGAGATACTATTTTTAGATCACAAATACGTAATTCAGGAAATTTAGCAGTAATTGGAAGAGGTATGGGAAAAAATAATATATTTTCCCAGACCTGCCCTTAACATAACTTAGCAATAAATTAAAAACAAAAATTATAAACAGATCTAGTAGATCTCGTATGGCCTCTAAAATATCGGAGTAAAGCTCTTTCAAGTGAGACCACAAAAATATTTATTTTAAGTAAATGAAAACTGTAAAATTTTTTTGGCATTATATTTAATTAAATATTTGGCTAATTCAAGACCAGTCCTGTAAATATTTTTTCATTGATTAATAATTATAAAACCAATGGGATTAAATACTACAACTATAGCTGCCGTCACACAATTAAAAGCGTAAGACCCGCAATACATGGCTCTGTGCATACTTCTCTTCTATCCACGTGGTGTTGTTACTTGGATAATGTCAATCATTAAGCAATAAACAAATTAGTGATTAGTCCCTCCCGGCCTATGTGGTAACATCTCGCCAAGTAGCCCCTTCATCCCAAGCGTCTAATTTCATGACGGCGACTATAATAATTATTATTATATAATGGTGATATGTTAAATATTTGAAACATATAATGCTGTAATAGGCAAACGATTCTCGATTACTTTAAATATATTACAGTACTCTATCATGATTATTTAGAGGTTATAGGATATCATAAAAAGGAAATAATTATGGGTTAAAGATAAAAAACCCAAGACTTTCTCATCACCGCTCTTTTGCTCTTACTGTTAGTTTTTAGGTTATGTTACGGATACCTAGTGATATCCTTTATATTCTATTATTAATATTTGAATAGTACTTTAGTACATAGTGATATATTTAAGACTCAAAGGATACCAGGTCTTTTTTTAAGTTTTTGATGTCTAAAGGCACTAGATTGCATGGTTAGTTTATACTTCTCTATAAAACTTTCAGGTGCTTCCCAATTACAAGTACTACATACCATCTGTGGAAAAATAAAACAATTGATGAAAACAGATCAAATATTTATTTACATACATATGGTTCTGGGTTAGTATTAACTGAATCACAAGTTTTTTATTTTATTAATTACGAGGTTATTATTCTTTTCATTAACTACTAGGGGGGGGGGAAGACCGTATCCATTAAAACTCCTCCGTACTTTCAAAACTCTTTAAATTTAACCCTCAACCCCCCCCTACCATTACCCATTTTCTTCCATGGATCCTCTTTTCACATATGAGTCTTTTGTAACTCCTGTCTTCCCACTATCGGCCAGTTTTCGAACCCTGTCTTTCCTAATCCTTCTTATTCTACCCTTAATCGACAGGTTCATACTATTTTGATTTCCTTTTTATTATCGGGGCATAGTCAACAAAAACAATTTGTTATTTTCATAAAACTTACAAAGGTTTATATATTAATTTAGTTTTTTTGCAGGTTTTGTTGGCTATAACTCAAAAGTAGACATTATCGTATATATTAACATTGTGCCCGATGGTTTTCCATGCCAAGTATTCCACTACTTAATAGCGTCTCTTCTGGAGTTACAGGTTTCACTTACAATTTATTTCTCAAATATTATCTATTATAACCGACTATTTTTTCGGCAAAGCATAGAAAACAGATGTCGAAGCGTGGAAAGGTCAGAAGCATAATCCCTCCTCGCCTATTTCGTAACATGAGAACATTCTGTGAGAGTGTTGCTTTCATTTCTCGCAGAACCTCAGTTCTCCAGTAATCTCTATGAGAAAATTCAAAGGCCATCTCCGACTGTTAAAAGTGTGGTAACATTGTCTCAACATAATTGCAACTTTCTTGAAATAGCTTAATAACAACATGTGCTATTGTGATAAAATGTATCCTGTTAAAGTAGTCCATTCAATTCTGTTATTTTTTGTATGTTTTGAATAATAAATTGTTATTTATGATATTTAATCACAAGGTTAGAAGAATAATACCCCGTATGAGGTCAATAAACCGAATATGAAATTAATAACTTATTCTCTGTGTCGGGGAAAGCCAGGTTGTATAGCCAGTAATTAATTACAATTTATTAATGCTTATCAGTTGTATAAGTAGATTCTGTTCTGTTTGCAAATGAAAAATAAAAGTAACCTATGAAATATGCCGTTACCTTTTTTTTTTCTGATGATGGTTTTTCATTACTTATCAATTCTTCATATTCTGATTTTATTTCTATACACCCTCTCCTAGACATGTAAATAGGTTTAAATTAAAGGCACAATACAAAGTAATTTTAAAAATATTAAAATCTATTTTATCATGAATAATACTAAACAAATAAACTGAGAAATATATGAATAGATGAAGGAATTTGTCTAACTGATTTTATCAAGGAATGACTCAATTTTTAAAAATTCAAAACTGACTTAAAAAATTTCAAGTATACATTTTTTTTTAAACTTATAAAATCCTCATGGAAACAAGTATTAAAAAAATAAATTAGTTGGTCTAAGCTTGAAAAAAAATATAATACAATTCATTATCTATTGTGGCAAATAAATTCCCCCCAATTAATACTTGATAGCCTCCCACCCCCCCCCTCACTCCTAATAAATAAATGAAAATATGAAATTTTACATGGAGGTCTCATTTGATCCAAAATATGCCCTTTTCCATAAAACATTATGTAAATATATATATATATTGTTGTGATATTTTGAGTTTTGATGGTGTCTTTGAGATAAAATAAAAATCAGCGGGCATATAATACAAGCATAAGATCGTTTAAGAAGATGCTATTCACCTGAAAATTTTGCCTTTGAACACGTCCGTTGAGTTGAAATTGATAGGTTTACCGCTGCTCCAGCTTGATGATGCTATCGGTAATTTTGGGGAGCTAAAAAATTAAAATAAAAAATTTGAATATAGTACCATATTGTTAATAGGCTTTTTATTACAAGACATAAAAATGGCAGCGTAGCTGTTGAAAGCACTGGTGTATATACTACACAGCCATACTAATTTGTGGGCAGAGTTATTGACATATACAGGAAGCTTAACCCACAAACAGCACAACATATTTTAAAATCTATAGTCTATAATTCGGAGTAGAATATAAAATTAAAGATATGTTTAACAATTTGTAATTTGTCTTTTTAAACTAGAATTACACAGTCATTAAAGCTGTAATTAAGATAATTAATTATTAGCGAACATTATTAACTGTTATATATGTAAATATTACGTTTGTTTAATAATATGTTGCTATGCCTCATTGCAATTCACTAAATATCTACTTGGTTAGTTAAACATAGCTTGTTTGGTTGCCAGCTTATTATTAATTAGAGGTGTAAAATAAATTATACTGACAATGTATAATGCTTAACGCCATCCCTCGTGGGAAGTGAGTTATCTCAAATAATATAGGCACCCAAGGTATACTACTGTATTAACTTTTATTTACTAACTGACAATATATTGTAAAATGATATTTGTGTAGTCGATTTATATTGAAGGATCAGTGGTATTTGGTTCGGATACAAACTCATAAAAAAAATGTTTGGTTAAATATGACCTGAAAAGAAAGATGTCTTTCTTATATGTTCCGAATTAATTACACTAAGTATACATTAGTAATCAAAAGAATTTTTAAAGATCACTTCTTTTCGAAGAAAGATTGTAATGTATTGTTGTTTTTTATTAATATTACATATTTGTTTGTGATTAATATTTAAAATAAAGTTATCACCTTATTATAACAAAGAGCAAAATTTATGGATATTTCCTATTAATATTTTAAATTTACATGTAAATCATATTAAAATGTAAATATTATTTATTATACCTTGGTCTGAGGTGAGGATATATTTGTTCGACCGTTGGAGTAAGAATATTTCTCAGTCTTAAACTATATTCACATGAATCTGAAATGAAATAACAGAAAAGGGTGATTTACTTATTATTCAGGTATAGTATTCAGCTCGTTTAATATTCACTACTCAGAGTTAATAATTAGACAAAAAAAACTATATAATAGGGGGACCAGAAAGGAATGTCGTTTTTTTTACATTAAAGTCAAAAAATAAATTTTTGCCATCTAGTGAGCAAATTTTCAATGCCGAATCGATAAAAATCAATTGGTTATTGTACAAAATATCTGGAGATGGCATTTTGGACATCATCCGAATTTTCAAATTTTTAGCGATCGGAATTAATGGAAATCCAATGGCGTAATATTGGGCGAGTATGGTGTGCGAGGCTGGAGATGAAAAATAGGTCCTCTATGATAATCCAAAAAACTCTCTCCGCATGAATCGGCACCAAGTACAGCTAAGCCTGGTTTATATTCCAAAAAGGAGTTTTCGTATGTTTGGTGGAGTATTTGCGGGGTCGTTCATCACTGATACCTGGAAAAACTGTGAATGCAGATCTTTACATTTGATTGAACAATTGGATCGAGTAAATCAATCTTTAATTGAAAGTTACCCAGCTATTGTCAATAAAAAAGGTGTTATTATGCAATAAAATAATGCAAGACCCCACTGTGCCTAATTTTTCCGCAAGAACCCTGGAAAAAATTAATGAATTGGGGTGGGAAGTATTGCCTCAACCACCATACTCGCTCGATATTGGATTTCCATTAATTCCGATCGCTACATTTTCTAAGTGGCAAACAAATTCAAAATTTGGATGATGTCCAAAATGCCATCTCCAGATATTTTACTCAAAAACCAATTGATTTTTATCGATCAGGCATTGAAAATTTGCACACTAGATGGGGAAAGGTTGCTGATAACGAGGGTGATTACATCATCAAACATTCAATCAAAAACAAAAATTTGTTAAAAATTCATCTGTTTGAATTTAATGTAAAAAAAATGACATTACTTTCCGATCCCCTTAATACATATTAATTATACATATACATATTAATTTTGAAATAGACAGCAAAAGTTGACTCTTTTTGGGTCATTTTCTTATTTTAGATTTTAAAACAGTTAACTTTTGTTATTATTTTTTTACACTGCTTGGAAAGAGATTATTTTACTGTGTTTTGGGATTTTTAATAATAATGGAAGCTGAGGTGCAATCAATACCTATAATATAATAAACAACTATATTGTTGTGATATTTTGATGTTGTGAGTTTTGATGTTGCCTTTGATATAAACTCGAAATTAGCGAGCGTGAAAGAATCTAAAAATGACCTGTGGTTCATGGCTATGAAAGGATGAACGTTTTTGTTGCCGTTATGCCTAATATTAATAGTTATCAAATAAAAAATATCAAAAATTAAATATAAATATTTTAATATAGGATTTGTTAACTTTAAAATAAGTAACGTTAACTATATCTAAGGCAAATGGGATTGAACCAAAAGAGATCTAAAAAACTCAAGAAGGCAGCGGAACGGGACAAGGACGATGAGAGCCAGCCCCTCATTCAATTTGACTTGGCCACCACGGATGCTACCAGGACACAGAAGACAACGAGACACGCATCGTGGGATCACGCTCAGCACAAAGAGGCACCACGCGTAGAACACAACAAAGAAAAACTGGCTGGTCGCGATTAATGTTAAGGTAAATGTTAAGTTTAATTTCTAAAATTGTAAAATTTATCACGTACGTGCTTATTTGTATATTAACCAAATGAATCAGTTTGTAATTAAACAATTTTCCTTTTGCCAGAATTCTTCTTTATATTAACAGAACCTTTATAAAACCTCAGATTAAAGTTAAATATAAACAATCAAAAGATAAAAAACGTAATAATATATATATAATCTCAACTTTTTTTCCCATCCAGTGCCATGATCATGAATCCCCTGTTTTAACTATAAACATGCTATTGACATGCATGTTCCATTACGTGAGCCAACAGAAGGAAAAATATTTTAAATCATAACTAATTAATTTTGAGTAACGTATCAAAATAATGATATTGATGTCTTGATTAACTAAAATTACATGACTTATTTAAATTGTATTCGCTAACCCAGTTTTATATAGAGGGTTGATAGTTTGCGTGGAAGTTTTATTTGGTGCCCCAGATATGTTAAAAATAAAAGGAAAAAAAATACGACGGGCAATTAATTAATCAATTACTTGTAATATACAAATAAATATTTTCTTATCATATTAAGTAAGGTATCCAGCTAATTAACTAAAGATTGACGAAGTCCTGATATGTAATATGTGTGTAGGACTTTCTGAGTACTATAATTACAAAATGTAATTAAAATCATTTCAGCAGCTGTAGCGAAACACTTGCCTTGAAGAGAATGAAAAAAAACCGCCCGTCTTCTAGTTTTAATCTCGCGATATTCATTCAATAGGGTTTTGGTTTTAGGAACAATTAGTAATCCTGTGGCTATATTAATATTATGTCTTAAGTTATTACGGATGTATGTTTTAAATCTGCTGGATTAGGTTGATTTCTGTTACGAGTTCGATTAGTTGTTAATGGTAGTTAGATCATTTTTCAAATATATTTGACTTTATTCGAATAGATTTCCTTGCAGTAGAACGGACAGTTGTGAAGTAGATGATTTATCATAGGAATACCATTTTAAATTGGTTTACGACTTGGAGATGGTTCCTAAAGGCTGTAGTTATTACAGATAAATTATTTTTAGTATATCACCCTACCTTGATAGCTGCAAAATTGACGTTGTGGTGGATTTTCATCAGAAGGTGTATTTTCTGCCTGAGCTGACGGCCGTACACTGCGGTAACCTGTGAATTTTATGAATTACTTATGATGCTTATGAGTTACTTATAAATTATGTACACCTTTTAATGTATATAATATAAATTAATAATTGTGAAATAATTAATCCCACTATTTTTAAATAATTATTTGACAAATAAAAAATGTATTGATAAGGCCAGGAAATATGAACACATGTATAGCCACATTTATAGCCTCTTTCAATGCTGGGGATAACTAACAAAAGCACCCTTTCGTGGCAGGCCAAATCGCCGATCTAGCAGGTCAAAAGTCATGTCATAATTGTAAAGGTCTTACATATTTGACACTCAAGTTAAGCAGCCTAATAACTCACAACTTCCCGAAAGAAACTATAGCGAATCCAGTAGTAGTGGAGTACCACCTACTACATTCCTACAACTTGCTAGCTATCCCACCATTGTTCTTCCACATCTAAATGACAAGAAACTAGCAGACAACACAGATCACTTCTTCCTAGAGTAACATTTCAAGTATCTACAGAAAACAATTATAAACCTACAAATATATCCTTCATCCTACCTGATCCTACAGGATAGAATACTTGGGGACTGCCGAACCCTCCAATTTCCTTTACAGCCAGTATCTGCGATCCAGATTCGACGCTCTCTTCCTTGACAATCGCCCTACTTTACATATATTTTCTGATCTCTATATCCCTTTCATAAAAAAAACAAAAAAACTCACCACCTTCTGTTAGCAGAATTTTTATCCTGCTTCCCTAATCACCTTGATTCCTATGGAAATGCTCAATTGCTTTGTGAATTGTTTTTTTTAGAATCAATCAATAAAATTATGAGCCATTTTTTCAAATAATGGCTGAAATTCAGAAAAAAAAATTACAACGGGGAGTTATTGAAATACAATTTTACATAAATTGAACTATGCCACGATAAATGAAATCTAATTTAACCTAATAAAGAAACACCAGGGGTTTGCAGCGAAGGCTGTCAGATGATACAGAGAACATAATTTCGAGGTAACAAAACTGAAAAGACTTTCTATGGTTGCCTTCCGAATCTACTTTCTTCTTTTGTCTGTACTTTTCAGCCTTTCAGTGCTGACGATAACAATACCTTCTCTTCTTCCATTTCCTTCTGGGGACACCTGGCTAAAGAAAGCTAATCTAGCTAAAGAAAATCTTAAATAGTGAAAATAAAAATGGCGTTCTGATAGCTGCTAATTAATTTATGGATCAATCGGTGTAAAATTGCTTTTTAAATTTAAATATTGTGCCAGCTAAAATATACAGTGTGCATTCCTAGAGCCTAAACGCCAAGCAACAAAGTCAACGAGATTCCGTGTGAATCCACCTCAAGTAAAACCATAGGCTGATCGCAAGATTGTAATACAAAGTAATCACAGCAAATATAATGAATGTGACCAAAATTCATTAAGAAACATAACATGAATATGGAAGAAATGTGGAGAAAACCAAAGTCAGTATAAAAATAAATACTAGAAAAAAAAATAAATAAATAAATTAATGCTTTTAAAGAGTTTTTATACCTACTAATTTCAAACGATTCCCATCTGAGCTTGAACTGTTTATTTTGTCTTTAGTCCCGGCAAGAGAATCAAAAAATATGTCGGTTTGCCCGTTGATTTTTCCCGGAAGGAAGCTCTAAAAATAATAAATAGTTTATGACAATAATGCTTGTAATATAAACCACACACGCACAATAATGCTTGTAATATAAACCACACACGCACAATAATGCTTGTAATATAAACCACACACGCACAATTTTGCTTGTAGTATAAACCACACACGCACAATAATGCTTGTAATATAAACCACACACGCACAATTTTGCTTGTAGTATAAACCACACATGCACAAAAATGCTTGTAGTATAAACCACACACGCACAATATCTAATGACACATTTAACAAGATATGATTATTTATCAGCAGGTCACGAGGCCTCTCTGGCTTTAATCTTCGAGATGGATTAGGATGTTTGGATAGGTTTTGGCGAAATTTAGCGAACTTTGAAGGGATGAGATCGAGAATGTCAGATATATTAAGATCGTTATGAATAGTTCTGTTGCTGGCATAAAAAGGGGTACTAACTGTTGTTCTCAGGACTTCTCATTGAATGTCGTGAGTGTTAGATCGTTTTGTTGTGCCCCTTAACTCAATGTGTCCCGAGTGGATTTTGTGTGACTTTGTAAATAAGTAGTTTATTTTCAATTGAGAGATGAGATGTGCTTTAGAGTCCCATGGAGTTGTCTATAGTATGTAGTAGTTTTTGTCTTTTTAATATCACGTGTCGGTTCCATGTTATTCTTTTGTCAAGATGGAAGCCTAGATACCATACAATCCTCTAACAGGAAGAGGGATGCAATTAAAAATAACTGATGGTCTTGCGACCGAGTCCAAAAGAACACTCTTTTCTTCAATAAATTTGATCTGGCATTGCTTCCACCAATACTTGATCTTGTTAAGGTGTCTTAGAAGGTTTTAGGTTGCCATTTCAGGTTCTTGAGTGAGATTTGAGAAGTCATCAAGACGTGTAACTGAATAGCTAAGTGTTCCTATACTATTGTGGAAGAAGTCGCAGTCTGGATTTCGGGTCGGTGGATCTTGAAACCTACTGCTGGTGATTTATAATTGGGAATAGAGAACTGATTTATTACGAGGAAAATCCATTGAGGCTAGGGTTGGGGGGGGGGGAGAAGAGTAAGTATTGATTGATACGGCAGTTATTTCAGTAATGAGAGCCACATCAATGTTCTTGTTGTTGAGTAGTGTTGTCAGCAGAACACCATTTTGATTACAAAGGAGAAAAATAAGTAACTGGAAGGATTCATTTACTGATTTTGTAGCACAGGGATGAGGTTGGTGAGAAGAGAAGTAAGGGGAATAATTATAAGGTTCTTCTACTCTGTAAGGAAAGAAGTTAATTAATCAAGATCTGAGTTGCTCGAAGAGGAATATGCGGAATTTGAGGTTGAGGAGGGGACAGGGTTAGATTTACGCTAGAATGATTTGTAGAGTGTTGAATAGGATTTTGTAAGGTTAGCACCCGAATCGTAAAAGAACAAAACTGTGGTTGTTATGACCTCAAAATTACATTTGTCAACACAGTTCCCTCTCACCATTATTTCCTGTTTCACATTTCAAGTATCTTCGGAAATGAATACTTTTTCCCTTCCGCGTGCAATTCTATAGATTTTTTTTTTAGGATTAGGATACCAGAAACCTTGATATAGTCAATTTTTGTTGTTATAGATCTCACTGTTGCTAATAATTATTACACAAAGAAAAAAAAATGCTATAGTTGCCATCACAAAATAAGAAGAGTGAGAAGCTCCAAAACATGTCAAGCCATTTTCTTCTATCTACACGACTCCTTTACTTCGATAATGTCACTCATTAAGCAATTAGCGATTAGTCCCTATGTGACAACATCGCATCAAGTACTCCCTTCATCTGAAGCGTCTAATTTCATGACAGCGACTTCAGTTGGCTATGGACCACCCAAGTATCTAGTCCAAAAACGCAAAAAATGGGCATTTACCAGGTTTGAGTTCCAATTCTGCCAGTGTATTTTTTTCTTTGACTAATAATTATTAATAAGAAGAAACACTTTTCTCTTTTCTGGACTAAAATATATATTTTTCTATAATGAAATAATATATTAAATAGCAAAGTATACAATTAATGACCATCCATCCGGATTAAAAATATGTAATTTATGTTTTGACTTTTAAAGCTACAATTACAAAAACTTATTAAATTTGTGTTTGCATATTTAAATTGACCTGATATTAACTTAGAGAGGCATGAAATTTAGCAGTTTCAATTGGATACTCACAATGATACTGAAAATAGTGAAGAGTCATTTGGTAATTAAATATCTCAAGATCGTCATTAATAAAATATGTTATGTTTTAGGACTATAATTACATAAAAAATATTCAAGTTCATACCATGTGATGCACCACATGTGACTTGAATTTTTATCCCTAGTGAACTATTTATCGCAAAGAAAGTTTACAAAAAGCTCGAGCTAATAATGAGATGTATTTTCAGTTTGATTACGTTTACTTACTTGCCAATAAAAGTTACATTATTACCCAATAAAAAAAATAAATATAAAAAAAATTAAAACCTCATCCACATAAACAATATTGCGGCAATTCTGGCATACTGCCGCAGTTTCCACATTGTCTTCCTCCAAGCATCGTTCACAATCACATCTGAAGCAGTAGTTACTCAATAATTCTATCTGCCGGTCTCTTCGACTGTTAAGACAGTCAACATACGATATCCTAAGCTGTAACAAAATATGTAGTTTTGTAACAGTAAATTATTTATTTATTTTTTTCCATTAAATATGGTTTAACATTAACATTTTTGGACGAATCAACATACCTTAGACCAATCATACTTGGGTATGGCTGAAATTGTTCTGATGAACAGCGTTGTTCCCTCGAACACAGCTACAGCATTGGGTCTGCATGAATGATCAATCGTAGAGGCCCCGATGTATAACCCTGTGCCTATAGTATTCATCTCGTCATCGAGAATTTCAAACCGATTTGCAACCATCTAAAGTGATCATGTTTATTTATTAATAATAATCGTATAAAAAAAAAAATTACAAACAAATCGAGCAATATAGGTCCAGATTCACCATGGCCAAAAAAATAATGTCAATAAAAAATCACTTTAATTAGAAAAATAATGTCAATAAAAATCACTTTAATTAGAAAAAAAAAAAAAGACTGTAAAAATCCAGAATCTGGAACCACATTCTTAGAACCGTCGACAAAGCTAAAGAAAGAAACCAGTTGTTGATAGTGAAAATTGCTTATTGATAAGAATGCAATTGCACTTTAACATTTAAGTCATCTAGTACATTACTTTCAATATAACTATTTATCTTTCTTGTATGTTTTAGCATTTCGCACAGAAAAATGGCTCAGTGTTTTTTGAAAATAAAAAAGTTAGGACACAGAGACAATCCTCTGTGCCTGAGAAACATGATGCAAGACCGAACTGGAAAACCTCTGAAATAGATATGACCCTTGAAATGGATGATGTGCAGCAAGAATTAAGTCAGCGGAGAACCATTTCTGCAGATGGAGAACAGGGAAGGACTACTTATTCCGCTGTTATTGCTACTTATTCCGTTGTCACTACAAGCCTCTTGCAGCGACAACGTTCCCTCCTGCAACAGCAGAATAAGCAATATCATATCATATACTTGTCAGCTATAGACAATTTTGTAGGTTCTTTTTTGTTGTATAAGGTCATATTTTCATTTAAACAGTTCACTTTCTATGTTTTATTTTTTAAATCTCTAAGAATATCAACTGGAAGCAACCACTTTTTCTTAGGTTTCCATATTGCAACAAATTTAATGACATACTAACCTGAAAAGTTTAATTACTCATTAATACTTACTCGAGAATAAGCAGAGAAAAACTCTGTATATACGGGCAAGTTTTTAGCTCCAAGGAATTCTTTTAAGTCACGGAAAATAGCAGTCGCTCTCTCCATTTGGTTTAGTTTAAGTTTCATTTTAGGTTCATCTAAAAAAATATATAAAATAAATAAATCCAGAATGTATAATTGAGCTTAACAGTTACATTGTGCACTGGCCAGGTCTTGGGTGTGTTCCTCACTCGGGAGGGCTAGATTTTATTTTGAAAATAAACAGGATAAATTCCGACTGTGGAAAGAAAAGTCTGGTAACCTGTACATAAAGGAACTCGCAAAAAGACAAAATAATTTTGCATTAGCCAGAAAAGTCTTTGGGGTAGAATTCCCTTACGAATATTTTATATTATAATTTTATTTTACATCGTATTCACTACAGAGGTTAGTAGCAATGATGATAGTCATAAGTTGCAAATAATGAATGAATACATTATACAAATAATAATATTGAATTAAAATGAGACATGCAGTTTTGGTAAATTTTACTGTCTTTTGTATCCCATTACTGGTATTTAGGAAAACTGGGATATCGGTAGGAAAATCGGCTGCCTCATGTTAGCCGCATCGAAGGAGAAGGTGCTTGAGAGCCAGAGGGATATCACTGTATTTTTTTGTGGGTTATATCGGACGTAGGTAGACCGACGTAGGTGTCTTGTCCGCTTGATCACTGAAGTCTTCTTTCTTGTCTAAGTCATTGGTGTTTTAGATATTTTTTAAGAAGCAATTTTGGATAGCTCGTCTTGCTGGTATCCCATAATTCTTTAATTTCATGTACGAATCTTGATAGATATAAATCGTATCAGTAATTTCTGCAATGTAAGAGGCCTCTCCGGCAAGCTCACTTTTATGTTCCTTGAAACTCTTGTATATTTTGGACCACATATAATTATTATTTTCTTAAATCTTCTTTAAGTTGCAGTATTAATTGTAAAATATTGTTGTGATATTTGACTTGTGAATTTGAAAAATAAGCGGGCATAAAAGAGCGACAAATGACTAGTGGAAAGAGTGGGGGAGATGAAAAAAAGGAGGGGGAGTAGGAGTTGTGCTGTTCTGATAGAAGGATGAAGGTTAGCGTTATTCATTTAGTGAAAGCATGAGGCAAAGTATTGAAATTTGAAGAAAAATAAACTATTTTTATTTAATAGCGATTTGGAACGTGGAAGAACATTATTGGGAAGAATAATTTTATCCAGAGAAGAAGGATTGAATATATAGAAGTGGATATTACTGACAGCATGGCAAACCAAATTAAAGTGAAAAAACAAGAAGAAGAATATATACAAACTAGTAAATCTGGCCATTGGAGAGTTGAATGTTAAGGTAAATTATAAAATATGTTGAAAATTGAAGTTATTGTAGTGTATTTAAATAAAATGAGGGTGAATTTTGTAAAATATGATTTTCCTTTAGGCAGAGTTTTCTTTTAATATTAACAAGAGCCTATAAACCTCAGATTAAATTTTAATATAATCAAATTAAATAAAAACATAATAATATATTTACTCAATATTCTTCCATATAGCGTAATACATTCACTGAAGAATGTGGTTTTAGCCCATTTTGATCCACAATTAAATGTCTAATAAATAGCATAACCTCGAGCAGTGTAAATATTTCCGATCGTCGGTTTGGTTGAACTTAAAACTCTTCCGTTTATGTTAACATTCCACA
Organism: Acanthosoma haemorrhoidale; assembly: GCA_930367205.1. Lineage (NCBI taxonomy): Eukaryota > Metazoa > Arthropoda > Insecta > Hemiptera > Acanthosomatidae > Acanthosoma > Acanthosoma haemorrhoidale. The sequence continues at coordinate 187,913,580 of OV884011.1, forward strand.
GCCTTGTGGCCATTTTTCAAAGCATCCATGTAAATGAAGGAATACTCTAAACGATTTGCTCATATTTCAGGGAGTAACTACGGGAATATTAAGCTATTATAAGCCGATTTACAGTAAGCGTGGAAGGAAGTGTCAATATTTATAGGAGGTACATAGGTATTATATCTGAAATATAGCTGTTGGTATCTTCCATGAATTTTCTCATTCTATGGAATTAAATGAGTTTTTTCTTGGCATCAATATTGCAGCTAAAGCTAAGGAGATGAGTTGGTATATAAAGCGAGAGGGTGGTTCGGAATTGCTAGTAGCTTGGAGAAACTAAAGAGAGCGTTTTCCTTTGGTACCTTACTTATAGTCACTTGTGTCGGGCTCTTTCTAAACTTTAATATTAATATCCTTAAAGATGAGTTATTGATAGGATCATTAGATGATTATTAATGAGAATACGCTAAGTTTTCGAGAATATATTATATAATACAGTCGTAGGCTTACTAAGAATACATGCTTTTTTATTTTACAGGTTGACGCATAACCTATCCCCTCTAATTTTGATGTTCATCTATGCAATTTTATCTGTTTCTGCATTAACCCCTTGACATACAAATAAAATGCGTCGACACGATATATATCGCGAAGATAGTGGGATATGGCCAAAACACGTTTACAAGGCATAATTTTCAAAATTATGGGTGTTTCTATTATGTTTCGCTTTGACCAATACATATCTATTTTAGATGTTATCTGCGAAATTATAATGCAAAATATGCTCTAACTTCATCATTTGTTAGTGGATACAAGTCCTTGTTCATTTTTGTATTCTGTCCCATTTCCATTTGTGCTGCATAGCTATTCGTTTCTCCGACTATCATTTAAAAAAATTCATCACATAAAACTTGTTTGAAAACACGCAGAGGTGTTGCATTTGTACCCAATCTTCGCAGAACAGAGCAGTTTCAGTAACTTGTTTTATATTGACAATATTTTCTTTTTTTTTTCCAATTACATTCATCCTCTGGTACATCAGATTCGTCACTGCTTAAAATAGGTCTTGCACATTTCGTCGAATAGAACTAGCTTCACTTGAATACTCAACAGTATAAACACTTTGATGACCATTTTCGATCTCACTAGAGTAATCTAATACACTTCCATCGTCACTTTCATATAATACATCCAACTGAGACATGTTGGGAGCACTATTTCTAATTTTTACTAATTTCAAATATGTACTGGTGTTCGTAGTGCGAGGTCAGTACTGTACTGATTACCGCTTTCATCGTCGTGGGTCGTTTACTGGTTTAGCCAATGCGATTTAGTTTATAGGTACTGTTGAGAGGGGTAAAACATCTTAAACAAAACAGGATCAAGGCACGACTGCAGCAGTTAAAGAACCTAATAGTATACTGCGCGGCAGTCGCTGAAGAAACTTCTTCCTGTCTCGGAGACGTCAAAGTCTACACTCATACGTGAAATGAATGACGTCTCCCAGACGGGATAATGTCATATTTTTTTTTAAAGGTTTCAGTTATTTTATTTGTTGACTAGCGTATGTGTTTAAATTGATATATCTGTTTTTGCTAATTATTAGTTGTGGTATTGATCCCATATTTAGGTCGTTAATATTAGTTACATATAATTATATATACTTCAGTAGGTAAGCTAACTCTTGGAAAATTTAAAGCAATAGACGACTGATTTGGTAGTCCACGGTGTACTGGACTCCACTCACTGTTGGTAGGACTTCTCGTGAGCTCACAAGAGCTAAGTTAAAAGCTTAGGTTAGTGTTCATGGCAGGATAGCTCGAAGGTAAGGGAAAGTCTCCGATTCGAGCTCCAGCGATGTCAAGATAGCTTTCTTTTGCTAACATTATACAAAGGTTAACCCTAAGGAAAAAATATCTAGTTGTGTCTTATAGTAAAATTAACAAAATTTTATTTAAATATTCCTTACTGGGAGTAAGATCATTGAACGATCTCTGAAGGTTCTCGTTGTCATAATACCCTATTGCTTCACCGCCACCATACTAAAACAAAAAAATAAATAAACATTCTGTTTTCATGAGACATAGTTACATCGGTTACTGTGGAAAAGCAGTACCACAGGGCCTGTTTCTGATCGACATTTCAGTATTTCGTTTACCAATACATTTCGATGATCCATTAATTTTGTAGTCCTATTGAGCCTATGAAAACATTTTTTCCTGATACAAACGGTGCAGAGCTAGCGGTAGTAAAAATATTTCAATATATCTGAAAATTTGAAATTGTATTCTACAATACCTGGAAATAGGCTAATTAAATGGGGAAAGTACAGTGCGGGAAGTTTCTCTTGAAACAAATTAATTACACAATATCGGATGACTTTACAATTACAGAATTATTATGATTATGAAATTATTATTATGATGAATTCAATGTGTTATTTATTAAGCGTAAAAAAAAAACTACTAGCAATTTTAAACTTATGCAACTTCCCAGCTGGGGCTTGAGAAATCTTGAAAGTTTACAAAATGGGGCAGCCTTTAATCAGATTCAATTTTATTTCTGTAGTTCTCGTTAATATATTTTAACTAAAACGTAAACAGAATATTTTGGGAAATTTCTTTAAGACCAGAACTCTATTGTAAACCAAACAGAAAGAAGACAATAGCCCCATGCCTGAATAAAATTAGAGCCTCTCCCTTCCATAAATATATATAAGACCAGACAGGTATATATATATATATATATAATAGAGAGAGAGGGAGAAACAATTTTAATTATATGTTACCTTAATTCATTCTTCTGTACATGGGTACAACAGGTTCTGACATGACAAGAACGACTGAGATATTCAAATATATTAACGATAAATATCATTGAATGGAAACAACAAATCTAACCATATAAATAACTTAGAAAAATAGATTAAAATATCTAAGTCATTTAATTGTTACATATGTCAGAACCATTGTACAGTTTGAGCAAGTGTTTAAAAATAAAGTATGTTACTTCATTTATCAATTTAAATTCCTCACTCAATCATTTGCGTCAATGCTTTAAGTAGATCCACAATAGGTTCTAAATAAAAATAGCTATTTGCAATATTTTTGATTCAGGAATCATATTGAACCTGAAGGGGATACGTTTGCACTGCTTTCAAATTAAAATAACACCAGGATCCACTGAGCTGTCTTGACTTCCTTATAAAATACATTATTTAAGTAAAATAAAAAAAAACAAAATAAAAATATGTATTGGAGATTCTTGAGTTTATTTTTTATCCCTGACGAAGATGTATCGCTATAATAAAGTCAGTACAGTACAGTAATAAATATCATATTAGTAATATTTTATAACAAGCTAATGGGTCTGTTTACATAAAAGAGAAAATTAATGAGAAACGCAAAAGAACTGAATTGACAATCAAAACGACCCTGCAGTACTGAATAGTGCTTCACCGCACTGTCAAGCTTAGTATGTACAGTACAAACCTTTAATTTAGTGACTAGTTTTAACATTATGCGAGCTTCGTGTGACCAGTTTCGGGGAGTGGGTAAATTACGCATGAAGGAACATTCTCTTTGAGATGGATATTTCCTCAAATATCTACATTCGGCTAGGTGACTTCGTCTTCCCATTTTCATACAAGTCTTATCACAGAATTTCACATAATTACATCTCGAGCATGACAGTAAATCAGTCCTGAAATTTTTTTTTTTTTTAAATTGTTGTGAACCTGCGCAGTTTTGATGTTAAAGTATAAAACAATTTTCAGAGGAAATTTTATTCATATTTATTACTTGGCATAACAGTGGTCACATCTTATCTTTCTGAAGTGTGGGTGAAGGACATGGACAAAAGGCTTTTCTGCATGGACTAAAGTGCCCCTTTTCACTAAAACTGAAGAAATTTAATGAATGTAATGACTCTTAATTGCTGATAAAAATAAATTGCTGCTGTAATTAAAATATGGTATAGACCTGGTTCTTCTAAGTCAAGCGACATTTCAGCAGATTCGCAAAAGTACACCGGCAGTCTCAGATACAACTATAACACACATTTAACCTGCCAGATTCGATAATCCTAGTATGACGGAACCTCCTTGCAACAGTCCTAGATCGATCAGCGGATCTGATGCCATGCAGATATTGGTTACTCGGGCCCAGGGCAAGATGGGACCCTTTCAATATCCTATGAGTTGAACCATTGAAATATTTTATGAAATTTTCAAACTGAAAAGTTTTATTTAAGACGAATTCTTAACTTATCATATTTGTTATCAGTAACTTTTTATTTAGTAATATATCGGTTTCCGGAATCAATGTTGTGTTTTTCATAGTTCAACTGAAATCTAATTTATTCGATAATGATCGCTCTATAAGAAATTATTCGATTGCACATTAAATTAAAAACGAACATTTTTTTTTTAAACATTTAGTAATTAATTATAATTAGAGAAATATACGCATACTCCTTTGAATATACAATTATTTTTCAATTATTGTGCGTTTCTGAAACAGCTATGTAAAGGGTGCCCCAGAATTAGCGCAATATTTGATTTAAATAAAAAACACAGTTTTTAGTATTTTTGTTGTTATTTCTTTATTGAATTATAAAGTAAATAGGATAGGGTTATTTATGGAATAACACATCGGGCAAATGGCCTCCACGACTTTGCTGGCACATACCCACTCTTTTGTCAAAATTTTCCATGACCATTTGGCATAAATGTGGTTGAATTTCGTTGATGCAGCGTTGAATTTCCTCTTTTAATGCACGGGTGGATGAGGGCTTGTTGACATACACCTTTGACATCAAATAACCCCATAAAAAGAAATCTAAAGGTGTTAAATCACATGATCTAAGGGGCCAATTCTGATCACCGAAACGAGAGAGTCATGACCTGGAAATGTCTCATGCAGTATTTGAATTGTTTCATGGGCTGTATGGCATGTGGCACCATCTTGTTGAAACCACATATTGGCCACATCAATATCATCCAATTTCGGCACAAAGAACTGTGTTATGGATTTTCAACAACACTCTCATGCACTGCTTCGATATTGACATTTGAACGGCTTGTTTTGGGACGACCAGTGTGTTTAGTGTCTACAACTGATCCAGTCTTCCTAAATTTTTCAATTAATCTCTTCACAGTTGATGAAGTCAAAACACTATTCCAACCATATTTTGTATGAAATTTTTGAACTGCGGCCGCCAAACGTTCATTATTTTTGAGATAATGTTCAACAATAAAGGCACGTTGTTCTATCTTGTAACGCTCCATTTTTACTAGCCCTAAACTGTAAGCTGTCAAATTGTTCTTTTTTTAGGGTTGCCAGCTCTTTACTGCACAAATGGTGGCAAATTCAAATCTTGCGTTAATTCTGGGACACCCTTTAATAACTAGGCAAATAAGTGTATTTATTGAAAAAATTGACCACAAAATTCTAAAATTATCTCATTTCAATAGCTTACTTCTAAAACCTAGTATGTCATTTCCTCCATAAAATTTTGTAAGTTCATGTTACTCATTTATTTAAAAACTGATAATGTATCGTGTTATTTTGCCTAAAAATTTCCGGGATATTTCAAAATACAACAGGCAAAAAAATAAACACATTTTTCTCCTGTAAAAATATAGTTTTTTGTTTGTTATGTGTAAAATTTGCCTTTATGGACTTACAAGGTTTTAGATGTAAGCCATTGATATGCTATTTACAATAATTAAAGACCATTGCAAGTTTTTTATTGTCAGTTAAACATTTTTAAATCAACATAAAAAACTTGTTTAAAAAATCTTAAAGAGAATTTTTCAAGCTAACATAAACAGAAAACAACTTATTATATAGCATGAAAAAATTAAGTCCAGTGCTCAATTACTAGAATATAATAAAGTTTGAACAATAGGTTGCCGAGTTAACTTACCGTAAACATGCTATACCTTATCAGGTCCCCTAAGTCCCAGTACCCATTTTTTACCAATTTCGGGTAATGGGAAAACTTGGAACCCCCCCCCCTATTAACTTCTTTGTAATAAATAAAAAAAAAATTGAAATTAAATCTACTTAGTGTTGACTTGGAAGATATTTATTTGTATTAAAGAAATTACACTCGCTGAAATAGGATGAATAAACTAGTGCCTCAAATAAACAGGTTTATTTTTAAATAACCCTCTTCGCTACTCCCTAAATGGTCTGTATGTTGTTTACGAGGAAAGACATTGCCTGTATGCCGTTTGAATATTACATCTAATCTCATTTAAAAAAAATACAATGTTGTTGCCTAGATACACTGGTGTACCTTACTTTAATTAACCCTCCACAGCCAAGGTTAATTTCTATTATAAATTTTTACTATGTTCTCAAACTGGTATTTAATAAAAAAAACAGGACAGAATAATTGTAGTTAAAATTTTGGATCTTCAGAAGAACCCTGCCGTAAAATCCAATGTATCAGATGAGAACTTCTGAAATAAAGTTGACAGAACAAATTTTCAATTCTCAAAAAAAAAAGTACCATACAAAAGATAAAATGATTTTTTAGCTCCACAGACTTGTGGGAATCGTTTGTTTTCCCAAATAATATCAATTATTAAAAGCAGGAATATCGTCAAACTCTCCTGATTACAAAGCAATGGCGAAAATCTTTCGCTCATATTTTTGATACCATGTAAACTTGAATAAATAAACGGTGCCTGCCATTCAACCAATATTCAAGAACGGTGGTCACCAAATAGCGGACCAAAGGAAAGTTTTGAATCGACTGTGACAAAATTTTTAATAACAAAAAATTATGTTTCATCGGACATGTACCACACAGGTGGTGATCGTGGATGTGGGTTACTCCTCTCCGATACAAAGTAACTTCCAAGAAAAGTAGATTTCAGAGTTTATGTTAAATTACAAATTGTGAACAAGAAAAATGTTCAGAGGCTTATTTATGCGTTACTTTGACTCTAGCCAAATTTATGAAGCCATATAGTGTCGCAGATATTTTAAAAAAGAGCACACCGGATGCTAGATTTTATTTTTTCCATCATCTGCTTCATCAAGACAGTTTTTCCACGTATCCCTGATGGTGAATGGACCAGTGAAGCGGCAGATGTTTTCAAGGAAATTTATACTCGAGCTAAAACAATCTCTTGAGAGTGACCAATTTTCGATTAAAAATGTGAGTTTTGAGCACATTCATTATTCAAGTGATTATAAAAAACTTTTTTATATTGTTACCATATCTTCTTCTTCTTCTTATTTTCTTCAAGACGTAAGGACAGTAAAAAATAAATGAAAGAAAAACAGTATTATAGAATATTAAATTAAATATGAAACTATGACATTTACAAATACATACAAGATAAATAAATGGTATTAATAATCGGGATATAAAAAAAAAAGAATGCTTTCATGTATGTAATGAAAAATTTACTATTTAATTTTAATTATGGAACAAGTAAAGAATAAATACCTACATCGGAGGCCTTACTCCAACAACCTTTATTTATTTTATGTACAGTATAATAGAAAGTGCTTGATTCTATATAATGCTAAAATAGAATTTATATATTGTTGTGATATTAGATATTGTGGAGTTTGTATATAAGAATTTTAAATATAAAGATTTAATCCAACTTATCAAGAAGGCAAAATAAAAACAAATGAGAGTGGATGAAAAAAACAAAAGATAGTATAGTTGTTGTTGTATCATGATGAACACACACAGAATTACTCAGCTAGTTTAGGCCCGTGATATAGTATAGTTGTTGTTTTATGAGGAGAACTCAGAATTATTCTCTCTCTAGTTTGGGATCAGCCTGTGATATATGTGTCTGAGTCAAGTGATGAAATAAAAAGTTCTGTAAGTTATTTGTTATTGGCCTGGAAGCGGAACGGAAGAGAAGTTGCACCAGGAAGAAAAGTTAATTTGATTAAAAAAGAAGACCATTGAAGAAAAAAAAGGAAAAATATACAGACAAGTATAATTAATATAAGTTTCTTTTTGTTTATTTGTAATTAAATATAATCTTTTGCCATAATTATTTTGTTTAAAAGAACCATAAACAGCAGTTAATCACTTATAAAATAAATTTAAAGTTAAAAATAAAATTACGATATCTTTCAAAGAACCTAATAATATATTGTATATACACTGTAGCGAAGCTGAATTTTATTTACAGTGGGAATTTGTACAAGCCTAAATTACATGATACTAATATACATTTATCAAAGTAACATAGGTGATGAGGCTCACTCTTCAGGTAACTTACCAACTAACTTAACCTAATTTTTTTCAACAGAACATTTATAGCAATCATTGCATGAATGTTATTTTAAATGCTGTATTTGTTGCAGAGACTCATTTATATGTAACGATAGATACAAATAATAAAATGAAGTAGGTTTTAACAAACTAAGAGCAAGTTTCAATTTATTTTTACGACTATAAAATTTGAATGCAATTTTTCAATACTAACATTTTATTAATGAAATAAAAATGAGGAATAGTGACTTTTTTTTTTTTCCAATGTGCATTATTTTTCTATTGTTAATAATTAATTTTATTTAATCAATAAAATATTTATCTTTCAGGAAACCAACTTCAAAAGATATTCTATGACATTTTTCACTCTGGAAATATATGATTCTTAGCAAATACACATTAACTAGTCCTTAAGTTATGGAGTAATCTCATGACATTTATTTAAACAAAAAATAATTGGTCAATATAACCAACAAATACTTTGATTATGTAACATTTGTCCAGTGCTACAAACAGGCAGCGTCCAAATAGAGCTCGTTAACGGTTTGTATGCTACAAATCAACTAAATGATACAAATACAAATCAAGCAAATTGTAACGATTTAACAGTTCAGAATTTCTCTTAGACACCTCTTAATGACAATTCTCTTGCTTGCAAAAGCAGCGGCTCAAGCATATATCTGTAGGTCTGGTGCCTGGTGCCGTGAGTCACCCGCAGGATCGCTTCAGCGTCCTTGAGGATTCCGAGGGAATTTTGATTCTCTGTGTAAAGAAGCATTTTACCTAATTTCATTAGATGAAGTCCGGTGAGAGGATGCCAATTCCCGTAGTATTCCCTGAAAACAGTTTCTATGTAAGATCAAAAAATCTTTCACAATTTATTTTTGTCACTATAAAGAAATACAGAAGAAAAATCAAAGTCGCAACCGATTACCAATTTTAAATAATGATAACAAATTCACCAAGGCATACTGCCATCTCCCGACTAGATGACTCGACTTAATTTGACTTTATTTATAACAAAGTAAAAGAAAGTACTTAAAGATTTCTCGGAAATCGTAATTGTAGCAACAGGAATTTAGTAAAAAGTGTTATGCATAAAATATGAACTAGGAAGAAGAGACAGAAAATAAAGACAGTCATTTTACTTTTAAGGACCACTAGAAATCAGCCTTTTAGTTGTAGGTTTTTATTTGTTTGTTTTCTTATAGTCCATAAGCGGATATTTTAGTTTTATGTATGTAGCGACCGCTAACTACATGAGTTAAATCCCCCTATACTCTAGTGCACATATATTGTAAGCAAAGGTAAAATAACAGGAACTAAATGTATGTAAATCATTATAAAAGTTTTTAGCAATAAATGCGCGGAAGCCGGCAGTAATAAACAAGTCATAAACGTAAGAGGGTCGCCAGCCGTCAGCCATAAACCTGAAAGGGTTAGCCACCTGGCAGCCATAAACAGCCAGGTATCCACCGGCCTAAAAGCCAGGTGGGAATAGTACCACCTGGCAGCCATAAACAGACCCTTTTAGACCTTTGCCGCCGGCAGGAAGGGGAAACGATATTTAACCCAGGACTCCTGGCCCTGAAAATCAGTCTAGTCTCCTCATTAGCCTCTGAGTCTCCTCATCCACCTTTACTCGGTGACGCCTTACGCCAGGGCCCCTGGCCCTGGAAGGCAGTCTCTTAGACTCCTTGTCTAGTCTCTCAGTCTCCTCATCAGCCTCTGAGTCTCTCACCTGTCTTTTAGTCTCCTTGCAGACTATCAGGCGCCCTGTACCCCTGACACTGCTTGGCTTCCGCTCGAACTCTGAAAACTTGACTAATTCTTTATGAAACCTCTGTACCTCTTCTCTTGAACATAGTGCATTGTCGGGGCACATAACTATCATAAAATGGAGTCAGATAGTAACGCCATCCTGGAACGATTGCTCAGGTTATTAACACAAACAATCCGCACTTGTCACCAGGGCTAGGTGATCAGGCACCTCCTAGTGACGACCCGACAATGTATTAATTGTATTTTTGCTTTCGTTTAGAGGCACTCTAGCGTCTGGCAACTATATGTAATGAGCCTATGCAACATAAAATTAAATAAAGAAATTTTCTCATTCTCTTAGTATTTCTATACAACATTAAGCCTGAAATTTTCATATTGTATTTCCATAAACCCTGTAAGCCGTCCTTGGGGTGTTCCACATAGCGAATCCGGTTTAGCAAATTTAAATGTAGATTAAGGGGTTACAGCTTAGTGCTGACCAAGCTAGGTACTAAGCAACAATCTCGGTAGGCTTTGTCGCTTTTCATAAATCATGAAAATCCATCACAGATTCATTTTTTTTTTAAATTCTATAAAATAAGTTTCACATATCGTCCAAATACGCAATATGGCCAGAATTATATGGAAAAATATTGTAACTGCACTCTATTTAATTATCCCAATCAAGTTTAAGCCAGTCTTGTTGTTCTTGTTCTTCCGGCAACAACAGCTGTTAAGTACTAATCTAATGTAAGTGAAGAATACATTAAAAAAAACCCGATGAAGAAAAAAGTTCCTGCCATAAATATATAAAAAATATTACCTATAACCAGAAATCAATTCATATCCGATTTTTATCGCCTCTTCCCAAAAATTCAGTTGTATGGCGGCTTCGAACGCGAGGTCTAGCGTTTTAACATGGATCAAACTGTTAGGATGAACGACTCCCTTTTGTTTCTCAAGACACAGCTTGCAAACGTCGAGGTCTAAATATAATGTTTAAGAAAAAACTTTCACAGAAGTCCAATATTTTTCCTTTTACGTTTTAATGAAAAAAAAAAAAAAAAATTATTATACTAGTTTTAATTAAAATAAAATATGGAAAAAAAATACAGTCACAAAGGATACATGCTACATTTTTCATTTCTTCATGTCTAAGGCAGCTAAATTCGATAGCTTCTCTGTACTTATCAATAAAACTTTTAGCTGCTTCCCAATCACATTTATTACATGTCATCTAAAATAAAGAAAAAAATATATATAAAAATTTACTGTCCGTATTTTTAAAAATGAAAAAATAATAGATACATAAGTGACATTTAAATTAAATATTTTATCGGAGGAAGGATATGAGGCTGGTTTGCCACAGCTGTGATTTTGTAGCAGTAACTAGCTGTGTGACCTATCTATAAGATATTTATACACTTGACTATTCTAGTCGTCCTAATCAATTAGTTTTAAAGTCATTTAGTGTTTATGTTATTTAGTATTATTATAAATAGCATGTGTATAAGTGTTATTTAGTGTTTATTTCTAATAGTTTATAAATATAACTTATTTTTTAAATAGGTATATGTATCTTCGTGTTTACTTCCTTTTATTAATTTATTTAATGAATTGACTTATTCAGTAATTAATATAGCGGTGTATTGTTTTAATAAAATGTATTTTTAGTTTGATTGTGGTTTTTGCTTATTGGTCCACAAAGTTACATTATTACCAAACGCTGAGTTTATAGCTCAGGGTGTTTAGATGGACAGGAGTTTTGGAGTGTAATTATTATATTTTATTATTAATTTTTCAAAGCTTGAAAAAGCCTCTCTTACGACGATCACACATAAGGTATGTGGAACATCTATTAAATAATTATTCACTTCCAGTATCTTCTCACGTCTATTTTGATACCTTCGTAAGATTTCAATAAATATTACATGCTTATTTGTATACAACTCTTACAATTAAATTTGATTAGTAAAAATTTGTATACTCTTTATAACGTTAACCACACATCTGGATAACGTCTTGATATCAGGACCTGATGATGATGTGAACACCATCCATTAATTAATTAATCTAAGCCTATTCCCAATCACTTGTGTCATTATCAAACAGTAATTAATCTATTTCTCTACTAAAGAAGAAAAAAAAAAATTAACCTGCTTCGAATAATAAACAATTCCATCGCAATTCAAGCAGATTGCCGCTGATTCCAAGTTGTCTTTCTCCGTGCATCGGTTGCAATCACACGTGAAGTAATAGGTAGATGACAATTCCGACTGCCTGTCTTCTCGCTTGTTAAGACCGTCAACATATGAGATCCTCACCTAAATTAGCATATTTCAATTTTATGACTATAATTCAATACTTTTATTAACTTATTAAATACAGTTGAAAGCTAACATTTTCTAATGGCCTTGCAACATACCTTAGACCAATCATATTTGGGTATAGCGGTAATGGCCCTGATGAACAGAGTAGTTCCCTCAAACACAGCAATGGCATTGGGGCTGCACGAATGATCAATAGTAGAAGCTCCGAGATATATTCCGGTACCTAAAGTGGTCATCTCACCATCGAGAATGCTAAATCCATTTATGACCATCTAGGAATAACGATAATTATATTTAAAAGAAATTATAACAAAATATTTAAATCAAATGATCAAAGGATAACGTAATAAACATTTGACCGAAGCTATAATATCCACAATAGTGAAACAATAATCTCATGATCATAAGAAAACTATAAAACTCCAGAATCTAAAGACAATTTGTTAGTATCATTGATAAACATAATATAAGAATGTATTGATGAGTTATTTTGATAGGATTGTTGAAATAAATGTTTTATTTAAATTGAAAATACTAAGAGAAAGTCGAATTTTTCACCTTTAGAGTGTCACACGACCTTTTGGGTCTTTCGAAATAGGAAAATGATGGAATAAATAAAAAAATTCTTACTCGACCATAGATTCCGACAAACTCTGGAAAATTGGGCAAGTTATCGCTTCCAAGGAAATCTCTTAGGACACCGTAAAGAGAAGTTGCGTGTTCCACTCGTTTCGGATCCGATTTCATATCTGGGTAATCTAAAAAAAAATAAAATAAATTTTAGTAATTACAACAAACGAGATTGGAATGGTCAATGCGGAGTGTCAGTCACGCTTTGTACCACCCATGTTTGATCCTCACCTGGGAGAGATTGATATTTGGAAGAAAAAAAAATATATATATATAGTTATATCTATAAAATACGAGTAAAGCGGACCTTACACGATCATTTGGAATGAAATTACTTTATATCAGTAGGTTGAAAAGTAATGATGAAAGACTTATGAAGGTAATGTCATTGACACAGATCTTGTAAGGTCTGCTAAAGTTATTTATTCATTAATTAGTTGGTATTAAAAAAACAACAATAAATTTCTCTACAATTTGGAGAGGGCATCCAAATTAAAGATATCGACTATATAGTTAACAATATGCACTTTGTCTTTTATTTTATCAACATTCACTCCTGCTAAGGATAGAGAAATGCGGAGGGAACTTTGCAGTGAAATACTCCTTTGTTTTGTCAATATACTATTATATAGTATGTAAATAGTAAATACAGAGTTTATGGATTATAAAATTAAGGAATGTTAATGTGGATTCACTGTAACCTAATTGTATAAAAAATAATTAAGTATTGCACAGCAGCATTTTGTTCAGTCTTGCTGAAATGCTCAAGTGTTATTCCCATTGGGCATGTATGGTTTTCTGTTAATATGTATAAACACAATGTATGATTTAAAGGTTTTTTTTTTGTTAGGGTAAGAAACATATTAAGTCAAATTGAACAAATGCTATTCCGAACAATGTAAGCTGTGTCTGTGTTGTTGATATCTTTATATTTCTATCGTATTTTTTTTACTGACTAACACTGAGTTCGTTAGATTTGTTTTAACGTTGACTAGGTGTGTATATATTATTTTATGCTTCCATTGTTTGTAAATGCTTTTGTTTTTACAGTATTGACCTTTTCTTACTGAACAAAGTAGTAGTTACCGTTTGGCTTCTCGTGTTACTAATTTATTGGAGAATAAATAAATTTGACAGCAATAAAACATTATTATATATCATAATACAGTCATTAGCTTGAAATAGCTTTTATCTAATTTATTAAATAACTCGACTTTTACTCTCTTGATATACAGCTAATATTTATTCTCTTTATATGATATTTATTCTTTTGATATTTTAAAGAGTAAATATAATGTATATTCTTCTTAAAAAATTTAAGATTTTTTACAAGTTGATAAATTGTATGTAAAATGGTTCACGTAAAATTGTTGTTAAAAGCATTAGGGTACAAAAAACTAATTATTTTTGGACAGAAAAAAACAAATCTTTAAAGACCTAAAATAGTCTGGTTTTAGGTATATTTTTAGTAAAGCTTAAAATAGAAAATATAAATAGAATAACAAATATTTTACACAATATAAATTTTTTTTTTAAAATGGATATTCATACGGGACATAATGTCTTTAAACATGCGAAAGCTCTGTTTTCCATAAAATCCTTTTTCTGTATCACCTCCTCTCTAAAAAACAAAAAAAGGTTTATAATAAAGGAGCCAAAGATGCATCTATAGTATTGAGCCCAAAAAAATAAGTAAAAACCTTTAATTTAGTAATTATTTTAGCTAGTAAGCGAGCTGCATTCGGCAATTCTCTGTTTGGTGGAATTTTACGCAAACGTGAACATTCAGCTTTGTGACTTTTCCATTCCTGTTTCTGACAGGCTAAGTCGCAGTATCTTACATATGCGCATCCGGAACATCTGAGCAGTTCTGTTCTGTAAATGTATTCATAATTGCTGTAAACCTAAGCATTATGTCATTGAAAAAAAAACCATTGGAGAAAATTGTATTTATGTGTACAATACTTTGAATAGCAGTGATCACATCTTGTATTCCTCAGGTCTGATTGAAGGACATGGACAAAAGGCTTTTCTTCATGGACCAGTGCACCCCTTTCCACTGAAACTGTTGAGATAAAATAAAATAAAACTCAAAAAATATTTAAGTAGGAAATGAAATTTTTATTGCTTGGATAAATCTAAAAAAACAAAAAAAACAATAGAATTTTCCATTAATTAAACGGAAGTAAAACCTGGTTTGTGGACGACTTGTGAAACTGGCATTATGAACCAGGATTAAGACTATTCAAAAAGGTGTCAGACATGTAACCGGTCGTAACCTACCGGCGACGGTGGGTCTAAAAATAGTAGCTACTGGCTTGCAACTTTTGTTCTTTTCAGACAACTTCAACGACCTCTTGTTTAAAAAACGTAAAAATATTTTGGTTTAAACAGAATTTAAATTGGGCCTTAGACAGTTGGTAAAATGGTGAAACAGAAGTTTAGCACTCAGATGATGAATAAATAGAGTGTTTATTTTTAGTGTCATTGAAGCTTCTTTGTGTTCCTTTCTCCAGGAAGTCTAATTGGGTTGATTTTTTAAAATTAAATTCGGGAATGGTGGCGCTAGGTTCATCCTCATGAAGATTGTTTAGGAGTTATTCATAAGCTATATAATCTTTGTCTTCATTGTACTCTTTGGATTTCACTTTACAATTCCGGCACGGATTTCTTCGAATATTTGAGCAAAAACTGCCTTGTTCCAGGTTTATAGGTTCATTATTTCGTATTACTTATTCACCAGAGTGTCCTAGGAACAGAATTCTTATTTTTAATTTATTTAAATGACTTTTTTTTTACTTTAATTTTATCAAAATAGCCTGCATTCTTGACGATGAAGAACAAGAAAAGAAGACGACGGTTTATGGTTTTTGTCAATTTTTTTCCATCCCGTCTATGCTTATGTCTAAACAATCAGTCTATTTTTTACTTTAGAACATGTCATAATAACTTTATTTTTAATAAAGACCTCAAGTAATAGAAAAAAAAAAAAATACAGAAAACAAAAAATATTGTGTGTCTTGAAAGCATGGAGGATGTTAATAACTTCAATACAATACAACAACAACTTTAATATGATAAAATTACAATCTGCCTCATTGGGCAATAATTAATTGTGATAAATGTTCTCATTCATATCACTATATTTACAATTTGCATCCATAAAGTATTTAGAAACAGCCCAGAGGCCTCCCTGTAAGGTAGGTATATTATATGTTAGGTATATTAAGATTGTTATGGAGGGTTTTGTTGTTGACGTAAGAAGGGGCATTTACTATTGTTCTCATGACGTTTGATTGAAAGGATTGGATACGCTTGATGTTCGACTTCTTTGCTGTCCCCCATAGCTCTATTCCGTATGTCCAGATTGGCTTGAGTATAACTTTGTATATTACTAATTTATTTTCTATTGAGAGATGGGATGTCCTTTGAAGTAGTCTGTACAACTGTCCAAAGCGTCTGTTTAGTTCTTGTCTTTTTAGCCTCATATGTTGGTTCCAGGTCAGCCGTTTGTCAAGATGGAAGCCTAAGTACCGTACTATCTCAGATCCAGGGAGAGGAATGGAATTAAAAGAAACTAGTGGACAGGACTTGCGGCAGAGGGTGAAGGTGATGCAGGAAGATTTTGCTTCATTAACTTTGATGCGCCATTGCTCCATCTAATCAAGGTGTTTTTGAAGGTTAAACTTTGGTCTCCTTTCAAAGCGAATAAATCTTTCGCCTTTTACTAAAGTCACTTGAAAGTAGCTTTAAACAGACATTAAATATATGCTCGTTGGCAGAGATCGCATTCGTTTGTTGTCGTCATTGAGTGACGTGATAAGATATTATCAAAGCTGTCAAGTTGAGTCAACCGGTGTTTGCAAGTCATAAGTTACTCACACAAGGAAAAACCATATGTTAATGGGACGTGATTCCTGATTTTAATCGTAACTTTATTATTTATATATAGAATGAATTTATTAGTAAGTAGTATGTAAAGAACTTTTTTTATATTGATGTTTATACCTTTTTTAATATAGTATGTTAATAAAACTAACAAATGATACAGGCTGAATTTGCTGTTCAAATGAAATGCCAATCTTGTGCAGAGAAAATAAAAAACTCCTTAAAAGATGTGGAAGGTGTCAATACTGTAGAAGTCTCCTTAGAGAAAGGAACGGTTCTGGTCGGTTCAACTCTACCTTCAACGGTCATTAAAGATATATTGGAATCGACTGGTAATGCTGCTGTTTTGAAGGGATACGGCGGTAAATTTGGTAAAGATTGGGAATTAGTATTTTTGTGTTGTTGATATTTCTCCCGTCTTATAATTTATTTTTGAATTAAGGTACCAATAGTGGTAGAGGAGACGGAATATCAAGGACTGCGGTGGCTATGCTGGGCTGGCCGGTCGGTTTTAGTAGGTACCCATCGGTCAAAGGAGTTGTAAGGTTTGTGCAAGCGGATGATGACAGCTGCATCATAGAAGGTACCGTCGATGGGTTGGCTCCGGGGGAACATGGCCTTCATGTTCACGAATGTGGTGACATATCTCAAGGATGTGACAGGTAATTGTTTTTATTTTATTTATCAACCAGTGACTGCTCGCAATACTAAGTGGTTGCTAGAGTCCTTGCACAAGATTGCATTATTACTTTAAAACAACTTATTAGATCCTTGTTTGACTCTTTTGTTTATATAATTAATGTCATTATTTCTATTATCCTTTGTTCAATTATGACCCACAGCCATATTTGTGATTCATTTATTATTATATATTACAATGAGAATGTCCAAAGAAAAAATTGTGATTTACAATTTACGGTTTACAATTCGCAAAATATAATTTGAGTGCGAAGGATTTAACTATTCAAAATTTATTTTATCCAAGTCTACAATGTTTTATTGACTAATGACCTTCAAGTAGAAGATTGTAATGTAAAACTAACATTAAACTCAAGTGAAATATAATTAACACTTTAAAAGATTATAATCAATGAAATTATACTGTTCATTATTTAATATCGTATTTGTTTTGGAATGTTCAAAAATATTATAATTTCTTTTCATCTGTATTTAATGAAATTGAAATCATTGCAGTGTCGGTGAACATTTTGATTTGAGCGGTGGATCCCACGGTGGGCCTCAAGATGAACCCGGGAAAAGGGTAAGTGTTTCATAGAGTTAAATGATGAATTTGAAACAACACCTTCTCATTCTACGGTTTCAAACATTTATAATACACTTCCCAATGTTTTATTTTCACACCGACGTATATAAATGGAAAGTTAACTAATAAAATTATAGTAAGATTGATTGAAGAAAGTAATAAAATAAAATACATCAAATCATTTTTTACCAAAAGAACTTAATTCTTAAACCTTCCCTTACTTACTTATCCCGTTACGAAGTCTGGAACTTGAGTCACTCTGTTCACCCACTTTAATCTTGACCTTCCCGTGTATTTTTTCCATCTGATTCTCCTACAACATCACTTTCTTGGGGAGCTCGCTTGGAACATGACTCGCCTATCGGAGTCTTCCCATCTTCATTGATTTGAGCGTGTCCTTGTCATCAAAGGTCCTTTGGTGGGACCATGTATCTACTGTGAAATGTTTCTCTTGAGTACAATAAGCTTTTTCTGATTAGCCTTCAGTGATCAGGCTCATAGGCTAGTACACCGAGCTATGGAGGGATTCTTCACTGCTGTAATGTGTCGCTGTATTTATATTCGTTTGGTAATTATATCTGTGTTATCGGCCTACTGTCCTCGTATCTCCAATTTTTTACACGACTGTATTCAAATGAGATACGCTTTCATAACTACTTACATATTTTATAACATATTAAATTTGCTTAGTTAAATTTTATTGTTGGTTTTAAACATACAATATGTAAGGTGGAGTACTTTCTCAATAAAAACATTTATGTTTATTTATTTCAGCATACTGGAGACTTAGGTAACATCATAGCCGATAATACCGGCAGAGCTGTATTTAGGGTTGAAGACAGTCAAATAAAAGTCTGGGATATCATCGGAAGAAGCGTTGTAGTTACTGCTGAAGCTGATGATTATGGCAAGGGAACTACAAAGTACTCATCAATCGATGGTTCTTCGGGTGAAAGGTACTTACTATAACTTGATATAGAAAATATTATGTTTTTTATCTATATTGTTTATATTTAAATTTACCTGAGGGTTATAGGTCCTTGTTAATATAAAAAAGAATTCTGGCAAAAGGAAAACTGTTTAATTACATTATTTTTCATTAATTCTTTTTCACATTAGCACGTCTGTGACAAATTACAATGATTTATTAATTCAATTTTCCATTTAAGGCATACTTTAATATTATTTTTGCGACTGGCCAGATTTTCTGTTAGCTTCATCTAGTTTCTTCGTCCTTCGGCGAATCCTTCCTTTTTCCTCGTTTGTTGTTGTTGTGCCACGCGATCAGTAAATATCCACTGCTATCACCTCAATCCTTCTTCTTTGAAAAATCTCTTCTTCCATCAACTGTTCTTCCATATGCTACATTACCATTAAATAAAAAATTATTAAAGTTCTACTAATTTCACTATCTTCATTTTACACCTTGGAATGATCAAAAAGAACAACAACTGACACCTTCAAAACCTCCTCTTTTGTTATCCACGGGTCGTTTGCCGCCCTGTTATGCCCGCTAATTTTAACTTCAAAGTCTTGATAAATTAAATTTACAACATCTAAATATCACAATAAAATATATATTGTAATATTTACTTATGGGCTTAAAATAAATAAATGAAAAAGCGGCATATTGGTGGCAAGGCAATATGTAGCGTTTTGTTAATTTACTATTATAAAAAAAAATTAATGAAACTTTTAAACTTGGGGCACTTTTAAACCTTGACAACCAACATTTAACATAAAAAAAAATAAAAATAAGACGTAGTTTTTCCCTGATGTTCCATTCGCTTGTTTGTAATTTATTTTTAAACTTTTTATAATTTATTTTCTTTCTTCTAAATTAATCCTTAAAAAATAACATTACAATGTGGGAATACATATATTTTCTGGGTAATGTTTCTTAATGTTGCAACATTCCTGCAAATTAGGTGTTTTTCATATAAAAATGAACTCTTAACCATTAAGAATCTAATGCACTCAAAATCATTAACATCTTCGTCTTCACGGGAATGACAAAGCCTACCAAACCATGTATTGACACTGATCTTGTTTTGGGTTATGTCAACGTAACCACTTATTACCCGCAGTTATTTAAACTATATGGATGCAGAGTAATGATGTCAGTCTTTGTTTTGTTTTTCACTGGATACATTGGATAATACTCGATGGGTTGTAAGTAAATAAATTTATTTAAATTTAAAAAAAAAAAAGTGCAAACCGCTTTCATTTCCAACTAAAATACTTGGTTTTATTTATTATTCCACCTCAGCTATTGAAAATAGTAATGCAAATAAATAATTTGTAATTTATTTACAAAAACATATAGGTAACATAACAAATAAATAAGTAATAGAAAACTATTTCAATTGGCTTGACAAGTTAACAATGTGATCTCTATCATTTAAATGTCTGAGCTTTGACTTGTAAAATCTTAAAATGTAGAGAGATATGAGAGAAAATTGTTTGTCATTTAGTTTTTTTATTGCTTGCATCCTTTTATTATATTTTGACCAAAACGGATAAAGTGTATATCCGGGGTACTGTTGAATATGCGTTTAAACGTTTAGATTGATTTGATCATTTTTGTGACCAAAATATATAAATAATATGAAAAATAAATTATAACAACAATGATATTGTTTTTTTCAGGCTAGCCTGTGGAATCATATCAAGATCGGCAGGTTTATTCGAAAATGCTAAAAAAATTTGTGCTTGTGATGGCGTGACAATATGGGACGAAAGAAACCGACCACTCGCAGGCCCAGGTCGGAGGGAGCCTACTTCATCTCTGTAAAGGGCTATTCCACTGACATTCCATATGTAATAATAAATTCTATTTCATAAATTCTAAATTCTTT
Organism: Acanthosoma haemorrhoidale; assembly: GCA_930367205.1. Lineage (NCBI taxonomy): Eukaryota > Metazoa > Arthropoda > Insecta > Hemiptera > Acanthosomatidae > Acanthosoma > Acanthosoma haemorrhoidale. The sequence goes on from OV884011.1 coordinate 187,934,552, forward strand.
TTGTATATATTGTAGTAAATGTATGTTTATTTAATAAATGTCTTCTGTTTTAAATATTATATCTTCTTAGTTCCTCCAATTTCATTGTATTTTAAATAAATTTATGTTAATTCGCTGTGTATAATTTTAGAATTTAGAATTGAAGATAACTAATTCATGGTTCAGTTGACTAAAATTTTGTTTACCTGCAACGATTATAATCCAAAACGTAGCTTTTGAAGTGTATGTTGTAATGATTTTTCTTATTAGCAAATTAAATTTATATATTAGGATTAGATCGATTATAAGATAGGAGTTTTTTGTTCAGATAATTCTATTTGAAGAAAGGTAAGAAAGAAAGGTTTTTGACGTGGCCAGTGTGTCTGTAGTCTCGGGAAGAACTATCAGGTCAAGTCAGCAGTAACTTCTGGTGCAGCTAAGTAGAATCTATTGTTCATATGAGTTGCCTGTTCGTATACCCGCTATGAGTTACCTTGACAAGTTTTTGTTTTCACTATATAGACGAGGATTCAGTTAGTCTTTTGTCAACTGTTTTGTCTGATACACGGTACGTTAAACCTCTGAAATGGAGAGTCAAAAAGTACATATTCCTCATGAAATGCTTTGGTAATAGGCAATAGAGCTATGGCGACAGCTGAAAAAATATGCAGTGTTTATGGTGAAAGACTAATAACTGATCGGACAGTTAGAAATTGGTTTATAAAATTCAGTTCTGTAGATACGACCTTAAAAGACGAACCGAGGGCGACAACATTTTAAAGGCAATATTGGTGCAAAATCCACGTCAATCAACAAGAGGTATAGCAGAAAGGTTGAATACATCACAATCAACTGTTAACCACCACCTGGAGAAATTAGGGAAAGTCAGCAAGTTAGTAGTGTGGGTACCTCAATCTCAGTGAATGGAATAAAGAAGATCGCATGTCTTCGCCACAAGTCTGCTCTCACGGGTGAAAATTGAGCCTTTTTTAAACAGGATTGTAACAGGCAATGAAAAATAGGTTACCTATGACAATATAGTCCGCAAAAGACAGTGACTTGATAAGGATCAACCACCCCTACCAGATCCGAAAGCAAACATCCATGGCAAAAAGATTTTATTGTGTCTATAGTGGGATTGTCAAGGAATAATTCACCACGGGTTGTTGAAGTCAAATTTAACGATTACTGCGGATAGATACGTTCAGCAGTTGGAAAGAGTGCATGAGAAACTCCATGAAAAGCGTCCTGCACTCGTCAATCGCTTAAATGTCATTCTTTTACACGACAATGCGCTACCACATACAGCAAGGGTGACTCAGGAAAAAATTCTTGAGCTTGGATGGTCTGATTTACCACATCCACCTTGCTCCCCGGATCTTGCCCCGACACTACCACGTTTTCTGTTCCTTACAAAACTTTTTGAATGGAAAAACCTTCAATTCTGAAGAGCGAGTCCGACAGGCTGTAGAAAACTTCTTCCAGTCCAAACTAACCACATTTTACAAGGAATGAATTGATAAACTGCAAGGAAGATGGGAGAAGGTTATAGATAATAGTGGTGAATACATAATAAATTAATATAATTTTGTTATTTAATGAGAGCAAAATAAATGTCTGATAAAAAAATGGAAGTTATTTATGACTCGACCTAATACTTGTATGCGGTGATTTAAATAGCAGTGTTTAGGAGGCAGTTCTTTGTCTTTTATTTTTATTCAAGCAGCTTAGAGAATATGTGAGTTAAGTCAATGCCCATGAGGTCAGTTGCTGAAGAGAGGACACATGTTCAGACCAGGGAGCCACCAAGAAGATTGCAGACAACTGACCACCCACCATTGAAGGATATACATGTATATTATTTGTAATAGGTAGTTAGTATCTTATATAAAGTATATGAACTCTAAGCAGTTTACGCAAGTATAAAACATTAACAATATTATTTTGCGGATGGGCCGTATTGAACCGTGAGATTAGTATTAATTTAAAACCTTTTATATTAAGAAATATAAAAACAGAAAAGCTAAAATATAAACCGATTAAAGGGCTTAGAAAGTGAAGAAACATAAGAACTGCTAATGGGACTTTGCCGGTGTTTCTTAAATCATTGTGAAGAAAATATATTTTATATTTCCAATAAAAAAAACTTCATTTTATTTGCTCGACCAAGCTGGTCAATGAAAATCATATTTTCAACAACAAAATTGGCTCAGATGAAATGAAATACAAAATATTTTTATTGTATCGCAAAGCTATTTAAAAAAAATATATTTCTGTGTTTAATGATCATAATAATCTTGGGGAAAAAACAATAGAACTTCCTAATTTGAGAAAACTAGTGAAACAGGACTGGTTTTTTGTTTTATTTTTCATATTTCCTACTTTAACGGACATGTAATCGGAGGTGATGTGGAAGGTACTGTTCAAATTTCAGATTTTATTTATCAATTGTAGTACATACAAACTAAACAATACAATGACCGTTTTCATTAAAGGCCATATTGTATTATACAAGACTTTCTTTCTTATATTTAGATCCATCTACGACTTTATTTACTAAATGTTTTTAAATAATCTTTTATTTTATGTTTAATTTGTTATTTCCTATGACAAAATATTTTGAGTGTGATAACTATATAGATGTTTAGAAAATTGATTCAAAGCAATGTTTGGACTCCTTAAATCCATAAGTTGGTAATGGTTAACGTACCTCTGGAGGACTAGACATAAGGTTCGTCAGGATGTGTACCATTCTTCCACGGGTCGGGTCGTTAGAAATAAGTGGTGTCTTTATAGAAATGACCACCCTTTCTCATATATTTCTAGAGGTACCAATCTAGGTTTGGTGAATGCTTGGTGCTTATGACCTTCCAACTTTTTCTCCAGCTCAATATAGTCCGTTAGCTTTTTTTACAAGAAAATATTTCGGCAATTAAATGAAACACATAACAGGATTGACATTTCGTGTTTCGTCATACTCTCGGCCCAGTGAGCTCCGATGACAGAAGCTGAAGATCTGTGAAGCCAGACATGCAACATGTGAAAACGAACGCGCGCCACGGAACGCTTCCTGCCTCTCTTCCACACAATGGCTTCATGGCGGCTGTTCCCCTCGATGCCCACAAACAATAAAATAACCGTCTCTTTATATACATATATGGCGGGCAGGTTATGCGCCTTCTTCCAGTTCCTCCTCAGCCATGTTAGCGGTGAGTACCCAAGAAACAATTTTTAGCTTAATAAATACTTTCTTATGACAGTAAAAAAGTCCGTTGTAACGTGGGATTCAGAGTTACATTCCCAACATCCCCTGTTCTGATGAAAACTCGATATTTCTTCCGCTTCATTCGACAAACCAAAATCGATTATTTAATATGAAGCCGGAAGAGAGGAAGAGAAGCCGGAAAGTGTCTTTGAAAGTTCCAATTAAGTTATCTTGACATCTGTGAACCTTAGAAATATAAAATAATAATACTATTTTTTAACATAACTTTTTATAACACATTCGCATATGTATATTTGTACTGCGGGTTGTTCATTAGGCTTTATCAGTCTCTTCACAATTGAAGTGACTAGTGGATATGTTAGAATCAGCTGAAATTGAGAAAAACGCCTTCAATGTTTTTCAAGGTCATGCCTTACATAGTTTTACAAAACACCTGTATCAAGTTAGTTTTGAGGGAAATTTCACGTCTCAATACCTTGGAAAATATTGAGGTTGGCAAGAAAGTAATTTCAGTTTCTTAGTGTGAAATAAAACTTAATTTTTTCTATACAAAAAATCAACTCTAATCAGTCAAATATCTTCCATTCTGTTCGATGATCTTTTGCCATCTTTCTGGTAACTTCATGATCCCGGGCTCATAGAACTTCTGGTCATTATCAGCAAAAAACTCAACCAAGTGCGATTTGAGGTCATCGTTATTACTGAAATTTTTACCATTTAAGAAGTTTTGTAAACTTTGAAATAAATGATAATCCGATGGTGCAAGGTCTGTATGGGGGATGTGACATAACTTCCCAACCAAGCTCCAATAGTTTCGTACGTGTTGCTAAAGATTTAAACATCTTTCAATTGTTGTGTGTGATACATTTAAATGTTTTGCAATCTCTCGCACAGTTATATGACGATTCGGTTCAATTATGGCTTTCATTTTGTCATCATCAATTTCAGAAGGTCATCTTTCAGTGAAAAATCTCCAGAATTTTTTTACCAATTGAAATGAAATATTTTAGACCAATTCTGATCCGTGCGTTCTGTTAAACAATCAACACCATATACTTCACATATCTCTTTGTGTGCTTCGGCCGTTTTCTTGCCTTTATGAAAATAAAAAAGTAAAATGTGTCTAAAATGCTTATTTTTGCAATCCATGTTAAAACTGACAGTTGTAAATAAAATTACACGGAATTTGTTTCAATAGGAACCTAAAGGTATCGACTACCAAATCTCAAAAGGAAAAAAATCCTAATATTGACAAAAGAATAACGAAACAAACATAACGCTATCTACTGCTGCAAATCGAAGTCACTTTCTTGCCAACCCAATAATATTATACAAACGGAAGGCCTTTCCACATTATCATCATGGATAAATTATACATAGATTTCATTTACGATTTAAAGTTAGTTACAGTCCTTGATGAACTTTGACTGTCTACTGTTTCAATTAAAAGAATTGTGAAGAAACTAAAGCCTAATGAAATTTTAAAGGAGTGCTATAGAGCTCCCGCGAAATCCGATGCTGACCATAACACATGAACTAACGCTGGGTCAAATGATCAGACAAAATAGTTTAAATAAAGAAAAATATAAATCAAAATTATCCACATCACGTGACATTTATTAAGCAAATCGTTCCACAGTTACAGGAAACGAAATGAAAAAAAGATCAGCCGAGCTCTAATAATAAATTACGTTAAGCTTCGGAAAAAAAATATAACAAATGTCAACCTTATAATAAATGAAGTCATTTCTGAATTTATAATAATTAATAATTTCCCTGAGCGCCTGTGGCTCTCGCGCTCTTGGTCAGCCTCCACTGGGTCGTATCCGGTGACGGAGGAGCGTAGGGTACTTCCCAAGGCTCCGCTTCCTCTTTCGCATGGGAGGGAGGGGACAACCATGTGGATTCCGGAGGTCTCTGTACAGTTTGTAAATACTGTATGAATGAGCGAGTGAATGAAAATCGTGAATATGTTATGAATGAGATCATTTATCACAATTACTTATTGCCTAACAAGGCAGATAGTAATTTTATCATAATAAAGTTGTTAACCATAAATTAATAATTAGTAAAATAATCCTGTAAAACACTTATAAATTTACGTGAGTTACGATGCTCGGGAGGTCTCGTTGTAGCAAGACCAGCCGGACTTAGATGTGGTCCAATTGATTGGAATTACCAAAACTGCTAAGTTTTTTTCAATCTATTTAAAAATAACTAATTAAAAACCAAACCGAATCCGGAATACTCTCCAAATTAAATATATAGTTAAATGAACTAAGTTTAATTATAAAAATGTTATGTAAACCATCAACAGAGAGTCTAGCCGCGGCCTTAAAAAATATGTTATTTACAAAATAATTTATAATTGTTTATTTCGCATAAAACTACAAAAAAAAAAACAAAAAAACTTCAAGATAAATAGGTAATAAATATTACCAAAATAATATGAAGCTCTCAAGTCATCGCACTGAATTCATTTATTATTAAAACTTCTGATTTATTTTTATACATGTTTAAGGTCATATTAAAGACATTTACGCAAAAAAAAAAAATTACAAATGTATTCCAAAAAATAATGTATTGAAAGCAAACCGCCACGATTCGATAGTTTTAATTGTTTACAGTTTATTATTTCTTTGAAAAATCGATTTTTAGTTACACCCCACAAATAAATCGACGTTAGTCGATTAAAATAAAAACTTTTAAATAATTGGGGGGGGGGGCTGATTTCAAGATATCACGGTTACTATTCTTGAATGGCCTTGTAAATGTGTATTTCGACTCAATTTTTTTTATCTTGTGCGAGTGAGGTCCCTTTCCCCATATGCCTAGTTCAATTATAGATTCGCTGGCCCCGGGAAAGCTGGACAAAAGTATAGCACGATTTTCCCGTGAGAAAATTCCAGCTGGAAAGCGCTCAAATCATCTGCAACGACTGGAAATGTTTTGCTGCGCCTTTCGACCGAAAACTGACCCATAAAACATTTTCAACCATCCTCGCTTCTGAGAAAGTTTTGCTTAAAGTGATGGATAGAGCAATGATTGCCGTTCTACGATGACGCCAAAAACGTTGAATGTTTTGCAAAAACCGTATGAAATCTTGCGCTGGAAACCGTCAATTGTATCTCGACGACCTCTGTATGCCACTCTGTATGTCTATCGTTTAATGAAACATTAAAAAAAACAATGTTTTTAAAGTTATCTCTAAAAATAAGATTAAACTTCTTTTTGTTTCATAATTTCAGTTACTGTGTATTGACCGAAAGCTAATCAGCATTTTGTAGATTCGTAGTATAGAAGTGCGTGGAACGTTGCCCGAACAGAGCCCCCATATTGATATCATTTAAACGTGTTGTTGAATGCTATATCCGTCCATGGTGATTTGGCAAAACAGACTGAACAAATGACAGCCACTTTGACAGAAGCAGCTTCAACAATATGGCCGCTATCAACTCTCAAAGTTTGGAAGTCCCTATTGGAAAACACTTTACCTTTACAATCCAATTATTGAATTATTAACAACTTGACAACAATCAAGATTTAAGAACTCACTTTAATAAAAACAACTCACAATGGCATAGTTTGGAGTAAAGACCCAAAGAAATGACAGAGAAACGGGTATGGACTCTGGTTGAGGTGTTCCTAAATGAACCAAAGCCGGCAAATAGGGGGAAGGTTTCAACGTGGCTTGTTTGTTCCTTACTTAAGTACCTGATCGGCTGCAGGTACAGGTGGGCCGAAGAAGCTTGCTCGTCCTTTAGAAAGTATAACAAAATATGTTACTTGAATTTACACAATTCACTCGAGTCATCCGCTTTTATCCAAACGGACGGGTCATCCATTGTTTGGACAGCCCTGGAGTCATTTTCCCGGAGGTTCGACAATTATATTTCTGTTGCTCAATAACTCTTAAAAAGAAACTTGATTTGGTATAAAACACAAATGTACAATTATATATGGTTACAGGCTGAGAGCTCATTAGGGAATGAGGTCCATCAGGAACCAACAACTGTCAACTGTCTTATGCCTAAGGGGTATTTATCTGCGCAGGAAAGGGGTATGATAAGGGCACAGATAGAAAGGTCGTGGGGACCAATTATTTAGAATGGAGGTCTGGGAAGGGAAGATAAGTTATTAATAGGATAAGATAAGATAATTATAATAGGGCTGATTATTATAAGTTATGAGACAAAGTCCTTAGGATGTTACTGATAAACATACCATTTGTAAAGATAAGATTATATATATGTGACATAACTGACGATTGGAAGAGGGAGTGGGAGGGACAGGAAGAACCTCATCTTGGACTTTCCTTGGAGAGTGGTTCACACTAGACCAGAAATTTATTCCGGTGACGAGTACAGACGAGACAAAACCACTTTTGCGAGTTGTTTAGTAGAATGATTTAGTGGGCTCTATCGCAACATTACAATTGCTATATCATCACCTTTGGCTTGTATAGAGTGCTGCTTAAAATTAAAAATCACACCAACAAAACATTGGAAACAAGAGTGAACCCGAGAAATGAAGAAAATTATGTCTATGAAAAACAAAGAGAAATATACACTTGTGAGCTCCGGCTATGTCAGGGGTAGTCCCCATACTGACGCCGAAGATTTATTGATTAAAAATATATCAGGATGGCCAAAAAGTCCGTTCGGTTTTGTCATCACGAACTTTAAGAAGTCTAATATGTAGCTAACTTCAGTCCGTCCCTTGTGAGTGCCCTCTCGTCAGATACTAGACACTTCAACGTAGTTTTACGCGAAATTCCGACGAGACCGATTGTATTGTGTGTGTTTCGGATCATCCTGAAAATGAAAAATGAAAACGAACATTATCGACACCTCATGCTTTTTTATTTTAAAAAAGGCAAGAAAGCAGTGGGAACTTGCAGGTTGATATGCGCTGTATACGAAGAGGATGCTGTTACAGAACGTGAGTGCCAGAAGTGGTTTTTAAGGTTTCGATCGGGAAATTTTTCGGTTTAAGACGCACCTCGCTCTGGCCGGCCAACTGAGATTAACAGCGACAAAGTGAAGGAATTAGTCCACACCAATCCCCATTATTCAACTAGGGAGATCGCAGTTATCCTCAAAATATCCGAATCGAGTGTTGAAAACCATCTGCATCAACTTGGCTACGTGAGCAGGTTCGATGTTTGGGTTCCCCATCAACTTAGTGAGGCTAACCTCGCCCAAAGGATTTCCATCTGCGATTCGTTGTGGAAACGTGAAGAAAACGATCCGTTTTTGGAAGAGTAGGCGGGTGTTTTCTGGTCCGAGAAGAGGGTAACTTCCTTTTGTTCGTTGTGAAGAAGTTGGCGCAATAACTCCTTCCTCTATCTCGGAAGTAAATGAGCTGGAGTCAAAAAAGATAGGAATGCCCAGTCTAAACTAACGCAAATATTTACCATAGGGCGAAGTTGCGGCTTATAAACAAAAATATTCAGGAACCACGGAAACATGGGCTGTAGTCAAGGTTACCACTAGAGACCGGAATTTCGTTTAATTTATAATAATAATAAATTAAAAGCTTATCTAACCTTCTTTGAATCAGGGTAAATTAAAAAAAAAAACAATTTTGTTTTGTCTAATAAATAAATAATAACGTTATACAAGAATAAAGTTATATACATATTATAAATTTGCTATACATAGTGTTGGTATATTAAGTACAAAATATTAAAAAAATAAACTATTTATCGAAAAAGTTAATTTTTATCACTTCCATAAAAATGTACAATGTTGTACATTGTAATTAATTTCGTTTTTCACAAAATTGTGTCATCTGTCACTTGAGATGTTTTTAACATTGATAAAGGAACGTTTAACATCTAAAGAAGTTATCGGGAAATTTTTGTAGCAAGCGATTATAAAAGGTTCTTTCTGAATGGCGTCATCTTTTTTTCCGTTAATGCAGTCATTAAATTGTTTTGGTTTTTTTCAATTGCGGAGTCAAATTTTGCATTTAAAATTCTTCCCTTGTCGTTTTCAATTTCTCTCTCTCTCTCTCTCTCTCTCTCTCTCTCTCTCTCTCTCTCTCTCTCTCTCTCTCTCTCTCTTTCTCTCTCTCTATCTCACATTTTCAAGATTTTCAATCTGTGAATTTAAGTTGAGATTTCTGGATTCCAGCCACGTGGGTGCATTTGATAGAGTGGACAGGTATGATTTAATAGATGTTAAATTATATGTAATATTAGGGGAATTAAGAATGTTTTTGTACTTTTATGATAGATTGCTCATTTCTCTATATTTTGAATTGAAAGTTAAATCAAGTAAAATTAATACAAACCTATATATATATATATTATATATATTATATATTATATATAAGATAATATACAAACACAGTAGTTTCATTTCTAAATAGAAATTTAATTTGGGTTTTCGTTTTAAAATTTAATTATATGAAATTTGATCAATTGTGCAATAAAAACGTTGATTCGTGCATTTTAGCTCACAAATTTCAAAATGTGGAATTTTGTACAAAATAAAATTTGGAAACAAGCTTCCTTAGGTCATGAAGTGGACGGTTAAATCTAAACGGAAGGAAACCAATGTGTAATAGAACACTGGCCTCTAGTTATAAAATTGTACGAGCGATAAAAAAATTGTATATGGCTATGGGGGACAGCAAAAAAGTCGAACATCAAGCGCATCCAATCCTTTAGTCCAATAGGAAATCCCAAGAACAATAGTAAATGCCCCTTATTACGTCAGCAACAAAACCCTTCATAATGATCTTAATATACGCTACATTCTTGAACTCATCCCTTCCAAGTTCATGAAATTCCATAGTAACATATCCAGCCACCCTAATCCCCTAGCACAGTGATTGCACTGCACCCTACAACCCTCCTTAGAGACTAAAAGGGCATGACTAGCTATAAATACGCGACAGTGGGAGTCCTGGACATGACCAGTTTCTCCAATAATGTCCTGAGCGTCTGTGGCTCTTATCCAGTGAGGAGCGTGCGGGACTTCCCCAGACTCCGCGAGGAAGGTGACAACCATGTGGACTTGGGAGGTCTCTGGGCTGTTTGTAAATACTGTATGAATGAGCGAGTGAATGAAAATTGTAAATGTGGTATGAACGAGATCATTTATAACAATTACTTATTGCCCAATAAGTCAGATTGTAACTTTATCACAATAAAGTGGTTTTTATCAAAAAAAGATTAGTCGTAGGCATTTCAATCAATTATGGAATGAATTCACTGTTAGGCGTTCATGCTACGTTCTGCACGAACACAAAATCCGTTGAGGCAGTAATGGAAGCTTCAAGTCTATTACTATAATTGCATATTAAAAACTATGTGCTAGGTTATGAGCAAAAAAACAAATCATATCAATTATTTGAGCTTGTAATAATTGCTAAATGGTTTGAAAACTATTTAGTATTATTTTTATTTGAATATATCTAGTTTCATGTATATATGTATGTATTTGACACCCAACGTTTTGTCTGCTCAGGCATCATCAAGGACTAAAATTTTGAAAAAATATATGTATATATATATATATATAGACAACCGTTACATTACTAGTGTAACAGGGTGCTGCCGCGATATGACGCGCTCGTCACGTATTCTTGAATATACAGCTCTGCCGATTGGTCCAGTTTGCCACGCGCACATAATTACAAAAATATATATGCAAATTTTTTGTGTTTAAAAAATATAAGCCAAATTGTGGGGATATAAACAACCTATAGTTGAGTTCTAAATCAATTATTTGAGTATTGTTCAAACAGTAACTTATCGATTTTTTTTTATTATAACGTTGCCTAATTGTGTGTACAAAGGACAGTATGTAGAATACATATTCTATCCGGTACATTTATTGTAACGTTGCCTAATTGTGTTTGCAAAGGACAGTATGTAGAATACATATTCTATCCGGTACATTTATTGTAACGTTGCCTAATTGTGTTTGCAAAGGACAGTATGTAGAATACATATTCTATCCGGTACATTTATTGTAACGTTGCCTAATTGTGTTTGCAAAGGACAGTATGTAGAATACATATTCTATCCGGTACATTTATTGTAACGTTGCCTAATTGTGTTTGCAAAGGACAGTATGTAGAATACATATTCTATCCGGTACATAAGAGCCAATGAAATGAATTAATTTTTTTTTTCCCATAGTCCCTTTAAATTTACAGATAATTATAGATCCTCAGGCGAATCTAGTTACAAATTATTTCTGTATTTACTGTAGCATCGCTACATTATATACAGGTTTTGTTATTTTATAAAAATTATATAATGAATAAACAAGTATAATGATATACATTATACGTGACTGGACTATACTAATTCTAAACCTAATTTTTCCTTGACAGTCTGTTGCCATCGGTGCGGGAGGGGTAGTGGGGTCATAGTGTTAAACACTGGGTTTGTGAAGAGCTGCAAGAAGTCAAAAAACATGATGTGTCTCCGGTGGATGAACTCGCCCACCGACGGTACACCAAACAAACTGTGTAGGCCAGCGTTCTTCAACCTCTCGAAAGAGGTATGTCGGAGCACTTTTCGCATGATCCCATTCTGGAAATGTTGGAGACGTTTGGCTGTATTGTCAGTCAACTTTGGTCTAGCTCTATGGATTTAAAGGTGGAGTGAGTTTAAATCTCGTTGTATTTCAGCGTTTTATGGCGTTGTTTATTATTTATTTGAAGATATGAAATCAACTCCATTGTAATTAGCTATTTTCTAAAAGAGATAACTTTCAAGTTGCCTAAAATGGCCACGTGAAGGTGTCTAATACACGCACAGGTCGCTAAGTGTCTCGACCGTTTCCGCTCATATGGAGCAATTATATATATAATTTTTTTTTTAAGAAAGTGGTCGGTAAATGAAAGGAAGTGTAGTTAGTTACCTATCGGATCCTTCTCGCGAGGATGGTGTGACCTTAGGGGACGCTCAGTGGTCATAGTCTTTCTCTTCTATCGGGGAAAGTATTAGAAACCTTTTTTACTCCCGGGCCCCTGATCTAGCCTTCAATGGCGAGGCTGCTTAAGACCAACGAGAAACATTTATTACGAAGGCATAATTAATATGACATCTAATACCTTTTCAAATTACAGTACGCTATTGCCGGAAACCGGCTGTAGTTATTGGGTCGGGAAGAAAGTGATTCCGGTTTGCACCAGTAGATAACGTTATTCTTTTGTCAATGTTAGGATTTTTTGCTTTTGAGATTTGGTAGTCTATGCCTTTAGGTTGCTATAGAAAGAAATTTTCTTTAAAACTGTCAGTTTACGGTCAGTTTTAACATGGAGTGCAAAAATAAGCATTTCTATACATTTTACTTTTTTATTTTCATAAAGGCAAGTAAGCAAAATGAAAGCCATAATTGAATCGAATCTTCACATAACTGTGCGAGAGATCGCAAAACAGTTAAACGTATCACACACAACAATTGAAAATCATATAAGACGTCTTGGACTTGTTAAGAAGCTCGATATTTGGGTTCCGCCACGACAATGCGAGGCCTCACACATTTTTAGCAACACGTACGAAACTATTGGACCTTGGTTGGGAAGTGATGTCGCATCCCCCATACAGCCCCAACCTTGCACCATCGAAGTTTACAAAACATCTTAAATGGTAAAAATTCCAGTAATAACGATGTCCTCAAATCGCACTAGGTTGAGTTTTTTGCTGATAAGGACCAGAAGTTCTATGAGTACGGTATCATGAAGTTACCAGAAATATGGCAAAAGGTCTTCGAACATAATGAAAGATAGATATTTGACTGATTAAAGTTTATTTTTTTTGTATGGATAAAATTGAGTTTTATTTCACATTTAAAAAAACAAAATTACTTTCTTGCCAACCTATTATTTTTTTGTCTGTGTGTTATACGTCAAAGGTCGTTAACAAATCAATCGCTTTCACTTTTTACGTTATTTTCTACATTTAGAAATATTCCGATTAGTTTTTGTTCTGATAATTGCAAGATCTAGGCAGAAGCGAGGGTCATTGTTGAGGCAACTTAAACGGAAGAGGTCGTCATTGAATCCAAGGAGGGAGTTTGTTGGAAACTATGAGGAAGGCAACGTTGAGTACAATACAAATTATTTATTGCGTCTTATTAAGAGTTTAAATCTTTAATTACCTTATGCCAAATTGCCGAGGGTCTGGTCTGTTTCATCTTCAGTATAAGACTGGTTTTGAAGATCCCGTCTAGGGGCTGCAAGAGATTATTAAAAATAATCAAGTTTAGAGGTAATATTTTAATATGTTTTTGACCATAATTTATTCATTCGTGTTGTACACGCCAAAAGACCCAACACCATGGTATTTAGACTGTACCGGTGGACTTTATAATTTGAAACTGCCACACCTGGGAGACAGAGAAAGAAAATTTGCTTACGTAGGTCTATCACCTCTGCCAACAATGTTCCTCTTACTTCTCGTTGTTGCAGCTAACACACCACCGCTAGACACCAGCTTCCAGTTATATCATATCAAGGGAAAACAATGCCTCGGTTCAAGGGCCAGATAATTACATGACCAAGAAAACAATAAATACGAAGGCTGGAAAATACTTTAATGAATTTTACTGACGAAACACATCCATTTTTTCAGGTAACCTTAGGCCTTTTCGCCTGCGGCCTAGCATTCAGTGTAGAAGTAGTCGGGCAGTGCTCCGGTAACAGCACGTGCGTTGATGGTTGTCAAGGCAACAACGGGACCTGCGCAGAGGCCACTTCCGGTTGTCAGGACAACAGCACGTGCGCAGAATCGAGGCTTGCACCTGTCTCTTGTAATTCAGAGAACGACAATTGCACATTTCCTGCTGATGGCACATCCAGGCTGTTACCAGGTATGTATAAACTATATACCCAAAAGTTGTTTAATCACTTCAACTATATTTTGATAACTTCTCTCTCTCTCTCTCTCTATTGGTGTGACACAGATTGATGTTCAATAAAGAATATTCACTGTATATTGTACCAATACATACAATACAATACAAGGGAAGGGACTGAACTCAACACTGCCAGGACAATCAACTAATCAACAGGGGTGGTGGCATCGAAACCGTTATCCTCAATCTAAAAGTCCCACTAAGTATCACATCAACTACAGACTAGTATTTGGGCATTTGTTCTATTTAACCAATTATAATAAATCTTACCCTAAGACTTGTGAGTATCTAGTAAGAGTAAGAAAACTTGTGAACTCGTCAACCATAATGGCCCGGTACAAATTTATATACTAATAACAATATATGACTTAAAAATATCCAACCAGTACATTACACCATGTACTTAACCAAAAAACTCTATAATTAATATTATATATAATTTACGAACTCATCTAAGTGCAGTACATTACACACTAAGTCTAAAACCAATTGAGGCTGGTTTAAAACAAAAAACCAAATGGTTTCTTGAACCACCGATAGATGGTCGTTACACTCCTGTTAAAATATTCGCCTCCTTCAACCGTTCCTTACTAGTTCCAACCTTTGGAACCTACATTGGCTAGACTGTCTTTTTATCTTCTAATATATTCTGTTCTTAGGGGACTTATGTAGCGGAATAAAAATGACTTTTCGTCTCATACAAAAGTCCCTTGAATGTTCGGAGAGACCAACAACCTTGTTTATAGCTAAATATGTTATTTAGGTGTGAACGTAGCAGCCAATGGTAGCCTGGAAAAGCCTCTATCAGCGACGGCCCATTTTTCACCAAGCCCTTTCTTGGGGGTCATCCCGGAGCAGCAGGCCGGATCCTTGGTCATCGGGGAAGTGTTCCAGGATACGGTCGGCCCACGGCAAAAGTCCATCTCTTTTCCGAACAGGCCGGTCCAGGAGTACGCACATTCCAGGGAGACGAACAGGGACTACCAGAGACCCAGCGTCGAGATCCAAGTCGGCCCTGCTCCGACCGGATACGAAAGCTACGACAACCCCGGCAGACCGGAATACGACAACCCTGGCAGACCGGAATACGACAACTCCGTCAGACCGGAATACGACAACTCTGTCAGACCGGACTTCGACCACTCCAGTAGGCCGGCCTATGACCATTCCTTAGGCATCAGCAGCTATGGCAGACCTGGGAGTAACCCGAAGCCGACGTTCAGCAAGCCGGAAGTGACAGGAAACTTGCCGCAAGGTGGCAAAGACTACAACCACATAGACTTTTCTGGTTTTCCGAACGGGATCCCTAAGCAGCCCTTCTATGAAGGATACCAGAGCATTAAAAATTTACTAAAGCCATCAAAGGTAATTCTTATCTATTGTATCTGTATAAGCATTGTGCATTTGGGAACCGGAAGTGGGTTTTAGGCTTACTTTCAGTTCTATATTGTGCTTCAGATTAATCATTACCAATATCTAACTAGATTTAAATACGAAACTGTTGCTTGGTGTAATCTAATAAAAAAAACAACATAAATTTAATTTATTTAACAGTGCTACAACAAACGTCCACTGGTGAATAGCTGCCGCCATGAAATTATAAGCGTGAGACCCGCAATACACGGCTCTGTGCACTACTTCTCTTCTATCCACGTGGTGTCTTTACTTTGATAATGTCAATCATTAAACAATAAGCAAATTAGTGATTAGTCCCTCGCCCGTCAGCAACACACAAAGTAGCCCCTTCATCCCAAGCGTCTGATTTCATGACGGCGACTATAAGAGAATCTTACTGCCATCTCCTCTTATGTATCCGATGTTAGTTTCGGATGTCTCTATGTCGATTTATGTGTCGGCATTCTCATATACATAATAGTATTTAGAAGGCGTTTAACTTGGCGTTGGAAGGTTTGCTCTTTGAACGCTCAGCCTTCCTTCCATATTTTTAACATCTGCCCATCTTCTTCTTAGCACTATAGTCGCTATCATGAAATGGTGGGTTCTCTACTACTTACAATTTCGTGAAGGCGATTATAGGGATAAGGATCCAGTCGGGTTTTGTCTTGTTACCTGCTCAATTTTTCTGCTCACGATGGGCATGGTAGAGCATCACTAACTCCTATGCGGTATTGGCGACTGTGCAAGAAGTTGTGCCAAATTAGCATAAGGAATCAAGCAACTCAGGTTCCTCTCTCCAAGACCTCCTTTCATTGGCGTACACCAATATCGGATTTAAAGCACTTTGCATTAAGTGTATTACTCTCAACATACCAAACTGTACTATCGCAAACACCTTTAGTTTTATTGAATACAATTATAGCTGTTCATTCTTACCGTTATGCCGATAATAACTGACGGATTCTATCTGGTACGTTTTACTTGCTGACAAGCCTCGAACTTTGTTTTGGATCTATTTAATTTCTCAGAGTAATGGTGGCTGTGTACTTGTGTTGTTTTTTTTTAGCCTTAGTTTCCTAGAGTCGATTGGACTTTGATATTAAGTATGCGATAAGTCACAAACGGTGCGTTAATTGTAGTTTTCTTTTGTACAGAGCCTGCCACCCTACCAGTTCGAACATACCTTCGAAATGGAGAAGCCTACCCAAGAAGACATCGGAGAGCTGAACCACTACAGTTTGGCGTACCCTCCTGTGGTAGCTAGTGCACCTCCGGCGTACAACCGCCATCCGCCAGAGCACGGGAAGTGAGTATTAATTCTTCCTTCCTTTCTATCATCATATTGTGTTTTTCTTATCCGTTGAATCATACAAAAGACCGTATCTGTTCGAAAGCTGCTTTCGGCAAGGAGCTAATAGTTCATGATAACTGGGAGGAAATAGCGAAGTCACTAAGATCGGGGATATCTATGCACCATTAAGCGGCGCCTTGCACCATAAGCCTGTATCCCATATGGTCGGCATTAGATAATGCTAGTAGACCTGTGCATCATTATTGCTTTATTAAGGAGAAATCGGAGTGGGGAAAGTCCTGTAGTCTGTTGTTTGCTATTTTTGATTCGGGCAATTAGTCTTTTTGGCGTAAAGGGTTCGTTTGAGCGAATGACTGTGAAGAATATCAGAGGCTGAGTTTTTGTAACAATCAGTACTACTTTAAATGTGCGTTAATCCGCCCGTCGTATGAGGCTGTACTTTCATATATGTGTGTCCAATCGTATTTCCTCAACGATATCGGTCGTGAACATTCAAAAAGTACATTCCACAAAACTATAAAACAAATAAATAAAATAAATAGTATAGTAAAACAAAAACAACGAATTTCATCTATTTCTATATTATAGAACATTTGTCGTAAAAATGAATCAACCAATCTCAAATTTTAAGGGTACCTCCAACAAAACATTTGGATATAGGAAAAAGGAAAGATGGAGATAGGAATATATATTTCTATACGCATATAATTTTAAATAATAATAAAAGCCAAAAACGTTTCTCGCTTCTCTTATTTTTCACTCAATTCAAAGCTTCGAGACTTTAAATTTCTCATTTTCAACCTGTGTTAAAGATGGTAACGCAAAAATAAATTTTAAAAAAATTCTAATAGAAACAGTTACGGGGAGTTAAGTTCTCCCTTCATATCCCCTTGTTATTATAAATTATGGAAATCAGTACTGTCTAAATAAATAAATCTATTTACAACAGGTCCATATATACATGTCCTGTAGCGTGGCTACATTTTATACAATTTTACATTGCGATTTGTGATTGTGACAAAAGTATAATGCACATTATACATTCATTGTCTAAACGTGTTTAAAAGTGATGGGGCTCACCTTATAAATCATAGACTAACTTACATCTAACAACAATCTTAACCTAATTTTCCACGATAGTCTGTTGCCATCGACGCGGGAAGAATGGTGAGGTCATAGTGTTAAACACTGGGTTTAAATTGGCTTTACTCGGGCGATATTTTAGCTATTTGTTTTATTTGTTTAAAATATAATTTTCATTGACCGGAACCGGCTCGAAAACACGAATGTAATAGGTTTTATTTTAAAATAACATGCAGTCTTTTCACAATTATTTAATAAATATTTAGTATACTAACACGGAGTCGAGTAATTAACTATAGACACTGTTTCTGCGTTGTTTATTTCGTATGAAAGAAGAATAAATGGTAAAACAAATGCTTTATATACGAGGCGTAACGTAAATGATGTCCAAAACTTAAGGAAGCGATTGACCTCAAGTGCAACAGAAAAGTTCATTTGGGCTATGGTCCCCAATTCCGAACGGGGAATGAGTAAATTTAAAGTTTGTGTTTTTTTTTTAAGGTTGTCATGTTTTTTGTTGAAAGGAAGCGATAACTAAAAAACTATTTAACTTAAGTAATTCTCAATTGCAGCATCACCAATTATATTTCTATTGCTCAATAACTCAAAAAAGAAACTTTATTTGATATAAAACACAAAT
The DNA here is from genome assembly GCA_930367205.1 of Acanthosoma haemorrhoidale. Classification (NCBI taxonomy): domain Eukaryota; kingdom Metazoa; phylum Arthropoda; class Insecta; order Hemiptera; family Acanthosomatidae; genus Acanthosoma; species Acanthosoma haemorrhoidale. The sequence goes on from OV884011.1 coordinate 187,953,073, forward strand.
GTACAATTATAAATGGTTACAGGCTGAGAGCTCAATAGGGAATGAGGCTCATGAGAAAGCAGCCCTCTGTTTTATGCCTAAGGGGTATTTATCTGTGCAGGGAAGCGATAACAGTAGTGATAAGGGCGCGGACAGAAAGGTCTTGGGAGCCAATTATTTAGAATAGAGGTCTGGGAAGGGAAGATAAGTTACTAATAGGATAAGATAAGATAATTATAATAAGGCTGATGTCTATAAGTTATGAGACTAAACAAGACAAAATTTTCATCAAAAACAAATAGAATTTGTCTTTCTTTAACACGCTGCAAGGACCTCTGTCTCGTTTAAATTATTCTTTCAAGTAGATTCAGTAATTGATCTATTACAATTAATCCTATGTAACAGAAAAAAATAAATACAAGCTTTGTAATAATTGATTGTAATAACTTTTTCTGAGAATACTGGTACTTTGTGGAGACAGAATTTCACATTGCATAATTGGTTTACAAAACTGGAGTTAAATCTCAGTTTATTCTGAAACAGACCTTAATTAACGTGGATTTAAAACGTATGAAACAAGGAAGTTTTTCTAAAAGTGGGGAATCTGTAGTCAAGTATGAGGCTGATAAGAAAAAATCGCTAATAATCAATTGTTTTATATTGCTAAGAACAAGTAGAAGGGGCTTGAGCAGAACTGTATACCTGCCTCGTGACTTGATGGAAGTCACTGATGGTTCCCTGTTATTTTTAAGTAAGCAACCGCATCCCTCCAAGACCTCCCTACTTCCCAGAATCTTAACCTTTTCTTATACATATATGTCTCAGCTTTAGCCCCAGACGCCACTCGTGCCTACACATTCCACCCAGTATGTAGTAACGTAACTCTTACTAATACTTTATAATAAAGCTTTTCTTTATTTTCTTTTAAAAGACTCTCCTCTACAATGATTATTTAAGTAATCATTTAACTAATAAAAAACAGAACTTTGAGTAATTTAGTCACTTGAAAACCCCATTCAAATGGATTTTTACAAAATTCTGCATGTTTTTGAAGAAAGCTTTGTCTAGTTTACGATGCTGAAATTGGGAAATACCTAAGTTAAATTTTTTTTAGTTATCGCGTCCTATTCAACAAAAACGTGACGACCTTAAAAAAAACACAAACTTTAAATTTACTCCTTCCCTGTTCGGAATTGGCTTAAATGAACTTTTCCGTTGGACCTTGACCTTTGAGGTTTACTAATATACATACACTTATATTAATGATATATAAACGGATAATATTTTCTCTAAGAGTACACACGATTTTCTTTCTCATAAGCCGCCATACAGCAGTTGAGATAATTACAACGTGAGTTAACTACACAACAACTAATTGGTAACCGTGATCTGTGCTTACAACTTCGCTAATGGTGCCAAAGAGGTGTGCATTGGGCGCGGACAAAGAGGTAGGAGCGGACACCTGTAGCCGAGTGAAAAGGAAACGGATTCCAAAGGCGAAACCGAAAGTGAGCCTCAATTTCTCTATCTCGCCCCATCTTCTGTCAATGGTAGAAAAAATTAATACTTTTTTTTATTTCAAATCTTCTCCGGGCTTAAACTTTCTCTTAGTTCATAAATAAATTAACCTATTAGAACAGAACGGAATAGAAAAAAATTAACTTTTTGTCCTCTGTGACTACCAAACTGTACAGATTAATAAAAAAAATGTTTGGATAGAAAAAATAAATACAAAAACTAAGTAAAATAATTGTATTCCTCAATCCCGGGGGGGGGGATCTCACAAAAACTTTCAATGAATGAATGTATGACCCCGTAATTTCTCATTCACGAGCAAGCGCGTTCAGCAGATTATACAGCCATGTATATGTATGCATTACATTATAATATTTATACTATAAATATCACCGAAGTGTAGTTCTTAATTGCATTTCTTCAGATATTACTTATTTTATATTCTCCATACATATGTATTGGGTATCATGGTATTCAGAATTTTAATTTCCTTCGATGTGCTATTGTTGGAATGTCACATTTTCATGGCATTATAATACTATAAACTATAATAACACCCAAGTGTAGTTGTTAATTTAATTTTTTTTTCACTTTATCCCATTATACCAGGTTTATTCATGAATAAATAAAGGCTAACATAATGAAATTCCCACCCCCCCCTACATTAAAATACTAGATGAATAAATAGATTAAAAAACTACTAATTAAAACCATTCATGAATATTTCCATAAAAATACATAAAGCTTTTACAAACTAATACATTCAATGCATAAAGTAAACAATAAAACTCTTTAGTCAGTCAAAGCGTACTTAATCTAATCTCACAGTTATCAATTAAACCAAAAAAAAAAAAGCCAAATCGTTATTACAGAATATTAAATTAAAAAGTATATCATAATATTCACAAATACAAATATAATAATATCAGAAATAAATAATTTATTATCTTGCTAGCAAGTGTGGATGTGTTGGAATAAGGGGGGGGGGCTAAAGGCACGTAAGGATGAAACAGACATTAGGAGGTAAAGAATTCCAGAGAGTGCTTTTAATTTATTTCATTACTAAATAATTAATGAATGAGGCACTCGTATGATCGTCGCTTTCAATTACAAAAATGTCATGTTTTAGCTTGAACAGAAGATTCACAAAGACAAGCAGGAAAAAAACCCCCCCAAAAAACTGGCTTTTGAGAAATGAACGATCGTTGTTGTAATAAAATAAATTGTAATTGAAATTGTAATTGTATAAATTGTTGCAGAGAGAGCTCTTCGAACAAATGGAAGAGTGTATTGAGATTCGTGAGCACTGTACTGCCTATTGGGCTCCTCCTGGCAGCACTATCGCCAAACATTCTAGTCATCAGTCCTGTCAATGAGTGAGTAATTTATTATTTAATATTTATTATTTATGCAAATGTATTGCTATTATATATAGGCTACAAATAAATAAATTTATTTAACTGGAAGAAGAAGGCAAAATAAAAAAAACGAGATAAGATATGGTGAAGTAATTAAAAAAAATATATTTACAAGCATTACAGTAAATGCATACGTATAAAAATACAATTTACAATTAACAATTCGGCACAATACGAAATTAAATGAAAAAAAAATTGTTGTGGTTACTTCTTTAGAAGGTTATGGACCTTCCCACGCTATTGAAATCTATTAACAACGACAACTTTATTATGATAAAATTACAATCTTCCTCATTGGGCCATAAGTAATTGTGATAAATGTTCTCATTCATGCCATATTTACAATTTTCAGTCCCACGCTTCTTCATACAGTATTTACAAACATCCCAGAGACCTCCCAAATGCACATGGTTGTCACCTCCCTCGCATGCGAAAGGGGAAGCGGAGTCTTAGGTAGTCCCCCACGCTCCTCCGTCAGCCGCGCCACCGGATATAAGCCAGTGGAGGCTGACGAAGAGCGCGAGAGCCACAGACGCTCAGGACATGATTGGAGAAACTGGCCATAGCCAGGACTCCCACTGTCACACATTTATAGCAGGTCACGAACCCACTGCCGTATTAGTGTCCAAGGAGGATTATAGGGATGAGTGGTGCAGTGCGATGACTGTGCTAGGGGATTAAGGTGGTTGGATAGGTTACTATGGAATTTCATGAACATGAAAGGGATGAGTTCAAGAATGTAAGGTATATTAAGATCGTTATGAAGGGTTTTGTTGCTGACGTAATAAGGGGCATTTACTATTGTTCTCAGGACTTTTGATTGAAAGGATTGGCTACGCTTGATGTTCGACTTTTTTGTTGTCCCCATAGCTCTATAATGGAATCTAGGAAAGAAACTGAACTCAACACCGCCAGTACAACGAACTAATTAACAGGGGTGGTGGCATCCAAACCTTTATGTTTAATTGAAAAACATAAGGATTACATAGCACAATATTCAATATATGTACAGCCCCATGTGCTAATGTTATAACAAAGTAGTATTTATAAAGCTCGGACTAGGATTTGGCTATTTCTTGTATTAAATTTGCTATTTTTTCTTAAACAAACTCAGAAATAAATAATTAAAACAGAACATTAGGTACTAACCCATATTACAAATAGCAATATTACAATGAAACTACATTTCTTTTTATGAACTTTATATACACCATGTACTTACACTAATCTATAATTAATATTTACAAACTCATACATACACAATCCTTTTACCACTAAAACCTTTTACACCATGTATTTTTTTTGGCTCATCGAAGTTGGCGAAGGCGACTACGATGGTTCACGCCGAAACATGACTTGATTTTTATATTTTGAAAGGTTGTACGTCCAGAAGAAGTTTATCAGTTGAGTGGACTTTCGCGAGTGTATCCGATATCCGATCGCCATTGAAAGTAGATTGGGGGCAGACAGGTTAGCAATCCTGCAATGGATAGGACGGCCAACAAAGGACTTCAACGGGGGATTTAGAAAGGGACATCACTGTCGGAGCGGCGGAACACCGATCCGGACTTTGTCAGTCCCATAGTGTCACGGTTTCTGTCCGACGTTGTCAGAACATGAAGTCACTTTGACTGGCATTTGAAAGCTGTAATAAGGGAGATACCTCGACGCTTTACGGACGGTTTAATGACACCTAGTTGATCCGGGGGTCAGCCATGTTTCACCGTTAGACTTTTTTATTACCTGAAAATAATTATTTTATTAATAATTATACTCCCGTTAATAGTTAATACTCCCGAGGGACATGTTCGGGTATAAATTAATAAAGGTGTGGAGAGACAAAAGGCATCTCATCACAACCCCCTATATCCCTTCGGCTGAAACTGTTAATATATAAGAGCGTCCTGAGGTCAGCTCTACTGTTTGGGATACCACTCTTCCGTTTCTACACACTAGCACAATAACTCGACTGCAGAGCTTCCAGAACAACATCCTGCGCACGGCACTATGGCATACCCCTTTTCGTATAATGAAGGCTCCCGACATCCACGAAAAGTTCAAAGTCCCCTCCATCACCGAAGCCATCCAAAGAAGACACATCAAGTTCTTTGACTCGAATAGTCAAAACCCTCTGTTCCAAGACATGAAACCCCCACCGCTACCGGCAAGATGGCAACTCTCAAGATCTGGTAAAGCAGACCAAATGGTGGACATCACGGCGCTTGGCCCACCAACAACAAGCCTCTAACGGGCACCCATCACTGCTATCCAACTAAATAAGACTGCACTAAATGCCTAGAGGGACTCTAGGCCCAGCCACCGGTGGACTCTCACCACTGTACCGCAACAATCAACCTCTACCGAGGCTTCCCACACTCCTTAATTCCCTCACACCACCTTCAAGCAGGTACTCCTAGTACTAGGATCCGCTCAACCCAAATATTCCTTCATTTTTCCCTCATCATTAATGTTATAATTAGAGAGCTAAGGAAAAAAAAAAAAAAAAAAAAAGAGACAAAAGGTGGCCCGCTATTTACCTACATTTACCTGCTATTATGCGACATACCTCTTTCGAGAGGTTGAAGAACGCTGACCTGCACCCGTTGCTTGGTGTGCCGTCGGTGGGCGAGTTCATCCGCCGGAGACACATCAAGTTTTTAAACTTGTTGCAGCACTTCACAAACCCAGTGTTTGACACTATGACCCCACCACCCTTCCCGCATCGATGGCGACAGACTGTCGGGGAAAAATTAGGTTAAGAATTAGTACGTAAGTTAGTTTTAAGGTTGATCAAAACGGTGAGCCCCATCACCTTTATTAGAGTCAGTTCAGTCCAGTCACGTATAATGTGTATCATTATACTTGTTTATTCATTATATAATTTTTCTAAAATAACAATTCGTGTATATAATGTAGCAATCCTACAGGAAATAGAAAAAAATTGTAAAAAGATTCGCCTGAGGATCTATAATTGTGCATAATTATCTGTAAATTTAAAGGGGCTATGAAGAAAGAAGTCACGGGTGCAATGACACGGAACTTAAGCGGTAAAAGTTCGTTTGTATTTGGGTTTGACTTCTGCTCAGTGATCGATTAGCATAAACGAGAGCTAAGGCAGTAAGATATCGTTGGTTTCTTACTGACTTCTCAGTGAAAAAATGAATTTGGAAACCATTTCAAAGGGCATGAAGATGATAACATTTCTTCTGCATGCATTAAACAATACAGCGGGTACTGTTTATGAGATAGTTAAATCTGATGTAGGTTGACATTACTTCTTTAAAGTTACGATTAAACATGTCTTGACATAATAGTCCGATGCATTGCCAAATACTTAAGTATCGTTTATCTACGTTGCTGCACCGTTGATTTTTGATACACGTAAATATTTTTGTTTGGTTAGCGCGTATTATCCGGACGTGTGACTTAAAGTCCATCCAGCCGACCGCAGCACTCCAGATGCCACTCAGACCAGAACTCAAGTGACCGGCTGTGAATGTTTTCATCACCTCAGTGGTGGTATTTGAATTCGCAAACCATGTGCTAGGGTGCCCAATTGAGACACATAACCAACATATGCATTGTTACCATCCTCGACTTCCTGCAATGGAGTAAATTTACTTTCATTTCTTTTCATCGTATTGTACAGAAGAGTGTGAAGCATAAAGACAATCACCATTAACAGCTTGCACCAGCTAGTGCCGAATTCATTCATTATTTGTTACTTCAGACATTATTCATAAATTGACATCATACAATTTTTTGTTGCAATCTGTTTTGTTTTTTTATATGAGGACTAATAATGCGCATTTTCTTTTTTTGTTTCATAAATATTTCTTGAAGCTATTCTTCTCTTAATTTTGTTCTATTAAATGTTAAGGTTAACTTTTTTTGAAAGTAATACATTTTTATTGTTAATTAAATAACTGTCTTTTCACATAAACGTTTAATTCACTACACCATGTTTCAATTAACCTTTTTACAGATGCGTGGTTAAATTAAGTGTTAATTTTTGATTGCCCTTACTGCCGTCACAATCTCTGCGGATAAAAAATCTTTATAAGTAATTGTGATAAATGATCTCATTCATACCATATTTACAATTTTCATTCACTCGCTCATTCATACAGTATTTACAAACAGCACAGAGACTTCTCAAGTCCACATGGTTGTCATCTCCCTCGCATGTGAAAGAGGATGTGAAGTCTTGAGAAGTTCCCCATGGTCAATGGATATGAGCCAGTGGAAACCAACCAAGAGCGAGAGAGCCACAGACGTTCAGGACATGATTGGAGAAACTGGCCATAGCCAGGACTCCCAATGCCATTTATAGCAGGTCACGAGGCCACTGCCGTTTCAGTCTCCGAGGAAGATTGTAAGGATGAGTGGCGTGAGGTTGGATAGGTTACTATGGAATTTTATGAACTTAGAAGGGATGAGTTCAAGAATGTAGGGTATATTAAGATCGTTATGAAGGGTTTTGTTGCTGACGTAATAAGGGGCATTGACTATTGTTCTCAGGACTTTTGATTGAAAGGATTGGATTTGCTTGATGTTCGACTTTCACAATCTCTATATGGAAAAAAACTCACTTAAATATGTAAGATAAAATATATTAAGAGATGGCGGACCTTTTGCGATCGTTCTCAGGATGATTTGAATCCTCCTGCCGTCAATTGAAATGTATTCTGCCTCCAGAGTACTTACATCGGGAAGGTCGTATTTGCGTTTTGAAACTTTCTACTTCTTCGACAGTTAGAAAAAGGAGAAAAATTCTCAGCCGGAGTGGATGACACTTTCGCGAAGGCACTGGCCCAAGTGCCAAGTGCTTTAGGGGTCGCGCCGTGAGCTTTCTTTTAGGCGATGGCGCTTTAAGTGCCTAGTGCTACATGTCATTTCTCTTAGTAAGACAAGGCAGTGCACAGGGGCGGTACTCGTTGGATGTCTGTGATCTTTCATCTTCGGTGCTTCCTTCTGGGGCCGGAAACACTTCGCTCTTGTTTCCTTCCGGAAGTGGTTGTAGAGTAGGTTTGATAAATATATTGAGGTTGGCAAGAAACTAATTTCGGTTTTTAAGTTTGAAATAAAAATCAATTTTTTCTACACAAAAAATGAACTTTAATCAGTCAAATATCTTCCATTCTGTTCGACGACCTTTCACCATCTTTCTGCTAACTTCATGATCCCGCGCTCGTAGAACTTATCGGCAAAAAATGTTTAGACCATTTGAAAAGTTGTTTAAACTTCGAAATAAATGATAATCCGATGGTGCAAGGTCGGGGCTGTATGGGAGATGCGATATCACTTCCCAACCAAGCTCCAATAGTTTCGTACGTGTCGCTAAAGATGTGTGAGGCTTCGCATCGTCGTGGTGGAACCCAAATATCGAGCTTCTTAACAAGTCTGAGACGTCTTATATGATTTTCAATTGTGTGTGATACATTTAACTGTTTTGCAATCCCTCGCACAGTTATATGACGATTCGATTCAATTATGGCTTTCATTTTGTCATCATCAACTTCAGAAAGTCGACCTTTTTAAACCAATTCTGACACATCCTTCTGTTAAACAATCAACGCCATAGACTTCACATATCTCTTTGTGAGCCTCAGCCGCTTTCTTGCCTTTATGAAAATAAAAAAGTAAATTGTGTCGAAAATGCTTATTTTTGCACTCCTTGCTAAAACTGACCGTAAACTGACAGTTATAAAGAAAATTACACAGAATTTGTTTCTTTAGCAACCTTAAGGTATCGACTACCAAATCTGAAAACAAAAAAAAATCTAACATTGACAAAAGAATAACGAAACAAACATAACGCTACCTACTGGTGCAAACCGAAATCACTTTCTTGCCAAGATAGTGCCCTAACATATCCTCAAGAAGAAGTTGAACATATTTAAGTATAAAATATATAGTATAAATTGTTGAAACTTTGTATAGTGTCAATATTAGTTATAATTGTTAATTCTATAAAACGTAAAGCTCCAGGTCGTGTAGTTTATGCTCAGGATATAATATAACTGTACGCCAGAGGTCAAATTTTGCTGATTTTATTTATTTCGATTTTCATTATTCTGGCCATGTTTTCCAATTGGTACAGTATTATATAGCTGTGTAGGTTGGAAAAGACAAAAAATAACTTTCAAATAAACAGATTAACCACTATGTACAAATGCTATACTTACATTATAAACAGTTGACATCATACAAAGTTTCAACAATTTATACTAAATTTGTCTTATTTGTTTTCTTATAAACGAGGTTTGATAAAAAAGTAACGAAATTTTTATAATTTAGCGTTATGATTCCGATGGTAAACAATTTTTTTTTTTTATCGTATTGGTACACATGTTTCTGAAATACGTTGAAATTTGCAGCTGTTTTGTTTTCAATGATTATTTTTTTTAGTAACCATCGCAAAGGTCATACGTGTTTTGGTGTTTTCGGCGATTTTGAGTTTCGAAAAAAAAAAGGAACAAAGAATTTGTGTTACTTTTGTCAAAAAAAAAAAAAAATGAAATAAAGCTTTTGAAATGTTGATGCGATAGATACAAATGTGATCTGAAACTTACTTCTTGCTCTTAAAGTAAAACTTAAAGTTATTTTTCGAAATAACTCTAACATTCTTATTTATTTTTTTTTGCAAAAATTATATTGTAAATAAAGTTGGGAATGGAATAAGAAGGATGTGTTTAATTTGAGCGAAAGTGAGAAACTTTTCACTTCAACGCTGTCTGGCCAATAATGCCTGAATCCAGGTTTGTTAATATTAACAAAAAGAAATGATCAATTTAGATGACTGGTTGATGTGCTAGTTAGTCTTCAATGTCATTTGGTGTTACAGCTCTGAAACGACCGCTAAGACACCCAGCAGTCACCGCTCACTGCAGACCAGCAGCGGACTGGGAGAGTGTGGTCTGAGGAAGCTCTGCGAAGCGCTGTCCACTTCCCCGCAGGACTTCCAGATCTTCCTGAGGGCGGCACAGCAAGGGTGAGTACCGTAGATAGCACTAGGGCGTAATGCATACGGGGAATCCTCAACAAAAAAAAATTATATTGGAATAGTACGTTTTATGAATAATTGTCGCTAAATATGTTACTTACAAAGACACATTTGCTTATTTGGAGCACAGATTTACGGAAAGACCAAAAAATCAAAAATAGCGTCAATAAAAAGAATTCAATCAAAACTACTTCGACTTATCACTGATGTACATTAGTTAGTCAGAAATACGATCTTGGGAATTCCACACTTACTTCAAGACTTAGCACAGACAATCCCTTCTAAAAGTATGCGTACACTTCACATAAAATTAGAGATTAAAAAAATTAATTCTGTAAATCAATAACCTCACTGTATTTTTTATTATAGAGATGGCTTTTGTTTTCATGTCTTTCTTATGTCAAATAGTACCTTCATTTAAAATTCCATGTGTCCGGCTTTTGAACAGGGAACTCGCACAAACCCGGAAAAACAGGCGGGTGAACATAAAAGGATTTCGGATTTTGACAAAAAAAATTTTTGTAGCCGTAGGTTCGAGGATCAATAATAAACTTGTCTTACGTCATACTGATCATTATATCATTTTAGCATCTCACAAACCCAGTGTTTAACACTATGACCCCACCACCCTTCCCTAATCGATGGCAACAGACTGTCGGGGGAAAGTTAGGTTAAGATTTAGTTTAAGTTTTTATTATACTATAATTATAAGAGCTATTATAAGAATTCGACATCGTTAACGAAATAAAGATAAGAACCAGATGTATGCTGCTTGGAAACGTATTCAAAGAAGTTTCAGAAAGTAGCCAATGCCTTTTGAGTTTCATATTTTTTTTTTTTTCTTCAAAAACTCACAACTCACCACTAACAACGAAACAAATGAATACTGAATAAGGGAAGTCGGACGGGAAGGAGGGGGACAACTTGAAATTTGTCCAAAACCACGTGACGTCGGAACAACGCGTCACAACTATTTTTCAAAAAGCTCAACTCCCAATAAAAACTGCAACTCGAATATATAAACGGATATATGGATTCATAGAAAAGATACCTCCCTTATATATTGCCTTACAGTTTATGCACTCGGATACAGTTATCAGATATATTAATGTATCGATACGCAAGTATTTTTTTTTTGTTCCATTTCCTCTTGTTACAAATTTATATATGTACAAAGTATAGATTCTTCAAACGAATCTATTGCTTCATTGTATTTCCTGTAGCTTGGCTATATTTTATACAAATTATGTTTTGTACTAATACTGATCTGCATTGTACAAAAGTATAATGATGTACATTAATAGGCTGAATTTATTAAAAGTGATGAGGCTCACCTTATTTACCATAGACTTATTCACGGCTAACAATGAAGCCTCGGTACTCCGTAGCTTCATGTTAGAAATACTTCATTTTAGTTTTGAAATCACCTTAGGCATTAGATAAAATCTATTGAAATCTGTCAGAACTTCATTTAATATATTAATTTTTGTAATTTTTAATGATAAAGGCTCGTTAAAAACCTTTCAACCTAACCTAACCTTTCAAAAAACCTTTGTAGTCAAAACAACAACAAAATAAAAAAGCAATATTTGGAGATTATGTGGAATATACATTTAAAACTTCAGATGTATTAAATCATATTTTTCTACAGTGATTTTTTAAACTGATAGTTATACAAAAGACTGGATAAATAATGTCCCATAAATAAATAAAGTTGATCCTCTCTTTCGGACTCGGCTCATCATCCTCTACTAACGGATATTGGTCCGTTCTAAGAAGGATGGACGGAAGTACATAGAGATATTGGACTTGGCCAACCCATCAGGTGAAAGTTGAAGAACTGAGGAAGAGAAATTACATACTTCACTGTCGTCGATGCCAACAATTCCACAGGCTACTGTCAGCCCTGTACCCTCTACTCATTCCAAGAACGTAATGTCTGATAGCGATGGCATGATTATTCATCAGGTAGTTTATTCAATAATGAATAGCTACGCAAGTGATGAAGGAAGCGTTGTAATTATTTATAACTTAAACTTATAATGATTACAAGAGTCTCATGTTTTTCCCAAAGAAATATCTTCTACACACAAGCATAATTGTGATTTCGTCTGTCTAATTGTCTGTCAATGTGCTATGACAACAATTTCACAGCAGTAAAGGCTAAACAATTTATAAAAAAAAAAAAAAAAACCACGTGAAAGGCATAGTTTGTCCGACGGTTAGGGAAAGGTTAAAAGAATTTTCTATATCAGATTAAACATTTTAAAGGATTGAAATATACACAAGATAAAAATGACAATGAACACATTGACTCTGACCACGTGATGTAATACAGACTTTATCTATCGGTACAATATATACAGAGGGGTCCAAAAAAATGTATCCACTGTTTAAAAGTCCATAACTTGAAAACTAATTGACGGAGTTGTCTCATTTTTGGTAGTGTAATAGTTTGTAGTTCCGGCAATCGCCATACAAGCGTTGTATTGCGTTGTTTTGTTTTGTCAGATGACAGTCGCCAGATAGTTAGTGTTTTATTGTTAGTTGTACCTTGTTGTTACTCGAGTAAACATGGCTAGCGTTAGGCGTACATTTGATGAAAGGAAGTCTGTTTTAAAGTGGTATTTTAAGTACGAAAACATTAATGAGGTTCAACGGCAATGGCGAAATGTGTATCAAACAGAGCCACCGACACGTTTAACGATTCGTCGCATTTGAGACAAATTTGAAGCCGAAGGCTGTGTTAAAGATGTACACAAACAACGATCTGGACGACCTGTAACAGTAACAAGTCCATTTAACTCCCATCTTGCGTTACAACAATTCACTCGCTCACCACAGAAGTCTGTGAGACAGTGTGCCCGTGAAACTGGAGTGAGTTGCTCAAGTGTTCGGCGAATTTTGAAGACAGGAATCTTTAAGTTGGACTTTAAGCTACACTTTCACCAAAAATGAGACAACTCCGTCAATTAGTTTGCAAGTTATGGACTGTTAACCAGTGGATACATTTTTTTGGACCCCTCTGTATAATACATCTATATATAATATATATTTATATATATATAATCTATTATTATATATATCATTACTACACGGTTAATAGGACAATGGATTTTAATGGACTTTTAGGGACTCCTTTATATTAATAGTCCTTCATAGTTTATACGAATAGTACTTTATAGAATTATTCTTTATTTTAACAGTTGTCCTTGGATGAGAGGATGAGGAATGAGTCCCAGATCAGTGTTCTACAGAGGGTAAACATACAGGTTGAGTGTAAAAGTGGCTTGTTTGTTCCTCAGTGGGTATCCGGAAGGCTGCATGACTTGTAATACCTGGAGTAGAGTTAAGGGTTTCTAAGTCTTCAGTCTTAGAACACACTACCACAGATAACCTCCTGGCCATTGCGAAATATTTCAAGTCCATAAGTATATAACAAAACCATGAAAGGTTCTAGTCAGACTAAAACACCTGAAACCATTAATTAACACCTAAAAAAATCTTCCAATAGCAAAACAAACAAATATATGTTATACAAACTAAAAAAAAATGTTGCTTTCTTAAATTAAATGAGTATCCATTTAATTAAAAACAATCGGGATTGTGATGTGTTTTTTTTATAAATATGAAGAATTAATACTGTTATTGCTTAGCATAAAAAAGTTTAAGGAATGCGTATAATTCGTGGAGAAACGCTCGTGGTAGAGTAATTTTTAACAATAAAAAATAATTAGCCATACCGAAATTTATCAATAAATTCGAGCCTAATTCAATATTAATCGGAGCGGTCAAAATATCAATTAGCCCGAGAAACTCTTCTCAATATAATTTTGGAACATTCTCATTTTTTTTATAAGGTTAAATATTTCTGGCTGGCATTGTCACCTACGTTTAACTCATCGTCTAGAGCTCTAACTCAAATTACTGCTAAAAAATACAATAGTTTTGACCAAAAACAAATCAATTGAGGCATTGTAAGATTTGTTACGATAACTAGCAGATAGACAGCCGAAAATACGATAAAACAAAAGTGTCGTCTTTGTAATAGATAATTAAACGGTGGCAAGCTTTGATTAGTTGTTTATACACCTCGAGGTCAAGGAGTCCCTACAATTCCATTCAAATCCATTGTCCTATTAACCGTGTAATAAACATAAAAATTGGTTTTATGTCCTTAGTACATTTTCCCATATTTTGGGATCTGTTGTTTGATCGCCTGTCGAAGTTACATCACGTGGTCAGAGTCATTTAAATAATCTTATAGAGGAGAGTCTTTTAAAATCTTTATTATGACTAACAATCAAAAACCTGGTATATATACAAATATTAATCAGTTACAGCGTTAGAACATACTTTAGTGAAGGCTTAGGCACAAATGTGGGTGTCTTGGCCCTAAGCAGGTCAGAAAAGGGTAGGATTTTAGGGGAGGAAAATGGTTACTTACAAAAAACAAGGGGGCCATAAGTCTCAACTGAGGTACACGTTTCTACTAAAAATGTAAGATATAATGAGCGTTATATAACTAATCATTGTATTTTTTATCTAGTGTATATTTCAATACGCGAATGTTTAATTTGTTACAGAAAATTCTTTTAACCAGACAAATACAGTTAGCTTTGAGAGAAACCATTGCGGATCGTATTAAACACCGCACTACAGCGTCACCTGCCACATTGTCACTTTACAAGATACTTAACATAACTGTATTGAGGATAAATACACCCCCCCCCCTCTGATCGCGTAAGTTAAACCTACTTTTCTAGGTTAACAGTATCTATGAAACCGTAGCCGAGATCATAACCGATATAGAACGGCTGTAACCAACATTCTGCGGTACGAAGGCGTAAACGGTTTACGAAGGAGTCGAAGAGTAGTCTTCTGGTAAAACAAGCGATAGCAGTCGGGATGCGGTCGGTAAAATTGTCTATTTATCCGGAGGTCGGCAGTCGGTGTAAAAGCCATTCCCACATCTCCGGTTAACCGAAATTTCATTATACATATACGAATTTAGAAAGCGTCATTTATTTTGTAGTCTTTCAAAAGAAAGTGACCTTGCTAAACGAAACCCACCGGTACACAATGAAATTAATCAGATATATTGTTAAGCTGTCCTAATACCACCCAAATTAGTGTCAATTTGAAGTTGTTTCAGCTATTTAATTTTTTAAAAAGTAACCTAATGGACTACATGGTTGAACAAATATTGGGAAAAAATACTGAGTAATTCAAAAATTATTTTAAAAACCCATAAGAATCTCTGAATATTCGGTTTGTATGTTAAATACATTTCAAAACATTGGATTTGGTTTAAAAATGAAGAAAAACATTTAGTAATAAAAAATAAAAACTGATTGATTCTAGGACCAACTTAACGTATTATCATCTCATAATTAATTCATTTGAATCGTTAATGTTTAGTATTGTCAGATTGCTGAGTATGCTTAGTACTGATAAGTTACTTACGGGCTCTCACTCTGGTGAAAGACATTCGGACTTGTCCACATTACAGACTTGTTGTAGAGACAATACATACATTGAAGCTTCGCCTAAACCTTAAACTGTCAACAGGGACCGACAGGACACGGGCCGACAAAAAGCTCACTTACTACAATTAACAATACAAATTGTACTTTCGTAACTAAACAACCTTAGAGACACAGAACTCATGAAAATTTGTGAATATCCTACAATTATTAGTACAAACGCCCTTTAGCTAAACTAGTCAATTAAATATTGATCTGGCTTCAACAGAGTCAAAATTGACCTAGCACAGTCAAATATCAAATGTAGACATTATCCATTGCAGAAGGAGGATGAGTCCTTCATGAGGACGTCATCTCCCTTTATAGAATTATAATATATTTTAATAGTCTATTCATAGTTTATTTTAATATTCCTTCATAGTTTATATTAATAGTCCTTTATAGAATTATATTTTATTCTAATAGTCGTTCATAGTTTAGTTTAATAGTCGTTCATAGTTTATTTTAATATCCCTTCATAGTTTATTTTAATATTCCTTCATAGTTTATTTTAATATCCCTTCATAGTTTATATTAATAGTCCTTTATAGAATTATATTTTATTCTAATAGTCCTTCACAGTATATATTAATAGTCCTTTATAGAATTATATTTTATTCTAATAGTCGTTCATAGTTTAGTTTAATAGTCGTTCATAGTTTATTTTAATATCCCTTCATAGTTTATTTTAATATTCCTTCATAGTTTATTTTAATATTCCTTCATAGTTTATATTAATAGTCCTTTATAGAATTATATTTTATTCTAATAGTCCTTCACAGTATATATTAATGTTCCTTTATAGAATTATATTTTATTCTAATAGTCGTTCATAGTTTAGTTTAATAGTCGTTCATAGTTTATTTTAATATCCCTTCATAGTTTATTTTAATATTCCTTCATAGTTTATTTTAATATTCCTTCATAGTTTATATTAATAGTCCTTTATAGAATTATATTTTATTCTAATAGTCGTTCATAGTTTAGTTTAATAGTCGTTCATAGTTTATTTTAATATCCCTTCATAGTTTATTTTAATATTCCTTCATAGTTTATTTTAATATTCCTTCATAGTTTATATTAATAGTCCTTTATAGAATTATATTTTATTCTAATAGTCGTTCATAGTTTAGTTTAATAGTCGTTCATAGTTTATTTTAATATCCCTTCATAGTTTATTTTAATATTCCTTCATAGTTTATTTTAATATTCCTTCATAGTTTATATTAATAGTCCTTTATAGAATTATATTTTATTCTAATAGTCCTTCACAATATATATTAGTAGTACTTTATAGAATTATATTTTATTTTAATAGTCCTTCACAGTATATATTAGTAGTACTTTATAGAATTATTTTTTATTTTAATAGTCGTTCATAGTTAATATTAATAGTCCTTCATAGTTTATTTTAATAGTCCTTCATAGTTTATATTAATAGTCCTTTATAGAATTATGTTTATTTTAATAGTCTTTCGTGGTTATATTAATAGTCCTTTATAGAATTAGGTTATATTTTAATAGTCCTTCGTATTTATATTACTAGTTCTTTATAGAATTATATTTTATTTTAATAGACCTTCATAGTTTATTTTAATAGTCCTTTATAGTTATATTAATAGTTATTTATACAATTATATTTTATTTTAATAGTTCTTCATAATATTTATTAATAATAAATACTTCATAGAATTATATTTTATTTTAATAGTCCTTGATAGTTATATTAATAGTCCTTTTTAGAATTAGGTTATATTTTAATAGTCCTTCGTAGTTATATTATTAGTCCTTTATAGAATTTTATTTTATTTTAATAGACCTTCATAGTTTATTTTAATAGTCCTTTATAGTTATATTAATAGTCATTTATACAATTATATTTTATTTTAATAGTTCTTCATAATATTTATTAGTAATAAATACTTCATAGAATTATATTTTATATTAATAGTCCTTGATAGTATATTAATAGTCCTTCGTACATTTATATTTTATTTTAATAGTCCTTCGTAGTTTATATGAATAGTTCTTTTGTGACATTTTTAATTTGAATGAATTTAATTTAGTATCTTGGTTGGCTGGAGTATATGTATGGAAATACGAGCCTCCAACTGTACAACGGTAACACAAAAAAACCTTTAATTTAATTATGTGACACACGATTTTCGAAACATATTGAAGTAAATATCATATTATGATAAATCAAGTATTTATTTATCATTTATGAGCGTTCCTATTGAGAAGGCTTCTGCAAGTGCGCTTTCGACGCAGTACGGTGCTGATAAATAACCATTTCTCTGATGAGTGTTATGAATTACAATTTCCTCTCACTCTCAAAAGCATTGTCGTGTTGCCCGTGTGCACTTTGACGAGATACGGGAACTTATAAAAAAAAGAGCCGGCTCATTGCTATGGATGTGTCTGCGGTGAAAGGGTGGGACTGACGTGTGATCCGAATTCATCTCCGAGGGGAAAGCCACTGCAAAGGTTACAGCCGCTGTCGAACGCGCCTCCGGTTTTGAAATAGCTGGCATATCCTAGGACGGATTTCTAGCCGAAGAGTGATGTCGTAACATACACCAACAAAAAAAAACCGCTTCTAAAATCCAGCATTATAACATTGAATTAAGAGCTCATTCATACCTTCCAATTCCACTCACTATATATGTACAGTTCACACTTCCCCACGAGGATTCCCCCCAGTGAGCCGGGAAAATCAGAAAGAGCCACAGACGCTCAGGAGTATGGATGGTAGACAGCGCCAGGCATGCGACATACTAGTTTATGATGCAGAAGGGCTGACATGTTAGAATTCGTTCGATGTTCGAAGGTTTACCTATTAGAATAATCGAAACTTCGTTATTGGGATAAAATTGCACTCTGCCTTATTGGGCAGTAATTAATTGTGTTTAATGTTCATACCATATTTACGATTTTCATTCACTCATTTGTACAGTATTTACAAGTCCACACGATTGTCGCCTTTCTTGCATGTAAAAGAGGAATCGGAGTTTTGGGAAGTCCCACACGCTCCTCCGTTAGCCGCGTCGCCGCCACATACGCTCAGCAGGTCACTGCCACTTTAGTCTCCGAGGAGGATTATAGGGACGAGTGGGTCAGTGCAATGACTGCGCTAGGGGATCAGGATGGTTGGATAGGTTACTATGGAATTTTATGAACTTGGAAGGGATGAGTTCAAGAATGTAGGATATATTAAGATCGTTATGAAGGGTTTTGTAGGTGACGTAATAAGTGGCATTTACTATTGTTCTCAGGACTTTTTTTGAAAGGATTGAATACGCTTGACGTTCGACTTTTTTGCCGTCCCCCATGGCTCTATTCCGTATGTCCAGATTGCCTTAAAGATAACTTTGTTGATTAGTAATTTATTTTCTATTGAGAGATGGGATGTCCTTTGAAGAAGTCTGTACAGTTGTCCAAAGCGTCTGTTTAGTTCTTGTCTTTTTAGCCTCGTGTGGCGGTTTCATGTCAGTCTTTACCTTCATAAATAACAGTAGAAAATTACCTGAATTCAGAATGCTGCATATATACAGACTATATCCAGCATATACCATGTGATGTCAACCATGTGGATTTGGTGGTCTCTGGGCTGTTTGTTAATACTGTATGAATGAGCGAGTGAATGACGAATTTCAAAATATGGCATGAATGAGAACATTGAACACAATTACTTATTGCTTATTAAGGGAGATTAATTCACACTAAATATTCTGAAATTAGACGTAGGAATTGTACCTTGTAGGTCTTGTGATGGACTGAATGAGTCCGAAACGTCGCAATTATTATATTAAAATAGATATTTTGGATACTTTGTGATATTTAATACACATAATTACATAAGCTCATTACTTATAAAACACAAATAACTATTATAATATATTATTTCCACAATAATGAGGGCTATTTGCGTCCTTTAAGTTACCTGAAAGGCAAGATACTACACATAATATACAAATATACTAATTACATTATGAATTATCTGTGATCAGTCTGGCTTATGAAAGTAAGTTTAGTAGACGATGATAACATTTTAATGGCACTCTGATATAATACTATAATAATTATAGCTCTATTCCGTATGTCCAGATTGGCTTAAGTATAACTTTTTAGATTAGCAATTTATTTTCTATTGAGAGATGGGATGTCCTTCGAAGTAGTCTGTACAGTTGTCCAAAGCGTTTGTTTAGTTCTTGTCTTTTTAGCCTCGTATGTGGGTTCTAGGTCAGCCTTCTGTCGAGATGGAAGCCTAAGTACCATACTGTCTTTGATCTAGGAAGAGGAATGGAATTTAAAAAAAAAAAACTAGTGTACATGACTTGAGGCAGAGGGTAGAGGTAATGTGGGAACATTTCACATCATTAACTTTGATTAGCCATTGGTTGCACTAATTCTCGATCTCATCAAGATGTTTTTCTCGTTTTTGAAAAGCCCTTTATTGTGTGACTTAGACGTGGTATCCACGCATTATTTGAATTATTTCACTTTTATTCTGGGAGGAAAGAGCGGAAAATTCTTCTTTGCATTCCTAGGTATGGTACATTGTAAATAAAACCGAGGTAGCACATGTTCTGTTTAGAACTATTTCATGGACTGCAGCAAAACCAAGGGAGGTGACAATCCCACCGCATGCGAACGAAAAAGCGAAGGTAAGTCCCCTACGCTCCTCCGTCAGCCGCGTCACTGGATAGGAGCCAGCGGAAGCTGACCAAGAGCGATAGAGCCGCAGACGCTCAGGACATGATTGGAAACGATCCATTGCCAGGACTCCCACTGTCAGGTATCAGCAGGCCATTGCCATTTTAGTCTCCGAGAAGGATTATAGGGATGAGTGGCGCAGTGACTTCATTCGTTGTTACTTTCATATCGGTGCGTGTGTGATTAGGCACTTCTGGCGGATTCAGGTTAGATCGTTATGGAGCATTGCAGCTGCGCGGAGAGATCCAGACTGTACAAGGCGAGCATTGCAGCCATTACGGATGGTATGACTTGCGCGGACGAGCCATTTTATGACATTAGGTGACTTTCATTACACATGTTTCACCGGACTTTCTACAGGACTTGGTGCCATTGTCACAGGCGCCCCCGTTTCTCATCACTCATCGGAGATGGTTCTATGACTAATCCAATAAAACCGATCGAGAATTACCTTTCTATCACGGCCAACGTATCGATACTGTGTTTTTTCCATTACAATTCCATAAAAAAACTATACAAACGAATCCTCACATATTTGGACAAGCAACACAAGAACTACCTGACACTCCACGATGGCTCCGGAGGAACTACACTAAGGATTTATTAATTTAAACAAACTGCCATCAAGATAAACCTTCATATTCTAAGCATCACCGGATATTCTTTGTTGCATGTCATTCGTGAATATTTGTTCACTCACCGTCTAATTCACTGGTTATATTGTTTATTTTCTATGTATAGTTGTGAATAAACAAATATGACACACTGTATCGCACAATTAAGGATTTCACACTGTTTGACTGACATTAATGAATATATATGAGGGGTTCCGAAAACTTGACTTTGTTTCGTTGTTCAAGTCCAATCTTTATTGTGATAAAATTACAATCTGCCTTTTATTCGGCAATAAGTAATTGTGTTCAATATTTTCATTCAAACCGTATTTACGATTCTTTGTTCTCTCGCCTCCTCCCAAACCCGCATGGTTGTCACCTCCCTCGCATACGAAAGAGGAAGCGGAGTCTTGGGAATTAAACGCTCCTCCATCAGCCGCGTCCCCGGATACGAACCAGTGGAGGCTGAGCGGTAGAGCCACAGACGCTCAGGACATGATTGGAGAAACTGGCAATTGCCAGGACTCTCACTGTCACGTATCAGCTGGTCACTGCCACTTTAAAATGAAACAGAATCGATTTTTTTTTCATTTATATTTTCGTGGTATATGTTTGATGTAAAGTAGAGTACCCCCACCGTAATTTGAAATCACTATTGAGTATTCGTTTAAAAAAAACAAAAAAAAACACTTTTACTATTACGTACGTGTCGGTAGAAGAATTCGCCGTAAACGAATTGAATTATTTAACAGACGAACGGATTTGACAATGGTGGGGCGAGTGTGCCTGGAATCATAACAATACAACTCACCTGAAACTTACTTTCTTTATATTCACTAACATCCGGTTCAATGTTCCTAGAGGTAATTTTATATTTCACGGCATGGGATGACAAAACCGTAAACCATGAAATGATTGAAAGTTTTGTTCTGCTATAGTTTCTAATCTATTATTATTAATAATTAACAACCGTAGAAAAATATACTGTCAGAATCGGGACTGAGCCAATATTTAGTGTCGGAGTTCTACCAACTGAGAGGTCCCCTGCTATGCATTATTTGTGTCCAAACTCCGGCAAAGACTGTTCAGATGAGAAAATGTAATATTGCCAAATTAACTCTGGGAAAACGCAGGAGTCGCATTGAGTCCCGCTGTCTGCTCCTGTGCCCTTCGAGGTTTGGCAAAAGCGAATCTCTGTGGTTGGAGGGTCATCAATCGTGCAGGGTAGCACACTTGGATATTGGGGAGTTACTTGGTTTGAAATGATATTATTATATTTTCTACATTGACTGCTAGTTATTAATACCTAGAGAATCTCCATTGGAGTACAAAGAAGAATTTACTGTATCCGAGACAGTACGGTACTTTAGGCTTCCATCACGACCAACGACTGACCTGGAACCCGCACACGAGGCTAAAAAGACAAGAACTAAACAGACGCTTTGGAAACTGTACAGACTACTGCAAAGGACATCCCATCTCTCAATAGAAAATAAATTTCTAATTTACAAAGCTATACTTAAGCCAATCTGGACATACGGAATCGAGCTATGGGGGACAGCAAAAAAGTCGAACATCAAGCGTATCCAATGCTTTCAATCAAAAGTCCTGAGAACAATAGTAAATGCCCCTTATTACGTCAGCAACAAAACCCTTCATAATGATCTTAATATACCCTACATTCTAGAACTCATCCCTTCCATGTTCATGAAATTCCACAGTAACCTATCCAACCACCCTAATCCTGTAGCACAGTCATTGCACTGCACCATCCCTATAAACCTCCTCGAAGACTGAAACCTCAGTGGCCTCGTGGTCTGCTATGAATGCGTAATAGTAGGAGTCCTGGCAATGGCCAGTTTCTCCAATCATGTCCTGAGCGTCTGTGGCTCTCGCTCTCTTGGTCAGCCTCCGCTGGCTCTTATCCAGAGACGCATTAAATACTGTATGGATGAGCTAGTGAATGAAAATTGTAAATATGGTTTGAATGAGAACATAGATAACAATTACTTATTGCCCAATTAGGCAAATTGTAATTTTTTTCATAATAAAGTTGTTTTATATTTATATATACTAAAAACGAGATTTTTTAAAATTAATTTTCTTTAATGCCATGCTAATACTTAATAACATAGAAAACTTATAACAATAACAAAACAATTTGCATTACTTTTTCATAACGCTTCATTTATTTTGTAGTATCATTGCTAAATCTAGGTAAGGCGTGAAAAATATCATTTCTCAATACTAAAGTTAGATTTTGAAAACGCGTTTAATGGATGTAATTATATTTTTAATTTTTCAATTGAAACAATTATTAAATATCATTAATCATGACCTTGAGATATTTAATGTTTGATATAACGTACCTATGATATGAAAATATTAAATATACCGGACTTTTTGTTTTGACGATTCTTTTTTTGGCATATTCGGGGTATGTAATGAATATTTACATAAGCATAAATGTATTTCTAATAAAATTTTATCGATTTAAATTTTCAGATCGACTCCTGAGCTGCAAGACATCATCAAAAAGGCTGAAGACAAGGATTGCTCATCGTTTGGTTGCCTGGAGCTAAAACCGACTGAACCCACAATCATTTGACAGTATAGTCCATATCTTGATGTCTGATGGCGACAACATTCATTGTGCGTGTAACAATTGTTGATTGTATATTTGTATTTATATTGTAATACAGAGTCGTTTTGTTTTTTCGTTATGTCATTTTACCTGTCTAAATGTTATTTATTCAGCAACGGAACCTGGGCCATTTTGAACGGTCAGAATATACATGGTGGGGTCAAAGTAGCGGGAATTTGAAAATTAATTAGCATTTGAGTTCTGCAGTACGCAAATGATTTATTATAAATGAAAGGATTAAAAAAAAATAAAAAAATAAAAAGCAATAAATTCTGCGCCCAATAAGAACTGTAAGCTGGAAATAAAGTGGGGCAAAACATTTATTTACTCGTATCGAATTTTTAGAAAGTATCACATTAAAAAAAGAAACACATTTTATAAATAAGTTATAGAAAATAAAATTTTTTCACCATAAGCTAATTTATTATTTTTTATCCGAGTACAACTTCATTCGATAAAGCAATGTTTCGCCTTCTCAAAATCTCAAAATTTGTCACCAATAAATAGGCAACTTTACAGAAATACTAGATAATAAAATTTATATTATATAATGGCTTAATTTAGTGGCGACGAATTTGTATGAAGATTGGAATGAATTCAATGATTGCATCGTTCAAAGTATAGGTTATTTATGAAAATCCAAAACGTTCATGTGTGTTTGTATACAAACAAAAAAAAGTTGTTTTTTTTAAATTCATTTGATAAAACTGAATTTAAAAAAGGTTTCTTTGAAAGTGCACAACTAACCCCACCCCCCTCCCACCTATTTTATATCGATCTCACAGATATCGTTTTATTTCAAAATTATTATTGCTCCTTGCGAGTTATTATTTAAAAACTATAAAAAATAAATAAATAAATAATTTATTATCCGTCAAATTTCCAGCAAAATTTCAAATCTCCGCTACATGGCCATCACGATGCAGTTACTTTTTATTTAATTTAAATACATCATAACTGTGAAAATAAATTTATTTTGCAATATATGCATAACAAAATTAATCTTGAACATAACACCATTGCTGTTGAATATAAATAAATAAATTATTCATTTAAAGTAGACATAAAATTTAATCTAGCAATAAATAATATAAGTGAAAAAACACTAACAACAGAAATAAATTTTTTTTTATTGCTTAGGAGATAAAACAAACTTTTTACGGTTCGGAAAAGATATTTTGATACTTGATTACCAAGCCCCGAGGGTGAGGCTCGACTTTCTAACATTTACGGAAGGATCGTCTTCGGATCTGTCGCCGTTATGTGTGCGTATTAGGCTTAGTTAGACGAGTCTTAAAACAAATGCTCCACAACAACTCGAAATATGTTGATATAATACAAAATAGTTATTTGTATTGAAAATAATAAAATTGTTCAGACGTTGACAGTTCTCCTATTCAGGAATCTTCGGGTGAATGCACATTATAATTATTAAAAAATTGCACTTAAAATTGTAATTTTATAAAACAAACACTATATTTGTCATATATATACATATATTTTGAGGGAGAAACTCTTCTTATTTAGTTTGATGTTATTTGAGATCATTACATTTCCAGATCTCAGCTAGCTTCTAATCTTAAACTATGATGTACACTTATTTAGATTTAGGAAAACAGTAAAAAAAAACAATAATTAAAAGACTAATTACTAACGATCCTTAAAAAATCAATATCTTTAATTTTACTAAATTATTGTTGCTACAATCACAATTTTCAAGAAACTTTTAGTATGAGGATGATAGAACTAGCCTAAGTGAATTTGTTATTATTCTTAGAAATGTATTTATTGTGTACAGTACTCCATCGTACTAGTACTCGGGATAGGTATGCATTGTTTAATTTTAAAGTATGGTAATATTGTTTTACATTTATTTATCAATTTAACTAACGTAACTTCCTTGAGTATCGCCCGACCACGACCAGTAAAGACCTATTATCTCGTAGGGCAAATGTTATGTGAAAAGATAGTAAACACTGTCTGTTACGAAAACATAGGCACCCACTACACACCGTACTCAGTTGGATGAAAGGGTAGTAGCTAGTCCTGTTATATTTTAGCAATTTAGATATTTAGGAATCGCATCTACCTCAGTGAATATATTAAACCTATGTAAATATTCCAAACTATGTGATCGGACTGTGAAATAAGCGGTCTGTGCTGCCTGATTAACCGCTACCAGGATTCGGGAGAAATGTGGGGATAGATTCGCCGCGAATTGGACTCTATTCGTTAGCAGTCAGTCCTGGAGTCAGCTGGAGTAGAATCGGCCCGTTCTCGGCTAAAGTGGTCAGTTTCCTTCAATGGAGCTTGTGAAGAAAGTAGTGTGGTCAGAATCTCTCCCGGTCTCGAAGGAATGGTAGCAGTGGCGTCTACGCGTCGTATCTGGGCCCGAGTCCCGCAGGTGGGATTTTGTGCTGTCGTTTCTCTACCCGACTTCAATCAATAGCATTTCACCTATTGGTGTTTAATGAGAAATAAACTTTATCCTGGGACAAAATTTCATAAGAATATTTTAAATGTTAGTGTGGAGTACGGCCCATTTCATGGAGTACTGTAGAGAATAAATACTTAAATATATCACCTAAGAAAAAGTAGAAGTTACTTAAAGACATTCGTATTATTTTTTAGTAATTAGTCTTTTGGTTATTGTTTTTTTTTTTCTGTTTTCCTAAATCTAAATAAGTGTACATCATAGTTTAAGATTAGAAGCTAGCTGACGTCTGGAAATGTAATGATCACAAATAACATAAAATGAAATGAAAAGAATTTCTCCCTAAAAAAAAAAAAAAAAAAAAAAAAATATATATATTTGCTCTGACCCACAGCTGTGGTGGTACAAAGCACCCGGCAGGACTAGCTGCCACTTGTCGGATCGTCACGAGGGGGGTGCCTGGTTACCCTCGCCCTGGTGACAAGACAAGTGAGGGTTGTTTGAGTTCATAACCTGGACAATCGTTTCATGACGGCTTTACTATCTGACTCCATTTTTTTGATAGGTATGTGCCCCGACAGTGCACTATGTTCAGGGGAAGATGTACAGGGTAGGTTTATAAGTAGTTTATCTGGTCTTGGAATGACCACGAATTCACTGGGTAGGCGAAAACCGTCCGGATCCCAAAGGCGAGTGTGAACTGGAGAGAGGCAGACTGAATTGCCGCAGGAGGGCTGCTAGGAAAATTTGCAGGGCAACCGTCGTCCGCGAGGGAGAGGTCTCTCCCAAGGAGGTGCTAGTTTTAGCGAGACGAAGGCAGAGATTCCCGCTAGGAAAGTGTGGAGTCTGACGACGCCGGGCTAAAACATAGCGAGGTTAGGAGAGAAGAGATGCAGAGGTTTTTCATAAAGAAGCAGTCAGGTTTTCAGAGTTCAAGTGGGGTAGCCACGAGCCAGTAGTTGCCAGGAGAGAATGATTTACAGGGGCAGACCCCGGCTTAAATACCCCTCTAGCCTTGCCCTTAGCCAATCATCATTAAGATTGTTGTGGCCAATGATGTGGGGTTTCTTTATTCTCTGGCAGAGGCTGTCAGGGTTCTTGCCGAGGGTCTAGGGCCTCATCTGGCCTCATACCTGGGACTGACAGCTGGTGTCCCAGCTCATATAACTCATTGGCACCCCGCATTTTTTATTGCTTAACACATTTACAATGATTTATATTTTGTTCATGTTATTTACATTTGTCTACAATATATTTTGTTCATGTTATTTACATTTGTCTACAATATATTTTATTCATGTTATTTACATTTGTTTACAATATATATACAATAGAGTATAGGGTGATTTATCTTATGTAGTTAGCGGTCGCGACACCACTCATTAAACATCTAACTGAGTACGGTGTGTAGTGTGTACTATCTTTTCACATAACATTTGCACTACGAAATAATAGGTCTTTACTGGTCGTGGTCGGGCGATACTCAAGGAAGTTACGTTAGTTAAATTGATTTAAAAATCTTTATTGGGATGAAGAGTAAAATAAACTGTAATAAATTGTAATTGTCGTCAAAACGCGTATCAGGTATCATTAAT
This sequence comes from Acanthosoma haemorrhoidale, assembly GCA_930367205.1. NCBI lineage: Eukaryota > Metazoa > Arthropoda > Insecta > Hemiptera > Acanthosomatidae > Acanthosoma > Acanthosoma haemorrhoidale. Next base: position 187,980,519 of record OV884011.1, read on the forward strand.
CAGGGCTTCGAAATCTTTGAATTGATAGCCCTAAACAAATGAAGGATTTTAGTTGTTAATGTCAATGATAATTTTAATTACGTTTTTGTATTATGTTTACAGGGAAGCAGTCTAGCTTTAAAATAACTTTTTAGATTGTACCTTAATAAGAACTATAAATGTGGTACACATACACAAAAACTTTTGTTTTATGGAGGTGGCAGTGTTTTCATGAACAGAACAATAGAAAAGACATATCTGTTTCTGGTTATTATGGCAAAAACCTCGACGAACCCTTAGCAATGGTGACGCAACTAGGATGAAATAGTTTGAAAATTATTAGTGTTACACCTCGTGTTTGATTACTGTTCTCCAGCAGCGAGTGAAAGTGATCTGAATCAACCACTGGATATTAATGACTTATATATTTCTCTCTCTCTCTCTCTCTCTCTCTCTCTCTCTCTCTCTCTCTCTCTCTCTCTCTCTCTCTCTATCAGCTGATGTTAGCTTTCTTTATAATTCAATTACCACTTCACTTCAGGAAGGGATGGTTCAAATTTTAATTGATAATAAACTTTTCGACATTATCATTTATCTTGTAGGATTAAATGTGTGTAACCATCTTTAGGGCTAGTTTTGCCAGAAACTTTTGATGCTAGCAATTTTCCTAGGCTACATATTCCAATATTAGTAATAATAAACAGTCGAGGAAAAAGTATACTGGTGGAAGACCGGGACTCGAACCCATAACATACCACAAAAATATTTACAATATGAAATTTGTATTTATTACTTTTTTGATTTTTTTTTTTAACTATAAGAATAACTTCTTTAATGTGATAAAATTACAATCTGCCTTTAATGGGCTCTAAGTGATTGTGATAAATGTTCTCATTCATACCATATTTACAATTTTTCATTCACTCACTCATTCATACAGTATTTACAAACAGCCTAGAGACCTCCCAAATCCACCTGGTTGTCACCTCCCTCGCATGTGAAAGAGGAAGCGGAGTCTTGGGGAGTCCCCCACGCTCCTCCGTCAGCCGCGTCACTGGATACGAGCCAGCAGAGGCTGAAGAAGAGCGTGAGAGCCGCAGACGCTCAGGCCACGATTGGAGAAACTGGCCATTGCCAGGACTCCCTCTGTTACACATTTATAGCAGGTCACGAGGCCACTGCCGTTTTAGTCTCCGAGGAGGATTATAGGGATGAGTGGTGCAGTGCAATGACTGTGCTAGGGAATTAAGGTGGTTGGATAGGTTATTATGGAATTTTCTAAACTTGGAAGGGATGAGTTCAAGAATGTAAGGTATATTAAGATCGTTATAAAGGGTTTTGTTGCTGACGTAATAAGGGGCATTTACTATTGTTCTCAGGACTTTTGATTGAAAGGATTGGATGCGCTTAATGTTCGACTTTTTTGCTGTCCCCATAACTCTATTCCGTATGTCCAGATTGGCTTAAGTATAACTTTGTAGATTAGTAAAGTTGTCCAAAGCGTCTGTTTAGTTCTTGTTTTTTTAGCCTCGTGAGTGGGTCCCATGTCAGTCTTCTGTCGAGATGGAAGCCGAAGTACCGTACTGTCTCGGATACGGAGGAATGGAATTAAAAAAGAACAAGATTATAAAACTATAAATTGCAAAAACTCATAAAAATTGTCATTAACACACATTCGCAACATGTTTTATTTTTCATTTATATTTTTTAGAAGAAGGATATTTTTCGTTTAATATCCCAGAAATGTTACTAATTAAATAGTGTAATAAACAGTGTATCAAATGTTTGTTGCAGTGAACTGTAAGTATACGAACTCATCAAAACTGCCATACAAATATTAAGGATCATTTATAATTTATTGTTACATTCCTAGTTGCGACAACTTACAGAAAGAGATCTCTCAGCCAACTCCTTTTCAACTTACCATCCGTTATGTCTGGTAACTGCGGAGTGTGTAAGAGACATGTAGCTTATTGTGAGATTATAGTGCTGTGTATATTGTACTGTCGAAACCATTGAATGTTTTTTACTCGTAATTAATATTTTTATATCAAATTGATTAAAGTGATACATAATTGTGTCAATAAAATGTTTTTTGAAACCGTTGTGATTGGTTTCCACTAATACGTGGCCAATACATTTTATACGAGAGCTAGACCAATGAACACATAAATAGATACGGTGACATTTAGCAGAGTGTACACACAGGCTCCAGTGGCTCTGATCTGTGTCACCGCATACATTTCTGTAGGATTTATTCTCCAGGCAGTTAGTTAGTATTTCTCTGGAGAAAACAAGTAGTCTTTAATAGGCGAGTGAGTCTTAAAATTTATCTCTAGAACTATTTTTTGATTTAGGTGCCCTACTGTCCGTGCAAAGTTCAGAGAAAAAGTTTTTAGAAAGCTATATGTGAATTGTACTGCCCATTTTTTTTTTTTTTTTTTTGTGGCGTTTCGTTCTCTAAGTCATGACCCTTGCGTATCCTGTTCAACATCTTTACATTAAAGTGTCATTTCACGTTAGAAGACGACAACTCGATAAAACATGTAGAGTATGTTACATCAATAAATATTATATATTAATATAAGTAATTAATTGGTTTAAACAAAAAATGAAAGTTTCTCTGATATGTAATCCGGTGATTGTGATTTGTATTTTCAAAATTTAATTAGGAGCGATTTTTGTCGTGGACTTCAACAACAAATATAAAACCACATGGATTTTTTTTGTAATTTGTATATACAAACAGCATTATGTATAATTATGTATTATATATGTTATAATATTTATTCCATTGTACAGTTCCAATTTCGAAAATCTTAATGGAAAAATGTTAATGGAGAGTTCAAATATGTAACCTAGGCATGGGCTCCTAGCTGTAACGTCTTGAGTACCTCCCACTATTATTGATAATTGAATATAAAAAATATTTGATACATATATATAATATATCACATATACTTAATAAGTATATATGTTTGATACGAAAAGGATTGTGAATGGAACCAGGGTACTCCACAACATCTAGTGGGACTCGACTAACTAAAGAAGATTGGGAGTATTCTCCCAAATATAATATAAAAACGATTTATTGAAATATTTATTTTAATTTTAAATTAGTCCTTAAGAGTGGCACCCCTTGTTACAAAATCATTACAAAATTCAATACAGATTCTAAAATTTTTAATAATTTGACATTGCGATTTGTGCTTGTAACAAAAGTATAATGATGTACGTTATACATTAATTTATTGAACATATTTAGAAGTGATGGGGCTCACCTTATTTATGATAGACTTAAAACTAACTTACATCTGACAATGAAATCGTAACCTAATTTTCGTAGACGGTCTGTTGCCATCGATCTCGGAGGGGTCATAGTGTTAAACACTGGGTTGGTTAGGCGCTGCAACGAGTCAAAAAATGTATGTGTTTTGGCAAAGCCAGCAACGGGTGCAGGTCGGCATTCTTAAAACTCTCGAGAGAGGTATGTCGGACCACTTACTGCATGATCCCATCCTAGAATTGCTTGAAGCTGTATAGTCAGTGAAGTGAGTAAATAGCGGGGCACCGTACAGCAGAGCTGGACGGAGGACACATTTATATATCATCAGTTTGAGATGAAGCGACAAGTTGGGTTTAATCCTGTCCATTTTGATACCCAGATAGTTGACATTGAGTTCTCTTGTCTTCCTATGCTATATGATTTTGGTAAGGCTTTTTCCCCTTTTGGATGGAGAAGATTACGCAGTCGGTCTTTCCGGCGTTGGCACTAACTAGCCCTGGGTCAATTCACTTAAGGGTACATTGCGTAGTCTTTGCGATGTATTTTACATTAGTAAAATTGTCTTAAACGACACAAATCAGTGGCTAAAATAAATAGTCTTTTTGATGAATGCACCCTTATGAAATTTGATTTGGGTACAATTATTGATACACATTATATTGTAGAAGGTACCGAAGGACGGGGTCCTCTTCGTTATGGAGGGTCCGGAGCGTGAGGAGTTCGGGGCTTATCGTTTGTGTGTTAGTTCGGTATGCAGGTGTGTGATAAATTAACGAGCGGCAGGCACCGACAGACGGACGGGCACAGGTAAAAGAGAGAAGATAACAGCGTGTGGAATTAAAAAATACCACCCTACTTTCCTTTTCTCTTGGGGTCTCCCCACTTCGCGGCGCGGACGGCCAGTTCTGTTCGAAGCTTCAGGCGGTAACGTCTCAGGCGATCTCAAGTGTTCTTGTGCAAGCCTCTAGGATCTCTACGTGATCGGCAAACGTGAGTAGACTTTGTAGTAGTTAGTAGTTTCATTCAACGTTATAGTATACTATAGTCATCGATACTACTCAGAAAATACCATCTTAAATTTCTGCTTCCCAAATTTAAAACACATAGACAAATGACTATAATCAGTAGGCTTACAATTTTTTTTTTCTTTTTATTAAATTATTATTTTACCAAATTCATTTTTTTTTTTTTTATATCATTAAAAGAACTGAATTGAGTATTAGCTGAAAAATATTTATTGTGGCATTGTTCCAACTATTATTTATAAGATTGTTAATTATACTAACACAGCCAAAGAATTAATTACCGGAAATTTCGGGAACCCGGGAATTTTTTGGTTTAATGTTCCCTTAAACATGGTAGGGGCGAAGTGAATTAGAACTTAGAATACAAAAACAGTTTTTTTTGTTTAATACCCTTAAAAAGACGAAATTATTGTTTACTATAGATTCTCAGACAAACCTATTTATATGTCCTGTAACATCGGTACATTCTATAAAAGGTCTGAATTCGGTATAAAAGTTAAAAGCAGCTTCTGGTCCGGCAATCAAGGCCTGATTTCTTTGGCTATATTTTTGGGAGTTGTTTTGAAAATCCTTTCAGAAAATTACTGACGGATTTAATTTTTTACGACTACATACAGCCAGACTGACGAAAAACGATCAGAAAGTACCTTCTGTAAAAGTAGTACCTATCGATTCGAGCTAACTAACTAAAACTAAAATAAAAAAATATACATATATTTTTTTCATTTATTTACTGACTGAATGTTTTTTTTACAATTAACGAATAACTATGCAGTATTTTTTTATAATGTATATTATAAAAGAATTTAATTCTTAAACAGATTTCTAACAGAATCTATTTATAGAATTCGGCATGCATCGATTCCTGTCACTCAATCCAAAAATTTGTTTTTATCGCTATAACATTGAATTTTATCTTTTGTACGAGCGAGTTTTATCTCGCCATAACCACAAGATAGAAATTAGTCTTGAAAACCTTCCAAGTTTTAGCGGGACGGGATTGAATTTTCCCCAGAGGAATTGACTCTCTGGTATTTTTCCCCGTCATGGTAGTTGGAAAAAATTTTTTATTGAAGATTTTTTTACAACATTTATCGAGAAAAATACACAAAAGCAACTCAAGATTACCTTCATAACACGTTGAATATAAATTTGTAACATAATTATGTACTGTAGTGAGTATATTACCAAACAGATGGCTCACATAATCTGTAACACTGGTCACCCGTATGCGATGTAATTGTCAACTGTAATAGTAGTTCTATCGTCTATTATGACGTCGAGGCAACGGCAAGAAGGGGTTTTGCTTTCTTTTTCAGTAACTACGTCGAAATGAATAACGTAATGCAAAGAGGTATACAAGGAATGTCGAAGAAAAACAAATAAAACCTGGACTTAATTAACATTTTTCCTACTTCCTGCGAAGCAATTAAAACGTAATATTTCATAATCGCATTTTTTTTTTAAGCACTAGTCTGAAGATTAGTTATCTGCTTGATAAAACAAAAGTTACTCGTGTGCTGTGGAAAATAATTTTGGGGGTGAATCGGGGTAAATATTTGTTCTTGACCTTTTAGTGAGCACTAATTCTTGAAGCGGCCGAGGCCCACAATTGGTTTAAAAAAAATTTCGTTCTGGAAATTTGTCAATGAAAGATGACCAACGTTCTGGTCGACCTAAGATGCTCGGATATTCGGGTTCACCGAAGAACAATGCGAGGCCTCACACATCTTTAGCAACACGTACGAAACTATTGGAGCTTGGTTGGGAAGTGATGTCGCATCCCCCATACAGACCTTGCACCATCGGATTATCAATTATTTCGAAGTTTATTAAACCTCTTAAACGGTGAAAAATTTCAGCAATAGCGATGACCTCAAATCGCACTTGGTTGAGTTTTTTGCTGATAAGGACCAGAAGTTCTATGAGCGCGGGATCATGAAGTTACCAGAAAGATAGCAAAAGGTCATCGAACAGAATGTAAGATATTTGATTGATTAAATTTCATATTTTGTATAGAAAAAAACCGAACCTTTTTGCCAACCTCAATACAAGAACGTTTTTCCATTCATTATCACCACAGTTACATACATTGATTATCCATAAATTTTCTTGATATAAAAGAATATATCTGTACCTCGGACGGATACAACACCATGTCCATTTTTTTCCATATTGACTTTATTACCGTAAAAAAGGTTTTTTTTTCATTTTATAACAACTGCATGATGTAAATAACAATAAATAGAATGTTCTGGTAAAATATTGTTTCAACATCTCAATAAATAGCTGTGCCAATAACACTTTTTAAGTTATTTAAAAAAGTTTAAAACTCCTCACCTGTAAAGTTATGAAAATGGACATAGTGTTGTATCCCTCCGAGGTACAGATATAAAGATGAGACATAAATACTTAAATTATTTAATTTTTCTTCTGAAACGATGACTTTCAACTAACCCCTCCCAACAATATATTCTTCAACCAAAGTTCGAATATATTGAATAATATACCGATTCAAAATATTTATAAAGATCCAAATTTACTTAATTTTTTTAAGAATTAACTCTGTTTGAGTGTCTAGTGCAACTAATAATAATAAAATCTCCTACTTTGCACGATATCGAACGTCTTGTCAATAAATCATAGAAATATTTCATTGTCTTTTATTTCGAATCTAAAGACAATTTTTTTTTTTTAATGTATTTTATGGTATTGTGTCGTCGAATTGATTACCGCCACAAATGCCATTGTACTCTCAAATTTTGAACTAGTGTTTCCAACTTATCTCGAGCTTGGTGTAGTATAACCGGATATTAGTATTATGGTTATATTATAATGACTCTTTTTGTAAGGTTATATATATATATAAAAAATGACCACTATTAATGTTATATATTATTTAAGATTTCTCACCGGATAGAAATAGGTTAGTCACTGAGAGCAATTATAGAAGCAGGGCAGCACATTGTGAAGCAACTCTTTGGCAATTCAGCATTCATCCTTCTTTGTTTTTCCGCATCATATTTCTGCTTCACCGATGCTTGGAACGGTTTATTTATAAGAAATATTAGTTCCATCCATAAAGGAAATAAATATAATTTATAAAAAAATACGATTTTTTTTTTCACAAATGGATTGAAAAACCGAACCTTTACTTGCGATTTCAACTTTAGCCCAAAAGCAGTCTTGTAGTGTTTTCATTCAGTTGTAAGGTTATGTTAAATTTAGTTAAATAACTATGTATTAAATATAGTTAAATGGTTGAAAATAATAAAATATGTAGTGGGTAACTGAGGTTCGGATTTGACACATAATATTTTAAAAGTATTTCATTATAATTACAAGTGTGCAGCCGAGTCGACAAAAAGTGTTTGTCAGCGTGTGGTTAAGAAAATACAACAAATATTAACAGCTAATAGTAAAGAATACATTCATGGATTGGTTTAAAGTCATGAAATGAGAAATAATAATAAGTGTTAAATGGATATGTATTTACAGATGGTAGGTAATAAACGGTAAAAACTATTGTACGAAAAATTAATAGACTCGAACTCATTTCAAATTAACTTGATAAAACAACGTCATAAAATACACTTACTGCCTAATTGGGCAATAAGTAATTGTGATAAATGTTTTCATTCATATCATATTTGCAATTTTCATTCGCTCTCTCATTCAGACAGTATTTACAAACAGCCCTGGGGCCTCCCAAATCCACATGGTCGTCACCTCCTTCGCATGCGAAGGAGGAAGCGGAGTCTTGGCAAGTCCCCTACGCTCCTTTTATTTTGCGTCTTTTTTAAAAGCTCAGACTAGTACAAAGGTTGCGCTTTATTTTTCATAAATTTTGTACTGAAAATAATAAATTTAAGTATATATATATATTTTTTTGTGAATTACAAGTAGATGAACTCAAGTGTAGAAGTATGTCCTTCCAATTTAATTAATGACCAACAGATATAATAATTAAAACGGTTTTAAATTAACAAATATGATAAATTATCCATTATGGATGGAGAGTAAAGATGAAGAATCTATCTTAAATTTTGAAGGTATATAACAACGACTGGGCTACGTTGAATATGGTTCGTCTATAAGATATAATTACAATAAGTAGATGTGACATTTTTTACGGCTATTTTACAATTTTGTATTTGTAGTTTGTAAAAGGCCATCAGAAGCAGTGGTTTAGCTGCTGTTAAAGCTAGTTAAAGGGCATTGAGTCACGTGAGGACTCCATGTAGAGATTGCATAAGTGAAACCTATTGTAAAGACTAACCGGGCATCGTGTCCTGTTAGTTCGGGACATGAACCCATCTCAGGCGTGCTGAGCAATAGATGTCATAAAAGCTGCGAAACCCTAACTGGTACAGACCCGAGAAACGGACGATCCCCTCGGAACGAATATAATATTGACTATAGTTTAACAAATAGTTATAAACTGCTAAACAGCAATAAGGTGTCAATACAACAATAGACTTATCATTCCACGGACACTATTGACAGAAAAATAATAATAACACATAAGACAATACGTTAAATAACATCCAAAAATTCCTTGTCAAGATTTCTGCTGAGAGGTAGTTATTTGTAAATTTTTATTTATTTAGACGCACATTCCTTGCTTCGGTTTTAAACATAATTGTACAGTCAATGAATAGTCTATATTATCAAATCCGCTTGATTTAGTTTTTGAACCGAAAAGTAAATATTTGAAGTCTTGAAGTGAGTCACCAAAGGAAGCCCACCACTGGAAACGTCCAGGAGACATTCAAAATTACGTTTAAATAATTATTTATTATTATTATTATAATTATCTTTAATTTAAAAAAAAAATTAAAATTAAGAAATTAAAAAAAAAAACATGCCAGAAGCTCTCTTTATTCATGACAGATTTCATGACAAATCATTCAGACAATATGGACTTTTCAAATGATCATTTTTAGATGTTAACAGCAAGCCTAACATTAGGGATTTTTGAAAATTAGTGTCATAAAACAAACAGCGTATCATGGAACGGCTTCTTTCCTCCTAAAACCAAAAATCCAAAATCGGGCGCTTTAAGGGCGATTAGACCGCAATGGTCGTCGATTTTAAATTACAGAATCTCGTCTCGAAATTCAATTATCAACTTAAGTGTCCTTTAAAATTTTGAAATAGTCTTATCGATTTTTTTTTTTTTTCTATTTCAAAATCTTAAACAAAATAATACAATGTACAAAAAAAAATAAAAAAAATTGGATTACATATTTCTCCTCTTTCTGCATTTACATGCATTTGGTGGAGTGCATAAATATAATAAAATTTTTACTGTCGTTAAAAGTTCATCGTTCTTATATAACACAAGGTGATGAGGCTCACCTCCTAATCTTATCGACAGTGTTCTGTCCCCGTTAAGAAATAGTTCACCACGATGCCTGCATCCGAGACATGCGAACAACGGTCTCACTCTGTAGAATGCAAATTAGTCATTCATAATATCCGGTAGTACAGGACATGAGCCATTGACATCAGGTGTCATGTCTTCCTGGTTAAATAGAACGCAGGTGGTGTCATCGACCTGTGCGATCCAAAGGGTTTTTGAAGACAATTCTGTCCTGCAAGTGTACAGACAGGCAGGTAAGAATCCTTACAAAGAACATGTTTTTGTTTTTTTTTCAATTCTTGAGAGACCTTACGGTTTATACAACGCTCCAAGTGCCCGAGTTATTCCCTAAACTAAACGAGTATTTTCTGGTATGGTGTGTCCCTGGCACCACTCGTGCAGAAAGTAGGTACCCTCGGGTACATCTGGAGTCCGAGTATTGGCCATCGATAGTGTAAAGCAAAGAAACACCACAACAGAATCGAGCCGACTGAAAAACTTTCTAACCCCCCCCCCGTCTTGCGTGATAGAGAACTTTCATAAAATGTTATAAAGCAGGTTTGATGGCGATGTGCCCATAATGGCTGCTGGCGCACATCTTCGTAGGATCGGCGTAAATCTTATTCTATTCTTCATATTGTTTACTTATCATTCATAAATTATGAGACAACAAAATATATATTTTCTGTGTTGTATATAAATAAAATAAATGAACTTATAAAAAGTGAAACGCCAGTAGTTTTATTCGACTGTATGTTCAACTATATTGGTCGTAAAAATGTGTACAGTGTCTATTAACTAATCTACTTCTCTATGACTCTTATAACTTCTCACTAGAAGATATATAATTTTTTTCTTTCATAGCCCCTTTAACTTTACAGATAATTATAAACAATTATAGATCCTCAGGCGAATTTATTTAAAAATCATTTTTTGTATTTCCTGTAGCGTCGCTACATTATATACTGGTTTTTTTATTTTATGAAAATTATATAATAATGTATAATGATATATATTATACGTGGCTGGACTAAACTGACTCTAATAAAGGTGATGGGGCTCACCTTTATGATCAAACTTAAAACTTAAAACTAACTTACATACTACTTGATCTAATTTTTCCCCGACGGTCTGTTGCCATCGATGCGGGAAGGGTGGGGGGTGCGATTTGAGATCATCGTAATTACTGACGAAGAAGTTTTGTAAACTTCGAAACAAATGATAATCCGATGGTGCGAGGTCGGGGCTGTATGGGGGATGGTACATCACTTCCCAACCAACCTCCAATAGTTTCATACGTGTCGCTAAAGATGTGTGAGGCCTCGCATTGTCGTGGCGGAGCCCAAGTATGATTTTCAATTGTTGTGTGTGATACATTTAACTGTTTTGCAATCTGTGGCACAGTTATATGACGGTTCGATTCAATTATGGCTTTCATTTTGACATCATCAACTTCAGATGGTCACCAGAACATTGGTCATCTTTCAGTGAAAAATATCCAGAACGAAATTTTTTAACCAATTCTAACAAGTGCGTTCTGTTAAACAATCAACAACATAAACATCTCTTTGTGAGCCTCAGCCGCTTTCTTGCCTTTAGGAAAATAAACAAGTCAAATGTGTCGAAAATGTTTATTTTTGAACTCCATGTTAAAACTGACTGTAAACTGACAGTTGTAAAGAAAATTACATGGAATTTGTTCCTATAGCAACCTAAAGGCATCTACTACCAAATCTCAAAAGAATGAAATGCTAACATTGACAAAAGAATAACGAAACAAACATAACGCTGTCTACTGGTGCAAACCGAAATCACTTTCTTGCCATTCCAATATTCCTTCTATTTAATAAACTTTTATGTCATGATGAAAAAAATATTGGCAATTCTACTCATCCATGGACTAAATAATTAGTGGATTGCAGGAATGTTTTTGAAATAAATGACGAACTTTTAACCCTAGAACTTGCCTTGTCAACCCAATCTTTTAAATCAACTTTTCGAAACAGTTTTTAAATTTTGACCTCAATATGATGAAAATTGTTCGAAAAAGTTAAAGGCAGAACGCAGTTGTCAAAGAATCTCATGTCTGTCCTTGGAAAACTCCAATTTGAAGCACTCTGTCCACGATGAGTGACTAAATGAATTAGAGGTCATTAAAAGACGGCGAACGAACGCTTGACTTTTCGGTCTTGTATACTTTTGACAGGTTCTTGGGAGGTTAATGTTACATTTAGAACCAAGAATACTAAGGTCGATCAGCGAATACGGACAAGGTGGATAAGATTACCAACTACGAAGCGGTGTGTTACGAGACATTGCCCGTGGAAGACTATTCCAGTGGCCCTTCCGAAAGCTGACCAGAAGCTGGAATGTTCCTTCTCCAGCTCCAGAGGACCGGACAGACAGACAGGCAGTCGGCCTTGGGGGCGCTGCCCCACAGAGTAAACACACCGCTTTCTCTTCCACCTTTCTATCCTCAGTCGGTGCCTTTAATATCGTCCACTTTCCCATCCGCTCTTACCTCTTCCTCCGTGTCCTCTTCGGTTCCTCTTCTACTTCCGGTCCTTGCTCGTCCCGCCCCGGGGCTCCGCGTGGGCTGGTGTCGCTTCGGACCTCGAAATGTCTCCAGAGGACATTCTTATTAGAAAGTGATCGTGTAATCTGAAGAGAACTCTCTCTTTCTTTTCCCGCGTCTATTAAATTTATTAATAAGTATGTGAGTACCAATTTAGGAAGGCACACACGAAACTTGGACCAGGTGAGAAACAAATATCAACGGAACGGGATCGTTGCTGAATTATCCCTGGAACCTTGTTACCAGATACTTCTCTTTAACGAATCATCCTACTGCACACTCGCTAACCATTAATGAAACTATCTCTGATCAATAATTGATTTATTATTAGCAAACCTTGTTTTCTATAGGTAACAATAATAAATACAAACAGTTCCAGTTGGTCACTCACATTGTGTATCCAGTCACTCCAATGTTACCAACATGGCGAAATAATCTATCCAAAACTTCTGTAAATAGTTGTATTCGTTTAACTTGACATTTTCTAAATAAACATATACAGACAAGTATGTACTTTCTGGCAGTGATTTCATTCATCTTGTTTCGTCATACACTAAAGACTATCGATTCTACCTTTATCGATCTAAACTTTCTAAACCCCTGGAATGACTAGTTCAATTCCAAAGGTCTTCATTTCTCGAAACAGTCCGGCTTCCGGCCGGGATTTTCCTCACGAACAGCTCTGACCAAAATCACGCAAGACCTACGCCATTGAGCTCGTCCTTTTAGACTTTAACAAGCCAGCTTGATCAATATTCTTCTATCGATAATTGTATCAAACCCTTTGAGAAATAATTCATCTCTAATCGATCCAGGTAGTACTCATGATTAAACGCCATCCTAACCCTTTTCATTTCCTTCCGGTGTAGCTCAGGGTTCATTCGCTTTGCCAACTCTCTGCATCAAACACCTCCATACATCCGTTCGTCACTGCTCGCTCATTCCACTTGTAGTCCGACGAAACTCAAATTTACCCATCCTTCCCTACCAGAACTTTGACCGTTCTTTTCTCTTCCGTCCCATAAACCATTGGAACTCTGCCCCCATCGATGTTGGTCGTTCATCAACTCTCCCAATCGAGACTTTACCAGTTTCTTATCTTTATTATTTTTGCTGTAGTTTTTGTTGTAGTAATCTCATATGTAGATAGCAATATCACATCGTATTATACATTCGGGAATATTTATAATCTTATCAAATCTGTTTAATGTAATGTATTTTTTTTGTTTTCACTGTTTGTTTGACATTCCATCCAAAGCACATTTATTAAATTTAGGTCTACTAGGCGTAGGCAGGAAAAGGGAAAAACAGGAAGCTAATTAAATAAATATTTTTGCAAACGTTAAGTATAAAATAAATTTTGACTCGATTGACTCGACCAAACTTCTAAAACTATTTACCAATATTTTCATAAAATATTTACATTTCACTCATACCATCCACTTTTTTTTTTTTTTCATTTTTGTCATTACCATAATGGGTAGACATGAATGTTGAAGAATTTAATCTGAAATTTTCTAAAATAGATTAGATCCCCTTTCGCTTTTTCATCAATTCGTAGATAGTAAGCTTAATTTACTTATCTTAATGGTGACTGAAAAATAAGTTTTTCAACGTATAATAAAGATTATAGGTACGCTAAAAAAAAAATTGACTATAAAAAACCTAGAACGATGTTTAATACGAGTTGAGTAAGCTTAAAACTGAACCAACTTTTTTCATGTTTGACGAACGAAAAGCAACACAGCGCTATCCGTGGTTTTATAGAATGTACCTTTCCAATTTCAGTCTTTTGAGAGTATCTGTTTGATAGTAGAGCTCTCATATTTCAAAATCTGCCATAAGAATAGAACTTTTGATCTATGTAGTTATAGACTCTTGAAGTTTAGTATAGGTACAGTCGAAAGACAACCAGGAAAGACTACCAGCAGTGACTAGACCCAGACAAAAATCGAAAGTTTCCAGCCAGGCTAGACTAAAAAAAACGCCACAGACGGATGAACCTGCTGGCATGTGTCCTTGGTACCGTTGGCCTGGTTGTGAGGGTCAGTGTTCCGGAGGATTCAGTGGGTCAGTGTGTTATTACTCGTTGTAGTCAGAGGGTTATTAACGCTACCTTTATGAATAATATGATAATATATGTATATTTTTAATTAGTCAAAGTAAAATACATAAATAGATAATATAAAACACAAGGTTTTTTTTTTTTTACGATAATTAAACCTCCACAAATTAAATCTGATCTCATATTTAAAAAAAATATGGTTCAACAACACAATTATTTAGCTCGTATTGGTTTTCCAATGTAATAACATAGGTTCAACAATTTTTTGGTACGCTTGTCTGTGCTCTAAGATGACACGTAAAAATTAAATAATCTATCTGTAATGATATACATACAACTAGCTTCGGTGGGCCTAACCTCTTTTGGGCTGTTACGGCATGAGCTTAATTTAATTTTTGATTTTCGGTGGCTAAATGGTTTATCAAAATGAAGAATTTTTACCAAATTAACAATTATATTTTTCCTTAATAAGTATTGAAGAAGCAGAGACCATTAATTATCTCCGTTCATTGATGTTCATATCGATATATATATATAAAAAAAAAATGTGAAGGCACTGAGATATGGATTAACTAGTTTGGTGCAAAATACATCTTACTACTCGTATTAACCTAAACTATGCTACTTCACATAACTAACGTAATAATAATTCTTCACACTTAATGTAAAATATTCTACGGTCAGTGTCGTTTATTGATGATAAACAGCTACGTTTGGGCCAATCGATGGATCTTTTTAACTCATAAATAATCACAATAACATTAATTAAGAAACATTTTATTATTATACAATCACAAGAGTTCTATGACGATAACACTTCAACTGTATAGGTAAAGGACAGAATTAATTAGGAGGAAGGTTTCATGTACGGTTTCGGATGTTTTCACATATTACCTTGGGTGAAGTCTCTGTTCGGGCGCCAAATTGTAATATTACCAATTCAAATATAGTTTGTCATTATAAAATTACAGAGGGTCTGTGATTTTAACAGGATTTCTCTTAACATGGCTTTTGGTACAGAGGTACTCCCCCCCCCGGGTTTATACACAATTTAGGGACTGTTTTAAATGTGAGATAAGGTTGTCAGAAGACTAACAAGGGAACTGTCCAACAGGTGTGCAACGTCTGTACACACTCCGAACATCGATGTTGGTATGCTTGTAAAAAAGAAAAAGAAACGGGGACGAGAAAGTTCGATTCCTGCCTGGACGGTAAGATATATGAAGGCGATACTGTTCTCGGAATACTGCATGGAATCCGGCTGAGAAGCAAACATCCTCGTTTCTTTTCTAAGTACGGTATTTTTTCGTTACGTGCCTTATGTGTCACTGATGCAAGTAATCGCCTAAGCCAAAAATAGGCTTTGCTCCGTCGATGGAGACTGAAGTATTATTGAAAAATAAAAGTACTTTAAGTTGGAATAACGAGTTGTGTTTTTCTACGATTATTTGACAATAAGGATAATGTTTTATTCATAATCACATTATGCTTATGTTAATCTTCTTACATGTTTTTAAATATTATTAACACAGGCAAATATGGAATAGTTTTATACATTTTTGAAGAAAATTACAATCTACTATAAACGAATATAGATTTGTCACCTGCCCGGCTATTTAGAAGGCAACGACTGTGGATATCCCCCAAGCTACTCTCTAGCCATCACGGCCGAGAGGCCGACTTATTTCAGGCCCCACCAGGCTTGACCTGGCCGACTACAAACCATTGCCTAGGTACCCCTAGGCTCCACCCTCGGTAGACTCCCACTACCTTCCCGAACCCACCCGCCTCCTTTAGGCATCCCACACCCCATCTCCTTCTCATACATCCTTCAGATAGGACTTCCCTAAGTGAAAGGCACCCATCATCCCAAATAATTTCCTTTATTTTTCCTACATCCTATATTTCCAGTCGAGAGCTAAGTAAAAATAAAACAAAAAAAAACTAGTTATAATATTATAGTAATTAATGGTGAGGCCCTTTATTCTTTGAATAAACAAGAAATGTAAATGTGGAATAGAAACACACATATTTCTTATATATTCCAAAACTCTTCAGTTTTAAGTAACGATTGGATAACTACAACTTTCAGTCGTGGTATCGATCAGTTTTATAATGCCAATATTAAATATAATGCTAAAAGTAGAAGGGGCTTGAGCAGAACTTGAACTTGGAACTGATGGTTCCTGTTATTTTTAAGTAAGCAACCGCATCCCTGCAAGACCTTCCTACTTCCCAGAATCTTATCCTTTTCTTATACATATATGTCTCAGCTTTAACCCTAGATCCTACTTGTCCCTAAACATCCGACCCAGTATGTAGTAAGGTAACTCTTAATATTTGTATAAACCAGTGTTTTGATTGTACTTTATAACAAAGCTTTCTTTCTTTTCTTTTAAAAGACTCACTTCTACAAAGATTATTTTACTGATCGAGTTATGTTCAATAACTATTAGCGAAATTATTGTAGAATTTAAAATATGTATTAGGCAACTAATGCCGGTCCAAAAATATATAATTAGCACAATTGGAACGAAGATTCAAGGTTGCATTGCTCGGGAAAACCTCGTTGGACTGAGGAACTAATAAATACACCACTGCGTATCGAATAGTGGAAAGGATCGATGCCATCGTGAACGGTAACTAGGCAGCGACAAGATTTCCCTGCACTCAGCATAACAGATTATTTCTGCCTTTCTCTGGGGGAACATTAAGTCCACAGCAGCGGGGGCTCCTTGTGGTCAGGAGCACTTGCCATGGGAAAGTATTATTTGGAAAGTTTTTCATTAAAACTAACAGCATCCTCACATGGAAATCCGTTTTTTTTTTTAACGAAAAGAAAATGTGGGTAAGTATGTCTTACCTTTATGAAAATAAATGAAACATCAAATGTTTCAGACCAGATGATTTCCTAAGCTTTTAAGCCAATTTAAAGTATTTTTCCCTACCTGAAATAGTTAGCCTACAATTTCAACAACAACAACTTCCATCTACCTGGATCATGGATTTTATGCGTTTTTCACCGACGCCGGAAATTGCTATTAATTGCTACCTAAACGTACTCAAGTCAAGCTAAGTTCTTTGATCCGCTGAACCATCTGACAAACCTGGTGTTGAACACCATTTCCCCTCCATCTTACTCCCAAAAATAGTTGCTATTCGAGGCAACCTAGGTTAAGTGTTACTTAAAGCGAAAGCCTTAACTCTTAACACTGTAATAAATTGTAGATAACTTTCAGATTCAGAATCCATTTATAAGCAGTTTATATTCTAATGGGGGGGGGTAAAGTATGCATTTTCATGTATCGACTCATGGAAGGTCATTACCTAATTTATAATTTTTCGCCTAGCTTCTGGCTGGTGCATGGAGGTTAGGGTTATTGATGCAGCAAACCAGTACAATCAGAAGATTACTTAACACTTATAAATTAGGCCAGAAAGGGGCTGTAGAGAAAATCATAGGTACTCTACAAAGGTTTTATGACCTACTTTAAATCGGAAAACTTGATGAATAAGTGTTTACTAAGTCAATGTTAAGTTTTAAGCAATTACAGCACAATTTAAACTCAAAATGCAATGCTTTTTGTTCGTTCTTTGTAAGGATTGGAATGAAAAGTCACTTATTGGCCTCCACCCAGTGCTGCTTTGCGAATTTGACAAGAAACTCACGATACGTCGCGTGCTACAAAACACTTGAAACAAAAGTAGATCACATCTCAATTTTATAATTACGAGGGTGGTCTGACAAGTTTCCGACCTAACAAAGATACAAGACGTATTTTCAGAATTTTTTTTTTTAGTTTTCAACATAGTCTCCTTGTAACTCTACACACTTCTCCCAGCGATGCTCCCATCTCTGTAACCCGTACAAATAGTACTCGGCGTTTTTCTCTACAACATAATCGTTCACGAAGGTGATTGCCTCTTCATTGGACGAAAATCTCTGTCCTCCAAGCGCAATTTTTAGATGAGGGAACAAAAAGAAGTCGCTTGAGGCTAGATCTGGTGAGTAAGGCGGATGGTCAAGCAGTTTAAACCGTAATTCATGGATTTTCGCCATGGCAACCGCTGAGGTGTGAGACGGTGCGTTGTCTTGGTGAAACAGGATTTTCTTTTTCTGCAAATGTGGCCGTTTTTCCGCAAGTTCTGCCTTCAGCTTGTCAAGTAATGATGCGTAGTATGCTCCTGTAATGTTTTTTCCTTTTTGAAGATAATCGATTAAAATAACTCCATGACTATCCCAAAAAACAGTCGCCATCACTTTCCCAGCCGAAAAAACAGTTTTTGCTTTTTTCGGAGCCGGTTCCCCCTTTGCAGTCCACTGTTTGGACTGTATTTTTGTTTCGGGCGTATAATGGTGTATCCAAGTTTCATCCACAGTAATTAATCGGCGCCAAAACTCGGATTTTATTGCGCCTTAACTGCGCCAACAGAGCGTTGGAAATGTTCATTCGAACACGTTTTTGGTCTAACGTGAGCAAACGCGGCACCCAACGCGCGGACAGCTTTCTCATCTCTAAATGTTGATTTAATATGTGACAAACACGTTCTTTTGACATGTTCATAACCTCTGCTATCTCTCTCACTTTAATTCGGCGGTCGTCTAGCACCATTTGGTGAACTTTGGCGATGTTTTCGTCGGTAGTTGCAGTTTTTGGACGTCCCGAACGTTCATCGTCTCCCAAGCTCTTACGACCACGTTTAAATTCAGCTGCCCAAAATTTCACTATGGTAAATAATGGTGCAGAGTCCCCATACACAGAATCCAACTCATCTTTGATTTGCGTAGGCGTATTGCCTTTCAAAAACAAATATTTAATGACAGCTGGATACTCGATTTTGACCAGTTTCATAAAAACACTCACATCGACTCACTCAAACGACTGTTACACAACAACTGCGCGTCCAAAATGGCTGAAACTTTGGTGAGTAACTGTCAACAGTTGAACAACGAAATTCGCTAGCTTTTATTTACGACTGCTCCTATCTTCATGTTGAGGTCGGAAACTTTTCAGACCACTCTCGTATATATTAGAAAAAGAAATGCTGAAATTTGAACTCAGCTAACGTGATTGATTCGACTTTGCCGATAAGTGGGTATATGATGACATACGTGTGTACTAATACTGAAAGCGATATACGTGGGCATGACACTGTTATGTAGGTGAGAAGGTTTCAGCCTTGCATGCAGCATTAACAAACAATAACCATCAACCTTGTGCCTACCCACATCTGGGTCTTCCCGCACAGGCAAGGTTATGCTGCATATGATGTAGCGGTTTTGATGAAGTCCGTGTATGTATGGAGTGCAATGAACAGCATATGACGAAAATATCCCACCGAAAACTTAGATACTTCACCACTCTATTTTCTCCCATTGATTAATTCCTAATTAATAATTTGTTAAAACCAAACACGGCCATTAAAAGTTATATTGCTCATTTTATCGAATCCGACCTGTTTTTTTGTTTTTAACTAGTCCAAATTTGCAAAGATCTTCTTTTGGAGTCTGA
The DNA here is from genome assembly GCA_930367205.1 of Acanthosoma haemorrhoidale. Lineage (NCBI taxonomy): Eukaryota > Metazoa > Arthropoda > Insecta > Hemiptera > Acanthosomatidae > Acanthosoma > Acanthosoma haemorrhoidale. The sequence goes on from OV884011.1 coordinate 188,000,327, forward strand.
CAACACTTTTTGAGAAGAGTCACCAAGCATATTAGAATGCTTGAACTGCTACAAGTGCTTGGACATAATAAACTTAAAGTAGTTATAGCGTTCGTTGGGAAAGCTTATTAACTTAATATGCGTGTCTGCATCAGATCCTTAGATCTCAACAAACTGTGAAAGCCAGGTCTTTTCACGCAAGGACCTGACGCAGAAATACATATTATGTCGAAACGTAGCCCATAAATAAACTTGATGAAAACCTAACAGCAACTCAACTCAACTCAACCTACCAACAAAAAATCCTATGACTAACAATTTACTCTGCTTAAGACTTGAGGTTGGCAAGAAAGTAATTTCAGTTTTTTAATGTGATATAAGTCTCAATTTTTTCTATACAAAAAATGAACTTATACTGGTCCTTATAAGCAAAAAAAACTCAACCAAGTGCCATTTGAAGTAATCGTTATTACTGAAATTTTTTACCACTTAAGAAGTTTTGTAAACTTCGAAATAAATGATAATCCGATGGTCGGACTGTATGTGAGATGCGACATCACTTCCCAACTAAGGCCAATAGTTTCGTAGGAGTTGCTAAAAATGTGTGAGACCTCGCATTTTGTCATTATCAACTTCAGAAGGTCGACCAGAACGTTGGTCATATTTCAGTGAAAAATCTCCAGAATGAAATTTTTCAAACTAGTTCTGACACGTGCATTCTGTTAAAACAATCAACACCATAAACTTCACATATCTCTTTGTGAGCCTCGGTCGCTTTCTTGCCTTTATGAAAATAAAAAAAGTAAAATGTGCCGAAAATACTTATTTTGGCACTCCATGTTAAAACTGACACCTGTAAAGTAAATTACACGGAATTTGTTTCTAAAGCAACCTAAAGATATCGACTACCAAATATCAAAAGAAAAAAAATCTTAACATTGACAAAAGAATAACGAAACAAACTTAACGCTATCTACTGCTGCAAACCGAAATCACTTTCTTGCCAATTCTTTCGAATGGAAGGAAGAAGCCATTATATCATGTAGTATCAGAACCTCATTTTTTTTAGGCTTGTGCCTTCAATAGGGATATCTCGCCACGTATTTATATCTATTAGCCAGCCTCGGAGAGAGTTAGTTAGTTAGCTGAGTGACTAATTGCTGACGTGCCTGTCTGGATCTGGCACTAGTGAGGAAAGCGAGTGAGCTTCACGGGCCAGGTCTTCCACGCTCTGTTTGTCTCTCCAGATGTAGGACTTCTGCCACAGGGCAGGAGGCTTTGAGGGCGATGGTCCTGTAGATATGGTAATGTCTTAGTTGATGATGGTTGTGGGGGGGGGAACTGAATTTCGGTTTTTTAGTGTGAAATAAAACATAATTTTTTTGTGGTAACTTCATGATCCCGCGCTCATAGAACATCTGGTCCTTATCAGCAACTAAACCAAGTGCGATTTGAGGTCATCGTTATTACTGATATTTTTACCATTTAAGAAGTTTTGTAAACTTCGAAATGAATGATAATCCGATGGTGCAAGATCAGGCGTATGGGTGATGCGACATCACTTCCCAACCAAGCTCCAATAGTTTCGTGTGTGTTGCTTACGATGTGAATCCTTGCAGTGTCATGGCGGGACCCAAATATCGAGCTTTTTAACAAGTCCAAGACGTCTTATATGATTTTAAATTGTTGTGTGTGATACATTTAACTATTTTGCAATCTCTCGCACAGTTATATGACGATTCGATTCAATATTGTGGCTTATATTTTGTCATCAACTTCAGAAGGTCGACCAGAACATTGATCAACTCACAGAAGAGAGAATCCTGGTTGCTTTAACAACCACTGCTCGAAAGAACTAGAAGTCACCTTTATTCGATTCCAAGGCCATAATGAAATTTCGGGAAACCAAAAGGAGTCAACATACTTCCAATGACTGTTACTATACTGACTCAAAGAAACGATCAGAATAATTAACGAATTGATATTGTGACTGACACTCAACAAACTTCCAGAAATCAAATACACACGGATCTCAACATTTAGTACTACTTCGAGACAGTAGAGTTCCTTACAAATTGGTGATGTCCTAAGCGTTTGTGGCCAAAAAAAATCGTCAAAAAAGATACTTAAAAATTAGGATGAGGACTGCGTGATTTTTGGCCAATATAACTATGTTGCTGTCATATTGTGTCATCGAAAAAAAAACCCAAAAAATACAGCTCAGAAGCTATGATTTCTTGAGTTCAAATTACAAAATGTAGGCTCAAAAACAATTTCAAAGATATTTTTATGGAGAGGGAAAAAATGTGTTCAAATTCCAGTAGTACCGAAATAGTCTTAAAAATAGGTAATATTTGTAGAAATAAGTGAGTAAAGAAAATGTGAGCATATAGAAAACAAAAGTTAAACGGTACAATTTGCTGACACAGGTTGCCCGTTCGCAAGCTACGGCACACTCACGACCGTTAACGAGCGAATCCTGCCCTATCTCGTTTTCACAATCGCAGACCCGCAACACTGGCCCGTCCTATTTTCGTCAAACGAGTTCGTACGCATATATTTTATGGAGGGTTCTTCCTCTGAAGACTAACTGCCATGCTTTTCGATTCGCTGAACCACCTGTCAAACCCGGTGTTTCATAATCACATTTCCTCTGCCCTTCCCCCGTCGATGGTGTCAGGCAGTCTTTGATTGAAATCAGGGTAATTGTTTAGTTTTAGGCCCAGACAGTTTGTCTTCTTTTTAGAAATGTACTGCTTTTTTTAACTTGAACGATTTCAGCCAACTCGGGATGTATAAGATGTTGGGTTGAGCTCGAGGGTGGGGGTCCCCCATTGAATTCCTAAAACACTTCTTAAATTATTGATACTTAACAACCAAACAAAAAATCTATAAAAAAAACCCTCAATATTTGCCCAATGTCTGAATACCACCTTTCTCAGAAACAGTAATAAAATAATCTCGTTTATTTATTTATTTTTTGTATTTTACCTTGAACATAATTAGGATATTTCAAATAACTTTTCTTTGACATTTCAGCTCGATTGAATCGTTTTAAGAAGAACAAGACATTAATTAACATTCTCGGAAAAATGTTTAGAGTATATAACGTTAAAAATCTATGTCTTAAACATTTATCTGCTATCCAGCAAAGGTTCTCTGCATATCCTGCCCAGTCATAAGTCCTTCGGTCTCCTGTTTAGGATGCTCGGGTCGTTTCCTGTTCCTGACTCATGACGGCACTAGCTCAGAATAGAACTTAGATATTAGAAGATAGTGAAAATCAACAGAGATCATTGGAACGATACAAGAACTAGTTCAAACAAAAAAAACTAATATGTGCATTTCAGGATGATTTTGGATACCTCCAGACTCACAAATAAAAACATTAAAACTTTATGGTTATTATATGAATCAGTGTTTAATTACTGTGAATGGAATCGGAGACTTTAACGACTAAGAATTACTGAGCGTATCGAAATGGAGAGATAAAAAGACTGATGATTGAATCCTCCATAGGGGAGACCTTAGAAGATTCAGTGAAGCGACCGTGTCAAAGTGAAACTAACTGGGTGGTGCCATCTCGTTTCTTTTTCTACAAAAGAAAGTTTCTATTGATACCTCCAGATATAGCATGTCAGCGGCTTCTTGCAATGCTAATGTTCAAGTCGTTTGACTTATTATAGAAAGTATTGACTGTCACTTCAATGAACGATAAATTATAATTGGGGATCTTCTGGCTTTTGTACGCCCATCTCGACCTCAGTGATGTACGGCACTTCAAATGTCGAGGGGGAAAAACAAACATGGGGGGAGTTTTGAGTTTGATTCTATTGAAATCTTGTAATTTCCCAACACAAACGTAGTGAGTATAATTGCCAATAATTGGTGATGATAAAAACAACTTTATTATGATAAAATTACAATCTGCCTCTTTGGGCAATAAGTAATTGTGATAAATGTTTTCATTCATATCATATTTACAATTCATCATTCACTCGCTCATTCCCAAGTCCACATGGTTGTCACCTCCTTCGCGTGCGAAGGAGGAAGCGGAGTATTGGGAAGTCCCCCACGCTCCTACGTCAGCTGCGACACTGAATAAGAGCCGGCGGAGGCTTACCAAGGGCGTGAGAGCCACAGACGCTCAGGACATGATTAGAGAAACTGGCCATTGCCAGAACTCCCACTGTCAAGCATTTATAGCAGGTCACGAGGCCACTGCCGTTTTAGTCTCCGAGGAGGATTATAGGGATGAGTGGTGCAGTGCAATGAGGTTAATATGGAATTTCATGAACTTTGAAGGGATGAGTTCGAGAATGTAGGGTATATTCAGATCATTATGAAGGGTTTTGTTGCTGTCGTAATAAGGGGCATTTACTATTGTTCTCAGGACTTTTGATTGAAAGGATTGGATAAGCTTGATGTTTGACTTTTTTGCTGTCCCCTATAGCTCTGTTCCGTAGGTCCAGATCGGCTTAAGTACAACTTTGTAGATAAGTAGTTTATATTCTATTGAGAGATGGGGTGTTCTTCGAAGTAGTCTGTACAGTTGTCCAAAGCGTCTATTTAGTTTTTAGCATATAATTATGGTGCATACAGGTCTCGTAAGATATTACAAGTAGTCAAAATCAATAATTTTATACTCATAATGATAATAATGACCGCAATCTTTTTCATGTCAACTGATAGAATATAAAATAAATAGGTTTCTGGTTTCTAAAGCTGTAGTAGATTCGGTTTCGATATGAATTGGGTTGTTTTTTTTCGAATATGGAATGCACGAGGCAGTGAGAGACAGATAGATTAACTTGTTTTTTTGCAGGATAAACAAAAAATTTAAATAAAAAAAAAACAATCCTTAAAATTAAAAAAAAGAAAATTATTTTTTATTTAACTACAATCTAGTCAATAATAAAATTTGATAATCATAATAATTAGGACTATCAATAAATAAGAAAGGTCTGACAGGTTAACACCTGTGTTACATAGTAATTATTGTAACACATAACAATAAAATTTAACGCGAAAACTTTATATTTATAGACTGGAACAGTGATGTCGTCTATTAATTTATATATTTCAAGTGTGACGTTTTATTAAGTTCTCTTCGTTGACGACGATTGCTGTAAGTTATTAGTGTTATGCGTTCTTTAGTTTTTGAATCACTTTTTGCAATCAGAAGTTACACTGGACTTACAAGAAAAAAAAACAAAAAGAACACTGCAGGTTTGTTTTCAGACGTAATTTCCTCGGTCTGTTTGGAATAATTATCACCCATCTCTGCTCAAACTGATCGCCCCTTTTGTTCCAAATTTAAAGGGATATATTTACAAGTAAAAAAAAAAAAAGGTCTTAAAATGTATAGGAATTCGCACCTATTTCGCGTCCATTAGCGCAGGCGTTCCTCAGGGGTCAATACTGGGCTCCGTTACTTTACACTCTATACAGGGGGGAGTATGGCTGTTGGCTGCCATTGGTGTGCGCTGATAGCCAACACCGGCCTCGGGATCGCCTAAATTATCCCCCGTGCTCTTAGGGATGATATCGAAACGAAACGAGAAAGGAGCGTTCAAACCGTATAATCTGTGTGTGTGGGGGGGGGGTGCTTTTAACCACAATCAGTGCCTCCTAAACCTTTTACCGCAGTCGCTCGCTATCTCAAGTGACTTACTTGTTACCTAAGTAGGTCGACCCGAATAGGCCAGCAACAAAGACATAGATTAATGGAATTGTTTACCTGACCAGTTTGAAGGGCAGCTCGATGTTCAGAATCAATCTTTAAATAATTGTTTACCTGACCAGTTTGAAGGGCAGCTCGATGTTCAGAATCAATCTTTAAATAATTGTTTACCTGACCAGTTTGAAGGGCAGCTCGATGTTCAGAATCAATCTTTAAATAATTGTTTACCTGACCAGTTTGAAGGGCAGCTCGATGTTCAGAATCAATCTTTAAATAATTGTTTAAACTTTATCTGTAGGTTAATGTGCGACCATTCGCAATAAACCGTCACCTAAACTTCTTGCTCTGCCTAATTTATTTTGTATAAATAAAACAAATAATTATGAACGTGCCCTTTTTGAATTACAAACATATTATTTGCGATACGAGAAAAGTGAGCACCAAAAGGCAATTAAAGGTGATTTTCAGAACGATCGGGGAGAACGGTTTCTTTGAACCGTCCGAAGGAATTGGGGCACAGTTAGAGAAAGATCAAGAGACCAATCAGAGTCAAATTTGATCGGGAATCACACGTTATCTCCCTCCTTATTATAAAGTCAAAATTGCAGACTATAATGTCAAGCAGTTAGGATTCAATTTGATATGGCCACGCCTGTCTGAACGATGTATATGAGGCTTTACTATGAAACAGATGTAGAGGAATATTCTTTTGCTCTGAGTTTGTAAGACATGCCCGATGATGTTAATTAAATTCCGTTTGTAATCATACAAAGCGGTTAAGACATTTATGTCTTCATCGGGACCACTTGACCATAATGTTTCACATATGTATTACTGCCTGAACTATTTATAAAACTTAAAAACTGAATTGTTAAAAACAAATAATCCTTAAAAAATGAAGTATCTATCATAAAAGTTATAATAACTTCTTTATTGTCCTAAAATTACAATCTGCCTCATTGGGCTATAAGTAATTGTGATAAAGGATCTCATTCATACCATATTTACAATTTTCATTCACTCGCTCATTTATACAGTATTTACAAGCAGCCCAGAGACCTTAAAAATCCATATGTTGGTCATCTCCCTCTTATGCGAAAGAGGAAGCGGACTCATGGGAAGTTCCCCACGCTTGGATACGAGCCAGCGGAGGCTGACGAAGACCGCGAGAGCCACATACGCTCAGGACGTGATTGAAGAAACTGGCCATTGCTAGGACTCCCACTGATACGCATTTATAGCAGGTCACGAGGCCACTGCCGTTTTAGTCTCCGAGGAGGATTATAGGGATGACCTAATGCTACTAAAGATTAAAAATTATAATTTTTTTTCCATGGTAAGAAAATAAAAAATATTAATTATAATACCAGCAATAAAAATATAGATTCCTATAGAACAGAATTGAAAATTACCGAATATTTGATAAGCTTCAGGGAAGAGGCCCTACTTTCAGACAAGTATACAGTAATCTTCTTTATGTATATATCGCCGAGTCTCGTACATTTACAAACAATCGATTTCGTTCGTTCACTTCCTCTTTTTTTCGTTCAATCATTAATAAGATATAATTCTATGTCATAGGATCTATGATATAATTTAAATAAAACCCGGAAGATAAGTTTAAGATTTGAAAGAGTTAAGTAATCAAACCACCCATTTCCGCGCAGTTAATCTGTCTAAAAAGATTTAAAACATCCCTTAAAACAATAAAGTTGAATTATGCTGTTCTGCGTCGGAGTTCTGATATTTCCTAGATTGTGCTCGATATGGTAGACGATAATGCCTATTTTATTAATATTTATTAATAATTTATCATTTGTTTTCTTAGAAGGTCACTACTCCACCTCCTTCAAAATTAACAATGGGTGACAGCAAAAGTCGAACATCAAGCGTATACAATCCTTTCAATCAAAAGTCCAAAGAACAATAGTAAATGCCCCTTATTACGTCAGCAACAAAACCCTATATAACTATCTTAATATACCCTATGTTCTTAAACTCATCCCTTCCAAGTTCATGAAATCCCATAGTAACCTATCCCGTGGCGCAGTCATTGTACTGCACCACTCATCCCTATAATCCTCCTCGGAGACTAGAGTGGCCTCGTGACCTGCTATAAATGCGTAACAATGGGAGTCCTCGCAACGGCCAGTTTTTCCAACCATGGCCTGAGCGTCTGTGGCTCTCGCGTTCTTGGTCAGACTCCGCTCGCTCTTAACCAGTGACGTGGCTGACGGAGGAGTATGGGGGACTTCCCAAGACTCCGCTTCCTCTTTCGTACGTGAGGGAGGTGACAACCATGTGAACTAGGGAGGTCTCTGGGCTGTTTGTAAATACTGTACGAATGATCGAGTGAATTGTGTGAATATGGTACGTATTGCCTAATGAGGCAGATTGTAATTTTATCATAATAAAGTTGTTTATCTATCTATCTAGCTATCGCGCGAACGTCGGCTTAGCACAAAGCTTCCTAAGCTTAGGTGACAATTGGCGCCCCGCCAGCATTGTCATGGTAATTAAGCCGACCCGAACCTAGAAACCTAGAACGGGCCCTAGAAGGCGTTGACTCCCCTACCCTTGTGCGCAAGTGAGTTGCCAGGACGAGTGGTCCCAAAGCTTAAATTACTACTAAAAATAAATTTTTTTTCTTAAAACAATATCATAATTAATGCATTGTACATAAATTATTAGCTTGACTCAAAAATATGCCCAGATAGCTGGCATACATAAAATCTTCAAGCCAATGACCTAGAGCATGTTTCACACAATAGCTTACCTGTGACAGTTCATTTTACCTAATAATTGACCCCCACCCCGTGTAATGCCGTTATTATTAATAAAGGTTTTGTTTTTTTTAGAGGGTTTACTGTTTTGAGATTGTTAACTCTAAGTTGAACTTTACAGATAATTTACACAGGCGTAAAATGGCCAAGTTACTAGCTACGGTTAATCAGTTAGGGCATTAGGGGAAGATGTGATTTGAAAACACAAAGGAAACTTTTATAAAACAATTTGTTGGAATGAGGCATATAAGATTATGTATTTATTCCCCCTTGGAGAGCCCGTGGGAAGAAGTCCCGAGACTGAAAGGATATCCCATTACTTTCTCCCGGCCCTGGCGAGCCCCCTATATTTACACGCGACTACGCTCCTCTGACTGCTGGCCCTCATATAATCCCATTCATAGTCCCAATCCCTCAGGAATCCCAACCATCCCGACTCTATTATCTACATCTTTACTACCTCGGCCTATATATATGTATGTATTCAACAGACGCCCATGTAACATGCCACCAGGGGTACCACATTCCTTGTTAAGTCCATTGCTGTATCGTATATACCAGCTTTTTTCGTTTTGTTTTTAGTCGTCCAGGATGTCCAGATGGAAAATAACTGTATAAAACCATCCTCAAAACCTTTCTCTCAGCCTACTTTACCACAATTATTTAAGAAAGTTAGTCCAAAATTAGTCCAAATCCCCAACATGTTTTCGACAACATTGAACTCCTGGAGAGTAATTAACAGCCTATTATTGTCTATTGTAGATTCTTAAAACACTAATATCGTAATATTTGAATTTTTGTTTTTCATAAAACTCATTATTATTACCTTAACATATTTTCTGTATACTTAAAATCCGGTCCACTAGTAACATTAAATCCATTCCTGTTCCTGTATCCGAGACAGTACGGTACTTAAGCTTCCATCTCGACAAAAGACTGGCATGGAAAAAATAGAACTAAACAGACGCTTTGGACAACTGTACAGACTACTTCAAAGGACATCCCATCTCTCAATAGAAAATAAATTACTAATCTACAAAGTTATACCTAAGCCAATCTGGGCATACGGAAAAGAGCTATGGGGGACAGAAAAGAAGTCAAACATTAAGCGTAGGCAATTCTTTCAATCAAAAGTCCTGAGAACAATAGTAAATGCCCCTTTTTACTTCAGCAACAATCTTAATATACCTTACATTCTTCAACTCAAACTTTCCAAGTTCATAAAATTTCATAGTAACCTATCCTAATCCCCTAGCACAGCCATTGCACTGCACCACTCATCCCTATAATCCTCCTTGGAGATTAAAATGGAAGGGGCCTCGTGACCTACTATAAATGCTTGACAGTGAGAGTCAGTTCCTCCAATCATGTCCTGAGCGTCTGTGGCTCTCGCGTTCCTGGTCAGCCTCCGCTGGCTCTTATCCTTTGACATGGCTGATGGAGGAGCGTGGGGGACTTTCCAAGAAGTTTGTAAATACTGTATGAATGAGCGAGTGAATGAAGAATTGAAGAAATATGGTATTGTAATTTTATTATAATAAAGTTGTTGGTAATAATATACTTCAAGTTAAAAATTTGCGAGAGCGACTTGAGAAAACCACTGGAAGAGTTCAAAACCAGAAACCACTGCGATTGCATGGTAGTTCAACCAGAAAATAACAACGAAGATTCATTAAGTACTCAATTACTTGCAATAATAACAAAATTATATAAATATGTGATCAATGAGGGCACCATTTTCCCGATAATAAAATCGTGGGAAGGGAATGAACGCAACACTGCCAGGACAAGCTGTGGTCGCATCGAAACCGTTACGCCGAAACACAAACTTACAAGGCACATAATAATATATAATAGTACGAGAAGGAATAATGATAATTGCAACATGTCTTCCAGAACAATACATAATTATGATAGTATTAATGAAAGAGAAGGTACAACCATATAACCAGTTAAAATGAATCAAATTATGTACACAAAAACTGTTTACTAAAAATGTAACGGCAAAAATACTATTATATTAACAATCTACAGACTGGCGTTCGTTTATTCTCTTTAACCTGTTATGCTCATTACCATAAAACAGAAAATTACTTAAAGTCCTACCTTAAATTTATCCATAAACTGAATGAGGTAATTAAACAGGAAAAGAACCTATCTAGAATTAAATGCTAACATATGATTTAAAACAAAAAATTACATACTTCCTTTATAATCTGTATAAATCTATGTGCATAACATATATACTGTATAATTAATATTTACAAAACTCACCGGCAGCAAAACAATGCTTTCGTGTGGGGACAGCCTAAAAAAACACCAGTCAGCAGTAGATGGCGAGGCCAGATTTCAAATTCCCGTGGTTATACAACAATTATTACAACAATATTTTCCTCTAGAGATTCTATATAAATATTTCAAATCAGTGAACAAAAAATCAATTGCCTATTACTTGGGCGGAAATATAAAGGGTGTCCCAGAATTAACGCAAGATTTTAATTTGCCGCCATTTGTGCAGCAAAGTGCTGGCAACCCTAAAAAGAACAATTTGACAGCTGACAGTTTAGGGTTAGTAAAAATGGAGCGTTACACGATAGAACAACGTGTCTTTTTTATTGAACATTATCTCAAAAATAATGAAAGTTTGGCGGCCGCAGTTCGTAAATTTCATACAAAGTATGGTCGTGTTTTGACTTTATCAACTAGGAAGAAATTAATTGAAAAATTTAGGGAGACTGGATCATTTGGAGACACTTAACACACTGGTCGTCCAAAAACAAGCCGTTCAAATGACTGTTACTAGTGCTTGATGTCGCGACATGATAACACAGTTCTTTGTGCCGAAATAAGATGATATTGATGTGGCCAATATGTGGTTTCAACAAGATGGTGCCACATGCCATACAGCCCATGAAACAATTCAAATACTGCATGAGACATTTCCAGGTCGTGTACTCTCTCGTTTCGGTGATCAGAATTGGCCCACTAGATGATGTGTTTTAACACCTTTAGATTTCTTTTTATGGGGTTATTTGAAGTCAAAGGTGTATGTCAACAAGCCCACATCCACCCGTGCATTAAAAGAGGAAATTCAACCACATTTATGCCAAATGGTCATGGAAAATTTCTAGTGCGTATGTGCCAGCCAAGTCGTGGAGGCCATTTGCCCGATGTGTTATTCCATAAATAACCCTATCCTATTTACTTTATAATTCAATAAAAATATACTAAAAACTGTCTTTTCTATTTAAATCAAATCTTGCGTTAATTCTGGGACACCATTTATTTATATATATATATTTCAATCCGAAAATGCGACTCGAATAAAAAGAGAAATTATTATAATAAGACTTGAAAGAGGTCAGTCTGTGAGAGGTGCTGTCCCTAACATACATCAAAGCCGAATCTGCAATAAATAATATTCGGAGAAACTAATAATACGGGAGCTCCAGCAGATCAAAGGCCCGACGTGGCCCGTTATCGAGAACATTTATCTATCAATGCCCTCCGTCGGAGAAAGGGGAGACTTCTGACGAACAGGGAGTTCGGAGCTTTTTAACCGGCTAAAGGTTATGCAGGAACGAGGTAACCACTCAATAAGGAGGACACAAATTCCTCTGACGATCCCAGCACAGTGAAGACTGGGTAATTATGTTATAGACACAGCTGTGTACTAAGGTTTGGTAAGGTTTGAGGAATGAACCCCAGATCAGTTTACTGCGTAGTAACTACTTAAAAGTTGGGCTGCTTTATTTTACCCGCGCACTCATCGCGTATCAATGTGGCTTGTTTGTTCTGCTGTATACTGGAACCTAAGCATTACCACCATTTTAAAGCCTTCAATGTTTTTTTTTGAATTAATGTTTTTATTGAATTATTAAGTAAATAGGATAGGGTTATTTATGGAATAACACATCGGGCAAATGGCCTCCACGACTTTACTGGCACATACGCTCTCTTTTGTCGACATTTTCCACGATCATTTGGCATAAATGTGGTTGAATTTCGTTGATGCAGCGTTGAATTTCCTCTTTTAATGCATGGGTGGATGTGGGCTTGTTGACACACACCTTTGACTTCAAATAACCTCATAAAAAGAAATCTAAAGGTGTTAAATAACAAGATCTAGGGGGCCAATTCTGATCACCGAAACGAGAGAGTACACGACTTGGAAATGTCTCATGGAGTATTTGAATTGTTTCATGGGCTGTATGGCATGTGGCACCATCTTGTTGAAACCACATATTGGCCACATCAATATTATCCAATTTCGGCACAAAGAACTGTGTTTACGACGTCGAATTGATATTTTTGGATGACCAGTGTGTTTAGTTTCTCCAACTGATCCAGTCTCACTAAATTTTTCAATTAATTTCTTCACAGTTGATGATTTCAAAACACTATTCCGACCATATTTTGTATGAAATTTTCGAACTGCGGCCACCTAACTTTCATTATTTTTGAAATAGTGTTCAACAATAAAGACACGTTCTATCGTGTAACGCTCTATTTTTACTATACCCTAAACTGTCAGGTGTCAAATTGGTTTTTTTTAGGGTTGCCAGTACTTAACTGCACAAATGGCGGCAAATTCAAATCTTGCGTTAATTCTGGGACACCCTTTATATATATATATCTATACATAATAGTTCAAAAAGTCGTTATAGTGTTTAAAAAATGGTGAGATTCGGTCTATAGGTACCTGACCAGGTACTTCGTCAGTACATCGTCAACCAGGTACCTCGAGGAGTTTCGAACGGCGAACACAAGCGCTTCATCAGGCGGAAGACCACACTGAGTCAGCGGAGAAAGTCGCAAGAAGTACTCAACAGTCCATTGCCACTGTCGGCGCTAAAGGTCATTAACTCCTCAAGCGACGCAGGGCGATAAGGGAACTCCCATTAATGGCGGTTAGTCAAACTGATTCACTCCTGACTAAGCGTTATTCATGAAACAAATTTGAAGATTTAGTTGTGATTAAATCTGTCTAAGACTAACCGTTAGTCGTGATTACTTTTATTATAGAATTTTAGTAATAAAATAGAAAAAGTACGACACGGGTCTTACCGGCTATCGCACTTGCTAACTTCACCTAACCTGTCGCTTCGTCTTAAATTGATGATATATAAATGTATCCTCCGGCCAGCTCTGCTGTACGGTGCCCCGCTATATACTCACTTCACTGACAATACAGCTAAAAGTCTCCAGCAATTCCAGAATGGGATCATGAGAAAAGTGGTCAGACATACCTCTCTCGAGAGAACGCCGACCTGCACCCGTTGCGTTGGTTGAGTTCATCCACCGAAGACACATCAAGTTTTTTGTCTCGCTGCAGCACCTGACAAACCCAGTGTTTAACACTATGGCCCCACCACTCTTCCCGTATTGATGGCAACAGACTGTTGGGAAAAATTAGGTTATGATTTTGTTGTTAGATGAATGTGTACATTGTACTTTTGTAACAATTACAAATCACAATAAATAAAATGTAGGCAAGCTACAGGACTTATAATGACCTACTGTAAATAAATTCATTTATGTAGTCTATACTGATTTCCTTAATTTATAATAATAAGGCGATATGAAGGGTGAAAAAAAATTCGCTATACATGTTAAAACATTTTAGTTGATAAAAATATTTTAAATACTACAAAAATGATGAGACTAATCCATCCATTATCAGTTATCGACTAGTTTCACAAAAAAAAATTTTCCTATCTTTTTGATTTAAAAAAATTTATAATTAGCCACAAAACATGAACGATTGATTTTACAGGAACTGTCTGCCGTACGAGAAAATTGCCACAGTTAATTACAATCGTTAATTATAATGTCGCAATTAAACTAAAGTATGTCGCAGCATTATGGCCGTTTGTATGACATAAAAAGCTTTCGAAAGTCTTCTATCCATCGCAGGAGCTCCCGTGCATGACTGTAACGTACAGACTGTCTCTAATTATTGAATAAATTCACCGGTCTATAAAATTAATTACAATTACTAATTGGTGAATAAAATTAATAATTAATTGATACAATTGATCACTGAGCGTGAAAACAGACTGCTGGCGTAATTTTCTCAATCGTAAATCACCGTCAAAAGTCGACATCAATTACATTTTTATGGGTCCTCACTAAAAAAAAATTTCCCTTATGCAAACAGACAGTTAACCGTTTAGACTTTAAGTACACTTTGATAATCAATTATTTAATGGTTCGTTTTATAGACGATGTATAATATGGGAAAGTTCGCAACTGTAAATAATTCTTCTTTTTTTTAGCTGGAGGTAGATCTTTGATGAGCTAGAAGGATTCGAAAAACGATATAAACGTGCAAATGATACTTCAAGTTGGCAACATGGTTTTTACCCATCCATCATATCCGAAGAGTACTCTTGTTCTTATAGAGAGCGGTCAACCCAACATTTAGGACCATGGTGCCGCCTAGACTTCAAACTGTCCTTCTGCTTCTTAGGCAAGAGGAACTAATCGATTTCGACTGTTACTGCAGCGTTCGCTAAACGATGCAGTCAATATAATCAACTATTAAGTCAAACCGTAACAACATACGCAGAAAAGGCTCTGTAGGTTTTGCTGAGAAGAGAGAGCTTATAGTTTGAAATGGGTACATAGCAATCGTGCTTTAGTCTGTCTGATTCTCCTAATTTTATGAAATTATTATAGTATTATATCAGAGTGCCATTAAAATTTTATCATCGTCTACTAAACTTACTTTCATAATTCATACTGATCACAGATAATTCATAATGTAACTAGTATATTTTTGTGGTTATCTTGCCTTTCGGGTAAATTAAAGGACGAAAATAGCCCTTATTATTGTGGAAATAATATATTATAATAGGTATTTGTTTTGTATGAGGTTATGTAATTATGTGTATTAAATATCACGAAGTATCCAAAATATATTTTTTCATATAATTGCGACGTTTCGTACTCATTCAGTCCATCACAAGACAATCCTACGTCTAATTTCAGAATATTTATTGTGATAAAATTAATCAACCTCCCTTAATAAGCAATAAGTAATTGTGTTCAATGTTCTCATTCATGCCATATTTTGAAATTCGTCATTCACTCGCTCATTCATACAGTATTTACAAACAGCCCAGAGACCACCAAATCCACATGGTTGACATCACATGGTATATGCTGGATATATTCTGTATAGATGCAGCATTCTGAGTTCAGGTAATTTTCTACTGTTATTTATGAAGGTAAAGACTGACATGAAACCGCCACACGAGGCTAAAAAGACAAGAACTAAACAGACGCTTTGGACAACTGTACAGACTACTTCAAAGGACATCCCATCTATCAATAGAAAATAAATTACAAATCAACAAAGTTATTCTGAAGCCAATCTGGACATACGGAATAGAGCTACGGGGGACGGCAAAAAAGTCGAACATCAAGCGTATCCAATCCTTTCAATCAAAAGTCTAAAGAACAATAGTAAATGCCCCTTATTACATCAGCAACAAAGCCCTTCACAGCAATCTTAATATTCCCTACATTCTTCAACTCATCCCTTTCAAGTTCATAAAATTCCATAGTAACCTATCCACCACCCTAATCCCCAAGCTCATTGCACTGTACCACTCATCCCAATAATCCTCCTCGGAGACTAAAACGGCAGTGGCCTCGTGACCTGCTATAAAAACATTTATGAGGGTATCAGGAAAGGAATAATACTTTAAACATAATAAGATATTGGTTGTTTGTCTTGGTTGGATGGTTCACTATTTGTATAGGGATTTTTCCTCGTGAGCAAGTTTTATTATAAATAATAAAGAAATAAAGTATAATCGTACGCGTACATTCATCGGCGAACTCTCCGAGTATTTGACTCCTCTTCATCGCAAAGCGACCGTGGAAAGTGGCCCCTTTGAACTCTGACCCTTTTTATCAGCTCTCACTCTCCCACAAACGATTGGATCGTTGTGACCCTTCTGACCTTTATTGGTGGTCGCATCCTCTCCAGATCCTAGGGTCTGCCGGCCGGCAATCTGTCCCAGGGACTCGTTATACGAGCGGGGCCATTATAAATAAAAATATGACATTTTCTACAAATAGATGTACAATCACACCCAGTTATGATTAAATCACGTCACTTCGGCGTGATGTTTGATGGCAATAATATGGCTCGATGGTCTTATTTAGGATATATAAGAGAAACTCGAGCGTCACTTGACTGTGATTGGAGTCATCATGATGACAGCTGTGTTGGTACCATAAGCTCCTGAGGATGATGGTTTAAGCCATCGAAACCGCAAGTATTTTTAGAATTAAAAATAAAAAACTCTGGGTATTGACGGATATACTTTAGACAATTTTCATAGTCCTATCTTCAGGATCATTGTTTACAGTAAATTTATTATTTTATTAATAAACAAGAACTTTATTATGATAAAATTACAATCTGCCTCATTGGGCAATAAGTAATTGTCCCTCGCTTGCGACGGGAAGTCCCCCACACTCCTCCACCAGACGCGTCACCGGATACGAGCCAGTGGAGGCTGACCAAGAATGCGAGAGCTATAGACGCTCGGGACATGATTGGAGAAACTGGCCATTGCCAGGACTCCCACTGTTAAGAATTAATGCGAACGGCAGGTCACGAGGCATCTCCCGTTTTAGTCTCCGAGGAGGTTTTAGGGATGAGTGGTGCAGTGTAATTACTCTAATAGGGGATTAGGATGGTTGGATAGGTTACTATGGAATTTCATGAACTAGGAAGGGATGAGTTCGAGAATGTAGGGTGTATTAAGACCGTTATGAAGGGTTTTGTTGCTGGCATAATAATAGGCATTTACTATTGTTCTCAGGACTTTTGATTGAAAGGATTGGATACGCTTGATGTTCGACTTGTTTGCTGCTCCCCATAGCTCTATTCCGTATGTCCAGATTGGCTTAAGTACAACTTTGTAGATTAGTAATTTGTTTTCTATTGAGAGATGGGATGTCCTTCGAAGTAGTCTGTACAGTTGACCAAAGCGTCTGTTTAGTTCTTGTCTTTTTAGCCTCGTAGGTGGGTTCCAGGTCAGCCCTTAAACAGAGAGATGAATGAAATTAAAAGAAACTTTAAAAGACTTGCGGCAGAAGGTGAAGGTAATGTGGGAACATTTTGTTTCTGTTGTAATCCACCATTGGTTGCACCAATGCTCGATCTCATCAAGGTGTTTATGGGATGCTATATCGGGGTCTGGCTGGGTGGGACGTCGGAGGTGTATAGGTTATAGAGGACGGGACCTAGGACACTGCCCTGTGGAACTCCTACTTGTATGGGATAGTAGTTAGAATATTTTATACCACAGCGGACTTGGATGAAGTTGTTTGAAATGTAGGAAAGTTTTACAGTAAACTAGAATCGACAGGGGGACAGTTTGAACAATAGTTTTTAACAATCATTGTATACTTTGATAGGCCACGAATGATAGAGTTGAGAATGATGTCACATGATATCTATCAGTAAAACATCAAAAGCGTTCCAATTACAATTACTTCGGCCAATGCGTGATATTACGTCGCTTCCTGGCTGTTCTCAAACGGTATGATGTCATAACGGCAACGATTAAAAGAATAACCCATAAAAAAAAACAACCGGAAAGTCATTAGAAAAAAAAAATGCATTTGTCTCCCCCTCCCCCCTAACGACGTAGCTAATTTCACTTCACAGCAATTAGCTTCTTAGGAAGTGAATTCTCTCGTTACCGCATAATTACAATTTACTTGCATAATGCCGGATAATTGTTTCGTTAAGAGCGGAAGAGTTGGAAAGTAATCGCTTGAAACGAGTTACCCCGACGAAAGCTAAACAGCCAGAAGTAAACGGTATATAAATTGTATCAGTAATTAACAGCCAAAGGTACAATCACTTGGAATGGCGAGGGCTCGCTCATATTTAGTTAAGGGCTCAAGTGAACTACATGAAAAATCGAGACGATAATTGCTACTCAAAGCCATCTATATTATGCTTCATAACCTTCTTAAGCGATTAGCGCTGAGTAGGTGTGATCTAGCGCGTATAATCGCCATTAGAAGGCGCGCTTTTAGGTTCCAAGAGCCGCTCTGGAGTGCCCCTTCAACAACTAGGAAGCTATTTAGGTCGAGTCATAAGTAACTTCCGTTTTTATAGCAGACATTTATTTTGCTCTCGTTAAATAAAAAAAATTATATTAATTTATTATGTATTCACTAGTATTATCCTGATTCCACCCGCCTCCTTTAGGCAATCCACACCCTATATCCTTCTCATACATCCTTCAAATGGGGGACTCCCCTTAGTGAAAGGCACTCATTAGCCCAAAATAATTTTCCCACATCCTATTTTATAAGTTTGAGAGCTAAGAAAAAAAAAAAAAAAAATCTATAACCTCGCCTAGGCACCCCTAGGCTCAATCCTTGGTAGACTCTCACTACCTTCCTGACTCCATCCGCCTTTCTAGGCATTCCACACCCCATATCCTTCTCATACATCCTTCAAATAGGGGTCTCCCCTTAGTGAAAGGCACTTTCCAGCCAAAAATAATTTTCCTTATTTTTCCCACATTCCTATTTTTATAAGTTTGAGAGCTTAGGAAAAAAAAAAAAAAAAAAAAAAAAATCTATAACCAACCAGTGGACTCTCACCACTGTACCGTAACAATCAACCTCCACCGAGGATTCCCACACTCCTTACTCCTCTCACACCACCTTCAAGCAGGTCCTCCTAGTACAAGGATTCAATCACCCTAAATATTTTATATTTATCCCTCATCGGAAAATTCTAACTAGAGAGCTTAGAGAAAAAAAAAAAAAAAATCTATAACCTTCTCCCATCTTCTTGGCAGTTTATCAATTCCTTCCTTGTAAAATGTGATATACCTCTTGTTGATTGACGTGGATTTCGCTCCAATGTTGCCTTTAAAAGGTTGTCGTCAAAGTCGGAAGGACGTCCCTCCCTCGGTTCGTCTTTTAAGGTCGTATCTCCAGAACGGAATTTTATAAACCCGATCAGTTATTAGTCCTTCACCATATACACTGCATATTTTTTCAGCTGTCGCCCTAGCACTATTGCCTTGTTTAAATTCCCAAAGCATTACATGACGAATATGCACTTTTTGACTCTCCATTTCATATGTTTAAAAACACAGTTGAACGTAACGTGTATCACACAAAACAGTGACAAAAGACTAACTGAAGCCTCGTCTGTATAGTGAAAACAAAACCTTGTTGTCATGGTAACTCATAGATATGGTGGTAACTCAGCGGGTAGATACGAACAATAGATTCTACTTAGCTGTATCGGAAGTTACTTATGACTCGACCTGATAATTGGAGCTATTATCCTTATCCTTCAAACTCGCCGAACGAGTATTGTCGCTATGAACTACCAGCCAATATGAATGGTACAACAAACATGACGGCATGAGACCCATTGATACCTGCCCATAATTATTAACATTAGCACTGAGTACTTTAGAACGTAATCTCTTCGTATTCTCAAGATGAAGGATTTTATTTTTTTAATGTTCTCATAACTGTGCTTCACATCCTAACGTAGGTTGAATGAGTTTAAAATCAGTCGCAGTTATAGGTTCCGACGCCGAATCGAGGACTAGTTTCAAACTGGTTCGTGATTAGTATTTACTGAGCATGCGCGAAAGTTACTTCATCACGGATTTAGAGCTGTGTAGGGAACGCATTTTCCAATTTCTGAATCTTGAATTCTTTATTTAGAACGTTATTTTACGAAACTATGTAAAAAATGCAGTCAGTCGTATTAATATTTGCTTCACGCCCACACACAAAAAAAGTAATTTGGACTTAACTTGTAATTAAGGAAAATTTCAATATAAATTAAACAAAAAAAAATTAAATAAAAAATTAACCTCTACAGATTTTCAATGAATACTTTGAAAGCGAATGCTCAATTATTAACTGAGAAAATAAAAATTAACGTATGCTTACTTTACGATTAATATTACTATTACGATTAAGTAGTGAAGAGTTACATAACTTAAATTAATTTTAACAATATTTACAACCTTCACTTTCACGAGGAGTTAGAAAAGAGGAGACTGCGCATGTCAATAATTCTTAGTCATTAGTAGTTTGTCAAATTTAGGTTTTCGGTGAGTTGGAAAAGCTCGACAGTACTGCGCATGCACACGCCAGTTCAGACTCGTGTCCATCACAACATAACCTAAACAAACCTAATATTTACATGTTTTGTAAACGTTTAGTTATTTACTACATAACAGAATCTAAAGTTTGGAAACATGCTAGTTATCAAATGACTTAATATAGCATCTACAAAATAACTATAATAATAGTCGGCGGTTTCGAAACAAGATGAGTTGTTTCTCCAGCCTCAATGTCGTATTAAGGCTACACAACTTTTATAACAATTAAGGAATGACCCAACTCTCTTCCCTTAGTACCTGCGGCATAAACGTTGCTCGTAACGGACAGAACAGACAACCCATCAGCTGGTCGTGGCGAAAGAAGATAAGACTGAGACTTCTTCCTCAAACCGGTATCCTCAAGGTAAACAACACCGCCTTCGTAACTAGGTCTTCGGTGTTACACAACCTTCATACCTGTTGCCGCTGTGAAGCCGCCATTATCAAAGAAGAAAGCAAATTGTTTGATATTAATAAAAGAGGGAATGAAAAAAAACTGTTGTTTTTTTATATTAATACATTCTTATAAATTGCTTTTTTATTAAGATGTCGTACCCGGTATAGAGGAGACTCACTGAACAACTCAGTACAGTGGAGCTGTTCTGGGGCCAATCCTTAGGTTGCGCACTCCTCCAGCAATTCTAACTAATACTTATTTAAGTAATTATAACTAGAATTTTATGTCAATTATAAACTAAATGGCATTTCATAAATATTTCATAGAAAATAAGATAATGAATATACACATATAAAGAAAGTATACTATCTTTAATTTGAATTTGCCGCGCTGCTTCTACTGACCACCACTAGATGGAGCTCTTACCAATATTGTAAAAAGTGAGATGATACAGAAAGGTTATATTAAGTAATTAAACTTGTAAATAGAGATGTGATAATTACAAACTGTGATTCTCCTTTTGTAAGACAATTATTGAAGGTGGGGTGAATAAACTGAAATCAGTTTCTCTGTAAACAAAGCAAGAAACTTTACTCACTATATTTAGTATTTTACCTGAACAATTAAAAAATAGAAAAAAAAACAAAAAAAAAACTGGATGAATGACAATAAATTGGCCTTAGAAAGAACAAAAAAGTCTCATGAATATAACAAAAAAATATTTGATAAAACAAGAAAACATTGGGAATTTAACACAGGAAATACAGTATATATAGAGAGCTACAACAAAATAAACCGAAAAAAATTAGATGAATTAAAAATTGGTCCCTTTGAAATGACAGAGAAGATATAAAAATTCAATATATAAAATAAAAACCTGAAGAGGAAAGCAATAAACTGGATCCTCCCATATAATAAAACCGCTTCCGATATTACCGGACTGAAAATTGCATGAATTTTCACCTTAGGGAGGGGAGATGTAAAGACAGTATACTTTCTTTAATTTGGATTTGCCGCGCTGCTTGTGCTGACCACCGCTAGATGGTGCTATCAGCAAGATTCTAAAAAGTGAGATGATACAGAAAGGTTATATTAAGTAACTAAACTTGTAATTAGAGTGTGAATAGAGAAGTGATAATTATAAACTGTAATTGTCGTTTCTTTATTTACAGGTGAGATTGTGTAAATAATATGAATAATGGTTATAATATAAAATATAGTGAATAAAATTGCTCGCTTTGTTTACCAGAGAAACTGATTTCAGTTTATTTACTCCACCTTCAATAATTGTCTTACATACTAGTTATACGGATAAATTAACTCGTTTTTTTTCTGGGTCTTTGAAAGTTCACCAAGCTCACGGCCGGAAAGTAGAAAGAAAGGGTGGGGATGATTTTCGGGCGGTAGAGCGAATGCGTAGACGGGCAGGGCGCAGCCGGGGGTCAGGACTGGAGAAAGTCGACGGAATGTGACGTTTCTCTCATCTCATCATCGGCCATTGTTGTCCAGTTATGCTGGGGGTTGGGCTTCGGACCTGTTTCATGATGATTGTGTGGTCATCGAGCCCAGAACATTCCACAGGCCGGATGACGTATCGTCACCGGAAAGACTAATCAAGGAGGCAGGCCAAGCTGACATTAGGTTTCAAACTGAACGTCAAATCATCATTGAGCCCTTCAGTGGCAGTGCACGCTCTAGTTAGCAGGAACGAGAAGTTATAAAATTAATAATTGCATAACGAGTAAAGACTGAAAACAGAAGAATCATGTTCAATATATGACAAGGCTACTAAGATACGGGGCTTAGGCCGGATAGGTGATGTCTCGGGCTTTGCGATTGAGTGGAGGAATTTATTCTTAATATTATTATTATAATGAGGTTTAAGAGTTGTAATGGGTGTCCCAGAATTAACGCAAGATTTGAATTTGCCACCATTTGTGCAGTAAAGTGCTAGAAACCCTAAAAAAAAACAATTTGACAGCTGACAGTTTAGGGTTAGTAAAAATGTAGCGTTACACAATAGAACAACGTGTCTTTATTTCATACATAATATGGTCGGAATAGTGACTTCATCAACTGTGAAGAGATTAATTGAAAAAATTAAAGAGACTGAATCAGTTGTAGACACTAAACACACTGGTCGTCCAAAAACAACCCGTTCAAATGTCAAGCAGTGACTGTTACTGGTGCTCGATATCGCGACTTGATAACACAGTTCTTTGTGCCGACTTCGGATGATATTGATGTGGCCAATATGTGGTTTCAACAAGATGGTGCCACATGCCATACAGCCCATGATACAATTCAAATACTGCACGAGACATTCTCAGGTCTCATTCAGGTCAGTGTACTCTCTCGTTTCGGTGATCAGAATTGGCCCCTTAGATCGTGTGATTTAACACCTTTAGATTTATTTTTATGGGGTTATTTAAAGTCAAAGGTGTATGTCAACAAGCCCACATCCACTCGTGCATTAAAAGAGGAAATTCAACGCTGCATCAAGGAAATTCAACCACATTTATGCCAAATGGTCATGGAAAATTTCGACAAAAGAGTGCGTATGATCCAGCAAAGTCGTGGAGGCCATTTGCCCGATGTGTCATTCCATAAATAACCCTCATTCAATAAAAAAAATAACAACAAAAATACTAAAAACTGTGTTTTCTATTTAAATCAAATCTTGCGTTAACTCTGGGACACCCTTTATAACAACATTATAATATACAATATCTTACAGTTCAAATCCTCAGTCAACTCCTAGAACACAAGATCCCCTTTTCTCTTTCCACCGCTCTACAAATCTCCTTGAGTTCTTCCCAGATAATACATTTGCCGGCGGTCAATAGCCACCCTTAAACTATTGAATAGTTCTCACCACCAGCTTCTCCAGAATACACGTCATCCTTGCTTTCTTCCCTCGATTTGACTATGGGCGACCGGGTCATTTGGAGGGCTGAGGAACAAGAAGAGCGAGTCATGGACCTTCATGAAAATCTACGTGTATCTGCACCCGACCGGGGTAAGATGGTCCTTCCCTTCCCTCCCTAAGGAATAGTACCTTGGTTCATACCTTTTCCAAACTATCCCATCTAAGAAGCCCTTTATATGATTTATACGTCCTCAGCCTACTCCCGGGAAACAAGGTCCTCTTGTCCCACTCTTGGGAATTTTCTCGCTCTCAACGTCCACCGCGCTTCATACTTACGCTAACTTTCAAAACACACCTCCTCACCATCCATACAGAAGCTATTTTTCCTATAGTGTTGTATATTTGTTTTGTATATTTTTTATCAATTTTGTATTGAATGTTTTCATTTAAAGGATATCTCTTAAGTTAATATTAGTAACCCGTAGCTCTAAGTAAGAAAAAGTACAGCCTCGAACAGTCGAGAAGCTACTAACACTAATGACTCGTCGCCAACAAGTCCTCTTGTTCCAAGCATCCGGAACTGTAAGGTACGCGTCCAGATTTGATACCGGTTTTTACCAGGTTTTTTTTCAGTTCTGTCTTTCTGATTTCGGTAGTCATTAAACAGGCAGAGAAAGCACCGTGTACCTCAGTTCCAGAGACCGATTATCTCGCCATTCTGTTTTATATTAATTTTGTTTTTTGAAATATTTATAACCTATATATAAACAAACAATATTAAAAGATACTTTCCGTTTCTTAGTTATTGAGCGCAATGACTGGTTGGTATTTTTGAACGAAAATTTTATTTATTGAAACTGTCTCGGTCCCTGAAAATTTAATTTCAGAAAAATAATATTAAAATAGCTGAAATAAAAAGAAAAATTTATTTTTCTCATTAATTGTCGTGTTGTGGCGTCGTCTTGAAAAAATAGACCTTTTACTGACTATACAAAGACTGAAATCGTATGTATAAAAAATTCATTAGTTTTAGTTCAGTCAAGTGTTTTTTTATAATTGAAAGAGAGTAAAAGTAGAAAGTTTTAAATATAATAAGGATATTAATAAAAGTAACATTACTCAAGTTAACGAGCCTTAAAAAAATAAATAAAATAAATTGAGCCCGCGGAACCTACCAGCCACAGGCTGTAATAACATAACAGGTGGAGCACGCACGTTCGATCATCTCCTGCTTAAGTGAAAGTGAAACGTAGCCAGTAGGCTTTCCAACGAAAAAAAAAAAAACATATGAACCGTTTGGAGCCTTCCAGTTATCCAGTTGTAAGATTTGTGGCTAACGAGCGAAATTCAACATGGCATAAAGTCTGAGAAGAAAGTTTGGAAATGCCACAGATATTAGTTATGCTAAGCTATTATTATTGCTCGCCCTGGAATTATTACTTCAGGATGTAGGACGATTCCCTTCATTGTTGAAGTCATCCCTTCCAAGTTCATGAAATTCCATCGAAGCTCATCCCTATAGTTATGTTATACTTTAGCCAATCTGGACATACGGAATAGAGCTATGGGGGACAGCAAACAAGTCGAACATCAAGCGCATCCAATCCTTTCAATCAAAAGTCCTGAGAACAATAGTAAATGCCCCTTATTACGTCAGCAACAAAACCCTTCATAACGGTCTTAATATACCTCACATTCTCGAACTTATCCCTTTCAAGTTCATGAAATTCCATAGTAACCTATCCAACCACCCTAATCCCCTAGTCATTGCACTGCACCACTCATCCCTATAATCCTCCTTGGAGACTGAAACGGCAGTGGGCTCGAGAGCTCCTATAAATGCATGAAAGTGGGAGTCCTGGTCATTACCAGTTTATCTAATCATGTCATGAGCGTTTGTGGCTCTCGCGCTCTTCGTCAGCCTCCGCTGCCTCGTATTCGGCTGATGCAGCTGTCACAGAAGCGTAGGGACTTTCCAAGACTCCTCTTCCTCTCAAGATGACAACCATGTGGATTTGGAAGGTCTCTGGGCTGTTTGTAAATACTGTATGAATGAGAACATTTATCACAATAAAGAAGTTTCAATATAAATAATTATTAGGACGTGAGAATTCAAGAATAGATGTTTATTATTCTAATTATTTTCTGCACATCTAAACAAAACGCAGTTAGTAAAAACCTGTTTTTTTTTTGTTGTTTTTTTCTTTCTTAGCTCTCAAACTTGGAAAAATTAGGATAAGGGAAAAATAAAAAGGAGAAATTAATTTGTATTGAGAGGTGCCTTTCTCTGAAAGGAGTCCCTTTTGAAGGATGTTTTTAGAGGATGAGGGTGAGGAGGACCTCGGGACTGTTCCAGTGAGAGAGAACGTCTAAAGTCCTTGTTCTAGCAACTCTATCTTGATGTTCCCAACTTAAACATCCTTAATGATAGCTCCTGCTCAAGGATGTTGGTTCGAATCCGAGTTACACAAACTCGCTGCATGGCTCTCAAACTCTCACACAGATAGCGAGGCCGTGAGCGACGCCTGACGTAACAGACCTCCAACGGAGAAACCATGACGCCTTTACGGGCCGATTAGGAAGCAGATTGCAAGATCCCTTATCACCAGGCACTAATTAAATATCAAATGTGAA
The DNA here is from genome assembly GCA_930367205.1 of Acanthosoma haemorrhoidale. Taxonomy (NCBI): domain Eukaryota; kingdom Metazoa; phylum Arthropoda; class Insecta; order Hemiptera; family Acanthosomatidae; genus Acanthosoma; species Acanthosoma haemorrhoidale. Next base: position 188,026,854 of record OV884011.1, read on the forward strand.
AATTTTATCAAATTAATCGCGATAAAATGTTTTCATCCATACCATATTTACAATTCATTCATCCCCTCATTGATACAGTATTTAAAAACAGCCAGAAGACCTCCCAAATCCAAATGGTGGTCACCACTCTCGCGTCGGAGGAAGTTCCCCACGCTCCTCCGTCAGCCGTGTCACCGGATACGAGCAAGTGGAAGCTGACCAAAAGCGTGAGAGTCACATACGCTCAAAACTGGCCATTTTGTGGCCAGGCTCACACTCTCATGTATTTACAGCAGGCCACTGACGCTTTATTCTTGGCGGAGGATTATAGGGATGAGTTTCGATGGAATTTCATGAACTTGGAAGGTATGAGTTCAAGAATGTTAGGTATATTAAGATCGTTATAAAGGGTTTTGTTGCTGACGTAATAAGGGCCATTGTTCTCAGGACTTTTGATTGAAAGGATTGAATACGCTTGATGTTCGACTTTTTTGTTGTCCGCCATAGTTCTCTGTGTGGGTTCCATGTCAACCTTTTGTCAAGATGGAAGCCTAAATACCGTAATGTCTCAGATACAGGAAGAGGAATAAATATTAAATAAAGGTTACTCAAGTATATTAACTGGGTCCCTGGTCCTTTGGTTTGAGGGGAAAATTATAATTATTAATAAATTTATAGACCACTCACGAATGAATGTTTAGCTATCGTAACAGTTTGTCTCAAGCTATCCGAGGGAGGGTCCCGGTTTTGAGTCCTGAGATTTACAGCATTTTTTTTTTTTTGGTCGCTGTTAATGATCATTGTTTTTTTTAAGCTAACATTACCACTCTCTTGTTCTCAGATGCGACTACTGACAGCGGCGGCATTGCTGCTAGCGATGACCCTGGCCCTTGGGTCCGCGGAGGACTCCACACCTCAGAAGAAGACGCCCCAGACGATGAGGACGCAGTTGAAGGTATCCCGGTCTCTCGGCCCCACCCAGACAGTCACCGTGAGGACGAGGGAGGGCGGGACCGCGGAGCTGGTGGTCGCCAAGAGGACCGGTCGGAGGGTGGGGGACCTGCCGCCTCCGGACCATCCCGCCAACCGCCCCCACAGGCAGGTATCGGCGGAAGCCTCCGCGGCGGTACCACCGCCGGTCAACATCAGGTCAGAGATATACGTCAAGCCTGAGAAAAGGAACAAGTAAGTACTTGTTTAATTAATTTAACAAGTAATCGCTCTTGGTTATGAATAAACTCTTTATTCAAGTACAAAAAATTTTTTAAATAATTTAGATACTAATAGAAAAAAATGTTTCACCATAATATATTATGCTCTAAGCCGTTATGTTAGGGAAATTTTGTACCTGAGCTAGTAATATTTCGAATTAATTTATCTATAAACATTTACACAATATTTTGCGGTTATCAATTTCAAAATATCTACAATAAAATCAGGTTTTGGACACTTCGTGCAACTTAACTATTTCAGTGTATCGTCGTTTGTAAAATATTATTCTTTAGAAATTATTTTAGATTATTTTTTATAGTTTTTTGATATTTTTATGGCTGGCGGTAAGATATAATATAAGACCGCACCAGTAAGTAAAGCGCGGTGATTGCTTAAGCAGTGTTAACATTCAACTGCACACAATTATTCCCCCCCCCCCTTGAGCATCACAATTATAAAAAATCAACATACCTCACTCCTCCAATTTAAATCACCTACCCAAATCTCGTAACTACATATCCAGGTTGCATGTATAAACGAAATAAAATCACATTTAAGGACACAAATGTTTAAAAAGGTTATGACAATTGAAAATATAAGATAGAAATGAAAAAAATACTATAATGGCATGGAATAAAGTGAGATTCGTTAAAACAGTTAATATCTCAATAAAACATTAAACTATTAATTGAACTAATATAAATATACACATGTTCTCAATTAAAATGGAAGAATAATGAAATAAATGAATAAACAGATAAAATCTCTATATAAAATCGTTCAATATTGTGGACCTCAGGTCACATCAAACAGCGTTTTGGGGTAATTTCTATGGATCTTAAGAATATTTCACCATTATTCATATCATTATTAATACCATTATTCATATCATTATTAATACCATTATTCATATCATTATTAATACCATTATTAATTGGTAATTGTCTGCTTTAGATCAGTATTTTTTTGGATCCTTTCTTTGACTTATCATCGACCGTAGTTTGAGCATTCCGCTTTAAGAATTATTACAATATACCTTCTTAGCCCCTTAACCCACCCAGCATTTAAATCCTGCCTTTTTTTAAGTTCCTTGAATCCTTCCAATCTTGACTTAGACAACCAACTTGACTTAGCTGTGGGTAGGACCTGGGGACTACAACCCAGAATGTTATTCTGGCTATATACCGCAGCAGTGAGACCAATGGTGCTCTATGCCTCTATGGTGTGGTGGCACAGAGGTAGCATTAGTAAAAATAAAACTTTGCTTGGCAAATTACAGAGGCTCTCATGTCTCATGATTACTGGTGCCATGAGTACAACTCCTACTGCTGCAATGGAAGTCTTATTGAACTTGAATCCACTGCACATAGAAGTAGAAGCGCAAGCCTTGAACGTGGCTTACAGACTTGCGAAATCAGGAACAAGATCCAAAGTCATGACTCACATGGGGCATGGGAACTTGTTCAGAAGAATTGATGAGGACGAGGTGCTGTCAATGCACTCTGACCTACAAGTTAAGAAACACACAGATGTCTTATACTGTGCGGTAAACACAAAGACCAAACCACATAAACTGTGTAATGGGATTAATTGCTATACAGACGGCTCACTAACAGAAAACGGATCAGGGGCCGGCATATGGAGGAAAGATAAACCAGAATCTGGGATTTCTATTCCTTTAGGTAGACACACCTCGGTCTTTCAGGCCGAAGTGATGGCGATCAATGTCTGTACCCAAACCTTAATTGGGGAGGGTGTAAGAAACAGACTGATCACAATTTTCACGGATAGCCAGGCTGCAATTGGCGCCCTGAGAAGCTATACGACCAGATCTTATTTGGTTGAGGAGTGCAAAAACAACCTAAACACACTCTCGCTAGCCAATAAGGTTAGAATCGACTGGGTGCCAGGACACACAGGCATCACAGGCAATGAGAAGGCAGATGGCCTTGCAAGGGTGGGCTCAGAACAGACACCTCTTGCACCTGAACCCATATGTGGTATCAGCCTCAGCTACGCTAAAAGGCGTATAAAATTAGCTTTAGAGGACAGGGCAAGACTCTCTTGGAGAGAAACTAAGAAACAGGAACACTCGAAACTGTTTCTTGATGGACCCTGTAAGAGAAGAAGCTCAGCACTTCTATCAATGGACAGGTGGACACTCAAGAGTGTGACAGGACTCTATACAGGTCACTGTCGGTTAAACAAACACCTCTTTAATTTGGGGATAGTGGGATCACCAATCTGCAGATTTTGCAAGAAAGAGGGAGAAACGGCACGTCACATAATATGTGACTGTGATAACCTAGCTAGAAGGCGATACCTTCACTTTGGTAGTGATCGCATTGTAGACCCCAAACTATGTGAACTGATGGATCCATTCAGTATCCTCAGATTTGCAAGGGCCGTGGGCCTGTCACATATATAGGACAGGGACATGGACGGCGCACAATAGGTCTCACTGAGGCCGCGGTGCACAAATGCCGGAACAAAATAATAATAATAATATAAGTCAGGTGTTATATAGGATGTGTGTACTGGTTGTAGATTAATTTATTGTTCATCGACAATTATATTTCTGTTGCTCAATAACTCAAAAAAGAAACTTTATTTGGTATAAAACACAAATGTACAATTATATATGGTTACAAGCTGAGAGCTCAATAGGGAATGAGACCCATGAGAAAGCAACACTCTGCCTTATGCCTAAGGGATATTTATCTGTGCAAGGAAGCGATAGCAGTAGTGATAAGGGCGCAGATAGAAAGTTAGTGGGGGCCAATTATTTAGAATAGAGGTCTGGGAAGGGAATATAAGTTACTAATAGGATAAGATAAGATAATTATAATAAGGCTGATTATTATACGTTATGAATCATAGTCCTTAGGATGTTACTGATAAACATACCATTTGTTAATGATAAGATTTTATATATTACATAACTGACAACATAAATACTAAGACTGTTCAACGTTCTTCCAGGGCAAGGAGCGTGCAGATGGAAGACGATATCCCGGTAGTGACAGGAGTGCGGGTCCCAGATTCCCCAGAGGACGCCTTTCACGTCTGGAGGAACGCCAGGGTGATCAACAACGTACTCCACGACGGTCCGGTACCGGTCAGCGACAACAGAGTGGAGACTACGGCAGCACCTACCAGCCTCGAGTGGCTCCGTATGGAGCCGATCAGGCGCCCCACGGAGCCGAGTCTACCGGAGTACGTCGTGGCAGCCAACAGGGACGAAGTGTCGAGGCTAAGGGACGGAAGGAGGCTATCGGGTACGTCTCGTCTTTTATAGGGTGACGGTCGACAAGGGATAGCTTAGGTCAAACTTAGGTATTAGGTGATAGTTCCGATTCTTACATAAAGGTCACAGTATTTCTCTTTAACCGATAGCACTGGGAGAACACACTATACTTGAAATAACACGACTAATCTAACAATGTATCTTGATAGACAACTGTTACTAGCGTCACTACTAGGGATTGTGCTGTAAATACGACAATATGACATCTGACACGGATGCAGAGACTCTCCCACTACACTCAGTACTCTCCTACATTTGAAGATATTATCGTTATTAATTTTGAAGATCCCTACTCCAACTTAAGTAAGTCAGGGTGTAGACAGTCCTTATGTTAGTCGGTTTGGGTGTCTGTGCAGTTTGTCATTAATGCTTTGAGAAGTAAAATCAGCTTTGTACGATTGATTCCTTTAGCGACTATCATAAGAAGAATGGAGGGAGGAGGGAGGAGAGGACAGGCTGGTCTCGAAACAGCGTTGGAGTCATTTACCAAGCTTGGTTCTAAGGAGGTGTTAAAAAAATACTTTTTGACACAAAAATAAATGAAAGAAAATCAAAGACAGAGAATGGGTAAAGAAGGTCCTAACTTATAAAGAGTATGAGGAGGAGGCGACTCCCTCTCACTTTGTTTGAAGTGGGTGAACCTCTGGGCGAAGACATAGAACGGAGGACTTGCTCGTTGAGGCACTGATTGAGAACAGTTTGCCTCGAGGTTGCACCGAACATCTCTGTATATTTGTAATCATAGTGTAATTATAGTTAGTATAAATAAATATTATAAGAATTTATCATTTCACTCAACCATTTTAATACAGCATATCATATTGAAAATTTGATTTGTAATAAAGAGATCTCTTCCATTGACTACCACGTAAACTTATTTAACATAAATACACTTTGGACTATAAGAAATTTGGACAATAATAAATGTAATTAAATATTATTTTCATTATAATAGTACGCCGATGATCTATGCTCATAATATGATAAGAAAGTGAAGTTTAAACGTAAGTTTGAGTAAATAAATGGCATACCTTTTTTTGTTTTTTTAAAACAATTTTTGTTAACATAAAATTACAATCTGCCTTTTATTAGGCGATAAGTAATTGAGATAAATCTTATCATAAATCTTTTACTAAAGGTATACCTTTAAATAAAATATTTTTATTATTCAGCTTGAGCCTGAGGCTAAGTAAGGTAGGCATAAAAAGGATAAATGTATCCGTAGAAAAATACTTTCTTTATATATGTTTTTGGCATATATATATATATATATGCTAATAAATATAATATCCAGGATTACAAAAGGAATGAACTCATTGTTATGAAATCTGCAACTTAAAAATAAACTACAATCAAAACAAAATTACAACTAATTACTAAAAGTTACAACATTAACAAAATTAATAAAGAGCGTTGCGGTATGCTGCGGCATCAAGCTTAATTTAGTTTGGAAAAATCTGAATTTGATTTGGAGATTTCTTAACTTGGTCTGGGAAATCCTAAACTTGACATGGAAATACTATATATACTTAATAAAGAACTAAGAAAGTGAAGAAAGAAGATCTAGAGATACATATTAGACTTCGTTTTATTTTCGAAGCCTTTTCCCCCATCTAATCTCCCCAATAACCTTAGGGTTATTTCACATCCAGGGGTCGCCATTTAAATAAAAAAATATTATTTTTGGAAAAGCAATGGCCAGGGCGCTTCGCCTAGCCAAAATAACACGGGGAAGCTTATGGTTGCATGTGGCACATATTAAATAAAATAATAATTTGTCGGGATGACCGCAGCTATCGTTATTTTACATCTGTTCCAATAAAATGTCAGCAAGAACCTATCTTAATTTAGTAATGTAACAGGAGTTATTAATTAAAAAAATAAATTCCAAATAAGATTAAAAATACGAGGTTTGTTCAAAAAGTAACGAGAATTATATAATTACGTGGACGTTATAACTCCGATGGTTAAAATATTTTAATTTCGACCAAAGATCGTTTGGATATTACCAAAGAATTGCTGTACGAAGTAACCAACAATCCATATCTTGTTAAATACATGGTAACAGGTTACGAAACATGGGAATATGGACATGACGTGGAACCAAGGCGGCGCAATATTCGCAATGGAAGCGGTCTCAAGAGCCAAGACTGAAAAAATTCACCAAGTTCGATCAAAAGTGAAGGTTCTTCTCACTGTTTGGTTCGATTTCAATGGCGTAGTGCATCATGAGTTCCTGCCAGAAGGTCGTAGGGTCAATAAAGTATACTACTTGGAAGTAATGCCCCGTTTACGTGAAGCGATCCGACAAAAACAACCGGAATTGTGGCAAAACGGTAACGATAACGCTCCCGCTCACACCTCACTGATTGTTCGTAATTTTTAAGCAAAAAACAACACTGTTGTGTTACCTCAGCCACCGTGTTCGCCGGACATGGCTCCCTGCGACTTCTTTTTGTTCCCGAAGTTGAAAAAAACCTTGAAAGGACGACGTTTTGACACCATTGATGAGATGAAAGAAGAATCGCTGATTGGAAAAAGCGTTGGCACAAGTGTATTATATCTGAGGAGGATTACTTTGAAGGGGACAAAATTTCTATCCATGAATAAATAAAAAATTCTCGTTACTTTTTTTATCAAACCTCGTATGTCTGTTTAAAGTTCTAAACCTTTTATAACTCCATGAGTGTGTTTATTGGTTGACGAGATATGTAAATGATGATGATGACGACTAGTAAATGATGGTAGAGGCTGGGTTGTTTACTTTATATACCATTTCAGTCAATCAAATCGCCTTTAAAACAACAACAAAAATAGTTGTAAATGGCTGAAATATTGGCCAAAAAAATTCTGTTTTTGGTCCTTTTAGCTGTTTATTATTTCATAATTGCTATTCATAAAGATCTCCTGTATGCCTTCTTACAATATTTTGCTTGGTCAACGTTCCATTATCTTCTTTCTTATTTATTTCTTCATTTAAATGACCTATGGCATGAATATGTTCTGTAACATAGCGCTAACATACCCTTTTTTATTTCTTACATACACGACCGACCTCATGCTCAATTTCTCCAGGTGCTGTCTACCCGGACAAACTGCTGTACACGACGAACGCGGAGAGGCGAGCCGAGGAAGGTGTCCGAACCCCTGTTCTGCAATACGCACATCCTGACCTGGGAGTACAGCCGGCCAAACCGGTACCTGTGGAGGAACCTCAGGTCAACGAGCACTTCCAGAGGGACCAGGCCTTGGCGTACTTCGCTCACGACGTCCATGCAGACAGGTATTTTTATATGAAGAGTTCACCTTTCCTTTTACGGATAAGACACGTTCATTTGGTGTCAGATCGTGTCAAACAATTTTTTATCTCAAACTTTTACCATTTCGAAATGAACTCTTTGAAACGAAAAGATCTAAATATTGAAATATTTTCAGTACTATCTACTAATGCTTTAAAACGACATTCTCAAGTGCCGTGACATTTGAAAAACCAGAATCAACGGTATGTTATCACATTACTAGTTGTAATGTTGTAAATATTCCGTATAAAAAAACGAAGTCAAAATTGTATTAACAATTTTTTTTAACTTTTAACTAAATTTTTTAACTTTTCAAGGTTAATCAACAAGTCCACGTCAATTCTTTTACTGACTAAGGTTTCGTGCTCAGAACCAGAAGTGGAGGTCCCTTCTAAGACCTAGGTACTATTCTACCCACTTTAAGTCTTCAACCTTGATTGAGAAATCAATAGCCAGAACTGAAAGATACGAATCATGGTTAAATTCGTTTATACAGTCGATTATAATTTATCCTTATAGTGTCGAAGCATATCCATTTCAGCTTAATGTAGGTTCCACCCACATATGTTGTCACACATTTTCCACTAGAAATCTTGTGAAACCCGGAGCCGTATTCCAGTAGAACTGAGTCACCGAGCTTTGGTGTATGTAGTGTTTAAAAGTAATATAAGATAGTAATATAATAAGTCACAATAAGAAAACTGTGATGCCGTAATTACTTAAATAGTGTATCTTATTAATGTTTTATTGAGTTACTGATTGTAATACATCCAGTACATACAACGATGGCCACTGCTGCGCAACCTTAATTATTATCTTAAAATTAAGTTATCCTATACTCTGTTTGATGTATGAATGTTTTACATTTTACAATTGTAAAATAAACATAAACAAAGAGGACGCGACGACTGATTGAGTCCCCAGCAAGGACTGACGGACGAGTCAGGAGGAAGGCAAGCGAGCCTGATTGGTCGATATAAAAACCCTCCTGATTGGCCGAAATAAACGGCTCTCTGATTGGCCGCTTTTGGCTATGTATAAACCTGAGTCTGAGCTGTAATAAGAAAAAATAAACTGCTTACAATAACTGCAGTACAAGGAGCCATATTCAGCTCATAATATATTATTATTTTATATATTTAATTTTAATCCATTATAAAATGAGGAATTAAGGGGGAAAATGACGAATTATTCGAGCTCCGGTCGAGCTTCGGGACTAATACTCTCAGCCCTTTTTATTACCCTTGTTTTTTATATAACCTCTGCGCATCTCTATTCCTAACCTGCTAGCTTTAGTCTGGCACTGTCAGGCTCCGCATCATTCCTAGTCTAGTTCCCTGCATGCCAAACTCACTCAGCGGTTCGGTACGTTACCTTCCTGGAAACACATTCGCCGAATGTGATCTCTTTGCATGCCAAAACCACGTAAAATACCTCAAAATTTAACCTGTGCCCTACCTCTTCTCAATGGAGTCAGACAGATCAATGATGGTACCCGTCACCAAGCAGTTGTTAAATTCATCAAACTCTTTCTCCGCCACCAGAGGTAAGTGTCTAAGACTTCCCTCGTTACGACATGGAACAAAATCACAATGAAAATGGGAAAACGTGGTAAGCACATTGCAGCTAAAGTGTACTATATAAATAAAAAAACATAAAGAAGGTAAACATGGTTATGAGGACGTGGGATTTTAATGGGAATGTTACTAACGCATGGAGGGGCGCCTCGATCACGAGGTGTATGCAACCAAAGCCTGTCACTAATGATTCTTCTTAGTAGAATTATAGATTATCTATAAGTATCCTTCTAAGCACAGATGATGAGTTGTCATGGCTACTTGTGCCCCAAGTCTCCTCCCAAGGGTGAAAACCCTCGAAAATGCCGAACAAAGTATCCTCATCTATATGAAAAATGTAATATTTTCAAATCTTATGTAGCTTGACCAACTAGGGTAGTAGATTGGGAGTAAGAGGATGGGCTTCTTTTGAAGTAAAGCGTCAATCTTTGGGCACATGGATACTAAGATAAGACTATACCAACGTCACCGACTACCGCATCTACGGCTAATAACGTACACTAATATTCTGAATGAGTGTTATTTATTATAATATGTTTTGTTTATAATTGTCTATAATTTATTTTATTTATTATCTAACCAGTTACTATTGACTGTCATAATTTAATATTATTGCATGACCTTACATAGTCTAGCCTCAGCACTGTAATTAGCAAGTCGCACTTACTCGTGTTCTGTTGCCTAATCCTCAGGTATGTTGATTCCGTCAGGAGTCCGTACGCCTTCGAACCCGGCCTAGAAGAAGAGGCGAGGTTGGAAGTGTTCGGCCAGAGATCCAACTCGGGCAAGAAGCAGCATTCCTCCTTCGTGGGGCCGAACACCATTTCCCCCTACGGCAAGTACATGTACAAGACTGTCAGGGAGAAACCGTTCTGGGAAAAGGTAAGGGTGATATTTGACAGGATAATAAGCAATCTGATAAATGATAATACAATTATTTCATCCAAGGATCAGTTGCTTTTGTTGTATGTGAGTTCAAAATTATTTTTGATTACGAACCTGAAAAGTATCAATGTTCCTATAATACTAAATGATATAAAATATTTAATTTTATTTGTTGAACTATCTTGCTCTACAATAATGACATAAACCTCTAAACTCTTACTGATAGTTCTCCATTTTTCTGTTTTTTGAAATATCTGAACTTAATCATGTGATAAAAAAATCAAGAAGCTGTGAATGAAATATCTTAATTTTCTAATCATTCACTTACAGGCATGGCCCATGTTGTAATTTGCCGTCCAATTGTAATTATCATAAGTAATGATTTTTCAACATTCCTTAAAGATTGCAAAGCAAAAAAAAAGGTCAATGATTTACAAAAAAAATAATGTGGCTTTTATTTTTTTTATAAGTGATCTAGAAAAACTTAAATGACTTCCTCTTGGGAAGTCCCCCACGCTCCTCCGTCAGTCGCGTCACCAGATACAAGCCAGTGGAGGCTGACCAAGAGCGCGAGAGCCACAGTCGCTCAGGACATGATTGGAGAACCTAGTCATTATTAAAACAAAGAAAAATGATCCTTGTATCAAATATGCGTATAGGCATATATGGTTAGTCATTTTTGTTCCTTCATTCCGTTTTTTTTTTTTCAGGTGAAAGAACAGATGGAATACGGCTACGCAGCGATGTCGAACCTCGCCAAACCCGTAGTGGATCCTCTGGTCGAGGCCACTCACAAGATATCCGAGAACTTGGGACTGGTTCCAGGGACCAGGCACCTCAGCGAGAAGTTGGGAGTGGCCTCCTCTGGATCCGTGCTCTTTCCAGCACTGGGTCTCGTAGCCGGCGGGGCTGCTCTTGGACTAGGAGCCGTAGCTGTTGGCAGGTATGAATAATAAAAAAGATAACTACTATTAATAAATTATTAAAATTAATTAATCAACTAAAAATCTGCTAAGAAAAATATTATTGTACTATCTAGGCAACGCAACACCTTGGAAAACCACACCCGTTTCGATATTACGCCAATGTTTTATAAAATACTTTTTATTTTCACTGAATATTCACAACAGGACTATTGAAATAGGAGAAGTACATTCATTATACTAGCATAGAGCTATGGGGGACACAAAAAAGTCGAACATCAAGCACATCCAATCCTTTCAATCAAAAGTGCTAAGAACAATAGTAAATGCCCCTTATTACGTCAGCAACAAAACCCTTTATAACGATCTTAATATACCTTACATTCTTGAACTCATCCCTTCCAAGCTCATGAAATTCCATAGTAACCTACCCAACCACCCTAATCCCTATTATATATTATAAAAAATTTTGATTTTATTAAGAAAACTTCTTATCACGTTTCCTCTAGTGTAAAATGTGATTTCTACCGGTTAAGATTAAACCATCTTTCAGAACACCAAGTAGTTCGAGGGTCCTTTGTAGGGAACCCAAAATTTGTAGATCCACCCCTGGTCAAAAGACGTCTTACCCAGTAATCAAGAGGGATCAAAACATAAAAATAAAGGGAGTTAGGTTTTTTTTATGGAGTCATAAAAAAAAGGCAACAAGTAATAGTTGAAAAAGGTGTCAATGAAAAGAAAGTTTCTTTTGAGGTATTTTAGACGCTAAAGGTGCAAACCGTTAAACTTGCCCGTGGAGTTTTTACTGTTTGAAGTTGTCTAATAAAATTTAATAGCAGGCCTACAGGTTTTAAATAGTCACATCAAATAGACCAGGCACCTTCTTATGGTCTAATCTATTTATTTTTTTTCATATAGTCTATTATATATTTTGCTGTTTGATACCTCGTTTGCTCTGTAGATTAGTGTATTTAAATAACCGTGGAAATGGATACTAAAACATAGTGCCCAACACTTAGACAAAGGTCTGGGAGATCGTACTTTTATGTAAGCATCTCGTACAATGTAAAACAATAATATGAACGGCAATGAGTTATTGAACAGTCGTAATTATTACAATAGGCATGCATCTGTTGGTTAATGGTTAATAAATAATTTAGTATGGCTATTAAAGTCTGATATCTTATTGGTAAATGTGCCGTAGAAAAAGTGTTAATGTTACAATCGGAGAGAAAGTTTGTAGATCTTCGGTGCGGGTAGTCAGACTTTTTATCCCCGTTTGATAATTATTGATAATCATCTCAGGTGGTTCACTTACAACAGCTCATAATAAGTTTTATGAATTTGGTTATTTTATAAAAAACAAAATGAGAAAATTCCGCCTGGTTCCAGGCTATAAACATCGTTTTTTAGTAGGGTACTAAATTGAAGATTTCAAATTCCTGATATATTACTAGTATGGTGTACAGTATTTGACTCATTTCTCTTGAAGCGATTCTGTACTCTACGGCCTAACGGCGGAACAACCCCTAGTCGGTTATCACAGCAATTATAATTTCAAAACGTTCTTTCCATTAGCGGAAATAGGCAATTGTAATGAAACATCAAACAAACAATAATGTTCATCGCTTGGGTGGAAATAATTCGAGACTTGGCTATAACAAGGTCCACATCCTAAAGTGTTACGCGCCGATTTCTCCGGATCTTCGTGAATGACCTTTTTGGAAACGGTCCGGAAAGAGGACCGAGCCAGGATGATCTTACTTTCGTAATCATCGAATTTTCGAAAACCGCTCTTACGAAAGTAAGCGTTTGTTTGTTTTTTTTGAAACGGATTACTATGGTAATTTCAATAATTTATTTTTTTCTTTACACGCATCTTCTCAGAGATGCAATCCAAATTCGTATACAATATATAAATACTGAAATCAAAATCAGCTTTACTATGATAAAATTACAATCTGCCTTATTGGCAATAAGTAATTGTGATAAGTGTTTTCACTCACTCGCTCATTCATACAGTATTTACAAACAGCCCACAGACCTCCTAAATCCGAATGGTTGTCACCTCCCTTGCATGCGAAAGAGGAAGCGGTTCTTGGGAGGTCCCCCACGCTCCTCCGTCAGCCGCGTCATTGGATACAAGCCAGTTGGAAGGTTACGAATAGCGTGCGAGCCACAGACGCTCAGGACATGATTGGATAAACTGCCCGTTGGCAAGCCTCCCACTGTCATTTATAGCAGGTCACGAGTCCACTGCCGTTTCAGTCTACGAGGAGGATTATAGGGATGAGTGGTGCAGTGCAATGACTGTGCTAGGGGATTAAGGTGGTTGGATAGGTTACTATGGAATTTTATGATCTTGGAAGGGATGAGTTCGAGAATGTAAGGTATATTAAGATCATTATGAAGGGTTTTGTTGCTGACTTAATGGTGGGCATTTACTATTTTTCTCAGGACGTTTGATTGAAAGGATTGGATAAGCTTGATGTTGGACTTTTTTGCTGTCCCTCATAACTCTATTATATAAAAACTAAAAGAGAAGGGTTCGTTTATCTACGCCGGATAAGGAGTTAGACAGTTTTTCTCCAAAAACCACTGACACCCTATTCTTTTCTGTTGGCGTTTTTAACTGTTTTTCTCAGGAGCTACAAAATAACAAAATCGAAAAACTGTTTTTTTCCCCTTGTCCTTTCATATGGTAACGTCATACCACACATACTAGTCCTTCAGTCGAAATGAAATAAATTCATTGCCAAAGTAGGGATTCGAATCATTGCACTAATCAACGAACCATATGAGAGGTTTTTCAACGAACTGAATTGAGCTTGTCTTACATCTCTCCCCTAAAAATATTTCGTTCGTGTTTACGTTTCTCCGTTGTCAACGGATGATATAATTTCAGTATTTTTATTGTCATCTTGAATCATTATCATCTGAGTTTATAGTCCATACATTCACATCCTATAACATAATAGATAACACCGACTATGGCAGATGAATACCTCAGCTCTATAGAATCTTAACTCTCTAAGGGGAAGTACCAGCTTTCTCTCTCCGTTCACAATACCAAGTCAGTGGCACTGGAGTCCTGCATGGACGGCCTCCAGGACAAACATCAAGCTCCTTCCAGTCTCCATACTCTAATTCCCATTCTTTTCAAGTCGTCCTCCACTTCATACAGCCGTCTTTTAGAGGCGTGACCCTTCATTGATTTACCTCCTGGGTCAATCTGACCCTTTCATTACCACGCTCTTATGTTAGGATGTAATAAATCAATGTTAAAACTATCCTCAACTATACTCCTCTAGCTTATGACAACGAGGACTAAAACTACTCATCTCTGCATGCAATATATCATCCGAACTCAGATATCATTTTCTTTGATGCACAGGTTTCTCGAGGTGGACATGCTAAAAAGGAGCGCAGGGGACGACTTGGAACTCCAGAGGGCACTTGCTGGAGCTACCAGCAGGTCCAGGAGGAGCACGGAGGAAGAGCTGCAAGAAGTTGAGAACCCCAGCGGAGTTACCCCGACAGTCGGGGACTCGGCTGACTGGGGCAGCACGCCATGTGCCAAGAGGGTCTTCTGCAACGTTATGACCTCCAGGTCAGAGGATGATGTCACCTTCATGGAGAAGAAGATGACCACTTATCTCAACATGTAAGTTGATACTTAATGTTTTACATGTAACATGTTAAATTTTTTTTATTAACCTTTATTTTTCAATTATTACACGTGAAAGACTTAAACTTGAAGGGACTTTATTGACTCCACGTGAATTCTAAAGAAATCCTTTTAGTATTTTTGACCGAAAATTAATCATTCTCGTTCACCGAGAATTGCTTTTTCGAAAAAAAGCTAAAATAGTAGCAAAAAACATTTGAAATTGCCTTGAGTACCATTAAATAACCGATTTCTGGTATTTGGTCCGAAATATTATTAGTGGAATATCATTAAATTTATTTTTGGGTCCCTTTTCCCCGGAGAAGACAACTTTAACTCAATCAGTGATATCTTTTGAGGCGTTGTAGTTACATTTGATGCACCATGACACTAAAAATGATAATAACTCTACGAAATACAATGAAGAGTCTTTAATCAATCAATCATTACCTATACTTATTTAATTATGAAAAGAATGTCATGTCGATTAGTACATAAATTTTTTTTTTTCATAGCCCCTTTAAATTTCCAGATAACTATTTACAATTATAGATCCTCAGGCGAATCTATTTACTAATTATTTTTGTATTTCCTGTAGCATCGCTACATTATATACAGGTTTTGTTATTTTATAAAAATTATATAATGAATAAACAAGTATAATGATATACATTATACGTGACTGGACTTAACTGACTCTAATAAAGGTGATGGGGCTCACCTTTTTGATCAAACTTAAAACTAACTTACACACTAATTCTTAAGTCTGTTGCCATGGATGCGGGAGTGGTGGTGGGGTCATGGTGTTAAACACTGGGTTTGTCAGGTGCTGCAACTAGTCAAAGAACTCACCCATTGCAACTGGTGCAGGTCGGCGTTCTTTAACCTCTCGAGAGAGTTATGCCTGGCCACTTATCTAATGATCCCATACATGATTGTTGGAGACTTTTAGCTGTATTGTCAGTCAAGTGGGTATATAGCGGGGCACCTTACATCAGAGCTGACGAAGGGACAAGTTGGGTGAAGTTAGGAAATGAGGCCGGTACCACTTACCACTTACAAACAATATATAAAATTAAATATATCGATATATTTTAAATTAATAATTACGATATTCTGGGGGAACAGCAGTCTTTTGAATTGAGAATAGTTGCACACATAAAACAGTTGTTGGTTTGCCATCAAACTAAGGTGTAATAATAATTAATTTCGATTGCTAGAGATATTACCTTCGGATGTGTATGTACCGACTTCATTAAGACTTATTAGTTTTTTTTTCTGACTGAATTAATATAGGTACTATTAAACTTATAACTATGAAACCTTCAATTCGCATTAAATTGAGAAGTTTTCCCTAGCCCAATTGAAAGCTGTTCCTACTGAGCGAAGCGATGCGATCTTTCTTGCGAAGACACAGCCGAGATGTGTACACTATGAGTAGGCAGTAGTTGTGTACCGACAAGAACCGATGTCGAAACATGAACTTTCACGATCTAGGCTACTGGAGAGGGTCACGTCCAGTGAATCTGCTAACAGCTAGTGGAACTGTCGGACTCAAGAACCACTTAAACCCATCTCGGGCATATATACACTAGTGGCATGCCATGAATTAAATATTGTAGGTTGTAATAGTTTAGTTAACTTGTTGTCGAGTCCGAAGGCCGACTCTAAAACCGACAATGACAAAATAAAACTATGAAAATATATGTTCGATATTTTTTCGATATGTTTCGACCAGTCGGTGAGGCGAAACACCATCTTCAAGCATCTTCGGGGCTATGGATGATGTTTAATTAAATTCATTGTGTATCATACGCTGTTATATCATGCTAGATTTATAGATAGTAAAATAATAAAACAATACAATTTGAGTGGAATGCGTAAAATTCAAAATCGATACCAATGTTTACATAATTAAAAAAATCATTCGCTTATATGAAATTCACATCGATTTTAATTATTGTGAAATTATGCTTAAGCCAATCTGGACCTAAGTCGAACGATCATCAAGCGTATCCAATCCTTTCAATCAAAAGTCCTGAGAACAATAATAAATGCCCCTTATTAACTCAGCAACAAAACCCTTCTTACGATCTTAATATTATTATAATATTAACGATCTTAATATTCCTTACATTCTTGAACTCATCCATTCCAAGTTCATGAAATTCCATAGTAACCTATCTAAACACCCTAATCCCTAGCACACTCATTGCACTGCGTCAATCATCCCTATAATCCTCGTAGTCTAAAGCGGCAATGTCCAGTTTCTCCAATCATGTCCTGAGCGTCTGTAGCTCTCGCGCCCTTGGTCAACCTCCACGTAAGTGGACTTCACAAGAATCCGCTTCCTCTCTCGCGTGCGAGGGAGGTGACAACCATCTGGACAAGGGACGTGTCTGGGCTGTGTAAATGCATTGTGAGTAAGCGGTAGAATGAAAATTTTAAATATGGTATGAATGTGAACATAAATAATTTATTGCCTATTTATTGTACTGTAATTACAATTGGCATGTCAAATATTATACTTAGAAACTTATATTGGCTTATTTGAAGTTGGGCGATGACTTCATTTAATGTTCGCCACTAGTGACTAATGATTAAGGTATAGATATATATAATCTAATGACTATGACTGCCCTGAGAATGCCGAAAACTTATAACCGAGGAATGCGCGGAATGCCGGGCTGACGGCGACCGAAGGCGGGGCTGGGGGAACAGGTCCTCTACCGGCCGTGGAGGGAAAGTGGCTGTGATAAGAGAGTGATAAGCCACTTTCTCCACTTCAAGGGCGCGCCGGCCGCTTCGAGAGACGCGTTTCTTTTTTAATGCACCATTCGATCTGACCGACACGAGGATATGGGCGATCACCTGTGACCACGATCACAGATCTTCGGACGGCCCTGTCTTCACAAAGGACGCTTTGTGTCGCTACCAGCGGCTGGGAAGCATTCGTCATAGAACAGTTAACTTAATCTCATAAATCTCATAGTAATGATGCTCTACCGACTGAGATATCCAGGCAATTAGCATTGGCAGAACAGACCGGATTCCAATCCAGTATGAGCGCAGAGCATCCTCTGAAGGTACAGTCAGAAGTTAGCCATAACTTGAATAGAAACATAGCCACGGCTATGATTTCGATTGACTGCACTCAAGCATTCGACTCGGTGTTTCACAGGACACTGTGTCAAATGCTCTGCGACCGGGAATGCCCGGAGCAACTATATTCAATTCTGGTTAGCTTCCTGAAAAGCAGATCAATGCTATGCTGTGCTACTGACCTGTGGAGTACCCCAAGGCGCCGTCTTATCCCCTGTACTATTCAACGTATACACGTCTGAGATTGTCGGAGCCCTGTACAAAAATACCACAGTTACTGCTTTCCCAGATGACATAGCGGTGTACAGTAGCAGCATGAAACTCCAACAATTTCAAAACGGTATCCTGATGAAAGTGGTCAGAGGTACTTCATTCGAACAGCGGAGCAACAGTGAGCTTCACGAGATCTTTGAGCTGCCTACGGTGGATGAATTCATTTTTCGAC
Source organism: Acanthosoma haemorrhoidale (assembly GCA_930367205.1). Lineage (NCBI taxonomy): Eukaryota > Metazoa > Arthropoda > Insecta > Hemiptera > Acanthosomatidae > Acanthosoma > Acanthosoma haemorrhoidale. The sequence goes on from OV884011.1 coordinate 188,045,250, forward strand.
TCCCTGCAATACTTGACAAACCCGGAGTTTAACACGATAACCCCCACTCCGTTCCCCCATCAATAGTAGGACGCCGTCGCGGCTGGAACGCTTTAGTCTTAGGTTCTAGGTTTATGTTTTAGTTTGTAAGTTTTTCTCCCACTTTTTTAAACTGAAGGTGAGCCCCATTTATTAGCATTTATGTCTTTTCCTTTTAACTTCAATCTTATATATGTAACCCAACCTCCTTCAAATGAGGAGAAAAAATTGTTAGTTCTTGTTCATTGATTGTTCATATTTTCACATTGTAAAAGTGAAGCAAGTCGCAAGTCTTGTCCACTAGTTTCTTTTCATTCCATTCCTCTCCATGTATCCGAATTAGTTCTTAGGCTGCCATCTCGACAAACGGCTGACCTGAAACCCACATACGAGACTAAAAAGACAAGAAATAAACAGACGGTTTAGACAACTGCACAGATTACTGTATGTAAGGACATCCCATCTCTCAATAGAAAATAAATTACTAATTTAAAAATTTATACGAAGCCAATCTGATTAAATATCGTCGACATTCCTTAGAACAATAGTAAATACCCCTTATTACAGCAGCAAAACCCTTCATAACGATCTTAATATACCTTACATTCTCGAACTCATCCCTTCCATGTTCATGAAATTCCATAGTAACCTATCCAGCAGCACAGTCATTGCAGTGCACCACTCATCCCTATAATCCTCCTCGGAGACTAAAGTGGCAGTGGCCTCGTGCCCTGCTATAAATGCCAATGGCCAGTTTCTCCAATTATGTCCTCAGCGTCAGTGGCTCTCGCGCTCTTCGTCAGCCTCCACTGCCTCTTATCCAGTGACGCGGCTGACGGAGGAGCGTGAGGGACTTCCCAAGACTCCCGCTTCCTCTTTCGCATGCGAGTGAGGTGACAACCATATGCATTTGGGAGGCCTCTGGGCAGTTTGTAAATACTGTATGAATGAGGGAGTGAATGAAAAATTGTAAATATGGTATGAATGAAAAAATTTATCACAATTACTTATTGCCCAATCAGGCAGATTGTAATTTTATCATAATAAAGTTGTTTTATTATTATTAATAATGACGCAGTAAACACTAGAGTCTATAAACAGTCTGTTTCATTCCTATCATGTGTATTGTTTTGTAGGTGCTTTGGGTCGATTTAAATATATTTAAAAAATGTTAAAATTGCTACCATTGTGTCAAAATTCTGATCATTCTTTCTTATTCCTATTGGTTTTGCAGAATCTTTGTTACTTACATAACATTTTCTCAGAGGGTGTCTTTCTAATTTTAAGATGATAGAAAATATAATGAGCTTAGAATGATGCTTCACGAAAGCTTTTTGTCAGTTCCTCGTTATGCAAAGGACATTATGTGTTGTCAGAAAGGTCATTTATTAGAGTTGCTTATGTACTCATATACCTTATGACTGTGGACCTGATCCATTCAGATATTTTTACATATTGCAATACTTCTGAGGTCCTCACATTATTCAATATTTGCTCAATTTGTACGAATCGAAATAAATATGTTTAATTACACTTTTTTAAAGAATTTCGGATAAATTAAATACAGGTTCCTGTATCACTGTTCAGTGATAGTAGCCGCATATTTCCAGGCACGGTCAGGTTTTCTTTCTGTCAGTCTGGGTGGCGTCATTATGAACATGATTAAATAAAAACAAAAATCTATTCCTTACATATACTGATGACGTACTCATGATTTTGGATGCAAAAGGATTTGAATCATTTATGACATATATTATGAAACTCTCATTTTATTACCTGATGAGAAAGTGGTTGGGTCTGCCTAATTCCCACTGCACAAGGTGATCCATGGCATTGCCGGCGGGGTGCCAATTGTCCAATCCTTGCATTATGCCTGGCCGACTGTAGGGATAAAGCCGTATTAATTGTAGCCGTAATGAATAGGATGTAAATACAAAATAAAGGATACAAATGAATCGTACACAAATTAAAAATAAAGGATACAAATGAATAGTACACAAATAAAACATAAAGGATAAAAATGACAAGTACATTAAAAAGAAAATAAAAAAAAAAGGATAAAGATGACTAGTATATAAATGAATAATAAAGGATAAAAATTAATACTATATGAATAAATAATAAAGGATAAAAATGAATAGTACATAAATAAAAAATAAAGGATACATATATCCCTTTTTTTTTTTTTTGTATTTATCTGACACCCGAAAAAACCAAAACCTCTAAATATTAAATAAGGGAGAATGATTATTTCCAGGCTTCCCACAGTTATGCTACTGTTTCACATATTTATTGTTTAATATATTATATTATTTATTATTATTATATTTGTCTGTTTCAATTGAAAGTTTGTATTTTTTTAGATTTTAAGTTAACATATTCTAGCTCCCTAGCTCAGTGAGATGAATGCATTTAAAAGCTAGATCTACGATTTCCCCTAGGTCTGTAGAAAACCGACCTGACAAGAGGTCTATAAGGGCAGACTGCTTCTAATTGGTAGCCGATCAAACAACTCCGCTAATAGCCCGAGTGAAACTATAGTAGGCACTTTTATTTTGCACGGCTTAACGATGGATTCTAATGTAATAAAAACAAATTATTACGTAGTGTAAAACTGAAAAGATATCGCAGCTACTAAAATCCGACATGTACGTCTCTTTTGGGATTTATGGACTGCACCAGTCTCATAACTTACACTCTGCTAATAATGGCAGTGTTGGGTGCGTTAAACCAAAAAAAAAAAAAAAACGGAATTGTGGGTAGACACGCTTTGGTGTCAAACTATCTCACCATTCGAACCCACACTTGACTTTGAATCTATCAAGATGACTGGCCATTCCTTAATACAATTATATGGAGGTATCACTGGATGACGTCATGGCATTCATGTTGTATACGAGGTTTGTTCAAAAAGTAACGAGATTTTTTTAATTACCTAGACGCTAAATTTAATTTCGCTCAAAAAAAAAAAAATCGCGTGGATATCGCCAAAGAATTACTGTACGAAGTAACCAACAATCCATATCTTGTTAAATACATAGTACATGGTAACAGGTGACGAAACATGGGAATATGGATATGACATAGAACCAAGGCGGCGCAATCTTCGCAATGGAAGCGGTCTCAAGAGCCTAGACTGAAAAAATTCACCAAGTTCGATCAAAAGTGAAGGTTCTTCTCATTGTTTGGTTCGATTTCAATGGCGTAGTGCATCTTGAGTTCCTGCCAGAAGGTCATAGGGTCAATAAAGCATATTACTTGGAAGTAATCCGACGAAAACGACCGGAAATTGCATCACGATAACGCTCCCGCTCACACCTCACTGATTGCTCGTAATTTTTAAGCAAAAAACAACACTGTTGTGCTACCTCAGCCACTGTACTCACCGGACATGGGTCCCTGCGACTTCTTTTTGTCCCCGAAGTTGAAAAAAACCTTGAAAGGACGACATTTTGACACCATTGATGGGTTAAGAGAAGAATCGCTGAAGGAGCTAAGAGCTAAATCGAAAAGTGAGTTTGAACAGTCCTTGGAAGATTGGAAAAAGCGCTGGCACAAGTGTGTTATATCTGAGGAGGATTACTTTGAAGGGGACAAAATTGCTATCGTTGAATAAATAAAAAACAATTTAAGATAAATAAAATTCTTGTTACTTTTTGATCAAACTTCGAAGGTCATTCGTATTCGTTGGTGATTCAATTTCACAGCTGTGAATTATTTAATAAATAAAAAAGCTTAAAATTAAAAATAATCCTTACATGCTAAGTTCTTTGACTAAGTCAACTCCTTTAATTATGTACAGCACTCCCCCAGTCCCCATTTTTCTCGATCACATTACAAACAGTTGTTTGACACATCATAATAAATACGAGAGTCATCATTGCGCCATACCGTGTCTTGCACACCGATGACTCTCCAAAGGAACACCAAATGACTAGCTTGGCTAGAGCCTCAAGAACACAAGGTTACCACTAAACGATGGCAACCCTTAAAAATTACCCGACGTGAATCCCCCGAACATGGAACACGGAAAAGGAGATGTGTTAGCTCCTCCTGCGTCGTTTTACACAGCTAGTTTTACCTTTTTTTTTATATTTAACAAATTTATTATGATAAATTACAATCATTATCGGGCAATAAGTAATCGTGATAAATGCTCTCATTCATACCATATTTACATTTCATCATTCACTCGCTCATTCATATAGTATTTACGAACATCCCAGAGACCCCCCAAGTCCACATGGTTGCCACCTCCCTTGCTTCCGAGAGAAGAAGCAGAGTCTTGGGAAGACCCACACGCTCCTCCGTCAGCCGCGTCAATGGATAAGAGCCAGTGGAGGCTGACTAAGAGCGCGAGAGCCACAGACGCTCAGGAAATGATTGAAGAAACTGGCCATTGCTAGGACTCCCACTGATACGCATTTATAGCAGGTCACGAGGCCACTGCCGTTTTAGTCTCCGAGGAGGATTATAGGGATGAGTGGTGCAGTACAACGACTAGATAGAAAATCCTTCAGAAAACGACCTTAAGGACTCCAGCCAAAAGATGAGTAATTTGTTCTTCACTGCCACATAATAAACCTATATTAATACATCGTTTTAAAACACGACTTTTTGACAGTTAATCTTTTTTACTGTTTTAACTATAATCGATCATGAGGTGGCTCAATGGAACGAACTATTATTCACCCTGAACTTTATCTTAGACAATAATATAATTGAATAAATACTTTCAAAATTTGACATTATTCGGTGTGTGACAAGGTCCGATACTGTTAGTCAGTGAAATGGTCACAGCTCATGTGACGAAAAATGTAACAGTTCTATTCCTCTGTGACCTGAGTTTAAATATTACAAAATGAAATACAGTGAAGACGAAACAATTGACATAATTAAAGGGTGTGTACATTGCCTCAAAGTTGGTCTCTTATGAAAACGAATACTACTTACTATTGCAAACAATTTACAGTGATGTGAAAATTCTAAACGTGGATGTATGTTTGACAAATTTTCATATAATATTCTTTGGAGTGCTGTCGCAAAATCTCTCCTGTGACACCCGGGGTCGGAATGGGGTTTTCATGGACGTGCGCCGTGCCATTTGCGCCTATTAAACGGCAATAGTGTATCAGCAAAGAGAAAACGGAACTTGATACAAAGAGAAATCAGGTTCTTCATCAGCGCCTCTTTCTCTTTGTAATGTTTATTTATAGGCTTTTTCTAACTACTCGGACGGTAAGAGAGTAGGGCCCTTTGTAGAAATATTCCGGAGCCTCGCCGGAAAGGAGGTTAGAGCCGGTGATGTCAGAGGAGCCGCCGGAGGCGAATAGTACCGGAAGTGCACGGCTCGACAATGTGCCACGGCCAATAGGAAAGTGGAAAAGAACGTGGAGACGATGCTCAGTGAAAGTGAGGTGAAAAAAAAAAAGAAAACGAATGATGCGGTATGAAAGTTTTTTCTTGTTTTTTTTTTTTTTTTTAAGTTAGTTTCTTGTTCTCGTCTTTGTTTCTCTTATTGTAGCCGAGTTTTTACTTTCTGGCTTAGTGCCGGATCACTTCTTAGTTCCGGCTGGTTTTCAGTAATCAGTGTTGCCACGCTGTCAGGGAAATGGTTTTGGGTTTTTCTGGCTTCCAACTATGGAGCTATTTTACACTTTAATCATTACCTACCTTGATCAAAACTTTAGAAAATTTAGTTAGCGTAAGTTTAATATCTTCACAAAACAGCGACCATAGACTATTTATTAAATATGTTTTTTTTTAAACACTCATCTAGGATTTACTTGTACAACTATTAGAAAGTAAATAATCTACACAAGATAATATGAAAAGGATTACCGAATCATGTCAATACAATTAGTAATTCAATATCAATTTTTTAAGAAAAACCAACAACAACTTAAATAAGGCTTTATTTTATCTCTTTCTACTCATATACATTTTATGATAGATACAGCACAAGCTTTTTTCATTATGTTCGGTTCAATTTTACACGCCTAGATATTAAAATACTCAAATGAATCCGCCTGAGACACGTCAAGTTCATTTGACTCGTTGCAGCACCTGACAAACCCAGTGTTTAACACTATGTGTTTAAGTGTTTAACACCCTACCATCCTTCCTGCATCGATGGCAACAGACTGACGGGAAAAAATAGGTTAAGATTTTGTCGTTAGACGTAAGTTAGTTTTGAGTCTATGATTTATAAGGTGAGCCCCATCACTTTTAAACACGTTTAGACAATGAAGGTATAATGTGCATTATACTTTTGTAACAATCACAAATCGCATATGTAAAATTATTAAAAATTGTATAAAATGTAGCCAAGCTACACAGGACGTATTTTGACCTATTGTAAATAGATTCATTTAAGAAGTTTATACTAATTTCCATAATTTATAATTCCAACCACCCTAATCCCCTAGCACAGTCATTTAACTGCACCTATAATCACCCTCGAAGACTAAAACGGCAGCGGCCTCGTTTCCTGCTATAAATACGTGACAGCGGGAGTCCTATTTCGGCAATCTTGTCCTGAGCGTCTATGCCCCTCGCGCTCTTGGTCAGCCTCCACTAGCTCGTATCCGGTGACGCGGCTGACGGAGGAGCGCGGGGGACTTCCCAAGACTCCACGTCCTCTTTTACGCACGCGAGGGAGATGACAACCATGTGGATTTGGAAGGCCTTTAGGATGTTTGTAAATACTGTGTGAATGAAAATTGTAAATATGGTATGAATGATTACATTTATCACAACTACTTATTGTCCAATAAGGCAGATTGTAATTTTATCATAATAAAGCTGTCATAGCTAATTTATAATAACAAGGGGATATGGAGGGGAGAAAAAAAGAAGCCACATTATTTTCATGTTCTAGGTTAAATTGCATGCAAGGATGGGGGGGGGAGCAGATGTAAGTACTTTTTCTGCGTCAACTTACAAAAAATCAGCCAAAGTTCTTGCACTAATTACAAAACGCTTATATATACTATATTGAAATAATATCAAAAGGTGTTGTCAGTAAAATTAAGAATTAAGAAATTAAGTTTTTTAAATGACTGCAATCTTATTCAATTTCAAGCTGCAACATAACCATAATATTAGTTGCTACTTCGGAAATAGGATGTTATTTTTTCTTATCTAAACCCACAACAAACAAACGAAACTAATATGATTATTAATATATAAAACCTAAATCTTACGATATCTTATAACTCATCTCATTGTATCTGTGTAAAATTACATGCTGAGTAATTTCGCAATAATTACGCAAGGACGAGTGCTACACACCGTGACAGATTGATGTAACCTTGCGCTAGAAGCACAATCATTACTAACGTGACTCCAATTAGCGTCACTGCGCTAGGAACCTCCTCAAGGAGCCAATACCGAGCCCCGAGGTCGGCGACCGCTGGATCCGCGTGAAAGTGGTTTCCGCTAAACAACGGCACGAGGCTTTCGTCTTCGCTAATGTCCTTTTCACTCTCTTCTTTCTCTTGCGGTTTTCCCCTCTTGCCCTCTTGGGGATGTGGAGTTCGGATATGACGCTCCTAACGGATTACCAATGGTGGCTACGTCGTCTAGGGCTAGACCCCAAAAGTTTTCGGCAGATTCGAATTGTCAATTGTTGAAATGGAGAAAGTTTTTCTTAATGTTTCCTTCTCGTCGCGTCCTATTGGCTAAGGACACGATGTGGTCCGGAAACCGGTCCCGATACTGACTTGCAACAAGTCACGAGGGTCTTGAAGCAGCCGACCAACTTCACTTTCTTGCAACGGCTGCCCTAACGGTGCACTTCCTTCCTAGTTCTTATCGGACCTTGGAGGCGAAAGTCTCACGCCCTCTCTTGGCAGTGATTGTACCTCCATTCTAGAGCTTTGCCAGATGTAAGAAATAACAACTGGTCAAAACCAAAGCAGCCATTCGATATGACGCATTCACTCGATCATTTATTGCTTATCCAATGACGTACTAATTAATTAGCGACCGAGTCGTTCTTGAACGGTGGTCTGCTGCTGGAATCGTACAAAGGCTAGCTGAACTCGTTGAAAGATCCGTTTGGGACAGACCGTTAACTCAGTCATGAACATATCCATCGATATTTTTCGGTTTTAACAGAGATTCTGAAGTTAGTTATAAGTCAAACGTGTATATCATTCCAATACTTAACAGTAGTTTGTCACCAAGTAAATAGTACGGGAGGGAATGAGCCCATGTTGTGCAGAGTTGAAATAGGCCTCCTTGATTTTACCTGCGCGTAGAGATTAGAGTTCAATGTGGTTTTTTTCTTCCTTAATTCGGTCGGCGGCCAAAAGTCCTGAGAACAATAGTAAATGGTTCTTATTACTTCCGCTACAAAACCCTTCATAACGATCTTAATATACCCTACATTCTTGAACTCATCCCTTCCAAGTTCATGAAATTCCATAGTAGCCTACCCAACCACCCTAATCTCCTAGCACAGTCATTGCACTTCACCACTCATCCCTATAATCCTCCCCGGAGACTAAAACGGCAGTGGGCTCGTGACCTGCTATAAATACGTGACAGTTGGAGTCCTGGCAATGGTCAGTTTCTGCAATCATGTCCTGAGCGTCTGTGGCTCTAGCGCTCTTGGTCAGCCCCAATGGCTCTTATCCAGTGACACGGCTGACGGAGGAGCGTGGGGGACTTCCCAACACTCCGGTTCCTATTTCACATGCGAGGGAGGTGACAGCCATGTGGATTTTGGAGGCCTTTAGGCTGTTTGTAAATACTGTATGAATGAGCGAGTGAATGAAAATTGTAAATACGGTATGAATGAGATACATTTATCACAATTACTTATTGCTCAATGAGGCAGATTGCAATTTTATCATAATAAAGTTGTTTATCTATCTATCTAATTTGGTTGGCTGGAGGCTGTAGTAAATACTTGAGAAAATTCTTGGGTTGGTCTTTCTGTTATCTTCCCGTACGCTAAAGATATTTCACAAACGGTTAACTCAAGTACACGGCATTGCCGGCGGGGCGCCATTTGTGCAATGTTTACTTGTTATTTTGTTCGCTTTGTGCAAAGACGGATAGTTTTCGACGTCTTCTTACGTGGCAAGTATAAACCACTTGCATAAGATTGATCTGCTTAACAGTTATGGTATTTTCCCACCATTTTGAGGTTTACTGATGTACATTGACTGTTGGCAGGTTGCACCCAAGTATGGCCAGCGCAGTGAGCGGGCACCTCGACGATGTTATGGCAGCCATCAGGTCCGGAGACTGCTCTGTCTTCAAGTGCTCCAGCCAGTCCTCTTCGACGGGAAGGTGAAGGACCTATCCGGGTGGCCCAGCCCAGAACGCGCCCATTCCCAGACATCTAGTACAAACGAAAAGTTCATTCCTTGTATATATATATATATCATTCGTTGATCCATAGTGACCTATCTATATATTAACCTATATATAAATAAATATTCAAACATGCCATTATTTTAGTTGTGTACATGTTCTTTGACAACTAATAGGTGGCCGAAGTTCCGTTGATACTGCTATTGAATCAAAATCAACGATCCTGCCCCTTTTGTAAATAGTTATACTCTTGTAATTTATATTAATTTCTAAGTAATAATTATAATGATACCTTGTATATTATAGTGTAATATTTTGTCTATTTAATTAACATAAAAACTTGTTTTAATATATGCTGTTTTTTTAATAAAACCTTTAAAACAACGCCACTGCCTTCAATTTATTAAAGCACACTTCCATACTACTAAACTATCATCGTCGTATGTCAAAAAATTAATATGGCTAAATGCTTAAGCATGACTTTGACCCTTCGACATGGTCAATGAACTACCGATAATTTTGACATCTGACCTTTGATGCCTTTAAATACCCAGGACTTAGACTGACCTGGAAACCTAAACTTCCCTTGTCCTAGAAACTATTGACATATTAAGTCTGTAGCGAAGAGCTAAATATATGTAAATTACCCTACACTCGGGTTCATAATGTATTATAATAGAAATGCAAATCTCTGTAACTTCTGGTAATAAATCATAGAGGGATCGGCAGAGATAAAAACAAGTAACAGAGGATCGAGGGTACGGCAATAAACCTAAGAGAATTAGCCACCTGACTGCCATAAATAGACCGGGCAGAACTTCAGTCACTTCCGGCGGTCATAAAATCTAAAAGCCATGCAATAAACAGTCCTATTGGGGGCCGAGTGGTCACGATCGCTCGGTAGGTGTGACATCATAAAACACACCCTTTTGGACCAACGGGGATAATAAAACAGACCCCCTGCACACAGGCTCCGCCTTCCACGAGGTGGGGGGGGTACAATATTTATATCAGTAAGTCGCCCTGAAGAGACACTCTGTTTCTTAGCCTCCACAGCCGCATTACTAGTCGCAATACAATACGACCAGGGCCTCGGGGCCCTGGGAGTAAGCCCACTCAGCCTTCCGCTAGTCTACTCTCTCTATGTCTACTACCTCTACGATGGCACTTTGCCTCACAGCCTTTAGCAGACCTCTGACGACTTGTACGCTGACCTACGCTGCCGATCTCTCGCTCGAACTCTGAAAACTGGTCTTATTCTTTATGAACCTCTGAACCTCATCCTGAACACAGTGTATTGTTGGGACACATCCCTATCAATAAAATGGAGTCAGATATTAACGCCTACATGGAACATGGTCCATGTTATAAACTACAACAATCCGCACTTGTCACCAGGGCTAGAGTGATCAGGCACTCCCCTAGTGACGCCCCCCGACAATTGTTGACCTCCGACAATTGTTCCACCTTATCCGACAAAGTCCTATTGAAACCGATTTGGATATATGAAGCCCAAATTTTCTAACTACTAACACTAACATGAAGACATCGCAGATTAATCTATCAAAAGCTCTGAGACTTTAAACGTTGAAAGTCATACCCTTCACAGAGACACACTGATCTGTAAATTCCTTAGGTTCATGACTGGATTAGATCATTATAAGTACTTTGACGACAAACTGCACGGACGACCATAACGACTGATACTTGGACTGTCTACACCTGGCATCCATTAGAAGATGGAATGGACATCTTCTAAATTAATCTTAAAAAATAGCTTCAACAAAACCAGTGAGACCTCTCTCGATGTCCTCTGTCTTCATGTCGTATCTACAACTCATTCCTTGTGTTGTTGTGATCCGAGCCTCACCTGTGAATAAATAATCAAAAAGCGAAATAAATGAATCCGTGGTGATAAATCTGGAGGTTGTCTCAACAAAAAGAAAGTTCATTTTTGAAATTAACATGTCTTTAAAATGTGAGCAGTCTTAAAATATCGAAAATAATAACTAAATCCAAAAATATTAATATAGCGTCCAGAAGTTATAAAAGTGTGAAAGAGATGAGCTATGTGAATATGACGATCTGAGTAAGCCAAGTAGATTGCGTCCTTTTGAGAACTTGTCTTGAGACACCTCGCTAAGAGTCCTCTACAATGGTGTACGAATACATTTAATACGTATGAACGAACAACTCATCCCTTCCAAGCTCATGAAATTTCATAGTAACCTATCCAACCACCCTTATCCCCTAGCACAGTCATTACACTGCACCACACATCCCTATAATCCTCCCCGGAGACTAAAACGGCAGTGGGCTCGTGACCTGCTATAAATGCGTCACAGTGGGAGTCCTGACAATGTCCAGTTTCTCCGATCATATCCTGAACGTGTGTGGCTCTCGCGCTCTTGGTCAGCCTCCCCTGGCTCGTATCCGGTGACGCCGCTAACGGAGGAGCGTGGGGGACTTCCCAAGACTCCGCTTCCTCTTTCGTATGCAAGGGAGGTGACAACAATGTGGATTTGGGAGGTCTCCTGGCAGCTTGTGAATATGGTATGAATGAGGACATTTATAATAATTACTTATTGCCCAATAAAGGCAGATTGTAATTTTATCGCAATAAAGAAGTTGTTTTAATGTTGTTTAAAAAAAAAAAAGATCAAACAACAAACTTTGGAGAATGGTAAAAGTATTTAACCGACATTATTTTTTTTTTATTTTTTTTTTTTAATTCCTTTATTGTGCTAAAATTACAATCTGCCTTTTATAAGGCAATAAGTAATTAAGATAAATGCTCTCATTCATACCATACCATATTTTTTGACTTAAAACACTTTTTAACTTTACTGCCACCACTGTACTTTTGGGTCATCCCATATAACCAGTGGTCACGTGTCATTCCATTTGAAAATTATTATTTTAGAAAATTAAATACCAGGACATTTTGCCTAGTTGGAGGAACACAGAGTGAATTATAAGGTCGCGATGTGGAACATATTAAACGAAATTAACAGCTATTGCGGCAGCAACGTTCTTCTACCATTGTTCTAAAAAGATGGCAGCAATAAAAATAAAGAATAATAAATAAATAATATAAAAAAAGGGTACATATATCCCTTTTTTTAATATTTGTCCCGAAAAAAACACCCTTTACGCTATAATTAGGGTAATCGGGTGCCTTCTAAATATTCAACTATTGACAGATTTTATTTCTCTGTTTAACCCTGAGCTTAATGCATTAGCGTAAAGTTATATCAAATTACCTTTTCTCAAAATATTCAATTAATTTTCTCTTAGTCCCCCAAGAGAGTGACCCCATTCTATAGAAATCTAAACCCAAAGTAATGAACTTCAATAAATGAACGTTGTTAAAATGTAAGGATTTAAATTATATAAAATAGAATTCTACACACAATATATTTTTATCAAGAAAGTTCTCAAATGTTTAAATTAAAAAGTATTAGCTTTAGTATGAATAAAAGTGATAGGAGGGTTGAATAGATCTTACTAGCTAATGCTGTTGAGACTATATATTACTTAATACAACGATGGCTTCAAAAGGTGACGAGGCCAGATCAAGACCTCAGCGTTCCATATGAGACTAGTCTTCAGCCCCTGGTATCGTTACAGACACTGGAGCGTAGCCCCAAAACTAAGTCACCGCTGTCTCATCCCCAAGCTATCCCGTACTCTTGGACCGAGCCTCTATCCCTTGAGAAGGACCTTTCTTTAAGACCCTTTGTGTTGGTGGGTATATTTTCACACTAAGTTGTGAATAAGTTAAGACCCTTTGTGTTAGTGGATATATTTTCACACTAAGTTGTGACTAAGTTAAGACCCTTTGTGTTAGTGGATATATTTTCACACTAAGTTGTGACTAAGTTAAGACGTGGCTTAAAACACTGTCTAAGGACTACCTTGACTGACGGTAGTCCAGTGACACGGCTGACGGAGGAGCGTAGGGGACTTCCCAACACTCCGGTTCCTATTTCACATGCGAGGGAGGTGACAGCCATGTGGATTTTGGAGGCCTTTAGGCTGTTTGTAAATACTGTATGAATGAGCGAGTGAATGAAAATTGTAAATACGGTATGAATGAGATGCATTTATCACAATTACTTATTGCTCAATGAGGCAGATTGCAATTTTATCATAATAAAGTTGTTTATCTATCTATCTAATTTGGTTGGCTGGAGGCTGTAGTAAATACTTGAGAAAATTCTTGGGTTGGTCTTTCTGTTATCTTCTCGTACGCTAAAGATATTTCACAAACGGTTAACTCAAGTACACGGCATTGCCGGCGGGGCGCCATTTGTGCAATGTTTACTTGTTATTTTGTTCGCTTTGTGCCAAGACAGATAGTTCTTACGAGGCAAGTATAAACCACTTGCATAAGATTGATCTGCTTAACAGTTATGGTATTTTCCCTCCATTTTGAGGTTTACTGATGTACATTGACTGTTGGCAGGTTGCACCCAAGTATGGCCAGCGCAGTGAGCGGGCACCTCGACGATGTTATGGCAGCCATCAGGTCCGGAGACTGCTCTGTCTTCAAGTGCTCCAGCCAGTCCTCTTCGACGGGAAGGTGAAGGACCTATCCGGGTGGCCCAGCCCAGAACGCGCCCATTCCCAGACATCTAGTACAAACGAAAAGTTCATTCCTTGTATATATACATATATCATTCGTTGATCCATAGTGACCTATCTATATATTAACCTATATATAAATAAATATTCAAACATGCCATTATTTTAGTTGTGTACATGTTCTTTGACAACTAATAGGTGGCCGAAGTTCCGTTGATACTGCTATTGAATCAAAATCAACGATCCTGCCCCTTTTGTAAATAGTTATACTCTTGTAATTTATATTAATTTCTAAGTAATAATTATAATGATACCTTGTATATTATAGTGTAATATTTTGTCTATTTAATTAACATAAAAACTTGTTTTAATATATGCTGTTTTTTTTAATAAAACCTTTAAAACAACGCCACCGTCTTCAATTTATTAAACCACACTTCCATACTACTTAACTATCCCTTTGTCGCAAGACTTGTCCACTAGTTTATTTTAATTCCATTCCTCTCCCTGTATCCGAGACAGTACGGTACTTAGGCTTCCATCTTGACAAACGACTGACCTGGAACCCACATACGAGACTAAAAAGACAAGAACTAAACAGACGCTTTGGACAACTGTACAGACTACTTCAAAGGACATCTCTCAATAGAAAATAAACTACTAATCTACAAAGTTATACTTAAACCAATCTGGACATACGGAATAGAGCTATGGGGGACAGCAAAAAAGTCGAACATCAAGCGTATCCAATCCTTTCAATCCAAAGTCCTAAGAACAATAGTAAATGCCCCTTATTATGTCAGCAACAAAACCCTTCATAACGATCTTAATATACCCTACATTCTAGAACTCATCCCTTCCAAGTTTATGAAATTCCACAGTAGCCTTTCCAACCACCCTAATCCTGTAGCACAGTCATTGCACTGCGCCACTCATCCCTATAATCCTCCTCGGAGACTGAAACGGCAGTGGCCTCGTGACCTGCTATAAACGCGTGACAGTGGGAGTCCTGGCAATGGCCAGTTTCTCCAATCATGTCCTATTGTATGAATGAGCGAGTGAATGATGCTGTAAATATGGTATGAATGAGATCATTTATCTGTATTATTATTGCCTTATAAAAGGCAGATTGTAATTATTGCACAATAAAGATTGTTAAATTAATTACTTAACTATCATCGTCGTATGTCAAAAAATTAAAACTAATATCGCTAAATGCTTAAGCATGACTTTGACCCTTCGACGTGGTCAATGACCTACCGAAAATTTTGACATCTGACCTTTGATGCCTTTAAATACCCAGGACTTAGACTGACCTGGAAACCTAAACTTCCCTTGTCCTAGAAACTATTGACATATTAAGTCCTATTAAAACCGATTTGGATATATGAAGCTCAAATTTTCTAACTGCTAACACTAACACGAAGACAGCGCAGATTAATCTATCAAAAGCTCTGAGACTTTAAACGTTCCAAGTCATACCCTTCACAGAGACACACTGACCTGTAAATTCCTTAGGTTCATGACTGGATTAGATCATTATAAGTACTTTGACGACAAACTGCACGGACGACCATAACGACTGATACTTGGACTGTCTACACCTGGCATCCATTAGAAGATGGAATGGACATCTTCTAAATTAATCTTAAAAAATAGCTTCAACAAAACCAGTGAGACCTCTCTCGATGTCCTCTGTCTTCATGTCGTATCTACAACTCATTCCTTGTGTTGTTGTGATCCGAGCCTCACCTGTGAATAAATAATCAAAAAGCGAAATAAATGAATCCGTGGTGATAAATCTGGAGGTTGTCTCAACAAAAAGAAAGTTCATTTTTGAAATTAACATGTCTTTAAAATGTGAGCAGTCTTAAAATATCGAAAATAATAACTAAATCCAAAAATATTAATATAGCGTCCAGAAGTCATAAAAGTGTGAAAGAGATGAGCTTCGAATATGACGATTTTCGTAAGCCAAGTAGATTGCGTCCTGTTGAGAACTTTCTTGAGACACCTCGCTAAGAGTCCTCTACAATGGTGTACGAATACATTTAATACGTATGAACGAACAACTCATCCCTTCCAAGTTCATGAAATTCCATAGTAACCTATCCAACCACCCTTATCACCTAGCACAGTCATTGCACTGCACCACACATCCCTATAATCCTCCCCGGAGACTAAAACGGGAGTGGGCTCGTATAAATGCGTCACAGTGGGAGTCCTGACAATAGCTAGTTTCTCTAATCATGTCCTGAACGTATGTGGCTCTCGCGCTCTTGGTCAGCCTCCGCTGGCTCGTATCCGGTGATGCCGCTAACGGAGGAGCGTGGGGGACTTCCTAAGACTCCGCTTCTTCTTTCGTATGCAAGGGAGGTGACAACAATGTGGATTTGGGAGGTCTCCTGGCAGTTTGTGAATATGGTATGAATGAGGACATTTATAATAATTACTTATTGCCCAATAAAGGCAGATTGTAATTTTATCGCAATAAAGAAGTTGTTTTAATGTTGTTTAAAAAAGATCAAACAACAAACTGTGGAGAATGGTAAAAGTATTTAACCGACATTATTTTTTGACTTAAAACACTGTTTAACTTTACTGCCACCACTGTACTTTTGGGTCATCCCATATAACCAGTGGTCACGTGTCATTCCATTTGAAAATTATTATTTTAGAAAATTAAATACCAGGACATTTTGCCTAGTTGGAGGAACACAGAGTGAAGTATAAGGTCGCGATGTGGAACATATTAAACGAAATTAACAGCTATTGCGACAGCAACTTTCTTCTACCACTGTTCTAAAGAGATGGCAGCAATAAAAATAAAGAATAATAAATAAATAATATAAAAAAAGGATACATATATCCCTTTTTTAATATTTGTCTCACTTACCCGAAAAAAACACCCTTTACGCTATAATTAGGGTAATCGGGTGCCTTCTAAATATTCAACTATTGACAGATTTTATTTCTCTATTTAACCCTGAGCTTAATGCATTAGCGTAAAGTTATATCAAATTACCTTTTCTCAAAATATTCAATTAATTTTCTCCTAGTCCCCCAAGAGAGTAACCCCATTCTATAGAAATCTAAACCTAAAGTAATGAACTTCAATAAATGAACGTTGTTAAAATGTAAGGATTTAAATTATATAAAATAGAATTCTACACACAATATATTTTTATTAAGAAAGTTCTCAAATGTTTAAATTAAAAAGTATTAGCTTTAGTATGAATAAAAGTGATAGGATGGTTGAATAGATCTTACTAGCTAATGCTGTTGAGACTATATATTACTTAATACAACGATGGCTTCAAAAGATGACGAGGCCAGATCAAGACCTCAGCGTTCCATATGAGACTAGTCTTCAGTCCCAGGTATCGTTACAGACACTGGAGCGTAGCCCCAGGTATCGTTACAGACACTGGAGCGTAGCCCCAGGTATCGTTACAGACACTGGAGCGTAGCCCCAGGTATCGTTACAGACCGTAGCCCCAAAACTAAGTCCCCGCTGTCTCATCCCCAAGCTATCCCGTACTCTTGGAGCGAGTCTCTATCCCTTGAGAAGGACCTTTCTTTAAGACCCTTTGTGTAAGTGGATATATTTTCACACTAAGTTGTGACTAAGTTAAGACGTGGCTTAAAACACTGTCTAAGGACCATCTTGACTGCTGAACCCCGTTTACGTTATGGCATGTCATAAACCTCCAGTCGTTAATCGATAACCCGCATTGCCTTCGGGGAAATCGGCCCACGCCCAAAAGGGTTTATTCCATGCCGACTTCTTCCACCTGTGACATTTAGCACCTGCCACAGACATATACAATCCTAAACCTACACATTATATACAATCACTTAACCTGTTATTATTTCTATGTTAACTTTGCTTTACACGGCAGGGAAAGAACATATAACAGTACTAAGTGTATATATGTTTATATCCTAGGTTAAAAAAAGTAATAATAACCATGAAATTTTTGCATTTGGAGTTCAAAACCTTTTGTGATTCGATGAATGGAAGGTAGCCTGTTTCTTAGTCTATGAGACTAGTGAATTCCATCCAAAGAGAGGAAGTGGTCACCTGAGTTTCATTCTCTGTGTAGCGAAATTTTGGAAGTTAAGTATAGCATGCTCTGCTCATTCCAATATAGGGCTGAGCGCGACCCGGCCGCTGTCCGGCGATCACCAAGAAAGAGATAAAATGGGTGGACCTGTGATCTTTGACCTTTGCTGGTGGCCTAGTCGGCGGACAGCTTTATTTGTATTGATCTGACTCCATAAGATCTTAAAAGGTGTGCCCCGACAGCGCACTATGTTCAGGAGAACAGGAACAGGGTAGGTATTATAGGTAGTTTGTGTGGTCTTGGAATTACCACGAATTCACACTTGGTATCCAAGAGTAGGCGAAGAAAACCATCCGGATCCCAAAGGCGAGTGTGAACCGGAGAGTGGCAGACTGGATAGCTGGGGGAGACGCTACTAGGTAAAGTTTGTAGGGCCCCAGGAGACCGTCGTCCGCAAGGAAGAGGACGCTTCTAAGGATATGCTAGTTTTAGCGAGACGAAGGCAGAGAATCCCACTGGGAAGGTGTGGGGCCAGCCTATCCCGGACTAAAACATAGCGAGGTAAGGAAAGAGAGATGCTGAGGTAGTTGAATAATAAAGCCATGGTTCAAGTAGAGCAGTGCCAGTGCAGAAGAGAGAGAGAGAGAGAGAGAGAGAGAGAGAGAGAGAGAGAGAGAGAGAGAGAGAGAGAGAGAGAGAGAGAGAGAGAGAGAGAGAGAGAGAGAGAGAGAGAGAGAGAGAGAGAGAGAGAGAGAGAGAGACGCAGTATTCTTCAGGTGCCGGGTTCCGAGAGTCTGGGAAAAACCCCCCAATCTGGACCTTATATAGGCAGGTCAGAGGGGGGGGAGGTAGCCCCGCCGCGCTCCCTACTGGGCTTCAGCTGTTTCATTAGTTTCCTTAGCTACTTGAGGAATAGCCAAGGCTTATTGATGAATCTTTGCTTCGCAGAGAAGAAGAAAGATAACAAAACATACAAAGAACAATTGTATATTGAAAGACTGAAAAAATAAAAAGGTAGGAAAAAAACTCCGTTTAATATTCCAATGTTAATAGATGTTTCGGCCGCTCAATCATTATTAAAAATTAAAATAATCATTTCTTTTCTAATAAAGTTTTCTTAGATGAAATCAAAAACAAATTTTGTTTAGTTTAAATAAATTCAATTTCTAATGTTTATTGTTATCTTGAAGAGTGATAAACAAGTGTATCTCGTATTGTTTACGTTTAGCCGGTACACCGGTGTTTACCTTTGCCTACAAACGAGTGCAAAGGGTATTAACAAGTCAGTGGACAATTGGCTGTCGTCTTGAACACATCTATTCAGTCACACAGTTTATTCCGTATTATAGTTTATTCTCCAGTTTAACACAAGTGAAATTTGATTTTCAATTTCTCATTAATCGTAATTATTACGATTAATTTTCCGATCAAATTATCGGTTATCGGCAGTTTAAGGCCGTTTTCTCCTTTCTATTATCATCTGGATGAACTTCACTATTTTTTTACGGAATTGGATAAAGACGGAAGCCTTTCCTCCACTGCAGCTCGAGGCGGATCATATTCTACGTACTACTGGCCGACAAGATACCTCCACAGCCCGGCGTGCTTCATCACGTTCACCAATTTGCGTCACTTGATTTACCCAGGGTATTTAGACTTTTATTTAATTGCGCAATTAATAAATTCCTTATAATGAGCTCTTAACAAAAGAATAATAATAATTTATGTTGCTTTCTAATTATAATAATATTATTCTTATAACATTTTCATTTCAAATTTCAGTCAGCTTAAATAAGTCATATTTGATCACTAGCTATAATAATAATTCTTAAATTATTTGTTTCGGAATTAAACCAGATGGTTTTTTTTTCCTATTTGAAAGATTTTAATTTTGGTTTGTTAAACGGAATTAGTTTTAAGGTAGATTTATTTTTGATATCAAGTCCTTTCAGGTTTGTCTTGAGCTAGATTGAATCAAATGAAACCATGGTTTTTGATATTTTATGTGATTGGCTTGAACTGATTAATGTTTCTGGAATTGCCAGATTAAATGTGTTTTGTTGTGATAATGTTATCAATAAATTAGTGTCAAAAGGGCATTCGGAGTTATTTATCAAATTCCCCTTTATAAGTAAATAATTTATTCAACCAATTATTTAAAATTTTAATAATACAGCTCAGCAGTTATTTTTCTTTAAGAAAAATAATTGAGTTGGATTGAAGACAGCGAAATTTCCAGAGTTGGTGCTATAGAGGTAAGGCTGTCCAAGGGTGCAATTTTGCTATCCTTACAGCGCCCTAACAAGTATTCGAAATTAATATACTTACTGTTGCATTTGAATTACAGAACAGTAGCTGCTATTCCTCGTTTGACCATATTAGATGCCTCCAGCATTGAAGCGTTTGAACCAAAGCGACATTTCAATGCACCCCCTCCCCCCTCACCATCCACTGAACTAATTTCTTCTAACATAGCACTCAGACCGTTTTTCCAGTAGTGCATTAAATACCGCCAAACACAAATGTTCTTCGGAAATCTTCATTACAATCAAAGTGCAATGTGAATGAAACGTCAACAGAGCTGGGTTATCTAATTAAATTAGTCTATGGAAACAATAATTATATTTCTGTTGCTCAATAACTCAAAAAAGAAAATTTATTTTGTATAAAACAGAAATGTACAATTACATATGGTTACAAGCTGAGAGCTCGCTGGCAACTGAGCTCCATGAGGAACCAACAACATGCCTAAGGGCTATTTATCTGTGTAGGAAAGATAGTAGGGGTAGCAGGAAAGGGCGAAGACAGAAGGTCGTGGGAGCCAATTATTTAGAATAGAGGTCTGGGAAGGGGAGATAAGTTACTAATAGGATAAGATAAGATAATTATAATGGGGCTGATTATTATAAGTTATGAGGCACAGTCCTCAGGATGTTACTGATAAACAGACCATTTGTTAATGATAAGATTTGATTATATATACGTGACATAACTAATGATATAAATTACATACATGAAATAATCAAATATGGATTTAATATGTTATCTTAAAGTCACAAGTTGTTATCGAAGACCACGACATCAGTACCGACCAATTAAAGAAAAAACTTTTGAAGAGAAGCAAATACTGATGTTATTCAAAACATAAATAACACCATTTCTTCAAATTCACTGAATACAAATTTAAATAATTAAAACATTGACTAAAAAAATTTTCCTAGCAGTATGACATTACATTGGATTCGAATAAGAAACGAGACAAATAGCCTTGACATTCAGACTGAGCTGATCTCATGCAACATGCAACATGCTATTTGAACTGCACTACTCTGGTACACTTTCATTGTTCGCCTAATTCTCCTTTTCTCTTTGGGAAATGGAAGTTTCTTTCACTGCTAAACCACCCTAAATTACTCTTGCAGAGTTAATCTCAGATCACAAGAGCGTAACTCTAGAAATTTTTAAACGTTACTTAACCATAAGCTCATTTTCATATATTTATGGGTTTCGTGGTTGTTGAGTCGGTCTGTCATTCGAATCGTGTTGGAAGCTTTAACTTAAGACTTTATCGATTTAGAAGTATTGAAACTATTCGCCTGGGAGTTCATTTGTCTCAATGGTGCTTGAAATAAAATAAAAAATTCTATGAGAAATAATGATTAGGGGTCGTTATAATAGTTTTTTGCAGCCATAAGCCACTATGGTTGTAGTAGAACATCATAGATGTTGCTAGAAAGTAGAAATGTTTGGAAAATAAACCTTTTGCACCACTGGCTTCGAAGTTTAGTAGATTAATTTGGCAAAGTACAAAAATAACAAAACATGCCAATTACATACATAGCTTATGCTAGCAGAACATTGATCTAAGCTCGTATAGTTCATTTAGACAATTAACTTTGAAAATCGTAATTTTTTTTTTAAATATTAAATGATAAATAATATTAAATAACAAAATAATTTCTTCTCAAGCTGAATTACTGAATCGTTACAATGTCCTATCAACAGACTCCCCTGTAATTCCTAATTCTAAAATTTTGAACGCACAGGACTTAGTGTGGGATACTAAAGGACACGCCAATATAGTAAAAACAAAAAATTAAAAATCAATTAAAATGTAAAAAAAACAGTAACGACGTTAAAATACCATTTAAAATGTTAACATTATATTTTTAATATTGTACAATAAAATGACAAATATCAATTTACACACACAAAGTAAATAATAAAAGCATTAATCAAAAACATAAATAATTAAAAAATGTTTCCTAGACTCCGATCGCAAATTAATTAAGCAATTTGAACAAATTAAAACACTTTAAAGTTGGCGATTGTTCATATATAACTACTTACTTCAAATACGTTAACCTCCCATCTGGCACTTCACAGGCTAAGGGGAGGGTGCTCCTGTTATTAATTTATTTATTTTTATTTATTTTATTAATTTATTTTTCCCTTAGTATGAAAATAAAGTGCTAAACTATAAATTGTAGAAATATCACGAGCGATAATTCAGTTTATTTCTATTTGGATTTCTTTTGTTGGTGGATAAAACATTTTATAGGTAGTCCGTAAAAAGGCCGACAACTTGTTCTTTTTACATAAGCTTCTGATTTGCTTAGACCATTTTTTATTTATTATTGCCATTTATTTACAATAGTTACACAATAAAAAATAATCTTGGGCTAGTATACACTGCATCTAGTGTCATCATCAATCACTCTTAGATATGGATCAAGCCTTCATTCAAGTACTTGAAGCAATATATACTATTGAGGTTGGCAAGAAAGTAATTTCAGTTTTTTTAGTGTGATATAAAATTTAATTGTTTCTATACAAAAAATGAGCTTTAATCAGTCAAATATCTTCCACGCTGCTCGATGACCTTTTGCCATCTTTCTGGTAAATTCATAAACCAGCGCTCATAGAACTTCTGGTCCTTATCAGCAAAAAAAACTCAATTCAGTACGATTTGAGGTCATCGCTATTACTGAAATTTTCATCATTTAAGAAGTTTTGTAAACTTCGAAATAAATTATAATCCGATGGTGCAAGGTTGGGGCTGCATGGGGGGATGTGACATCACTTCCCAACCGAGCTCCAATAGTTTCGTACGTGTTGCTAAAGATTTACGAGGCCTTGCATTGTCGTGGCGGAACCTAAATATCGAGCTTCTTAACAAGTCCAAGACGTCTTATATGATTTTCAATCGTTATGTGCGATACATTTAAATGTTTTGCAATCTCTGGCACAGTTATATGACGATTCGATTCAATTATGGCTTTCATTTTGTCATCATCAACATCAGAAGGACGACCAGAACGTTTGTTATCTTTCAGTGAAAAATCTCCAGAACGTAATTTTTTAAACCAATTCTGACACGTGCGTACTGTTAAACAATCAACACCACAAACCTCACATATCTCTTTGTGAGCCTCAGCCGCTTTCTTGCCTTTATGAAAATAAAAATTAAAATGTGTCGAAATGCTTATTTTTGCATTCCATGTTAAAACTGACCGTAAACTGACAGTTGTAAAGAAAATTACACATAATTTGTTTCTGTAGCAACCTAAAGGTATCGACTACCAAATCTCAAAAGAAAAAAATTCTAACATTGACAAAAGAATAACGAAACAAACATAGCGCTATCTACTGGTGCAAACCGAAATCACTTTCTTGCCAACCCAACAATAGTGTTATTTTGTAGTAACTTTTGTCCCGTACGTTCGAAAGTACAGCCTCTCCTTTGAGCGAGTGATTGCCCGCGTAATGTGTCACGCAAGCGCGGCAAATCCAGCGGACTTCCTATGAGGACGAGCCCAAGAGCGTGACAGGTACAATGCAAAGACATAATCGCATAACTAGACCAAAGAGGAAGATCTCATTGTGTGCCTAAAACAAAAGTGCGGAAGAATACAAAAGTCCCCACTCGACAGAAGTGTATGTATATAAGACTGTTTTTTTGTCCGGTGTAGCAGTCGACATTCGAGCAGTGTCGGATTACACACCCTTAACATCTACCACATATTGGACAAGCAAGGTATGCTTTAGTTTGACAATACGAACACAAAAAGGAATTTTGACTTATAGTAGTATACTCTTCGTAGTCAAAAAACCACTTTATGGAGTTTTTATGATTCTATATAATTTTAGCGTTACTAAAACTACAAAATTTGATTTCCATAAGTTTTTTTTTTTTTTTGATTTAGCCATTGAAAATCGTCATTTATTTTACCATAAATACTTCTCGATTTCTTCACGATACAGTTTATTATTAAAGCACGTTTTCGACAACACTAAAAGCTTAAGGATTTTTTGGTTCTTGTCGCTAGCTACTCCTACGCCGTGAACCAACCAGCAACACGTAACTAGCATGCGGGTTCAACCTTTAAGACAGCCAGAAACTTCGAAGGGGTAATTTGATAACTGCGTCTCAAGCCATTACTAAACGATCTTTATTACTCAATATTTCATTTTTTGGGGTAACTTTGATTTTTTTTTTTTAATCTATTCTTTGCTGATTTTTCATTCAATGATGTTCAAAATAAACCATTATATTATGTTATGTCTTTGGTAAAAACCTATAACGCAAATTACAAAGAAATAAATAATACCAAACATAAATAAAGACGGCCCCGTTTCGGTAATTTTAAGCTTCCTCTAATCGGAGCTCAGAAACTATTCAAGTTTCAAGGATGTTCTGATTTTTTTCTTCATGGTAAAGGTTTCAAAATATTTAAAATTTTAGGAGCTAACAATAGAAATTTCTCATTTGATATCCAAACCATTCTTTTGCATAAGACAATTTTTTTTATTTGTTCAAAAAAATCTATTTTTCCAATTGTGAATAGTTAATGTATTATATTTCCTTAGAAATTCCTACTAAAAACTTTATTTGCACTTTTTAAGACAAGACTTATCAGTAGAATCAGATAAATAAATTAGCCTATATTATGAAAAATAATATATTATTCATTTATAATCAGCCTCAATATTTTTTTGTTTCATTAAACGATTTCATCATTTAATATCTAAATTTTAATTTCCAAAATATTTTAAAACAAAACAAAGTAATTGCATGGTGAAGACCACAAAGAATACCGCCTGTAATTTTTCCTCAATTGAAAAAACAAAAAATTAAAAGGTTAATCTTAAATATTTTCTGACTATTAGAGAGACAATTAATTGATTTCAGGCAGACTTTCCCTTTTACAGAAATCCCCGGGGAGTTATTTGAATATACTTTTAATTGTTCGGACCATTTATTTATGATGACATGCCAAAGAATGAAAAACAATCGTTTTTGAAAGACCCTCCTTTGGTATAGAGGCAATCTTGGACAGCTGTTTAGACATGAAACTCAAGACGATAACACTGAGTGAATTTGTTTCGTAGAATATTTACTTGTTGTAGAACAGAAAATGATAGCCGTCAGTGTTTTCCTTCTCACCCTCGGCTTGTCTTCAGCGATTGGGCAGGAGTCGACGGAGCCACCCCGTGTCAATATCGGAGAAATGGCAACAGAAATTCTAGCCAGGTCGGCTGGTTCCACAAGCCAGGTAATTTTATATCATACTCTACCTTAGATCATATAATAACAATAAACTACTACTCGAGAGTAATTTATTAAATTATTAATCTATAATATCTGTAAGTTGGAGTTAATATGAAAGCTATTTAAGTTTTTGCTTCTCCACAATACTTGCACCCTTGTGAATATGTCTCGTGTCTAATACAAAACTAAAGAAGAACTCACCATCTTTATGATCTTATAAGTTTCAGTGAAAGTAGAAGATAGGTTTTGGGTGTGTGAATTGTACACAGCAATGGAACTACTCGTATTATTGACCCCTGAGGAACCGAAGCAAAATAAAAAATTAACCAAATTTTAACAAAATTTATTTCATAATATCCATAACAGTCATCCGAAATAGCAGTGACTACTTCAAGCTAGCGATAGCGGTGAGGTGTCATCAGCGCTTCACATGCATCAGGAATTCAGTTGAAAATTTTAAAACCGTTAAAATGCTCAATAGATACATTTCAAATAGTTTGCGGCAAGAATGTGTATTCACGAAAATTCCATTAAAACAAATCCAAATTTGAATGCATTTAACTACAAAAAAAAATTTATTATTGAATTTAGGTAACATCTAAAGTATATAATATAATAATAAGTATATAATCCAAAAAAAAACCTTATATTTCCAATTACTACTATTGAAATCTTGTTGTTTTCTATTTATAGTTCAATACTATACACTTACTGTCTTATAGGTACTCAGCCTCAACTTATCGAATCTCGGCATACTTCTCCTTTTGAAAGCGCTTATTTTTGGCGCTTTCTACATCGGCGGAGACAAGCACAAGGGCCGCTCCTTGGAAGATAATGAGTTTGTATCGGAACAAGAGCTTCTTCTGGTTCTTTCTTTTCTCATGGGCGAAGCAGATCATGACTACAACTGCTTATACAGGTATTTTTTTTTTTTTTTTTTTTTTCCCTAAGCCCCTTGAAGCTATACAATGAAAATATTATAAGAAACTTTGCAAATTTCTCCTCATTCTGCTATGCGCAGATGCATTTGAAGGAGTTCGTGCTACTCAACAATACAGGTTGCGGTTAATAGGAAAATAACATGCATACAAATCTAGGTGATGGGGCTCACCTTCAGTTTAAAAATAGGAGAAAAAACTTACAAACTAAAAACCTATACCTAGAACCTAAAACTAAAGCGTTCCAGCCACGACAGCATCCTGCCATCGATGGGGGAATGGAGCGGGGGTTATAGTGTTAAACACCGGGTTTGTCAAATATTGTAATGAGTCAAAAAATTTGATATGTCTACGTTGGATGAATTCATCCACCGTAGGCAGCTCAAAGATCTCGTGAAGCTCACTGTTGCTCCGATGCTAGAATGAAGTATCTCTGACCACTTTCATCAGTATACCGTTTTGGAATTGTTGGAGTCGCCGAGCTGTCGTATACGTCAGATAACGAAAAAGCGGTGCACCATACAGCAGAGTAGGCCTTAGTATGCTCTTGTATATCAATAGCTTGAGACACAGTGATAGATTGGGGGAAGTCAATAAGTGCGTGAGCCGGTAAGACTTCGTGAGTGTTTGCTTCAACTTCTTCGTAAAATGGTTACTAAAATGGAGGTGTCTGTCCATTTTTATTCCCAGATATACTAGGTCGTTGGCTGGTGAATTTTCCTCCGTTCCTACTATGTAAGTAGTAGGGAGCGGGCTTTTTCCCTTTTGAAAAGAGAAAATTACACAGTCAGTCTTACCCGCGTTTACAGAGATATTGAGTCTCCCCAATCTCTCACTGATCTGGTTACAGGCTGCTTCAGCCTGTCTTAGAGCTACCTTGGCACTCATGCTGCTACTGTACACCGCTATGTCATCTGCGAAAGCAGTAACTGTGGTATTTTTGTACCGGGCTCCGACAATCTCAGACGTGTATACGTTGAATAGTACAGGGGATAAGACGGCGCCTTGGGGTACTCCACAGGTCAGTGGCACAGCTTCGGAGAAGCTATCACCCACCCGCACCCGCAGCGATCTGTTTTTCAGGAAGCTAGCCAGAAATACAGTTGTTGAAGAAATACAGTTGAATACAGTTGTTCCGGGCATTCCCGGTCGCAGAGCATTTGCAAAGTTATACAGGTAACTGTCAGCGGTCGACTATCCAAGATAAGGTCTACTATCATTCTAAGAGTTGATTAGTTAAAATAATCATCATTTATGCAGACAATTAATTGAATGAGTAAAACTTCTAAGTTAAAAAATATCTGTAAATTTCTTAACACTTTTCACCATTCACTAAAAATGATAAATGATACATATACCTGAAATAAATCCGTGATGCAAGACATCGTGTAGAGACTAAAGGTTGTCTCCGTAGTTGGTAGGTGGCACTGAAGAGCTCAGGACGTTGGTAGGTTCTAGTCTTGATTTCATTCAACCTTAATTTTGGTTTCGCTACTTCTTCATTCGAGAAGCTAATCATTAATCTCCGCGAGAATGAGTGAACACTGACAACATCCATCCCCCAAATCAAAAATTTCTTAGGGCTGAGGCAATCGAACTCATGTCTCCACAGTTTGAAGTCGCCATGGTAATTATTAGACAGCTGCGACAAATATTAAGGCGAATGATAAAAATATGTACAATATAATTCGATACCAAAATGAGACGACAGTAGCTAACATCACAACACAGCGCCAATTATTTAGTCTTGAGAGTAGTGAAATTGGACTTAGTTCTGACACTTTAGACAGAGGATATAAAAAAGGACACCTATATTGAGAGAACCAGCCTCTCTATTTGTCAAAAATGCAGCCAGTCATCGGCTAAAGTCTGCAGTGGTAACATTAGTTTTATAACTATTCTACTGAAGTTCATATCAGATGAGTAACTATAAGGAAATATATTGTTATGTTTTTATTTAATTTGATTAATTTAAATTTATTCTGAGGTTTATAGGTTCTTGTTAATATAAAAAGATAACTCTGGCTAAAGGAATATCAGATTTTACAAAATTCACCCTCATTTTATTTAAATACACAATCAGGTCTATGATACAAAACTACAAATTATCAACAAATTTTATAATTTACCTTAACATTATTAACTCTCGAATGGCCAGATTTACTAGTTTGTATATATTCTTCTTCTTGTTTTTTCACTTTAATTTGGTTTGCCACGCTGTCAGTAATATCCACTTCTATCTCTTCAATCCTTCTTCTCTGGATAAAATTATTCTTCCTAATAATGTTCTTCCACGTTCCAAATCGCTATTAAATAAAAATAGTTTATTTTTCTTCAAATTTCAATACTTTGCCTCATGCTTTCACTAAATGAATAACGCTAAACATCCTCCTTCTATCAGAACAGCACAACAACTAACTTCTCCCTCTTTTTTTTTTCATCTCCCCCGCTCTTTCCACTGGTCATTTGCCGCTCTTTTATGCCCACTAATTTTTCAAATTCAAATTTCACAAGTCAAATATCACAACAATATTTATTGTTCTTGTTAATTTATTGTTTTATTATCATGCGACTTTTTAATATCTGAAGATGAAAGCTTAGAGTGGTCAAAAGCATTTCACTTAAATAAATAACTGTGTCAAGAGACTGAGAAGTTTTTTAAAATTATTTAATCATTAAAAATATGTAGTCTACGGATTAAAATGAAATATTTTGTCATAAACTAAAGGGTTAGACTAGTATATGACTTTAGAGCAAGACTGATACATTAAGAATGTATAACATGTGTGGCGGAAGCACCCCCACTTCTTCACAGCTCTTTGCCATGTAATTTGAACATTTGTACTTTGGAGGCATATTCCTATTAAAAACCTTCTTTTCTTTTTTTATGATCATATTGGCAATAGTTGAATAATAGCTAAACATGCTTTTATTATGGCCTGAGTTCATAACGTATCTGAAACAAACAATCTGTTCTAAATAGAATCAAATGAAGGTATTTTATAATCTCATTCTCTTCCTTACAGGATAGCATGCCAGGACCCTGGAAAAAGCAAACATTACTTAGTAGCCGCTAAGTTTCTAGTCAAATGGGCAAAAGTATTCAAAAGGTAAGCACAAATTTTCTCCCGTCAGAAGCCTCTGGAATTGGCAAATGTATTCAGTGAAAATAATAAATTAATGATTTTTTTTTTCCAGCGTTATACCGTTTGATGAAAAATACGAAGAGCTGGTAGAGAGTCTTCAAGAAGCGGTCAGTTTCGGTGCTAAATACAAAACTTGCGAACAAAGATACAGCTGCCACAGTAAGACTCACAGCTCATGAAATTTGTAAATTAAAAAAATAAATTGTTATTTGTTAAAATAAACTGTTAAATAATATAATCGTGTCGGAAAATCATTTCCCTCAAACATACCTGAATCGTTTTGATTTTTTTCAATTAAAATAATGTTTAAATATTATTTTTTTACCTTTTCCTAGTGACTAATCTATGAATTCGGAGGACTAAAAAAAGCTAAAAGTAGACAAAGAGGTTAGTGTATTTAAAAAATAAATTCAGATGTATTGAATCATTTTTATGACTTCTATGGTGGAACATATTACCATACTAGGTATTAAAGTGGCAATCTCTGTATCTTGACAAAGCTGATCAGGTAGTATTTAAGGACTAGCGCTCCATATATATTACTGATAGAAGAATGGGACCAGGTTTTTGATGTAGCCATTGTTGCCAGCAAAACTAAATGTGTTAGTAATGAGGTTGTAAATAGTTATGCTGGAAAAGTTTACATGTAAAGTAGCTCAGAAGAACTCCTGGTAGTTCGTAGATTGACGTTACGAGGTTGAGCGAGGGAAATCCTGCCCATCCTAAAAACATTTCTGTAGGAAATGTCCTGTAACGTTCTAAAGAGCTGGTCAGATTTTTGCAGTTTGGTCTATACCTGTGAAAAACCATTACCTACCCCAAGTTCTTCTGAGTGCAAAACGGACTCGTTGCATCGATGCGTATTTATATGGAACAGATTCCCTTCTATTATAGTAAAAAAAAAAAATAAAAAAAAAACTGTGATTAGGGATATTAATTTAAACTTTTAAAATATTTAATTAAGATTTTTATTTAAGCTAGACAACTAAAATCTCTCCATCCTTTATCTCACTTATACTGACATCTTCCTCTAACTAACTTAGATATAAATTATCTCGACTAGTGAACAATAAAAAATTCTCTATGACATTTTAAAATTTATTTATACGGAATCAAACAGATTAAAAATTAAAATAATAATATTTAACAGGCAATATTAATTCATTCTCTAATGAAAAATAGTGCGAATAATTTTGGCACATATTAGGATCATGCTGTAACGATTGAGTGACAAAGCTTCACATATTCTCAAATATTAGAAAAATTAACTTAAATATTAAACATTTTTATTACAGGGTAGAAATTTATCATTGCATACTTTTTTACAAAAATACAATACAAATAAGAAATGGGGAAAAAATATTTAATACTTTACACAATAACTTTCTGGTGTCTAAGGCTTTTATCCTTTCGAAATATTTCTCCGTTTTTCCATAAAAATTATTCATTTTAATCCTCGAGTTCTTAGCTTTAAAATCATTTATTTGACAATGAAATTATTTGTCCATGGAGAAAATTGAAACATTTTTTGGGGAGAAGTGTGTTTTTCTAAAAATGAAAACATTCTTTCCAAACAATTACAGATTTTCAATTGATTCGCTTTTGTAATTCATCCTTGTTTAAATGCGTAAAATCAGCTCAAACAATGACAAACTTCTGGGCAATATTCAGTTGATTCCATTGCAAAATAGACATTTTGTTTTACTCAGAAAGCTTACCGCTTGTTTCAAATTGAGAATTAATTAAACAGATTCGGGAATGTCGTGTAATAACTTGACTTATTGTCGGGTAGCGCCCCTTCAGTTAAAAAATCCAAAGAAGATCACCAGGTTATAATAATTAGCCAATCTTTCTTTGGTGGTTTTATGAATATTAAACAAATCATTTTGAGTGACACTCTAAATAGAGATACTTAAAAAAAATAAAAACAATTCTATAAAAATAATTTTCCAAAATATACTAGTGGTTATTTTTTGTTATTCAAGTATAAGTACTTTATTGAGAAAAAAATTGAAATATTTTTTGGGGAGAAAATTTTCATTTATAATATGACTTTTGGTTTATAAATGAGTTGAAGCATTTATTAATGGAGATCGGCTTGTATTGATGAAAAAGAGATGTCAAGTTTATTCTTGGACAACGCTTCGACCTACTATGACCTACCTGATCCTGGCGAGAAGAAGAATGGTGTTGACCGTTTGAACCAGACATAATTGGAATTTCGAAATGCCTTCCACAAATAACATCTCTTTTTCATCAACCCAAGCCGACATTCCAACTAACACTTACTCATTTACACACTCATGGGTAAAAATGAGTTCAATATTTTATTGGTAGTTATAATTTATCAAAATTTTTGTCCAGAAATTCTCTGAAGGGGTGAAATCTTTATATGAATGTAATTAGTGGTTACTAGAATAAAAAAGGAGACAATTATGCTATTTCGGAAACTTATTTTTCTACAATTTACATGAAATTAACAATATCCCACTAGGCCACTCTAAGGAAAAATTTTAAAGAAATATTAGGTATCGACAAAACATTAAAATACTTAAATAAATTCTTCTCAAACACTTCGAACCGAAGCATGAGAAAACACGCAAAGATGCGTACAATAGAAGCATGATTAAAAATATCGCTAGAAGAAAAGTTAATAATCTTTCAAAAAATTTTAGCAATAAAGAGACACAAAATGAAACAGCCATTTCAATTTAGAAGATGTATAAATCAACTGGAATAACCACCATTGATAAAAGAATCTATTTTTTTTGTTTTATCTCAACAATGTTATAAAATTTATCATGACAATAATATTTATAAACAAATATTGACTTTTAAACATATTTTACAGTATTGTTTACATGTTTGTTTGATGGATTACAACCAATCAGTTATCCAAACTGGAGGGGCACCAATCGAAATGATGTACCATGACTCTTTCAGAAACTTAACCTTAAAATAAGGTAATAAGAAGATTAGGCCGTCAATCTCAAACCACTTGTGTAAATGTCAATATTCAATTGCGCAACAAGAAAATGTTGAGCTACGACTGTTAAAACTGTTTTGGGCTAATGCTTTGTCTAAATCTAGAAACATCGTTTTTATTTAGTAAAATAGTAGGAAATATAGATAATTTTTTTTTTTTTTTTTTTAATGAGCTTACAGTTTCTTTACGTTAATAAGCATGAATTTTAAATTAACAATATGTAAAACATAAGAACCCACTATTGACAGGGATTGTCATTTTGACGCCTCAATTGTTGAAAAATGTGCCAATTTCTGAAATCAGACTGGTAATTATGAAGGGACAATTGCACATTTATTTGTATCACCTCATGTGCAGTATTGAGCGGTTAATTTAATAAACAAGTGGTTTAGACAATATTTACAGTTCAATAATAATTAATATATATATATATAATCTATAAATAATCTACAAAATAAATTAATAAAACGACAACTGGCGTTTTCTTAGAACCATTAAAATTTAGAATCCTCAGTAACATTTGACTTAGTATATTATATACATATTATGAACAGTCTATTTACAAGTAATATCACAATTATTATTAGTGCCGATAATTAAAGATAATGCAATCGAAAAGCTCAGAATTAATTAGACCGTAAATCACAACCTTTTTACGGATCATTTTAAATGGTGCAGATTTACTATCAGTGAATGTTACAATAAACACTTTTTTAACCCTTAAAGTACCAGACATCAATTGAACGCTTGAAAAAAGATGTTTTTTTTTGTTTTTTTAAGGACCACTCTTATTTTCATATAAACAGTAATTTATCAAGAAATATAAGTTGTAAATCAAATAAAAAACATAACATTTTGTAAAATATTAAATGTCTTACAACTTTGAAATGATCGTAATCATTTTTTTTCCAGTAATTACCATTTTCATATCACTATTAAGATTGGAAAATAATTTTCTGGAATTAGCAGCGGCTGTGCATTCGACCCTGGATCTAAGAGCTGGGATTAATTTTCCAACTGGGTATTGACATTGGGAAATATTTATGGTAACGGAAAACGGATATAATCCTAGTTCCTCAAACGTTTCATATAATTCATGAAATCCTAAATGAAGTCATTTCATCTATACTTATAGTTGTATTTTTAGGCGAAATAATTCTGAAGTTAAACCTCGGGTGCTGATAGTTATCTTAGATCTCAGGTTCGGACAGCTTTTGACAAAAGGAAGCTACATTAGCTTTTATGATGCTTCCAGTTTTGAAATTATAATTCTAAAATATTTTACTTTAATTATTATCAGTTTCAAGTATTGCATTCGGTTTTAGTGCTAATCTAAAATAAGAATGGTTTGGCGATAAACACTTATTATGGTATTAAAGGGCTAAATAATATACACAAAACCAGCAACAATAATAAATTGCATTATCGTTAACAACTCTTTTGTACAGACTCCTAGAATTTAAATCATCAACAACCCTTGATTGACAGTGCATGAGAGAATAAGTCGAAAATTTTAAGGCATTGGTTTTTACACTTCTTGTCCTATGTCGAAGCAATGCAATTTTTTAAACAATTAATTTACATCGGTCTTCGTCCATTGTCAAAATTTTACTTCAGCTGTTCAAGAATCGGGATTCCCTCGTCGCCTTCAATTTGCTGAAGAAGCGGGGGTCCCTGTTCCTCCCGAACAGCCTCCGTCTCAGCCACTGCTATGTGTTTGAAAATGGAGGTTTCGGTGGCGAATCCCCGCTGCTCAGCCTCCTTTTCCGTAATTGCTTCCAGAATCGCCGCTCCAAATTTTTATCCTTAAAGTGAAATAAAGTGCGTTATTTACTCTAGTAATGATATCGAATGAACATATTGTCACGTGCCCAATTTTGAGCACGCAACGGGAGCAGGTAGAGTAAAAAAAAACCTTTAACAACTATAGGTTCCTTTTATAGTTTATTGTTCCTTCCACCAATATGCGTCACATCTCTCTTATTGCTTACTTACAACTCAACTAACTCCCCACTCTGTTACCATCTCCCCACCTCCCCCCACCAGGGGGCTACTCCCACTCTTCTCTTAACGGATTGGATCTTCCTCTGATGGGTAGGGGATCGAGGAGGGGCCTTGGGTAAGGTGAGGAAGTGGATAATCAAAGGATGAGGGGGTGAAGGGGTATGTTTGCCTGACTTAGGTGACAATATTATCTAAACCTTACCACAAATTCCCACTTCACATTGCCTCAATAGTGCCCTTCCTAACCTTTCCAAAGTTACATAAGAGAAACTCCTCATCAAACAGAATTTTTTAAAACTACCAGGGAGTGTCGAGTTGATTCGATTGGAAAATAAACATTTTGTTTTATTCATAAAGCTGACAGCTTGTTTCAAGTTGAGAATGATTTAAGGAGTCTAAAATTGTAAGTCGAGATAGATCGCCAACAGGATTATAAATTTTGTTCGTATTGTTGTAATATTTAGATGCTTTGCCCTTGATTTAAATTTGAAATTAGCGGGCATAAAAGGGTGGCAAATGAGCCATGGAAAAAGAGGGGGTGCTTGAAAAACAAGATGGCGAGGAGGTTGTTCTGCTGATTATTCCCGGGAGACGGAGTGTGGGATGAAGATTTGGGAAGTTTTAAGATTATTTTCTTTGGGTGGTGTATGAGGAGAGTGAAATTGTGAAGCTTGAAGAATTTTGTTGAATGGCGATTTGATAAATAGTAGAAAGATTGAAGGAAGAAGGGTTATATTAAGAGAAGAAGTTTGAGGTGATAGCAGTGGATTTTCCTGACTGCGTGGCAGTCACAGTGAATGAAGCGAGAAGAGAAGGACTAAATGTTAGTCAATCTACAAATGATAGTAAGGTAAATGAAAATTGTTGCTAACATTGTAATTTGTCACAGACTGGTTTATTAAAAAATTAAAGAAAGTTTTGTTATATCTAATCTAACCTCAGATATAAAACATAACAATTGGCGCCCGAAAGTTCAATTATTTTTGATTCTGTTAGATATTGTTGTGATATTTAGACGCTGTGAGTTTGTGATATTAGTTTTGATATAAACTCAAAATTAGCGGGCATAAATGAATGGTACA
The DNA here is from genome assembly GCA_930367205.1 of Acanthosoma haemorrhoidale. Taxonomy (NCBI): domain Eukaryota; kingdom Metazoa; phylum Arthropoda; class Insecta; order Hemiptera; family Acanthosomatidae; genus Acanthosoma; species Acanthosoma haemorrhoidale. The sequence goes on from OV884011.1 coordinate 188,080,957, forward strand.
CGACTCGTGGATCACGGTTCACGAATGCGAATTGGTTGCGTTATGTCTAATATTAATAGTTATCAAATAAATAATATCAATAATTAACTATAAATATTTTAATATTGGATTTATTAACTTTAAAACAAGAAAAGTTAATAATATCCCGAGACCACTGGTATTGGAAAATAATAAAGATAAAAACTCAAGAAGGCAGCGGAAAAGGACCAGAGGTACGGACCCGCGAGAAACAGTGAATTACGCGAGGACTTTGAGCTGCCTACGGTGGATGAATTCATTCAACGTAGACATATCAAATTCTTTGACTCCCTACAACACATGACAAACCACGTGTTCGACACGATTACTCCCGCACCGTTCCCCCATCGATGGCAAACGAGGCAGGCACGTTATAGTTTGTAAGTTTAGTTTTTAGTTGTATTTCCCTTATTGTAACCCGAAGGTGAGCCCCATCACCTAGTCCAGTCTATTGTCTTTGTAATTTTACCCTCCTTCAAATGCATATTATGCTATGCAGGAAAAGGAGCCTTAAAACTGTAAATGTGTTCATGTTATTGTTCATTTAATTGTAAATATTTAAATAAAGGGGTTTTGAAACAAAAAAGGATCGTCCTCATTCAATTTGACACGGCCACGAGAGAGGAAGGACCAGGCGTTACGACCCAGGAGACACGAGGCACGCATCGAGGGACCACGCTCGGCTATCAAGAACAAAGAAACAAGAAGAATTCGCCGAAGGACGCAATTTTCGGTAATCTGGCCAGACGCGATTATATTAAGGTAAATGTTAAGTTTACTTTCTAACATTGCAAAATATATCACGTAAGTGCTTATATGTATAATAACCATATGAATCAATTTGTAATTAAACAATTGTCCTTTTGCCAGAATTCTTTCTTATATTATATCATATATATATTATATCTATAAAACCTCAGGTTAATACAAAATATAAACAATAAAGATAAAAAAACGTAATATTATCCTTATCTTAGTAAGGTCATTTTGTTTTGGTGGTTTACCTATTGGAACCCAAACCCCTCTTGAGGTTTAAAAGAACCTTACAATTAATTTAAATAGATTCGGGAACGATGAACTTGGGCTATTAACGGATAGTGCCCCTTCAGTTAAAAAATCTGAAGATAACCTGGTTATAAAAATTAGCCAATATTTCTGGTGAGTTCGTCTCAGACTGCCCCGCAGAGATCGTCTCAGCGCTGGCGTCTCCCCTTGATCTGCGGACCAAGTCAACATAACCCTGGACATCTCCAGTCAAATGGACCAATTTCTATCTCCAGTTGGCAAATAAAGCAATCCGCTTGATAATTATCTCCGATGGGAGACAAATTAAACCGTTGGACGCGTATATCCGGACGGAGACAAAATTGTAACAGGCAACTCAAGATATGTTATCTATATAATATATTTTATTCATTCGAATAAACTAATTATTATACATTAAACTTTGAAGGGTTCATTCCATTTGATAGTAATAATTTTTAGTTAGTTCGTACTGTTATTAGTATTAATTGATCACACCGTGTGGCCACTTTTTCCTTTATTATTATTAATTATATAATGTGTAAGTATATTTCATTCTGGGTTAATGAGAGTGCAATGTATTCAGTTTACAAACCCCCTTATATACAAGTCCACTATTTTAATCTTAACCTTAATTTTTAATTTAATTTCCTTTAGGCTTGAACTGTACGCCTATTTGTCGTATGCCTATGTATCATATGACTATGTATCATAAGCCTATGTATCATATGCCTATGTATCGTATGACTATGTATCATATGCCTATGTATCATGCGCCTACGTATCGTACGCCTATGTATCGTACGCCTATATATCATATGCCTATGTATCGTACCCCTATGTATCATACGCCTATGGGTCGTATGCCTATGTACTTTATGAGACGAATCGTGAGATGTATCGTACGGCTATGTATTGTATGCCTATATATCATATGCCTATGTGTTGTATGCCTATGTATCATACGCCTACGTATCGTACGCCTATGTATCATACGCCTATGGGTCGTAAGCCTATGTATCATATGCCTATGTATGTAATATATTTTATTCATTCGAATAAACTAATTATTATACATTAAACATTGAAGGGTTCATTCCATTTGATAGTAATAATTTTTAGTTAGTTCTTACTGTTATTAGTATAAATATTAATTGTTCACACCGGGTGGCCACTTTTTCCTTTATTATTATTAATTATATAATGTGTAAATATATTTCATTCTGGGTTAATGAGAGTGCAACGTATTCAGTTTACGAACCCCTTATATACAAGTCCACTATTTTAATCTTAACTTTAATTTAATTTCCTTTTGGCTTGAACTGCTTGTTCACAATCACTTTCTGCAAAAATAATTACTTTTTCAAGCATATAGGCTATTATATATTATATTTGTTAACACTTATTCTGTGTGTTTTTATAAAAAGAATATAGCATTTATTTATTTTTTTAAATAACATTGGTTTCTTGATATTTTTGCTCATTGGAACCGTTTCGGTTGCCACTTTAAGTACTAAAGCTTACTCACTGGCTCCCGTTTGGGCATGTACTCTGGAGGCAAGGTAGTCGGTACATCATCAGGGGAATCCCTGCTGAATATTCTACTCAATCGGCTCACCCTGCTGCTGCTCGTGTGCTCTTCGCTTTTGCTCCCCCGCAAAAATTCCATACTGAAAACAACAAAAATTTAAAAATTAGAAACCCTCAATTGGATAAAAAAAAAATATGCACTCTTATCTCGATAATAAAAAATACTTACATCTTGCTCGGCCTGATAGGTTTTGAGTCGGCGGAGTGGCTCCTGCGAAGTTTTATCCTGTTGAAGAATCTGTGGTGAGGTGTACCGGCCGCCGATTTTGCCTTCGCCGCACAGCTGTCAGATTTGTTACCCTTCCAGCATATCAATCACTTTTATTAAAACGCCAAATAAAACGGGTTAATACCTCTTATAGCATAATAATAATCAAGAATGGTATTGTAGTGAAATTGATGATGGTGGTGTTGGTGGTGGTGATGAGTGAATTTTGTGATGGTGAGTGAAGTATGCTGTGAAGAAAACAAACAAAATGAGACTCCGTGAATGTGCAGCAGGGTGAACTGCGTCCTGTTCAGGTATTTAGTGACTGTATGGAAATATTCGGCAATTTCAAATACATAACAAATCTTGTGAATTATTCAAACAGCTTATGTATCATATGCCTATGTACTTTATCATATGCCTATGTATCGTATGCCTATGTATCATATGCCTATGTATCGTATGCCTATGTATCATAGGCCTATGCATCATATGCCTATGTATCGTATGCCTATGTATCGTATGCCTATGTATCATAGGCCTATGCATCATATGCCTATGTATCGTATGCCTATGTACCATAGGCCTATGCATCATATGCTTATGTATCGTATGCCTATGTATCGTATGCCTATGCATCATATGCCTATGTATCGTATGCCTATGTATCTTATGCCTATGTATCATATGCCTATGGGTCGTATGCCTATGTACTTTATGAGATGAATCGTGAGATGTATCGTAGGTCTATGTATCATAGGCCTATGCATCATATGCCTATGGGTCGTATGCCTATGTATCATATGCCTATGTACTTTATGAGATGAATCGTGAGATGTATCCTTCGCCTATGTATTGTAACCCTATGTATCGTAAGCCTATGTATCATATGCTTATGTGTCATATGCCTATGTATGTGTAAATATAGTAAACATTTTTGTTCCTAGTCTAATATGCACCCAGTAATCACCAAGTTGGATAACCTCCCTAGCTTAAGAAACCTTACTAGAACTGTTACAATGTCCAGTTTTTCTATTCATGTCCTGGGCGTCTGTGGCTCTCGTGCTCTTGGTCAGCCTCTAATGGCTCGTATCCGGTGACACGGCCTATGGAGGAGCATGGGGGACTTCCCAAGACTCCTCTTCATCTTTTGCACGCGAGGGAGGTGACAACCATGTGGATTTGGGAGGTCTCTAGACTGTTTGTATATGCTGTATGAATGATTGAGTGAATGAAGAATTGTAAATATGGTATGAATGAGAACAATGACCACAATAGCCTATTGCCTAATAAAGCTGATTGTAATTTTATCGCAATAAAGATTTTGAAATATAAAAAATGTTACAACCTCACTAGAGAACAAGACCTTTTAACAATCTCACAATATATGTGGGAAAAATATTTTTTTCCGTCTTACATTTTATTATATTACCCATATTGAAAACAGAATTTATCAGTAAATCAGCTGTGTAATTAATTTTAAAATTCCTAGAGTCACACTGGATACAAGGGGCGATCATGATATGCCCTTTCTGTTAAAAGAAACTCAATTTTCTGTCATAATAGCATTTGCTGTAAAGTTGGCTTATTTGTCGATTCAGAAGGCACGATAGGACAAATAATTATCTGTAGTTATATCCAGATGTAGAGCAGAAAATCAAAATTATAATGTTCCAAGAAGCTTTACATTAAGATAAAACTAACCCATATGAAGGTAATCTACATATTATTATTTTTCATATTATATATTTTAATTGTAAATATATATTTTATCTCTATCTCTTCTCTTATTCATAAAACAGGTGACTGGCTCTGGCACGGTGATTGCATCCTAAGTAAAATAAATTGATATGTTGTTCTGTTACTGTGCGCACATATTGTTATTGTGCCTAATTATCAACTTTTTATTGTTATTATTTATTATTAAGCATCATAAATTCATGCAAAAGTCTTATCGCACATCAATTACCTGGAAAATAATAAATCCTAGTTAGGTTGTGATCAAGTGTGTGCTATATTTATGACAAGTTTTCAACATACAATCAAGAGCTCTGGAGAAGGAAGGTAATTCATTAAAGATTGTTCCATCATCGGAGGATAGACAAGACTATTTTACCCCAATTACTCGACAGGGAGTGGCAGGCTAGCTAACGGAGAAGGGGGTGGGTGATTTAGTCGGAAGAGAGAAAAAAAACAAGAAGAGACACCCAAGTTTATTAATGATAAAAACACAAAATCCTATTTTTATAGGTTAAAAAAGAGAAATAGCAACAAAAAATTCAAAACTGTAGAATCACAAAAGAAACAAAAAGAGAAAAAAAATACATACCATTTTTTCCAAATTCTGAATTGGGTACTATTTATTCATATACAAAGAAATAAAAGTCAAAAGAAAAATTACTGAATCAAATTACAAATCAGAAAAATTCTACATTCTTTAATGACTAATTGTTAGAAAGTTTTGGAGAAAACCTGTATTTTCATTTAACCTCGACTTAGTTTGTTGAAACTTAAAAAAAAAAAAATAATTTAACATCGAAGTGATGTTAGAAAATGATATGTACCTGGTCTGTTGAATATGACTTAGTCGCTTCCTCGCTTGACGCACTCGACTCCGTCGATTCTTCTTCGTCTTCCGGGAGTGGATCTAATCTTCTCCTTTGGGGAAATCCTCTGGAAACAGGGCACAGTGGAACAAGACTTCCCATCATGCTCACCTTAAATTATAACATATTAGTCACTTTTATAATTTAGCGATCCAAATAGAAGAAAATCTTGAAAAAGAAAAGAAAATTGAGAAAGCTTACACCACTAAAAAGCTTATCCATCATTAGCTGTTCTCTCGCATCGTCGAACGCTGATCCGAGCACAGTCTCGTTGTGTTGAATGTTCTCCTATTTCAAACAGAACAAACAACATGTCAGGTAAGTAAATATATTTTTATTGAACATCAATTCTTGTAATCTTAATATTATGATTTGGCATGGAAAGCGGTTCTCAAGGAATGTCTGTTTGCCTGTCGGATATACTGAAAGACTGATTAATAAAATAACAAACTAAATTAACACTTATATACGTAACACCAAATATATGTGTGGCAAATATTACGGAGTAAATTGGTTTCGGAGAGAGAAAATTGAGAAAAGATGATTTTTTTTCAATCATTTAAGCATGAGTGAAACATTACTGGTATGGTGCAAATAATACGATATAACTCTTTAACACTTGCTGACGATAAGAGACTGAATAAGTTTTTTGAAAAAAAAATTAATCTAAATAATTTACTGTTTACTGTATATTGATGGAAAAGCAGATAATCTTTTATAAATATCTAGTAGGCTCACATCGTTATTCGGGGACGTGACTCCTGAGTCCCCACTGGTCGGAGTACCCCAAATGTCCTCTCCAGAAGTCGCACCTGATGTCTCGTACTCATCTTCACCTGCTAATGATGTTGAAGTAGCTATCAACTCTTCGCAATGATTGGAATCGGGATTCGCTCTCAGATACCTTTGGGCATATCATTATATAATTATATCAAATTTGTAAAATTTAGAAGAATTAAAAACATATTTTATATTTCTCCCATTAGTACATTTTAATCAATTCCAGTTTAGTTCGAATTATTCTTGAGTATACTATAATGAATTTTAATAATTCAATGTAAAAAAAAAAAAAAATAAGCTGTTTTAATGTTCTATGTATAAAAAATTCTGGCAAATGAAATTAATTTTTAATCAGAACATTGTAATTTTTTTTTTTTTTTAATTTTTTTCATCTAGCGCTTAAAACTAAATATTAATTTACAATAATAATTAAACTATAATAAAAATACTTAAAGACTACAACATAAAGTTTTCTTCTTATTTCTTACGGTACCAATTATCATTTTTAAATGTTCCATAAAAGCTGTAGTTAAACCAGATCATGCCATGAAATATTTTGAGCATATTCTCATCTCACGAAACATTCAAAGCTTTAAACGACAACATAGAAACGATAGAAAATATATTAATTGCCTGGAAAGTACTGATATTAAATTAGATTCCCTAATATCGCACAATATAAATAAAAAAGAAGAAATAATAAACACAACTATGCTAAGAAACTCACCCTTTCCATACCTCATAAATTGGAAGAAGTAACAAACATATTTTAAATTCTGAATTAATATAAACACCATCAATTGGACGAGTAGCCATGGGATCGGTGTATTTTTTTAATTTTTAACTTTATTGCTTATGTGTCAAATTTAAAAAATTTTAATTTTAGTCAAATGGATGGACCATTTCGGACTTGTTGCTGAATTGCACTATTAATTTTATGAATATGTTTTATTTATTGATTGTAATCATTGTTGCTTTGAACAATAGATTTTGTTTGTCTTCATATGTGCAGTAATACAGAAGATTTATTATTTAATTTATTCTTTTGATTTATTATTTTGACTTTGAATGTAGTGTCTTTGTTTATCTTGCGGGGTTTTTACTAAGTGAACTTAAACTTTTGGCGGGTACATTATTATATGACATATTTTCAAATTCACCCTTCTTATTTAGTAATAAATATTTATTTTTAACCTATTAACTGTTTATTTTATTCAATCGTTTTCTTCATGCCAGTAACCGATCTTATTATATTTAGGTACTTGGCGTTGTTTTATAAAGCTGTTATAGGTTTATGAGGTATTGCCGCCGGTTTACAACATCGACTGTGAAACACTCGTTTTTTGTATTATAGGTAGAAAAAATTATTTTAACCTTAGATCCAAATCAAAACTGCTTTTATATTAAATAAAAAAAGTATAAATATCATTCCAATACGCTTAAAAATTTTCAGATTGATTGTGTAATTTTGATAAACTGTATCATAATAGTGGGTAGCAAACATATAAAAAGGCAAATTATGATTGATCAGACTTGCATGTACAAAATATCAATCCTTAGACGAAAACCTTTTAGTTATTTTTGGACAAACCTTATTTCGGAATGATTATATACCCTTAATTTCCCGAATTAGGGCTCCTTAAATTGAAACTAACCATTCCCTCTTGACCTGTACTAGTTAGAACTGCAACTTTTGACAGATTGTTCCTTTTTCAGATCGACGTCCCTTTGGAATTAACTTCCTGTCAAATCCAGCAAGCACATAACTTTCCTATATTGAAAACCCAGATCCTTATACATCTCCTGTCAACTAATTCATCTTAATAACCCATACCTAGTACAACTTCACAGCACATCCAGTGGTGTATAACTTTAGGTTTTAATTTACTTACATTCATTTACATATTTACTTTTTAAATGATATATAGAAATATTCTATATTGACTGTTAATTATCACATAATTTAGGCGTTAATATAGGCTAAGCCCGATTGTTTCACTCCTTGAAATTATTCTTAGGAATGAGTAGTCCCAGGCAAATAAAAAAAAAATTATTATTATATTTTTAATTATTTCTACTGTTGGTTAGTATTTAAGATTGTAGCAGCATAGTACAAACTACACGATCAGTAATTAATGGGCCATGGCATTAAATAAGTCGTCTATGAGTTTTATAATGCTAAGAACAAGTAGAAGGGGCTTGAGCAGAACTGTATACCTGCCTCGTGACTTCATGGAAGTCACTGATGGTTCATGTTATTTTTAAGTAAGCAACCGCATCCCTCCAAGTCCTCCCTACTTCCCAGAACTACCCTTTTCTTGTACATATATGTCTCAGCTTTAGCCCCAGACCCCATTTGTACCTAGACATTCCACCCAGTATGTAGTAACGTAACTCTTAATATTTTTATATACCAGTGTTTTGATTGTACTTCATAATAAAGCTTTTCTTTTAAAAGACTCTCCTCTACAAAGATCATTTAATTAATTAATGAGGCATATCGAACGGCTGTCCCCGTTATGACCAGATGTGTTAGCTTGTCAGCTGGTAGTCTAACCTGTCTTTGAGAACAATTAGTTTCTACGCCTTCAAGACATTTTATTTATTTCGTATGAAATTTAAATTATATTCTCCAGAAGATTGAACTTGGTCTATTTCTTTCATCAATCATCAATGGATGAATTCATTTCAGTAAATCAGGGAAATGTTTAATGAGTAGGTAATTAATGATAGTGAATAATCTTATGCAATGTTATTGTGATACCTCTCGATGAAGGAGACTCCGTGAGAATCTTCGCCGATCCTCTCGAAGAAAGCCATCTTTTCAACGACGTAGGTGCCCGCCCGGACAGTCCACCCTCTGATAGACTGCCCGACCGTTTCGTACTGATTGAGGCTATCTAAAAACCAAACGGTAAATTAATAATAGAAATAAATACCTATATAAACTTGAATTTATCCTCAAGCCAATCTACATTCAAGGAATGGATGGATATCCTGTTATACTTCTACCCTACTTAAGCAAATATTTTTTTTTTTTAATTATACTGTGAATATACTATTCTAAATACTGAATCATTATTATTTGGGTAATATGCTAGCTTGTTGGAAAAGAGGAAACCCTTTCTAATATTTTAATGCAACAGACGCTCTCAACGTTTTCTCTTTTCCACCGCTCAATATAAAAAAAAACTATACTAAATACTAATAATTTTTCTGGTCAGTAGATCGGAAATTTAACTAATTAAATATGCTCTGCCTCCATAATATTTATTTCAATGTAAACTTTTATCTTATATAGAATTCATAAGGTTCTCTTTTTTTTTAACTGAATATTAGTAATGATAAAAATATAGAAAAAGAGAGAGAGAGAGAAAGCATTGGTACGGCCGGGTGTCCTTCACGACCCGATGACGAGCCCGTTCGTGTTGCCTCGTACAAGGACCGAACTTAGCCGAACTTACTGTAACGCATCATAACCTGTACGAAGTCAACGTTCACTGAACGAACTCAGTAAGAAATGTTACTTTCTCATTTTTTTTTTTTTTATTTTTTTTTGGTATATTTATAACATTACTTCTTTTATTCGACGTAACAAAATAATTTTTAAAATATACTAGAATATTGAAATCATCCTTGTTGAAGCACGTTTTCAGCTGTTTTTGGTAATATTATCGATGATCTAAATACTTGCACGCCTGTCAACAAATATTTGTGAAAGCAGAACATTTTTTTTAAACTATTCTAAATGTTTAGCTTATAGATACTCTAAGCTCAATTAGTTAATTTACACTAAATTTGTCGTTAATTAATGATTTTTAAACCTTACATTCCTGAAGATTCCTTTATTTTGTTGTCGCTCCATCGCTCCTTTCATACTTCAATACCCAATGCGTATTTTCAATGAGACGTAATACTCGAGAAATTACGGAAGATTCATAAATTACACATATATATATATACATATACAGATTTATTATAACTAGTTAAATTTATTTATTTTAAAACTATTACAAGAATAATTATTTTACTAAATCGTGTAATAAAAACAATAGCGCTTAATTTATTAAGTAGTAATTATTGACAGGACTGTGGTTCCCTGTTACGAGTTCATCATTTATGTAAAAACATTTCTAAAGATATTTCATCAAGAGTGATGACCTTGAGGTAAATCGTCGGTTTCTTCCCCTTGGTCAGAATCTTCGCCGTCTAACTTTTCAAGACTGCTAACTGTTCCGTACCTCTTCAAGCCGGTTGGAGATAGAGACCTGTAAGGGACCTCTCCGTCGCTTTCTCCACCTTCCCCGTCGCAGTCCTAAATGGAAACAAAACAATAATTCATAACGACACAGCACACACAGTGAGAAGGAACATAAACATAAACATGATTCATTTAGTTTATAATACATTTATCTGATTATAGATTTAGGCCAGTCTGGATTTGGTGCTACAAGACACTTACTGAAGACTTAAACATATAAGAAGATAGATCGGGGATTGACTTTGATCAGCTGTTTGTACACCTCGTGGTCGAGGCGCCCCTCTAATCTGATCGGAAGAAACACGAAATGTAAACTTTTGAGTAAAGGCCGTGTACAGTTTGAAGAGTGGAGGAGTCTTTCGGATGATATGTTAATCTCAACAAGGCTATTAAGAGTTAATTAATAATTCTGTAGATGGATATATGTAGTAAATAACTGATTGAATCAGCCATATCGAACGGCTGACTCGGATTTGACCAGTCGTTTTACCGTGCCATGTACTTTTTTTTATTCTTTTCTTAACCCTTAAATATTAATATTTAAAAAATAAATGTGAGCTCTGATTGGCTCCTTGTACTGCTTGATTGCAACAGTGAACAGTTTCTGAAATAATTACTAATTATTCTCATCAATGTTAAAAGTAATTTAATGAAAAATGGAACCAGGCGATTCGGACTACATTAGGGACTTACAAACTCTTCTAAAACTAATCTTATATACTAACTTAAACCTAGAGCGTTCCTACCTCGACTGACTTCTGCCATTGATGGGAAAACGGAGCGGGGGAAATCGTGTTAAACACGAGGTTGGTGATGTATTGCACCGAATCAAAGAATTTGATATGCCACCGGCGAATGAACTCATCCACCGTATGCAGCTCTAAGTTCATCATTCCTCCACTGCTAGAACCTCGGACCACTTTCATGAAAATCCCGTTTTGAAATTGTTGGACTCGCTTTGCTGTCGCTTCACTCAATGACTAAAAAGCGGTGAACCGTGCAGCAGATTGCGCTTGAGGCGCAGAGATAGATTGTGGGAAGTCAGTAAATGTGTAAGCCGGTAAGACTTCGTGCGTGTTTGTTTTAACTTTCTCACAAAAACGGAGGTGACGATCTATTTTAATGCCCAGATATACTAGGTTCTTTGCTGGAGAGTTTTCTTGCGTTCATACAGTGTATGTAGTAGGCAGTGGCTTTTTTACCTTCTGAAAGAAAACTATTAGGGGGACCAGAAAGTAATGTCGTTTTTTTTTACATAAATTCAAACAGATAAATTTTTAGAACAAGTTTTTGTTTTTAATCAATGATGTAATCACCGTCGTTATCGGCAACATTTTGCCATCTAGTGTGCAAATTTTCAATGCCTCATCGATCAAAATCAATTGGTTTTTGAGCAAATATCTGGAGATGGCATTTTGGACATCATCTAAATTTTGTATTTTTTTTTTGCCACGTACAAAATGTAGCGATCGGAATAAATGGAAATCCGATATCGGGCTATTATGGTGGTTGAGGCAATACCTCCCACCCCAATTCATTATTTTTTTCCAGGGTCCTTGCGGAAAAAATAGGCGCAGTGGGGTCTTGCATTATCGTGTTGCAGAATAACGCCTTTTTTATTGACAATCGCTGGGCAATTTTCGATTAAAGATTGATTTACTCGATCCAATTGTTCACTGTAAAGATCTGCATTCACAGTTTTTCCAGGTATCAGCAACCCCGCGAATACTCCACCAAACACACAAAAGCGCCTTTTTGGATTGTAAACCTGGCTTAGCTGTACTTCGTGCCACGGAGAGAGATTTTTGGATTATCATAGAGGACCCATTTTTCCTCTCCATACTCGCCCGATATTGCGCCATTGGATTTCCATTAATTCCGATCGCTAAAAATTTGAAAATTCGGATTGCCATTTCCAAAATCAATTCAAATGAATTTCAAATTCAAATGTCCAAAATGCCATTTCCAGATATTTTGCACAAAAACCAATTGATTTTTATCGATTCGGCTTTGAAAATTTGCACACTAGATGGCAAAAGGTTGCTGATAACGAGGGTGATTACATCATTGATTAAAAAAAAAACTTGTTAAAAATTTATTTTTTTACTTTAATGTAAAAACGACATTACTTTCCGATCCCCCTAATATTACGCAGTCAGTCTGTCCTGCGTTCACAGTAATGTTGAGTTGCCCAAATTTATCACTGATCTCGTTACAAGCTAATTCTGGCTGTCCAAGAGCTCTCATGGTGTGTTACTGTACACCACGATGTTACCAGGTGGAAGCATCACCTGTCTTTAAGAACTTTTAGTTTCTATACCTTCAGAATTTATATGATTTTGTGTGTTACTATTTATAACAAATTAAATTGCACTTCTCCTGAAGATTGGTCTCGATTTCATCGACCAAAATTCATAAGACCAAAAAAGTAATCAGCATGTTTTGAGTTTTTGAGATGTTTACTTATATTCAAGAGGTCTTGGCAACAAACAAATAAAGCCTTTCCTTTGGGGATTGGCAACCAAGTTCCCCCCCTCCCATCCCCCCTGTGTTTCTTAGATGGACTCTTGATGTAAGTATACTAAAATGAACTTATAAAATACTCACAAAAGAAGTATTGTTGAGCTCCAAACTGGCCCAAGAGAAGTTGTTGTTGAGCGGAGTGGCAGGCTGAACGGAAATGTGAGGGACCGGAAGAAAGGGGTCGTTAGGGCTGAGTGCGGCGGTGCTCGCCTCGCCCCAATCGTCCGAAAACGACTCGCTCTTCGGGCAGTTGGAGTTGACGTCCATCCTCCTTGTCGTCAGCTCGTTGTTGTTCAGGTTGCTATTGTTGTTGTTGTTGTTGTTCATAAGGCACGTTTTGTGACATTTTCGGCAGACGGCCATCAGCTTTTCCGAATTACCCGAAAACGATCTAACAGTCATCTGAAACAAATAGAACACATCTTCAGTAAGATAATTCGCCGATTTGAACCTTTATTAAAAAAAAAAACGACAAATCACCCAATAATGGCTTCCGTTAGCATTACTATGATTGATACTATTTTGAGGATGATTGCGACAAATACGTTTTACAGAACTCTATATCTCATGGGAACCAGACACCATTGCTAGTAGACTCGGATTATTGGTTAAGGACAAATGCTTGATAATAAAAGGTTGGTTAGGTAACTAGAGGATAAATTCTCTTCTCAGAACCTATTTACTCCAATTTGTCATTATTTTCAAAGGGTTTTGTACAGGTTACCTTTTAGTACATTCTAAGAGGTCAACAGTTAATGGATAATGGAAAAGAGGAACAGTGTTCTTCAGGTGCCGGGTTCCGAGAGTCAATGACAATATCCCCGAATCTGGGCCTTATATAGGCAGGTCAGAGGTGGATATACACCCGCCACGCCCCCTAGTGGGCTTCAGCTGTTTCGTGCACTAGTTTCCTCCTCTCTTAACTGACGCTTTTTGAAGGTTTTTATTATTAAAACATGGAAACATAGGTGGATATTTTCTGGGCCGAGAAGAGGGGAAATTCTATTTATTCGTGGTGAAGAAGGTGGTACGACACTCATAATCCTGTTTTCTTTCTTATTACTTTATATAAGCGTTTACTGTCGTTTTGTTTATACAGTCTATATTAGCTTCACCACACTAACCAAATATCCCATTTATATATCCATTTTATTTCATGTTGTCATCTATAGCTGATATCCCATCGGATACCCCCACTTAAAGTTAAAATGGAATGAATATATAGTGACGTTGGGGGAATAACACTCAAGAAAACAGGAGACAAGGAAAACTTTTAACAGAAGAACAATGAATAGCACACATTTTGAAATTGGCCACAATGAAGTGGCTGACTGTTTTCAATTTTTATTTATTTTTCTTAGAATAATTTTTATCAGATAAATCACCTTTTTCCGTGGGTGATATTTTCATGAGCTCAAACAGCAGACCACCGGAATGTAAACCATTGTGAGGCAATATTTTTCTCTTAGACCAAAAATTATTCAAAAAATATATTTATTTTATTTTTTAATACTAATAATGATAAGAAACATTTACTTGACTGTCAGAAGTGCTGTGATCTGAAAGGTCTATTTCTTCGCAGCGTGACAGACTCCTCCCCCTCGTAGGGCCCATGTCTTGAACTCTCTTGCGCATCGTCTCAGGGGTCCAGACCTCCGGCTCGGATAAAGCTTCGGGGGAACCCTCTCCAAGCTGGCCCCTCATCCAGAGGGATAGGTGAAGTGCTGATCCTTTGCTCATTCCCGATTTCCCCAACTGTCGGCAACGATGCTCAATCAGTTCACTCACAGTTACTGGTTTTGGTTGAACCTGTACAAATTTGAAGCTTTATTACAGAAAAAATTAGTCTGGACAATTACCCGATAATTAATTCTAATATTGTCGGTTAGAGATTTAAGAACATTTCAACTACAGTTTATTTTGAGTTTTCTTGTAATTTAATTGTAGATTTCTAAGTCACAATTATTCCATTATCCTTATAACTATAAGCCAAGTCGAAAGTCTTTTTAAATAATGTACATTTGTGTTATTTAAATATGTTTTTAAACTAATTAAATTAGATACATGTGGTGGTTAGGGTGCATGACTACTAACTAAAGAGACCTGCTTGTCTCCCTGCTTTAAATTTTTAGGATTTCAGAGAGGGATCGGTCCAATCAGGGACTCGGCCTCTTGAGGGAAAATAAGTAGCTACTTTAATTAATAGCGATAATACAACTTTAGAACTAATCTTTCTATAAATGGTCGCCAAAAACATTGTTTAAAATATTTCTATACTATTTTTTTAAGAAACTGAACAAAGGAACAGAGCACAAATACTTGTAAAATTGTTGTCCAATTCTCTGCAAAATTTTGAAAATATCTAATATTAACAAAACAAGACCTTATTTCCTGCTGTTATCAAATCAAATCAATCTGCTGATATGTAATTATTTTCTAGTACAGCTAGTTGTTTTTTAATTTTGATTAGACACAAAAGGTTGCAAATAGACCAAAATCACAAATTAGTTCATAGTTATTTAACATTTGAGCAGTTGATTTGTTTTGTTTTTTTTTTGCTAAAAACTCAATATCAATAAAATTATCACGCTTAAATTTAATGTATTTTGATCAGAGATAGCTTTGTAATAATTAATTATTGATCTAAATCGGTTGTCCAGTTTTCAAAGCTGTTTATATAAATAATCATAATATCATATATATTATTCAACAAATGATATCCTTTTATTAGCAATGGTAAAATGCTACATATATATATATATACATACAAAATGCAGTTTATAATATTTCATCATTCTATATAAACTATTTAATTTCACATATCACAGCAAAGCTACTGTAGTATTAAATTCTAATGGCTCATGATGTTTTCAACTATCTATATACAAAAATTTGTCTAATAGTTAGCTATAAATAAATAAAAAATAATCTACTTATGACATGTTTTCTCCGATAATATGACTACTTTATCAAAAGTACACTAATAAATAAGCAGCCTTGAAGATCTCAAACACTTTTAAAAAATAATAAATTAATTATTAAAATATGTTTTTTCTGTCTCGATTCCCAATGAAAGAAGGTCTAAGACTAGAATATATTTCTTGCAATATATTTGTAGAGTAAACGTTATTGGCGTAGGAGCACCTTCCACAAACACTACACCGATTTTTGCGACCAATAAACATAATTTATAGGAAAAATCTAGTTTTATTTATTGTTTGGTCAGTTTCATTGTTTAATAAGCCCTAAAGTTTTTTTTATTAATTGAGGGAAAAACACCTTTTCAAACATTTATTGTTTATCATTCATTTAATTATAATATAAAAATAATCGCTTGACAAGCTAAACTAGAGGAAGTTTCCTATAATTTATATTCTAATCATCAAGCCCTAATAGAGACGATTTAATTTCAGGTAAGTCGAGATTGTCTTATGTTCTACAACAGCAGCTGTAAAAAGTCTGAAATTTTAATTTTATTTTAAACAAAAAGCAAGGCTAAGATTTAAAAATTTTGGTTAGGATTAAAAGTGATGAAAAGTCTCCGACTTATTTTTCAGAAGCTATAAAAAACATATTTTTTTTCTTCATGGTTATGTACACAATGATGATACTAAAATTCAAAGATATTCTTAAAAATAAAGTTTTCGACATGAATGTAGGTAATTAGCATCAATGTCGTTTGAAGGAGTTTCAATAGTTTTTTTTTGTCAATATTTGTAGCTATTTACATTTTTTTTTCTGTTACGGGAAATTGTTGTAGTGTTTGTGATGCTTCTACTCGACAACTAAAAAATATAATAATATAAAACATTACGTCTAACCAATCAATGGCCTTCAGATCTGACCGGTTCATTTATTAGTGACTCGTCTTAAACTGCCCCATAAAACTATGATTTTTGATTGGTACAATTTCATTTGCCTAGTGGTAAAATGACAATCATAATAATAATATTTCTACGTTATCGGCATACAGATGTATTGAACTTCGGTAATTTGTTTTTATCATTGATACCATTCAAAAAAAACAAAACTATTCTAAGCTGATCCAACTAACAAAAATAAATAATATTCTAAAGAGCAACACTCCAAAAACATACTCGTGTATATAAATATTTACACTGTGTGAGAGTTAATTTTTTTTTAAACTTTAACTCTCTCCTAATATATTTCATTTACGATATTACGTTGATGTGCAGTCGATCTAATATCATAAATAAAAGATAAATAGAGAGACTTGAGGGTTTTTGAAAAATTTTCACACAGCCTAAACAATAAAATTAATTTCAAATAATACAATATCACATACATTAGTAAATAAATGTTGTTTCATCGCTTCAATAAAAATCTAAATATTTCTATAAACTATACAACTATTTTAATTTAAACCAACTTCACAAATAACTGCTATTATTTCTTATCAAGGAGATGATAGATTAGTTACATTTAAATAATATTTAGAAATTCATAAAAATTAACAATCGTGCAATTAAAAAAAAAAAGTGTTCTGTTAACATGCAATGAATAGTACTGCTAATGGACGGATGGCACCTCCGAGTCTTTTCTTCTGTCGATGAGCGACTTCTGAACTACTTTTTCGAGTAAAACATATCTGGAAAACTATAATTTAAATTGCTACATCCTTAAATTTTGAATTTTAGTATTCTATTCTATCATACACATCAAGATAAGCACTTCTCTTTTTGAGAGAAACCTTGCGGTTTTTAGGGAACTTATAGTTAACTTGAATTTATATCAACACTCTTTTAACAGTTACAAATTTATCAGATACATAATAAGAGTTTCAAAAATATATAATCAGTTTTCAGTAAATAAATTAAGTATTGATAGCGATTTCACCACAAGATATAAACAATATATTCTAGTTTTTATTGTATTAAACCTTAGACCAGATGGGCTACACTGATTCAAAGGACAGGAATGAAATGAAATTCCTTTCTTTTTTTTTAAGCTGTAATCGTTCTGCTCTAGAAACAACAATAGTATATTTATAGAAAAAGTGTTCTTCACAAAGTAAGAAAAAATAATATAAAAAAGTAAACAATTTTCAATTAATCTATGTATTTAATAACAAAAATATACAAAAAAAAACTCAAAAATTACAATTATAAACCATAGAAGTATAATATCAAAAGTCTATTATAGAAAAAAAAAAAGCTATTATCTATAATAATAGATACAAATCGTCATCATCATAAGGAAACCTCTTAACTCTAAAATTGAAAATTTTGCAGGGGAAAAAAAGTTTGTTTCGCGCCTTCCGTTTTTGTGTTTAAATAATGAAAAATATACTTTCCACAAATTTTTTTATTTAATATTACTAAGTATTACTACACTTTACCAATAGATGGCATTATACGAGGTTTTCTTATGACGATGACGAAATGTGGGATATACAGACAGGTAATATTTTGGCTTCTTCATTCTCCTCAAATTCATTTTAGCCCAAAATTGTTAATAACAGTCATTATTAAAATTGTAATTGATAATGAATCGACCAATTATTAGTAAATGAGTGCATGAATGAGTTAACCTACCCAAGAAAACATGAAAGGCTAGCACTAAATATGTAGTCATAAAAATGATTAAACTGTAATATAACAAATTAATTATAATAAACAATGGTTAAATATAATAATAAGCTTATAAAATCAAAGATATTATCTGAGTTATATAATCGTGGGAAATCAAATTTATTAAATGGGGATTTAGATTGTTCAAAAAAAAAGTAATAAAATAAACATTCATATAGAAAAATATATTAGGGCTATACATATTTTATTAGTAAATTACAATTTAATACCAGTAATTATGATATTATTTTCAGCAGTATCTTACAGTTAAAAACAAAAAAAATATACCTATGAAAGAAATTGGTATATTAAAGACTATATATATTGTTGTGATATTTTGAGTTTTGATGTTGCCTTTGAGATAAACTCGAAATTAGCGAGCGTAAAAGAACATAAAAACGATCCGTGGTTCATTGCTATGAAAGGATGAATGTTTTTGTTGCCGTTATATCTACTATTAATATTTATCATATAAATAATTAAATATAAATATTTTAATATTGGATTTATTAACTTCAAAACAAGAAAAGTTAATAATATCCTAAACAACTGGCATTGGACAACCAGTTAAAAGATCAAGAAGGCAGCGGAAAAGTACGAGGAAGAGGACACCGGTAAGCTCGCTCATTCATTTTTACCCAGCAGGAGAGAGAGGAAGATTGGGAAAGAAGCTAGCACATGTACGTGTACTGCCCCGTGGTACACAGAAGACGAGGCCAGCACCAGGTAGCCACCCACGCTCGAGACAAAGATGACGATGAAGACAAAGAAGACCACGCGTAGAACACAAATTAGTAAAACTGGCCAGTAAATATTATAATAAGGTACATTTTAAGTTTAATTTTAACAGTGTAATTTTATCACGTACGTGCTTATGTGTAAACCATCCATGAATCAATTTGTAAATAAACAATTTTCGTTTTGCCAGAATTCTTTCTTATATTAACAGAACCTCAGATTAAATTTAAATATAAACAAATAAAAGATAAAAAACATATTAATATATATAGTTTCAAGTTTACCAACTGTTCATGGATTAAAGAACAATTACCAGAAAAATTAAATCTTATCGTTATCGTACCCCATTAAAACTCTAACCATTTAGTTTAGATGTATTTACAATGGTGATGTACTTTTTGATGAAGAAATTTGAATAATTAAATAGATTTTTTTTTTCTAAAAAAAATTTAACATTCTTAGTAAATTTACAATTATTTTCATTAACTACGCTGATGTTAAAGGAGATGATAATTAATTATATCTTCTACAATAAGGGTGTAAGTTGAGCAATATTTATTATGCTATGATGCTTGGATACTATATTGTGTATCATGTACTATGCTTGGGTAGGTCGGCAAAGCAAGAGTGAGATCTACGGGTAGAAAAGTGTCCTTTAGAGGATAAATTAACTAGCCTGATACCTTCTCTGTATAGTTAACCCCTGTGAATGTGTACGAGGAACATTATTTTTATTTGCCAGTGAACGAAATTAACCTCAAAAGAATAAAGCCCGCTAGCAACTGGATGACGGTGGTTTCCAATTGAGATTAGAGATGTCCCTCTTGCTTGTTCCGCAGGTATACTGTATTGTCGTATTTAAAGCAATGTAATATCAAAATTAATTAATTAAAACAATGAAATATCAAATGAATGAATAGCAGTCATTAAATGCCAGTAGTAAAATTTAATATTTTAGAAAGACAAAAATTCAATCTGTCATTTCACAGTTAGACAATTCACAATACATTTACAATTATTAATATACATAATTTATTTTCTAATAAGAAATAAAATTAAATGATAAAACAATTTTTAAAACTTTGGCACTTCGGTTAACTTATCATAATAAGACAAGGACTGACTGACTAGTACCGATGACAGTAAACCAAATGCAGAAATTTCCTACTATATATTCTTCTTGAACTTCTGTTAAATTTCAATCTGACTCGTTTGCTTAGAACATTATTGCGGCCTACCTAATTTGTCAAAAATTCTAATGACATATTTAAAAAAATAATAAATGGGTCTCAATCCTGACTGAACCGAGTACTCAATAATTTAATTGAAAAGTGATGACTCGGAAGCTTATTACATTGCCTGTAGGGTTTGTAGTGCTTCGAGGGTTTGTAAAGGTTCAAACTTCACCTTTATAATCCCTACCTGGTCTTTGTACATCTAACTTGATTTAGACTTAATATTATTTATGATTAGGGTATATACAGTCAACATTATTAAACATATCTCTACAATTTTTTAACTAACTTGTACTAACAAAATTTTATCAATGTACAGTCATTATTCCGCCTACTGTGCATTGTTGTGATGTTTTATAAGATTGCGAGAGTAAAGCTAAAGGGATTTTATATTGATAAGGGATTGTTCGTGCATGGAAGCTTAGAGACTATAACTATAAGATCGGAGAGCTCCTAGGTTCAAATCATTGCCCTGTTAAACATTTTTTATTTGTTAGTAGTTGGTATTATAAATATCAGGATTAGCAAATACTTACAACAAATAATTAATAATAATTTTTCTTTATTTTAGCCTTTGTCCACACTTTTAAGTAATTATGTTCTCTTAGGCTGTTGTGTCCTTATTGAAAATTTTCTTAGAAAATGAGAAATAAAGAAATGTAAAAGTGAAAAAGAACTCTGTTTTGAATTATTTCCAAGTAATTTTTTAATCAGTTATAAGGTGTTTTAATTTTTAAGAGGTAAATTCAACCAATCAGAAAAAAATCCGTCGAATAGTGAAGATTGCTTCATTTAAATAATTGGAATGCAGCATGACCTATTGGTTAAAATTTTGAAGCAAACTTACAAAAATAGGGAATTAATATCACTGAAGTGCCATCTGTTGAGAGAAAAGAGAACTAGCTCCAGTACAGGCCGCCGAAAGAGGGAAGTATTTTATTAAATAAATTGACATGCAGCCCTATCTGTTGGCTGATAGGTGGAACTAAACACCAATATTTGGCATTTTTATTTCACCATGGCGCTACCTATCGAGTGGTGGAAGAACTAACTAGTTCTAGCAGCTCCAGGATTCCCCAACATAAAATTAAATTAAAACATAATTTAAAAAATTAAAAAATATTAAAATTATAATTAAAAAATTAAAACATAAAATTTTTATTTAGTACCAGGTCTTCTGGATCCTTTTTTTTTTTTTTTAAGCTCTCTGGTTAAAAATTCAGGATAAGGGAAAAATATAAAATATTTAGGGTGATTGGATCCTTGTACTAGGAGTACCTGCTTGAAGGTGGTGTGAGGGAATTAAGGAGTGTGGGAATCCTCGGTAGAGGTTGATTGTTGCGGTACAGTGGTGAGAGTCCACTGGTGGCTGGGCCTAGAGTCTCTCTAGGCATGTAGTGCAGTCTTATTTAGTTGGATAGCAGTGATGGGTGCCCCTTAGAGGCTTGTTGTTGGTTGGCCAAGCGCCGTGATGTCCACCATTTTCTCTGCTTTACTCGATCTTGTGAGTTGCCATCGTGCCGGTAGCGGTGGTGGTGTCATGTCTCGGAAGACGGGTTGAGACTGTGTTTCATCGAGTCGAAGAACTTGATGTGACGTCGTCTGATGGCTT
Organism: Acanthosoma haemorrhoidale; assembly: GCA_930367205.1. Classification (NCBI taxonomy): domain Eukaryota; kingdom Metazoa; phylum Arthropoda; class Insecta; order Hemiptera; family Acanthosomatidae; genus Acanthosoma; species Acanthosoma haemorrhoidale. Next base: position 188,103,142 of record OV884011.1, read on the forward strand.
CGGTGATGGTGGGTAGCTCGAACTTTTCGTGCATGTCGGAAGCCTTCATTTCACGAAAATGGGTATGCCATAGTGCCGTGCGCAGGATGTTGTTCTGGAAGCTCTGGAGGCGAGTTATGGTGCTGGAATGTAGGAATCTAAAGAGTGGTGTCCCAAACAGTAGAGCTGGCCTCAGGACGCTGTTGTATATGAGGAGTTTCAGTCGAAGGGATATGGCCTGGCTGGTGATGAGATGCTGGAGAGAGTAGTAAGTTCTGTGGACTCGTTTTAATTTCTTTTGCAAGTGTGTGCCGAACGTCATATGCCTGCCTAGGTAGCAGATGCTGCTGGCTAATTTACATTGAGTCCCGTCTATGGTAAAGCTGGGTGGACGCTTCCTTTTCCCATGCTGGAAAGAGAAGATGATCCCCTGAGTCTTGGCTGGGTTCACTTGAATGTGGACAGCTCGCAGCCTGTCGGCGATTAATTGACTAGCACCCTCTGCAGCCTTTAGAGCTTTCGTTGGGTTGAGGCTGATGCTGTATACCCCTATGTCGTCCGCATATGCCTCTACCTCACAATTGGAGTATGAAGCTCCTACTATATGCGCGGTGTATATGTTGAAGAGTAGGGATCCCAGCACCGACCCTTGGGGAACTCCGACCACGAAATCTCTTCTAGTGGTTAAGACGGCTCCTATTCGCTCAGAAAATGTTCTGCCTGCTAGGTAGGAGGACATGATGTTCTGGAGTTGCACAGGAAAGTCGTGCTCGTTCAGGCGTCGCAGGAGTGTACGATGATCTACGGAGTCAAATGCCTTCGTGCAGTCAAGGGAGATCATCGCAGTGACTCTGTTGTGGCGCATGTTCGTCGCAACGTGCCGCTGCAGTTTTACAAGGTTGCAGTCCGAGCTAAGTCCTTTGGTGAAGCCGGTCTGTTGAGGTGGAATGATGTCTTGAGCGTCACAGTGCCTGGTGAGATGATCGTAGAGAATCCTTTCGTAGATTTTTGACAACTGGGTCAGCAGACTGATGGGCCTGTAGTGAGCTGGCTCATACCCATTCTTGGCCGGTTTCAACAGTGGGACGACAACGGAATGCTTCCACGTTTGGGGAAAATAGTGTAGTCGCAGTGAGGAGTTCACTATGTTCACTATGTGGGATATCCCCTTCCGTGGTAGCTGTTTCAGAAGGATGTTCTGGACGTTGTCATCTCCTGGTGCTCTGTTGCGACGAATGATCGCTGACCACTTTCATTCTCGCTGAAACCTGGTGGTAGGAGGTATAGAAGTTTGGGTGGGGGTCCGCTGGTCGGGCGCTGTGATTGGCTCACTGACTCTATCCCCTCTCAAGTGGTCAGCGAGTATGTCAGCCTGCTCTGGAACTGAAACGAACTGTCCGTTGTTTACCAGTCTCACCGTGTTTTTCTTTGTGATTCATGTCTTAACCAGCCGCCAGAATGCTTTATAGTCGCTGTGTAGACTACGTAGACGGTCACCTCACATAGTGGTCTTCCATTGAATCATCAGAGACGTTATCTGTGTTGTTAGGGCGTTGAGCACAGGCCTCAGGTCTTTGTTTTTCGTCCGGAACCATCTGTTTTTAATGTTGTTGCGTTGCCGTATCAGTTGCATGATGTGTTCCGGTGGCTTCCTCAGGGAAGGCGGTGCCGGGGCGAACTTCGGTATGGAGACATCAGCAGCTCGGACAATGGTATCCTGCAACTGATAGATGGCGCTGTCGACATCCCAAGTATTTCAGAGTGGCGCAATTGGGGGCAACTCTGCACTAATGAGATGCTTATATTGGGCCCAATTGGCCTCTCGGTAATCATATCTTGAAGTAGGTGGCTCCGGAATATTGCCTTCTAGCTCATAGATAATAGGTCTATGACCCGACGATTCGAAATCGAGCGCCGAGCAGCCGGTGACCCGATGAGGTTGCTGGGTGAGAAGTAGGTCTGGTGTGGAGGTCCTATCTGGGTTGCCATGTTGCCTAAATGTCGGTACGCCTGGATGTATCACTGTAAACGGCGTTTTGATCATGTTTCTGCCGAGGGCGTTTGCTGCTGTTCCACTCCACCAGCTATGATTGGCATTCAGGTCACCAATGATTACGTGCCTTTTATTTTTGCTTATCTGGGTTATTAGGAGCCTGGCTGTCGTTAGGTTTGTTCTAGGCCTTCTATAAATGCCAGTCACAATAATATTGTTCGTCAATCGTAGTTGGAGAGTGACTGCATAGTGGTTCCCGTCAGATGGCACTACTGGGTTTAGTCGTTTACAAGGCACTCCCTGTCTGACTAGTATGGCCACGCCCCCTGATATTGTTTCCGTGTCCTGCCGGTAGGTAGAGTAGCCTGGGAAACGACAATAGCAGTCCTTCTGTAGTCTGGTGTCTGTTAAAATTGCAACATCCGGGTTATGACAACGTAAGATAGCCTCGACATCGCCTTGTTTGGGCCTAAGGCCGCAAACGTTATAATTAAATATGTTATGACCTATCATTTTGTTGCTGGTCCATTGAGTTTTGTAAGGACTCTTTCTATGAGACTAGTCAGCTGTGTTATCATGGTGCTTAAATATTGAGCATGGTGTCCATGGTTGAATTGGATGTGGTCACGGGCGCGGGAGATTCTTCCGTTAATAGTTACTGTCCATTGGTCACCTGTGAGTAAGAAGCCGTTTGTCGTGGTGGTGGGGGAGCCGGAGCGTATCTAGTGTCCCTAGATGACACAATAGTTTGATGCTGGGCCTGGCGTCTATTCTCCATTGTCTGCATTAGTTTGATACTATAGGGGCATTGATGATATGATGCAACATGTCCTTTCCCGCAGTTAGCACAACGTAGGGGTACCTCCTGGTCGCGTGGGCAGTCCTTAGTGTCGTGAGGCTGACTACACCTCACACATTTCGGCGATTTGAAGCAGTATCGCCGGGTATGGCCTGGCATATCCTGGCAATTTTGGCACATGGGGATGCCGATGAAAAGCACGTTATTAACATGGCAGATTTGTTTTAGTTTGTCCGTAGTAAGAGTTGCGTCACCGATTACAAGGACTGGCTCAATATCAGTTTTGGCGCCATTGTGGTCACTTTTTCTTAGTCTGTAGACCGATATAAGTCCACCTACGGAATTTATGTGCTCTTTAATTTCTTCTATGGGATGCGTTAAGTCAAATCCGTGGAGAAGGAATTTCTTGTTCGGTTTCGTTCCCCTCGGGGCATATGTGTGATACAGGACTTTAGCTGCTTTAAGAGCGGCGGCTGTTGTTGTTAGGGCTTGTTCCGTGGCACAAAACACTTTGGTATCCTGCTGTCCTTGGACTATATGGTATCCCGTGACGATGTATTCTTTTAAGAGCCTGGTCAAGTCATAACTGTTTAATTTTCCCATGACTAGGAGAGGTATCGGTTTTGGTTTATTAGTCATGGGCTCGGATTGTGCCGTTTGTGCTTGAGCCGTATTTAAGGGTTCGAAAGAATTCTGAACCTGAGTTACGGTTTGTGGCACTGTTCGGGGTCGACAGTGTCTTTTGGGCTGGTGGTATCCCTCAGTATTGTCCGTATCGGACTCGAGGCTGGCTGGGGAGTCGGAAATGGCATAAGTGATGTCCATTTGTATGGCTGATGATTTGCGGGAACCTTTACGGGCGGGCATTGTCTCTGTGGGTACGTGCGGCGCACACCCAGTTGGGGGAAAAATCACTGAATCACCAAGAATTTCTTAAAACTACTTAAAGTTCCTCGAAAGCTGCTCCTATCATTTCCTGTCTTCTCGAGAAACACTTTGTAACTAAGTTCCCTAAGTTCACTGAAAAACAAATCGCTGAGTCAGAATAGGTCCTTGCTCAATGAATGCTAGCTGGTGAATTTTTTTCCTTCAGGATCCCGCAGGAGCTCACGTCTATATACTAGTATGTAATTAGTTCTTACGCCACTCGATAGATGGCGCCACGATTCAATAAAAATGCCAAATATTTCTGTTTAGTTCCTACTATATGCTAACAGGTAGCACTGCATGTCAATTTATTTAATGAAATACTTCCCTCTCACTCTAAATATCACTGTATCTCACCCGCGGAAATAACTTATTTATAAGTTAAACTTTGTTTTTATTTTATATATGGTTTAGGAAATAGATTTTTAATGTGTATGATGTATAATAAATGTGATGTATTATAAATTGAAATATGTACTTTTGTTTTTATTAATCTATTATGTGATACCATAATACTTGAAAGTTTATTTTACATGTAACTGTTATCAAATTATGAATTAAATAATATTGTATATGCTGTTTGATTCAATTCATCTATTACATATATAACACATATCATGGATCATTTACTCAATTAAGACCTTATAACATTTAGCTCCTTATATTAGAAATTATAATTTCATTAATCGGTTATTTTATGGGTAATGACAAAAATATTATATCCACCGTTACCTTGTATAGTGCATTAAAATAAAGACCGTGAGGTACTGTTTATGAATATATTTAATTTACGGGGATTAGTGAACTATAACTAAAAGAAAAACACATTAAATGAGATTAAAGACCATTTTTTAAAAATATTTATATAAAACAGATGAGGTCATGGTCACAAATTCCCATGTACATAATTATTAACATTATTATTAATAATTCAATAAAACATAGGAAATCGATCAAGAGTGAGTAATTTGTAAGATTACCAAAACTGTTAATTGTATGATATAACACACTTCACTAAACTTTTTTAGTGAAAAGTTAATTGAAATTTTGCTTTAGTCGAGGAGTTTGATCATTGATAATATTTATTTTATTCACCCGGTCAAGTAATCAATCAAAATGGTGAGCCGTTCGAAGCTCTACAAATTCTATGTCATGTCATCTAGGGGTCAGGTCAGGTATAGGTAATGTTAACACACGACTAGGATTTACATGTATACAGGCAGCTATACCTGTAATTGCTTTGGCGGGACATTACTTTAGTACCTATATTCACAAGTAATATACAAAATCAAAGAATTCGGTGGGGGGGGGGAAGGGAAATTATCCCTAGTTTTCTATCACGGCCTAACTTGCATTCATCTGTGATCAGCACTAGTCAGTTCCCGGCTATTATGCACACAAATGTCTTTCCCCTTTTCCTATTACGTTTTATTTTTCATTTGAAAGGGGGTACTTTGGTTAGTTTTTGCTTGGCATTCAAAACCTAGTGGGGCTGCAGCATCTGTTCAGATGCGCGGCTGAACCTCAGGAAGGCGAGGGTACTATGAGGTAGGCGAGTACCTGTCGTTTAAGAGAGATGGACTCCATTGATTCCGCTGTGAGAGGATCGGGGGAGTCCATGGGGCTGCTTGCAGGCGTTCCTCCTCGAGCAGTGTTCACGTACATTCTGAAAATATTTCAAATTAAAGTAACTACATATTGAAAAAGAAAATGCTGGAGGGTATAGCAGTACGAATGGACTTATCACCAGCTTACTCTGGGTGTTCTCAAAAGTGAGGTTATAAAAGCAATGTTCTGGTCATATTAAAACAACTATAATGAGATGTGAAAAAAAAAATATGTGTATTTCGAAATGCACGAAATCCAGGGACTGTAAATACTTTAATCCTATTTAAAGGTTGCTAACTAATCCTCCTTGGTATAACACTATCCAAGTTCATGTAGAGAAGAGTCTTGCCACGAATTGGATATAACCATACTTTTCCCCACGCAGATGTTTAGAAGACACGGGAACATTGTTTGTATAATGTTTTGGATTCAGATACCAACATTTGTTTACAAGGTTTTGAACTACAAATAGATATCTATTGAAATCTTGTAGTTATTTCGAATTCCTATTGCTAATCTGAGATACCTAATACATTATTATATTAAGATAGGTCCTCGCTGGCATCTTTTTGGTGCAGCGGCAGAAGAATGGCTGCAGCTGCGGGTACCCCAACAAATTTTCGTTCCATTTAATATGATCCACATTTCAACCTTAAGCTTTGCTGTGCTCTTTTGCCTAAGTGGAGCACTCTGGCCTTTATTATTTTATATTAATAATTTTCAATTATTAGAAGCAAGAAAATGTCACACATTTCCCATCGGGCCAAGGAAACATTGAAAGAGCTTCATGGGATCATACTGTTGCCGCAACCAGCATACCTCCCTATGTCAGAAAATTGTTACGATCCTTTGCCAGCTATCTTCAAGGGAAAATGTTTTAAAAGGAAACAGCCATCCCAAGGAATGTTACCAGCGTCAGATCGAGGAGCTGGCTTAAAAATGGCTAATAACAGCTGTTTACAATGGGCTATAATTTGATTATTAATTTTATATTACAGAGAGCAAAACTTCAATATTTTTTGAAAATGGATCATTTTTTTTTATAAATCCCATTTATAAAGACATAAATAAAACTAATATGTTTCTTACATTTGCCTCTGTATCAGATTTTGCCAGACTGCTTTGAGTTCAGGTGTCGGAGCCCGGAGAGCTACAGTTCTCCTTCTCGGACCTTTTCTCGGCGTCCTGGTAAGCTGGAGGTCCGCGCATCCTCCAACCGCAGGGCTTTCAGTTCCCGCTGGCGTGTTGCTAATCAGAAGCCGGAACTCTGTTGCTGAAATATCAGTAATATGAGAACTAAAGATCAGTACTTAAGTGCGCGAGTTCAGTGTATAAGTCCTCCAAGAGATGTTAGGGAGTCACCTCGAGGAGCTCCGTACAAAGTCAAGGTGAACAATATAACGAGACTTAAAGCTGTGGCCAGGGAAAATACATTCCATAAGATTCGGACACTTATCATTTAAGAGACCTGTAGTTATATTGCTTTTTATAACAAATATAAAACAGCCCTAATAATTACATATATTTCAAAGGATTATTATTATTTTAAAACTTTACTAGTGGACAAAATATTTTCTGCACCTCGGTGTATTTTCTCAAGTCCAGTTCCTTCCTCCCATAATAATTAAAGTTTTATTATTAAAAAAACTTAATTAAAACTTAATTAAAAATTAATTTTTTTTAATTTGAATTAAAAACCAAACAAGAAGCAACAAAAGAAGAAGAACGAAGTCAACGACATATGAATTTAAAGACCATGCAAGCTCACCTAGAGAAGTTGATCTACCCTTTTATGTTATTACGAAATATTTAACTAGCTTGAAATATGCATTAAAACCAATGATACCCTGAGATTAACTTACATGAAACTTGTAAAATAAATTATTATGCATTATAATTTTTTACAACTATTCTTTAATTAATTATATTCAGTAGTGAAATATTTAATGAAATAAAACCTTTTTTTTTCACCTCACCTTTTTTCCTAATGGAAAATAAAGCTTGACTGATGGTATTTAGAGGCAGAGGGTCTTCAGTGACAAATATAACTCTGTCCCTACTCACTTTCGCGAACAAGAGAAGATCGGTGAAGAGGAGGACCCAAAACGGACGCACAGAACGACCTTCCACTCGACTCAAATCGCCGCCGAATATCCACTGTCGACCAGGCGAGCTCAGCACAAACGGCTAGAAAGATAATTGATTTATATAGTACATCTAAAGGCGATCTTCATGTATAATTATAATAAAATAAAGTTATTTCAAAGGCCTAAGGTAATTATTGGTCCGACCACTTTATCCCAACAATGGCAGGCTTGACAAAAAGCAAAGAAGTAAACATTGGACAATAAGCCCCCCACTGGAAACTCCTGTATCACATGAGTAGACCATAGGTGACAATGCCAACTCGAGCAGGTCAGTAGACTATGAATTTACCTAAGACCCGTTAAAGTATCTATACCAGCTAGAACCTGCAGTTGTCCGAGGTAAGTAACATAACAAGCCTCATTGAACGATACCCTCTGTACTTCAGGTACAATCAAGCAGGCCTATTTAAACTCCGCAGAACATTGATCTGGAACTCATTTCTTATTTTACCTGCAGTCCGTACCTGTCTCTCTGTTCATTTTACCTACAGTCCGTACCTGCCTCTCTGTTGATTTTACCTGCAGTCCGTACCTGTCTCTCTGTTCATTTTACCTGCAGTCCATACCTGTCTCTCTGTTCATTTTACCTGCAGTCCGTACCTGCCTCTCTGTTCATTTTACCTGCAGTCCGTACCTGTCTCTCTGTTCATTTTACCTGCAGTCCGTACCTGCCTCTCTGTTCATTTTACCTGCAGTCCGTACCTGCCTCTCTGTTCATTTTACCTGCAGTCCGTACCTGTCTCTATGTCATTTTACCTGCAGTCCGTACCTGCCTCTCTGTTCATTTTACCTGCAGTCCGTACCTGTCTCTCTGTTCATTTTACCTGCAGTCCGTACCTGTCTCTCTGTTCATTTTACCTGCAGTCCGTACCTGCCTCTCTGTTCATTTTACCTGCAGTCCGTACCTGTCTCTCTGTTCATTTTACCTGCAGTCCGTACCTGCCTCTCTGTTCATTTTACCTGCAGTCCGTACCTGCCTCTCTGTTCATTTTACCTGCAGTCCGTACCTGTCTCTATGTCATTTTACCTGCAGTCCGTACCTGCCTCTCTGTTCATTTTACCTGCAGTCCGTACCTGTCTCTCTGTTCATTTTACCTGCAGTCCGTACCTGTCTCTCTGTTCATTTTACCTAGTCACCCCTCCTATATTTATAGTCTTCATTGTAAACTGGACCATTATTGTGAGTTGTTTTTATAATTACACTGTTTTTAAGTCTTTATTTTTTTGAGATTGTTAAATGCATAAATGAAAGAGTCGTTCACCTAAAAATAATTAATCATTCACCTTAAAAGTGTGCCATTCAATAAAATAATCTACTCATCTACATATTAATTGGAAATACGCAATTCTCGCGAGTCCATGAGATGGAGCTCTCTTTAGTTAGGCAAAGCCTAGTTTCCAGAACAGAACCCTAAAAAGTTGGTAGCACATTCTATTGCAACTGTTTTTTGTATCTTTCAATTATAAGATTTGAAATATTATTCTTTTTTACCTTACACCTAGTGAAGACAAGCCTACTTTCCAGATCCTGGAGGCTGAGAAGAGGTCGCCCTTCGCCCTCTGGCTCCATCAGCCCTGACTCCACGGTTATGTCTCGGTAGGTAGTCTGAAAAAGTGATTTGAAGAATTAAGATTCCGCATAAATAAAATTAGTTTTAGATCAAAAAACTGATTTAAATAGCTCATTAATACCTGCATTTCTTGCACGACTTTAGCCAGAGCTATGCAGTCGTCATCTTTAGTCTTCGTACTGTTCAGTGCTGTTTGTAATAACTTAAGAACTTCCCTGAAATGCTGAAATGTAAAACAATATATGTACTATATTATATGCTTAACAATTTTATGCATCATTCTTTGTCAAATGTTCAAGTTTCCTGACCCCTTAATGCCAAGGACTTATGAAAGATTGAATTAATCTTTATGTGTTTGAGTTATGGCTATCAAAAGATGGCAAAAACTGGAAATCAAAGGCAACCAAAATTGACACCAGAGGACAAAATAAAGCTCGGTGTTGATCTGAGGTTCCCAGAACTCTTTTGACAGAGTTTTCCATCAGTATTGGGCCTTTTGGTCATATGCTATATTGTTTACGGTCCTGGGAGTATTTGGTTGATTTTTTATGTGTTTAATTGGATTTGCAAATATCATCACATACGATTCCGAACATCCCAACAAATTTTTAGTGGAAATGTCCTTTACCCGGTCAGTTATATTTCCATCCACAGTTAGTCATACATCCTCGTGCCTAAATATGGTCATGATTGAACCCTATTCTCAGTACTCCAAGCTCAGTGTTTTTGAAAGACTATGTAAGACCTTCCTTCTCAGGCACCACAGACTTGTAGTGTAGTAATTAAAATTTTTATGTTCAACAAAAATGCTTTTTTTTAGTAAATAAACTGTTTTTGTAGATGTAACTGTCTTTAGGCTCTTTGCCTTAAGATTATGGAACTATTAACTTGGCACTCTATCTCCCGTTGTCTTCTATTTCAAGACTTGACGAGAGCTCTGGCATCTTCAAACTGAAGTCGAATTAGGTGCTGGACTAAGTAATATGTCCAGCGATCCACTATGAGTAGTATTCCAAACTACGGCTCAACAAGAAAGTTATATTAATAGATCTGCTAGTTTGGCACAAGAAAGATTTCTTAAATAATTTCGGAGGAATGATTTGGTGTCTAAGATACACAATCTACGCTCCTGATGCGGAGTTCTTCAATTAAGTTGCCTCATCCACTAGTACTCTCCAAGAATGATGGTAGATTGCTTCTCACTAGAATAGAACCAGCGCAGAATAGCATTAAAAAGTTGTAATAGGAAGTGTTTGTAAATTGTTTTAAATAAAAAGAGTAAAATATTTCTAGTAAAAAGTTGTAGTAAAATGTTATCAAAATTTGTTGTAAAATTTAGTAAAAAGTTGTAGACAAATGTTGTTATCTAAAGTTGTAGACAAATGTTGCCAATTTGTTATACACATATACACTCCTGGTGGCAGAGTGAAAGCACCCACTCTACCGAACTATCCAGTTCTGTTCGGAGAATTGTGTCATTCCTGAAGCATCTAAGTGCACGAAACTGAACTAATATTACTGACCAAAAGTGGAAACTCAAGGTGAAAACTAGCAGGTACTTGTATTTTAATTATGACGGCTGTGAAATGTACCTTCTGATAAAACACCACTCTCTCTCGATTGCTCTAATTTATTTAAACAGGGAGTACTTGAATTTGTATTCTCTCTTTAGGGTCTATTGCAAACGGTCAATACACGATCTTTGGTGAAGTAAATAACACATTTTGATAGTATCCTCTGGTTCTTTCGACCACTTACAGGCTGATTTGCCAAAAACTAAAATCACCTATATTTTGATTAACACACAGACTGATCGGCAAGCCCAGTTTTTGGTAGTCATAAATTTTTTTAATCTGATAGAAATTTATTATATTTTTAGTTTCATACAAAGCACATAAATGTATGTTTATTTGTTTGACATAGAATGAATCTGTTGTAACTTTTTTCTATTAATTTTTATATAATAAATAAATTTTTGCTTAAATTTCACAATTTAAGTGCAGCATTTTCTTGAACTGGTGAATAAAAGAGATTTGGCAATTTAAGTGTTGTTTTTTTTACTTCCAAAATGACTTTCTTAATATTTGTAAATAGTACCAATAACTAATGCTTACAACTTCAAGAATAATATAATATCTTACCTCTAGCGGTTTATGAATAAAAGTAGTCAGGTCAGGTCGCCTCTTTGGAATCAGCGGTTCGGTTATAAGCTTCATGAAGTTCGGATTCCTAGTTTTTTCTACGAGGATACAGTCAGCTTTCTTGAGCCCAATACAGTACCTCCTGTACGCATTGTTTAATGCATTCATCTACGGAATATTTTATACCGTTCATAAATTTATATTACAGAGGTAAAATATAACATAATAATTCAAATAGTAGGGAGTGAGAAGCGAAGAGGTGAGAGTAACCAAAAAGGCAATTCAAAATTGAAATTGTTTTAAAAATTCTACCGACCTAAGGAACAACGAAACTCAGCATCTTAACATTTTTTTTAAATGGGTTCAGTTAGACAGAATAGGGTTGCGTTCAATTTTGTAAAGATATAGGAAATTCTTGTGATATGCATAAGAAAATATTTTAAATATTCCTAACAAAATATAATACAAACTATAAATAAATGAATATAAGTGCTACAGCTTATCATCTTAGCAGTGATAGTAACAATTAATAAAAATCAAATGTGTCCGCATTTTTTTTTTTCACATTTGCTAGGTTACTGCATAGTTATATATACAAGGCAGTTAAAATGACGTGATCCTTGTACTACCTAAATACCAAAATATTCATTAAATCGACTGAAGTTAACTTATTAAGCTGATTGAGTAAAGACTCGTTAGACAAAATTAGGCCTTGCATGCATCTGTATTGTTGTGATATTTGATGTTGTGAACTCTATGATGTTGCTTTTGATTTGAAATTAGCGGACATAAAAGGGCGGTAAACGACCCGTGGATCATGGTTATGAATGTGTGGACATTATTTGTGCCGTTGTATAATATTAATATTTGTCATAAATAATATCAATGATTAAAGTAAAATATTTTTTTATTGTATTTGTTAACTTTAAAATAAGAAAAGTTAAGATATATGAGACAACTGGCATTGGAAGAAAGAAGGATGAAAAAATCAAGAAGGCAAGGCACAAGACGAGTGTAAAAAGGACAAGAGAGCGGGAGGCAGGCCTTGTTCTTTTTGATCATCCCAGGAGCCAAGCATATGGAAGAAGAGTTTGTAAAAGAAGAAGGATTGAGATGGTAGCAGTGGACGTTTACTGATAGCGTCGCACAACAGCAACAAAGGAAGAATTCGCGGAAGAACAAAGAAGAGAAAAGGACATAAAAATTATTAAATATTAAGGTAAAATAGAAAATTTGTTTTAACATTGTAATTTTGTCACAGACGTGCTTATGTATATAAATTAATGAATCGTTTTGTAATTAAACAATTTTCCTTTTGCCAGAATTCTTTTTTATATTAACAGAACCTTTAAAACCTCAGATTAATTTAAATATAAACAATATAGATAAAAAACATAACAGTATAAATGCAAGGTATACATGAATTATAAACGAGCATTAAACACAAGAATGTCGTACCTTTTTATAATATATTCTACCGAGCGATTGCCCCAAAGTTTCATCTTGGACGTATAGTTCTAAAATGTCTTCTGTATGCCTTAACAGCTAAAAAACAAATATAAAAATAAAGTGATTAATTTTAAAATAACATTAGGAACAAAATATCTATCATTGAATAGTTTAAAATCTAAGATGGTAAAAGTAAATGTAGTTTTTTTTTTTTTTTAATAATCATGAGATAGATATACTATCCATATTGTATGTGACAATTTGATCGATGTTCTACATGATATCTTTAGAGACGGTTCCGCATAAATGATTGCTGCAAAAGCTCCATCGACCAGGAATTAACGGATATCTATTGGCCTGGATTAAAAGCCGAAATAATTCTGAATGGATTTTAATAGGATGTATCTTCCGGCAGCGGAGTCAGTTGGGAAGTAAAACAAATCTTCACTGACTACTAGGATGTTGAAGCGGTATAACCTCGTCAACCGCATCGCAAAGAATGAAAACAAAATTGGAAGATACTCTTTCAAGACACACAACCATGAAAATTCGATGAGAATTTACCAATACAGTAATTTGCTTGTACAGTGAGTCAGGCTTGGTCACTTTGTTTTAGGAAGCTAGCAAGCTAACGATTATATTGTTACAACAATATTTTCCAATTTGGGGTTGCGTGGTCACAACCAAAACATTTCTTGGAAAGTTAAGACAGCTGGTTTAAAGTGCTTTCTTTACCGAGAGGATCAGAGCACTTGAGTAATTTTTAGATAATGGCTTTAAACATTTTGAGAAACATAATAAACAGAAGAAATAGTTATTCTGTAGCAATTTTTATTGGAATTATAATGGTAAGTAGTTATTCCTGAAGGCCGAATGGTTGCCACGAATCTCTACTGCCTTTCTCGAGTGGACCCTTACAAAGGCATCTAGTACTTAGCACTATTTTTTCATTGTTATTATAATTTATTATTATAATATTATAATTTTGTAACCTCCTATTGAAAAGTTTCAATTGCGAATTCAGTTCAAATTAGCCATTAACTCAAAGAAATTGTAATACTAGTAATATTTAGAAGAATAAAAACGATATTGGAATGAACTTACCTCTTGAGCATTTTGAAAAAGTATGCCATGATCGGCCTGTGTCATGACATCTCTTCTTTCTGAAAGCGGAACCAAAAATCGAGCGATTCCGAACTGCATGCACAATGCATACTGCTGTTCCTTTCCTAACAGCTGGTAGACACTCTTTTTCCTTGTTTCCTCGGGAGATTCGTGGCCTTGCTGCAATATGATCACACGACAAATAATTTTACTAACTTTTCGATAAGCTTATCGCAACCACATTTTCACGTATTTCTTTGTTATACAAACACTAAAATCAGTTATAAGGCTGGATGAGCCCTTGAAAACCCACAGGTTTCATCACATCTTTCCATGTTACCTGGTTGCAAGTAACAGTCTAGTGCTAACCACTATTTAGCTCCTCAGCGACACCTACCAATTATGGTGGCCACCGCAGTTGGCTTTTTGTGGTGAATTTTGCCATGGATTTAATTTAATTCATGTTTACTGGTTGTTTTAATTGATAAGAATTAAGAAATACAATTAAAAAAATCTCATACATAAAGTATAAAGTAGATTTATATATTGTAATGGAAACCCAGAAAAAATGATTATAAAACAGTAATTGAAACATTAAATAAAATAATGGAAAAAAAACAATTATTTTCATTTTAACGAAGTATGTATGTCCATTTCAAGTTCAAAATCCTCTCTAGTGATCATTGCCATGCATTTAACTATTTCACCATTGCAACGGACCAAATTAGTTGTTCTGGGGGAAAATGGGCACATCTTTGCCTCATTATTAATAATAATAAAATATCACAGATTTGTCAATAAGCCATTTAAGATTAAATCGTTTTGGTAATAGTGTGATGAATAAGCAACGTGAAAATAATAGTTATACTTTTGGCTCCTTGAACGATTGGATATCTGTTCTTGAACGGTTCTCAAGTATTGTTAAATAGCTTTAATATGAATATATTGGAGCGAAACATATTTAATGATTTTAATTTAAGAAAGTATGTTTTGGTTAGAATTTCAACTAAATATTTCAGATCTCAAATTACAGATATTTTCTCATTTCAAAAATGTATGTTTTTTTACACTTAACTGCATTGACAAAGTATATTTATATATTTTTTTAAATTCTACACAACTACTTTCAAGTAAATATAGCAATAACTAAAATTAATTCCCTCAAAGGCGCATTCAAATTTTAAAATATCAGCACATTGCAATCAATACTTATCTTTCCCTTTCATGCCACATATCTAATGCTAAAGAACTTAGGGTATTAAATTTAAAATTCAGGTGCTCTGTCCGGAAACATTGACCTACTTGAAACTGATAAACTACTAAACCAATTTCAGGTGATTTTGCGTATATCAAATACACAAATGAAATAAAATAATGTCATTTGTGTTTTATTTTTTTACAATAATGAAATTCATTTTTTTGTTTTAAATTGTTGTGGTCGGTGAATGTCCAAAGTCTGCTAAAGAATTCCCTCAGACGTGACGTTTCTGTCAAGTATTGTTAAATAGCTTTGATATGGTTATATTGGAGTGAAACATATTTAATGATTTTAATTTAAGGAAGTATGTTTTGGTTAGAATTTCAACTAAATATTTCAGATCTCAAATTACAGACATTTTCTCATTAAAAAAATGTATGTTTTTATACATTTAACTGCATTGACAAAGTATATTTATATATTTTTTTAAATTCTACACAACTAATTTCAAGTAAATATACAGTATATTGTCATATAATAGACAAAATATTCAATCTATTTAGAAGTTTAGGATCCTGGTTTCATTTATTAGCGATTATTTTTTAAAAAAATTTTCCTGAGTTGAAGTACATAAATAATTATTTGAATATAACAATAAACATAGAATAGAAAAGGCCAGAAAGTGATCAATTTTTAAATTTCAAATATTCAAAGGAAATACCATAAATATGGGATCTTACATAATATTTTATGTTGATCATAAATATATCTTGAGGACACAAATGAATAAGTCTTTGTGCGTTAATAATAGTTGTTTTTTTTTAAATAGTTCTAAAACTGTACTACATAAAAAAAAAGTTCATGAGCATTTAATTTTAAATAAAATTAAGTTTTGGCGAGTTTTTAAAGTTTGGAAAATCACTGAAATCGTAGAGGTGTCTTAGTTGAGCTGGATGAAATCAAAAAAAATTATTATTAATATTTTGATAAGCTCACACCAGCTCCGTATGAACTTCTAAATCGACTAGAAACTGAGATGATTTACGGTAAAAATCTATGTAACTTTTTAAAACGTGCGCCAAATTCAAGAGCAGATCACACAGTCTAGCGAAAGTTATTGCTCGGTACATATCTGAGATTAAAGCTCGCCCCTTCGGACTAAGCAATAACTCATGTTTTATGAATGTACTCAAGAAGGAAAATAATTAATTATATTGATATATTCTAATTTTATACATACAAAACTTTTTCATTATTCTTTATGAAACATCTTAAACAGCTAATGAATTAATTTATATAAAAAAAATTGTTATGCGAGGAAAGGAAAAGGAGAGCTAACATGTACAGGAGAAAACAAATAAAACGAATAAAAACAAAATTAAGTAAAACTTCATTAATTTGATCTGTAATACGTTAAAAATACAAAAAAAATAAATAATAATAAATAAATAAATAAAACAAAAACTGCTTTACAAAGGTTTTGTTAAACTAATTCAAACATAAACAAAACTTTCTTACAACTATACAATCACAGTATCTACATGCCTTTTAGACAACATTTATCAACAAAATAATAAATAAATAAAAAACAAGAAAGGAAGGAATCAGCAAGTCGAACGAGCTCAAAGATGAATTATACGCATCAATATAATAAAACAACATTATTCCGATTATATTCCTGAGAAATCATAAAACAATAATAAATATAAATTAAACAAGAGGGAAAGAAACTATAATACAGAAAATTAAATAATTATTAAAAATATATTAAACTATTACTGGCCATGATTTATTCTATAACTTACTTATGTACAACATTAAGTTAGAAGGCTCTGTCATTATAGATACAACCCTTATGTATCGTCTATCCGACAAATAAATTTACAATAAATATGTTTATATACTAATTACATAAATAGTGGTCGATAAAAACCATAATAAATATACTTTGTTTTATAACATACCCAAAGAGGGGTAAATAACTAGAAGTATTGACAGCTGCAGTTACAGAAGTTCAGTTTTATTTTGGCAAGGTGGAGCATGTTAGTATTAATTGTTAATTTAAAATATTAACAATTATTTAACTTTGGCATTTTAAGCTCGTCTACTTAATGAATGATACTAATGAAACTATTCATAAAAAAGATGCTATTAACTGCAGTTATCTTAGTGCACAGCCTTAACATTGTAACTAAGCTCGCTTTGTTGCGCCCTGCGCTTTATGAGACTAGAAGCGCAGAGTGCGGTTATGTTCTATTAAGCGTAGGTCATACGATGACCCCAGAACCCACCTCTGTTGTGAAGGTGACCTGGGGCAAGTGAAGCCTCCGCCTGTCGATAGAAGCAGTCGCAGTCGTGGCTCCAGAGCAAGCTGTTGAGGGCCTAGCCTGGTTGATGCCACCCGTCGATACCCTCGCTCCATTGGTCGATGTCACCTTCCGGTAAACCTCGAGCACGACCTTGTCCCCGAAAGACCTGGAAACAAAAAGAGGATATTAAAAAAAATCTGTATAATAAAACAATTAAAATGAACAATATTTGAATTACAACGTCATTAAAGGTTTCTATAAGTTTTCAATTTTAATTTATTTTGACCATAATGCATGCAAAACAGAACATGTAAGTACGATGCTATGTTACTATGAACTATTACATATTAATTTGGATATCATGACATCATAATGAACTGAAATAGTTCGAAAAGTTGCAGAAAAATAAGTTATTAAAAAAGAAGAATATTATGTACAATTTTGAGGTTTCTGGATATTTTAGGGTACTGCCCTAATTGATTCTAATTTTTACGCCTTAATCCAAATAACTCATTTTTCTCTCATCTCACCAATGAAGATGGTCCACTTGTTGAAATCTCGCCCAATTTATTAAAGCCCTGATACTGCTAGATAAAAAAATAAGACCCGTCTTCTAGTTTCCGTTTCCATCCTTTCCCATATTTACAATATTTCATAACTAGTCATCCTGTTTTTCCAATCCCTTGAAAATCGGTCTGGTCAAAGGAAGTAAAGGGGAATGTAGGATCAGTGCCGATTTTAGCTAGATGAATAAGTTTCACAATCTCGGAGGCACTACTTCAATAACCGACTTCCTTAAATTTCGGAAGTACATTAATTTTATCAGTAGTGTAGCCAAAAAATATTTTCAGGGAGGATACGGGTAGTTTTTCTGGCAATGTTCAAAAAAATAAATCAAATATTCATACGAGGGCGGTCTGAAAAGTTTCCGACCTAACAAAGCTTTTATTTGAATATTTTAGATTTTTAAAATCTTCAAATTTTCCTCAACTATTTTTCTGTAAGTTCGTTCGACAAGTCAAAATATTAAAGTTTAATAAACAATTAAAAAGCTTGAGTCAGTAATATAACAGAATTATGTTTACATTAAAAAAATATATAATATTGCTATTTATGTTGTGTTAAAATTAATTACTTGATGATCTGTAGGATTTCGTCTTCCTGAAGAGTCACAACATTCGTTTTCCCGACAAAAATGACGTAGTCACCAGGACGTAGCCCAGCTTGATCTGCAGGTAAACCCGATTCCACTCTTTCAACTCTGTGAAAAAAAAAATTGTCATTAGATAAATGATGTCACTTCATTGAATTTTCAAAAAAATGTTTGAAACATATGTGCACATTATCTAAACTTGTAAATGGTATTACAAGCTCTTTTAAACTTTTATAAACCATCATGATAATACTCGTAACTTACAAAAACAACTAGTTAAATAAGATTGAACTATGAATAAATGTTTTGTAAAAAACAAAAATAATTACACTTCCAATTTTATGATGAAAAATTTAGTAAAATGATCACTTAAGAAACAATCGCCTGCAGTAACTGTTTATTACAATAGATACTTGTCATCAAATGAAACGGAATCAAACTAACCAAACAACACTTTTTAAAAATTGTGGATGTTAAAAAGTCCAGAAGTGTAAATTAACACGAGATCTTATCAAATTTAAATAGTGGAATCGAAACCACAGCTAATATTACAAACATAAAATTTAATTAAAAATTAAATTTCTACCTTGGAGGATGCGTCCATGCTATCGAGAAACCAAAACTATTCCCGGCCTGCCTGTTAAGAACCCTCGTCGTCGTAAACGGAGTCCTACCAGATTTAGGATTTTCTTCTTCGGGTGGATCCAATTCAAGGTGCCGTAGAAATATCTGGTCTTCATGTACTAAACAGATAAATTAATCAATGTTTATCATCAAATAATAATAACTAACAATATTATGAATTCAAAATTAGTAAATAAATTGTTAATAATTACCAGTCAAAGAAAAATATCAGACATTATATACATGGGATAGGGACTTAGACCTGGGACCTCACCAATATCAGACATTATATACATGGGATAGGGACTTAGACCTGGGACCTCACCAATATCCAGTCGGGGTGAGATTATTTTTTATTTGGCTGGTAATTATTAACAATAATGGGATTTATCCCACAAAAAAATCTTTAAAAAGTTACCTCGTTCGACTTCCTTTTTTAATGCCTTACTCCTTCTTTTTTCTCTCACTAAAATCACACAAAAATATCACTGTAGCGAGAATAGATATCGAATATTATTTATGTAAAACTTAAATGAAGGAATATTCACCTCCAGGAAACTCTAGTGGGGGTCCGACTTCAGACTCGTCCACGCTTAACAGTTCTTCCACACTGGACTCCGATTGATTTGCCATTACATCTAAACATACAGGTTATAAATAATAATTATTAGCCAAAGAAAAATTATTACAAAAAAATTTGACCAAAAAAATAAATACTAGGAATATAAATTTATTATAAGTAGAAATATGATGAATAGGAAACAATAGTACTTTTAAATGTAAGTTCTACAAAAAGTTAGATCCAATTCATCTCAGATTTTAAGGTATATTTAATAACATCCTGGATTAAGCACATATTTATAGTCCGAGCACAGAATCTCTTTGAATGATTCTTTCCGAACAGCTTAGGGTCCATTGGATACAGTAACATGAATGAATTAATGAATGAAGATATTCAAACGTACTCCAAATCAAAGTTACGAGGCCCAATGGAAATTGCTTCATTGGATCTTTTTATTTTTATTTGAAAGCAATTTTCAGTGACCGAGACGGTTTAACAAATAAAATGAAGTTGTTGTTTTTTTTGTTTAAAAATACAGGTTAACTTTCTTTACAATCATTTTTAGAATATTTAAGAGACTCTTAGCAAAGCTTGAAATAATACAAAGAAAACGGTGTGGCCAATTACTAACTATTTAGGTTCAGTAAGTTATTCCATTAAATAAAATTGATAATTTAAAAGCGGATTTATAATAAACATGAACATGAGTGATAAATAAACATTAACAAGTTATTATACATAGAATTATACATTGTAAAAATACCAATTGATAACACAATGACAATAAAAATACTAATGATACAATACATTGATGTTAATTAAGCTGGTTAATAGCTAATTAAAAAAAATTGTAATCATGACGATGGCTTTAGGGTATTAGAATTACAAAAATTTGTTAAAACAATCTATTATGTTTATTACCTGCTTGTTGATTCCAAACATTGTCCGAATTCGTCATACTTGGAACATTTTTTATTCTTCCACAGCTCTGAGATAGAAGCCTGAATGACCCAGCTATTTCCTGTAAAACAAATGGATGGAAATTTCAGAAAAAAACAGTAAGAAAGTTTTCCAGTCGTGAAAAGAACTGGCCCCTGAGAAGTGAAGCCTTGTGAGTACAGTGATTTAATTATGCCATTGAGGACAGAATTGATCCTTTAAAAAAAAAGTATTTCTACTTAAAAAATAGTTCAAGGTTAAGACGTAAAGATCTATCTTTTAAAATATAGAACTGAAATATTTTAATTGATATATTGCTCACCGTTTTTATGACATGTTTGACGGCAAATGACATACATCCAAGGAACTCGCTCTTTCTGAAAAAAAGAAAAAGAAAAAAAAAATTAAAAACTACCTAAAAAAACCGTGCAGTCGAGAATTTCACTTACAAATTACTTTACAAAACTACTTAATTGATTATTTTATGTCAGAAACATAGATTTACTAATATAAACATATTATTTCATAGTATATATATTTCTAGATAGGTCATATGACAACTTCATATATCTTAAGTATGTACAGTTAATCCGAAATGATACAAAAAATTAATTACATGAATTAATCAACAAACAAAGCTATGAATCATAAAAATTTTGAAATTTCTTTTAATGAGACTGCTTATGAAGAACTACAAAAGATAATTTATCTATCAGCGGTTATAGTTATTGATAATATTTTATATAGTGCCTTGTTCGATGAGGTTTGGTTGAAATCGTTGAGATCAATTAATAAATTTATTTTGGGTCTCACATCCCTGTGAATCAGTCACATTTTGCCTTGAAGTCCCCTCATGTTATCGATTTAATTAAGAGATTATACAAAACTTGATGTCATTAAACTACTAATCGTAGGTCAGTTACCATTTCAAACACCGAAAAAGAAATTTTTATATTTCTGAAATTATCCCTATTTTTCTTTTTATATGATTTTTTGATAATTTATTAGTTGCTATATTAAATATGATCTAAGATTCATCACTTCTTTCATATCCAGAGCAATTTGTTGAGGTGATACCCTTCCAGGTCTAAATTCCGAGCACAATTACTCACTTGGAGAGATTGTGGGCCTAGGCGTGAAAAGGAAGTTACTAAGGGCATGGTGTGTTTTCAGTAGCGCACCCTTGATAACCCAGGACCATTCATATTACAAGCGGACTCCTCGGAAATGCAGAAGTCACCTTTTGAGTGGCTCAATCAGTATGTGATATAGTTGAGCATTTGTGAAACCATGGCTGATAACAGCAGTTGAGTGCTGATAATTCTTTATCTTGGATTCTTAGCCTGGGCTGGAGAAGAAATTGAATCTTTTGTTATGAAGGCAGTAGGTCAGGAATTTTTTTGTTATCTTGGCACCAAGATCTGCATAAGAGCAATCAGTTTTTTGTACGGCGGACAATCCTCTCTTTACATGAGGCAAAAGCTTTTGTATGATTAAACTATCGGAATGAAGACGAGCCCCCCCCCCCCCGCGGGTTGGCGTGAGAGCGGTGCTTACGTCAACGGAAGTCCAAACATGGATGTTGTCGATGCATCATCATAGCGAACCGAATTACCCATTGCCTACTCCATAACGTTCTCTCCATTAAGTGATGATGGTATCGCAGAACACGGAAGAAGGTCTCGGTTATCGAACCACTACACAAATAAGGGCAGTCGGTGACTGATGACACTGTTGACAGCCCTTTATCATGGAGGCCTTGACGGTCGCTTTTTCATCGACAATCCATATATACAATATACCTTCCATTACTGAACGGTCGATCACACCGAACGGAAGAAAAAGCTATGTTTTCTTTACAACTTGAACCAGAAGAAGTTAAAAGAGACGAAATGGCTTTGTTTTCAGATGATAACAAGCTTATTATAGAACAGTCATTTCTGCTCTAAAAATAGACAACGTGCGATGTTCAGTAAGGTTAGGACTTGTTTTTATAATTTTCACACCGTAAACCAATTCAAACCAATTTCTTTCTGATATTTATATAATAATACAAATGCTATGACGATAAGCAAATGCATCTAGTCTAAAACCGGAAGGTTATCGTCGCTTTTATAATGTCTAGATCATAATCAGCTTTGTATATGCCGCTATTGTACCATACCTTGCTTTATCAAATATTATTCTTAAGCATAATAAGGTTTTTTTTTTACTTATTTTGGATTGTTTGAACTTTGCCGATGCTATGACTTACTAAGCTCAAAATAGGACCTTCTCGGCTAGTATACCGACAAATTGTAAATGAATAATTTATTCTGGTTATTAAGTTGAGAATTTCTATCGTTAAATGGGAAATCACGGCATCCAATCCTTTCAATCAAAAGTCCTGGGAACAATAGTAAATGCCCCTTATTATGTCAGCAACAAAACCCTTCATAACGATCTTAATATACCCTACATTCTTGAACTCGTCCCTTCCAAGTTCATGAAATTCCATAGTAACCTATCCAACCACCCTAATCCCCTAGCACAATCATTGCTCTACACCACTCATCCCTATAAACCTCCCCGGAGACTAAAGCGGCAGTGGCCTCGTGACTGCTATAAATGCGTGACAGTGGGAGTCCTGGCAATGGCCAGTTTCTCTAATCATGTCCTGAGCGTCTGTGGCTCTCGCGCTCTTGGTCAGCCTCCGCTGGCTCTTATCCAGTGACGCGGCTGACGGAGCAGCTTAGGGTACTTCCTAAGACTTCCTCTTTCGCATAAAGGAAACCATGTGAACTTGGGAGGTCTCTGGGCTGTTTGTAAATACTGTATGAATGAGCGAGTGAATGAAAATTGTAAATATGTTATGAACGAGATCATTTATCACAATTATTGCCCAATGAGGCAATAATTTTATCATAATAAAGTTGTTGTTATAATAAAAATGCGAAAATGGTAGATAAACCTTATTTTCTGGCTGTGGGTACATGGCTTAAATGAGTCTGCTCTCAAGATAAACTTCAAGATAATTTACAATCGGCTGCCAACATAATTCTTTATTTCTGGATACTATTTCAATTATAAGTTTAGTTCTTGTTTGGGTGATTAATGGTCACTTTCTTCAATCAAAAAACGATCAATTGTTTACTTTCTTCACACTGTCTATTTTCATCACTTCCAGTATTTCAAAAGTATCAACAGTAGTCTTCGATTCAAGACATATGAAATGATATAAAAAAAATGAATGAATAAGATCACGAAATGGATCGTGTCGTTCTCGTACACTCATCACATTAACGAATATTCGAGATCGATTATTTACGGCAGGTTATCGATTAACTCGACAAGAGGTTGTTCAAGGGCAAGGCCAAGGCACAAAGATTTTTTCAGATGCATTTATTATGCTCATGGTATACGCATTTAAAGAAAGTAAAAAAAAAAAATTCATCACTCCTCCTATATATTGTTAGTTTATAAGTATGCTTTCTCAACGCTCAAAATTTTGTTTGATAGAAACAAAAAAACAATCATATTTTCTTAAATCTTTGGCAAAATAGCTCAAACTAGGAATACTACAATGCACTTTCATCATACCATCAGAGCCTTCAAAATAGGAGAAAGGAACTTATAACTTATAAAGATTCCTTCGAAGCAATAGACATCGTTTAATCAACCGATGGACTACATATCCCATCATACCCACACCTATACAAAATCAACAGAACCATCTTAATTGGAGAAGGCGACATCCTAATGTATTGGCTTACACCCCATACAGGGGCTAGAATACAACGAGCTAGCCAATTAAGGCGTCCGAGAAACTGCTTCTCACTCGCAAACTCTGCAGGTGAATGAACCTCTTCGCCGGAAATACTGGCACAAGCAAAGAAATTGATGACGCGACGATGGAACGAGATTTGACTCAGGTCAAGAAACTGTATAGGACGAAAAACGGAGTAACACCGAATGGAGTTACGCTGTAGCAATCGCAAGGCAAAAATGCATCATTGAGCGTCCATCACATCATCGCCGAGTGACGTAAATTCCAAGGCAGCATCAGAACATCTCGAAGATAAATTCTATAATAACACGCTGAAGTTTTTTGAGCGAATGGGCCTCGACCAACAGATTTAAATTGATAATCGTCAGATTGCCGATGTCACTAGTACAACGTTAAATCCCCCAGCCCTCAACCCCTTATTTCAAACATTTTTAAAACAAATTATGAACAATAATTATATAACAATATTATACATTGGTGATTAATGGCTCCTTTGTATGCATAACGTATGCATTTGAAGGGGGGTAGAAAATACAAAAACAATTATCTTTTTGAAGTTAAAAATACATAATCAAAAGACGGTACTAGGTGATGGGGCTCACCTTTGGTTTAAAAATAGGGAAATAAAAACTTAAATACTAAAAACTTAAAACTAAAGCGTTCCTGCCTCGACTGTGTTCTGCCATCGATAGGGGAACGGAGCGGGGGTTATCGTGCTAAATACTGGCTATGTCATGTATTGCAACGAATCAAAGAATTTAATGTCTACATTGAATGAATTCATCCACTGCAGGCAGCTCAAAGACCTCGTGAAGCTCACTGTTGCTCCGTTGATCGAATGAAGTATGTCTGACCACTTTCATCATTATACCGTTCTGAAATTGTTGGAGTCGTCTCGCTGTCGCTTCAGTCAAAGCGATACACCGTACAGCAAAGCAGGCCTGAGTACACTCTTGTATATCATTAGCTTAAGGCGTAATGATAAATTGGGTGAAGTCAGTAAATGTGTAAGCCGGTATGACTTCGTGCGTGTCTGTTTATACTTCCTGGTAAAATGACCACAAAAACGGAGGTGACGATCCATTTTAATGCCCAGATATAGTAGGTTGTATCCTGGAGAGTATTGCTGCGTACCTACAGTGTAGGACAGCGGACTTTTTCCCTTTTGGAAAGAGAAAATTACGCAGTCAGTCTTACCCGCGTTTACAGAGATATTAAGTCTCCCCGATTTCTCACTGATCTAGTTACGGGCTACTTCAGCCTGTGTTAGAGCTACCTTGGCGCTCATGCTGCTACTGTACACCGCTATGTCATCTGCGAAAGCAGTAACTGTGGTATTTTTATACCGGGCTCCGACAATTTCAGACGTGTACACGTTGAATAGTACAGGGGATAACACGGCTCTGTTTCGATATAACTTGTAATAATTACAAGAAAACTGTTAACCTGTACAGTACACGCTGAAATAAAACTCATATAGACAATTGAAGCCATTGAAGTTTAATCTATCTCTCATTAAAATGGGCCCAAGATTATTTCCCAAGTTGTTGAGGGAAGAAGGACTAGCGTTTGGACTCGTTCCAGACCGACAGCTGGCCCGGGTCTCCTGCCAAAGGCGATCATTGCATCTGTGCTAATGCCTAAAGGCTGATTCATTGCGGCCAGTCAGGGACGCGCGTTCAGTTATAGCCTCTTAATCGATACTGCCTATCTACCAATACTACTTCTCTGGCCAACATTGTCGTAATCCCTTAATTATCTTATTATAATGTACGACCTGGCCGATATATCAATTCCTGCTTCAAATTATTTTCATTCAATGGTTAAATATTCAATCAGATGCTTCCTCGCCATTTAATCTTCATCAGAAAACAAATATTTTTTTTATCAATCGAAATAATTAATCGATTAAATTAAATGTTTAAATCCGGAATCTATCCACCAGTCTCTTAAAACATAATTAAATCATTCTGAAAATACAAAATAAAATAACAGGTTTTTTGAACAAACGTACTTGATTCCCAGTCAGTGAAAATCGTCTTTTAAACAAAAAATACGTTTAAAAATGAAATCTCTTACTTCTTGCTTGACAAATCCGTATTTCATTTTCCCTTTAATAAAATAAATGTATTTATTAAAGATAATTCGGTTTCAGATTTTAGTGTTGTGTTTAACTTGGAACACGAAACTTTTCACGGAGTCTTCGAGTACCGACGACGAGATAAATAACTTAAACAATATAGTGACATTTGAAATAAGATTTGATCAATCAGAATAATTGAATTGAAACAGAAACTTAGAGGCAGGAGGGAATGTTGCGATATAATCTAGATTTCTGTTGGTCAGCAGTCCCAACGACGCCGTCTGAGCCACAAACAGTTTCAAACGTCTTTTTAGATAAAGAAGATAAGAGAAAAAAAAAAAAAAAAAACCAAATAACTATCAAATTTAAATTTAGTAACAAGAATATTAGTAAAACATTTAGTAAAATACCAAAAAAAAAAAAATAATTTCCTTACGAGAGAGTCAATCATTAATTTTAAATATTCAGTCTTGCTATTTATATTAAAGCATTTTTTAATTCATTCAAAATACATCCATAAATGCATGTAATATATTTTTTATTATGTAAATATAAATCTGATAAATTAAAAAAAAGAAAAAGCAATTAGCTATTGGATTAAAAATACTTGTATCTACAATATCATAGGTAATTGATACATGCACATCTATACGTATCTATTATATTAAAAAATAAATAACTTTTTTTAGTTACGATGAAAAATAATCGTAGATATTTACGATGTTGTCTTATTAAATTTCTTTTCTAACCCTTCTTGGGTGATTTGTAGCCTGACTTTTCGCGTTAGACTCAAGTAGAGATTTAATGGGGTTTTACTCGGTACAATAAGTAAGGTAGTAACATTTTAAAAATACATATATCACGATATATATATATATAAATTTTGAAAATACGTATTTGTCATGTTAACGATTGCACTGTTTTTTTTTCTAACTATAAATCTTTTATATATTTTTCAGCCTGTCTGACCTAGAGGCTTGAAATTTTCACAATTTAATTCAAAATTTCATTTGTATACCCAACCAAAATGAAAAATAGTGCCAACTCGACAAAACATGATTGTCGGCAATTTATAATCTTATTATTATCAGGTATATAAAAAAAAAAAGTTTGATAATTGGAAGATAACGAGTTCCTGTTTAATAACATGCAACACGGGAAGTTAAGAGTGCAATACCCACGAACAAAATAATTAATAGTTAACAACGCAGCAACGCTACAATAATAATTATTATTGTGTCAATTATTAATTATTAAACTATAATATCTCTGATCGTCAAAAGAAAATCGACGAAACCATATCAATTGAGCGATAGATAAAACAGTTACCATTGAATTTTAGCTGGCTAATTAACGTATTCCATAAATGATTAATTCACATTTATCTATTATTATTCATCAATTTCAATTACGTCTATTGCAAAAGCAATGCAATTTTTTTTTTTTTTTTTTTTTAACAAAATGATTTTAGTTGTGAAATCAAATGAACTATAGACTTTTTCCTTTTAATTGTAAAGTAACACATGTCGTTCTCAAATGAAGGCAAGTTTTTGACAAAATCGGGAAATGATCACTTTTTATAACAGGTATATAATTTAATTATTATTATTAATTTTATTTTATTCAATTGAGGTTTTTACACATTTACTATCTCATTCAGGGCAGGAAATGCGGGCCACCCTGTCTGGAGCGACCCACATTTACGGAACTGTCAAATAAAATTCGACTCAGGCCTTAAAATCCGAGCTCCGAACCTGTGTAACGTTACAATGGCATTAGAACTCACTAAAAAACAATTTTAGTTCGAAGTTTTTTATTTTTGAATTTACTTGAAAGAGCTATAATTTGTTTTTTTAAAGCTGTTTTTTTTTTCTGATTGAGCGATGAAAAAATTAAAACTCATAACTGTCACCAGTTCAAAAAATAAATGGGTTTGTACACAAGTTCGGTACAGGCCAACAGTCTTAATAATAAATTAATTATTTTCAATAATCCACCCAAAATAAAGAATATATTGCTCGATTTACACAATAATCTAGACTTTAAGTTTTGGCTAAAATTTGCCACAATTTTTTTTTTTTTTTAAATAATATTTATGGGTTCGAACCCATTTTTTTTTAATTGACTTTAAATACTCAATAGGATATGAAATTCAAATCACCGTTCTTAAGATAACGGGACACCCAAGTCTGAAATTAGTTCTTAAACGGTTATATCACGGAAACTTTCATTCCTAGACGACAGAGTAATACAACTTTTATTGTAGATTATAAAATTCTCCACAACTTTTTATTATAAGAATAAGCGTTCTTGAGATATCAGTCACGTAGTTTTTTTTGGTTACAAGGCTATATTTTTGAAAAAGTAAGTCTAAGAATATTCTTTTTCTTGCACTGAGGTGATGCCGCCTGGATAACCCCCCTCCAGGTTCTCGATTTTGAGTACTGGGGGGGTTACGCTTACGCTACACGGGTTCGTCGCCACTCGGTAAGTAGTTCGACTGGAGTACTCACGTGTACACTGGTCTCTTTCCTCCACTGCCCGGTGCTCACACCCGGAGACGGAGTACGCTAGCTGTTTACTCCAAGGGGAGACTCCACGACGGGTCTGCGGCGGAACGCGAGCTGTGACTGGGGACTCCTCCGCGCAAGCATTGATCCCGCAGCATCCCCCACCCCCGCGGCTACCCGTCCGATAGCCCTTCTACATCGGGGGGGGGGGGCTACCGTCGTCCTAAGAGTAACCAGCTTGGATAATGTAACCACTTCAACGGCTCCAGAACCGAAAAGACGAGTGTAAATTTCGGTCAAATTGAAGTGGATCCCTTATTTATACCCTACTGATTAAGCTATTGCGTTAAAAATTAAAGATTCGCATCGTTGTTTCATACTCCTGATAAGGCTCGTAAATGTAATGTTTATGCAAAGAAGTCATCTGCAAGTTCATCCAAGTTATCTGACCAAGGCGAGCGCGTGTTTAACTGGCGTTGTAGTCTATCCCAAACATGCTCAATCTGATTCACGCCGGGTGAACAAGCGGGCCAGTTCATACAAGTGATTGGTCGAGCGTTATCATCAACAAGAATGAAGTTTTCCTTATTTCTTGTGATAAAGGCCTTATGACATTGTCCAATTATGTTTGTGTGATCAAGTGCTCATTCCTGAACAATATCAGTTAAGTTTTCCGAATACTCGATATCCCTGTCCAGACCATTATTGAACCTCCTCCAGAAGACCGTACTGGTTCAGTCATCCCTGCATTAAATCACTGGTCTTGTTCTTTACACACTCCTCATGATGATGAAGGACAAATTTCGATTCCTGTGTAAGAAAACAACGTTCCGAGTCTTCATCAGTCCAACCAACATGTTCATGAGCCTCTGTTTCTTGTTTAAAAAACACTCCTCGCTGGTCTTCTTGTCCTCAAACCGACTTCATGGAGGCTGTTTCTAACTGTTGAAGAGTTGAAATCCGGACATCCGTCGCGTCCTCAAAAGCGCTTTACAGTTGTCGAGCTATTGAACCTCGTTGCCTAGTGGTCTGTATTTTCAAATGTCGGTCCTCCTCAAGAGTACTTTTTCGAATTCGACCTCCTCCATGAGTGTACATAGCAGTACCTGTTCTTTGGTATCGTGTCTACGGCAAAGATCACGCCGAGAATGCACTAACCCGGAACGAGCCAATGCCCTTCCTAGTTCTTAAACAGTAAGTCTTCGTAAAGGCATTTTAAAAAGCTATGAAGTGCAATGGCTAAATGATTACCAATGGTGGAAGACGAACATCGATTTCTTTAAGCAAATATACATTATTTTATTTTTCATTAATCCTCATAAAGATTAAGATAAAGATCACAATCGTTATCTTAATATTATTAAGATAAAGATAAAGATTGTGGATAACTTGTAAAAATAGTTAATTTTAAACTGGAAAAAATTTCATAAACATCCTGGTAAAATAAAATAAATAATATCTAAATTTTTGTAAGTGGTCAGTCCACTTCAATCTGTGAGCGGTTGAGTTTTTAAGAAAAGTAATTCAAAAACAAAAACTCTATAACTTTGTATCTTTTCAATTTTTTCCAAGGAAAAACCTTTCTCAAGATATCAGCGGAGAAATTTATAAATTACATTTTAGCCTTTCAATTATCATATTATAAATCCCAGAGCATGTAGGAATGGTAGCTTTTTGTAGGTTATTTTTGAGAAAATGTGAGCTTCTTCGTGCACCATACAATTTTCGACAACTTTTCAGTCATCATATCGTATAAATACAATATAGGTATACTACAAGATCGGTTACCTACAGGTCAACACCCTTTTAGAGTCAATGCGGCCAGGTTTAGAGTTTATCTTGTTATCTATGTATTGAAGAATAACTTAAACATTTTTTCCTCCAATAACCGAAGGCACATTCCGCAAGACGAAAACCAAATAAAATTGTTTTGCACTGTCCGGATTCCAACCCAGGTCAGACATAATTGAGTTTTGCCGCTTATACAAGAGCTATGTCAACACCGAAGACCAAAGCATTCCACCCTACCCACCCCTGACGGTCTTCGCATTCCACTTTTATTTGCTACAAGTTACAGGCGGAAAATTTCGCTTCGCAACAGATACAAAATCGATTCGAAAACATTGGGATACTAAACATTTTAATTGATGGACGTTCTTGATAAATTCTCTCCCCAGACGAATAAGGAGTACCGGTAACTCCACCATTTCTACAGTAACAATAAATTCATTCCCTTTCCCGCAAAATGTGACTTTATGACTCGGGTAGAGCAGCTCTCTGGCTGGTCTGCTGAATTTTTAACTTCTTCCGGACCTCAAATATTTACTCCCTCAGCCCACGGGGGTTAGAGGTAGCTACCCTAAAACCTTCTCCTGCCCTATAACCCAGAAAGGAACACAACTCCCCAGTTAAGAGTTATTTCAGGCAGGAAAACGACCAGGGCATTTGTAAGTACGAACTGAAATATGTAATATTTAACACTTCACATGATTCGGCCAAGTGTTATATGCTAAGAAAGAACGAACGGGGTTTACTACGGCCAAAACGACAAAGGACGAATCACGAGAGAAAAAAAACTAGTAATAAAATTGTAAATGGGTTACAAAAGGTCGAAAGATAAGAGTAAAAAAAATAAGTTAAGAAAAAAACAAGGCGCCCTTGAAGAGATTATGTCACATGATTACGATGGACACCATCCGTATAAACACCGTGGATTCCTAGTCTATTTTTTGTTTTTTCAAGGGCACTAAAGGAGGGAAAAATTAAATTGAATGTCTCGATCAGTAATGACCATAGTGTTTTATCGATGTGCACTAAAGTATTCATACATCCTTCTTTGGATTATTTACGATAGCCACAATCAGAGAAATTAATCCAATAAAAGACTTCTCATAGAATAATACTCGTATACCATTACGACATCTTGGTGTTATGGCGTTTTTCGAACATCGAGAGATAACGCATAACAAATAGAATAGGACAAGGAATGATAGATATGCCGAAGGTGTATTGATCACTCTCTCTCTCACTCTCTCTCTCTCTCTCTCTCTCTCTCTCTCTCTCTCTCTCTCTCTCTCTCTCTCTCTCTCTCTCTCTCTCTCTCTCTCTCTCTCTCTCTCTCTCT
Organism: Acanthosoma haemorrhoidale; assembly: GCA_930367205.1. Taxonomy (NCBI): domain Eukaryota; kingdom Metazoa; phylum Arthropoda; class Insecta; order Hemiptera; family Acanthosomatidae; genus Acanthosoma; species Acanthosoma haemorrhoidale. The sequence goes on from OV884011.1 coordinate 188,135,128, forward strand.
CTCTCTCTCTCTCTCTCTCTCTCTCTCTCTCTCTCTCTCTCTCTCTCTCTCTCTCTCTCTCTCTCCCCCCCACACTTATCTATGATTGACATAACAGAATAAGCTTCTACAATGATGAACATGAAAACGGCCACAAGCAGTCTGAAGAAGAGTATTAAGCATATTTGAGGGATTCACACTGAATCCATCCAGATTCAAACGATACAAAGATAAATATATGTGTTTCATAACAGTTGTTTCATCATGGTTTGACGCAATCAAAGCTCTGCATAAATATAGTCCGTTATCTAGCAAATGATACTGCAACTCTTTGTTCATTTTTCGTTTTTCGATGTAACAGTGTAGACCTTTGAAACTGTATCACGGTCATTCTTTAAATTCAGTAAGAACCGCCAAAATAAACTCACTCGTAACTTTAAAGGACATCCCATCGCTCAATAGAAAATAAATTACTAATTTACACAGTTACACTTAAGCCAATCTGGACATGGGGAATAGAGCCATGGGGGACAGCAAAAAAGTCGAACATAAAGCGTATCAAATCATTTTAATCAAAAGCCCTGAGAACAATAGTTAATGCCCCTTATTACGACAGCAACAAAACCCTTCATAATGGTGTTAATATACCTTACAATCTCGAACTCAACCCTTCCAAGTTTACGAAATTCAATAGTAACCTATCCAACCACCCTAATCCCCTAGCACAGTCATTGCACTGCACCACTCATCCCTATAACCCTCCTGGGAGACTAAAACGGCAGTGGCCTCGTGATCTGAACGTCTGTCGCTCTCGCGCTCTTGGCCAGTCTCCACTGGCTTGTATCCGGTGACGCGGCTGACAGAGGAGCGAGGGTGACTTCCCAAGACTCCGCGAGTGAATGAATAATTGTAAATATGGTACGAATGAGAACATTGATCACAATTACCGATTGTAGTTTTCTCACAATAAAGAAGCTTCAATATAAAATATATAAAGACTCACCTGTTACCCCTGTCCCGATGCCAGGCAGAGACCAGAACCCTCTTGCTCAGATCATCCTGGGTCAAGTCCAGGAAGAACTTTGTCTCGAATCTCGGATTGCAGGAGTCCTTTCGTACGCATGTCCTGTGGATGGTGCGTTCCTGGCCGGGGACCAAGCTCACCTATTTTACGAAATACAATTTTCTTAAATTGAATTAACTAGGCACGGTAATACAAAATAATATGAAATGCTGTTTTGAAAATGGAACGCTGAAAGCAGAAAATATTTTGTTTGTAGCATTCTGAAAGTAGCCATTCCAGCTCTCTTAGCTTTTACAGCGGACAATAAAACGGAATGGGCCGGAACTCGATAATACGACCGACCAGGTAGGGTTTTTATATCTGTTGCGCAGTTCAATAAAACCTTACGAGATCCACAATAAAAAAAACAGTACTCAATTTGAATAACGAGCTTTATAAAAGTAGAATAAAATAATGAAAATCGTCGCGCGTTCCTGGATATTGTTTGAACGAGTGTTCTCTTGCAATGGATAAATTCTTAATGCTCCGAGATAGATCTATAATTCTTGTTCTTTCTCTTCGTACAAAAGCAACTAAAGAGCCTTTAAAGGGAAATTACAAAGGCCAAAGGGAATAAATTGAGCGGAAACGCAGAGAAAAGCCTTGCATGATGTATCAAAGAGTTGACTGCACCACCGAGTGCGAACAAAGCCGATTCTTCCTGTCTTTTACGGGGATCTTCTCAAGATACTCCTCTCAAGGGAGACTTCAGAAACGTTGAGACTGGAATGAGATCTTAAGATTACGTTGCATTACAAAAAAATATTTCGTATCAATATTCAAAAAGTTACCTTGATATATGCGTTACAGCTTATACTTTCCGAAGGAGGTTGAAGGTTCTTGCCTCGTATCACTGTCAACAATGAATACACAAATTAACAAATACTAAATATATAGATTATAATGCAATTAATTCGGAGCAGATGATTCTTACCGTTTATCGTCAGTACCCCGGTAGAGTACTGCAAACCTAGCTCCAGTTCCCCTGAAACATCAATTACTCATTATACAAAATTTTTTTTTTCTTTCATAGCCCCTTTAAATTTATATATAATTATAGATCCTCAGGTGAATCTATTTACAAATTATTTTGTATTCCCTGTAGCATCACTACATTATACGTGACTGGACTAAACTGACTAATAAAGGTGATGGGGCTCACCTTTTTGATCAACCTTAAAACTAACTTACATACTAATTCTTATCCTAATTTTCCCCCGACAGTCTGTTGCCATCAATGCGGGAAGGGTGGTGGGGTCATAGTGTTAAACACTGGGATTGTCAGGTGCTGCAACGAGTCAAAAAACTTAATGTGTCTCCGGCGGATGAACTCACCCACCGACTGCACACCAAGCAACGGGTGCAGGTCAGCGTTCTTCAACCTCTCGAAAGAGGTATGTCGGACCACTTTTCGCATGATTGCATTCTGGAAGTGTTGGAGACATTTGGCTGTATTGTCAGTCAAGTGGGTAAATAGCGGGGCACCGTACATCAGAGCTGGCCGGAGGACACATTTATATATCATCAATTTGAGACGGGAAAAAAAAAAAAAAATCCTTATATAAATTTGTATCAAAATAGATAAAAGAACATATGTGAGCAATTAAATTATATGGGGACATATTGCATACAGTAAAACTGTCAAAGCCTGCCCTGAGCGGACATTGACAAACGACTGTGCCAGCACTCACAAAAACACTTGTTTGCAACGATTGATGGTTCTTTCCTAAATTATAATTAATTCCAATTTAAAAGAACAGTTCACAAAAGCCTTAGAAATTTAATAAAATGGGAATATGAGCGTCATAGGTTCGAACCCCAAGGAGTGTAGTGTATTTCATAGATAAGAACTAAAAAAGGGGTGCTAGAAATGAAATCAGATAAAACTGGCCAACCGTAAAAGAACAGGAAGAAAGCGTTGCCGAGTTAAAATAAAAAAAAAGAGCAAAGGATATAATTAAAGAAGATTATGACCCGATGCCCTTTGTCTAGAACGTCTACCTTGGAGTTAAAAAATTGCAAGTTTGCGTGTGGGGGACGTGTTGTTGGAAATTGTACGGTTTACGTTTCGTGTTTATAACCCTTCCGCTGACAAACGGGGGGGTAAGGGGGGGATTTCTCTTATCAACAGATAGCGACCTAAATGGATCATGTCCCAGGGGATTTTCGAATTGTAGTAGTTCGTGTTTTAGCGAAACTACAACAAAAAAATATGATGTTGAGCGGCGCTATTGTCGAGAGTGGACCTTGGTCTATAGCACAATCGTATACAATGAGGAGTTGGCATAATTAAGGTTTTAAACAAGATGTTCGTTTCACTTCGAAAGATGTAGAATACTATCCAGTTATGGTCTCTATCGGGTCGCCCCAAAGGGTGGACCGGTGTTCTTTGACCTTTTCTCGCGGCCTAGTCGGCGGGCAGCTTTATTTGTTTTGATCTGACTCCAAAAGGTCTTAGAAGGTGTGCCCCGACAGTGCACTATGCTCATGAGAAAAGGAACAGGGTAGGTATTATAGGTAGTTTATGTGGTCTTGGAATGACCACGAATTCACACTCGGTATCTAAGGGTAGGGGAAAACCGTCCGGACCCAAAGGCGAGTATGAACCGGAGAGAGGCAGTCTGGATCACTGGGGAGGCGCTATTAGGTAAATTTTGTAGGGCCCCAGGAGACCGTCGTCAGCAAGGAAGAGGTATCTCCCAAGGAGGTGCTAGTTTTAGTGTGACGAAGGCAGAGAATCCCACTAGGAAGGTGTGGGGTCTGACAACGCCGGACTAAAACGAAGCGGCAGGACCTCACCCGCGGCCCTAGTGGGCTTCAGCTGTTTCATGCACTAGCTTCCCCATCTCTTAACTGACGTCTAACTTTTTTATCATTAAAATATGTAAATGTAGGTGAGTATTTTCTGGACCGAGAAGAGGGGAACTTCTATTTATTCGTGGTGAAGAAGTTGACACAACATTCTCCATGATGGATAAGTTCGCTGTGCTTGATGAAAAGCTAATGAAGAGAAACTAAAATAATCCACTTCCTTCTTTTGTTTTTTCATCATTTAACAATTCAGAGCCTTTTCACATACTTCACTTCCTTTCCAGTGGAACTTTTCCACCACCTTCATTTAAGGCACTCCACTTGTCCCTAATAAATCTACGGGCTTTGAAAAAAATTAATGGAGAATATTTCACCATCCTCTACTTCCCATTGACCTCATTTACAGCTCCTGCTTGCACCTAAGTGTATCAACTACTATCCAAACATACAAAAATGTAAATAAAATAAAAAAAAAAAACTTAATCTTACCTTGCGGCGGATTCGTTAAAGTCCGAGGTCTCTTCCTGGCAGGTGAGCTGAACGTAAGACACCTCCTGCTCCGAGAACGGCCCTCGACCACTGGCAAGGGACTCTGATCCGCACTGTCTGTTATCAGAACCAACAATTAGTCAAAGCAACTTTGTGCAAGATCTTAAATGGACGAGATTCATGGATAAAGTGGACATACCTATATTCGATACAAGGTCATCTTCGTCGAATATCTTAGTTGAGGAGGTGGCAGAGGTGTCGGACAGAGGGTGCGCCCCAGGACTGCCCGGACTCGGGATCCCCATGGGCAGGGTGAGGAAGGAAGGTTGCAGCCTCGCCACGACCGCGGGGCTCTCGAAGGGACTTGGCACTCCGTCCGGGAGGGTCAGGGCAGTGATGGGGTGCCTCTGGTTCTTCCTCCTACGGATCACCCTCTGCCTCTTCAGGGTGGAAGGCGGCTCCAGCGGTTCCAGAAAGTTGCTCAGCTTCAGAAAGTGGAACTTGTTGGCCAGAGGTGAAACTCCGCTCAGCCGCTTTTCGCCGGTCCTCACCTTGTGGCCGTCCTTCGGGATCTGCTTGTGGTCCAATTCCACCGGGCTGGGAGACTCGTCCAGGTAGACTATCGGGCTGAACTCTATCTGGATGAGACTGCGGACAGGGTCCAACGTCAGCTTGCTGCCCGTCAGCAGAGGAGACCCGCAAGGCTTCCTCTTCCTCTCCGGGGAGTCTTCTTCTCGCCATTCCAGTAGTCTTTCTTCTGATTTCCTGGAGGCAAAAACAAAAAGCTACAGACATACATTCCCATACTAACCATTTAAACTGACGTATAACGGGATTCAAGAATTAAATTACAAAGAGAGTTACCGAAATTGATTTAATTTAACGAGTCTTTCCATTAGGAGGAATTAATTAAAATGTAAGGCGCGGACTTGTATTACTGATCGGTTCTATTTTTTTATAATGGGCGTGTCATGATGCGCTATTGCGCTCAGAGCTTAATAAGGGTTTCTATATTCCACATCTGACCCCAAGAGCCGCAATGACCCAATTTATAGCTGAGGAAGTATCTCATTAAGACAACAACTACCCTCGAAGACATGGGGGCATTCGTTATGGATAAGGCAATGCCAAGGAGCACGCGAGGCCTGGCTGTTATCTATGTCAGTCGATGCTATTACTATTTAACTAAGCGGGTGTCTGCATAGATTGATGATTCCTGGAGTATTGAAACGAATGAAATGACTATTGAATGAATAAGTGAAATGCCTGATTCCGAAGTAGAAACGCTAACACCGAAAAGCATCGACGGCTCTTGTAACGGACATACAGGCAGTATGGAGTAGAGTATGTCACGGAAAAAACCTGACGGACGGGAAACTCCAGACAAAACACAGAACGGAATGAATTCCGTGGGAACGCGGAGTAGTGAACTCTACGGAATCGTGCATGACTCGAAACATTTCTGCTCCGCCGGGCATAATTTCTGACGTAATTTAGGATGGGCCAAGTCACACTCAATTACAGCTGTTTTACTGATAGCCTAGCGCGGAAAAGTCTGTTATCGTCAAGAGAAAACCGCCCAGTCACGAGCCAGAGAGAAAATCACTGTTATTAAAATTTGGCAGAAGTGTCACACTACAATAGACAATTAAAATAATTTTTCAGGTAATACCTTGAATAATAGACGGTCTGTAGGTATCATTGTAGTCCTTATTGTGTCCACTGAACAAACCACTACGTCTTGATTCGATTACCTGCTCATTTTCCCTCACGAGGCTAAAAGTGGTATTATTAGTCAGGCATTCTAACCGACAAGGAGCTACGCCACTGCTTAGAGGTATTATCAGGTCGAGTCATAAGTAACTTCCGGTGCAGCTAAGTAGAATCTATTGTTCGTATCTACCTGCTATGAGTTACCATGACAACAAGTTTTTGTTTTCACTATATAGACGAGGCTACAGTTAGTCTTTTGTCAACTTTTTTGTGTGGTACACGTGACTGAAATGGAGAGTCAAAAAGTACATATTCGTCATGTAATGCTTTGGGAATTTAAACAAGGCAATAGTGCTAGGGCAACAGCTGAAAAATATGCAGTGTATATGGTGAAGGACTAATAACTGATCGGGCAGTTAGAAATTGGTTTATAAAATTCCGTTCTGGAGATACGACCCTAAAAGACGAACCGAGGGCGACAACCTTTTAAAGGCAATATTGGAGCAAAATCCACGTCAATCAACAAGAGGTATAGCAGAAAGGTTGAATACATCACAATCGACTGTTAACCGCCACCTGGAGTAATTAAGGAAAGTCAGCAAGTTAGGAGTGTGTGTACCTCACAATCTCAGTGAACGGAATAAAGAAGATCGCATGTCAATCGCCACAAGTCTGCTCTCACGGGTAAAAATTGAGCCTTTTTTAAACAGAATTGTAACAGGCGTGAAAATTGGGTTACCTATGACAATATAGTCCGCAAAAGACAGTGGCTTGATAAGGATCAACCAATCCTACCAGATCCGAAAGAAAACATCCATAGCAAAAAGATTTTATTGTGTGTATGGTGGGATTGTCAAGGAATAATTCACCACGAGTTGTTGAAGTCAAATTTAACGATTACTGCGGATAGATACGTTCAGCAGTTGCAAAGAGTGCAAGAGAAACTACATGAAAAGTGTCCTGCACTTGTCAAAATTAATATAATTTTGATATTTAATGAGAGCAAAATAGATGTCTGATAAAAAAACTGAAGTTACTTATGACTCCACCTAAATAAAAAACTTAACTTTTTTTTTTTGTAATATTGATTCGTTCAAATTTATTATTATATTTATTGTCATGTTTCATCTGTAATAAATCACACGTCCGACGCAGAATATAATACTATGTGTACAAAGTTTTTTTTTCAGTGAAAAGAATTGCTAACCCTAGACGATTCTCCGAATTCTTCCTGTAGCAAAGAAGTTGCAACATCCGCCGTCTTTCAATCCTTCACATAGACGACGTCAAAATGAGGTATAATTTAGAATACTTTTGAATGGAATAGTGGTCAATGCTGTCAACGATTCATTTTCGCTCAAAATGTTATAAATTAATTGGACGCCCCTTAATTGGAAGTGGTTCGAGAAAAATAAAAACCCGTAAAAAATCCACCAAGTATCTCACTACACGCCTACAAATGTCCAAGTAGACTAAGATATAACAGCTTTAGAAATCAGAGAGAACTACAGTATAGTCAGAATCTAGATCTGGGTTTGGGGGGGGGAGCTTCGAATACGGGTGGGTGTTCTGACGTCATTAGTGTGACGTCAAAGATTGGCCGACTCTCTACGGATGAGTCGATAGATGAAGGAATCACTTCAAGAACCCCCCCCCCCCCAGTTAATTTCCAGTTTTCCTTAGGATACAATAAAGTAAAATATTCTAAAACACAGATATGGGAAGAATTTTTCCTTTATACTATATATTTTGAAAATTTTACCTCGGCCTCTTGAGGCTTAGCCTCCTCTCCGGAGTTCTGGGAGGAGTTTCGCTGAGACGGTGATAGTTACTGACATCCCTCAAAGCTGTCGGCTCCAGCCGTGCAAAGATGCTTTCTCTGCTACCTTCCCATCCCTGCAACAAACCATAATAATAATAATAATAATGAATAAAATAATAGACTTTAACGCTGGAAACCAAGGAGTCCCTCCTAGCCACTAGTGTTGTCCACAAGTGGTCTAGGTAAGTGAATCATAGCGACAGTATATTGTAAAATACTTTTGGGTTCATTCATTCACTTTCGTACCACATGTGTTTGTCTAAATTCTAAGTTTAATATCACAATGATTCTATCAATAACCCACGATTGCACTGACATATTTATCAGTCCGCAAACTTCAAATAATTCAACATAAGTTTCTAAGTATAATATTAAAACAAACTAAGTTACACTACAATAAGTTAAGTGTCATAACGTATCCACAGGCAATTATATAATCTTGATATTTTATTCACTCGCTCATTCATACAGAATTTACAAACAGCCTAGCGTCCTCCCAAATCCTTGGTTGTCACCTCCCTCGCATGCGAAAGAGGAAGCAGAGTCTTGGGAAATGCTCCTCCGTCAGCCGCGTCACCGGATACGACCCAGTGGAAGCTGACAAAGAGCGCGAGAGCCACATACGCTCCGGGTATGATTGGAGAAACTAGACATTGCCAGTTCGCCCACTGTCGCAAATTTATAGCAGGCGCCGCTTTAGTCTCCGAAGAGGATTATAGGGATGTGTGGCTCAGTGTATTGACTGTGCTAGGGAAGTAGGGTGGTTGAATAGGTTTCTATGGAATTTCATGAACTTGGAAGGGATGAGTTCAAGAATGTAAGGTATATTAATATCGTTCTCAATTGTTCTCAGGACTTTTGATTGAAATGGTTGGATACGCTTGATGTTCGACTTCTTTGCTGTCCCCCATAGCTCTATTCCGTAGGTCCAGATTAGCTCAAATATAACTTTGTAAATTAGTAATTTGTTTTCCATTGAGAGATGGGATTTCTGACATAGATAAATTACACAAACATAAGGGCTTAGAGAATAATATATTATGAATTATTATTTTACTTGTTGTCGTACTTCAAAAATTAAATATTTTTTTTAAGAAAAAACAAGTACAATTAAATTGTTTCGGTATTATCAAACTATATAGCTATAAACATTCAATAGATCACGTATGACATCACATCAAACAAAAAAAACTCTTTCGTCCCGACAAAGCTGCAACAATAAAAACTACTGCGAGACACACCTCGGGAATAAAAAAAACAAAACAAAAAAAAACAGTTTTAGAACGTGAGAGAATAGTGACGCCCATTCTTCTTTCTACGCTTTGTATGCCAGGTAGGGAGGAATAGGACGGGGGGTAGTCCCACTTTGGAAAAGAAACAAAGGGAACTATGGAAAAGTGTAATGGAAGGAAAGCGAAAAGGAGACGGAAGAGAGAGCTGTTTTTTTTTCATCAATACAAAATACTTAATATCCCAGTTTTTCATTTTATGGCCGTTTTAACAAATTAAAATAATTACGGTTAAGCGACTTGTACTTAACCTTTTTGAAATTATTTTTGCGTTAACTTCTTTAAAGTGGCCTAAAAACCCATCGAGAGAAACAAAACGTCTAGCTTCTAAGCACGAACATCGAAAACTGAACAATTATACGCGTTAATACGGCTGACACAGACGAAAATACGCTCGAGATTAAAAAGGTTAAATAAATACGCTATAAATACTGAATTTTTTCAAACAAAAGCTCTGCATTCCTGTATCCGGGCAGTACGTTATTTAGGCTTCCATCTCGACCAAAGGCCGACATGGAACCCAGTCACGAGGCTAAAATAACAAGAACTGAACACAGAATACTTCGAAGGAAATCCCATCTCTCGATAGAAAATAAATTACTAATCTACAAAGTTGTACCTAAGCCAATCTGGACATACGGAATAGAGCTATGGGGGACAGCAAAAAAGTCGAACATCAAGCGTATCCAATCCTTTCAAAAGTCCTGAGAACGATAGTAAATGCCCCTTATTACGTCAGCAACCAAACCCTTCATAATGATCTGACGTTCGCGACTGCATCAGAGCATTATACAGAATCTTTCGCGACGATCTCCGCATGAGATGAACTCAAATGTATAGTTTCCAAAATAACGGGGAGGTCTGAGCAATGAATCAATAAATATGACTTTAGCTAATGATTTTCACAGCAATTTTCTCATGTATGTCTCTTTTTTTTTTGACAATTGAGTAAGTGAAATGCTGGGAAGCGTGCAATTAATTAATCGTGTCAAGGCAACTATGCTGTTATTAATCCAACTGACAGATGTAAGGGTTCGTGTCACATTGCGAGTAATAAAATGAATATTTTATATACGGTCTACTTTTTCATTTTAATAGTGACAAATGTGGACATTTATGATAGGTATGTATTCGTACGCCTCAAAAGACGATGCGGTATTGACATGATGACATATACTCACGTTCTCTTTGCCAGAAGAGCGTCGGCGTGTCTTCCTTGGCGGTGGGGCGCAGTCGGACCTCCGCTGGGCAACCGCCCACTTCAGCATCACCTGGGAAACATTCATATTTTTAATTATTAACATCCACAAATATTATATAATATACTTGACGTATCCGTAGGGATGAAGCGGTCAGTTATAGGACAAAGGTAAACATTGGACAAATTGGCGCCAGCAATGCCGTGTATTATTACATAGCCCATAGGTGACCAAATCAGGGAAATAACCAAGCAAAAATTGAACCCTGTCGTTAATTATATAATTCTAAGAATATTATAATGCTAATATTACATATAATGCTGAAAGTAAAAGCAAGCCCCTTCTAGTGTATACCTGCCTCGTGACTTCCTTGAAGTCACTGATGGTTCATGTTATTTTTAAGTAAGCAACCGCATCCCTCCAAGACCTCCCTACTTCCCAGAATATTATCCTTTTCTTATACATATATGTCTCAGCTTTAACCCACTTGTGCCTAGACCTTCCACCCAGTATGTAGTAACACAACTCTTAATATCTGTATATACCAGTGTTTTGCTTGTACTTCATAATAAAGCTTTTCTTTCTTTTATTTTAAAAGACTCTCCTCCACAAAGATTATTTAACTGTTCCAAGATTTTCAACGTGTAATCGGAATTACTTGTTCCCTACCATCAACATAAAATATTAAAATCACCTATAACTGTAGACTGTTTGGTGAAAAAAGTGAGAAATATGTATTAATGATATATTGAATCAAACAACACTTATATTATCTCTTTAATACAGTGCTTGCTTCGTTACGATTTGTCGTTGGGACTCTGCGGCGCTTCCATGTTTCTTACCTCAACGCCAAGCTAAGGTGGTCCCCTCCCCCCTCGTTACGTACACAATATTTTCTCGGTTCATTTGTTTTTCAAACCATACATTCGCGCCACCCCCTTATATTTTACAGTTCAGAAACTGAGAACACTCTCGGAACACAAGATCCCGTTACTCCTTAAACCTCTGGAATTCTCTACCTGCTAGTATCCGCCATGCTTCGTCCCTACGAATCCAAAGAGATACTTGTTAGTCTGAGAACCACTCATTCGCTATTTTATATTTTCTGACCTTTATTTTTGTATTAATTGTTTTTATTTGTTTGTTTACTATACATTCGTAGATCATTATTATTATCACTTTTTGTTATGATTTAATAGTTCTTTTTATTTGTCAGAAGTACTTGTAATTTGTCAAGTACCGGAATATTTTTTTTTTTCGTACCTACCACTTTAATCGGTAGAAATGGTAAGACAATATAATGAAATTTAGTCAGTAAATTCAATGTATAACTCACTAAAATACAATGTATTAGAGATCGTATATATATTCATTTATCTTTTTGTACAGTAAAATGAAAATGTCAGCTTTAGAATACATATTAAATACAATTTACGAGCAAAAACACTCAAAGGGAGCGAGGTTAACTTGGTCAAAGTAGTTGATATGGTTTAACTACTACTCTAACCCAATTCCCTAAGGAGCACAATAAGAATACCCTGAGTCACTAAACGGCAAGAGAGACAGAAATTAACAAGTTATTATAACCACATAACCCTTAATCAGAGAATATATTTAACATAAACTATTATAACTTGTATTTTATTCTATAAGTTGCCCATCCATTAAATAGGTAAGCGATGCTGTGAGCGTACAGATCACTAACGAACCGGTTAAAGTATTATAGATGGCAAGGAGGTAGCTATCAGGAATGAGGCGATCGGGAGCGAGTCGTTCAAAAGAGAGTAATTAAGAAGAACGCAGTGGCGTCAGTAGCCGATAGATCAATACATATGGCACTGGGGTAGAGGGGAGTGAGTCATATATGTATTAATTCAGTAAAACACTCACAGGCACCTGTCCCTCGGATCGCGTGATACCGCGCGGCAGTTGGTGTTTTTTTTAGTTTGACTACGCACACCTTCAGAGTAACTACAGTAACATATAGTTACCTCTGTTGACGTTCGATGAGTGAGGCGTTCAAACTCATGCCAATGCACCACATCTTAAGCCTACAACTATACGTACGGGTGCCCGCACTAATTAATTACTTTTTCAAGGGCTGGTGACTTTGGTTCCTAATGCACACTAGCGAGCGGTCGGGTTTATGACCGACGCTAAACCTACTTTTCGTTGTCATAGTTGCTTGAATCTATGACTCACTGAAAGATCAGGATGTACTGCACTGTAGCACGCAAGATAAAGGTGGGGTGCATATATCAGCGGGTATCACTCGAGTTTAGTTTGTTTCACAAGAGAGAGAAAGAGAGAGAGAGAGAGAGAGGATTAAATTACGTAACGGCGAAATCTGAGGGGGGGGGGTAAGAACATCTGACTAGCGAAAAAACCATCTTATTACAACTTCCTAACTATTATAAGTTAAGCAGTTAAAAACTACTGTTAGCCATCGATTAGGCGATAAATACGAGAAATATACTGCTCCGTACCAGTATTCGTCAGAAAAACCACACCTCGGGTAGATCAGTCCCTAAGGGTCGGTCGCTGGGGAAATTTCCCCCACAAACGAATTCGGCATGACTTAACATGATTTTATGACTGGAAAATCCAAGAAAAACACCCTGCCCATCTCTATGGGTTTGAATCAACACAAATTTCGTGATTCGTTCCTTTCTAAATGTAAATAAAAAAACAATGACATTGTCTTTATGCATGTCTGATCTGGTAGAATACTTAAGTCACTAATTATAAAAAATGACATCGTTTCCTCGTTTTAAACCTTAAAAATATATTAGTTTTTGTAAATTTATATAACCCTCCATACAATGCATGTGTTATGAAGTAAAAGGAGCCACCCACAACTTACCGATGCATTATTTGTAATAAACTTTCAATTTGTGTACGTTAAAGAAGGGTTTTTAGCTTTTATTTTCTAGACATGTTTACTTAATTTATAAACTAAAGGGTGTCCCAGAATTAACGCAAGATTTGAATTTGCCACCATTTGTGCAGTAAAGGGCTAGCAACCCTAAAAAAAAAATAATTTGACAGCTGGCCGATTAGGGTTAGTAAAAATGGAGCGCTACACGAAAGAAAAACGTGTCTTTATTGTTGAACATTATCTCAAAAATAATGAAAGTTTGGCGGCCGCAGTTCCAAAATTTCATACAAAATATGGTCGGAATAGTGTTTTGACACCATCAACTGTGAAGAGATTAAATGAAAAATGCAGGGAGACTGGATCAGTTGGAGACACTAAACACACTGGTCGTCCAAAAACAAGCCGTTCAAATGTCAATATCAAAGCAGTGCGTGAGAGTGTTGTTGAAAATCCATACCACAGTTCTTTGTGCCGAAATTGGATGATATTTATGTGGCCAATATGTGGTTTCAACAAGATGGTGCCACATGCCATACAGTGTATGAATCAATTCAAATACTGCATGAGACATTTCCAGATCGTGTACTGTCTCGTTTCGGTGATCAGAATTGGCCCCCTAGATCGTGTGATTTAACATCTTTAGATTTATTTTTAAGGGGTTATATGAAGTCAAAGGTGTATGTCAACAAGCCCACATCCACCCGTGCATTAAAAGAGAAAATTCAACGCTGCATCAACGAAATTCGACCAAATTTATGCCAAATGGTCATGGAAAATTTCGAGAAAAGAGTGCGTATGTGCCAGCAAAATCGTGGAGGCCATTTGCCCGATGTGTTATTCCATAAATAACCCTAACCTATTTTCTTTATAATTCAATAAAAAAATAACAACAAAAATACTAAAAACTGTCTTTTCTATTTAAATCAAATCTTGCGTTAATTCTGGGACACCGTTCAGGTTGCGTGTTTACTGAGAAATCCAAAACAATGTTTTTTAGCTTACAATAGGTATTTTTCTCTCCTGAACACTGAAATTTTGATTTGTTGTGTTCAACACAGCTCTAAAGGTTTATACTCGCAATAGTGTAAATTGTATCTTGACAGTCTTGATAATTGATTTTATCATTTTACAGCCATCGGATATAATGTGCAGATGTGTTAGATTAAATCGGGCCATTATCGGCCGTGGCACGAGCGACGCAACCATTTATCACGGGCATTTCAACCACCTGGCCATTTAATAAGTACCCGCATAACACCCATTTTATCTTCCGAAGTTTGGGGGAATTTTATCTCTTCTGCTGTGAAATGTTCAGCCCCGTACAGATGTGCAGGCGGACCAGGGAGGAAAACTGGAAGTAAAGGAGGGTGCAAACACAAGAGATTCTCGAGCGACTCCTAATGTGAAGGGATCAATACTTAGGCCTTCTCTCTCTGTTGGCGCTCTCTGGTTCTGGCCATCTCCTTCCTTCACGGCGCCACTTCTTACTCACGGGCCCGGGGACACCGGCTCGGACCGAATTCCACGGAAGCAACGAATCATCCTCAACGGGGGAAAATTTCAAGACAGTTTAACAAGTAGCCACGCGGTTAATGACTGCAAACGCCAATTCGGGGCGATTCGTGTCGATTCGCAGGAAACTCCTAGTCGAGCCAATCATCAGTCGACTTGACATTTCACTGAAAACACAGAATTCTGTTCTTAATTGCAACAGTTTACCTGATTGTTTTTTTTTTACGAAATGGGATCTTAAAAAAATTATCCTATAGTACCTTTTGTAATGGACTACTCAATTATAAATTGAGTTGTACTGTCTGTGTGTTCATTGCTAGCCTTGAATATATTAACTGCCCTCGACTATAAATAGTCTTATATTCTCACTCAAAGTAAACATTTCGGCTGAATCATCGTATACAAACATAAAAATAAATAAAATACATGTTATATATACTCTATATAATATTTCAGTGTATGTTTAATTATTTTAAGGACATCCAGCGACTTAATGGAAGAAGTAGCGAATAAGGTCTGGTTAAATTACGTTTTTCCTAAGGCGACAAGCTAACTTAATAATATTACAATTTTAAGGTCGGGTATATTTTTTTCTTCAATTATTTCCAAACTCATTTCAATTATAAAAACTCAAGAAACTGTTAAATATCACGTAAGAAAATAATTTAAATTCTCCTTTTTTCTTGCAATACAATGTAAATGTCTATTTCTTTAAACGGTGGAATTTTTTTGTTGGTTTTCCCATAGCTCGTTACGTAGTCAATTCCTATGCAATCACAACGACCTCGTCGTCTAAAGCAACAAAGGCTTCGCGATTAATGGCATTTTTTTTTTTTCCTTCTCAACCTTTTTATTTAAACAATTTTCACTAACAAATATGAACAATAGCAAGAAGAAATTGACAGACGAATGCCTCCTTTTTCTGCATAGCATAACATGCATTGTATGGATGGTACAAAATACAAAAACAATCGTTTTGAAGTTAAAATTACAAACTAAAATAGACTGGATGGGGCTCACCTTTGGTTTGCGAATTGGGAAATAAAAACTTACATACTTAAAAACTAAAGTGTTCTGCCATCGATAGGAGAACGGAGGGGGGTTATAGTGCTAAATACTGGGTTTGTCATATGTTGCAACGAATCAAAGAATTTTATATGTCTACGACTAATGAATTCATCCACCGTAGGCAAGGTCAAAGACCTAATGGTAAATAGGTAAGAAGTAAGTAGACGTGGGGTCCTGGCACTAGCTACCATCCCAATTCATGTCCTGAGCGGCTGTGACTCTCGTGCGACCTCTTTGTTCTTCACTGTCACTTGAAACGGACACCAAGGCAGATTTTGTGTGTACATAATTCTATGAATGTTTTTTATTGTTTTAAGGTCGAAAATACGCCGGTAAGTAATTGTAAACAATGACAAAAGAGCCAAAAACTATTTGTAATCTACATCTACAATATCCACTAATGAAATATTAGAAATGCATCAGCAGATGGCGGTGATGTCCATAACCGCAGATCTGGCGAGAACAAGTGCACAATAAGCAAATGGCGATACAATCTTCACTCGGGGGCAGTGGACAATTGCCTGCCCCCACACCACCGCCAATTACCGCCCCCCTCCTCCCTACCCAACCAACAGCCCTCTTAGTTCTCTGGTTGGGTTGACACGGGTCGTTAATTTCTATTTACTCAAGTTTTTCTTATAGGTCTTTATCTAACATCTCTCGCTTATTAGTTAACATAGCTTTGTTGAACCATCATTTCTGAGCGATAGGAATACAAGGACGACTTTGCATCAAAATATATCAACTTTTCACTGCATTATCCAATAATAGATAAGCTCCAAATGAGAGTCGAACCCAACTAGAACAGACAATCGCCTGAATTGTTAGGAAACACAATGTCAGAACGATTGCCGACAGAAATCTTGAAAGAAGAAGAATAAAAAAGTGGCACAAAACTTTTACTGTACTGAAGAAATGAAATAAAAAACACCTTCTGTCTCTTAAACTTAACATGGGCATGCAATAAACCCTTTTGTTAGAATGACAGCTTCAAAAGGTCACATATTTCTCCCTATGAAACTTTATAAATGCAGTGTCAAGTACAGTTTACAAACCTTCCTTTATATCTTGCAAAGTGGCACAAAAGATATGGGGTTCAGCCGTCAAGGTGGCATGAGTCACGTACTGACATAGTTGCAGCTTGGTGTGAAAGAATATTCTCATAACACAAGGAGTCACAAGGGAAAAACCTTCTTGTTAAGGCCCCAAACCCTTCATAACGATCTTAATATACCTTACATTCTCGAACTCCTCCGTTTCAAGTTCGTGAAATTCCATAGTAACCTATCCAAACACCCTAATCGCTTAGCACAGTCATCACACTGCACCACTCAACTCTATAATCCTCCTCGGAGAATGAAACGGCAGTGGCTTCGTGACCTCTTATAAATGCGTGACAGTGGGAGTCCTGGCCAGATTCTCCAATCATGTCCTGAGCGTCTGTGGCTCTCGCGCTCTTGGTCAGCCGCCGCTAGTTCGTATCCGGTGACGCGGCTGACGGAGAAGCGTGGGGGACTTCCTATGACTCCGCTTCCTCTTTCGTACGCAAGGGCGGTGACAACGATGTGGGTTTGGGAGGTCTCTGGGCTGTTTGTTGTAAATATGGTGTGAATGAGAACATTTATCACATTTACTTATTGCCCAATGAGGCAGACAGTAATTTTATCATAATACAAAAAAAAATGTCATCTTAAGGGATAGAGACTCGGTCCCAGAGTATCGAATACAGGCTTCTGAGGGCGGAAGCAGAAATGCCTTCGCTTTGGCCATCTGCCGGGAGCGGACCGGATTCTTTCTTTGACGAAACCCATGGCTGAGGACTGGTCTCGAGCGTCCACTCAGACCCTGAGGTCTTCATTTGGACTCGTCATCGTTGTATAATAGTAACATATTTATGTAGGTAGCAAGCTATAAATATTTCCATCATTCGTATTCGTATCTAAAGTTTTAAAATGCTTGCTTTATATATAATATTTATAATCTTGCTAAGAACAAGAAGAAAGGTCTTGAGCAGAACTGCATACCTGCCTCGTGACTTGATGGAAGTCACTGATGGTTCCCTGTTATTTTTAAGTAAGCAACCGCATCCCTCAAAGACTTCCCTACTTCCCAGAATCTTATCCTTTTCTTATACATATGTCTCAGCTTTAGCCCCAGACCACACTCGTCCCTAGACCTTCCACCCAGAATGTAGTAACGTTAATTTTAATATTTTTATATACCAGTGTTTTGATTGTACTTCATAATAAAGCTTTTCTTTCTTTTCTTTTAAAAGACTCTTCCCTACAAAGATTATTTAACTGAAGTTAATCAGTTTTCATTAAAACAATTAAACCATTTGTAATAAAGCACATTTTAAAATACCATTCTATATATAGAAATTTCCTTCCTTGACTGGACTTGATATCCGCAACACGCCTATAACTTTAGTTACCTAGTAGCTTGAAGGACTAGTCTGTCTCAGACGTCCAGCTATAAATTAATAACGCTATCCTGAGAGACAGATAGCGGTTTTTTTATTTCGTAATATAAACCAGCACCACTAAAATGGAAGTAAAAAAAAAAGAATAAATAAGATAAGAGAAATATTTTATTTACTCATGAAGCTGTCACACTCAACATCGGCTTTGGCGCTGGCTCGTGAGGCCGGAGATGTGACCCCCATATTGATTTTACATTAACCCGAGCTCACCCGTGAACTGTAATTACGTTACTGCCTATTTGGTTAGCAGGTCATCGACAGCCTTTAATCCGGCGAAGGACGAACCCAGAGGAAATCTCATCACTCTTATCATCACGAGTATCCCTCCGCTCACGGGCGCACCAATGGCATTTCAACTACACTTAACCTAACCTAACTTACTTATATCAGATCATTAATTAAAGGTAAACGCCTTTTTAGTTTCGGAGATAAATATTGCATGCAATCATCATTGAAATATCCTTGATGTACCATAGAATACTTTGATGCAATGCTATAATCATTGAAATATCCTGGATGTACCATAGAATACTTTGATGCAATGCTATAATCATTGAAATATCCTTGATGTACCATAGAATACTTTGATGCAATGCTATAATCATTGAAATATCCTTGATGTACCATAGAATACTTTGATGCAATGCTATAATCATTGAAATATCCTGGATGTACCATAGAATACTTTGATGCAATGCTATAATCATTGAAATATCCTTGATGTACCATAGAATACTTTGATGCAATGCTATAATCATTAAAATATCCTTGATGTACCATAGAATACTTTGATGCAATGCTATAATCATTGAAATATCCTGGATGTACCATAGAATACTTTGATGCAATGCTATAATCATTGAAATATCCTTGATGTACCATAGAATACTTTGATGCAATGCTATAATCATTGAAATATCCTTGATGTACCATAGAATACTTTGATGCAATGCTATAATCATTGAAATATCCTGGATGTACCATAGAATACTTTGATGCAATGCTATAATCATTGAAATATCCTTGATGTACCATAGAATACTTTGATGCAATGCTATAATCATTGAAATATCCTGGATGTACCATAGAATACTTTGATGCAATGCTATAATCATTAAAATATCCTTGATGTACCATAGAATACTTTGATGCAATGCTATAATCATTGAAATATCCTTGATGTACCATAGAATACTTTGATGCAATGCTATAATCATTGAAATATCCTGGATGTACCATAGAATACTTTGATGCAATGCAATCATCATTGAAATATCCTTGATGTACCATAGAATACTTTGATGCAATGCTATAATCATTGAAATATCCTTGATGTACCATAGAATACTTTGATGCAATGCTATAATCATTGAAATATCCTGGATGTACCATAGAATACTTTGATGCAATGCTATAATCATTGAAATATCCTTGATGTACCATAGAATACTTTGATGCAATGCTATAATCATTAAAATATCCTTGATGTACCATAGAATACTTTGATGCAATGCTATAATCATTGAAATATCCTGGATGTACCATAGAATACTTTGATGCAATGCTATAATCATTGAAATATCCTTGATGTACCATAGAATACTTTGATGCAATGCTATAATCATTGAAATATCCTTGATGTACCATAGAATACTTTGATGCAATGCTATAATCATTGAAATATCCTGGATGTACCATTGAATACTTTGATGCAATGCTATAATCATTGAAATATCCTGGATGTACCATAGAATACTTTGATGCAATGCTATAATCATTGAAATATCCTGGATGTACCATAGAATACTTTGATGCAATGCTATAATCATTGAAATATCCTTGATGTACCATAGAATACTTTGATGCAATGCTATAATCATTGAAATATCCTGGATGTACCATAGAATACTTTGATGCAATGCTATAATCATTGAAATATCCTTGGTGCACCATAGAATACTTTGATGCAATGCTATAATCATTTGTTTCTTGCCTCAATAAAATACAAGCCAAACAAGAAAACAAATGAATTCCGTAAGATGGATTTCTGTACTATTAATATAGTAAAAAAAAAAATTAAACCAACAGTATGTTCAACAAATGGTCTTTTTGTTCTGATTGATATGATCAACGAAGTGATTGAACTTGAGTCTGAGATTGACCATTCATTAAGTATCAACTGAATGCATATAATATTTATGACAGTCAATTACAAAAAAAATTTCAACAGTGAATCATCTTTAGGATAATATACATTTTCCTAGTGAAGTGAACTAAAGGATGTCCCAGAATTAACGCAAGATTTGATTTAAATAGAAAATACAGTTTTTAGTATTTTTGTTGTTATTTTTTTATTGAATTATAAAGTAAATAGGGTTATTTATGGAATAACACATCGGACGAATGGCCTCCACAACTTTGCTGGCACATACGCACTCTTTTGTCGAAATATTCCATGACCATTTGGCATAAATGTGGTTGAATTTCGTTGATGCAACGTTGTATTTCCTCTTTTAATGCACGGGTGGATGTAGGCTTGTTGACATACACCTTTGACTTCAAATAGCCCCATAAAACTAAATCTAAAGGTGTTGAATCACACGATCTAGGGGGACAATTCTGATCACCGAAACGAGACAGTACACGATCTGGAAATGTCTCATGCAGTATTCGAATTGTTTCATGGGTGTTAATTCTGGGACACCCTTTAGTTCCTTCTTCAAATTCGTATCGATTTATGTTTAGAATATAAAGTGTTCATTGAAAAATTCTTGGAAAAAAAAAACAAAAACATTTCTGCATAATACGTTATGGCCTAAGCACTTATGCTCGGGTAATTCATCCGCGTTAGCCATGTTTAAAAGTGATGGATTCTCGCTTTTTAGACTAAAACATAATCGTCTTTGGATAAGTCGTTTAACTTAACTATTGTAGGATACTTTGGTTTGTCAAGTATTATTCTTAGGAAAGTATTTTGTATTGTTGGAAGTTAGCTGGTGATTGTTATAACTGACCAAGCCCGCAATAGGTGGTGTAGGACAAAGAGCTCTAACCTGCTCAGGTAGTCGTAGGCCCAATAGGTCTTACCTTTGCAGGTAGGACTGCTTAGAAAAACCCCAAGTCACTTTACTAATTACTTAATACTAATGTGTTGGCCAGAAAGTGATTTTTGTTTGAACCAGAAGGTAGCGTTATGTTTGTTCCGTTATTCTTTTGTCAATGTTAGAATTTTTTTCATTGGAGACTTGGTAGTCGATACCTTTAGGTTGCTTTAGAAAGAAATTCCGTTTAATTTTGTTTACAACTGTCAGTTTACGGTAAGTTTTAACATGGAGTGCAAAAAAAGGCACGAAAGCGGCTGAGGTTCACAAAGAGATATGTGAAGTTTATGGTGTTGATTGTTTAACAGAACGTACATGTCAGAATTGGTTTAAAAAATTTCGTTCTGGAGATCTTTCACTGAAAGATGACCAACGTTCTGGTCGACCTTCTGAAATTGATGATGACAAAATGAAAGGCATAATTGAATCGAATCGTCATATAACTGTGCGAGAGATTGCAAAACAGTTAAATGTATCACACACAGCCATTCAAAAACGTCTTGGACTTGTTAAGAAGCTCGATATTTGGGTTCCACCACTACAATGCGAGGCCTCACACGTCTTTACTAACACTTACGAAACTATTGGAGCTTGGTTGGGAAGTGATGTCGCATCCCCATACAGCCCCGACCTGGCACAACCGATGTTTACAAATGTTCTTAAATGGTATAAATTTCAGTGAAAACAATGACCTCAAATCGCACTTGGTTGAGTTTTTTGCTGTTAAGGAGCAAAAGTTCTATGAGCGCGGGATCATGAAGTTACCAGAAAGATGAAAGGTCATCGAACAGAATGGAAGATATTTGATTAAAGTTCATTTTTTGTATAGAAAAAAATCAGTTTTATTTCACACTAAAAAACCGAAATTACTTTCTTGCCAATCTATTTTAAGTAGGTACTTCTAAGCCACAAAAAAAAAAATTCTGAAGCGTCTAGAATTGTGACGTGCTCCCGAACGTATAGCCACACCCGGCCCCTCGTCGTTAGCTGTACTATATATCAGATGGTTATATTTGAATAGGGGAAGTCAATCAATTATCTTATTTGAATCGAGCAACCTTCATTATTTAAACGTCAAAGGTTTTGACGTCGTAATCAATACAATCGTGCGCTCGTTTTAATGATTATTAATAGTTATGAACGGTTTCATAATAAAAATTAATCTATTAAGCCGTCAGAGTGAATTTCCGACAATAATCTTAATAGTCTGTACCCTCAATATCATTATATGTAAAACTGTGAAAAACAATGGTTCGACACACTGCTACAATATAATTTTTCCCTCTGACGGAACGGGGTCAGGACACGATGAGAAGCCACTTGAATAGAGAAGCCACTTAACCCGGCCTTGTCCTTCGATGGGACGTTGCGCAACCGATTTTAAATTTTTGATATAAATATATAGTCTGAAAATCAAAAAAATTCTATTATTTTCAAAAACATATATGCAAATTATCATGTCGTGTAAATGGCTTATGGCTCCATGACAAATCCTTGTTCAATTTGGCTGAAAGTTACAGAGAGTTTGCGGTTCTTATTCCAACGATTACCAGCTAAGTTTAAGTGATTATAATTTATGTTTTCGATTATAAAACATCTTTATTATAACAAAATTACAATCTGCCTCATTTGGCAATAAGTAATAGTGATAAATGTTCTCATTCATAACAATTTACAATTTTCATTCACTCCCTCATTCATACAGTATTTACAAACAGCCCAGAGACCTCCCAAACCCACATGGTTGTCACCTCCCTCGCATGCAAGAGGAAGCGGAATCTTGGGAAGTCCACCACGCTCCTCGGACAGCCGTGCCAATGGATAAGAGTCAGCGGAGGCTGACCAAGAACTAGAGTGCCACATACGCTCAGGACATGATTCGAGAAACTGGCCATTGCCAGGACTCCCACTGTCACGCATTTATAGCAGGTCACGAGATCACTGTAACCGATCTTTGTAATATATCACTATGTCATTGTAAATATATAAGTTGTGTATATTGTAAATAGATAAGTATGTCATAGAGTCTTTGCACTTTCAACCATCCCAACTCATCATCTGAGCGTCTGTGGCTCTCTCGCCGCCTGGAATACGCTCCTGGGCAGATATTGTACATATAGAGTGATTAGAATTGCCTAAGAGCTATGGGGGACAGCAAAATAGTCTAACATCAAGCGCATCCAATCCTTTCAATCAGAAGTCCTGAGAACAATAGTAAATACCACTTATTATGTCAGCAACAAGACCCTTCATAAAGATCTGAATATACCCTACATTCTTGAAGTCTTCCCTTCCAAGTTCATAAAATTCCATAGTAACCTATCCAACCACCCTAATCCCCTAGCACAGTCTTTTTACTGCTCCAGTCATCCCTATAATCCGCCTCGAAGACTAAAACTTCCACGATCAAATCAATCCTGAAGAACAAGGACAAGATCACTTCCCAGACATCAAGCAGCAAAGTAAAACGCTTCAAGACTGGTGATTACCCACACCTTGAAGAGAACTTAAAAAAGTGGTTCGCGCAAGCAAGGAATTCAAATGTACCAGTTAGAGGAAATATACAAAGGAATTGACAATACCCGTCTGCAAGGAATTGCGTCAAAAAAAAATTACGGATTTTTTTCGTAGAAATATTGGTGTATATTTAATCTAGAACATATATGTACATATTTTTTATTGCATGTATTGTTTATTGTTTAGTTTAGTATTAAATAGTGTTTATTGCATAGTTTTTATCCTTACTACATTGTACATACTTCTTAATACATACATGTTTGCATTAATACGTTTTTTAATTTTGTAATCCCGATAATTCGTACCAAACTGTCAGTCCCTTGACAATACGAATTATCGGAATTCTACTGTATAAATTTTAACAAGAGAATTCTTCCAAAACAGAAGATTTAAGCGATGTGCTATACCTAGAAGAAAACTGCTAACTCCCTGTAAACTACAACCTTTAAGTTTTTTTGCGGGGGGGTGGTCATTTCTAGTCACTTATCTTAAGTACACTCAAAGTTCACCATACTGTCAGACATATATCCGTACAATAGGCTAGCGAGCAAACACGGAGGCCTCCCCTGATGTTGGTACAACACGAGAGACCGCAAACGATCCGCGTGCACATGGCTGTGTCACCTAGGGGACAGCTGGACCCGCAGTATTGTACGCCCCCTCGAATTGGGGAAATGTTTGTTGCCACTTCAGCCGGCTTAATCCTGTGTACAGAAGCACTAACGAGGACTTCCAGAGGCGTCAAAGGGTGCTTTTGTCGCAGAATCCGAGTTTCGAGAACGACTCCCCCCTAACAACAACCCCGAAGGATAATGAGAGAGGGAGGTAGAAATATCGACAAAGAGAGGATACCCTTCACCGCTAGGAAGAAACACCAGCGCTTAAACACAAAAAGGACACTTTGAAAAAGAGGAGTGTACTAGGTTTGACCAAAAGCAACAAGAATTTTTTTTTATAATAAAACTTTTTTTTTATTCATCGATAGCAATTTTGTCCCCCTGGTAAATGTAACATTTGACTCACCCACAGAGGAAGCAGTTTGACTGTCTGTCTGTCTGAATATAGATATGAGGTATCCTCAAATTATATGAATAGTATTATATATAATATACCCTGTGTTCGGGCCCTTAAGCTGTAAATAAGTTTCGATTAAAATGGTAATTCAAAATGGAGAGACCTCATTTTTCTGTTTAAACTTAATTTTTGTTTGAGAAGATTTCAACAATAATTTGTATTATTATTTTTTTTATTATGGTAATGAGATGAGTGAAAAATTTTAAAATTATAAATTTATTTTTCCTTCTTTTTCTGATTGTTACGGTTAGAGAAAATTAGGAAAATTTTATGTAAATATTGTATACATGGAAATATATTTAAGATTAAAACTTGTAATAAAAAAATGTAAGTTATGAAATGCATTTATTTTTTTTCTCTTTAAAAACAAATTTTCATTTTATTACATCAACATACAGAGAAAATAGTTCGAAAGACTGGAAAGCTCGAGGAAGTAAATAAATAGGACTTTGCGTATTAGAAGACAAGGCTTTGGGCTTAGTGAGTGTTGAAGATAGCAGCATACGGGCCTGTTCCCCTGCGAACAAGAAGTCGCCCTGTGGTTTACTATCCGAACATCCATCGTATCGTGACTATAAACTTTTTCGTAATTTTTATACGTTAATTATACTAACAATTATTTTTACTAGTTATACTAATATTCAGGCCTGGTTAAGTTGCTGATCAGTATTTTTTTTTTTTTTTTTTTTTTTAATAAAAGGAATTGTTATTTCTTTATTATTTTTGACTTTGTTTAATTACTCTGTTTATACTTTACTGTTGGCGAGTTTGTAACGCTAACCGACTCAATCACACATCACGTCAAGAGCCCTAGCGCAAACAACCTGAATAGTTTTTAGTTTTAATTTAAGTCCCATGACAACTCCAGTTCTTTGATACTCCTTATTCACTTTCTTCGTCACTGATTCCCTGCTAGGACTTGGAATAACTTAAAAATTATTAAATCTTAATCAGTAAAGTAATCGGCCAAATCCAGGTTTATATTTTGAATGCTATACATACTTATAAGTAAGCATATTTCACTTGATAATCAATGCTTATCATACTATAAACGATAACGTGAATCTTATCTAGTGCTATAAGATAAGCACGCCTTGCACATCGCGTTACTAAGCATGGATACTACTAACCGAATACTAGGTTAACTTAATCCGTAAAATAAACCAAAAGAAACCCCTTCAAAATAAATCTTTTTATCTTGAACGTAAAAAACTTTCTTTTTTTTTCACCCTTCTCCTTCAAGGGAATTGAAGAAATCTTTGAAGACTTCAAAGTGAGCGGTCCTTTGAAATTCCCAAATGATCCTAATTTCTTTTGTGGTAGTCAAACGCCTTAACAACGTTCAATTTGAAAAAGAAAATATACGTACATTTAACAAGTAACGACTCGGTAAAAGATATATTTGTACAGTGAAAATGTTTTAATTATGCGGCTGTTTACTAATTTATGTGGCCTACTTTAAAGCAACTCGGCATTGGACTAGTTCAATATGTCAGCTACTTTTATTTTTGTCAAAAGGCGACATGGTTTGTTTTTAACATTAACAATTCTGATTAACAACAACTTCATTATGATAAAATTACAATCTGCCTCATTGGGCTATAAGTAATTGAGATAAATGATCTAATTCATACCAATTTACAATTTTCATTCACTCGTTCATTCATACTATATATACAAACAGCCAAGAGTCCCCCCCCCCAAGTCCATATGGTTGTCACCTCCCTACGTCAGCCGCGTCACTGGATAAGAGCCAGCGGAGGATGAAAAAGAGCGCGAGAGCCACAGACGCTCAGGACATGATTGGAGAAACTGGTCATTGCCAGAACTCCCACTGTTACTCATTTATAGCAGGTCACGAGGCCACTGCCGTTTTAGTCTCCGAGGACGATTATAGGGATGAGTGGTGCAGTGCAATGACTGTGCTAGGGGATTAGGGTTACTATGGAATTTCTTGAACTTGGATGTGAGTTCAAGAATGTAGGGTATACTAAGATCGTTATGTAGGGTTTCGTTGCTGACGTAATAAGGGGCATTTACTATTGTTCTCAGGACTTTTGATTGATGCAAGATTTCAAGGTATTGTGAAATGCATCAGTTTAAATGATAAGATTGACTATGCTTTTAAAATTAGAAAAAGTTTGTTTTTATTATTTATTTATCCTAATCATTCGTCCATCGTTTCATCATAATCTGTTGAAATCATTGGCCAGTTACTAAGCTAAGTACTAAGATTAATTGAAATTAGCTACTAAAATTTTCGAACTGTATTAATAGTACAATCATCTGTGAACATGATGTTATTCAAAAACCAAAATATAACATTAAGTGCAAATCTTTTTTTCTTCTATTTCTATAAGAAAATAATTAACACGGTGAATTTTTTCTCGACGTAACTAAAGCATCTTAATTTACAAAGTTATACTTAAGCCAATCTGGACATACGGGATAGAGATATGGGGGACAGCAAAAAAGTCGAACATCAAGCATATTCTAGTCCTGAGAACAATCCTAAATGCCCCTTATTACGTCAGCAACATAACGAACTTAATATAACCTACACCTAATTCCCTAGCACAGTCATTGCACTGAACCACTCATCCGTATAATCCTCCTCGGAGACTGAAACGGCAGTGGCCTCGTTACCTGCTATAAGTGCGAAACAGTAGGAGTCCTGGAAATGGCCAGTTTCTCCTGAGCGTCTGTGGCTCCTATCCAGTTTCGTTCTTTACGTCTCGTTTTAAACTTTTTGGGGTACTTAAAACTTAGGTACAGGAAACAGTAATGAGGTATAAGTGGAATCTCTAAGAGATGTGATTGTAACAGCTGCTTGAAATTCGGGCAACTCAGAAGAAAAAAAAGTGTAGCATCAGGTAAGGGTTATTTAAAAGTTAAGACCAGAAAGGAAATATGAAGGGGGGCAACTAAAATGAATAATAGACACTAGGACATTTTGAATAGTTTCTGGAGTGGGTTACCGTGAAGCATCACAGAAAAACCCACGACTATAAATCAAAGGAATAGTTTTTGCCGTGCTCACACAATGGGCTAGCAGGTTAATTATTCACCCTAGTGTTGGAAACACAATATGCTAATGTCCATAGGGTGGTTGGATGGTGGTACCGACCCGTTTGGGGATACGGCTCCCAGGGAGCATAACGTCTTTTATATAGGTCCTACTGTACACACACCGTGCTCCAAAAGCAAAAGCTATTTAATAGTCATACTCGAAACAATGGCTCAAAATGTCTTGACCAGGTGTCCGTGAGCTATTTGCATTATGCTAACGAATCCCAAACCGGAAGGGGGGACAGAACCCAATTAAAACATATATCACAATCTATTAGTATTCCTACTGAAGTCATAAAATATAATATATAATTATTAATGAGGAAGTCGACATGTATAATTACTAATGCTGATCACTATGATACGTCATCATACTAAGTAATTAACTGTTACATAAGTATCTAGGTGAATACAGGAAATGGAGGAATTGTTATTAGTTATGGAAACGGGAACAAACAAACAAAAAGAAACATCTTTGAAATTATTTTGGGGTTACTGTGTGTGCTTAACCTCACAGAAAATAAACGATAACTTTAAATAATGAGTAAGCAACTATATTTTAACTTAACTTGAGCTTAAAAACGATTACAGAAACATATGCCGAAGCAATTTAACTGCAAGATATTATTAACACCAGCTGATTAAAAAAAAAAAAACTTCATACAATTGCGATGAACCAATAAGCAACCTCATGGTTTTCTAACCTTTACACTGTTTGTTTACTAGCACTGTCTTAAAGTTATACTTAAGCCAATCCAAACATATGGAATAGAGCCATGGGGACAGCAAAAAAGTCGAACATCAAGCGTATCCAATCCTTTCAATCAAAAGTCCTGAGAACAATAGTAAATGCCCCTTATTACTTCAAAACAAAACCCTTCATAATGATCTGAATATACCCTACATTCTCGAACTCATCCCTTCCAAGTTCATAAAATTCCATAGTAACCTATCCAACCACCCTAATTCCCTAGCACAGTCATTTCAGTGCACCACTCATCCCTATAACCCTCCTTGGAGACTAAAACGGTAGTGGCCTCGTGAACTGCTATGAATAAGTCACATTGGGAGTCCTGGCAATGGCCAGTTTCTCTAATCATGTCCTGAGCGTCTGAGACTCCAGTTCCTCTTTCGCATGCGAGGAAGGTAACAACCATGTGGACTTGGGGGACCTCTGGGCTGGTTGTATATATAGTATGAATGAACGAGTGAATGGAAATTGTAAATTGGTATGAATATGATAATTTATCACACAATTACTTATAGCCCAATCAGGCAGATTGTAATTTTAACATAATAAAAATTGTTAACAAGTAAGTAACAGTATTATTGACTAGCACTGTCTATATGAGACAATATATTCTTATTATTATTTATTGAATATTTCTTTAATACTGTGTACTTAATTCCTACTCCAATTGGAGAATTGAAAACAGTAGATTTTAACTGGAGCAGAAGTTGGAATAACTAACGATACAGTTACGAAACAGGTACTTAGTGTTACAAAAACTAGCTTTTTACAAAACAACTGTCCAGAAATAATCGATTACAGGTTTTGTCAGCTCAGCGAGGAGAAAGCTTGCTTCAGCAATTTCCCATAAAAGCCCTGGTTAAAATATATGAATTTATCAATTGTATTTATAAGAATAAATTTCTTTTTTTCTTTCATAGCCCCTTTAAATTTACAGATAAGTATTTACAATCTTATGCGAATCTATTTACAAATTATTTTGTATTATTATTAGGCGTTGTTATTTTATAAAAATTATATAATGAATAAACAAGTATAATGATACACATTATACGTGACTGGACTAAACTGACTAATAAAGGTGATGGGGCTCACCTTTTTGATCAACCTTAAAACTATTTATTCTATTTAAACCAAAAATAACTTTCACCTACTCTAATTGTTTTTAAATAAATTATTATTTCGATCCTAAAATGAAATAATCGAGTTAAAACGAACATATAATAATTTTATACAGGCTAGGAGGACTCAAAAAACAACAACACAATGTTGTATGTCACTTCCAGACAATTCATGCAACATTTAATACGAGCCCCCCCCCCAACGCTTGGTTTTGGCAGAGCTTATATATATATATATATATATATATATATAAAATTGAGCTCCCACAAAATAATCAGACCTTTTGATATGGACCTCAAGAGCTTACCCTATAAGGGCCTTAGATAAGGTTCAAATGAGCTGACACAACGTAATTCAAAATTATAAAAATATATTATTTTACATATTGTACTATTATTATAATATTATATTATAAAAATAGACAGTGAACGTAAGACATAAATAAATATGTGAGCGTAGCAGGACAACGTAGCAGAAATTTCAAGTAGGCTTAATGTTTACAAAAAGTGCGGTGTAAGCAGCTATTGATCCTTTGAAGTTCTCCAATGGAAGTTCACAAAATTTTAATAATGCTAACTTTCGAATCCAAAAAAAATAGGACCAATTTATTTATGAAATTATCAAAAACTTATTTAAATAATCTGTACTACTCTAATACTATGTTATTAACGCAAATGTTTAGCATCAGTAACAACATAGGGAATGGTCAATGAGATCCTAGAAGATTCTATTTTGTAAGTATTATTATTAAAGAGCTTTATTATGATTAAATTACAATCTGTCTCATGATGTAATTGTGTACAACAATATGTCACAAAATGATCTCATTCGTAGCGTATTTATAATTTTCATTCACTTGCTCATTCATACAGTATTTACAAAAAGCCTAGAAACCTCTCAAGTCTACATGGTTGTGACCTCCCTCACATGCGAGAGAGGAAGCTGAGTATTGGGAAGTTTCCCACGCTCCTCCGTCAGCCGCGTCACCGGATACGAGCCAGCAGAGGCCGACCAAGAGCGCGAGAGCCACAGACGCTCAGGACATGATTGGAGAAACTGGCCATTGCCAGGACTCCCATATTATTAAATAATTGCTGTGTCCGAATTTACCTTGAAAAATAAATGTGGTTGAGGAGCTAGTCAGTTTATCGTCTCTACGATGGTTCTCTTGCACCTTACAGCATTTGGCGGATAGAAGAACTGAACGACTTTCGTGCACTAATAAATTCTGACCCTGAGGAGTTAAGTACAGAAGAGCGGAAATTACAACTAACCCCTACTTAACATTGGACCCCCCCCCCTCCATACACCATCTTTCTTAACAAGAACCTGTTAGATGACACTTAGGCTTTCGAAAGGCTATTAACGATTTTAGCCGCCTAATGGAGGATGAACAGTTGGCAAGTGGATCCTAAAGTGCACGAGAGCAGGTTTGTGAGAGCTGAACCCCGGGAGTCACAGGTGTAGGCCACAGGTGGGGGCGGTTAACGTACTTCTGTCTGACCCGGAGGGAGGGTTCCCCCTACCGAAATTTCAAAGATCTGCGATAGCAATGCATAATACATACTAATAATCCTACCTTGAATAAAATTAAAATTCAAAAACCCAAAAAAAGGATCTGAATTAACTTATCAGCGAAGGTTACAAAGCAATGCTAGGAGAAGATTTGACCTGCTTCAAGGAGTAGTAATGAGCCCTTTACTATTCAGTATATTCTAATGCGACCTTATCACTAACTAACGAAGTTTGCATTTCGTCTTATCCAGGGGAACGTGAACTGTCTTTTACGCGATAAAGGATATAAATTATAAAATAATAAATAAATATTAAAATATATATAAATACATAATAAATGATCTGAATTAGCTTATCAGCGAAGGTTATAAAGCACTGCTAGAAGAGTTGGCTTACTCCAAGGAGTAGTATTGAGCCCTTAACTATTCAACATATTTTAATGCGACCTTATCATTTACCAACAAAGTTTGAATTTCGTCTTCTTCTCGGGAACGAGTAGTGTCTTTTACGCGATAAACAGTACTTTTTTCATAGGATATGTGTTTTTATAGATTAGTGTTTGGGCATTTTGATGGGATCTGGAGTTAGAATACGTATAGTTGCCCTAAATGTTTTAATCTTTAAATTATAAGAGTATGTGGCTTCCATTGCCAAACGACAGATCATGAGTAACACTCTTCAGAATATGTAAGCATCAAGAGTAATCATTAAACTCTATAAATATCACATGTTAGTAGGAATAATAATCACCACTAGCTAGCTAGATTGAAGAATATACACAAACTTTTGAGACTTGACACAATGCACTACAAGCCTACTGAATCTTCTAACATTAATTCTCCAGACACTAACGCCTTCCCCTTTATGGTGCATGTAGCTCCAAGACATTCAAATAGGTCCATTTTACGTACTTTTAACAATTTATTGATTAATGTTGTTAATTATTAGTGCTCAGTTTTGTTTTATTGTTATATTTCAAGTTGAAACAATAACGTTAACTGTGACCATTTGCTTGACGCCCTAAGAACGATTTATAAACAACATTTACATAATTTTGCCTCCTCAATTATAAAGGGTGTCCCAGAATTGACGCAAGATTTGATTTAAATAGAAAACACAGTTTTTAGTATTTTTGTTATTTTTTTATTGAATTATAAAGTAAATAGGATAGGCTTATTTATGGAATAACACATCGGGCAAATGGCCTTCGCGACTTTGCTGGCACATACGCACTCTTTTGTCGAAATTTTCCATGACCATTTAGCTAAATGTGGTTGAATTTCCTCTTTTAATGCACGGGTGGATGAGGGCTAGTTGACATACACATTTGACTTCAAATAACCCCATAAAAAGAAATCTAAAGGTGTTAAATCACACGATCTAGGTGGCCAATTCTGATCACCGAAACGAGAGAGTACACGACCTGGAAATGCCTCATGCAGTATTTGAATTGTTTCATGGGCTGTATGGCAAGTGGCACCATCTTGTTGAAACCACATATTGGCCACATCAATATCATCCAATTTCGGCACAAAGAACTGTCGTATCATGTCGCGATATCGAGCACCAGTAACAGTCACTACTTGACATTTGACCAGTGTGTTTAGTGTCTCCAACTGATCCAGTCTCCCTAAATTTTTCAATTAATCTCTTCACAGTTGATGAAGTCAAAACACTATTCCGACCATATTTTGTATGAAATTTTCGAACTGCGGTCGCGAAACTTACATTATTTTATAGATAATGTTCAACAATAAAGACACGTTGCTCTATCGTGTAACGCTCCATTTTTACTAACCCTAAACTGTCAGCTGTCAAGTTGTTTTTTTAAAGGGTTTCTAGCACTTTACAGCACAAATGGTGGCAAATTCAAATCTTTCTGCACATTGTTTTCATATTACTAAAAAAATATTAATTTGTAAAAAGACAAACTGATTGACTTTATTACTTGACAGCAATGCCACAGTCAGCATGAACTGTGCCAAAAACGCCAGCGTTGAAAGTCAAAGGGAAATACCCACAAGAGGAGAGAGATTATGGGAGTGGTCCTTGTTGACGCCAGATTTAGCTCCTTAAGACCCTGGCACAATGGAGGACCCATTGTTTTCAAAACACAATAGACTCCCGAGATAAAAAGTGCCTCTCTGCCCTGGCTCTCGAGAATTAACGATCACGAACGATAACTGTGCAAGAACGTCCGAGGATTAGTGATCTCAGCGGATTGTTATTAAATTCAATACATGATGATAGGACAATTGTAAATGAGGTGAACTATATTTAGTACAGGTCTTAGTTAATATTTGTGGGTTCTTGAAATTAGGAAAAGTCAAGTGAAACTACCTGTAAGTCACCATCTTCAGACGTTAGACGTTTCCAGACTCATTATTGTAACATATTTTTCCGTTTGAGAGATAAACGTGGTAAAGACTTAAACGCAAAATAATTAATAACTAGCTTAAACTAGCGTACCATTTATTAACAGATACTCAAAACTGTCAATAGGAGAAAGGTTGACGACATGCACTGAATCCCATTCCGACATATCGAGTATAGATATGAAAGCATGACAATGCAGAGATGCAGCACCTACCTGCAACCTACAAGTTTCACATGTACAGGACTGACACGGAGAAATCATACGAAATTATTCCTCTTTTTAACATCCCGACTCTCAATAGAAAATTACTAATCTACAAAGTTATTCTCTTGGACATACTATGGGGGACAGCAAAAAAGTCGAACTTCAAGCGTATCCAATTCTTTCTACCTAAAGTCCTGAGAACAATATTACGTCAGCAGCAAAACCCTTCATAACGATCTTATTACACCCTACATTCTATAACTCATCCCTTTCAAGTTCATGAAATTCCATGGTAACCTATCCAACTACCCTAATCCCCTAGCACAGTCATTGCACTGCACCACTCATCCCTATAATCCTCCTGGGAAACTAAAACGGCAGTGGCCTCGTGACCTGCTATAACTATGTGATAGTGGGAGTCCTGGCAATGGCCAGTTTCTCTAATCATGTCCTGAGCGTCTGTGGCTTTCGCGCTCTTGGTCAACCTCCGCTGGCTCTTATCCAGTGACGCGGCTTACAGAGGAGCGTGGGGGACTTCTCAAGACTACGCTCCCTCCTTCGCACGCGAGGGAGGTGACAACCATGTGGACTTGGGGGACCTCTGGGCTGTTTGTATACATAGCATGAATGAGCGAGAGAATGATGAATTGTAAATATGGTATGAATGAAAACATTTATCACAATTACTTATTGCCCAAAGAGGCAGATTGTAATTTTATCATAATGAAGTTGTTTTTATCATTATCAATTATAATACATATTTTTGGCAATTATGTTCATTACGTTTGTGTTGGGGAATTACAAAATTTCAATAGAATCAAACTCAAAACTCCCCCCATGTTTAACATAATGACATTTGAAGTGCCGTACATCACTGAGGTCAAGATGGGCGTACCAATACCAGAAGATCCCCAATTACCTGTTTATACTGAACTAAACCCATACTACTTCATGGCGACTTAAGAGAAGACGGAATATCTGTTAAGATGTCCTTCATCCTCATGTCATTCATATTCGCTGGTATGATTTTATTTCACGGTAGTGAATTAATCAATTACTCCAGGTACTCCAAACAAAAGCTTGACAATACAAACGTACACCCAGGAGTCGTCAATACACGGGCTGTCGACTCCTTTGACCAATAGCTGGTACACCCTTGACATGAGCCACAATTAATACATTGAAGGGCCCTTATACTTATCGACCCTGCGATCTTCACGGGATCGCAAAAGGGACAACAAAGACCTCGCGGAGGATACCGTGCAGGGCAGAAAGAAAACATAGTCTTTATTCGCCAATCAAGATCACTTAGTGCGATAACCCCCGGGCAGCTGTGGGATAATCACCGCTAATGGCCCACCTTTGTCTGTCTGTGAAGCGCTCCGATGGCTGGTAATAATAAAACCACCCGACGACATTGGATGATGGGATGCGACACGAACTAGTCTACGGGCGGTTTAATAGAGTTTGTTTTCACTGTACCATTGTTCACAGCAACAAAAGGATATGTGCGGTGGTTCAATTTCAAACCACACACACGTATCGTATGGTCCTGTGGGGAGGTGAACCACATCATCACAACCATCATGTGAAGGTTACTACGCGCACTAAAACTAAACCTAAGGAGCGTTGTAAACTCTTTCTTTCAAGCCGATGCTTCGAGCTGGAGTACAAAGTAAAGCTTCGACACCAATGAACAGAGAATTTATGGCCAGGTAGTAAAATATAAACTTACCACAGTCACTACTCCTTCAACATGCAATTTTTTTCTTCCTAGCCCCTTCAAATTCACAGATAATTATATACAATTATACATTATTTATACAGTATTTCCTGTATGTAGCGTCGCTACATTATATACAGGTTTGGTTATTTTATAAAAATTATATAATAAATAAACAAGTATAATGTACAAGTAAACAAGTATACACATTATACTTGACTGGACAGAACTTACTCTAATAAAGGTAAACTTTTCCCCGACAGTCCGTTGCTATCGATACGGAACTCAAGTTCCGTTTCACAAGTTATAGTGGGGTCATAGTGTTAAACACTAGATTTGTGAGGTACTGCAACGAGTCAAAAAACTTGATGAACTCACCCACCGATGACACACCAACCAACGGGTGGTCAACGTTCTTTAACATCTCAAGAGAGGTATATCGGACCACTTTTCAAATGATCCCATTCTGAAATTGTTGGAGACTTTTAGCTGTATTGTCAGTCAAGTGAGTAAATAGCGGGGCACGGTACAGCAGAGCTGGCCGGAGGACACATTTATGTATCATCAATTTGAGACGCAGAAACAAGTTGTGTGAAGTTAGCAAGTGTCAAAACCGGTAAGACCTGTGTTGTACTTTTTCTATTTTATTGCTAATATAAGTGGAGAAATGGAGATGCCTATCCATTTTCATACCCAGACAGTCAATAGACATTGAGAAAGCTGGTGAGTTCTCTTGCCCTCCTATGCTATATGATTTTAGTAAGGCTTTTTTCCTCTTTTGAAGGGAGAAGATTATACCTCCATTTAGCTCCTCAATCATCGAACCTTCCAATGGTCCAGAAAAGTCCTGGCAATTCCCAGTTTCTCTAATCATGCCCTGAGCGACTGTGGCTCTCACGATCTGGGTCAGCTTCCACTGGCACGTTACCAGTGACGCTGCTGACGGAGGAGCGTCCCCCGACTGCCCAAGACTCCACTTCCTAATTCGCATGCAAGGGGAGTGACAACCATAAGGAGTTTGTAACTGGGGTGTCTGTAACTACTGTATAAATGAGCGAGTGAATGGAGAATATAGACGTCAAATTTTCTTCTAAATACATAACAAATAATGAACTTTATATTTTAA
Source organism: Acanthosoma haemorrhoidale (assembly GCA_930367205.1). Taxonomy (NCBI): domain Eukaryota; kingdom Metazoa; phylum Arthropoda; class Insecta; order Hemiptera; family Acanthosomatidae; genus Acanthosoma; species Acanthosoma haemorrhoidale. The sequence continues at coordinate 188,172,012 of OV884011.1, forward strand.
GGGATTAGTAAGAATTACTTTTGGCATTTAGGGGAAATAACAGACTGGCACTTGACTGTTCAGCTGTACTGTGCATTGAGATTACAATAAATAGATTTTATAATCCGTTAGCCCCCCTCTCTGCCTAAATAGAAAAATTTTTTGGGAATGTTTTGTAAGCTAGAGTTGGATTGTTCGCGCTGGCACAATAAAACACCAGGAGAAGGCTTAATCCTCGGGTAGCCGACCTCATGTATGGCTAATGGCAAAGAAGTCGGAAAGTGAGAACTACAAAGACTAACAACAACAGCTGCTCGGCTTGGAACCCTCCGAGCACGAGCGGTTTCGAGTTACTGCGGACGTGGGCGTGGCGCGTACGCCACACAATTGATACGACGGTGAATGCGTCTTCGGTACCAGGGTCAGGAGGAATGGAAGAGTACATGGGCCGTTATTAGACTAACACAATGGCCTTATTAGAATAATGGTACGCACACAGAACGGGGTAGGAAGGAGAAGGTCTTCTGTCCGGACATGAGAACCGTCACAATACAACAGGACGGATGTCAGGATCGATTACAAGTCAACATGAAGACGTGACCAAAGAAGAAAAGAACCCACCACGCCATTCTCAAACCCACTATTTCATCTGTACAAACTAATACAGCTAGAAACGGACCCGCTGGCATTCAATGACCACAAGCTTATTGTTGAAGATACAATTCGGTCCCGGGGAGAGGGTCATAACTTGGTCTTGTGGCTCCCGATCCCATAACCAAAACTTTACTACAATTTGCTATATTATAAATTTATTTTACAGCAGTCCCAAATTCTGTTTACACGACAATTTGTATTAATAAAAATTTAAATAGACATTCATGGATTTACTATTATATACTCGTTCGTACAATGAAGCCAAGTACATCGTGTATCATTGTACTTGTATTGATTATATAACTTCTATGCCGATCCAGACCTTGTATAGAGTGTACCGATGGTACAGGACATATAAAATGTAGTATGTAAATAGATTCGCCTAAGAATCTATAGGCAATAAAAGCGTCATTTTTTTTTAAGGGGATTGGGAAGGGAAAAAAACAAAACAAAATCAGTACAATAGTGAGAAAATCTTAGTAGCCATTAAAAGTTTTAGAAACCAGCTATTGTTTATACACAGGCGGTCTGAAAAGTTTCCGACCTCAACATGAAGATGATAATAAAATAAATAAAAGCTTTGTTAGGTCGGAAACTTTTCAGGCCACCCTCGTATATATTTGTATAAGTATTGAGGTCCTGAAACTTGTTGCATCTATAGTTTTATAATGCTGCTATAAGTAGAAGGGGCTTGAGCAGAACTGTATACCTGCCTCGTGACTTGATGGAAGTCACTGATGGTTCCTGTTATTTTTATGTAAGCAACCGCATCCCTCCAAGACCTTCCTACTTCCCAGAATCTTATCCTTTTCTTATACATATATGTCTCAGCTTTAGCCCAAGACCCTACTTGTGCCTAGACCTTCCACCTGTTGTAACGTAACTGTTAATATTTGTATATACCAGTGTTTTGATTGTACTTCATAATAAAGCTTTTTTTTTAAAAGACTCATCTACGAGATTATTTAACTGGCACCCCAGAACAGGCACCTGGCAGTTTTCGGAAAATCTCTTTTTGACTGAAATTGTCAGTTTTTTTTATACCTTTCTCAAACTCTACTAGTACCACCATTATGTTACTAAAAATCATAAAAAAATGAGACGAGAGAAGTACTGAACGATAAGCAAGTAATAGGTAATTGTATGTATATTGTTGTGAACAGTAGTCCTGATGATAGCTGAATAGGCAAATCCTTGATAGAGAGGATCAATAAAAAGATTAATTTCAACGATCCGAAGCGTATTTAATCTATTGTATAAAAAGTATCTGTTTCAGTGCTAATACTCTGTAAATATTACAACACCTTCAACGAAATTATTAACCCAATGGTATGCTGGTCATTATTTATTGATTCTTCCTAACTAGATTCAAACAGGGCAATGTGATGATGGGGTTACAACTTTGAGGTTACAACTGCGGTCTATAACACAGGGTTGGGAAGGTGGTTCAGCAGATTTTCTTCGATAATGACGTGCATGTGCCACCACCACCGTTCTCTAAGAATGTCTTTTTATAACGTTCTGAACGTGAGGGTGGTCATTATGCTCATTATAACTGCCTAGTTTATATGAAAGGCAAAAAGTTAACTGCACAGATACTATGGAGCACTTGACAATCTACTACTGAACTTCCCCTTTATAGAAAAAACCAATCGGACACAATCCTTTACACATTTGTTTGATTAGCTGTTGTTTAGGATGGTTTATAGACCATCGATGTGTGAGTTGGTCATTTAGTATCATTTATGGATGTAACAGTAACAATACATGCGACAACGGAGGGGGGAGAGAATAAATGGTATAATAACAGTCCTAGTCGTACAAAAAAAAATAAAAAGTTTGCTTTCCGAACGGCCGGATTAAGGGCAAGCGAGAAAACGGAGGAATTAGACGACCCCGTGAGAACCCAACCAGGGGGCGGGGAATTGTCACTTGGATTGCTATCTGGAAGCTATTGTACTACTTGGATGTCCAGTAAAATTACTCCGGGAACATCCTGGAGGCCGTTCCGCCTAGAGGATCCAGGTCGTCGTTATCGTCAAGACAGAGCGGCTAGGACATTGATGGTACTGATAAGGCAGCAGTAGACCGTTAGTTGACATCTTGTCTCGTCTCGAAGGCTCATTACCTCCGAGGAAATCATCGATTTTTCACAAGAAGTTATAACAATTCCATGACATAATTATTTTCAGGCACAGATCTTTTACTGTTTAAAAGTAATTTTGGTACAAGGATAATATAAACCTATTGCATAAAGGATTTATGATTTTCATAGATTTTTTTTTTTTAATTTAATATTATGTTTTAACCACTTATCATTATTTTGCGCATGTTTTTTGTTTACTTAGGCACCGAACTTATAGCTTTAAAAAGCATAAGAACAGACGTTAGGAAGTTAAATCTGAGGGTAAAAAACGAAAACTGATGACAGACTACAACATATTTAAATTAAGTTGCGTAGATATTTTTTTGCTATATGTATAGATATAATTTTTGAAAATAAAAATATATTTTCATTTGTATTTATGTAAAGATGTAATCATTTGAAAATTGGTGATTTTTGTTTATTTACATAAGTGTTTTTCGGATATCCGGGAATACTCTCGCCGTCATTACCCCCGATGATCGAGGTCGCACTTTATATGAAAAACCAGAAACACAAATAAGCGTTTCCACGGAAACAAAATGCGTAGAATACATTTCATTTACATTTTTTTCAAACCCCCTTTATTTAAACATTTTTACAAACAAATGAACAATAGCATGAACAAATTGACAGGTTTATGGCTCCTTTTCCTGCATAGCATGCATTCGAAGGAGGGTAGAATTACAAAAACAGTTTTCTTCTAAGTTAAAATTTTCAAAATCAATAAACGGTACTATGAACCAAATAAACTCTTTGGAAAGATAATAAGACTGTATGCAGTGAAAGAAGAATGAACGTTAATGTCATTAATAATGACTAGAATTCTTAAAAATTATTGTTATTATTTTGTAACGTTGTGTTTTAATCGTCATATTCCTAGTTGTTGCTAGTTAAGACGATACACTTATTGGAAACTTGAGTTGTAAAAAGATAGCGAATTCGCCATCGATGGCAACATTTTAAATAATGACTTTTCGAAAATACAGTCCACTTCAATAGTCACATCAATGAGGACGAAGAGAATTTCAATTTTATAGCTAATGGGCAAGTATTTATTTTCTATTATGATTGTATATGTTTATGGTTTATATGTATTATGGATATGTACTAATCCCTATTATTTATATTATATATATATATATATATATTACATATTCTAGGTATATCTATTCACAATGACTCCTAAGTATTTTTTTGTTTTCAATTATAGTCCACTTCAACAGTAACATCAATCAGGACGAATTTCAATTGTATAGCTAATGTTTTCGGATGGTCCAAGCACTGGATAAATACTATTTGAAGACACAGGTTTTCTGCATATAAAATCACTCATAATTTATTTATTATTTAAATTAACATTGAAATGTTTTTAATAATACTTTTAATACTCCTTAATTGAGTTGGCAAGTAAAAAAATCAAAATATCAGCAAACTTTCAGATAAAATAGTTTGAAGCGAAAGGCACAACTTGAAATTTTCGAACTACGCTAGAGATCTCCATAGGAGAATATATTTATATAAAGGCCTATGTAATACCCAGTTTTCATTGTAATTAATAATTACAATTGAATATGTGTCTTTTCAAGTTCCTGAGTTTTTCAGCTACGCTTTATATCAAATATTCATCACTCGACTTGTACTGCTGCTAAATATTAAATACAAAATATAGATCTACTCTTAGAAGGAATATCAATACTAAACTAATTTAAAAAAAGTATTCTAAGCAAGGCAAGCAGAAGACTAAAGTGAACTTACACTACACTATTGTACAAAGCTAGACAAATCATAGCTCAGTGCTTACAACTTGATAAATACATACAAAATACAATTTAACATACAATGCTTTTTAAATAGTTTTTTGGAAGGCTTCAGGGGAGGTGTGGTTCATCTCTCGACATCTATTAAATAATGTGTATATATAAAAATGATTTCAATATGTGAAAACATGGAACGTTGAAGGTTGGATATGACAAGATACACAGGCCAGGTGCTCTAACCAATTAAGACATTAGTGCCGCTAAACCACGGGACCAGCCGAAGCGTATAAGCTTAATTAAGACTTTCAATTAACAAATCCCCAATGGTGACTGACCTGTTGAGAGCAACATGTGGCTCCGAGAAATACTTGTTCTATGTTGTTGTCATTAATTGTGGAAACTTCAATTGTGGTATCGTCGCCCCAACTCAATATTATTCATAATTAACAATGGGAGAAAAAAAATTACTAGCTGGTATTTGCGAGATTTTGGGTAAAGATAATTAGTATTGGGTGCAACGTACCCCCCCCCCCCGTATTCCTGTTAGAATATTTATGCCTGTTATTCATTGATTTGAAAAAAAAAATTGACTTTATCAATAAATATATTTGTTATAATAATTTGTAAATACAGTCCATTGAATGTGGCAGGAAAAATATTTATTTTTTGAATTACTATCATGTGGTTGTTTGTATTTTTAATATTGTCATGACATTACATAGGTCTCTAGCATGGCTGATAGTATTTTAAAGAGTTCTCTTATGTGCCGAGACAAACAATAACACAAATTACATGTCGTGTACACTCGTGAAGCAGATATCTTAAATGTATTACCATAATTTAAAAATTATAGAGGAATTTAATAATTAATTATTACAATTCAAATTGTTCTTCAGCATCTGGTTGTGAACACTCAGTACTTTGAGCCACTCGGAAACCACCCCGCCCCCCCTGAAATTTGTGCTAGAAAAAAATGTGAAAATAAAAAATCTTACCTTGTTTGTGTTTTTCAGTTGACAAAGTGACTGTTTTTTGTTATTTTTTCTCTTAAAACTTTCACAAAAATGTTTTTCAATGTTTCTCTGAACTATTGAAATAAACTAATAAAATCTTTTATCATCGTCATTTTGTCAAAAGAAAATCCTCAGTTATTATTGTGTTCTGTACATATTAACTAAATACGAAAAAGAGTGTTGGCAGTGTTTAAAAAAGGAAAAACTAATTACTAATGATTCATTTTATTTCTTGATATAAAATTCAGGCAAAAATTTAAACCAGTAAACATTTATTCCTATCTTCCATCAATATTTCACTCGTTTATTTTCTAATGTGTATCAATCAATCTAAATATTGTATCTTAAATACATAACATAAATATGTGAATTCATATCGTAGATAGATTCTTTTGGACCTATCTAAACTTATACATAAAAATGACCCATTAAATATGTTGCTTTATTTACTCTTTTTTTATTTATTTTGATAGTATATATTTGTGTCTTGGGGGGGGGGATATAAATACTTTGTTAACAATTATATATATAAAAAAAAAAAAGCAGTTTGATGAATGTTATTTATTAATACACAAAAAAAATTGCACAGTAATAGTAAGGCATTATGCATTAAGCCAGAAAGGTTATCGGGTCCAGTCTTTTGTTAACAAGGTAACTTTTCTAATTCAATTCAAGACACGAAATATCACCATTGGCTTATGAAAAATTTATTTATTACATTGCTTACTATAATTTAACTAAAACGAAAAAATCAAAACAAGAATCTACCCCGTAAACAGCCTTAATGAAGGTACGGGGCACTGTACACAAACACTTTTACAAGTGTGGAATAATGAAACAATAAAGATGACTAGTTTAAAAAAAAAAAATTTAAAATACAAGAATGAAAATAATAATTAATAATGTCTAAATAAACCCTAACCTACATAATAACTTTTTTTAAAAAAACTTAAATTAACGTAAATGAGATTTTTACAGACAAAATTATATTTACATGGATATAAATAGAGGACGACAACAGGTCCTGAATGTATAATTTTGGATTAACAAAAAAATTAATGTAATATAAAAAAGTAGGACCAATTACGATTTGCCGTGTCACATTTCTCACTGTACCTTCAAACAGCAATAATTCAGGATTTTTCAAAAGTAATACAAAAATCGTTACTAATAAGTCCTTAATTATTACCTGTTCGGAGCTACAATGGAATACGCAACATGTTATATATCATTGAAGCAACTTTTCCATGTCACTCAAGCTTATCATTGATGATGAGGTTCAAGTGCACATTTCCATGATGCAGCAATGATATACTAAATGTTTGCTGCGACAGTGACACGACACAGAGAGCCAAAGAAACGCTGGTTGAGTGATATCAAGGAGACAGGCAGAAGAATCAAATTAAGTCAAGGACGGGAAGTCTTTCTCGTCGAGCATGCACGGGGCCGGGGGCGGGGATGCCACCTCTGAGACCTGGGTTTGGTGGCTTCCACGATAGGAGCCGCCCCCTCGGCCGCCACGTCCACCACCGCGGCGATCCCTGTCGCTGAAGTTGAAATTGACATGAAGGCGTTTGAGCCGGCCAACTCTTTGTGGGAACTCCCCGTAATCGAGGTCCTCCCCTTCGGGCTCTTCGCCCTTCTTTCCCAACGCAACCATGTTGGTCCATTGGCTAAGATCTTCTCCTTCGCCGGGCTTGCGTATGTTATACTCCGGTTTCGGTCTTGACGATTTAAGTTTCTTATATTCCTCCAGCGTCAACTCTTCGTCTTTGGGCGGCACAGGGCTGGGCGGTTTAGGGTCGTCGATCTTCGGGCTATCGCCAGCGGATTTTTCATCGTTCCATACCTCACCTTCTATCTCCTTTACTTCGTTCAAGGAAAGTACCTTAGGCAAGACAGAACCTGAGTTAAAGGGGCCTTCTCCCCTTCTCTTATCCACGGGTTTCACTCCGGTTTTATCACTACCGGAGTGCCTTTCGTACTCCCTCTTCCCGCGCCTGTCGTCGTAGCCGTGCCCGGATCCTCTTCCGCGCCCGGTTCCTCCTCGGATAAAAACTCGGGAGAAGCCCCCTCGTCTATCCCCGCGTGGTTCGTTCGAACCTTCCTCTCTTGTGATGTTCTCTTTCCCCTCATGATACGAGGGCCGAACATACCCGCCCTGCTTTCCGACAGGGCGGTTATCATATCCGCCCTGCTTTCCGACAGGGCGGTTATCATATCCGCCCTGCTTTACGACAGGGCGGTTATCTGTTTCTCTGGCAGGTTTCGCTTGTGCCTGCGTTTGGGGCTTCTGAGCCTGAATATTGTTCACGACGGTCTCTGGGGCAGGTTTGCTCTGCTGTTTTTTTCCAATCTGCTTCCGTTCTGGATTCTGTGGCACCTTCGCGCCAACCGCCTTCTCTGCGTTTTTGGCCCGTTTTTTGGCCTCACGCAATACTTCTTGTTGTTTTAACAACTCGTGCGGGTCTACCTCATCCTCACAATCCAGAAGGACGAACTTGTTCTTACTCACCCCGATTTGACCGGAGAATTCACTTAGTCCCATTGCGGACTATTTTATTTTCTCTCTTAGCGTTGGACTCAAGTCTTCCTTTCCTAGAAAAGAAATTCACGAAATAATTATGGAGTATGGATAAGGTTGCGCTGAAGGAAAGTTCTATCATCATATCTAACAAATATCTAACATCATTTTGCAATTGCAACGAAGTTATTAACATTGGCGCACCAAGGATAGATAGATGCGATACATATAAAATTAAAAGTTACTGACCGTCACATTTCGTGTGAGTATCCGTAAGTATTGAAGTGCAGTCAAGTTTTATAATCTCTTCAACTTAATACGCCAATGTAGCAGAAGTTAGTTAATGGTAGTTTAATTAAATGAAATGAAGGGGGGGGGAGATTATCAGTTATAAACTAAAAGTAAATATTACTAGAAGATTTAAGGTTCATCATTTTTTTTTGTATACAAAAAAAACTGGTTTCTTATCTTGTAAATCCGTGTTCTATTTCTTCAATAACAGTGCAGCTTATCAATTTAGGACCGAGCAATGTTATCACGCCAATGTGCGAGGCACCGTTCCCTTATTGTTTCTTTTTAAAACTTATAAATCAACATTCACATCCAAATAAAAAAATATTGTTAGGTAACAATTTTAAACGTTTTTTCCATAAGTGGTGGATAAATTGCAAATTGGGTTGGCAAGAGAGTGATTTCGGTTTGACCCAGTAGATAGCGATAGGTTTGTTTCGTTCTTTTGAGATCTGGTAGTCGATACCTTTAGGTTGCTATAGAAAGAGATTCCGTGTAATTTTGTTTACAACTGTCAGTTTACGGTTAGGTTTTTAACATGGAGTGCAAAAATAAGCATTTTCGAAACATTTTTACTTTTTTATTTTCATAAAGCGGATGAGGCTCACAAAGAGATATGCGAAGTTTATGGTGATTTAACAGTGGTTTAACAGAAAGCACGTGTCAGAATTGATTTAAAACATTTCGTTCTGGAGATTTTTCACTGAAAGATGACCAACATTCTGGTCGACCTTCTGAAGTTGATGACAAAATGAAAGCCATAATTAAATCGAATCGTCATATAACTGTGCGAGAGAGTGCAAAACAGTTAAATGTATCACACAGAACAATTGAAAGTCATATAAGACGTCTTGGACTTGTTAAGAAGCTCGATATTTGGTTTCCGCCACGACAATGTGAGGCCTAGCACATCTATAGCAACACGTACGAAACTATGGGAGCATGGTTGTTGGGAAGTGATGTCGCATTCCTACCTTGCACGATCGAAGTTAACAAAACTTCTTAAATGGTAAAAATTTCAGTGAAAACGATGACCTCAAATCGCACTTGGTTGAGTTTTTTGCTGATAAGGACCAGAAGTTCTATGAGCACGGGATCATGAAGTTACCAGAAATGGGAAAAGGTCATCGAACAGAATGGAAGATATTTGACTGAGTTAATTTTTTTGTACAGAAAAAAGTTTTCAGACTTTTAAAGAAATTACTTTCTTGCCAACGTCTATAGAATGGTGATACAGAATAACTTATGTATCCCATCAGAGGCAGACGTACTAAACAAGATGGCTGATAGGAGCTGATCTCCCTTTTGTTGGGCTTGCAAGGGCTTCGACACTCGGGGGTCCCGTGTGGGAACACCACCAGCTCCCATTTCCCTGTTCCCCTCCCCGTATCTAGGGCAAACCTATAGGGACTGACCTGCACCTGGAAAAACACTTCGGTCCATATAAAGCTCTGTAACAATAATCTCCCGTCTGTTCGGAAGAACTTGGGGGGGGGGCTACTGCTTCTGCTGAATAAGAACAATTTCAACCAGAAAAGGGCTTAAATAATGTCACAATGGATCGATAGTTTGTTAGTTTAACGATGTTGGTACAGACTGTCGTGATGCGTCAGATGTGTCCAACTTCACCTAGTAGCAAGTACCTTTTGGTACTTATACATCGAAACGTCTTCAACAAATAAATTTATTTTTTCTTACTTCCGGTTATTTTTTGATTTAACCTAAATATCCTATACGGATAGAATGAACCATTTCGACTACTGCTATCGTATAACGGGTTATGCCCCCCCCCGTAACTTTGTGATAACGAAACCTTACAAGTACTTTAATTACTCTTATAATCCCACAAGCGAAATATGTCTTCTAGCACCCATTCCTACCAGTAGATAGAGCAAGCGGACTCCTCCATTAGCATATTAGCTAAGTCTCCCCTAGGCTAACCAGCAACAAGCAGGGGTAACCATAGAAACTAGGGTAAAGCACCTTGCAAGGGGGAAAAAAATATCATGAAAAAAAAATCTGGGTTCGGGCGCCATTTTGAAGGGGAGAAGATCGTGGTGATGCAAGATAGCAAAGACCGTTTTCGCAGCGTCCTTTAGGAATATATATATATATATATATATATATACGCTTGAGGATCTGTAATTATATGCATTTAAAGGGGCAATGAAAGAAAAAATATATATTTATAAATAGATAGAAACTCAAAATGACTAAAATATCATAGATCTCTGCAATTTTTTCTTATATGGACAACGACACGTGACGTATGTCTTGATAAGGTTCTGCTGTTAGATGGCATGAGAACAGAATCAAGAATATTTCATCTAAAATGAGAATTTTTTTAGTCGTTTATTTTTTTTTTTTACATTAAATTTAAACAGATAAATTTTTAAATCACCTTCGTTATCAACAATCAAATTTTCAATTTGTTTTTGAGCAGAATTTTTGGAGATGGGATATTTTGGACTTCATCCAAATTTTATAATTTTTTACCACTGGCTGGAGATACACCGGAAAAAGGCGCTTTCGGAGTATTCGCAGGGTCGTTAATTTTGAAGTGTTTAAACTTGGACAAACTGCGAATACAGAGAATTGTACTGCGAACAATTTTGGATCAAGTAAATCAATCTTTAATCGAAAAGTGCCCAGCGATTGTCAGCAGAAAACAAGCGTTATTCTGCAGCACGGTAATGCAAGACCGCACTGAGGAGCAAGACGGACTCTGGAAAAAATTAATGATTTGGGGTAGGATTTCCATTTATTCCGATCGATTTTAAAATGTTTTCTCACTATAAACGTGCAGTTTTCGTACGTTTTCAACTGCAACCATTGGTGCTAAGGTTATTTTAATTAGTAAATAATCTTAATAATATTCCCCTGTACACTTTTTCTAGCAAAACCTAAAATACTTTGAGTCACTTAATCTTAAGACGACACTGCGAGATATAGGTCAAAACTTTATCCCTTATCGTAAAATCTTATTGTATTGTGGTTTTCAACAGCTTAATCACCCCTAATATCAGGGTTCAAGAAGTGTGAAATTTCTGTTAGATATTCAGTAATATGTGTAAAAATTATAATGAAATAGTCATAACCCAGCTGTTTAAGTGACTAAAAACGCCAATCCGGCTGTAATTTGAATAAAATTTATCTGTTTGAATTTAATCTAAAAAAAAACGTCTTTCCGGTCCCCCTAATATTTCCAAGAGCCTAACCTAAAGGTCGGAAACGTCCTTCCTAATCCAATTCACCAGAAATACCTCTCTCATATATAATTTTCACAGAGCATCGAGACCATGTAGCTCTTTACATGGGCGGTATCACGCCCTACACCTAGAGTATGTATCCACCAAGACCCAGCGCATGGAATACATTCTCGATACAAAAGGGGGACTCACTAACGTACACGACCTTTCCCAGCCCTTTTGTGATGCAGGCTCGCCGAAAACACACCCTAACCTGTCTGCTATAGAGGAGAGGCCCAGACTTCTCTTCTTGTCCTCTTTTTTTCCTCTCTGTGTAATAACTTGTTTCGTCGGACGCGTGCTCCAGTCGGCACCACAGACTTCCTAGTCTGCGATCATTAGTCAATGTTATATACACCACCTCTTAAGTGCGCATTACGTCTCTATTATACACGGCCGGAGTGTCTACAGGATATGATAGCTGGAGGGACGGCTCCGGGAAGAAAGGACCGAAGGAGAGAACGATGAGGGTACGATTGGATGATGTCCTCTCAAAAACACATTCCCTTAAACTTGCGGAGTTACTCAAGGAGCGGTTTCACCTCCGGTAGCATGTAGTACACGTCTCGACATTGTTGGGACAAACTACAAGAAAACAACAGTGACTGCATTGCTGCTTACAGTAGCAACATGAGTGCACAAAGTGGTTTTTCATAGGCCGAGTCAGTTGTAACGTAATCAAGGGAAAAAAACCTTGCCAAAATCCTATACTATAACAGGAGGGCAAAAGAACTCTCAATGTCAACTATCTGGGTATAAAAATGGATAGGCATCTCCATTTATCTACTCATTTTAGTAATAAACTAAAAACAGTACGACATATGTCTTACCGGCTTTACCACTTTCTAACTTCACCCAACCTGTCGCTTCGTCCTCCGGTCAGCTCTGCTGTACGGTGCCCCGATATATACTCACTTGACTGACAATACAGCCAAATATCTCCAACATTTCCAGAATGGGATCATGCGAAAAGTGGTCCGACATACCTCTCTCGAGAACGCCGACCTGCACCCGTTGCTCGGTGTGCCGTCGGTGGGTGAGTTTATCTACCGGGGACACATCAAGTTTTTTTGACTCGTTGCAGCACCTGACAAACCCAGTGTTACCCACTACCCTTCCCGCATCGATGGCAACAGACCGTCGGGGAAAATTGGGTTAAGATTTTGTTGTTAGATGTAAGGTAGTTTTAAGTCTTATGATTCATAAGGTGAGTCCCATCACTTTTAAACATGTCTAGACAAAGAATGTATATAATGTGCATTATACACTTTAGTAAAAATCGTCACAAATCGCGATGTACAATAAAATGAAGCCAAGCTGCATGACATATAATCATAACCTATTTAGAATTATGTATAATCTATACTGATTTCAATAATTCATAATAAATAAAAAGGGCCATTGGAAACGTCATACAAAGATGCAATACAACAGTGGACCGTTACAGCTCCGGGCGTTCCGTGCGGAACACCTGTTGCTGATCCCATCCACTTCACCTGTAACCTTCTCAACATCGTCTATTCCCCGTATCCTCTCTTTTTTAACTCTTTCCGATCTCGTCTTATCCGCCTAGCCTATCCTCTTATCATATTATAGAAGGGGGGGGGACGAGAAGCTTACTGCCATTTAGAATAAGCTAAAGCACTCATCGCTTTCTACAAGGGAGAGGCTATACTTGGTGCGGATGAACTCTCGTACGACCACCCAGGATGACGCTTAAGAAATTAGAAATGGTTTCGTGAGCCAACTATGATTTAATTTCAATAAACGTTGGAACGAGGTAATGGTGCGAAAAGACGCTACGTCTAATTGCTCCATGAAACTTGGTGTCACGACCATAGACGAAAAGTGCAGACGTTGCCTTCCGATTCGTCTGTAGCATTGCCGGGGGAGTCACGGGGACTTATCTGCGAGATCTGTTATGTCAGCATCCGTCATGATTGCCGTCGAAGGCACCAGATGTCGCCCCATCAGCTGTGCCACGGCCGCCATGTGCCTTCCATTACTTGACAATGAATGCCATCTCTGATTACCCGCAGAATAATATCCCACTGGTAAGGCGATACAATTTCCGCCGTTTATACAAAACGTCAGCGGTCAGAGACCAGGTGTCTGTCGGTCGGTCGTAAAACGACTATAAAATCCTCAATCGGTTCCGATATTTTGTATGCGATTCGTTCGACGAATTGACTCGCACAATAGAATTGTATTCGTACGGCTAAACACCTTTGCAAACCGTTGCGGTGAGGGAATATACTCACATGAATCACATGGAGGCAGAAACATGACCAGGTGAGCAGCGTAGCTCGATCGGAAGAACGCCCGATCAGTCATTGGTGGAAGGTCCTCAGAACAATTAATGCCCCATAGTACGTCAGCAACAAAACCCTTCATAACGATCCTAATATACCCTAGATTCTTGTACTCAGCCCTTCCAAGTTCATGAAATTCCATACCTATCCCCTATAGCACAATCATTACAGTGCGTCGCCAAACAAGTGCTGAGCGTCTGTGGCTCTCAGCGGTCAGCCTCGACTGGTCATACGGTGACGCTCTTTTTATTTCCTAACAAAGCTGATTGTAATTTTATCAAATTAAAACATTTTGAATTATTAATGAACACTTTGATTTCAAAGTATTTTTCAATACGACATGAGTACCCTACAGGGAGTCAAAGGTTTTTAAAATGGTCCCCAGTCCGTTGCCACTCCTCGAAATCTACCGGTCCTATAGGAACCAGTCTACCCCCTCCCTCTCCCTCCAGACCTGGTCTCCTTTTATACAGACCTCTCTCTTTCTCTCTCCAGCAGAAAAAACACGGGGAGGAAGGGCCCCCAAGGAGGGTTCGAGTCTCCAGCTCCTGGCTCCAGCAGGAAGGGTAATTACGGAGTCATACCCACGTACAATACGAGCATTGATTACCACCTGAGGCACGTACCACCGGTGTCTCCGCTCAGTTCTTTATTACGTCTGGACAAATTGTAAGAATGAGGGGGAGGGGGGAAGAGGGGGTCAGCAGAAACTTAATAAACTTATATCCAGATTTTGTGGGGTTGGAACCACAATACAACTCTAATGTAGGTCGGAAGCACAATACAACTCTAATGTAGGCCGCTTGGAAAGGTGAAGACAAGATTAATGATACCACAATTTCGTGGGATTTACTTCAACGTGTCTTCATAACCAGTATGGTGGTCTCGAGTTTCGAGGGTCCGTATGGAGCTTTTGAAATTAAACCCCTTATAATTATAATTTAGAATGACCACGTTCGGGATGCCTCTAAATGAAACAGCTGGAGAGGGGAGGAACGAAGACTTTTTTAAACAAGACTAAAAAATTAAGAGGAAGCTTTAATTTTAAAACAGGACAATTCTTCACTCCGAACAGCGTCCTTAATTTTTTTTTAGTGAATTTCGAATACAATAATTGAAGTTGTAAATAGAGTCCAACATTATCCCATATGACCTTTGATTAAAGGAGTTATGCAACCGATAACAAAATTGGTATCGAGTATACTCAAGACTGTCAGTACTCTACCCCCAGCCAGTGTAGAAATTGTAATTTGTTTTGTATTATTATATAATCTACATAAAACCACTGATAACCCATGCTTATATATAAAGAAAATAATTATTTGACCCTGACATAAAAATTATAACGTATGCAAAATAGACGATTGCATATTTATCGCAAAACTAGTCTTTGTTTTAAGCATGTATTATACCACTTATGGTTCATACGATTATGTATGACCTACAAGCGCGGATTGAGAAGTCCACTTTCCCGAGGCGTCTGGGAGGCGGGAGACCGAGAGGGAGGCAGTCAAGGACCTGACATGACTGCCTACGCCTTCTCAACACGTTGCCAACTCAAGACCGATAAGGGAATTTCATATCTACATAAGGCATGAGTACATTAACATACTCTACGAGGAGAAGCAGCGAGCAGACTTTGAACAAAGAGGATTCGTACCAACTGGTGCCAAGCTAGGCATTTTTGTTTCCTAGTTTACATAAACAAAGGACAAACAATATTGAGGCATATTTGTGGTACTCAGCAGGGTGATATTTAATCTATTGAAGAAACCTTCACAAACTTTTTCTTTTTTGTATTTATTGAAATATTTTTTGTTTTAAAACCCCTTTATTTAAACATTTTTACTAACAAATGAACAAAAGCACAGATTTATGGCTCCTTTTCCTGCATAGCATGGATGCATATAACATGCATCTGAAGGAGGGTAAACTTTTTTTTTCTTAGCTCTTAAACTCAAATCCTTAACTTTAAAAATGAAGGATAAGGGAAGTAAGATTTATTTAGGGATCCTTTTACTAGGAGGACTTATTACAAAAACATTTTTCGTTTTACGTCGGTTTACAAATATCGGTACCTAACCTGAATTTGACGGTTTTAAACACTACTCTAACCTCACTAACTAATATTTCGACTCCTGAAATTGGAGAGACGATAACCAACCACGTTACCGCATTGGCTACTATAACGGCGATGGAAAAAAAAAATTGTAATTATATTTTCAATTAATTTTCAATGGGCGTCATTAAAAAGCTCCTCGCGAACCAATCAACTCAAGTCCAATGGATTAATGAAACAGAATGAGACTTATATAGCCGGAACGAATCGGGATTTCCGGCTTTTTTATACGGTTCTTGGAAAAATCACATTTTTTTTTTTGGTCACGAACTTTATTATTTAAAAATAGGTTTTATTTTTTGCTTTATTAATAAACCACACCCTGAAAAGCTGGTTGCAAAAACCCTAGAACCATTAAACTGCGCCCGGTTCCCACATATATAATAGAAGGGTTTATAGGTTCATATATCACGTGCGTTCTGTCTATTACGTAATATATTTTTATATATATATATATATATATATATATATATATATATGGAAAAAATCGAAATCTTCAGGCGGTATCAAATGGGACGCTCGCATACACAGAGGTACAACAGCCTTGACTGAACGAAACCTGTACAAAGCGGTTTTGAAAACCACACTTGTAGACGATAGCAAATACTGCGATATGTACAATCGAACAATGATACAACCAAAACCAAATAAACCAAATTGCAGAAGTGTTTCCGCTAAAACACTCTTTTTACTTTTCTCTTAACTATTTAACAGATTTTTTTTTTAAATTGAGAAATTGATTCATAAGATATTTCTAGGTTTGATTTTTCAGGAATAATATAGACTAAAATACAGAATAGTTGGAAGCTCTCGAAAGCCTGCTCTCGGTTCGAACCAAAAAAAAAAAGGTTCAAGGCTGACTACTCGGACCCTAGAGCAGGTAGACGGTTCTTGGGACCGCTGCACATTGCCTACAAGGTGCTATGCTCTCTGTTATAATACTCTGTTCTTGGGAGTCTGCGAAGCTAGTTTTTTCCCCGAAATGGAAGAGTTTTCGCCAAAATTCAAAAGCGGGGAGCTAAGTTAATCCTTTGATGTAGTAATTAATCGTTTCCATTTTGAATTAGCCTAAAACCTAGCGTAACTACAAGGATCAAGACACATATCAATCATGGGTTCGGCACCCGTGAAACAGGGCCGTTCCGCGGGACGAGCAATGAGCAGCGCACAGTGAAACAGTGGGCAGTGTCACGCTTTAGTCACGGTCGATTAGTCGATGTGCACACAGGCGGGGTCCGTACAAAAGCCTGCAGATGACACGTCCACCCTAGTTTCATTGGCGCGCAGATATGGAAGTCGTCGAAAAAACTGACGGTTGAGATGTCCTTTCATGCTATTAGTCCGCTCGGTTGGAGATATTTTTCAGAACAGACAGTCATCAATGACACTGTAGAGAGAGAGAGGCAAGGGTATTGTCTGGCGACTAGTTATGAATATTAAGGCTGCATAGAACTGCTGAATGCATATTCATTCTGCTTTAAAATCACTACGCCGGATTAAATTAGTGCATGACTAAAATATTTGGGTATAGTTGTCTCTGAACATAGCGAGATAGCAATAAATATAGAACCATGGAGTGGGCTTTGGAAGATCGAACTCCCTTTGGGCGAAATGGAGCCCCCCCCCCCCAGACCTGATTGAAATTACAAAATCCTGTCTCAAAATTGTTCCTACACTCTCTCATAAAATAGTACGCAATCAAATCCGGCCGATTTCTCTTCAGTTCGCTAATTATTACCTAAGCGAGCGACTCGTTTTGAATAATTCATGAATCATAAAATTAAATTAAAAAAAAACTGCAATTACTCAGAACTTCCCCGTACTGACCCCGCCCCTTCGATATGCCTCCGTGCTTTGAGGAAACTTTTAATGGCCAATTTCGAAAAATTGTTACTAAACTAACTAATTGGCGAATGCAATAACAGGATATCTCAGGATCTTTTTTAATTGGCACCAAAAACAACGTTGTAAATTCTACACAGCTGGGTTTCAAAAACAAAAAATGATTTAATGGCGAATGAGAAGATTGTCAGTCGTGGATTTATAAATGAATGAATTGATCATTCTAATATCGGTTTAGCTGTCTACAATGGATCCCCTACCCTGGGTGTTGCAGAGCTAGGCTAACTTAATTTTAAATTTTGAATTCAACAGTGCCTGGAGTGCCATTACTGAATGCCACTAGAATCCTACAAGGGACGAGTCTTGCCAATGTCCAGGTAGAAGAATACAATGGGAACTGTCAAGCTCAACAAAGGACCAAACTGGACACGACCTGGTTCCTCGGAGAGTTCTCTTCTCTTTGTGTGCTAAGTTCTAAGCTTTTAAAATATTTTCAAGCAAATTTCTACTCCCTTGTGGACTTCTTTTGAGATTCTCAGCTCAGTGGACTATCACTGAAGGTATTTCCTCTGTACGTCTTAATAACTACACTATTACTATTAGGGCTGCCCTAATGGATTAATGCGTGACCCTCCGACCCTATCATTGTTGCAGACCTGACCCGAGATTAAAATCTAGACTAAGCCGAGGGGTGAACCGGGGTGAGTACCTGCGTCCCATCCGCGTTATCGGGACACAAAGGGTCCCATGGGAAGATATGCTAATGTTGGGGTTATATAGAATCGACAAGGCATATTTCATGGCCGATCTATGAGAATTAATAGCGATTACGAAACCATTGACGATATAGGATAGTTAGGCCTGAATCCAGATAGCGATGAGAAGGGTTATCTAGAAAGTGTAATTTTAGAAATTTTAGGAAAGAAGACGAATTTAGGAAGTACTGTTGTAAAAGGTTCGGGAGGTCCAGGCGTTCGGCATATTTATGGGTAGGTCGGCTTATCTAGACACGATAATCTTCTCCGTCCTAGTTTTAATTAGTAGGGGCGAGAGAACGTCGGGCTGATGGTGATTAACTATCGAAGCGATAAGATCGCACGAATGCGTCCTCATTTGTCAACTCAGTAATGTATGATAAGTGTTGGCGACCGTAAAAAAAAGTCAAACAACAAGCCTAACCAATCCAAGTCCTGAGAACAATAGTAAATGCCCCTTATTACGTCAGCAACAAAACCCTTCATAACGACCTTAATCTGCCTTAAATTATCGAACTTATCCCTTCCAAGTTCATGAAATTCTATAGTAACCAATCCAACCACCCTAATCCCGTAGAACAGTCATTGAACTGCACCACTCATCCCTATAATCCTCCTCGGAGAATAAAACGCTTAACAGTGAGAGTCCTGGTAAGTTTCTCCAATCATGTCCTGGGCGAATGTGGCTCTTGCGCTCTTCGTCAGCCTCCACTGGCTCGTATCCGGGGACGCGGAGGAGCGTGGGGACTTGCCAAGTTAAAAACAATTCATTTAAGAAATCGAAGAGTATGGGAGTCGTACGACATGTTTTAGGACATGAAATTTACATTAGCAGGTCTTGTCCGAACACGAGGCACAGTCGTTGCATAGGAAGCGACAAGCAATCGATACAGATAGTTTGACTGGGATATATCGATACTATCTCGCCCCGGGCGAGGCGCGCACATGGCCTCGCCACACCCCCTTGCCACAGTAAATCACTCCGGCCGTCCTCACGTACACGCAAACCCCTTTGTTTCCACGATCGGTACATAGAGGAGTACGAGGGAATCGATTAGTATCAGACTGACCGCACATGTTCGCGAACGACCCGTACAACAAATAACCACCCCCCCCCCCCCGAGTCATCTTTCATCACGGCCGGTTTGATCGCATTCATAGTCCGGCCATTCCGATTAATATATAGCCTTATAAACTGTCGGCATCTGCTTTAATGCGCTCTTGTTTAGTTTTTTTTCTTACTTATTATTCATTTCATTATTATTTATCGCTTAGTGCGACTGACCGCCCCCTTTCGAACGTTTAGGATTAGAACGAAGAGCCTCTATGAATTTAAATGAAGGATATTTTATAATTTATGAAGTTTTTTATTCAATTGAATAAAAAGAACAAATCCAACAAACATGATATAAGTACATCTGCCAATCGCATGATATATATTACTGGAGCGATCCTTCTGAGCGTCTGTGGCTCTCACGTTCTTGGTCATCCTCGACTGCTTTGTATCCGGTGACGATGCTGATAGGGGAGAACGAGTGACTTCCCAAGACTCCACGAGGGAGGGGACAGCCATGTGGATTTGTGAGGTCTCTTTTAGGGAAAATCTTCTTAATAATAAAAAAAAAATCCTCGACATAAATGTGGCGTGATATTAAAAGACACGGCGGTCTTGCAGACGAGCTATCAGGTCTAAGGTGGAATTCCACTCATTGCCCACGGATTAGCTACCCATTAATATACAGGGTTAACCGCGCTCAAGCATACAAAGAAAGCTGTTGAGGTTATTCGCTAATAACAGACACCGTAGTACGTAATAATCACAAGAGGGATGACATAGATACTTAACCTGACAAAGGGGGTGTGAAATTAGGCCTAGCCACCATGACGTAGTCGGGTCGCAGTGACGTCACCACCACAGCCCACCCCCGGGGGCGCACTCACCCCGTCCCCCATTGTGCTTAGAACATAACGCGAGAGCAGCGCACCGTGTCTTGCGGCAGTGTGGGAACTGAGGGGGAAAAGTAGATTAGTCGAGCATAGAGGAGACCGACAAAGAATCAATTATATCAAAGGCGTCGGTGAATTGCAGTGCCTACTGCGTAAGAACAAAAAAAGATTGCGACTATTCTCGAATAGAGAAGAAATTTAACCCCGAAACACCAAATATCACTTAAATTTTAATATTTCAAGTAAATATCATGATTGCAAGCAGCCAGAAAAAGTTCAAGATATGCCAATCACATGGTATATTACTAGACCGATCCTTCTGAGCGTCTGTGGCTCTCGCGATCTCGGTCAGCCTCCACTGGCTCGTATCCGATGACGCGGCGTATGAGAGACTTCGCGAGGAAGGTGACAACCACTTGCATTTGTGAGCTATTTATAATGAATGAATTAATAAAGACTGGGCATGTAGGAGAAGTCATTCGACACGGAAAGGTTAAAGGCATATGTGAAGGATCATCTCAAAGTGTGTGTTAAATTTATTTGTTTTCTCCCCAGTCGAAATTGCTCTTAAGACGACGAGCGGTGTCAAGGACGCCATTAGACTTGAAAATTAGTAAATACATATATATTTTAATCGGCTATATAATCGTGAGGAAGACACCGGTTAGTAAATGACTGGAGCCGGTGCCTTAAGAAAATTAGCCTCTTTGAATACATGAATATGAAAGGAGACAAGTCAACAGAGCACATGTCTCTCTTTCTCTCTTTACTATCTGGGTGTATATCTCGCCGGTGGATACCAGGTGGCATCAGCTGCCGGTGGGGAACGTCAACGTCTTCAAGACTTTTGTTGGAGCACGCGCCCAGCTGCTCCCGGGGGACAAAGGGGCAGATTGCAGCGCCCCCGGGCCGCGGTTAAAAAACTTTTTCGGGGGTACTTCTTTTATTATAAAGAGAGCAGGGCCTCCTTGATCCTCTACCGTACCCCTCGGACGGGTCTCAATAACCGGCAACAGTTGTTAATCCACTCTCAGCAAAAGAGGAAACAGGCGGAGGCTTAAAAGTGGGTACCCGATCCTCCCAAATTGCGGCATGCTTGATTTTGAACCATGAGTATACATTTACAACAAACAAGCACCTATAATGATTCCAAAGACAATGGACAATAAGTGTACGCCTTGTATAGCGTCGGCAGGATAAAGAACTCTTACCTTGCCTAGTTCAATGAAGAGGACAATACTTTCCTAGGGAGTTCATCGACTTCTTGAAGGCCGTAACGAAAAAACGAGGTTACGATCTCTTAGCGAAGTACAATAAACAAGCCGTAGCTTACAGAATCTATGGTGGGGTGGAGTGATGAAAAGCGTCTGGACCGAACCGAAATCGTAATGCCGATTAAAAGTATATTATTATAGTACACTTTTAATAATACAAAATACCTCAACAATGAGTATCGTTTTTTTTTTTCGATGTCTAGAAAACATCTTTGTCCAAGGCCTTTCACTAATGGTGGACGCAATGTGACTGCGCCGCCACCACGTGGTTCGAAGAAACGTATGATTTTCACACTGTACTGATCATTTTTATCAATGGATCCAACTAGATGTCGAATCTTAAGATGTGTTTTAAAAAGTGCATTTAAGCATAGTAACTTACAAAACTATAAAATAACTATTTCCGAGGGGACTTCTGAGGGGAAAGTTTTCTTTCTTGTTTTTACAATCACTTCATGCTTAGTAAAAAAAAAAAAAAATTAGTAAATCCAATTTCAAAAAAACAGGGTTATAGTATATCACATGGAGGACATGACAACACGTACATGCGTATTATTTCACAAGGGTCATTTATTTTTTTAAAGTTATTTAATTAGTAATCTCTTTCATGTCGAAATCGACAAGTCATTGAACATAAATCCGTACTTATGTAAAATCATGCAATTTTTCATGTTAGAACCTTCTCAAAGCATGCTGTGGCTTTTAAAATAAATTTTAGAACATCTCTAAATCGCTATTAACATAAAAATTTCAATGACGACTGTAGTCTTGGTTTAAGTTATATATATAAAAAAAAAAATCATACAATGAAACTATTAATTCCGCTGTACAAAAATTAAATAGTAAAAATAACTGGGCCAAGCCACACCAGTAGTGGCGTATTGTCAAGTGTATTTAAGTATATCGAAAAAAAAATAATAATAATAACATTCTTCACACAATCATTCAATAAAAAAATTTATAGAAAAAAAAATGACTCAAAAATAATAAACTTGACCTACATCAAAAATACAGTGTTTTTCTGTACTGGGTGTAATAGTGAAGAAACTACTAGATAGCGATTGCATGCATGTGTTAATACATTTGCTACAGCTAATAATTATTTGTGTTTAAAAAAAAAATCGTTATTTATTATATCTACTCTAGCATGCATCTAATTTTAAAAGATCAAAAAAAAAAAAAAAATAGATAAAAGTTTTGTAAACTACTGTTTTTTAAAGCAGGAATGAATATTTGCACTTCCCTAAGCTATTTTCTGAATCTGTTCTAAATGTAATTAACTGTCGAGAGTATTATATAGTATTTCTAGATCTTTGAATGACTTATTTTTTCCCGCCATTTCCTGTATCATTCAATAGGCTATGGGGTGAAAGACGATACACCCTGGCAAGCGACCTTTTGGACTAACCCACACACACTTGTAATTCTATTTCGAACCTTGTGACATAATTTAGAACCAGGCCGTAGGGGGGGGGTCGGATTCTCGGGAGAGTCGAGAGTCAAACACATGGCGAGTAATGGCCGCCCCAATCAACAAGTCTCTTGTTGTGCACTTGATATTGTGTCAAATAGGATTTATGTTTGGTTTTTAAGCATCTTGGTATCGATATTTTAGTTGAGAAATTAAAACACGTTTTTGTAGCAGAGAAACCGAACCTTATATCTTCTAGTAATAATCAGTTAAAAAAAAAAGAAAAAAAAAAAAAGCAAAAACTGGTGGGAAAGGTGATGGATAAACAGAAATAATTTAAACGAAATCGACATACCTCCAAATGCTGGTTACCAATGTTGACTGGACTGGAGATCGCTATCTCTAAGATGAGTGAACTGCCCGTAGCTGGATACCAACGAGCAAGTTAGACTACTGAGCAATAGTCGATGAGCACTTAGCACAAACTGATTTAGTTCAAGGATGTGAAGATGTCTAGAGGCTGATGGGTGACGATGCAACCTAACAGGCAGTTGAGAACAGACTGATTCCTCACAGGGCTCCCCCTCTTGATCAAGGTCAGCCCCCACCCCCCGACCGCCCCCCACCACTTTTGGCTTTGTACCTGCTAGCTACCTGGCTCTGGCGGTGGAGGGGGACAGCTATGTAAACCAATTACTATACAATTTTAAAATGAAAAAGGACTTAAGACTTAAGAATCCAAGAAAAATACCCTCAAGTGTAATATGTAAATTTCCTATATTTTGTAAACCGAAGGTGAGCCACATCATCTAGCCCTGTTTATTTTGATACTGTACTTTTAACTTCAAAAAGAAATGTTGATTTTATAATTCTACCCTCCTTCAAATGCATCCGAAATATTGTTCATATGTTGTAAAAATGTTAAATAAAAGGGGTTTTGAAAAAAAAAAGAAGAAAGTTTTCTTAGTATTGTAGTTTGTAAGATTCCCAGATTGTAAATAGAAGGCGAGCCCCATCACCTAGTCCTGATTATTTGTATATTGATATTTTCACTGTAAAAAGGCAATTGTATTTGTAAATCTACCCTCCTTCAAATGCATTATATGCAGTAATCCAATGTTTTAAATAAAGGTGTTGAGAAATAAAAATAATCAAAATACCCGTTATGAAATAATTCAAATTTTGAAACAGTGAAAAAAAAAAACTAAATAAAAATTTTATTGTCTAATTTATATTATGCATTATTAATTAATTAATCAAAATTATTTTTCACATAAAAATTAACCTAGTAGCTGCTTGTGGGTCATTGTACTTATTGACACCTTTCTCACTCGTCAGGAAACGAGGTACGCTACAATATATAAAGGGTGTCCCAGAATTAACTCAAGATTTGATTTAAACAGAAAACACAGTTTTTAGTATTTTTGTTGTTATTTTTTTATTGGATTATAAAGTAAATAGGATAGGGTTATTTATAGAATAACACATCGGGCAAATGGCCTCCACGACTTTGCTGGCACATACGCACTCTTTTGTCGAAATTTTCAATGACCATTTGGCATAAATGTGGTTGAATTTCCTCTTTTAATGCACGGGTGGATTTGGGCTTGTTGACATACACCTTTGACTTCAAATAACCCCATAAAAATAAATCTTAATGTGTTAAATCTAACGATCTAGGGGGCCAATACTGATCACCGAAACGAGAGAGTACACGACCTGGAAATGTCTCATGCAGTATTTGAATTGTTTCATGGGCTGTATGACATGTGGCACCATCTTTTTGAAACCACATATTGGCCACATCAATATCATCCAATTTCGGCACAAAGAACTGTGTTATGGATTTTTAACAACACTTTCACGCACTGCTTCGATATTGACATTTAAACGCCTTGTTTTTGGACGACTAGTGTGTTCAGTGTCTCCAACTGATCCAGTCTCCGTAAATTTTTAAATCTCTTCACAGTTGATGAAGTCAAAACACTATTCCGACCATATTTTGTGTGAAATTTTCGAACTGGCGCCGCCAAACTTTCATTATTTTTGAGATAATGTTCAACAATAAAGACACGTTGTTCTATCGTGTAACGCTCCATTTTTACTAACCCTAAACTGTCAGCTGTCAAATTTTTTTTTTTTTAGGATTGCCAGAACTTTACTGCACAAATGGCGGCAAATTCAAATCTTGCGTTAATTCTGGGACACCCTTTATCTATTATAAATACACAGATAGGTTTGACACAAATGCACAGGTTGTTTGTTTAATTAATATATAAATCTCATAAAATAGATGGAATAAGAATTATTTTTCTCTAACTAAACATATAGTATAGCCCAGCTCCAAGAATAATACAACATTACATTTTATATTTATCAAAAATAACACCTGTTTATCATCAAAGGCTAGCTTACAACGCATATAAAGATCATAAAAGCTAAAACAAGCTAAAAAGTGTTGACTCAGCCTCAAGATGTAAGTGCTATTTATCAAATTTATTTATGTTATGTATTTAGTATTCGTATCCATTAGATAGTAAATATTTACGACTTTGTCGAGTCCGTAGGAAGACTTTATTTTCGAATAGGTGTTAGTGGTCGTCAGAATGTGCTTCAAATTTATCTTTTAATTGGTAAATGACCTTGTTTTTACCTTTACCGTTTATCAAATCCAACTACCATGCTTCTAATAAATATTGGCTGTTTTGTAACAGATCTTATCAATAGTTAATTTTGTCCTCCTTGGCCTAAATACATACAGTTCCTGGATACCAGAGCGAAGGAGAGAGAGAGAGAGAGAGAGAGAGAGAGAGAGAGAGAGAGAGAGAGAGAGAGAGAGAGAGAGAGAGAGAGAGAGAGAGAGAGAGAGAGAGAGAGAGAGAGAGAGAGAGAGAGAGAGAGAGAGAGAGAGAGAGAGAGAGAGAGAGAGAGAGAGCGAGAGAGAGAGAGAGAGAGAGTGAATATCTTAACCATCGTTTAATAGGTATTCAAGATGCTATTTCTGGTTATTTAATAAATATTATGTTAGCATATATATATATTTCAAAAAATAGACTTAAGCTCAACAATATTAGACAATAGGAATAAAATAAAAGCGTTTTTAGGAAGGCATTTCATTCGTGAACCGTACGACACGTGGTGCCAGCTTAGATGTGCTGAAAAACTAAATCCGATAGGTAGCTTTGGTTTTTCTCAGTTTTCCTGAGCACCAGCATGAAACATCTACAGCGATATACACCAGGACACATCTTATATATTAAATACCACGAGTCCACTCGAAGAGAGAGAGTGCGGAAACTTTTAAGGTTTATCGAGCGATCCACCACCAACAGCTCTTTCTGCCACAGCTTTTTAATTTTTTCCCACACGGTCGTGTTGCCCACGAATAAATGTTGTGATTTGCCAGGTTTGGACACGTCCTTGAGAGCCAGACAAATTGGATCTCCTCGAACTCCCGGTGGTGACCAAATCGTCGCGATCTGACTCCTGCCATACGTACTATGGAGTATTTTCAAAGTACCCGATGTTTCAGTTTTCCAAATGATCTGCCTCCGCTTATCATTGATAATTTCATCCGTCGTCTCCATATCACGATGTTTCCCCTTCTTCTATGACGTTCACCATAATAGCGCGCGACAGGCAATCCGCCACGACGCTGTCTTTGCCTGGCTTATATACAATATCCAGATTGTATTGCGCTAAGAATTCCTTCCACCTCGTTACCCTTGAGGAGGATTCTTTAAGTTTTCCGACCCATTGAAGAGGTCGGTGATCCGTATGTATTCGAAACCTTCTGCCAAATACATACGGACGGAAGTGCCCAATGGCCCACACTATCCCGAGGAGTTCTCGTTCCAGAGCGCTGTACCGCGCCTCCGTGTCCGTCAGGCGTCTGCTCGCGTAAGCCACCGGTCTTTCCCCGTCCCCGCCTTCCGGTGACAATACTGCCCCCAAGGCATAGTCGCTTGCGTCGGTGGTGATCGTGAAATCCTTCTTGAAGTTAGGGAAAGCCAAAATCGGCGCCTCCTGCGAACGTGCCAAGCATTTGCGGATATTCTGCTCTATCAGCGGCGTGATCATTATCCGTGCTCCTTTCCGTAGTAAGTAATTAATGGGTACCATATATTCTGCCATGTCCGGCACGAAACGGCGGTAGTAATTGAGCGTGCCCAGTAATCTCCGAATCCCTTTTACGTCTTTTGGCACCTCCATTTTCTGGATCACTTCTACTTTCGTCGAGTCTGGTTGAACCCCTTCCTGTGGGATTGTGGGCCCTAAAAAACTAATCTGCTCCTGCCCCAGAGACGATTTAGATCTATTGACAGTTTCAACCCGAAATCCCTTAATCTCTTAAATACGTTCCGGAGGTGTTGAATATGTTCCAATTCCGTTCGGCTGAAGATCAGCAGGTCATCCATGTAAATTTGGCACATATTTTCGTCCATTCCTCTCAGAAGTTCGTCCATGAGACGCTGAAAGGTTATTGGAGCATTTTTGAGACCGAACGGCATTCTCGTAAACTCAAAATGCCCTCTTTCAAACGAGAACGCCGTTTTATGTTGGTCATGTGCACCTAGCTTGATCTGATGGTACCCTGCTTTTAGGTCTAATGTGCTAAAAATTTTCGCACCATTGAGTATGTCTAGGATGTCTTCGAACAGCGGTATCGGATATTTTTCATCAGGGGTATTGTCGATAGGTTTCCGAAAATCCACCACAACTCGGTATTTTTCCTCACTTTCTCCCGGTCGACTTTTCTTTTTCACAGCCCACAAAGGGCTATTATACGGAGACGTGCTATCTCTGATGATACCTTGGCGCTTGAGATCCTCGATCTCCTCTCTAATGTGTTATCTGAGCGCTTGCGGATACCACCTCTCCTTCACATACGTCACCCGCTCTACTTTTAACGGGATCTCATGTAGCGTTTTCCCCGTTGCTCCTACCGTGTCCCCTTCAGCGAAAACATATCCCTAAACTCGCTCCGCAGACTCTCCCTGCAATCCCTTAACCGCTCCTATTTGCTCCGTTTCGCACCTTACGCCCCCCTGGCTCCGATAGGTTCGCTTCCCTATTTTGATCCTCCAGTTCTCACCCTCGTTTTCGATGCGCGCGCCTACTTTTCCCAGTAAATCACACCCCACTATTATCTGGCATTTCCACGGCATGTCTTCCACGACGTGTACTTTTATGTCACCCATTACTTTCGCCCATTCGTCCAGCCCCACGACCGCTTCTCCCATTACTTCGCAGGGTCCCCCAAGAGTCAGTAATTTACACTTACGTACCTTGATCTGGTGTGCCCTCTCTCCTCCAAGCAACCTCTCTAACGCACCACGAGACATTATTGTATTGGTGCTGCCAGTATCAATGAGGGACCTCTCCCCCTTCCCGAACTCAATAATTGGCAGCCCACACTTCCTTTCTCGCACTGTTTTGCACCTTAGGATGCGGTCGCCTCTCTGCTGCCACTCTCCTCCGTACGCCGCTCCCATCTGCGCGAGGGATTCTTCTGCCACCCTCGTCTTCTGCTCCCGCTGCGCTCCGACTCCTCTCCGTCTGTCTCTAACACCCCTGACGACTCGTCGCCCGATGATCCAATTTCTCTTGGTGTCGCGCTCCGCCTCTCCCGGATTTCCTGGTTATTTACCTCCATTGGTTATTCTCTGTGAAATTCCCTTCTACGAAACAAGTATGGACATTGTCTTGCTATGTGTCCTTCTTCCCCACACTCAAAGCACTTAGTGCGAGGGCACTGAGCCACCAGATGGCCCGTCTTTCCACAGCCATGACATTTCCTATCTTCTTTCCGAGGTGCGTACCTAGGCCTCGTCACTCCCAATCTTCTCTCTCTTGTCGCTCCCCTGTCTCTACCGGCAAACGGCGTTTCCTGTCTCTTCCACACTGCTTTTGGGGTCCTGTTTCTCCTATATGGGATCTGGCTCCAACCGTTGTCATCTTCGTTCATTTTCACTTCTTCCTCTCTTGCGCTAGCATCTATCATCGCCTGGGCGCGTTCTAGGAACGATCGCTCATTAGGGAACCCTTCCTTCCTTCCCGTCTCCTTCGCTAATTGCACCTTTAAGATCGTAGACAGGAACCCCATCCTGCCCTCCACTTCATCGGCGCTAGTTGTCTCCCTCATTTTCTCATTTATTTTATTGTAGTGGACTACCAGGACTGCAGCATACTGTCCACTATTCTGTCTCGGAGATTTCGTTTCTCGAAACATTTGGAAGATATCCTCCTCTGGGGTCCATCGTCCCCCCCCCCATATGCTTCCTTCAGTCTCATCTTTACTATCTCTCATAGGGTTTCCTCGTCCGCCTGTATCAGGTTCACCAGGTCAGCCTTAATTGATTTAGCGTCACCTGGGTCGAGTAGGCCTTCGTCCATCTTGGCTTGTATCCTCTCCATAATTCTATCTCCGCCTTTGAGAAAATGATTCAACTCACCCATTCCCCCAGAAATTTTTTCGAAGTCGGAGATCATTTTCCTCATGTCCTGTGACGTCACTGCCCGCACCTTCATCCATGCCAGCGAGTTCACATGGGCTTCAGCCATGGTTTCTTTAGGTAACTGTGGAACTTCAAACACTGCCGGCCGCAAGTCAACCATTACATCCTTTAATTAAATTACGCGAAAGCGAATGAGAAGGGAAAAAAAACTAAAGCCAACTAGCACGTTAGTGACTCAAACCCACTCAGCTCCGGGGTTTCGGAACCAGTTAATGATTGTCAACGAAAAACGTGAAGAAAAAGGAAAGAGGTTGAATGTAGTTACAGAACAAGAGTTGTCACAAGACTGTTTTTATTTGAGCCTTTTAAAGCCTCTCTAAATACATTCGGGATGTTTACATCCCGATGACTTAAGGATTAGGCTGGCTACCTACGATGTCCGAACCTTAACTTCTATGTATATATATATATACTTGATTCGCTCGAATCTTAATATATATACCAATATAGCTCCTGGTAAATCTTGCATGTTAAAAACTAGCCTAGAGGACTAGTAACCTCTGTTATTATTTGATTATATTAACATTTAAAAATATAGTGATAGGAAATATTGATTGAAAGTGATGACATTCAATAGACTGATGAAACAATAATAAGGATTTCACTCCGCTCGGCTTCAGATGATGCCATCAGGTATCCAATACCTCATCTACACTTACTAATACTTCATCACAATATCACAATATCTATACTTCATTGCAACTGGACTAGTTGACCTAAAATCGATTTTTTAAATAATTCATCTCATTCGTTCATTAGTCAACGACGATTGAGTCAGTGTTCAACTGGTTTTCTTCCATCAGATGATCAAGTGAGACAATTTTAGTACACCTGGTCAACACCATGTGGGCTAGAACGTCTTCAGCTCGGGCACGAACCCTAAACCCTTCCTCACCCCAGTTCCCTAAGGACAAAGGGCCCAGCGGGATCCACCCTAGGGTAGGGCGGCAGGCAGAACTTTCAATTACCTCACGATCTAAATGAATACCAATTGTAATTACTTCCAGCGGTGAGTCTCAACGGGGTTATAATAGTATTTAGTTCAGGAAGAAGGCAAGGTTGAGAAGGTTTCAAATTCACGTGCAGAATATCGGAAATCAATTTTAAGGCGGACACCCCGGGCTACACAAATTTTATATATTGTCTGAATTATACAAAAATAATAACAAATAATTCTTATAATAAGTATGCAATGACGACATAATGATACGCCTGCTGGTGTAAACGAGATCCAGTCTGATAATATCCGTAGAAAAACAACTATAGGCGACAGTGGGAGTCCTGGCAACGACCAGTTCCTCCCATCACGTCCTGAGCGTCTGTGGCTCTCGCGATCTTCGTCAGTATCCACTGGCTCGTAACCGGTGACGCGGCTGACGGAGGAGCGTGGGGACTTCCCAAGACTCCGTTTTCTCTTTCGCACGCGAGGGAGATGACAACCATGCGGATTTGAGAGGTCTCTTGGCTGTTTGTAAATACTGTATCGATGAGCAAGTGAATGAAAATTGAAAATATCATATGAATGAGAACCTTTATCACAATTACTTATTGCCTAATAGTGAAGGATTTCTGGCATCCTTGGGTATTAACAGCATGACGTAGCAGTTGTAATAGCTATCAATATTCGATATAATGCAAATTGAAATGAATATTTAATAAATTAATGAGCTCATAATATTATCTAACCTCAGTCGATAATTATCGGTGAGTGGTTCATGCAAGTGTTTCAGATTTTGGGGTCGATTACGAGTTTTATTTCGTCTTTGTCAATATTACCAAGATAGTTTTAGATTGAAACCTCTTTATTATGATAAAATTACAATCTGCCTCATTAGGCAATAAGTAATTATGATAAATGTTCTCATTCATACCATATTTACAATTTTCATTCACTCGCTCATTCCTTTCCAAGTCCATATGGTTGTCATCTCCCTCGCGTGGGAATGAGGAAACAGAGTCTTGGAAAGTCCCCCACGCTCCTCCGTCCTCACGTCACCGCATACGAGCCAGCGGAGGTTGACGAAAAGCACGAGAGCCACAGACGCTCAGGGCATGTTTGGGAAACTGGCCATTGCCAGGACTCCCACTGTCACGCATTTATAGCAGGTCACGAGGCCACTGCCGCTTTAGTTTCCGGGGAGGTTTATAGGGATGAGTGGTGCAGTGCAATGACTGTGCTAGGGGATGGGGGTGGTTGGATAGGCTACTATAGAATTTCATGAACTTGGAAGGGATGAGTTTGAGAATATAGGGTATATTAAGATCGTTATGAAGGGTTTTGTTGCTGACGTAATAAGGGGCATTTACTATTGTTCTCAGGACTTTTGATTGAAAGGATCGGATGCGCTTGATGTTCGACTTGTTTGCTGTACAAGCAGATTTCCATATAAAGAGATTATTCGATTAATGAATTTGATTACTTTGGATGGAGTCGATTTTATTTAATAGCTAAAATATGATCTGACTATAAAACGCTACTGAAATTGACCAGACTCCTGTTTTTGGTTGGAACAGAGGGGATTCACAAAGTCTTGAGCAGACTGACAGGCCTATAAGGATAAATAATTGAGGTTGGAAGGAAGTAATTTCGGTTTTTTAGTGCGAAAAAAAACTCAATTTTTTCCATACAAAAAATGAACTTTAATCAGTCAAATATATCCCATTATGTTCGATAATCTTGATATGTGCCATATTTCTGATAACTTCATGAACCCACGCTCATAGAACTTCTAGTTCTTATCAGCAAAAATCTCAACCAAGTGCGATTTGAGGTCATCGTTATTAATGAAATTTTGACCATTTAGGAGTTTTTGTGAACTTCGAAATAAATGATAATCCGATTGTGCAAGGTCTGTATGGGGGATGCAACATCACTTCCCAACCAAGCTTCAATAGTTTCGTACGTGTTGCTGAAGATGTGTGAGGCCTCGCACTGTCGTGCCGGAACCCCAATATCGAGCTTCTTAACAAGTCCAAAACGTCTTATATGATTTTTAATTGTTGTGTGTGATACATTTAACTGTTTTGCAATCTCTCGCACAGTTATATGACGATTCGATTCAATTATGGCTTTCATTTTGTCATCATCTTTCAGTGAAACATCTCCAGAACGAAATTTTTTAAATTGTTTCTGACACGTGAGTTCTGTTAAACAATCAGCACCATAAACTTCACATATCTCTTTGTAAGCCTCAGCCGCTTTCTTGCCTTTATGAAAATAAAAAAGTAAAATGTGTCGAAAATGCTTATTTTTGCACTCCATGTTAAAACTGACCCGGAATTTGTTTCTATAGCAACCTAAAGGAACGACTACCAAATCTCAAAAGAAAAGAATTCTAACATTGACAAGAGAATAACGAAACAAACATAACGCTATCTACTGGTGCAAACCGAAATCACTCTCTTTATAATATATAATTTAATAATATGACAAGGAAAACCTTCCAGTGCCTGTTAAATATAATAAATAAAACATAACTTCCTCACGATTCGGTTATTGAGAACCGCCTCTGCAGTGCCCCGGGATTGAATTGACAACCGTGAGCTGTCAAGACCCGTCGGCAGTCGAAGCTCACAAGATGTAATATAAAAATCCTATCTCAGCTCCCCAATCGATTCCAATATAAGTTATGGATCGATACTGGAAATGATTGAATTTTTATTCCAACAAAAGGGATTTATCGTCAGCCCTTATAAAAAAATACTTTGCCGAAGAAGTACGTCTATGAAAAGCTAATAGAACTATATAAATCGAAAAATTTGTTTATTTGATATTCCCCGTTATTCTATTGTTTCCAAGATATATTACCAATAAAGGCGGTGTTAGATGCAAGTTAGTTTTAAGTCTATGATAAATAAGGTGAGGCCCATCACTTTTTAAACACGTTCAATAAATTTATGTATAATGCGCATCATTATACTTTTGTACAAGTGCAATTCGCGATGTAGGATAATCAGAAATTGTATAAAATGTAGCCAAGTTACATATAATGACCTATTGTAAATAGATTCATTTGTAAAATGTATATTGAATTGTGTATTGATTTTGTAACAAGGGGATATGGATGGATTGATAAACAACTTTATTATAATAAAATTACAATCTTCATCATTAGGCAATAAGTAATTGTAATAAATGTTCTCATTCATACCATATTTACAGTTTTCATTCACTCGCTCATTCATACATTACTTACAAAACAGCCCAGAGACTTCCCAAGTCCACATGGCTGTAACCTCCCTCACATGCAAAAGTGGAGTCTTGGGAAGTCCCCCACACTCCTTTGTCAGCCGCGTCACCGTATATGATCCTGTGAAGGCTACCAAGAGCGCGAGAGCCACATACGCTCAGGACATGATCGGAGAAACTGGCCATTGCCAGGACTCCCACTGTCGCACATTTATACCAGGTCACGGGGCCACTGCCTCTTTAGTCTCCGAGGAGGATTAGAGTGCTAGGGGGGGGGGGTTAACAACAAAGGTAATAATTTCTGGGTAGACGAATGTTTATTTTGTTTATATGATATATACAGAAATTTCATAACTGACCTAAAACAAATTTTAACTTTACTTCATAAATATACATACCTTAAAGCACAAAATTCAATATCAATATTGTAAGATTTATCATACAAATGTCAATAGTGTTTTGAAAATGAGTGACAGTAAACAATAAACCCTAAGCATTATAAACATCAAGATCCTTTCTCTACTCTGCTTATGTATAGTTAGTTAACATATTAAACGCTGTTTCAAAGGCACATAGAAAATTAACAAAATTTTCCAATGGAGTATTGTTAAAGTTGAAAATTTTCTTTAAAAGCGGCCAATAAACCTTTTTAGTAAATTACGTGTAAATTTATCTACGTATAAGACACAACATTCCTCTACACAGAAAATATTACAAAAAAAAATTTGTCTACATTATTGGCAATGTTAGACGCTATCTATTCTGAGAATACAGAATTTTCACACATCAATTGCACGATAGACTCGCATCATATTTACATATATATGTATATGGTCAGATAAATAATCTTTGCAGAGGAGACCAAAGTCTTTTAAAAGAAAATAAATAAAAGCTTTATTATGAAGTACAATCAAAACACTGGTAAATACAAATATTAAGAGTTACGTTACTACATACTGGGTGGAAGGTCTAGGGAACGAGTAGGGTCTTTTTTTTCCCCTAAGCTCTCTAGTTAGAAATTCAGGATGAGGGAAAAATAAGGAAAATTTGGGTTGAGCGGATCCTTGTACAAGGAGTACCTGATTGAAGGTGGTGTGAGGGAATTAAGGAGTGTGGGAAGCCTCGGTAGAGGTTGATTGTTGTGGTACAGTGGTGAGAGTCCACTGGTGGCTGGGCCTAGAGTCCCTCTAGACATGTAGTGCAGTATTATTTATTTAGTCGGATAGCAGAGTTGGTTGCCTGTTAGAGGCTTGTTGTTGGTTGGCCAAGCGCCGTGATGTCCACCATTTGGTCTGCTTTACTCGATCTTGTGAGTTGCCATCGTGCCGGTAGCGGTGGGGGTGTCATGTCTCGGAATAGAGGGTTTAGACTGTGTTTCATCGAGTCGAAGAACTTGATGTGTATTCTTTTGATGGCTTCGGTGATGGTTGGGACCTCGAACTTTTCGTGCATTTCGCATGCCTTCATATCACGAAAAGGGGTGTGCTATAGTGCCGTGCGCAGGATGTTGTTCTGGAAGCTCTGGAGTCGAGTTATGGTGCTAGTGTGTAGGAATCGAAAGAGTGGTGACCCAAACAGTAGAGCTGACCTCAGGACGCTTAACAGTTTCAGCCGAAGAGATATAGCCTGGCTTGTGATGAGATGCTGGAGAGAGTAGTAAGTCCTACGTACTCTTTTCAACTTCTTCTGCAGGTGTGTGCCGAACGTCATGTGTCTGCCTAGGTTGATGCCGAGGTAGCAGATGCTGTTGGCAAGTTTGCATTTAGTCCCGTCTATGGTGAAGCTAGGTGGACGCTTTCTTTTCTCATGCTGGAAAGAGAAGATGATACCTTAGTGGGGTTTGTGGCTAAAGCTGAGACATATATGTATAAGAAAAGGATAAGATTCTGGGAAGTAGGGAGGTCTTGGAGGGATGCTGTGTCTTACTTAAAAATAACACGAACCATTAGTGACTTCCATGAAGTCACGAGGCAGGTATACGTTCTGCTCAGGCCCCTTCTACTTGTTCTTAGCATTATATATAATATTAGAATTATGATATTCTTAGCATTATAAAACTGTCGAAAACAGATTTTGAATGTTCGAAATCGGTTCGGGCACAACCGAAAAATACGGGTTTGGTATTTAGTCCAGTTTGTATTATGCAAAATTCCAAACAAATTTACAATTTAATACTACTTCTGTAATAGTAATAAAAGGGAAATGAGACTTTAAACGCATCATCGGGGGCCTTGCTTGCACGTCTGTTTTTATAGATTTTTTTTTCCCCCTAAGCTCTCAAATTTTTAAGATTATAGATAAAGGAAAAATAAAGGAATTAATTTGGGGTGAGCGGATCCTTTTACTAGGAGTACCTGCTTGAAGGAGGGGGGAGGTAATTAAGGAGTGTGGGAAGCCTCGGTAGAGGTGGAAATGTTGCGGTGCAGTGGTGAGAGTCCGCTGAAGGCTGAGCCTAGAGTCTCTCTAGGCATGTAGTGGAAGCTCATTCAGTTGGATGTTTTTATAGATAAATACCTTTCTAATTGTCATGGAAACCAAAAAATCAATGCTAGCGACAATAGAAAGATTTCAATGAGAACTACTAAGGATTATCACTGGTGCACCTCAGAATGTCAGAAATACGACTAAAGACGCATATCATCAAAAACTATACCGAAATCCTCAACATAAGACTGACACTACACAACGATATATTAATTTAAATAAGCTGTCATCCTTCGTATGAGATCCTTTGTCACATGTCATTCGTGAATATTTGTTAATTTTATTCGTCTCATTATCTCATTCACTAGTTGTATTATTTATTTTATGTTTACAGTTGTAAGTCGTTCAGTACATCTCTCGTCTCATTTTTTTATGATTTTTAGTAAGAAAATGTTAGTACTAGTACAGTTTGAGAAAGGTATAAAAAAAACTGACAATTTCAGTAAAAAAGAGATTTTCCGAAAACTGCTGAGATCCCAATTTAATTATTAAGTATGGCGGTCTTATTGGGATTTTTGGATACTGTTCCTTAGTTGGTATTGAGGTGAATGCTCCATAAAAATATGTAATGATTGCTAGTCTCAAACAAATATTTAATACATGGAGCTGTTCTATTTACAATATCGTGTATCTTTAGATAAAGTGTTCTCAGTTAAATAATCTTTGTAGAAGAGAGTATTTTAAAAGAAAAGCTATATTATGAAGTACAATCAAAACACTGGTATATACAAATATTAAGAGTTACGTTACTTCATACTGGCTGGAAGGTCTAGGGACGAGTGGAGTCTGGGGCTAAAGCTGAGACATATATGTATAAGAAAAGGATAAGATTCTGGGAAGTAGGGAGGTCTTGGAGGGATGCGGTTGCTTACTTTAAAATAACAGGAACCATCAGTGATTTCCATGAAGTTACTAGGCAGGTTAACAGTTATGCTCAAGCCCCTACTTGTTCTTAGCTAGATTATAAATTTAACAAACAAAGCAAGCATTATAATATTATTGATACAATAATTTTAACAGAGATCCCAATTTAATTAATAAGTATTGCGGTCATATTAGGATTTTCGGATACTGTTCCTTAGTTGGTATTGAGGTGAATGCACCATAAAAATATGCAATGATTGCTAGTATCAAACAAATATTTAATACATGCAACTGTTTTTGTTTTTTTAAAGGAATATTAATCGAAAATTTTCCATTGGGTGACATTCGTCCTCCAAAGTAGGATTGTTTTTTTTTCCTGTCTGGAAATGTATTCCATCTCAGGGCTTAAAAGGTCAATGCCCGATTTATGCGGTAAATGAAGGTCTTGTTCTGATTTTAAGGATATGTAATATTTGTTGTTATAGCTTAAATAGCATTTTATAATAATTACTAACTATTAACCGTATTTATTGAAATATAACGGAATTAGTTTGTACAATTGATGAAAGTATACTCCGCCACGAGTTTTTCGAATAATTACGATAAAAAATATAGATATTTTTATAGTCAGAAATACCCACAAACAAGACTAAAAATACAAGAACTAAACAGACGCTTTGGACAACTGTACAGACTGCTTCAAAGGACATCCCATCTCTCAACAGAAAATAAATTACTAATCTACAAAGTTATACCTAAGCCAATCTGGACATACGAAATAGAGCTATGGGGGACAGCAAAAAAGTCGAACATCAACGATCTTATATTATATTATATATCGAATATACCTTAAATTCTTGAACTCATCCCTTCCAAGTTCATGAAATTCCATAAGAACCTATCCAACCACCCTAATCCCCTAGCACAGTC
Organism: Acanthosoma haemorrhoidale; assembly: GCA_930367205.1. Taxonomy (NCBI): domain Eukaryota; kingdom Metazoa; phylum Arthropoda; class Insecta; order Hemiptera; family Acanthosomatidae; genus Acanthosoma; species Acanthosoma haemorrhoidale. The sequence goes on from OV884011.1 coordinate 188,210,269, forward strand.
ATTGCACTGCACCACTCATCCCTATAATCCTCCTCGGAGACTAAAACGACAGTGGCTTCGTGACCTGCTATACTCGTAAATGCGTGACAGTGCGAGTCCTGGCAATGGCCAGTTTCTCCAATCATGTCCTGAACGTCTGTGGCTCTCGCGCTCTTGGTCAGCCTCCACTGGCTCGTATCCGGTGACGCGGTTGAAGAAGGAGCGTTGGGGACCTCCCAAGACTCCGCTTCCTCTTTCTCATGCGAGGGAGGTGACAACCACGTGGACCTGGGAGTTCTCTGAGCTGTTTGTAATTTTATTATAATAAAGTTGTTGTTAATTTTAGAATTTAAAAAAATACTTAAAACATCAAAGATCTTTACATTGACAAAAGAATAAGGAAACAAACATAACGCTATCTACTGCTGGAAACCAAAATCACTTTCTTCCCAACCCAATACTACAAATACAAGTGTAATACAAATTGAATCATTCAAAAGTATAATAAGACTTGTTCCAAAGTAGAGCTTCCCCGTTTGGGCTTGACGGCGTTACCAAGGAAACAACCCTTATTGCCTCACGCCTCTGTAATATATTCTTTTCGACTCGGACATAAAATAGTCTTTTCGAACAACAGTAAAAGAGGCACACAAAGGGCCGTACAAAAAGCCTCCCCCCCCCCCGAAAAAACCGGCCGGAACAAAACTCCTGGGAAAATCGATCATTTGCAGCCCGTGGAGGACTTATGTTAATGAGGATGTTTCAACTGAGGCGTTGAAGCAGAAGGGATATTTGGCTAATTAGGTTGGTAGTACTTGTTCGGTTAGTTAGGTCTGTTGTCCAAGGCGAAGGGGGAGCCGTCAAGAATAGGACGATCTGGAAACAGCTGAAACATTTAAATTTAGCTCACATCATTTGTAGTATTCAAATGAAAACTGGCTTCAAGTAAAACTACATGAAAATAAAACGATAAGTCCGTTTGTGATAGTTATGATATGACAGCTGTTGAGGCTCACCTGTACAAATGCTATGTATATTTACTATATCGTGTTTCGTTCGTTTATGTTTGTAGAGGAGAGACTTTTAAAAGAAAATAAAGAAATGCTTTATTATGAAGTACAAGCAAAACACTGGTATATACAAATATTAAGAGTTACGTTACTGCATACTGGGTGGAAGGTCTAGGCACAAGTGGGGTCTGGGGCTAAAGCTGAGTCATATATGCATAAGAAAAGGATAAGATTCTGGGAAGTAGTTAGGCCTTGGAGGGATGCAGTTGCTTACTTAAAAATAACGGGGAACCATCAATGACTTCCGTCAAGTCACGAGGCAGGTACACAGTTCTGCTCAAGTCCCTTCTACTTGTTCTCAGCAAGGTTATAAATATTATATAAAGCATAAATTAAGCAAGCACTATAAAACTCTCTACAAGAGGAAAAACAGCTGATTTTATCCACTCCTATTAATTTATTCCAATGCCTTCTAAAATATTTGCATTTCGCTCTCCCCCTTTAGCCCCATAGCACGGGGGTAGATTCAGCTAACTCCACAACTTGATAGAAATACTGAAAGAGGTTTAAAATTCTTGGCAATTTTGTGTAACTCTTCATAAATGTACTTGATGTCCTCGATGAAGTTCGTCGGTACATTTTTAGCCCTTACTGCTCTCCAGACTTTCATACGATGGCACACTGTTGAATCTTTAAAAAGAGATTTTTTTTTTAAAGACATGGGACACTTTTAATAAGGACTGGAGACGTTTACGATGAATATAACGTATCAAATTCATCATCACCTGACCGGCAAGAATCCGTCCATCTTCCAGACCAATGGCCGATTGGTATCTCTAAAGTCTACTATTCATATTACTGTGCTTGGCAAGAAAGTAATTTCGGATTTTTAGTGTGAAATAAAAATTTTTTCTATACTAAATTTGAACTCTAATCAGTCAAATATCTTCCATTCTGTTCGAGGACCTTTTGCCATCTTTCTGCTAACTTCATGATCCCGCGCTTACTTGAGTATCGTTATTACTGAAATTTTTACCATTTAAGAAGTTTTGTAGACTGGCTGTATAAGGGATGCGACATCACTTCCCGACCAAGCTCCAATAGTTTCGTACGTGTTGCTAAAGAAGTGCGAGGCCTCGCGTTGTCGTGGCGGAACCCAAATATCGAGCTTCTTAACAAGTCCAAGACGTCTTATATGATTTTCAATTGTTGTGTGTGATACATTTAACTGTTTTGCACTCTCTCGCACAGTTATATGACGATTCGATAATGGCTTTCATTTCGTCATCATCATCTTCAGAAAGTCTACCAGAACGTTGGTCATCTTTCAGTGAAAAATCTCAATGTTGAAACTGACCGTAAACTGACAGTTGTAAAAAAAATTGCACGGAATTTTTTTCTATACCAACCTATAGGTATCGACTACCAAATTTCAAAAGAAAAAATTGTAACATTGACAAAATAATAAGGAAACAAACATAACGCTATCAACCGCTACAAACCGAAATCACTTTCTTGCCAACCCAATACGTTTACGTAGCGGATTCAACACATAACAATTCAGTTCATTGTAAAACCTCTGATTTCTCTCCGGCCTCTCACTAGTCCCAAATCGTAATTCACAATCACACAAAAACGACAACGAACTTGCAATATTCCTACTCTTCAGGTATTATATTTTGTGTTTGTATTCATGCACATTAATATATGTATTCATCCATATTAATAGAATCAAAGTATAGCATGAGGTTATAATTTATTATTTAATGAAATAAAACATCCTTTGCTGGTTTATAAAATAATTTTGGCAGCTCAGCACCTGCAATGAAATCGATTGTTACAACAGTGATAGATTTTGAATCAAGATTGAAAATGTTTGATCTAGTACTTGCACTTTAGGGAGATACTGATAAAGACCTCGATTGGCTTTCCAATTTGAAACATATTTGTGAAAACCTGCCATGAATATATAGTTATAGTGCACCCGTGCTAACATTCTAAGAACTATGAATCACCCCTTTGCTGACTCTTATTTAATATTTCTCTTGATCCCGTGAGAATCAGAGAAGGAGGTCAGTCTATTGTATCTCATTAGCCCGTCACTATGCTAGATTAGATCTGTATATTACCATGTCATTTATGTTTGTTATTCAAAATAAATCTTTTTAAAAAGTCTTGTGTGCTTTGAAGATATTTAACTGGCGCCCGAACGTGGGACTTGGGAGGAATTTTGAAGGTATTTAAAGTAACTTTGCGGAGCTTAGAATCGTGTGTAATACCGAAATCAAGCAGCATAACTACTTCTCTCCGTCTTGAGGAAGATTGCCACTGCGTATACAAGTATAGCAAGCATTCTCCACGACTACAGAGGTATCTTTCAACTTTCTGAAGATTTTCAAATCTTATCACCCGAGTTTCAAAACTATTTGTTGAGACTTCGCAGCACCAAGGAAGAAGATTTTTCCACTGAAGACAACATACTTGATGGTAATTATAAGTAATTATAAGTTTATTGTATGTCAAATTTACAGGATAGATTAAACCAATTAAGACAAGTATATACAACTTTTAATCTAGATAATATTGATCAATTACTATTAGAAAATACAAATTCAGAGATGGCTATGGAAATAAAAGATCATGATTTTAAATTAATTCCGGAATATGATGGTGATCCTTTACAATTAGTAGATTTTATTAGAAATACAAAATTTGTGTATGACTTATATTGTAAAGATAATAACCAATATAAAGATATAAACCATTCAAAATTAGTATTAACTTTATTAACTAAGCTAAAAGGAAAAGCAAAAATTGCAACCTATGATAAGGAATTCACTAGTGTGACAGAAATTTTAACATTCCTTAAACGTAAATATCAAGATACGCGAACGAGAGAGCAATTAATATCAGAAATACTCAATACTAAATCGTACCATAACGAAAACCCACATGATTACTTAGAAAGATTAGGTAAGAAAAGATGCGATTTATATGCTCGCGTGTATGCCGACTCGGAAATAGTGAATAAACAGTCGGAAATGGAAAGATACGACAAACAGATATCACATCACACCGTTCATAATTTACATCCCTCGCTTACTGATTTTATTTATCATATTAAATTCGAGACAATCGAAGATATTGACGAAATCTTAAGAAATAACGCTGCGCACATTGTGCATCGGGTGTACGGTCCGGGTAGTCGAAAAGACAAACACCACCAACCACACCAATCGAATTATAAAGGCAAAAATTTCGATCCAAATTACAAACATAAATATGAAAAACAATTTCAAAAACAACCTCATGAACAAAAACAAGATTATCAACATCAACAAAACCAAAATTATAAAAGTTATCAAAATGCACAACCAAATTATCACAATTACCCAAATAATCAACAAAATTATCAAAAACCTATTCATAATCAATCATGGGATCCAAAATCTCAACATAGATTCTTTAATAAACCTCCATCCGGAAATTGGAGAAATAATCAACAAAAAGTAGATCCACCACAACAAAATGATTCAAATACGGTTTCGATGAGAACTGTTTCTAATCGCGTACATTACGCCGAGGATGAGAGAGATGAACAAATTAGAATATTAACTGAAAGAGTAAAACAACTTGAAACTAATAAAGATAATTTTTTAGACCAAGGTCCGAACAAAGGAGAACCACCGGATCGAATGTAATTAAAATAAGTGACGAAGTTAATTTTTTAAATAATTTACCACAGCTCTTGGATAAAGAAAATAATAAATGGTTAATTGACACAGGAGCAACAAAAAATTATATTTGTCCCCAAGCAATTCCGAAAGATGCTAAAATAAACATAGAAAACTTCGCGATAAAAACCCCTACAGGACGAGCAGAAGGAACACAAAGTGTAAACCTCAACCTGCAAAATCTGATAGGAATTAATCAAGAAGTAAAGTTCTTAGTTTATCCTATTAGTTCACGGTTTGATATTTTACTTGGGTACGAAACAATGAAAATGTTAAAAACTAATATAAATTTAGAAGACATGGAAATAAAAATAATGGGAATAAAATACAAACTTGAAAGAGACGAAATGTTTCATATCGAAGATACTAATGAAATTAAAAATGTTATAAGACACGAACACATAAATCCAGAGGATATGGATATTGATGATGTAGATATTGATATTGATGTATTTATTGATGACATATTACAAAATCAAGAAGAAGCTGCTGAAAAAACAACAGAATATGAAGCAATTATGGAGGAATTAATAAATATTCCATCTACAGCGGAAAATGCAGAAAATCAATCAGATCTAGAAACTATTCATTCACAAGAATCCAGCAATGAACAAACTTGGATATGTGAACCAGATAAATGTATAAATGTAGAAAAAAATCAAATTATTATCATTAGAGGAAACAAAGAAGACATGAAGTTCTCTAAGCCATTTGGAAACAAGAGAAGATACGAACTCATCATTAACAGGAAAGATGACTTGCAAACTCTACTCTACCAGATCGTAGAACCGGACAAGACTTACGGAATTTTCTGTTCACCGAACATAAAAACTTTAGAAAAAACTTACGATGAATACTTTAAAGAGATTCAAAATATAATAGAAAACGAATTCCCTTCTGTAAGAATAAAACGTTATTTTAACTTTATCAATGACGTAGAAAATGTAAATGAACAACGCGAAACTATTGAAAACTATCATTTAGGAAAAACTAAACATCGTGGAATATTAGAAACTTTTGAAAAATTAAAAAAACAAGTTTATTTCCCCAATATGAAAGACAAAATTACAGAATACATTAATAAATGTGAAATTTGTAAAAAATCAAAGTATGATAGAAAACCTATCAAAACTAAATTTCAACAAACCCCAACACCAGAAAAACCTTTTCGAGAATTAATGATTGACATTTTGAAGTATGAAAGGAAAATAATATTTACTGCTGTTGATACTTTCTCAAAAAGATTGTTCGCACAAGTTATTCCAACACACAATGCAATCAATATTTGTGATTGTTTACAAAATTATTTATCTCATTATCCTACGCCAGTACAGATCTCATTAGATCAAGGCACAGAAATGAAAAACAATTTAGTTAAACAATTTTGTGACCACAATGATATTTTATTACATTATACATCCACTAATCACTCAAATTCTTTGGGATTATTAAATAGAGTTCATTTAACACTAAGCGAATTACTAAGACTTATCTCGCATGAGAGAAAATCTTATTCATTTGAACAAAAATTAAAACTTGCAATTATTGCGTACAATAATACCTTAAATAACAATCTAAAATTAACACCCAATGAAATCACTTTCGGATTTATAAAAGAAAATAACAACAACAAAAATATTAGTATAACAGAACTATACGTACAAAAGTATCATAAAGATTTACAACTTTTGCATGAATTAGCTCACACAAAAATTAATGAAGAAAAGATAAAGCGTACAGAAAAATTAAATAAAAATCGGGAAGATCCACCTGAATTAATAAATCAAGAATTTATCAAAGATACTCAATCGAAGATTAAAAGTAGAGACAAATTCAGAAAAGTAAATGTGTTAATCCAAGGCGCTAGGCAATTAACAACACATGTTGATAACGTTAGGAGACCCAACAAACGTAAAAAGAGGAAACATTTTGTTTCAGATGAAGATTCACTACATGTCAATAATTCTGATACTTCATCTTCAGAAGATTCTGACGATAAAAGTAGTAGATCTCACTAACTCTCCAGGAATTCTCCATTATTCTGTAAATAATATTAGAGTAGTTAATCAATATTATGAAACTTATCATTTTTATAATTTAAGTTTATTAGAAGTAGAAATAATAAATATTGAAGATCATGTTACTAACTTTAGATCACATAAAATGTATCATTTGCTAAAAGATTTAACAAACGAAGTTTTTGAACAATTTCAATTAATGCAACAAAGAGATATTAAAAATCGTCACAGACGAGGCTTGATAAATGGTCTAGGTAATGTTATTAGTTGGATAACAGGTAATATGAATAATGACGACAAGGAATACTACGATAAAATAATTTCAAATGTAGAACAAAATAATTATAAGATTGAACATAACATCGAAAATTCTGTCAATATTAATAAACGTCTGATTGAGGATTACCAGAATGAAATCAAAACAATTAATAAAAATTTCATAATTAATAGACAAAATTTCGAATCGCTAGGACAAAATGAAAAAGCTTATGACTTATATATTCACATCATGCATTTATTAAATAAAATTAAAGATTTAACTTTATCTTTAGAATTTTGTAAGCTTGGCATTGTTCACACCAATTTAATGATTGATGTAATAAAAAATCTACCAAGTAACATAAAACTAATCTCAGATAATACTGAAATTCTATGGACAAATAGTAAAATCTTTTGTTCAACTCATCACAATATAATCCATACTTTTATCAAATTACCAATTCATGATGAATCCTATAAAGGATATTTTGTGATATCAGTACCAAGAATTATAAACCAGACAATTTACGAAATTGATTTAAAAACTGATCTTTACTTACAAAAAGGAGCCACTCTCTATCAAGGAAGTTGTATTTTTATTGACAATTATTACTGTATAAATCTTAATAAAACAGAATCAAAATGTGTTTCATCTATTGTACATAACGGAAATTTAAAAGAATGTAAACTAGTATTAAGTAATCAAAATAATATAAGATATTTAGATCATATTAAGCAATATATCACTGTAAATATTAAAAAAATAACAGATTGTCATAATAACACTGTATTTTTACCAAATGTAGGATTAATTAATATTAGTAAGGAGGATTGCTTTCCAGAATTTAATAAAATTTATACTCATGATTTTAACACTATTTTACAACCATTTTATGAAAATGTAATTTTAAATACAACTATGTTAGAAACAAATAATTATACTATACCAGAATTAGAAATATTGTCCTTTGTAGACAACGCTAATATTTATCATTATTCTTTTGTATTATGTATTATTCTAATCATTGTACTAATTAACATTTTTATTTATAAAAGAAATTGTAAAAAGATCCAAAATTCAAATTTACCTTTAAATAATGTAAAGGTTTCAACAACACCTATTACTATTGATGATCATAAAGTAATTTTAAGTAAATTGTATAAATCAAGTTTTTAAAATGTAAAAATTAAATGTTTGTTTTGACCAGAGTTCAAAACTTAAGGCTGCGGGGAGTTATAGTGCACCCGTGCTAACATTCTAAGAACTATGAATCACCCCTTTGCTGACTCTTATTTAAACCCCGTGAGAATCAGAGAAGGAGGTCAGTCTATTGTATCTCATTAGCCCGTCACTATGCTAGATTAGATCTGTATATTACCATGTCATTTATGTTTGTTATTCAAAATAAATCTTTTTAAAAAGTCTTGTGTGCTTTGAAGATATTTAACTATATATGAAAACATATATATATATATATGTATATATATATATATAAAGGGTGTCCCAGAATTAACGCAAGCTTTGAAGTTGCCACCATTTGTGCAGTAAAGTGCTGGCAACCCTAAAAAAAAAACAATTTGACAGCTGACAGTTTAGGGTTAGTAAAAATGGAGCGTTCCACGATAGGACAACGTGTCTTTATTGTTGAACATTATCTCAAAAATAATGAAAGTTTGGCGGCCGCAGTTCGAAAATTTCATACAAAATATGGTCGGAATAGTGTTTTGACTTCATCGACTGTGAAGTGATTAATTGATAAATTTAGGGAGACTGGATCAGTTGGAGACACTAAACACACTAGTCGTCCAAAAACAAGCCGTTCAAATGTCAATATCGAAGCAGTTCGTGAGAGTGTTGTTAAAAATCCATAACATAGTTATTTGTGCCGGAATTGGATGATATTGATGTGGCCAATATGTGCTTTCAACAAGATGGTGCCACATGCCATACAGCCCATGAAACAATTCAAATACTGCATTAGACATTTCCAGGTCGTGTACACTCTCGTTTCTGCGATCAGAATTGGCCCCCTGGATCGTGTGATTTAACACCTTTAGATTTATTTTTATGGGGTTATTTGAAGTCAAAGGTGTATGTCAACAAGCCCACATCCACCCGTGCATTAAAAGAGGAAATTCAACCACATTTATGCCAAATGGTCATGGAAAATTTCGACAAAAGAGTGCGTATGTGCCAGCAAAGTCGTGAAGGCCATTTGCCCGATGTGTTATACCCTAAATAACCCTATCCTATTTACTTTATAATTCAATAAAAAAAATAACAACAAAAATACTAAAAACTGTGTTTTCTATTTAAATCAAATCTTGCGTTATTTCTGGTACACCCTTTATATATATTGTACTGAAATTTTATGTTACGAACATCAAAATCGATTTTTGGAAACTTGAATTTACTTGAATTATCGATGAGAGATAGGCTATGGTGAAAACCTAAAATTCCCATGGTAGAGCGAGCCTCTGGCTGCATACGTGCAGACTGGCTGCATATAAAGCAAACGACGATGAAGACACAGCGTTTGAAATATAAATAATTGGTTTTTCTTTTGCTGTTTAAACGGCGAGTGTTTGTTGTGGCCGAAACTCGGCAGTTGGCGCTTAAACTTGATTACAGCGGGCGTGATAGATCCTTTGATCTTTAGTCAATAAGGATTATGCTGAGTCACATCACCAAACACCGCTGCAGCTGTGGCTCTGTTTGATATGAAGCCGCGCTGTCATACGCACTCCAATGCCTTTCAAAGTCTAATCCTTAATCTCTTTCCTAGCCAACATTCCAAAAACCAAAATAAAGCTATAAGTCATATTTATTCAAGTTGAAACCACAAAATTTCTTTCATATTCTGCAATCCTTTCAATCAAAATTTAAGAACAATAGTAAATGCTCCCTATTACGTCAGCAACAAAACCCTTCATAACGATCTTAATATACCTTACAATCTCGAACTCATCCCTTCCAAGTTCATGAAATTCTATAGTAACCTATCCAACCACCCTCTAATCCCCTAGCACAATCGTTGCACTGCACCCTCACCCCAATAATCCTCCTCGGAGATTAAAACGGCAGTGGCCCCGTGACCTGCTATAAATGCTTAACAGTGGGAGTCCTGGCAATGGCCAGTTTCTCCAATCATGTCCTGAGCGTCTGTGGCTCTCGCGCTCTTGGTCAGCCTCCACTGGCTCGTATCCGGTGACGCGGCTGACGGAGGAGCGTGGGGGACTTCGCAAGACTCCACTTCCTCTTTGTCATGCAAGGGAGGTGACAACCATGTGGCCTTGGGAGGTCTCTGGGCTGTTTGTAAATGACTGTATGAATGAGAAAGTGAATGAAAATTGTAAATATGGTATGAATAAGAACGTTTATCACAATTACTTATTGCCTAATGTGGCACATTGCAATATATTATAATACAGAAGTTTCAATATATATACTTATTCAACTGACTTCTAATTTTCATTCACCTTTCTAAAAATGTTCTCATCTCAAGGGAATGTTAATATATACTGTATTTGGTGTTGTTTTTGTCATGTTTATGATCAGATTATAAGTAATTATAATCTGATCATAAACATGTAACATAGGTATATATGTAGCATAAAGTAAGTATGTAAGCCCAATATTTAAGGCATTTACTAGTAACTCCAAAACTAACATCAAAACAATACAGATTTTTTCATCAAAAGTTCTAAGAATTATCGCACCTAAAAATCCATAACACTCACGACCGCATAAACATTCCATTATAGAGAAAGGTTCTCTTGTAATGTCTCTTTTATTGATTCCATCATTTCTCAATTGTCTCTCCACTTCCATTCTTACGTTTTTGATTTATTTTCTTATTTTACCTCTAAAAGATTTTTCCATCATCATTTTCCAAAACAGCTTTACGTTTTTCCTTCTAGTCGTCACTAAGCGATCTACCAAATTCCTCCCAGGAACATCCTCTATCCTCTGTGACGTTTTGGGACTATTTCTTTAGATTCGGTCTTCTTCACAACAATACTGCAGGACCATGATGAAATTTTCTAAACGGTTAGGAGTCATCGAGATTAACTTTTTGAGTTCTTTCCTCTTACCACACTCGTAAAGATTTTCTGTTTGTTGGGTACCTGTCTTTTCATCTATCTTAAGATTAATTTATTTTTGATCATATATGCCACATGATTTCATCTCGATGGCGTTTACCACCAAAATCCAGCAGCGACCTCACCTGCCTCTCTCGGACATCGTTTGTCACTATGAGGGCGGCAGATGATCGGCATCAGTTGTGACACGGATGATGGACTTGATGAAGCCGTCGTGAGTGGTCCGGGCCTTTTGTCAGGAACCTCATCATTGTAGAGTGGTCCATGTGAACGCACATAAATCACCGCTGGTGTACGCTCAATGGACGCCGTTCAGACAGACATTTCGGCACAGTCATCCCCGACAGCTGCTGTGCTCTCCTAGTCAATCAAGGTAATAAACTATTTTCTCTATTAAAAGTGAAATAAATTTTGCTAATTATAGGCCAAAAAGAGTGATATGGTCAAGATTAAACCTTCGCAGCTCACTGTAATATTCTAACCCCACTGAGAGAACAAATAACTACCAGGCGGCATTCGACGAGTAATAGCTTAGATCGCAATGGCAGCTCTTAGCAGAAATGAAAATATCTAGGGTTCAAATCCCGATTTTTTTTCTCTCTAATAATAATAAACCAAACAAAGAGGCTTTACTTGTATTCAAATGCGGGATGGTTGTATTCTTTATGCCTGTCTACATATGTTAAACCATAATTTTCGCTTCTAGGATAAGCTTTTTATCATATATTTATTTATTTTATTATTATCGATATTATATTGTGTAATTATCTTCTTTCTTTTTGTATCCAGGACATATTGATTAGGTAACGTTGTAAGATATTTCTTTTCAATTCGATTTTGTTATTTATAAAGGTACAAATATTATTACAATACATTTATTAAAATTTTCTTGTCGCCCCCCTACCCTTCAGGTGTCGAAATAAATCGATTGAGAACATGCTATACAGTCATTTTTAATGACTATAGGAAGTATTTTCTGATGATAAAAGTAGTGGAAGATTGTTAAATTGATAGTTAAAAAAACAAATTGTGCAGACGCCAAAGAAGTCCAGGGAATTGAGGCTACAAAAAAGAGGTCTTACCTTTCGAAAGGTCGAGTGGTTTTAATTTTTTAACCCTCCTCCCCCTTCATCGCCCGCCCAAAAAACCTTCTGCGTTCTGAAATTTCGGTCAATACATTTTTACCAATGTATCTTCACAGGGAAAAGCTGTGATTCAAAGTTGTAGAATGTTAAATTTGGTACAGCATTTGTATTTTGTACAACTAGTATAGCAGCTAGTAAACTTTTCGTAAAAATAATGCTTTTAAAAAAAATTATTGTCTATTTTTTCCTCAACAATATTTTGTAGAGACAAATATTTTTAATAAACGCTTTAGACCCACAGGTTTTATGCAAAAAAATTATTGTCTAGGACTAATGTTTTTTTATGTTTTTTTATTACCCCCCCCCCTCTAGTTTTCTGTTTGGTATATAGCATAGTAATTGAAACAAAATAAATACACTCATAGAATTTAGAAATGAAGATATCATGTGTTGAGTTGGTTATATGATGTTGCAGATGTATCTTTATAATCCTTGGACAATTGTATGTTACATTGATATATTTTTATTTTTTGGGATTATCTAATATTGTTTCAATTGCTTTGTACGTCATAATGATTTATACATCATATTTGTGCACTTGATGGCGCGGGTGCGCTTTACAAAGCGCTCGTGTGTTACAAATTGACGAGTATTTCCTTTCACCCATTATAAATCATACCAAAATATATTATATTTTATATAAAACGTACTCCATCTGCAAATATGATGATTAGATCTTAATGAAAATATAATTATAGGAAAAGAATGATCTCCCAGTGGGCGTGTCTGTTGACTTATAACAAAGAGCCCTTGTTGTCAGTTGAACTATCGGTTCGATTCTCAAGGTAATATTTCCCGCATCTAGCTCAAACAGAATAATTACAATTGCTGGGACAGACAGACATGCAGATCGGACTGAAACAGGGACAACAAGGGGTTCTGTATACACCGGTAATGTTTACTTTTAATTAAAGTTTCTCCTAATTCAGCATTCAACTCGACCCATCTAAACAACGTTCAATGGCTTTGATCACATCAACTCAATGACAACATCGAGACTAAACATTTTGGGGAGGTTATAAATAATAATAGCACATATAAAATGGCCCATTTGAAAAATTCAGTTCATAAAACTGCAATGGCAGCATAATTCTACAGTGTTTAACGTTTTTTTAAACATTTGAGGAGGCACGTTCGAGGAAGCACTAAACACACTCGAGCGGACGAAAAATTAATTGTCATTCGCTCGCTTGCTGCAGATAACATAATATAGATCTTCTTTATTAAGCTTTAATAGCTAAAACGAACTGACAAGAGCTTGTCCATCAAGTGACGATGATAAAGGGGTAACTCACTGTGTTTGTTTATCTGATAAACTATCTACACGAGATAACACACAATAGTTTATCTATCGAAACAAAATATAAAGAATTGATAGATATATAAAAGTTTTCTAAAAAAAAAAACTTTAACATCAGCAAACTTTAAAGAATTCAAAATAAGTTTATAAGAATAATAAACTTTGTTCTGACGAACCATAATTCATTCAAAACTGATTATATACAAGATATTTTAAAAGAAATAAGAACAAAACTTGTTGACAAAATATTTGTTAAACAAATACATATTACAAATAAATATTATCGTATTAGCATTTAGTAATTTATTTATTTTTTTAATGAAAACAATTATTTTAATCAAACTATCTCACTTACTGAAATCTCTCAATAGAAAATAAATTACTAATCTACAAAGTTATACCTAAGCCAATCTGGACATACGGAATAGAGCTATGGGGGAGAGCAAAAAAGTCGAACATCAACTGTATCCAATCCTTTCAATCAAAAGTCCTGAGAACAATAGTAGATGCCCCTTATTACGTCAGCCACAAAACACTTCATAACGATCTTAATATACCTTACATTCTTGAACTCATCCCTTCCAAGTTCATAAAAATCTATAGTAACCTATCGAACCACCCTGATCCCCTAGTCATTGCATTGCTCCACACATCCCTATAATCATCCTCGGAGACTAAAGCGGCAGTGCCTCGTGACCTGCTAGAAATGCGTGACAGTGGGAAATAAAAAAAAATCTTAAATAACTAAAATATTGATTTCTATTAATGGTTCTTTTTTTTTGTAATATTGTAATATGTTTGAAATGATTTTTGCATGTATCCTATGTATAATGCGCCCTTAACCACGACTCTATTAAACCATAACTTAGCATCCCACACATAGTTTACATGTTCAATTTTGATTCTTTGTGAAGCTCTGACTGTGAGACGCATTAATTTTATTGATTATGTTAGCCACAGTGAAAGGTCACTTGAGATACATAGATTCTTAACCGGCTTCAATGATCAAGACGGCGGCCACTGTTTTAGAACCGGCAGAGACTGGGTCAACCACTTTCGGTTGCGTAAGATGACTAGAAATCGCCATTTCCTTTTTTGTTCATAGGTTTCACAGTTAGGAAACTACAAAGAGCTTTACCTAACTTAATCCATTCGAGATCTAAGCAATTAATAATTGATATAACTTTATTGTGCTAAAATTACAATCTGCCTTATTAGGCAATAAGTAATTGAGATAAATTTTCTCATTAATGCCATATTTACAAAATGGCCCAGAGACCTCCTAAATCCGAATGGTTGTCACCTCCCTCGCAGCGAAAAAGGAAGCGGACTCTTGGGAAGTCCCCCACGCTCCTCTATCACTTGCGTCAGTGGAGGCTGACCAAGAGCGCGAGAGCCACAGACGCTCCGGACATGATTGCAGAAACTGGCCATTGCCAGGACTCTCACTGTCACGTATTTATACTTGGGTCACGAGGCCACTGCCGTTTTAGTCTCCGAGAAGGATTATAGGGATGAGTGGTGCAGTGCAATGACTGTGCTGCTGGATTAGGTTGGTTGGATTGGTTACGATGGGATTTCTTAAACTTGGAAGGTATGAGTTCAAGAATGTAAGGGTATATTAATATCGTTATGAAGGGTACAAAAACTTCTAACCACCCGATCAGTTATTAGTCCTTCACCATATACACTGCATATTTTGTCAGCTGTCGCCCTAGCACTATTGCCTTGTTTAAATTCCCATAGCATTTCATGACGTATATGTATTTTGTGACACTCCATTTCAGAGGTTAAAAAAACAATTTATCGTAACGCATATCAGAATAAACAGTTGACAAAAGACTAACTGAAGCCTCGTCTATATAGTGAAAACAAAAACTTATTGCCATGGTAACTCATAGCGGGTAGATACGAGCAATAGATTCTACTTAGCTGCACCGGAAGTTACTTATGACTCGACCTGATATTTTACTAACAGATCGTTCACCCTTCTCTGGGGGAATAATGGAGCGCAAATTGACTACATGGAACGAAACCAAGATGTAGTCTTCCGTTCATTTTACATCCTGCAATATTTATCTAATGCACCGTTTTAAAATTCGTTGTATCTTTGAAATGTCAATGGTCAATTGTCATCTTTGAACTGATGGGTTAAGTTGAATCAGACTTTGTGATGCACATTTTTTAATTGTAGGTCTGTTAGTATGGTGATCATCTGGTTATTACCCTTTGATAAAGTGCCCTACTGATAGTAGGTAGCTAAACCGATTCGAACATTATAATTTATAGGCTGTTGTTCGTTAAAGTTTTCCGTTGTTATAATATGTTGAAAACGTTGGAAGGATAGATTGTCAAAATTGTAGAGGATACCCTTGACAAAGCGTTATCGGAGAAATGTGACAGGACAGTTGGCAGCCTGCCCGAAGATAAAATGCCTTTCTTTATCGGAGGCAAACATGCCGGGTCGACAAGACTTCTTGGAGTCCGGGTCTCGTCTCTCAATGGCAAAATATGACGAAAAAAAAACATGTATGGAGGAACCAATGTTTATTAATTGTTAATATTATATGTTTGATTTTAACGTAAATAGCCAAAATTGTTGTTTTTACAATGAGCACAAGGTTTAACACAAACCTAACTACGGTCAGGACTCGCAAAACAAAGGGTTAAAATGTAAAATGTACATACATACTTATTAGTGTAAAGTATTTTTTGCTAATTTAAACATTTTCTGAGAAAAAAAAATCGGTAATTTTTGTTTCCTTTGATTTTTTGGCGAAGTAAGCTTTGTGAATATAGTTTTCAATTTTTTTTTTTAAGGCTATTGAAATTATAAGTTAAAAAGTCCTTCTATAGTTAGTTTTATAATGCTACTGACAAGTGGAATTGGCTTCAGCAGAACTCTTGTTATTTTTAAGTAAGCAACCGCATCCCTCTCTACTTCCCAGAATCTTATCCTTTTCTTATACATACATGTCTCAGCTTTAGCCCCAGACCCCACTCGTCTCTAGACTTTCCACCAGTATGTAGTAACGTAACTCTTAATATCTGTATTTATCAGTGTTTTGCTTGTACTTTATAATAAAGCTTTCCTTTCTTTTCTTTTAAAAGACTCTCCTTTGCAAAGATTATTTAACTGAGAACACTTTATATAGACACATGGGGGAAGAAATTGTAGCTGGACATTTTTTTAATTCGGTACGGCTGGGTGCGATGGACACTTGTCAACAATTAGCAAAATGTTCCGAAATTTAGTTTCTATTGTCTCGACCATTCTGTAAAAATGTCACTCGTCATACACGCTTTATTATTGTTTTGGTAATCAACGGGTAAAGTTTGGTATTCTTTAAGCACCATGGCGTTTTGGATTTCCTATCACAAGAGGTTTCTGGCAACGGCCAGTCATGATCGTCTGCGGCTCTCACGCTCTTGGTCAGCCTCCAATGGCTCGTATCCGGTAACGTTGTCGATGGAGGAACCAGGGGGACTTCCCGAGACTGCATTTCCTCTTTCGTATTCTAGGGAAGTGGGAACGATGTGGATTTGGGAGGTCTCTGGAATGTTTGTAAATACTGTATGAATGAGTGAATGAGTGAATGAAAATTGTAAAAGAAGAAGTTGAAGAAAAAAAGGTTTCCTAGCCCAAGGGACAGCCTATACTCTCACACAGGTACAATGAAATCAGCGTTCACCTGGAAGCCTTGTTCTACTATAGCGGTTGTAGAAATGATATAATTTACAATTTTGTAGGTATTCCACAAAAATAAAATTGTATAAGCTTATAATACAAATCGCAAAATATTGTGCCAGGCAGTTTCAACATATTTTTTTTTTTTTTTTTTAATATATCGACAACTTCTTTGTGGAAACGTTGATGTTAGCCCACATCTGGACACCGATGACAAACGGAACATCACTTAATCACACTGACTTCCAACCAGGAGAGTACGTTGAAGGGAATATTTAAACATTTAAATAATTATATACCCAATGTCACTTTGATTTTATTTGGGGTTAATTTTGAAGGGTGTGCCTGCCAATTGTACTCTGCTTGTCTTTTAATGGTGATTGCTACGTATATAAGTATTTTAAATTGATTAATGTAGCTTTTAGAAATTATTAAAATCGCTACTGTTTTAGCTCATATGAGACAGTCCCAAAACTGTAAATATTTTAATGGCCATCTTACTTTAAACATATTGATAAAATTTTGCATTTATATAAAATTTGTAATGCTTTTGGCTTAAGACATCCAAACATTCCACCTACCCCATCGTTCTATTTGTGTTCACATTGTCATTCGGGAGAATTATTTTAGTTCTCTGGCGGTTTGTGTCAGTGCCAATTATAAAAACGAATTAGCGCTGACAAATGATGACGCAGCGGCACACAAGCCCTAAGCAGAAGTTAGAAGAAGTTTTAGCCCTTTCCGAGAAAGCGAGATCTACTACTTGGAGTAAAGCCAACCCTACCTCATCCGACCGACTTAATCCAATCGCCGCCGCGTTCTCTATAAGGGGCGGTCGAGAGAGACCACTGCAATATAAGGCATCTGTGTCAAGAACGAATTCCGAAGCATTCCAACCGTGAATGAAAATTCATTCTCAAAAATTAATTCACCAAATTTCTTCATTTTTTTTACCTGTAAGAGGTTATATACTTTTAAACGTGTGTGAAATCTGTCCCTCTGTCCGCCTTTTCTACACTGAAGGCCTTAGTAAACACGATCATTTCAATATAAAATTTTTAAAGGTGTATTTAACAACATCATTCATTAATAGTCAATATTTTTTTCGAAAAAAAAATAAAATACAACCCTAATATGGCAACGTGTCTTTAAGTTGTTAAATGATATCATTCAAACCACAAATACAAGATTGCGTTTTCTCTCTCTTTGAGACCGAATTAATTTACAATACTCAAATAGTAATTACTAAATTACTAAATACTCAAAATTACCTGGCCCCTCCTCAGCAAAGAGGAAGGAAGCAAAGTAAATGCCCCGAAAAATAAAGACCAGGACCTGCTATTATTTTTCATATCATTACTAATAGAGGGTGTCCCAGAATTGACGCAAGATTTGAATTTGCCGCCATTTGTGCAGTAAAGTGCTGGCAACCCTAAAAAAAAAAACAATTTGACAGCTGACAGGGTTAGTAAAAATGGAGCGTTACTCGATAGAACAACGTGTCTTTATTGTTGAACATTATCTGAAAAAACATGAAAGTTTGGCGGCCGCAGTTCGAAAATTTCATACAAAATATGGTCGGAATAGTGTTTTGAATTCATCAACTGTGAAGAGATTAATTGAAAAATTTAGGGTGCCTGGATCAGTTGGAGACACTAAACACACTGGTCGTCCAAAAACAAGCCGTTCAAATGTCAATATCCAAGCAGTGCGTGAGAGTGTTGTTGAAAATCCATAACACAGTTCTTTGTGCCGAAATTGGATGATATTGATGTGGCCAATATGTGGTTTCAACAAGATGTTGCCACATGCCATACAGCCCATGAAACAATTCAAATACTGCATGAGACATTTCCAGGTCGTGTACTCTCTCGTTTCGGTGATCAGAATTGGCCCCCTAGATCGTGTGATTTAACACCTTTAGATTTCTTTTTATGGGATTATTGGAAGTCAAAGGTGTATGTCAACAAGCCCACATTCACCGGTGCATTAAAAGAGGAAATTCAACGCTGCATCAACGAAATTCAACCACATTTATGCCAAACGGTCATGGAAAATTTCGACAAAAGAGTGCGTATGTGCCAGCAAAGTCGTGGAGGCCATTTGTCCGATGTGCTATTCCATAAATAACCCTATCCTATTTACTTTATAATTCAATAAAAAAATAACAACAAAAATACTAAAAACTGTGTTTTCTATTTAAATCAAATCTTGCGTTAATTCTGGGACACCCTTTAGTTAATAATTTAGTAAAATGATATTTTATTTTATTCTAGAGATAACTGAAGATTTAAGCTGTCAAAAGGGCTATTACATTAAAGAATAGGTTATAGGTTGTGGAAAGGCAATAAAGCTGTTTTATTATGTTCATTATATTACTACTTTAAGTTGTGTTATTTACTCTTTTTTTTTTTTATTATTAGGAAAAGGAAAAAATTCACTGGACTCGAACCCGAGTCCTCTCTATTCGCCATCTGCGCCAAGTAACTGTTTCAATATACTTTTTCTTCGACTAATAATTATTTTTCATATAATATTCCTTAGATGAAACATAGTTTTCATTTACTTCGTCCTGTTGCTGCCTGAGAAATGCATTCCCTTGTCACGTGCAGAGGGACGAAGCAGTGTACCTGAGGCCTAGCCTTACTTTCTCTCCTGTCGCCGACCGGGGCAAACAGTGGATATTCACCTCTAAAATAAATTGTTGTTTTTTAATATAATTTTTATTATTTCCATGCTTATGGACCTCGAACCGTGCTGATCGTAAATTCCATAATTAATTGAGATCGTTATTAATTTTCAAACATAAAGCATAAAAAAAATGTGTTGAATTATTATTCCAAACTTTGCTTTAAAGCGTTCATTGCCCATTGTCAGTAGGCACTGAGTGAGGGTGTTTAGGGCAACATTCCTTCATACAGTGTTGCCAGATATGCCATGCTTGCTGAGACGTTATGGCAGGACGGTTTGACAAACTATATTTGAAAACCACTTTCTCGGATAGTTTAAAAGTAGTCTTCCTCAAAAGAATGTAGTGGAGACCGTGGTTAGTTTTGAACTTTACAGGATTTGAGCGGCTGCGATTGCGGGGATATCGGCTTAGGCTGATTGGGAAAATCCCTATTTTATTTTTTGATATCATTCGGACGTGATGTATCATACGTAAAAACGCCTACCACGAGTAAATTTTATTTTTACTCTTCAAAATATTTCTTTCAGAGACATAAGAGTGCATCGGCTACGAAAAACATCAAAAAAAAATACCGTTATATATTTTGGCTTAGATTTTCTGCTGAAAATTTCATAA
Organism: Acanthosoma haemorrhoidale; assembly: GCA_930367205.1. Classification (NCBI taxonomy): domain Eukaryota; kingdom Metazoa; phylum Arthropoda; class Insecta; order Hemiptera; family Acanthosomatidae; genus Acanthosoma; species Acanthosoma haemorrhoidale. The sequence goes on from OV884011.1 coordinate 188,230,812, forward strand.
ACTGCCTTCAATCAGTTAGCACGTGTACATTTCTACCCAGATGTTCTTAGTAATTATTAAAAAGCTGTTTGAATTATTCGTACGTCAAACTTTGTCAGTACTGACAAGTTTGTAACCCGCTCTGGCCAGTGACGAAATCTCGAGAAGGGTGACAAACTTTGGATAGCACAATCCAGGTTCTGGCAGAACAGTTATAACGGTTAAGTGTTATATACCCTAAGATGGCCTTGCTTTTGGAGTGTTTTTTTTTTCCCCCATAGCTCCTTAAAAAATTACAATAGTTATTTACCATTATGGATTCTCATTCGAATCTATTGACATGTGACATGTGACTCTATAAGGTGATGGGGCTCACCTTTTTGATTAAAAACATAAAACTAACTTACATACTAATTCTCATAGCCCCTTTAAATTTACAGATAATTATATACAATTACAGATCCTCAGGCGAATCTATTTACAAATTATTTTTTGTATTTCCTGTAGCGTCGCTATATTATATACAGGATTTGATATTTAAAAAAAATGATATAATGAATAAACAAGTATAATGATACACATTATACGTGACTGGACTGAACTGAATCTAATAAAGGTGATGTGGCCCACATTTTTGACGATAGTTAAAACTTACATACTAATTCTTAACATAATTATTCCTCGGCAGTCTGGCAGTCAGGTGGGTTCATAGTGTTAAACACTGGGTTTGTCATGTGCTGCCACGAGTCAAAAAACTTGATGTGTCTCCGGTGGATGAACTCTCCCACCGTCAGCGTTCTTTAACCTGTCTCGAAAGGTATATCGGACCGTTTTTTTTTTTGTTTCAAAACCCCTTTATTTAAACATTTTTCCAAAAAAATTAACAATAGCATTAACACATTTACAGGTTTATGGGTCATTTTCCTGCATAGCATGCATTTGAAGGAGGGTAGATTTACAAACATTTTTCGTTTTACAGTTAAAATTACAAAAACAATAGACTGGACTAGGTGATGGGGCTCACCTTTGGGTTACAATAAGGGAAATACAACTAAAAACTAAACTTACAAACTATAACGTGCCTGCCTCGTCTGCTTGCGATGGGGGGACGAGGCGGGAGTAATCGTGTCGAACACGTGGTTTGTCATGTGTTGTAGGGAGTCAAAGAATTTCATAAGTCTACGGCGAATGAATTCATCCACTGTAGGCAGCTCAAAGTTATCGTGTAATTCACTGTTTCTCCGTTGCTCAAATGTAGTGTGTCTGACCACTTTCATGAGTATTCCTTTCTGAAATTGTTGGAGTCGTCTCGCTGTCACTTCAGTCAAAGCGATACACCGTACAGCAGAGCAGGCCTGAGTACACTCTTATATACCATTAGCTTGAGGTGTATTAATAAATTGGGCGATGTTAATAGATGCGTGAGCCGATATGACTTCGTGCGTGTTTGTTTTAGTTTCCTGCCAAAATGGCAGCTAAAACGGATGTGACGGTCCATTTTAACGCCCAGATATACGAGGTTGTTTGCTGGGGAGTTTTTATGCGTTCCTACGGTGTATGTAGTAGCTGACGGACCACTTTTAGAGTGGGATAGTTAAGGTCAAGTTATATACCCTAAGATGGCCTTGCTTTCGGAGTGGAATAACACTTTTGCAATTCACGGCCCTCTTAGTAGTAGCGTCGTCAAGGTGTCCATACATATATTTCTCATGAAAGGTGTTGAAAATCGATAACGAAAGAAGGAATTAAAATGAAGGTTTGGAATAATTTAACAAATTGTTGATGCTTTATTTCTGCCCATGTTTGAAAATTATTGCCGATTCAAACTGATAATGATCGCAAGAAAATAATTAACAGGGATTATGACTAGAACAATAATTTCCCACTAAGAAAATGAAAACAAAAATAAAAACAACAATTCCCATTAGACCTTATGAATAAAGTTATGAATGATCAAGATCGATGATGTCTTCTGTTTTCAGACTAGATCCATTGCATATTAGCATAAGATTATTTTTATTATGCTATTATTGGAAATAAATTTATTTTAGTTGTTTTGAAAAAAAATAACTAACCGCCTTTTAAAGACGAAATATATATATATATAAAAATATAACAGCTATAAAGCTATATATACATATTTTTTACCCTCTCATAGCCCCTTTAAATTCACAGATAATTATATACAATTATAGATCCTCAGGCGAATCTATTACAAATTATTTTGTGTTTTTCCTGTAGCGTCGCTATACTATATACAGGATTTGTTATTATTATTTTTTTTTCCTTAGCTCTCTAATTATAAGATTAAGAATGAGGGAAAAATAATGGGATATTTGGGTTGAGCGGATCCTTGTACTAGGAGTACCTGCTTGAAGGTGGTGTGAGGGTGTTATATTATGAAAATTATATAATGAATAAACTAGTATAATGATACACATTATACGTGACTGGACTGAACTGACTAACAAAGGTGATGGGGCTCACCTTTTTGATCAACCTTAAAACTACCTTACATACTAATTCTTAACCTAATGTTTTCCCTTCCTAGCCCCTTTAAACTTACAGACAATTATATACAATTATAGATCCTCAGGCGAATCTATTTACATATTATTTTTTATTTCATGTAGCTATATTATATACAGGTTTTGTTATTTTATAAAAATTATATAATGGAATAAACAAGTATAATGATACACATTATACGTGACTGGACTGAACTGAATCTAATAAAGGTGATGGGGCTCACCTATTTGATCAACCTTAAAACTAACTTACATACTAATTCTTAACCTAATTTTTCCCTGACAGTCTGTTGCCATCGATGCCGGTGGGGCCATAGTGTTGAACACTGGGTTTGTCAAGTGCTGCTACGTGTCAAAAAACTTGATGTGTCTCCGGCGGATGAAATCACCCACCGACGGCACACCAAGCAACGGGTGCAGGTCAGCGTTCTTTAACCTCTCCAGAGATACCTTTCTCATGAATATTTGGCAAGTCGAAACATTATGAATAAAAAAACTTGATGAAAGCTTAACAGGTCTTTTTTATCGAACCAAGATGCTTTAGGTTTTTGAATACTTGCTATTATGATGTAATCAATTTTACGGACATACAGACAGACGTTGAAAGTCCATCCTCTCCCTTCGTTTTCCACTGAATGAGGTTCAACTCCCGCGTACCCCCCGGGGACCGGTCTCGCCCGGCTAAGAAGCCGGACCGCACGTGGTCTAAGGAAGGACACACCTGCAATTAGAACGCAGCTGCTCGTAGTAGCGGGTCTTTGAATGTGTGGGCCAAAACAGGCATTAGTCGGTCGTATCAATGGCACGCAACGGGACAAAAAAAATGGCTGTTGTATATTCGTATTGCTAATTTGTGGGGAGGGGGGCCGCATTTTGCAACGCAGTCATTGTTGTTACTTAGGAATCGAATCGAACTTATAAAATTATAGAAAGATAACATGAGCCGTTTATTTAACGTACGAGCTACATATCAAGTACTTATAACACAAGTTATTGGGATAGATAAACGTTTTCAACGAGTGATAAATTTCTATTAGAACAAATTAGCGGTCATGACGCCATCGATGATAAACATAAAACTATCGTACAAAGTTAATAAAATTCTGGTCATACCTCTATTATGACGTGGATCGCCATGGAGTAGTAACTTACTTAACATGCAGACAATTAAGAATGAATTTTAAAAACATAATAATAAATACAACTAAGAAAAAGACATTGAAGACATCCATTTCATTTTTTTTAAGGACCACTAGAAATCAGTATTTTAGTAGTAGGTTTTTTTTTTATTCCTACATATAAATATATATATTGAAACTTCTTTATTACGATAAAATTACAATCTGCCTAATTAGGCAATAAGTAATTGTGATAAATGTTCTTATCCATACCATATTTACAAATCTTCGTTCATACAGTATTTACAAACAGCCCAGAGACCTCCTAATTCCATATGATTTTCACCTCCCTGGCATGCAAAAGAGGAAGCGGAGTCTTGGGAAGTCCCCCGCACTCCTCCGTCAGCCGAGTCACCGGATACGAACCAGCGGAGACTGACCAATAGTGCAAGAGCCACAGACACTCAGGACATGATTAGAAAAACTGGCAGTATTTTTTTTTTTTGTTTCAAAACCCCTTTATTTAAAAATTTACAAATAAATGAACAATAACATCAACAAATTTACAGATTTATAACTCCTTTTCCTGCATAACATGCACTTGAAGGATGGTAGAAATACAAACATTTTTCGTTTTACAGTTAAAATTACAAAAACAGACTGTCCGCTCGCCAAGATAATGCCTCTGAGCTGTGGAGGACTACCTGACGTTACCCTCCTTACTTCTCACCCTTCTTAACTCAACATACGCCTACGTCACATCCTTTCGACTTGAGACTTCTCCGGTCAGTTTTTTCTTCTGACAAATTTATTTTAGGTCCACGTTTCAACGGCGTTCTCTTAGCGAACAGGCCGTAGTTATAACAATAGACTGGACTAGGTGATGGGGCTCACTTTCGGGTTCAAATAAGGGAAAAATAACTAAAAACTAAACTTACAAACTAACAAACTGGCAGGACTCCCACTGTCACGTATTTATAACAGGTCACAAGGCCACTGCCGCTTTAGTCTCTGAGGAGAATTATAGGGATGAGCGGTGCAGTGTAACGACTGTGCTAGGGGATTAGTAACTTAAGTTAACTAGAGAGAACCCTTTGAAGAACGGCAACCATCTTTTGTATTTAGAGAATATTCTACAACACATTCAAACGTTCATTTTTAATTAATATAGAATAATGAAACCGTCCCCATACCGTCAAGTGGTTGGTGGAAGTCATAGCTGACCTCTAGCTACGGAGGATTTTTCTTTTCTTTGGGGGTGTTGTCTGGTCTGAGTCGGTTCAGCCTCATAAGGATAAATGAGTAGGTATTTCAATAGAAAACTTGCAATTCAGATTAAAAAGGTTGAGAGGTCACAACATGCATATTAAAGTCCCCTCGGCTAAGACACGTAAAGCAAAATTGATTTCAACCATCATAGAAATTTTGCTTTAATAGATTTTTCTTCTTCTGTTTTTACTATTTAGATTTTTTTTTAGAAAGTCTGCATACCCACTTTGTAGAGAATCGACTGTTTGAATAGAGGCTCCAAAGGTTTTTTCTACAGTCCAATGGTGTCAATGTACACAAGAGGAAATAGACAGAGGAACTAACACACCCTGAAAATGCATTCGCTACGGTTGAATAGAACGATCGACCCCGACAATTGGAGAACGTTTAAAGGCGAATTGAACAGGAGATAGGCTCAACGTATTCAATAAACATTCATGGCTGACTAATTCAATATTTTTCAACAAAAGAAGATTAGTGACATTTTTTTTTACAAACAAATGAACAAATTTATGGCTCCTTTTCCTGCATAGCATATGCACTTGAAGGAGGGTAGAAATACAAACATTTTTCGTTTTACAGTTAAAATTACAAAAACAGACTGTCCGTTCGCAAAGATAATTGTTTCTGTTGCCTAGGGGCTGTGGGGGCACGGACTACCTGACGTTACCCTTCTTACTTCTCACCCTTCCTAACTCAACATGCACATATATATATATATTTTTTTTTTTATTTCAAAACCCCTTTATTGATCTAAAGTTTCACAATTTACAAATTCTCGATTTACAGTTTTCTCCTCTTACTGCATATCTGCGTAGGAATTACAATAACAATTTTCTATACTAATAACAATACTAGGTGATGAGGTTCACCCTTAGTTTACAATTGGGAAAAAACTAAAAACTAAACCTAAAACTAAAACTAGAACCTAAGACTAAAGCGTTCCCGCCACGACAGCGTCCTGCCATCGATGGGGGAACGGAGCGGGGGTTATCGTGTTAAACACCGGGTTTGTCAAGTATTGTATGGAGTCGAAAAATTTAATATGTCTACGTTGAATGAATTCATCCACCGTAGGCAGCTCAAAGATCTCGTGAAGCTCACTGTTGCTCCACTGCTCGAATGAAGTACCTCTGACCACTTCCATCAGTATATCGTTTTGGAATTGTTGGAGTCGCCGAGCTGTCATATACGTCAGATAACGAAAAAGCGGTGCACCATACAGCAGTGTAGGCCTGAGTATACTCTTGTAGATCAGTAGCTTCAGACGCAGTGATAGATTGGGGGAAATGCGTAAGCCGATAAGACTTCGTGCGTGTTCGCTTCAACTTCCTCGCAAAATGGTTACTAAAATGGAGGTGTCTGTCCATTTTAATTCCCAGATATACTAGGCTATTGGCTGGACATACACCTGCGTCACATCCTTTCGACTTGTGACTTCTCCGGTCAGTTTTTTCTTCTGACAAATTTATTTTAGGTCCACGTTTCAACGGCGTTCTCCTAGCGAACAGACCGTAGTTTTTTATTTATATAATATCCTAAATTAAATTGTATTTTAATGAAGGCTTTATTCCTTAAAAAAGAGCGATGATATTAGTCATTTGTGATTAGAACAGATGCATTGTATATATATATTTATTTTTATCACTTATATATTGGAAATAAATTTATTTCATGTGTAATATCTAGTAACATTTGAAGAAAGCAAAGGAATAATAGTTAAATATTAGCAAAGTACACATGCAGGGAAGGTGGTGCTTTAGTACTTAGAAACTCGACAAACATACTAAAAATATATATTTCTAAAATATCTGTTGCTAAAAAATTTGTTTCAGTATGTTTCTAACATATGTGTGACTAAATTTATATTTGTTTGTATCAATTTGGTTCTAAAATTTGTTTCAGTATGTTTCTAACATATCTGTGACTAAATTTATATTTGTTTGTATCAATTTGGTTCTAAAATTTGTTTCAGTATGTTTCTAACATATCTGTGACTAAATTTATATTTGTTTGTATCAATTTGGTTCTAAAATTTGTATCAGTATGTTTCTAATATATCTGTGACTAAATTTATATTTGTTTGTATCAATTTGGTTCTAAAATTTGTTTCAGTATGTTTCTAACATATCTGTGACTAAATTTATATTTGTTTGTATCAATTTGGTTCTAAAATTTGTTTCAGTATGTTTCTAACATATCTGTGACTAAATTTATATTTGATTGTATCAATTTTTTAATATATTTTATTATATCAAAAAAATAAATAAATGGAATTATAAACTTAGTGGAGTGGTTTTTTACCATTATGCTATTACACCTCCTTAAGAAAAACTTTTTTTCTGCACCCCCCCTATTTTTCAATATATACACGTTTTAAAAAATGATAACGTAATTACATAAAAAATATTGAAAATTACAATTAACAGAGTACTAACAAGGTTCTGCTACATAATATGCATATTTATTATATTATATTGAATTATTAATTAAACTACATCTAACGCATAAAAATTGAACAGTTTTGCTTTCTTCGAGATAGTTGTCAGCTCAAATTCGTCATCTTCAGTATCGACAAATGGATTCTGTAACGACAAAACCTTTGAGAAATCAACGAACGATTCAAAATAATTTAAAAAATACAGCAAAAAAGGGTTTGTTTTTTTTTTCAATATTAGCTGTGGCTCAGAAATCTTTTGAAAGTGAAAAAATATATACAAATTTTTTTTTGTAAATTTGATTTCCATAGGCGTTTATTTAAAGCGTTCAATTTTCTAAAGATTTTAAGCAATAATAAATCCACAAATATGCATTCCTTCAGCTCAAAGAAGACAACCTTAAAGTCACTTTTGCACGAGACAGCCAGTTCAGTTCACACAATAATACAGAAGTGAGGTGTAATTAGGTCCCATACCGACCATACACCTTTTCAAACAGCCTTTTGCTATCTCAAAATGTAGTTTGTGAGTTTACTTTTTGTGATTTTTCAAAATCGTTTTGAACAATGCAAGTGATTTGATGTTATTGTTTTATGCAGCTAGCGGTCGTTTTTTTTGCATTAAAGAAACAGATCGTTAGCAAAGGCAACATTTTTAAACGATCCGCTTTTTTTTTATCATATTTTTTTTTAAATATGAATTATACGAATCTATAAAAATGTAACATTACTTCATTTAACGAATTCGTAATCTTACGTTACAATATGAAGTTTATTTATTCCTAGATATTATGATATGATCATTAGTTTTTTTATTAAATAGTTATGGCACCTTCCTGGCGAATGAACTTGAAAGTTGAGAGTTCGGAGTCTCTAGGGTAAGTTTCTGTTGAAAAAGTAAGAAAAAAGAAACCTCTTTGGGTTCTCTGCTTCCTACGCCAAAACCTTATACCTGCGAGGGTTCGCAAAGGACCCATGGGCGGGCACCAGGTGCTGTTAAGCTTGTCGAGTTCTAAGAAACCACGTTCTCGTTGGAACTTTAGATCAAGTTTGCTTTTTTGTGTTCAAAATTCATCAACGCGTCCCCCCTTCTCGTTATATATACAGTCCATAAATTAACTTGATGATTGAAAAAAGTCTCTTTCGTCAAAGATCAACTTTTACCAAATTCGGCTTGGATATTTGTGTACATTGCTGCTGGCACCATTTGCCTGAGATCATCTAGCTACTAGGATCCATAGACCTTTCACTGGATACTTCAATTATGAACTAATATTTTGAAATATCAATAAGCATATAAATACAAATAATATTAATAACAAGTAATAAAAAACCTATTCCATTATTATTATGACGAATTTAATAGGTTGGCAAGGAATAACGGTGTTTTAGTGTGAAATAAAACTCAATTTTTTCTATACACAAAATGAACTTTAATCAGTCAAATATCTTCCATTCTATTCGATGACCTTTTGCCATCTTTCTGCTAACTTCATGATCCCGCGCCCATAGAACTTCCGGTCCTTATCAACTAAAAAAATCAACTAAGTGCGATTTGAGGTCATCGTTATTACTGAAATGTTGACACCATTTAAGAAGTTTTGTAAACTTCGAAATAATTGATAATCCGATGGTGCAAGGTCTGTATGGGGGATGCGACATCACTTCCCAACCAAGCTCCAATAGTTTCGTACGTGTTGCTAAAGATGTGTGAGGCCTCACATTGTCGTGGTGGAACCCAAATATCGAGCTTCTTAACAAGTCCAAGACGTCTTATATGATTTTCAATTGTTGTGTTTGATACATTCAACTGTTTTGCAATCTCTCGCACAGTTATATGACGATTCGACCAGAACGATGGTCATCTTTCAGTTAAAAATTTCCAGAAAGAAATTTTTTAAACCAATTCTGACACGTGCGTTCTGTTAAACAATCAACACCATAAACTTCACATATCTCTTTGTGAGCCTTAGCCGCTTTCTTGCCTTTATGAAAAAAAAAAAAGTAAAATGTGTCGAAAATGCTTATTTCTGCATTCCATGTTAAAACTGACAGTTGTAAACAAAATTACACGGAATTTCTTTCTATAGAGACCTAAACGTATCGACTAACAAATACCAAAAGGAAAAAATTTTAACATTAACAAAAGAATAACGAAACAAACTTATCGCTATCTACTGGTGCAAACCGAAATCACTTTCTAGCCAAGCCAAGGATTGTTAACGATACTTAAAACTACGGGGAAAAGCTGGAAGAAACGGTAAACAAATATGAGATTGACGCATTTTTTGTGTAAACATAATTTAGCATAATTCCAGGTTGAAGATATCTATAAATATTTCACTGTAGTCTAAACACAATTTATTTTTATAGACACAGTAACTATTAAACCATAAACGATTCGCCTATTTAGGCACTATCTAGGATAAGGCTCTATTTAAGTTTAATTCGTAATAAAATCTAATATAATTTTAAAATCTGTGTACAATTTAGAAAATTCAACTCTTTGTTTAAAGAATTTAAAAATTGATTACTTTATATAATATTATCCAGGGTACTGACCCTTAAAAATATACATTCACAAGTCTATGTATTTACACAATGTTTAATAATTATTATCTGTTCAATTATTGTGCACATACATTATTTACTAATTAATTTTAGTTACAGACCTTGTATATGTCGTTGACGTTGATTGCTGGATAATAATATTTTCAAATTTGAGAAAAATTGAACCTGTTGTTTTAAAGTAGAAATTTTCTTTTCGGCTTCTCTGATAAAAGTAGATGATAAATTGACACAAAATTAGTAGCAGTAGATATTGCCAGACATTCCTCATCAAAAAAAATATTCGAGTCTACAAGCCGAATTCGTTGGTCACTGACGTTCGAATCAATTTCGTAGATAAAAAAATAACTATTGATTAAGTCAAAAACACTTGTTTTTAAAACAGAACCGAACAAAAAAAACAAAAAAAAACACCTGCCAGTAGCACCGGAGGGCCAGATAAGATCCTATTTTTTTTTTTGTAGCAACTGTTTCTCATTTTTTTTTGTTTCGAGTGGAAGTGGCATGCAAGACATCATCGAAGGCCACGCCAAGGCGTGGTAGCACGCCAATGTTCTAAGTCCATTGTTGAGTAAACAATGGTAAAGAAATTTTTCATTGATTTCTTTTAGTAAATTAAATAGTGCAGGCGAGGAGAACAGAGCTCAGAGGGGCGACTAAACCGATTTCCGGACAACGGTCACAAAATTTCCAAAAATTATTTTGTTTATTTTTTTCAAGGATCTAGTAAACATTGATTTTTTCTAGTAAACATCAGGATGTTTAGCGTCTCTTTTTCATTTGCCTTTTTTTTCTTCTGGTTTTTTCCTTAACTTAGAGCTTGGATAATTTTTAATTTTCTCAAGTACGGTGTTCTTTATCGAGAAATGCTTTTTACATGAATGAATACAATATATTATTACAACTCATACTCACATAGACCCTCCCATTAAAATAATTGGCTGTGTCTTTCTATTGAGCATAACCTGTTAGAGTCACATGAATAAATATTAAAACAACAACTGACCATTTCTAGAATTTTTTTTTATTGTTTTTGTATGAATTATCTTGATTTTTTTATTTAATTGCTTTAAGTCGTTTTATTATAAAAAAAAAAAAAAAAAAGATATCCAAGAAAAAAACAACTAAGTACTTTTCCAAAAATTATTTTGTTTATTTTTTTCTAGGATATCCTATCTTGCACTGAGAGCAGGGACCTAATATTTTTTAGGCTTTTGTCAATACTTTAAGGAACCAGGAACGCTTCTGTTTTCACTGGTATGTCTGTATGTCTTCCTTAGTTCTTAGGACTTTGCAAGTATCGTGCACAAGCTGGAAACGTAAAAACAAATACTTAGGGGTCTACAGTTTATACCGTGAAGATGTGATATAGCTGACATCAATTAAAAATTTACGCCTGGTTTTGTAATTTTAGATAGTTTAACTTACTGGCGTTAATATAATTACAAATGTCATTAAAACTGTCAAAAACTTATGGTACAAGCGTACTACTTTAAATATACCATTGTTTTTTTAAAGGGATGACCAGAGCTTCCAGAACAAAACCCTGCGCACGGCACTATAGCATACCCCTTTTCTTGAAATGAAGGCATCCTAAATGAACGAAAAGTTCGAAGTCCCCACCATCACCGAAGCCATCCAAAGAAGACACATCAAGTTCTTTGACTCGATGAAACATAGCCAAAACCCTCTATTCCGAGACATGAAACCCCCACCGCTACCGGCAAGACGGCAACTCTCAAGATCTGGTAAAGCAGACCAAATAGTGGACATCACGGCCCTTGGCCCACCAACAACAAGCCTCTAACGGGCACCCAACACTGCTATCCGACTAAATAAGACTGCACTACATGTCTAGAGGGACTCTAGGCCCAGCCACCAGTGGACTCTCACCACTGTACCGCAACTATCAACCTCTACCGAGGCTTCCCACACTCCTTAATTCCCTTACACCACTTTCAAGCAGGTGCTCCTAGTACAAGGATCCGCTCAACCCAAATATCTCTTTATTTTTCTGTCATCCTTAATCTGATAATTAGAGAGCTAAGAATAAGGAAACATTTTACTCAACGCCTTGAAACAATTAAATAAAATAATCAAGGTAATTCACACAAAAACAATTTTTTATAGCGAGCTACAATACGCCACCCATTCATTGATCCAGGAAGATCCGGGCGTCTCTCCAGAATCTTCAATCGGGTGCGGAAGGATCCAAGGAGATTATTATTGGCACTTGGCCCTAACTTCCTAATAGATCTTCCTAATCTGTTCAGTAGATGCACCCGTTTCGTTCTAATTTCAAAAACTTCTGTTGGTTTCTGAACCCAAACTCTATCCTAGAGAGGCCATATTCCCTAAATCACCCGTCGATTCGTTTCCACCATTGTTTCTTTAAACAAATGGTGTATGGTGGTCTCTTTAAGAATCTCGAGGCTTGGTTAAAATCAATAATGAATTATACTCAGATTCCCAAGAGTCTGTTGCATTTCGCTTTACCACAAAGATAGATGACTGTGCCCTTCTGTACGTCACCAATACTAAAGGGCGTCCCAGAATTAACGCAAGATTTGATTTAGATAGAAAACACAGTTTTTAGTATTTTTGATGTTATTTCTTTATTGAATTATAAAGTAAATAGGATAGTGTTATTTACGGAATAACACATCGGGCAAATGGCCTCCACGACTTTGCTGGCACATACGCACTCTTTTCTCGAAATTTTCCATGACCATTTGCAGCAAATGTGGTTGAATTTCCTCTTTTAAGGCACGGGTGGATGTGGGCTTGTTGACATACACCTTTGACTTCAAATAGCCCCATAAAAAGAAATCTAAAGGTGTTAAATCACACGATCTAGGGGGCCAATTCTGATCACCGAAACGAGAGAGTACACGACCTGGAAATGTCTCATGCAGTATTTGAATTGTTTCATGGGCTGTATGGCATGTGGCACCATCTTGTTGAAACCACATATTGGCCACATCAATATCATCCAATTTGGTACAAAGAACTGTGTTTACGCCAAATTGATGTTCCTGGATTTTCAACAATACTCTCACGCACTGCTTGGATATTGACATTTGAACGGCTTGTTTTTGGACGACCAGTGTGTTTAGTGTCTACAACTGATCCAGCCTCTCTAAATTTTTCAATTAATCTCTTCACAGTTGATGAAGTCAAAACACTATTCCGACCATATTTTGTATGAAATTTTCAAACTGCGGCCCCCAAACTTTCATTATTTTTGAGATAATGTCCAACAATAAAGACACGTTGTTCTATCGTGTAACGCTCCATGTTTCCTAACCTTAAACTGTCAGCTGTCAAATTGTTTTTTTTTTACGGTGCCAGCACTTTACTGCACAAATGGCGGCAAATTCAAATCTTGCGTTAATTCTGGGACACCCTTTAGCTTGGACCCCTCGTCTTGAATACTATCATGACCATTCCTCCTTACCTTCAGAACTTCATCTACCCAGCTATCAAATCCCCCAATACTAGCTACCATCCATATTTACTTCTGCTTCCTTTGACCGTAGTTTTCTAATAGCAAACCATTAGAACCGTATTTGTCAATACGAAATATCAATATTCGTCACTCGCCACCACTACTAATCTTCAAATTCCGACATTATCGATAATCTCCCTTCGAATCAATCTTAATACAGTGGCTGAAAGAAATTTATTTAATTAATTTCATAAATTACACTTCATTGGGTGCCCTTTATTTCTAACGTATTTGAGACATCAAATCACCCCTTTAAAAAAAGACTGGTATAGTTTTTATTAAGCAGCTTATTGTGATAAAATTGTAATATGCCTCATTAGACAATAAGAAATTGTGATAAATGTTCTCATTCATACCCTATTTGCAATTTTCATTCACTCGCTCATTCATACAGTATTTACAAACAGCCCAGAGACCTCCCAAATCCACATGGTTATCACCTCTCTCGCGTGCGAAGGAGGAAGCGGAGTCTTGGGAAGTCCCCCATGCTCCTACGTAAGCCGCGTCACTGGATAAGAGCCAGCGGAGGCTGACCAAGAGCGCGAGAGCCACAGACGCTCAGAACATGATTAGAGAAACTGGCCGTTGCCAGGACTCTCACTGTCTGTCACTTATTTATAGCAGGTCACGAGGCCACTGCTGTTTTAGTCTCCGAGGAGGATTATAGGGATTACTATGGAATTTTATGAACTTGGAAGGGAGGAGTTCAAGAATGTAAGGTATATTAACATAGTTATGAAGGGTTTTGTTGCTGACGTAATAAGGGCATTTACTATTGTTCTCAGGACTTTTGATTGAAAGGATTGGATACGCTTGATGTTTGACTTTTTTGCTGTCCCCCATAGCTCTATTTCGTATGTCCGGATTGGCTTAAGTATAACTTTGTAAATTAGTAATTTGTTTTCTATTGAGAGATGGGATGTCCTTTGAAGTAGTCTGTACAGGTTTCCAAAGCGTCTGTTTAGTTCTTGTCTTTTTAGCCTCGTATGTGGGTTCAAGGTCAGCCGAGGTGGAAGCCTAAGTAACGAGATATCGGATACACGAAGAGGAATGGAATTAAAATAAACTAGTGGACAAGACTTGCGGCGGAGGGTGAAGGTAATGTGCGAACATCTACTGGTATAGTTAAAGTAGATAAATTGAACGTTTATTTTTAAAGAATAACTTTGTTTTCTCATTGGACCTGTTTAGTGTACACACTTTCATTTTTTAAGTGTGTACTCTAGACTGAAAAAAAATGGAACATTTAAAAAAAATTTGGTTTCAAAGGCTGTAAATTATAATTCATAGAAAGGGACCAGCTAACAAACAATATTTGTATCCTACGGTTATAATTCATCATATTATTTTAGCAAAGTGTTTTTTAGCGGAAATGTTCAATTTAATAATGTTTGTATCAATCATTTCTTAGTTAAGGTAAGCTGTTGTTCAGTGGCTGTCAAATCATTAATGTTTAATGTGTTAATTGATATTATTTAAAAAGTAACTACAGGAGCTCACTACTTCCAACTAAACTACTTGCTATAAATCAAACGGAGCCAGGTTTCGGGATTAAGCAATTGTTGCCTGTTATTATCAGTAATTATGGACTATTTGAAGAAATTGTTTTATGAAATCTGGATACCATCCTTCTCGCTCTGAAGAAACATAGGTTAACAAGTCAACTAAAAGCAGTAATTTATTATTTTTTTCCTACAAAAAAGAAGAAACGATTATAAAGTAGTACACTTTAACGAGATGTTATTGACAGTTTTAATGACTTTAAAACTTTAATGGCTTTTGTAATTATATTAACGCCAGTTTACTTAAATTTGATAACGCTATCTAAAATTAGAAAACCAGGCGTATATTTTTAATTTATGTCAGCTATATCACATCTTTATGGTATAAACTACAGACCCCTAAGTAATTATTTTGCGTTTCCAGCTTATACATGATACTTACAAAGTCCTAAGAACTAAGGAAGACATAATGACATACCAGTGAAAACAGGAACGTTCCTGGTTCTTGAAAGTATTGACAAAAGCCTAAAAAACATTAGGTCCATAAGCTCTGAGTGCAAGAAATCGTCTCATTGTCAATGACGATTGATACTTTTTCTTAATATGAATAAATTCTTAGGAGGACGATACATTCTACTTTTGTTTTTTCTCTTCTCTTCCTGTTTTGTGAATACAGGAAATACATTATACCTTAACAAATACTGATAAATTCCGTGAGCGCCGTGTAGGCGGTAGATATACTAAGCGAGATGGACATTCTTGTAGAGCAAAGTTGCTGGTCTTCAGCCACCAGGCTATTTAATCGTGTTTGTGCCCCACTTTGATTATTTTTTGCTTGAAATCAAAAATGATACCCACTCCTTCGCTTGTGGAGCCTGAATGGGAAATGTCAGTGAATGGTGGGGTGGGCGTTTTAAGAATTTTTTTTATTTATTTATGACTCTTACAGGTTATGCTCAATAGAAAGACACAGTCAATTATTTTAATGGGAGGGTCTATATGAATATGAGTTGTAATAATATATTGTATTCATTCATGTAAAAAGGATTTCGTAATGAAGAACACTGTATGTGAGAAACTTAAAATTATCCAAGCTCTAAGTTAAGGAAAAAACCTGAAGAAACAAAAGGCAAATGAAAAAGAGACGCGAAATTTCATGATGTTGAAGAATGCATGGCTAATGCAATGCTGAGGCTAAAGTATCTGTTTTGGGAGAGACCATAGTTATAAGAAAAAGCTGAAAACTCAAACTATTATTAACTCGAACTAAGCATAACTCGAATTCCGTGATTTCTTATTCCATTGAAGTTCGAGTTACCAAGAGTTGACCGTATATTACGCCCTAAGCCCTTATCCGTGTCAGCAATAATTTGAAGTAATGGATCTCTCTCTATGCTTACATTTATCTAAAATATTTTTGGTTATCACTTTTAAAAAATCTATATTACAACCAATCATCTTTGGATACTTCGTTGCTGATTAACTGTTGTAGTGTACCTTGGCTCGTCAACTATTAGTCATCGAGAGAGAGCTGTTACGTTGATAACCACATTTTCGCGGTTGAGGCTTGCCAAAGCAGGGATCACTCAAGGCTAAATGCTTGCTCCATTACTTGATATTACCTTTACCTCTGACATAGCAACATCTCCTGGATAAAATAACATCAAATTACAAGCAATACTCAATTCAAGCTTATCTGACATTTCCACATATCCTGGGACAACTTAACCTTGGAGCTCAAACGGTTTAACTATTAATACCAAAAAAACCCACTGATACAATAAGTATCTACACACCTGACTTATTAAGAACCAACCAACGATGCCTGACGGATAAGTTAAAAATGGACATGCGACTGACCTGCAGCCCACACACGAGGATAAAAAGGCAATAATTAAACAGACACTTTGGACAACTGTACAGACTACTTCAAAGGACATCCTATCTCTCAATAGAAAATTAATTACTAATCTACAAAATTATACTTAACCCAATCTGGACATACCGAATAGAGCTATGGGCGACAGCAAACAAGTCGAACATCAAGCGTATCCAATCCTTTCAATCAAAAGTCCTGAGAACAATAGTAAATGCCCCTTATTACGTCAGCAACAAAACACTTCATAACGATATTAATATATCTTACATTCTCGAACTCATCCAAGTGCATGAAATTCTATAGTAACCTATCAAACTACACTAATCCCCTACCACAGTCATTGCACTGCGCCACTCATCCCTATAATCCTCCTCGGAGACTGAAACGGCAGTGGCTTCGTGACCTGCTATAAATGCGTGCCAGTGGGAGTTCTGGCAATGGCCAGTTTCTCCAATCATGTCCTGAGCGTCTGTGGCTCTCGCGCTCTTGATCAGCCTCCACTGGCTCATAACGGAGGAGCGTGGGGGACTTGCCAAGACTCCGCTTCCTCTTTCGCAGGTGAGGGAGGTGACAACCATGTGGATTTGGGAGGCCTCTGGGCTGTTTGTAAATATGGTATGAATGAGATCATTTTTCACAATTACTTATTATCTAATAAGTCAGATTGTAATTTTAGCACAATAATGAAGTTATATATATAGTAAACAATAAAATATCTTCCTAATTAAAAATATTTAACTTGTTGCTTTTTATCAAAAGGGGTTTGATTTAACGATTAGGGTTAGGCCATTGAGGTCCTACTTACATGAGATGAAAAATGCAGTTAGCGCATTAAAAAACATGATTGTCATTCAATAAATGATTACTTGGTAATAAAATGTGAATTAGAATATGTTATTTTTGGTTTTATGCCTATGTATCTTAATATGTATCAATTCAATAGCAGCCCACACTCCATTGTTTTCTATCTATTGCACCTAAAACTATTGACATTAATCATCCTCAATTACGTTCAATCCCTACATTCTTTATCAATACCTGATGCATACATACATATATTGTAACATTCATGATATTTGAGAATATAGACCAGGAACCCTCACATCTGGTAAGCATTTTCCCTTATGCTCCTAGGAGTGGGGATGAGATAAACGAGCAGTCTTAGCACAACCGTCGAGAACAGGGGACTCTTAGCAAGCTCCCGAATTGCCGGTTACCATACAGGAAGAGAGGAGAAGAACCAACAGCAGAAAGTAACGTTGATTGGATTACAGGAAGATCATCGATTGGGCGATATTAATATTGTTTTTATTATGGATCCATTAAAATAAATTGAGCTCAAATTCATGTTTGTAATTAGTAGTAATTATCCTAATTTAAAAGGAATTGAATATTATTTTATACTTTTGTCAGTACTCTATGTTAATTATAACTATTTGTTATAACCATTTTATTTGAATATATTTCACAATTCCTAGTTTCTCAATTTATTAATAACCACAACATTAGCCTTGAGCTCGGGCGATTCAATCGGGATAAATTCCTATGTCAAAGACATAAAACAATTTGAATTTAAGATCTCATGACGGACCTGCCAAATTAGTTAAGGTAAATTGATCAAATAAAGTAGAAAGGGAAATGGTGAAAAATGGGGTAGGTTACAATATATGAAAACATGATTTTCCATTAAGCGCTACGAGAGTCAAGATCAAGACTGGCTACACCCAGAAACGTTTTGTTTGGACAACTTTTGACATTCTATTGTATTGAAATGCTACCCTTCTTTCTGCACAGGGGCCAAACAAAACTTGGTGAAACTGACTCCACACTCGCTGTCACTCATCGAGTGACCGACTACCATTGGAGTCTTTTCCCATAGACTTCATGCAAGTCCAATTAAGAGAACTTTTCAGGGCGGGAGACGAAGGGAAAAAGTTAACAGGAGCCGTTGTGACGGAGAACAGGTCCGGGAGACAAAGAGCTCAGACAGGCGGAACCGAAAGGTGGTGGTTCCCACAAGAAAGCGAACAAAATGGCATGGTGTGTGTGTTAGCTTTTGTGCAACTTCTCGTCTTGCTGCATAATTTTAGGGGACCTGGTCCAACAGATATAATAGTATGTTTATATTCCTTGGACTATATCCCTAAATATCAAAGATTTATTTTATCATACAATAGGCTAATCTCTGACAGTATCAGTCCTAGATAAATCTATACCAAAATATATGAAGAAATTACTCGAATAACCTACTTGCCAAATAATAATAAATTGTACTATCATTTTACATATATACATATTACAAATACAAATTGTGAAATCTACGTATACATATGTAAATACATACATACCAATATTTAAATAAACAGGTAATAGTAAGTTACATAAAGTAAAATTAAACACTCCAACATAAGTCAATAGTCAAAATTAAATTAGAAAGAATCAAAAAACAAAGGTATTTGTTTTTCCTTTTCTTAACCCCTTTTTTCAAACATTTTAAACAAATTATGAACAGTAAAAATACTATAAATTGGTCATTGAATGGCTCCTTCTTCTCCATGCTATATGCATTGTAAGGAGGGTAGAAAATACTAAACAGTTATATTTTTAAAGGTAAAATTACAAATCAATAGACAGGACTAGGTGATGGGTTTCACCTTCGGTTTACAATAACATATTTTTTATTTTTTAAATTTCAAAACCTCCTTTATTGATAATAGATTGTAATGAACAAAAATTTCTATCTACAATTTTTCCCCTCGTGCTGCATACGCAGATGCATTCGAAACAGGGCATAAATATAATACAATTTCAGATCGAAGTTAAAAAGTCGACATATATACAACACTAGGTGATGAGGCTCACCCTCAATTTACATTTGGGAAAAAACTAAAACCTAAGACTAAAGCGTTCCTGCCGCGACGGCGTCCTGCCATCGATGGAGGAACGGAGCGGGGGTTATCGTGTTAAACACAGGGTTTGTCAAGTACTGTAGTGAGTCGAAAAATTTGATATGTCTACGCTGGATGAATTCATCCACCGTAGGCAGCTCAAAGATCTCATGCAGCTCACTGTTGCTCCACTGCTCGAATGAAGTATTTCTGACCATATTCATCAGTATACCGGTTTGGTATTGCTGGAGTCGCCGAGGTGTCGTATACGTCAGATGACAAAAAAGCGGTGCACCATACAGAAGAGCAGGCTTGAGTACACTCTTATAAATCATTAGCTTTAGACGCAGTGATAGATTGGGGGAAGTCTATAAATGCGTATGCCGGTAAGACTTCGTGCGTGTTTGCTTCAATTTCTTCGCAAAATGGTTACTAAAATGGAGGTGTATGTCCATTTTAATTCCCAGATATACTAGGTCGTTGGCTGGTGAGTTTTGCTGCCTTCCTACTGTGTAAGTAGTAGGCAGCTGACTTTTTCCATTTTGGAAAGAGAAAATCACGCAGTCAGTCTTACCTGCATTTACAGAGATATTGAGTCTTCCCAATCTCTCACTGATCTGGTTACAGGCTACTTCAGCCTGTCTTAGAGCTACCTTGGCACTCATGCTGCTATTGTACACCGCTATGTCATCAGCGAACGCAGTAACTGTTGTGTTTTTATATCGGGCTCCTACAATTTCAGACGTGTATACAGGGGATAAGACGGCTCCTTGGGGTACTCCACAGGTCAGTGGGACAGCTTCGGAGAAGCTATCACCCACCCGCACCCGCAGCGATCTGTTTTTCAGGAAGCTAGCCAGAATTGAATACAGTTGTTCCGGGCATTCTCGGTCGCAGAGCATTTGACACAGTGTCCTGTGAGACACCGAGTCGAATGCTTGAGTGCAGTCAATCGAAATCATAGCCGTGGCTATGTTCCTATTCATGTTGTGGCTAACTTCTGACTGTACCTTCAGAATAGTTAATAATATTAATATCCTAACAATTAGTAGTATTAGTATTAGTAGTGTGGGATCAATTTGGACGGAGTGGGGGTGGCTTTAATAAAGATATCCGACCAATTGCGATGATGAACGCTGTAGTTGCTATGCGACTGGCAAAATGGGACTTTGAACGACAAAGAAGATAAGAAATAAAATCAATTTTAAAACTTCTTCGATTATTGCAGCTACTCATTACTATTGGGTTGGCAAGAAAGTGATTTCGGTTAGCACCAGTAGAAAGCGTTGTTTAGTTCGTTATTATTTTGTCAATGTTAGAAATTTTTTTATTTTGAGATTTGGTAGTCTATACCTTTAGGTCTCTAGAAATGAATTCTGTGTAATTTTGTTTAAAACTGTCAGTTTACGATCTGTTTTAACATGGAGTGCAAAAATAAGCATTTTAGACACATTTTCTTTGATTTCATAAAGGCAAGAGAGCGGCTGAGGCTCACAAAGAGATATGTGAACTTTATGGTATTGGTTGTTTAACAGAACGCACGTGTTAGAATCACTTTAAAAAATTTCGTTATGGAGATTTTTCACTGAAAGATGACCAACGTTCTGAAGTTGATGATGACAAAATTAAAGCCATAATTGAATCGAATCGTCATATAACTGTGCGAGAGATTTGAAACAGTTAAATGTATCGCACACAAAAATTGAAAATCATATAAGACGTCTTGGACTTGTTAAGAAACTCGATATTTGGGTTCCGCCACGACAATGCGAAGCATCACACATCTTTAGCAACACGTACGAAACTATTCTTATTATTAAGCTTGGTTGGGAAGTGATGTCGCATCCCCCATACATACCTTCCACCATCGGATTATAATTTATTTCGAAGTTTACAAAACTTTGAAAATGGTAAAGCCTTCAGTAATAACGATGACCTAAAATCGCAGTTGGTTGGTTTTTTTTGCTGATAAGGACCAGAAGAAGCGCGGGATCATGAAGTTACCAGAAAGATGGCAAAAGGTCATCGAACAGAATGGAAGATATTTGACTGATTAAAGTTCATTTTTTTGCATAAAAAAAATTAAGTTTTATTTCACACTAAAAAACTGAAATTACTTTCTTGCCAACCTCAATATATGCTATTAATTTAAATTCAATAATCTAGTTTTGAAAAGGTTTAATGAAAAAAGGGCGAGGCGAATGGAGGGGGAAAGGAGTTCCTAAATGATATTACGATTATGACGAAGTGATTATAGAGTTCTATGGCGGGGGGAGGCATTGGAAGGTTTGTCGCAAATGAAGGGTCTGGTATTGGAGTTAAATGTGCAGGTTCGTAGAGGAAGGTATCTAGCGTGTATTTAAGATTTTTTTTCCTAATTTTTCTAAGGTGTTTATTAGCCAGTGCTTAAATATTATGTAAATTCCCCAATAGCCTTGAGTAGCAGTTTTATAAAATTTTTGAACTCATATAATTTTCCAACATAATCATTTTAGTAAATAAACAAACCACTATAATGATTACTATGCATGATATAACATAGGCACATGAACTAACAGCTGTTGAAATGTAAGAGATAAAACGTGTTTTTTTTTTTAAATTACAAATTATATATATATATATATATATATATATATATATATATATATATATATATATATATATACAGAATTATTATTTCTGGTCGTGTTATACTTAGGTTTCCAGTAGTTATAATATACTTAAAACACATACAAAATAAACATTAAACTATTCTTTGTATGAAAATTCAAACTTTTTAAAAATAATTCATCTGTAACGGCCCCAAATATAGTACTGTGAAGCTAAGAGAACTAGGAATACCGTGCGTTCAGTTCCATTGCCTGGTTCTACCCACAATTTCCTATTTCCTGAATGAACTTGAAAGATAAAATTTTGTTACTAAAGATTTTTTTTTATCTGTTTCGGTGTTGTAATATGTTAGAACACGAAGGCCCGGATAACTTATTAAGACATTCTTGCGTAATAAAGTGGGCATCCATTTAAAATACTCATGCGAATATCTCAAATTGTTTCAAGTTTTTTTTTCTGTAGGTTCAAATCAATAAAGAAATGGGTTTGAAGTGTTTTATAGGGTATTGGCCAAGGTTTTATGATTTCGGTCGTATGTGGGCAACAGCCGGCCCGCGGGCCGGATCCGGCCCGCTGTAAGATTTGATCCGGCCTGCGAGACATTTTGAAAAACCCAATTTAAAAAAAAAAAATACACTACTTACTCATACTCATGGAATCAAGTGAGCGAGCAAGCCGAGTGGCGGTGATCATCAAAGAGTGAGGCGGCAAACATCAAAGTTCAAAGCCATTGATGTTTGCCGCCACACTGGCGGCGCAACAAAGGATTATTGCTTCGCAATTGTATTGTTCTACACTAGACGATTCTAGATCATTCCTTCATTTTGCCTATATAAGCGGGTGGATGGCCGGAACTTAGTTCAGTCCTATTCGAGCTACCGTGGTGATAAGTTTGCTTTGTGACTTTGTGTGCATCTTGAGTGCTTACTAATTATACCTATTTTCTTATTAAGTTTATCGAACGATAAGTAAATGAAAATGATGTCTGGTGGAAGGAAACGAAAAGTAGATGCAGAGGGTCGCCAGTTTCAAGAAAAATGGACTGAAGAATTCTTCTTTATCTTGCACAATGGTAAGCCTATTTGTTTGATGTGTAATGAATCCATTTCGGTGATGAAAGAATTCAATATAAAGAGGCATTACTCAACTAAGCATCCTACGCTGCTCTCACTGACAGGACAAATAAGAAAAGACAAAATCCAGAAACTTACCGCAAATTTGGAAAAACAGCAGCAAATATTTCATAGACAAAGAACACAACTTGATAATGTTGTGAAAGCTAGTTTTATAGTTAGTTCAAAATTGGCAAAGTCATTGAAACCATTTGCCGAAGGAGAATTTATCAAGGAGTGTATGTCAGAAGTTTGCAGTGTTTTGTGTCCTGAAAAGAAAAATGAATTTGAAAAAATTAGTTTGTCAAGACGAACCGTTGTACGACGTATAGAAATGATGGCTAATGATATAAAAACAACATTGACTGGCCGTATGACTGGTATTGAATCATTTTCCATAGCATTAGACGAGAGCACCGATTTGTCTGACATAGCTCAACTGGCTATATTTATTCGAGGTGTTGATAAAGAATTCACTATTACTGAGGAATTGCTTGCTTTACAGCCGCTAAAAGGAACCACTACAGGAGAGGACATTTTTAATGAAGTTCAAAAGGTATTCACAAGTTTTGGCTTGCCATGGTCGAAATTAGTTGGAGTATGCACAGATGGTGCACCTTCTATGGTCGGCTTACGTAAAGGTTTCATCGGAATTTTGAATGAAAAAGCAACTGAATTAAATGTGCAAAAAGATGGTTTGATAGTCCTTCATTGCATTATCCACCAACAGAACTTGTGTTCTAAGTCCATTCGACTCCAGAATGTTATGAATGTGGTAGTAAAAACCATCAATTTTATTCGATCCCGAGGGCTTAACCATCGTCAGTTCAAGGCGTTTTTGGATGAAATATCAGCCGAGTATGACGACGTAACATATTATTGTGAAGTCAGATGGCTAAGCAAAGGGAAAATGCTGAAACGGTTTTACGAGCTTAGAAATGAGATAGCAGAATTTATGCAAATAAAAGATAAACCACTATCTGAATTGAGTGACGCAAAATGGATATGTGACTTAGCATTTCTTGTCGACCTTACAGGCCATTTGAATGATTTAAATTTGAAACTTCAAAAACAAGGACAGTTAGTAAATGATTTGTACAGCCATTTGAAAGCGTTTCAGAACAAAATCCGCTTGTGGGAGGCACATATGCTGTCTGGTAACAGTTACCATTTCACCACGCTCTCTGCGTATGAAAATATTGCTTACGCTCAATATGCTGAAGAACTCAAGTTACTGTCGGAGCAATTTTCGATCAGATTTAGCGATTTCAAACACATGGAAGACTGTTTCAATTTATTTGCTAATCCAACAAAAAGTAATGTACAAAATGCTCCAATACACTTGCAAATGGAGTTGATCGAGATTCAAGAAAACTCACTCCTAAAATCTAAATTTGAAGACGTGGAGTTGTGCGATTTCTACAAAAAATACCTCGAAGAAGATCATTTTCCGCAGCTTAGAAAATTTGCAAGAAGATTGATTTGTGCGTTTGGCAGTACTTATAAATGCGAACAGTTCTTTTCATTGATGAAAGTTAATAAATCAAAACATCGTACAAGGCTGACTGACGATAATTTGGAAAATTCTTTACGTCTTTGTACCAGTGGAATTAATCCAAACATCGATGAATTAGTTTCCCAAATTCAAGCTCAAGTGTCTCATTGATTTCGGTGTCGCTATTTAACTTTCGTAGTTTGTAACAATTCTAAATTTAACGATTTAATTTAATGCTGTAGGTACCTATTTTTTCATTTCATTTTGTTATTTTAATAAATTGTGTTGTAATAACATTGTCGTATTATTTCATGGCTGACTGATATCTATCGCTAAAAATTATGAACACTACTTTAAAATGCACTACTTTTAAACGCGGCCCGCGAACGTATTTGCACACTAAAGTTTGGCCCATAACATGTCAAAGGTTGCCCATACCTGATTTAGGTAATAAAACAACTTTATTGTGCTAAAATTACAATCTCCCTCATTGTGCAATAAGTAATTGAGATAAATGTTCTCATTCATACAATATTTACGATTCATCATTCACTCGCACATTCATACAGTATTTACAAACATCCTAGAGGCCCCCCAAGTCCACATGGTTGTTGCCTCCCTCACATACGAAAGAGGAAGCGGAGTCTTGGGAAGCCCACCACGCTCCTCCGTCAGCCGCGTCAGCGGATACGAGCCAGTGTAGGCTGAGCAAGAGCGCGAGAGCCACAGACGCTCAGGAAATGATTGGTGAAACTGGCCATTGCCAGGACTCCCACTGTCACGCATTTATAGCAGGTCACGAGGCCACTGCCGCTTTAGTCTCCGAGGAGGATTATAGGGATGAGTGGTACAGTGCAATGACTGTGCTAGGGGATTAGGGTGGTTGGATAGGTTACTATGGAATCTTATTAAGATCGTTATGAAGGGTTTTGTTGGTGACGTATTAAGGCCATTTATATTGGGTTGTATAAAGGGGATTGGATACGCTTGATGTTCGACTTTTTTGCTGTCCCCCCGTGATTGATTATTTTAAAATTCATAAACAGTTAAATGTACACCTTATCTGTTTTGGATAAGTAAGGGAAAATATTACAATTGAATTTCAACAAATTATGTCTGTTTATAATAATTCAGCGACTATGGTGACCTGACTATTGCCCTTCATATCCAATCTATTTTACTTGTTTGCTATGAAATAAAAAAAGAATCTCATACATAAAAAATATCCATTTCGAATATCACTGACATTTATCCATGGGAGGATATTTTCCCCATAATGCGAGCCCTCATAATATATTCAAATCCTCTATATCAGCGCCCCCCCCCCCTTCAGTTTTTCCGCCCTTTAAATGGATGAGCTAGTCACGATATTCGAACAATATTTGCCGACATTTTTTTTTTCAGTTTTCGTGTTAGATTTATTTGAAAGAAAAAGTTGTTTGTTTCAGAGGGAACTGTTTATTGATTCATCACCCAATACAGTATGAATATTATTTATTATATATGTTTTTTGCTTGTTCCTCAGCTGGCATTCTCAGAAATAAACACGGCATTTAAAAAAAAATCATTAATCGTGCATTTGGAGAATAAAAAGTTAATAAAGACCCCTCTATTTTATGTTAAATATTGAGGTTGGCAATAAAGCAATTTCGGTTTTTTAGTGTGAAATAAAACTTAATTTTTTCTATACAAAACATTAACTTTAATCAGTCAAATGTCTTCCATTCTGTCCGATGACCTTTTGCCATCTTTCTGGTGACTTCATGATCCCGCGCTCATAGAACTTCTAGTCCTTATCAGCAAAAAACTCAATCAAGTACGGTTTGAGGTCATCGTTATTACTGAAATTTTTACCATTTAAGAACTTTTGTAAACTTCGAAATAAATGATAATCCGATGGTGCAAGGTCGGGGCTGTATGGGGATGCGACATCACTTCCCGACCAAGCTCCAATAGTTTCGTACGTATTGCTAAAGATGTGTGTGGCCTCGCATTGTCTTGGCGGAATCCAAATATCGAATTTCTTAACAAGTCCAAGACGTCTTATATGATTTCAAATTGTTGTGTGTGATACATTTAACTGTTTTGCAATCTCTCGCACAGTTATATGACGATTCGATTCAATTATGGCTTTCATTTTGTCAATATCAACTTCAGAACGTTGCTCATCTTTCTGTTAAAAATATCCAGAACGAAATTTTTTAAACCAATTCTGACACGTGGGCTCTGTTAAACTTTATATATCTCTTTTTGAGCCTCAGCTGCTTTCTTGCTTTTATGAAAATAAAAAAGGAAATTTGTCGAAAATGCTTATGTTTGTACTCTAAAATTACACGAAATTTTTTTCTATAGCAGCCTAGTCAAAAGAAAAAAATTCTAACATTGACAAAAGAATAAGGAAGCAAACATAACACTATCTACTGGTGTACTTCTCGGTCTCTCCTCAATATAATTTATCACGTAAAAATGTTTTCGAGATACCTAACCCGACATCCTGTTATTAAAAAAAAAAATATAAATAAAAATATTGAGCTTGCATTTTGTGACAAATAAATTTGGTTCAGTCATAGAAAAAAAACAAAAAAAAAATTTACACATAAAAATAATTTAATAAAATATACTGCATTGTGGGGATATAACGAGGAATATTTATTTAAATATATTCATCCACAATCGGCACCAAGCAGATAAATTTATTAATGGTCCGACATAAATTTTCCAGCTGAAATGGTCGG
Source organism: Acanthosoma haemorrhoidale (assembly GCA_930367205.1). Taxonomy (NCBI): domain Eukaryota; kingdom Metazoa; phylum Arthropoda; class Insecta; order Hemiptera; family Acanthosomatidae; genus Acanthosoma; species Acanthosoma haemorrhoidale. Next base: position 188,258,440 of record OV884011.1, read on the forward strand.
TTGGATCATAAGAATAGTTCCATATAAATAGAAGGAAAACATTTAAATGAGATTGTATTCACTTGTTGAGCAATGAATCGAATAATTAATGGTTTTATTGTTCATTTCTTCTGGTCCGTACTAAATATTTATTGCATATACGTATGATATAATTTATGCATGCATAAAGTTATTTTCTGTTTTTAAGTGTAGGCTGTTTACTTTTTGGTTAAAAAAACAACAAGTTCTCATTCACTATAAACTTTTCTTTTACGTTTTACATCTTTATTTTGCAAAAAAAAACAATTTACATGAATGGTCATCTTGATAATATGTAGCACAGATATTTTGAGTTAGCACCACGCAGTTAAACTGACAATGTTCAAATATGCAAGAGAGGTCTTTCTGTAGTACTGTACATTGCCACTAGAAAGCAGAATTGTCAATGCAGAGAGTCATTTTTGCGCTTAATCGTCATATGTTTTTATTCTCATAAAATTGCAGGTACTCTCTGTCACTCGTACAGTCCAGAAATCGCCCAAATTTGCTGTCACTAATTAATACTAGATAATAGCAATCCAGACTGAGAGAGAGAGCCGCAGACGCTCTTGCCTTAGGGGGAGAGTGCTGACCAGTGCAAGGAAGCCCTGATCGACCGGAATTAGATAGCAGTTTGTTTTGTATCATCTTTTTTTGACTAGTTGCTACAATATCGACAACAATTTTTTTTATCTAAATTACTATAGCTACACTTATAGTTTTTTTAATTCCATTTCCAAGCGTATCCAATCCTTTCAATCAAAAGTCCTGTGAACAATAGTAAATGCCCCTTATTACGTCAGCACCAAAACCCTTCATAACGTTCTTAATATACCTTACATTCTTAAACTCATCCCTTCCAAGTTCATGAAATTCCATAGTAACCTATCCAACCACCCTAATCCCTAGCACAGTCATTGCACTGCACCACTCATCCCTATAAACCTCCCCGGAGACTAAAGCGGCAGTGGTCTCGTGACCTACTATAAATGCGTGACAGTGGGAGTCCTAGCAATTGCCAGTTTCCCAATCATGTCCTGAGCGTATGTGGCTCTCCCGCTCTTGGTCAGCCTCCACTGCCTCGTATCCGGTGACGCGGCTGACGGAGGACCGTGGGGGACTTCCCAAGACTCCGCTTCCTCTTTCGCATGCGAGGGAGGTGAAAGTGTGGATTTGAGAGGTCTCTCAAATGTTTGTAAACACAATTTCCGTGAAACCTAAGAGTGCTTTCTGTTACAACCTTATAACGAAAATTAAACGTACAGTGTTATGTATTCTGATTCAGTTGTAGGTCAGATATGCCCTCAGCTCGTTAGACCTAGCAGTTTATATATGAACAGGAAGCAATTAAATTGTCATAATTGTGTAGTTTGAACATAAGGTAATAATTGCTACACTTCAAACCAGTTACTAGTAACCATTGGTACAATTAGCATTGTCCAGCCAATAGTCAACCGGTAGGTGTGAAGGGACTGACAGTGGCCGCGGGGCGTGACCGTTGATGCGACAAGAGGCCGTGAATTATGTGGCTGCGACAAATTGCAGGCTTCGGAGGCGACATGTCTCACATGAATCGCTAATTGCCCATGCGGCATATGCCACGCGCCACTTTGTCCTCGCACATCCTGTCTGTACGACGGTATGTCCCCGCGCAGGATGTACCAACGGCTCCGCGGGTCATATATAATGCAGCAATCCAGCAACAGGGGGACTGTGTGGTCAGCATGCATCTGTTTCCTCAGTCGTACTCGTATTGTTTAATTGGTAAATACCTATACTGTATCAATGTTACATTACAATCTCCCTCATTGGGCAATAAGTAATTGTGATAAATGTTCTCATTCATACCATATTTACAATTTTCATTCACTCTCTCATTCGTACAGTATTTACAAACAGCCCAGAGACCTCCCAAGTCCACATGATTGTCACCTCCCTCGCATGCGAAAGAGGAAGCGGAGTCTAGGGAAGTCCCCGACGAGGCCACTGCCGTTTCAGTCTCCGAGGAGGATTATAGGGATGAGTGGTGCAGTGCAATGACTGTGTGGGTGGTTGCATAGGTCACTAAGGAATTTCATGAACTTGGAAGGGACGAGTTCGAGAATGTAAGGTATATTAAGATAATTATGAAGGGTTTTGTTGCTGGCTTAATAAGGGGCGTTTACTATTGTTCTCAGGACATTTGATTGAAAGGATTGGATACGCTTGATGTTCAACTTTTTTATTTTATAGTGAAGACAATTTTAGGAAGAAAGCAAGGAAGAAGGTTTCTTTGAGTCAAAAAAAGATGGACTTTCGTAGAGTAGATACCAGTGAATGTCTAGACTTTACACTTGTAAATGCTAAGGGCGACATGACGCCGCAGCTGACCGCTTCCCAGCCACCTCATAACACCTTCAGCCCTTTATAAATATTTATAATATTATAAAAAATAATGAAAACCTTTCGTTCACGAAAGCTATATCGTGGCAGATAGATAAAAAAAAGTACTTGAGCATTTATTCGATATAGTTAATTAATAATTAATAATAATGATACCTCTTATTAGGTCTAGCCACAGGCGTAATAGAACAATAATATGTATAGATGTACTTGAAAAATAAATAACACAATATCTGAAGAACCATGAACGACAAAATTGTTTTTAAAAAAATGATATAATAAATTAAAAAATTTAGAAAAAGAACAAAACAAAACTTAGGAATATGCATGATAGATTTAATCCTAAATCACTACTAACGGAGAACACAGGAATGAAAACAATCGCATTGTACTAAACAAACATATTACTAAAGAACTAGAATTTTGAAATTAATTGGTTCCAAAATATATCATGGTAGGTTCAAAGTGCAATACCCACTTTTGGTATAATACCAAGGAAGAACCCCGCGGAGGTTTCATATGACGTACGCCTGTTTGAAAAAAAAATAAAGGTAATTCATCGAACAGGTAATTCCTGCATTTAAATGCATTTGGAGGAGTGCATAATACAATAAATTTTGATGTTGTTAAAAGTACTCAGTCTTATATTTACACTAGGTGATGAGGCTCACCTTCTATTTGTCACCGACACTAAACACTAGGAACAAAACAAAACAAACTAAATCTCTACCTAGAACCTAAGACTAAAGCGTTCCAGCCGCGACAGCGTCCTGCCATCGTTGGGGGAACGGAGCGGGGGTTATCGTGTTAAACACCGGGTTTGTTAGATATTGTAATGAGTCGAAAAATTTGATATGTCTATGTTGGATGAATTCATCCACCGTAGTCAGCTCAAATATCTCATGCAGCTCACTGTGTAGTAGCAATTTACGTAAATGCCATTATTTTTTTCATTCATATATACTGCGAATTAAAATTTCTTCTAAATAATACCTAGTGTTGGATATGTCCACCATGTTTCTTCTGACGAAGAAAAAATTACTTACACGAGAACGCGGGCCCCACTCAAAACAAAAAAAAAAACCTCATCAGCTAGTACACCGTTTTTCGATTAGGCAAAAGAGACGATAGATACAGACAAACTGAAACAGTTAGGTACAGGAAGTTAGCCAAAAACCCACCTTGAACTAATTCAAAGGCCAGTTCATTTTATCACATGGGGGTAATTAGTTAAAAGGTAGAATTCATTACTATAACTAACAGGCTACTAGAAAAAAAAGTAATGAGGAGGTCCCGGGTTCGAGTCCCAATCCAGGCAGTAGTTTTTTTTTGTTTGACTGCTTAAATAAAAATGACTATAAAATATAGTGGGACAAACATCACAATAAAAAAATTGTAGTTAGTCTTGATCACTAACTGTGATTCCGTTTTGTGAAACCACATAATAGTTATGTACATTTCATATTTTCATGTCCTTTCATGCCCCCCTCCCCAGAGGAACGCACAAAATTCCTCCATCTTTCCCGATCTTCGGTTAGCTTCTACATCTCGCATCCGGAGAGTAAAACAAATTTCATATTTGTCAGAAACATTCTAGACTAAGGATAAGGACAAAGGATTATTGCTTCGCAATTGTATTGTTCTACACTAGACGATTCTAGATCATTCCTTCATTTTGCCTATATAAGCGGGTGGATGGCCGGAACTTAGTTCAGTCCTATTCGAGCTACCGTGGTGATAAGTTTGCTTTGTGACTTTGTGTGCATCTTGAGTGCTTACTAATTATACCTATTTTCTTATTAAGTTTATCGAACGATAAGTAAATGAAAATGATGTCTGGTGGAAGGAAACGAAAAGTAGATGCAGAGGGTCGCCAGTTTCAAGAAAAATGGACTGAAGAATTCTTCTTTATCTTGCACAATGGTAAGCCTATTTGTTTGATGTGTAATGAATCCATTTCGGTGATGAAAGAATTCAATATAAAGAGGCATTACTCAACTAAGCATCCTACGCTGCTCTCACTGACAGGACAAATAAGAAAAGACAAAATCCAGAAACTTACCGCAAATTTGGAAAAACAGCAGCAAATATTTCATAGACAAAGAACACAACTTGATAATGTTGTGAAAGCTAGTTTTATAGTTAGTTCAAAATTGGCAAAGTCATTGAAACCATTTGCCGAAGGAGAATTTATCAAGGAGTGTATGTCAGAAGTTTGCAGTGTTTTGTGTCCTGAAAAGAAAAATGAATTTGAAAAAATTAGTTTGTCAAGACGAACCGTTGTACGACGTATAGAAATGATGGCTAATGATATAAAAACAACATTGACTGGCCGTATGACTGGTATTGAATCATTTTCCATAGCATTAGACGAGAGCACCGATTTGTCTGACATAGCTCAACTGGCTATATTTATTCGAGGTGTTGATAAAGAATTCACTATTACTGAGGAATTGCTTGCTTTACAGCCGCTAAAAGGAACCACTACAGGAGAGGACATTTTTAATGAAGTTCAAAAGGTATTCACAAGTTTTGGCTTGCCATGGTCGAAATTAGTTGGAGTATGCACAGATGGTGCACCTTCTATGGTCGGCTTACGTAAAGGTTTCATCGGAATTTTGAATGAAAAAGCAACTGAATTAAATGTGCAAAAAGATGGTTTGATAGTCCTTCATTGCATTATCCACCAACAGAACTTGTGTTCTAAGTCCATTCGACTCCAGAATGTTATGAATGTGGTAGTAAAAACCATCAATTTTATTCGATCCCGAGGGCTTAACCATCGTCAGTTCAAGGCGTTTTTGGATGAAATATCAGCCGAGTATGACGACGTAACATATTATTGTGAAGTCAGATGGCTAAGCAAAGGGAAAATGCTGAAACGGTTTTACGAGCTTAGAAATGAGATAGCAGAATTTATGCAAATAAAAGATAAACCACTATCTGAATTGAGTGACGCAAAATGGATATGTGACTTAGCATTTCTTGTCGACCTTACAGGCCATTTGAATGATTTAAATTTGAAACTTCAAAAACAAGGACAGTTAGTAAATGATTTGTACAGCCATTTGAAAGCGTTTCAGAACAAAATCCGCTTGTGGGAGGCACATATGCTGTCTGGTAACAGTTACCATTTCACCACGCTCTCTGCGTATGAAAATATTGCTTACGCTCAATATGCTGAAGAACTCAAGTTACTGTCGGAGCAATTTTCGATCAGATTTAGCGATTTCAAACACATGGAAGACTGTTTCAATTTATTTGCTAATCCAACAAAAAGTAATGTACAAAATGCTCCAATACACTTGCAAATGGAGTTGATCGAGATTCAAGAAAACTCACTCCTAAAATCTAAATTTGAAGACGTGGAGTTGTGCGATTTCTACAAAAAATACCTCGAAGAAGATCATTTTCCGCAGCTTAGAAAATTTGCAAGAAGATTGATTTGTGCGTTTGGCAGTACTTATAAATGCGAACAGTTCTTTTCATTGATGAAAGTTAATAAATCAAAACATCGTACAAGGCTGACTGACGATAATTTGGAAAATTCTTTACGTCTTTGTACCAGTGGAATTAATCCAAACATCGATGAATTAGTTTCCCAAATTCAAGCTCAAGTGTCTCATTGATTTCGGTGTCGCTATTTAACTTTCGTAGTTTGTAACAATTCTAAATTTAACGATTTAATTTAATGCTGTAGGTACCTATTTTTTCATTTCATTTTGTTATTTTAATAAATTGTGTTGTAATAACATTGTCGTATTATTTCATGGCTGACTGATATCTATCGCTAAAAATTATGAACACTACTTTAAAATGCACTACTTTTAAACGCGGCCCGCGAACGTATTTGCACACTAAAGTTTGGCCCATAACATGTCAAAGGTTGCCCATACCTGATTTAGGTAATAAAACAACTTTATTGTGCTAAAATTACAATCTCCCTCATTGTGCAATAAGTAATTGAGATAAATGTTCTCATTCATACAATATTTACGATTCATCATTCACTCGCACATTCATACAGTATTTACAAACATCCTAGAGGCCCCCCAAGTCCACATGGTTGTTGCCTCCCTCACATACGAAAGAGGAAGCGGAGTCTTGGGAAGCCCACCACGCTCCTCCGTCAGCCGCGTCAGCGGATACGAGCCAGTGTAGGCTGAGCAAGAGCGCGAGAGCCACAGACGCTCAGGAAATGATTGGTGAAACTGGCCATTGCCAGGACTCCCACTGTCACGCATTTATAGCAGGTCACGAGGCCACTGCCGCTTTAGTCTCCGAGGAGGATTATAGGGATGAGTGGTACAGTGCAATGACTGTGCTAGGGGATTAGGGTGGTTGGATAGGTTACTATGGAATCTTATTAAGATCGTTATGAAGGGTTTTGTTGGTGACGTATTAAGGCCATTTATATTGGGTTGTATAAAGGGGATTGGATACGCTTGATGTTCGACTTTTTTGCTGTCCCCCCGTGATTGATTATTTTAAAATTCATAAACAGTTAAATGTACACCTTATCTGTTTTGGATAAGTAAGGGAAAATATTACAATTGAATTTCAACAAATTATGTCTGTTTATAATAATTCAGCGACTATGGTGACCTGACTATTGCCCTTCATATCCAATCTATTTTACTTGTTTGCTATGAAATAAAAAAAGAATCTCATACATAAAAAATATCCATTTCGAATATCACTGACATTTATCCATGGGAGGATATTTTCCCCATAATGCGAGCCCTCATAATATATTCAAATCCTCTATATCAGCGCCCCCCCCCCCTTCAGTTTTTCCGCCCTTTAAATGGATGAGCTAGTCACGATATTCGAACAATATTTGCCGACATTTTTTTTTTCAGTTTTCGTGTTAGATTTATTTGAAAGAAAAAGTTGTTTGTTTCAGAGGGAACTGTTTATTGATTCATCACCCAATACAGTATGAATATTATTTATTATATATGTTTTTTGCTTGTTCCTCAGCTGGCATTCTCAGAAATAAACACGGCATTTAAAAAAAAATCATTAATCGTGCATTTGGAGAATAAAAAGTTAATAAAGACCCCTCTATTTTATGTTAAATATTGAGGTTGGCAATAAAGCAATTTCGGTTTTTTAGTGTGAAATAAAACTTAATTTTTTCTATACAAAACATTAACTTTAATCAGTCAAATGTCTTCCATTCTGTCCGATGACCTTTTGCCATCTTTCTGGTGACTTCATGATCCCGCGCTCATAGAACTTCTAGTCCTTATCAGCAAAAAACTCAATCAAGTACGGTTTGAGGTCATCGTTATTACTGAAATTTTTACCATTTAAGAACTTTTGTAAACTTCGAAATAAATGATAATCCGATGGTGCAAGGTCGGGGCTGTATGGGGATGCGACATCACTTCCCGACCAAGCTCCAATAGTTTCGTACGTATTGCTAAAGATGTGTGTGGCCTCGCATTGTCTTGGCGGAATCCAAATATCGAATTTCTTAACAAGTCCAAGACGTCTTATATGATTTCAAATTGTTGTGTGTGATACATTTAACTGTTTTGCAATCTCTCGCACAGTTATATGACGATTCGATTCAATTATGGCTTTCATTTTGTCAATATCAACTTCAGAACGTTGCTCATCTTTCTGTTAAAAATATCCAGAACGAAATTTTTTAAACCAATTCTGACACGTGGGCTCTGTTAAACTTTATATATCTCTTTTTGAGCCTCAGCTGCTTTCTTGCTTTTATGAAAATAAAAAAGGAAATTTGTCGAAAATGCTTATGTTTGTACTCTAAAATTACACGAAATTTTTTTCTATAGCAGCCTAGTCAAAAGAAAAAAATTCTAACATTGACAAAAGAATAAGGAAGCAAACATAACACTATCTACTGGTGTACTTCTCGGTCTCTCCTCAATATAATTTATCACGTAAAAATGTTTTCGAGATACCTAACCCGACATCCTGTTATTAAAAAAAAAAATATAAATAAAAATATTGAGCTTGCATTTTGTGACAAATAAATTTGGTTCAGTCATAGAAAAAAAACAAAAAAAAAATTTACACATAAAAATAATTTAATAAAATATACTGCATTGTGGGGATATAACGAGGAATATTTATTTAAATATATTCATCCACAATCGGCACCAAGCAGATAAATTTATTAATGGTCCGACATAAATTTTCCAGCTGAAATGGTCGGTTGGATCATAAGAATAGTTCCATATAAATAGAAGGAAAACATTTAAATGAGATTGTATTCACTTGTTGAGCAATGAATCGAATAATTAATGGTTTTATTGTTCATTTCTTCTGGTCCGTACTAAATATTTATTGCATATACGTATGATATAATTTATGCATGCATAAAGTTATTTTCTGTTTTTAAGTGTAGGCTGTTTACTTTTTGGTTAAAAAAACAACAAGTTCTCATTCACTATAAACTTTTCTTTTACGTTTTACATCTTTATTTTGCAAAAAAAAACAATTTACATGAATGGTCATCTTGATAATATGTAGCACAGATATTTTGAGTTAGCACCACGCAGTTAAACTGACAATGTTCAAATATGCAAGAGAGGTCTTTCTGTAGTACTGTACATTGCCACTAGAAAGCAGAATTGTCAATGCAGAGAGTCATTTTTGCGCTTAATCGTCATATGTTTTTATTCTCATAAAATTGCAGGTACTCTCTGTCACTCGTACAGTCCAGAAATCGCCCAAATTTGCTGTCACTAATTAATACTAGATAATAGCAATCCAGACTGAGAGAGAGAGCCGCAGACGCTCTTGCCTTAGGGGGAGAGTGCTGACCAGTGCAAGGAAGCCCTGATCGACCGGAATTAGATAGCAGTTTGTTTTGTATCATCTTTTTTTGACTAGTTGCTACAATATCGACAACAATTTTTTTTATCTAAATTACTATAGCTACACTTATAGTTTTTTTAATTCCATTTCCAAGCGTATCCAATCCTTTCAATCAAAAGTCCTGTGAACAATAGTAAATGCCCCTTATTACGTCAGCACCAAAACCCTTCATAACGTTCTTAATATACCTTACATTCTTAAACTCATCCCTTCCAAGTTCATGAAATTCCATAGTAACCTATCCAACCACCCTAATCCCTAGCACAGTCATTGCACTGCACCACTCATCCCTATAAACCTCCCCGGAGACTAAAGCGGCAGTGGTCTCGTGACCTACTATAAATGCGTGACAGTGGGAGTCCTAGCAATTGCCAGTTTCCCAATCATGTCCTGAGCGTATGTGGCTCTCCCGCTCTTGGTCAGCCTCCACTGCCTCGTATCCGGTGACGCGGCTGACGGAGGACCGTGGGGGACTTCCCAAGACTCCGCTTCCTCTTTCGCATGCGAGGGAGGTGAAAGTGTGGATTTGAGAGGTCTCTCAAATGTTTGTAAACACAATTTCCGTGAAACCTAAGAGTGCTTTCTGTTACAACCTTATAACGAAAATTAAACGTACAGTGTTATGTATTCTGATTCAGTTGTAGGTCAGATATGCCCTCAGCTCGTTAGACCTAGCAGTTTATATATGAACAGGAAGCAATTAAATTGTCATAATTGTGTAGTTTGAACATAAGGTAATAATTGCTACACTTCAAACCAGTTACTAGTAACCATTGGTACAATTAGCATTGTCCAGCCAATAGTCAACCGGTAGGTGTGAAGGGACTGACAGTGGCCGCGGGGCGTGACCGTTGATGCGACAAGAGGCCGTGAATTATGTGGCTGCGACAAATTGCAGGCTTCGGAGGCGACATGTCTCACATGAATCGCTAATTGCCCATGCGGCATATGCCACGCGCCACTTTGTCCTCGCACATCCTGTCTGTACGACGGTATGTCCCCGCGCAGGATGTACCAACGGCTCCGCGGGTCATATATAATGCAGCAATCCAGCAACAGGGGGACTGTGTGGTCAGCATGCATCTGTTTCCTCAGTCGTACTCGTATTGTTTAATTGGTAAATACCTATACTGTATCAATGTTACATTACAATCTCCCTCATTGGGCAATAAGTAATTGTGATAAATGTTCTCATTCATACCATATTTACAATTTTCATTCACTCTCTCATTCGTACAGTATTTACAAACAGCCCAGAGACCTCCCAAGTCCACATGATTGTCACCTCCCTCGCATGCGAAAGAGGAAGCGGAGTCTAGGGAAGTCCCCGACGAGGCCACTGCCGTTTCAGTCTCCGAGGAGGATTATAGGGATGAGTGGTGCAGTGCAATGACTGTGTGGGTGGTTGCATAGGTCACTAAGGAATTTCATGAACTTGGAAGGGACGAGTTCGAGAATGTAAGGTATATTAAGATAATTATGAAGGGTTTTGTTGCTGGCTTAATAAGGGGCGTTTACTATTGTTCTCAGGACATTTGATTGAAAGGATTGGATACGCTTGATGTTCAACTTTTTTATTTTATAGTGAAGACAATTTTAGGAAGAAAGCAAGGAAGAAGGTTTCTTTGAGTCAAAAAAAGATGGACTTTCGTAGAGTAGATACCAGTGAATGTCTAGACTTTACACTTGTAAATGCTAAGGGCGACATGACGCCGCAGCTGACCGCTTCCCAGCCACCTCATAACACCTTCAGCCCTTTATAAATATTTATAATATTATAAAAAATAATGAAAACCTTTCGTTCACGAAAGCTATATCGTGGCAGATAGATAAAAAAAAGTACTTGAGCATTTATTCGATATAGTTAATTAATAATTAATAATAATGATACCTCTTATTAGGTCTAGCCACAGGCGTAATAGAACAATAATATGTATAGATGTACTTGAAAAATAAATAACACAATATCTGAAGAACCATGAACGACAAAATTGTTTTTAAAAAAATGATATAATAAATTAAAAAATTTAGAAAAAGAACAAAACAAAACTTAGGAATATGCATGATAGATTTAATCCTAAATCACTACTAACGGAGAACACAGGAATGAAAACAATCGCATTGTACTAAACAAACATATTACTAAAGAACTAGAATTTTGAAATTAATTGGTTCCAAAATATATCATGGTAGGTTCAAAGTGCAATACCCACTTTTGGTATAATACCAAGGAAGAACCCCGCGGAGGTTTCATATGACGTACGCCTGTTTGAAAAAAAAATAAAGGTAATTCATCGAACAGGTAATTCCTGCATTTAAATGCATTTGGAGGAGTGCATAATACAATAAATTTTGATGTTGTTAAAAGTACTCAGTCTTATATTTACACTAGGTGATGAGGCTCACCTTCTATTTGTCACCGACACTAAACACTAGGAACAAAACAAAACAAACTAAATCTCTACCTAGAACCTAAGACTAAAGCGTTCCAGCCGCGACAGCGTCCTGCCATCGTTGGGGGAACGGAGCGGGGGTTATCGTGTTAAACACCGGGTTTGTTAGATATTGTAATGAGTCGAAAAATTTGATATGTCTATGTTGGATGAATTCATCCACCGTAGTCAGCTCAAATATCTCATGCAGCTCACTGTGTAGTAGCAATTTACGTAAATGCCATTATTTTTTTCATTCATATATACTGCGAATTAAAATTTCTTCTAAATAATACCTAGTGTTGGATATGTCCACCATGTTTCTTCTGACGAAGAAAAAATTACTTACACGAGAACGCGGGCCCCACTCAAAACAAAAAAAAAAACCTCATCAGCTAGTACACCGTTTTTCGATTAGGCAAAAGAGACGATAGATACAGACAAACTGAAACAGTTAGGTACAGGAAGTTAGCCAAAAACCCACCTTGAACTAATTCAAAGGCCAGTTCATTTTATCACATGGGGGTAATTAGTTAAAAGGTAGAATTCATTACTATAACTAACAGGCTACTAGAAAAAAAAGTAATGAGGAGGTCCCGGGTTCGAGTCCCAATCCAGGCAGTAGTTTTTTTTTGTTTGACTGCTTAAATAAAAATGACTATAAAATATAGTGGGACAAACATCACAATAAAAAAATTGTAGTTAGTCTTGATCACTAACTGTGATTCCGTTTTGTGAAACCACATAATAGTTATGTACATTTCATATTTTCATGTCCTTTCATGCCCCCCTCCCCAGAGGAACGCACAAAATTCCTCCATCTTTCCCGATCTTCGGTTAGCTTCTACATCTCGCATCCGGAGAGTAAAACAAATTTCATATTTGTCAGAAACATTCTAGTCTTATTCCGTAGACTTTTGTTACTGCCAAATGTTCCTCCTCCGTACGGCCTTTCTCGCAAATGACACTCCGAAGATAGATAAAAATGCACTTCTTTCGTTTTTTTTTTGTCAGCAAGAGTCAATCATTTCCTTGGAGTCAATCCTATGTATGTTCATTATCTTCGTTGTATTTATTTCACAGATTCTTTACGGAACTCCTCTAGCTTCGAGGTGATGTTTGCCAACCTATACATTTTATATACAACTATTGATGTAGGCAAGAAAGAAATTTCGCTTTTTTTTAACGTAAATAAAACTCAATTTTTTAATCAGTCAAATATCTTCCACGCTGCTCGATGACCTTTTGCCATCTTTTTGGTAACTTCATGATCCCGCGCTCATAGAACCTCTGGTCCTTATCAGCAAAAAAAAACCAACCAAGTGGGATTTGAGGTCATCGTTATTACTGAAGGTTTTACCAATTTTGAAGTTTTGTAAACTTCGAAATAATTATAATCCGATGGTGGAAGGTATGTATGGGGGATGCGACATCACTTCCCAACCAAGCTCCATTAGTTTCGTACGTGTTGCTAAAGATGTGTGAGGCCTCGCATTGTCGTGGTGGAACCCAAATATCGAGATTTTTAACAAGTCCAAGACGTATTATATGATTTTCAATTGTTGTGTCTGATACATTTAACTGTTTTTTCAAACCCTGGCACAGTTATATAGACGATTCGATTCAATTATGGCTTTTATTTAGTCATTATCAACTTCAGAAGGTCGACCAGAACATTGGTCAACTTTCAGTGAAAAATCTCCAGAACGAAATTTATTTAAACCAATTCTGACACCTGTTAAACTTCACATATATCTTTGTGAGCCTCAGCCACTTTCTTGCCTTTATGAAAATAAAAAAGTAAAATGTGTCGAAAATGCTTACTTTGGCATACCATGTTAAAACTGACCGTTGTAAATACAATTACAGGGAATTTTGCCGAAACTTAAGATCCATAGGTAGTGAATAAACCACCTCAGAGAATGGAAACAGGTTCTTTATGATTACTAGCCCTAAAAAAATAAACCCTGTTCTAGAACAAGTAGCCCAAAGTCGATTGGCCCACGCCAGGGCAAGTGCCATGTAACATGTGTGCATGTTAGGTCACGCTCGGTACGATATGCAGATTTGTACCTAAGGCCAGATGCCAGTAGCACATGGATCGAGTACGTTATAAAGGGAATGTTTCACATGGCAGCTTACCAGTAGTAGTAGTAGTAGTAATGACCTGAATAATGATGAGCAGGTACAGTAGTAATTAAATTACTAAAAAATTAATCCACGCCATAATAATAATAAAAAAAAATAAATAACTGTCCGTATCTGGAAATGTCGATATTGCTTCAGTAAAAATTTTTAAAACGACAAATTCAGGACGTAACCAAAGCCAATCTGGTTATCATCCTGATAAGCCTTCTTCCAAAAAATGAGCAAATATTTTAATAAATGATCTACTAGTAGTAACTTATTTACTAGAGAAATTTTTCATTTCAATTTATGGGCGGCTCAGCCAAATTCAAAAACGTACATTACTCGAAGAATTTTCATTTCAGTAAATCAGAGTTTATGTTTTTCGGGATTATTATATATATATTATTATATATAATTAATATATATTAATTAATTAGATTTTCATCAAATTCATTAATAGACAATTTAAATACTCATAACATTAAAGTTTAAGTCCACTATAGCGCCAGCATAGTAAACGAACTCTTGAGCACATCGCGAAGGCAATGTGATATTTATTTTCCAAAATGTTGATACTCAATATCAAAAGACAGTTAAATGATATATTAAGTTTGTTCAAGCACAGAATCGTGGACTAGTTTCAAACTGATTTGTGATTATTTACTGAGCATGCGCGAACGGATCTAGAAGATGTTGGAACGGTTTTTCCAATCTCTGAAAGTTGACTCTTTCAGCGGGTCACTCTACTGTAACTAGTTGTGAACTGCAAAAAACGCGAATTATTTCGGTTTTAATTTCCAATATAATATGCACTCACTTTCCTCTCCTTTGGAAACATTCGATTATTGTTCTATTCACGAAACCCGGTAAACCATCCGATCACGCCTCATCTTAGCGTCCAATTAACCTACTCATTATCCTCTTAAAAATATTTGAAAAACTCCTATTAAAACGTCTACTTCCAATTGTTGAATCCAAAAATCTTTTTCCTACTCACCAGTTTGGTTTCCGTCAACGACATTCGACTGCTCAACAAGTTGATCATATCTCTTCAGCCCTTGAAACAAAACATGCCTTTCTTGATATAGCTCAAGCTTTTGACAGGGTTTGGCACGCAGGTTTGCTCTACAGGCTCAAAAGATATTTACCACAGACCATTTTCCTAATCCTACAGTCCTACCTTTCAAACCGCTTCTTCCAAGTCCGCTGTGGTTTAGAATATTTTAACTACTATCCCATAAAAGCAGAAGATCAACAGGGCAGTCTTGTCATCCCAACCAGAACCCGATATAGCACACCTTCATAAACACCCCACCCAACCACCCAAGTCCACACGGATGTCCCATGTCCTCCCACGCATGCGAAAGAGGAAGCTGAGTCTGAGGGGGAAGTCCCCCACGCTCCTCCGTCAGTCGCTTCAACGGATACGAGCCAGTGGAGGCTGACGAAGAGCGCGAGAGCCACATACGCTCAGGTCATGATTAGAAAAACTGGCCATTGCCAGGACGCTCATTGTTACAAATTCATATCAGGTCACGAGGCCACTTTCCGGTTCCGAGGAGGATTATAGGGATGAGTGGTGCAGTGCAATGACTGTGCTAGGAGATTAAGGTGGTTGGATAGGTTACTATGGAATTTCATGATCTTGGAAGGGATGAGTTCGAGAATGTAAGGTATATTAAGATCGTTATGAAGGGTTTCGTTGCTGATGTAATAAGGGGCATTTACTATTGTTCTCCGAACTTTTGAATGAAATAATTAGATGCGCTTGATGTTCGACTTTTTTGCTGTCCCCCATAGTTCTATTCCGTATACTTTAATACAACTACTCAATATAACAACAAAGTAATTTTAGTAATCAATTAGTGACCCATAGCTCGTAGTGATGGACAGATCGCTGTCTGAAGCCCTAGGACACAGACTTGAGCTGTTGAAAGCGTTTGGCAATCAAAGAAAAGTTTTTGAACAGAGACAAACATAGGTTTTATTTAAAACCTACTCGCGACCTGCTATAAATGCGTAACAGTGGGAGTCCTGGCCATAGCCAGTATCTCCAATCATGTCCTGAGCGTATGTGGCTCTCACGCTCTTGGTCGGCCTCAGCTGGCTCAGATCCATTGACGCGGCTGTCGGAGGAGCGTGGGGGACTTCCCAGTCTCCGCTAACTCTTTCGCATGCGAGCGAGGCAACAATGTGGACTTGGGAGGTCTCTGGGCTGTTTGTAAATACTATATGAATGAGCGAGTGAATAAAATTGTAAATATGGTATGAATGAAAACATTTAATTCACAATTACTATTGTCTAATGAAGCAGATTGTAATTTTATCATAATAAAGTGTTTTTTTTTTTATTTAAAAACTTAATTATATCGTATTTTCCATTTTAACGCCTCATTGTAAATAAGTAAGGGTTTCGGGTTTAAAAAACTGAATGTATTGCCTTATAAAGCGTTCGAATAATTAAATGAGCTTTTCACAGTTCTTCCGTTGTCCCTGCTCTTCAGGTGTCGTTATAACTTGTTATAAGCTCCCGTTGCAGAACCATTTACGGGCACGTGGGTCTACAGGGGCGTGGAAGGAAACGGTACAAGAGGTGACTAATAAGAAGAAGTTTTCGCCGTTGGGTATGCAAATGGAGACACGGGCTGTGAAGCATAGTCCACCCTACCTTTCTTCAGCTTATGCTAATGCCCTAGGGACGCTTGAGATAGAGCAAGCCACTTAAGATATACCTCCTTGTATCTATCTATCTCTTTGTTGTAAGGCCCGCATTCCCTGGACTCATTAGCTAGGCAATTGCAGGCACCTGAACCGCTCAACTTGCAGCAATAAGGATGCACAACGCAACTGCGGCGTCTAGGGGTTGAACACCCTGCCAACCATAAGCTAATACATCTTTTCTAGCCTCTAAGTGTTTCCGCATTAGAACACTCTGGCAACTTAACAGACAACTGTACATAAAATACTCGCCAGAAAACCCACCTCACATTACAAATTATTAGTAGGACAAGAAAAATCGTAAAAGCTCCTTAAAATCCATACTTTCCATCATGATATTTCCTCAAAGCACTTAAAATTCTAACATATTTTATTATTTAAACAGCCGGTCTAATCGCCTTACAAGATGACTTTCAAGCATCTCACCCGTCCCTGCAATCATCATCCGAGATTGAAGCGGAAGTGCCCCTCTCGAAAGTTCATCACATTGGAACATACTGGCAAGAACGATCGGTACGGTCTGTTTTGAAATTCATCCCTATCTTCCAAAATTCAAATTTATTAACGTTTAGACATGTAACCCTCGGGCGCAACACTATTCAAAAATATGTCTTTTGACATCCGAGTATATTCTGGCGTTCCATTCTGGAGTATATCCTGGCGTTCCATTCTAGAGTATATCCTGGAGTTCCATTCTGGAGTATATCCTGGCGTTCCATTCTGGAGTATATCCTGGCGTTCCATTCTAGAGTATAGTATGCGTTCCATTCTGGAGTATATCCTGGCGTTCCATTCTAGAGTATATCCTGGCGTTCCATTCTGGAGTATATCCTGGCGTTCCATTCTGGAGTATATCCTGGCGTTCCATTCTAGAGTATATTCTGCGTTCTATTCTGGAGTATATCCTGGCGTTCCATTCTGGAGTATATCCTGGCGTTCCATTCTGGAGTATATCCTGGCGTTCCATTCTGGAGTATATCCTGGCGTTCCATTCTGGAGTATATCCTGGCGTTCCATTCTGGAGTATATCCTGGCGTTCCGTTCTGGAGTATATCCTGGCGTTCCGTTCTGGAGTATATCCTGGCGTTCCATTCTAGAGTATATTCTGCGTTCCATTCTGGAGTATATCCTGGCGTTCCATTCTAGAGTATATTCTGCGTTCTATTCTGGAGTATATCCTGGCGTTCTATTCTGGAGTATATCCTGGCGTTCCATTCTGGAGTATATCCTGGCGTTCCATTCTGGAGTATATCCTGGCGTTCCGTTCTAGAGTATATCCTGGCGTTCCGTTCTGGAGTATATCCTGGCGTTCCATTCTAGAGTATATCCTGGCGTTCCATTCTAGAGTATATCCTGGCGTTCCATTCTGGAGTATATCCTGGCGTTCCATTCTGGGGTATATCCTGCGTTCCATTCTGGATTATATCATAGCGTTCCATTCTGGAGTATATCCTGGCGTTCCATTCTGGAGTATATCCTAGCGTTCCATTCAGGAGTATATTCTGGCGTTCTATTCTGGAGTATATTCTGGCGTTTTAGCTGTAAATTAAAAAACTTTAATCTATACAATGTAATAAAAATGTAAACTTTAAACACAAAAAAATAGTGATCTGTTGTAAATATTTAGTCCGTCGGGAGTTCTGGCACTGGTCAGTTTTCTGCACTCATGTCCTGAGCGTCTGCGGCTCTCACGCTCTCTCTCCTTCAGCGTCCACTATTGCCCTTAGGGAGCGATTATGCGGCTGCAGGGCATCCTTGCTTCCTTACCCGTTTGGATGGATTGTGATTTTCTTTAAGTAGCATTAGCATCGATCGGTAATATTATTGACAAAAGTAGAGACCGAAGAAAATGGAAACAGACAAATTATCAAAATCGAATAAGAACTGTGCGCTGGACACCGTTTCGACATGCATGCCACATAATATGGCAATCTACTTTCATTTCCTCCAGATAATAATGTTTTGTTGATTTTATATAAGATTTGGAACATGGATCATTTGTCCATCGGTTTTAAAAACTATGTTCATTGCGCCAAGACAATAAGGAAAAACAATGATTTTTTTTCAGTAGGAAATTTCTTTGAAGTAGATTTGGAATATGATTGGTATGGTAGATGGAGTTGGGTTATATTACATCGTCATGGTAATGCTTATAAAATCCATTGGACTGAGAAGTTAAATACCCCTTATTACGTCAACAACAAAACCCTCCATAATGATCTTAATATACCTTACATTCTCGAACTCATCCCTTCCAAGATCATTTTATAGTAACCTATCCAATCTCCCTAATCCCCTAGCACAGTCATTGCACTGCACCACTCATCCCTATAATCCTCATCGGAGACTAAAGCGGTAGTGGCCTCGTGACCTGCTATAAATGCGTAACAGTGGGAGTCCTGGCAATGGCCAGTTTCTTTAATCATGTCCTGAGCGTATGTGGCTCTCGTGCTCTTCGTCAGTCTCCACTCGCTCGTATCCGGTAATGCGGCTGACGGAAGAGCGTGGGGTACTTCCCAAGACTCCGCTTCCTCTTTTGCACGCGAGGGAGGTGACAAAAATGTGGATTTCGGAGGTCTCTGTGGTGTTCGTAAATACTGTATGAATAAAAATTGTAAATATGGTATGAATGAGAACATTTATCACGATTACTTATTGCTTAATAAGGCAGATTATAATTTGTAGGGTACAAATGAAGCGAGTTAGTTTTTTATAATAGTTTAGCAAACAGAACGTCAGATACTTTGGTTTCGTGTCTGTTTGGAAGTAAAGCCTATTCAAGACTATTGTATAGCTCAACTTTTGGGTTGATTTCGATGGGAATGAAATGTTTGTCTTCTCACACCATTATCATTATTATTAATAACGTTAACACAATCACTTAACAACAAATATCGGAGGCGAATCCATACAGAGCACTCGTGAGACTCATATGAACAAACAGCTATGACAGTCCATCATTAAGTTCAACTGCCTCCCGCCTCAAGTTCACACTAGCAGCTGCCTCGTCTACTAAGTTACAGCTGTAACTCAAGTTGAATGCCACCTTATCTTTTAGTTGCTTGCGCACGTGGCGTACTCAAGAAGTGGCACTAATTACCTTTCTACGTACCGGCGACAATGTACGCTCCAACGTCAGCACGCGTGCCCTCTCCGCTCTTCATTGTTTGTGTGAAAGGTTTTGACAGTTGTGGTATTCTATTGCCATTCTTGAATAGCTAATCTTTTGAAGGTACCGAACCGGAAGGAAGAGGCTCTACTTTAATTTACGGGATGATCTTATTCCGTCTGTCTGCCGTTTTCAGTTTTGTCATAGCATTAGATGACACTAAAATTTGAAAAATTGGTGATATTACACCATTATTTTTTTCTGAACTTCTTTATTGTGATAAAATTACAATCTGCCTTACTGGCAGTAAGTGATTGTGTTGTCACCTCCCTCAGGCGCTCCTCCGTATGCCGCGTCACTGGATACGAGCCAGTGGAGGCTGTCCAAGAGCGCGAGAGCCACATACGCTCAGGACATGATTGGAGAAACTGGCCATTCCCACTCCCACTGTTACGCATTAATAGGGAATTAGGGTGGTTGGATAAGTTACTATGGAATTTCATAAACTTGGAAGGGATGAGTTCAAGAATGTAGGGTATATTAAGATCGTTATGAAGGGTTTTGTTGCTAACGTAATATTGTTCTCAGGACTTTTGATTGAAAGGATTGGATACGCTTGATGTTCGACTTTTTTGCTTTACCCCATAGCTCTATTTCGTATGTCCGGATCGGCTTAAGTATAACTTTGTAGATTTGTAATTTATTGAGAGATGGGATGTCCTTCGAAGTAGTCTGTACAGTTGTCCAAAGCGTTTGTTTAGTTCTTGTGTTTTTAGTCTCGTATGTCAGTCTTTTGTCGAAATGGAAGCCTAAATACTGTACAGTCTCAGGAAAGAGGATGCTCTTTCTGAACGGCCTGTGAGTAGATGAGGAAGCTCTGGGGGACTCTGCCAAGGCAAGAGAGCTTGGAGTTTCCTAAATCCTCCATTAATCGTGGGATGCATAACTTGGGAAAAGTGAATCTCTCATGAAAAGAATTATTACTTGCGATGAAAAGACAAAAGAAAGAATGGTAAGACTGCTATTAGCCTGCTGTTCGAGTCGCTAAGCAAGGGCAGTTCGAAAAAAAAAAAGACTATGCTCTTTGTATTTCAAAATTACGAAGGCATAATTCATTATCCAGAAGGCCGAACCATTGATTCAGAGCTTTATAGTGACCAGAGTCAGTCACAGATTAGTAAAGAGAAATTCGGTTTTGTTTTAACAAGATACCACCCCCTTCAGAACTGGATGGGATTGAGTATTTTTGATAGTCCGGCCTTAGCACACTTCAATTCTCTGAACGCGGTTCAAAAATGGAGATGCAGAATTATTCCGTTCAAAATCCAAATAGCTGTATCGTAAAGGGATCCGACAGCTAACCTTACACAACGGTATATACTTATAATAATACAAATAAAATTATTTTTAAATTAGCAAGAAAAACAGTTATTTTTCTTTTATGACTCGTCCCATTATTATCTCATTTGAAATGTGTCTTAAACGACACGACGAGCTATTCTGCGATTTTTTTTTTTTTCCACCGTAAAGGCCACATTAAAGCAGGTATGAATCAACATTTAATACGATAGGTAGCGGGGCTTTGGTTTAACGGCCTAATAAAAGGAGGCGGAAAACTTTACGAGATTTTATTATCTTATTACTGGCTCAGATAACGAGAAAGGCCTAGGTCGAATAATCCTCCTTGCATTAGATGCTATCCTCGAAGACATAAAACAATATTCAAAAACGATTTAATTTTAAAGTGAAAAAAACAATTTTTTCTGCACAAACTAATGGTGATTCTCAATCGTCTCAATATGTCGTCAATTAGGCAATTAATCAGTGAAAATACGGATATGCATATAACACATAATTGACTGGCTTATGTGTCTTGTATGCCTATGTGAGATTCAAACCAAGCAATAATTAAATAAGGTGCACTGTGCTTTATTTTTTGTCATAAAATTACAATCTGCCTCATTGGGCAATAAGTAATTGTGATAAATGTTCTCAGTCGTACAATATTTACAATTTTCATTCATACAGTATTTACAAACAGCGCAGAGGCATCCCGAATCCACAGGTTGTAACCTCCCTCACATACGAAAAAGGAAGTGGAGTCTTGGAAAGTTCCCCACGCTCCTCCGTCAGCCGCGTCACTGGATCAGAGCCAGTAGAGGCTGACCAAGAGCGCGAGAGCCACAGACGCTCCCGACATGATTGGAGAAACTGGCCGTTGCCAGGACTCCCACTGTTACACATTTATAGCAGGTCGCGAGTAGGTTTTAAATAAAACCAATGTTGTCTCTGTTTAAAAACTTTTTCCTCGCATGCGAGAGAGGAAGCGGGGTCTTGGGAAGTCCCCACGCTCTTCCGTCAATCGCGTCACTGGATACGAGCCAGTGGAGGCTGACGAAGAGCACAAGAGCCACATACGCTCAGGACATGATTGGAGAAACTGGCCATTGCCAGGACTCCCAATGTCACGTATTTATAGCAGGTCACGAGGCCACTGCCGTTTTAGTCTCCGAGGAGGATTTTAGAGATGAGTGGTGCAGTGCAATGACAGTGCTAGGGGATTAGGATGGTTGGAAAGGTCACTATGGAATTTCATGAACTTGCCTGTTATTTTTAACATTCGAAAAATGTCGGTTCGTCTATTACTTGATTGACTGACGCAGGTAAATAATCTTTTATTTCATTTTTTTTCTGTTGTAGACATTGTCATTTTATTTTACTTTGTATTTTCCTTTGTTTTATTATATATAATTCTTCTTGCGGGATTAGGTCCCGGAATAATTTTTTTATCTATCTATTAGTGAAGACATTTCTGTTGTGATATTCGACCCACAGTTATAAATATGTAATTTAGTTGAAGCACATTTAGAAAATAATTACAGTCTTAATTCAAATATTTTTTTAAAGCCGTATCGATTATCACTATCCATGTAAAGCATCACACTCCATTTGAATTTTTAGTTTAAATTTGTTTAATCACAAATAAACAACAATAAAATTATTTCCTACAGTTGAAAAATTAAAAAAAAAATCGGTGTACACCCTAAATGAATAACATTCCGACACATTGCACCTAAGAAAATACTTGCTTACAGCTTAATATTTAAACAATAAACATCAATCAGTAGAAGCGACCATAAAATTGGGAATGATTATAATTAATGAATTATTAGATTGGAGATAAGGAGCAGTTAAAGTCTAGATTTAAAGAATGAGAGAGTTCATGAACGACGAATATCGATGGGAATCGAGTTACAAAGGTTTGTAGCGCGGATCAGAAAAAAAACGGTCAAAGGAAGCAAATTTGTGAGATGTGAAATACAGGTCGGAAAACTAGGATATAGTCTTGCGAGATTTGATCACTGAATTGCATCGGAGTAAAGGTATGCTCAAGAGGAGTGAACTGAGGGAGAATTGGCGAGGAGCCGGCAATACCGTCTACTCTAAAACGGAAGCTGTATCGCCTGCAAATGAACGATAGTACAGTGCGATCCCGATATTTCGTATCCCGATTATTCGTATTTCCGGCTAATTCGTACAAATGTGCCGGTCCCTAGAGAAAATCCCGGTAAGTGGTATAAACACAATGCATTTCAGACCCCTCGGTAATTCGTATTATTTTTATGCTCGAGGTCACTTAAAACGCCTTATAATACGTATTTCCAGCTTGAAAACCTCGTTAATTCGTACCGTTTCAAGAAAGGGAAAGAGGACAGTGAGAGACCAGAGAGCAGAATGAGTGCGAGATAAATGTTTTCTATGAAATCCCATATGTAATTCGTACTCTTTTTACTGAAAGGAAATAAGGAGAGGAGAGAGGGAAAGTTTTAGGAATTGTACTAAGCTTTTCTTTCGTTGCTACAGTTCAGACTCGTTTTTGCTATCGTTGCGACACGTTACCATGCCTCCGAAAAAAGTTAGCCTCTCTATTAAAGAGAAACAACAAATCATAAACGCCGTGGCCAGTGGCTTTAAGCAAATTGACGTATCCAAGTGTTTTAACATCCCTCGTTCCACGATCACATCAATCCTGAAGAACGAGGACAAAATCACTGATAAGTATGTCATGGAGTCTTTGCACTTTCAACGGTCCCAACTCATCATCTGAGCGTCTGTGGCTCTCTCACCGCCTGGAATACGCTCCTGGGCAGATATTGTACATATTGAGTGATTAGAATTGTCTTCATGTCCTATTGTATGAATGAGCGAGTGAATGATGAACTGTTCTAGTATGAATGAGATCATTTATCTGTATTATTATTGCCTTATAAAAGGCAGATTGTAATTATTGCACAATAAAGAAAACTAATCGGAGAATTGTCTAAGAGCTATGGGGGACAGCAAAAAAGTCTAACATCAAGCGCATCCAATCCTTTCAATCAAAAGTCCTGAGAACAATAGTAAATGCCCCTTACTACGTCAGCAACAAGACCCTTCATAAAGATCTTAATATACCCTACATTCTCGAACTCATCCCTTCTAAGTTCATAAAATTCCATAGTAACCTATCCAACCACCCTAATTCCCTATCACAGTCTTTTTACTGCACCAGTCATCCCTATAATTCGCCTCGAAGACTAAAACTTCCACGATCACATCAATCCTAAAAAACAAGGACAAAATCACTTCCTAGACATCAAGCAGCAAAGTAAATCGCTTCAAGACTGGTGATTACCCACAACCTGAAGAAAACTTAAAAAAGTGGTTCGCGCAAGCAAGGAATTCAAATGTACCAGTTGGAGGAAATATACAAAGGAATTGACAATACCCGTCTGCAAGGATTGCGTCAAAAAATAATTACGGATGTTTTTCGTACAAATGATTGGTGTTTATTTAATCTAGAACATATATGTACATATTTTTCATTGCATGTATTGTTTATTGTTTAGTTTAGTATTAAATAGTGTTTATTGCATAGTGTATTAATACGTTTTTTTAATTTTGTACTCCTGATAATTGTTATTCCCGATAATTCGTACCAAACTGTCAGTCCCTTGACAATACGAATTATCGGGAGTCAACTGTATTATATATCCGAACAGGTAAGAGTGAAACCGTAGATAATATACCCTTGGTACGTATGAAACAGGTAGCCGGTACACACAGGTAGGGCACATACCTAGGACAGATGTACGGCAATAATGCCTGCATTAATATTTAATGGTTCAGGTTGGATCGCCAGCACGTTCACACACACACATGGTGCACGTTCAACCGTCGACAGAACTGCTTTCTGCTTTGTAGCTCTCTCTCTAGAGTCTTCGTTGAGTGAATATTTAATATTTAATTGGAGCGGTTTGTCAGCTGTCATCGGGTAGTTACCCGGCTTCCTTGGAATAACTCCGGCCTTGGCCAACCCTGGGGGTAAAAGACAGACGAAAACAGGATAATACGCTTACATCTTTGATTTTATTTGACCCAAAAAATCAGTCAAAATATAAATGAAAATATCATCGGTGACGGACAAATAATTCCTGCAAGGGAAAAATCTGAATGCAAATCTTTACAAATGGCAGACAGACACTAGAGCTCCTATGAACTAATAACTGAACTAAAATACCTACTTATTTAATATAAAATTTCCAAGAAACCTTGGAAGTCAATGTCGGTGGTAGGCGATAGTATGGTAGTACGCCAGGTACTCTCTGTAGTTTAAGGTAGTTGATTGTACACGTCATTCTCCAAGATGGCGATGCATCGGTCAATAGTTTACTAATAATTAATATTTTAACATGTTTTGAAAAGGAATGGAACCAGTTGTGTAAAGTAAATTTCATTTGTTAACATGTATTGCCCAAAATGTAGATTTGATAAAAAAGTGGTATTAAAAGATGGAAATTGTCTAAGGAACAGTTGATGAATCGGCGGTAGATCTTTGCGCATCCTTAACGGAGCAGGCACATCTAAAAAAAAGCTTCACTCAAATAAAAAATAAGCTGGACCCCATCCCGGAGTGTTCGAGTGTTCCATGAGCATTCTAAACTATTGAGGTTGGCAAGAAACTAATTTCCCCAGCCACCAGTAGACTCTTACTACTGTACCGACTTAACCAACCTCCACCGAGGATTCCAACATCCCTAACTCCTCTCACACTACCTTCAAGCAGAAAAAAAAAAAAAAAAAAAAAAAATAATCAGTCAAATATCTTACATTCAGTTCGATGACCTTTTGTCATCTTTCTGGTAACTTCATGACCCCGCGCTCATAGAACTTCTGGTCCTTATCACCAAAAAACTCAATCAAGTGCGATTTGAGGTCATCGTTATTACTGAAATTTTTACCATTTAAGAAGTTTTATAAACTGTGCAAGGTAGGGGCTGTATGGGGGATGTGACATCACTTCCGAACCAAGCTCCAATAGTTTCGTAAGTGTTAGTAAAGATGTGTAAGGTCTCGCATTGTCGTGGCGGAACCTAAATATCGAGCTTCTTAACAAGTCCATGACGTCTTATGTGATTTTAAATTGCTGTGTGTGATACATTTAACTATTTTGCAATCTCTCGCACAGTTATATGACGATTCTATTCAATTATGGCTTTCATTTTGTCATCAACTTCAGAAGGTCGATCAGAACGTTGGTCACCTTTTAGTGAAAAATCTCCAGAACGAAATTTTTTTAAACCAATTCTGACACCTGCGTTCTGTTAAACAATCAACACCAGAAACTTCACATATCTCTTTGTGAGCCTCAGCCGCTTTCTTGCCTTTATGAAAATAAAAAAGTAAAATGTGTAGAAAATGCTTATTTCGGCACTCCATGTTAAAACTGACCGTAAACTTACATGTGTAAACAAAATTACACGGAATTTCTTGCTAAAGCAACCTTTAAGGTATTAACTACCAAATCTCAAAAGAAAACATGTAACCTTGACAAAAAAATAACGACACAAACATAACGCTACCTACTGGTGCAAACCGAAATCACTTTCTTGCCAAACTAATATTATTGTTTCAAAAATTATATAGAATTTAGGTGCCCTACACTGCAAAGAATGACCAATTGTAAATAGGTTCATAATGCCTTGAAGAATTTCACTTGACACGGGCACTATCAGGGGTTATTTCTTTCAGACACGGGGATCCTCACGTCCAGCGAGTTAGTTCGTGGAGGTCGACAGAAATCCCTGAGTCATGATACTTTCAAATAATATCATTTATGACAAATCAACGCTTACATTGTAAAGAATCTAAGCAAATGATGAAAGACCAGAGTTCTCTATTTGCTCCAGTTTCCTTATTCGTTCGAGTCGCGACCCTACCAATACATTCTTCTCCCACTGTCACGCATTTATAGCAGGTCACGAGGCCACTGCCGTTTTAGTCTCCGAGGAGGATTATAGGGATGAATGGGTCAGTGCAATGACTGGTCCAGGGCATTAGGGTGGTTGGATAGGTTACTATGGAATTTCATGAACTTGGAATGTAAGTTATATTAAGATCATTATGTAGGGTTTTCTTGCTGACGTAATAAAGGGCATTTACTATTGTTCTCAGGACTTTTGATTGAAAGGATTGGATACGCTTGATGTTTGACTGTTTTGCTGTCCCTCACAGCCCTATTGTCCAGATTGGCTTAGGTATAACTTTGTAGATTAGTAGTTTATTTTATATTGAGAGATGGGATGTCCTTCGAAGTAGTCTGTACAGTTGTCCAAAGCGTCTGTTTAGGTCTTGTCTTTTTAGCCTCGTGTGTGGGTTCCAGGTCAGCCTTTGTTAGAGGTGGAAGCCTAAATACTGCCATCTTGTGGCAGAGGGGTGGGAAAAGGTAATGTGGGAACATTTCGCTTCCTTAACTTTGATCCGCCATCGGTCGCACCAATGCTCGATCTCATCAAGATGTTGTTGAAGGTTATGGGATGCTATATCGGGGTCTGGGTGGGATGAGAGGAACTATTAGCATATTTAGAAGCGTTATATAATTTCAGATCACCCTGTTTGGAAGTACAGCCTCCCCCTCTTCGGACTTGGCAATTACACAGGAGATCAGCAGAGCCCCACAATCAATACCCCTTGGCTTGGTGCTTGCTAGATGAATCACCAGGACAATTGTAGCCCTACGGCCCTGAGGACAAAGCCACTGTCAGCCCTACCTTGAATTTATAGTATTCGGTTTAAAGGCGGTCGATAGGGGAGGAGGTAAGGAATGATCACTCCTCACTTAAGAGGGCCCTTATTTATATACCCGTGTTTGATTTATCGTCCGATAACGTCTGTGAAACCGCACCGCGCACATTTTCGGGGCAGCTTTTTCTATTCGTACTCGCTCGTAAATACCATTTGATTCGCAGGATACAAAAAAAAAACCGAAAAAAAAAACCTCACGTAGTAATTTCAAGTAGCAACAAAAAGTTGCTGGCAAATACTTTTTCGGAGGGTTGTCGTTACCTTGCTACGCTCGGCGATCGGGGCTTACCTGCAAATATACTAATATATTCGAGTACATAAACTGTAAGTGATGTATCTCTTCTACGGATACATATATCCGTTTATATATTTTCCTGACTTAGCCGCAAACGCCGCGCTGTTACGCTCTAGTTGCGTAATTATAGAATATTTAGCTAAAGAAGAATGCCATCTAACCATTCAACTACAAACAGATTTGATTCCTCTAGCAAATACTGAGCGTCCATTAGCGTAAAGTTATACCCAAATGAATCAAAACAAAGTAATTTACTTCAATAAATTAACGTGTTTATCAAAATGGAAATATTTCAATTATATAAAATATAATTCTATAATATGCTTTATTAAGAATTTATTGACGATGAATAATATTTAAATTGACTAACAATAAAAATAAAAGGTTTTTACAGAGATCATTATAGCTAACAGTTAAAATACTCCTTACTATTGTACATCGATGTGCTGCCTAGGTCCCCAAGTTTATATCCGATACTCTTGGACCGAGTCTCTGTCCCTTGAGAAGGACCTTTCTTTAAGACCCTTTGTGTTAGTGGATATATTTTCACACTAAGTTGTGACTAAGTTCCTCAAAACACTGTCTAAGGACTACCTTGACTGCTGAACCTCATACCTTTTGTGCTACTTCCTTTTGCAATAAGGAAAGGAAGGTGACCCTCGTTTGCCGTCGAGGAAAGGTAGATGACCCTCGATTGCTGTCGGGGAGAGGAAGGTGGCCCTCGATTGCCATCGGGGAGAGGAAGGTGACCCTCGATTGCCGTCGGGGATAGGAAGATGACCCTCGATTGCCGTCGGGGATAGGAAAGTGACCATCGATTGCCGTCGGGCAAATGAAGGTGACCCTCGATTGCCGTCGGGGAAAGGAAGATGACCCTCAATTGCCGTCGGGGAAAGGAAGAAGACCCACGATTGCCGTCGGGCAAAGGAAGACGACCCTCGATTGCCGTTGAGGAAAGGAAGGTGACCCTCGATTGCCGTCGGGGAAAGGAAGAAGACCCACGATTGCCGTCGGGGAAAGGAAGACGACCCTCGATTGCCGTTGGGGAGAGGAAGGTGACCCTCGATAGCCGTCGGGGATAGGAAGATGACCCTCGATTGCAGTCGGGGAAATGAAGGTGACCCTCGATTGCCGTCGGGGAAAGGAAGGTGACCCTCGATTGCCGTCGGGGATAGGAAAGTGACCATCGATTGCCGTCGGGCAAATGAAGGTGACCCTCGATTGCAGTCGGGGAAATGAAGGTGACCCTCGATTGCCGTCGGGGAAAGGAAGAAGACCCACGATTGCCGTCGGGGAAAGGAAGAAGACCCACGATTGCCGTCGGGGAAAGGAAGGTGACCCTCGATTGCCGTCGGGGATAGGAAGGTGACCCTCGATTGCCGTCGGGGAAATGAAGGTGACCCTCGATTGCCGTCGGGGATAGGAAAGTGACCATCGATTGCCGTCGGGCAAATGAAGGTGACCCTCGATTGCCGTCGGGGAAAGGAAGATGTCCCTCGACTGTACTTACCAGGTTATTGCTATCAAAAGTTTTGTTTATAGTCTGCCACACGTTTTCCTAAATATTTAAATGTTTGAAGTCAAGCGTGAAATTATGTCGGTCAATAATTTCGTGAAATTATTAGGAAGTCATAATCGGCTGTCGTATATTTGTAACAGGTGATGATGATGTAACAACTTTATTATGATAAAATTACAATTGCCTCATAGGGAAATAAGTAATTGTGATAAACGATCATACTTATTCATATTTACAGTTTTCATTCACTCACTCATTTGTACAGTATTTACAAACAGCCCAGAGACCTCCCAAATCCACATGGACGTCGCCTCCGTCAGCAGCGTCACCGAATACGAGCCAGAGAAGGCTGACCAAGAGCGCGAGAGCCACAGACGATCTGGACTTGATTGGAGAAACTTGCCATTGCCAGGACTCCCACTGTCACTTTATATTTATAGCAAGTCACAAGGCCATTGCCGTTTTAGTTTATAATATTAAACCTGGTTAGTTAATATTTTTCTTTCATTATATTTACTTACAACATTAGTAACATTTATTTTCATTATACTTTTTTTCATGTTAAAGTGTTTAAAATATTTCATTCACTTTTACTTGTTTGAACATTTCTTTTTTAATTTTTCAACCCAGTCTACCCATTTTTCCGGGTTTTATTGTTTAATTTTTTTTTTTCAAAACCAGAAAGTTTAACCCTTGTTTATGTCTTGTACATCTTTCTATCTTAATATGCAAGATACCTGAGCAAATGCTCGAATCGGCATTACCACCGCTTTTGGTTAACTGGAGTGGTACAGGAGCTGCCGTTGTCTGCTTATTTGCGTTATGTCAAGCCAACCATTGTTGGGAAAAAGGCTGGCTCGATACCCTCTTGGTATAATAGTTGATTAAATTACCAAAAGGCTAATAAAGAGTCAACGGTGAGGTTCTTAAAATATTATTGTAAGAAAACTATTTGTTATTTTTTCATCAGAAATACTTCACTTTGTTGTTGCGGTGTGATTGTATAAAAATTCAGTGAGTAAATTGAAAATTTACTTTTCAACAAATTAAAAAAAAAAAAATTGTATGACTTCTTGTACTTCTATACAATATGTTGGGTATTTAGTGGAATGTAATTAAACAAAAATCAATGAAATATATTTAAAAAGGTAAAACAGCTGATTAAGAACCAGTTGCAGTTGTGATCTTCACTAGCTAAAGCGTGGCTGCTTCCGTTTCCTGCCGGAAACACCGGTTGCTCCGCAATATGAAGCCGTTTCATCGCCGTGTGCTAATGTTCCCCTCAATGGCAGTAAGCCTACAATGGAACTGCTAGTGCAATGAGCAGCGAGGCAGAAACACATTAGCAACTGCTCGAGAAGAGAAGAAAGCCATCCTGCCGATGACCGAAGCGTTCGTGAACGAACGGACCGTTCGATGACAACTGTATTGATGATCCTACTTTACGCTAGCATGCTCCTCCGATTTAGGCATCAGGTAAATACTGCCTAATCATCCCCTCAGAGTTCTGTTTACACGCTTCTTATTATCAAGGCATCATTTATCATCATTTCCGCTCATATAGACATAATGGAGTCTGGAGGAACGCCTCCCCTCCAAAATATTGGCTATCGTCAAATCAAAAAAAGTAAGTTGTAGTTCGCACGGACCATCATGACGTTCCGTTCTTACTTGTATTTTTTGTTGTTGGCTTCAACAGGATATATATATGTACACTCATCTTCTACTCATATATAAATCGTTTTACACTTCCGGTGATCATATGGCCTTCCCAAGAGTTTTACATCCGTTTCGTGTCGTTTCTGCTTATGTTAGGTTATCGGCTGGTTCCGTGAAGCTCATCCTTGGTCAGCCTGAGGACTCAACCAGAGCATTTGTTAGCCTGCTTCGCAAAGTTAGAATAACAAAATTCCAAAAAATAAATTATTTTCCATTACATAGGATATGAAATTCAAAATTTCTTCGGCCTCATTGATCATATGTAAACTTTTAGGAAGTAAATTATACCAAGTCAGCCCCGTGGTAAATTATAACGTGATATAATTAATTAATTACTTAATAATTAAAAATAATCATCCGCACATCTTAATCCTACAGTCCACTATTCCAAAAAATCCTAGTCGTCTCCTAAAGTGGTGGGGGGCCCCCTAATACCCACAGCGTCTGTGGCTCTCTTGTCATCTTTCTAGGCTTCGCCGGAAAGTGAGGCATGTGAGGGAAATGGATACGAATGGGAACTTGAACAAGTTTCATTTAACGCCAAGAAGGTTCTGGACAATAACAAGAAAAATAATAAGTACCATTATTATTATTATTAACAACAGCTTTACTATGATAAAATTCAATGTTCCTCATTGGGCAATAAGTAATTGTGATAAATGTTCTCATTCTTACCATATTTACAATTTTCATTCATACAGTATTTACAAACAGCCCGGAGACCTCCGAAGTCCACATGGTTGTCACCTCCCTCGCGTGCGAAAGAGGAAACGGAGTCTTGGGAAGTCCCACACGTTCCTCCGTTAGCCGCGTCACCAGATACGAGCCAGTGGAGGCTGACCATGAGCACGAGAGCCACAGACGCTCAGGACATGATTGTAAGAACTGTCACGTATTTATAGCAGGTCACGAGGCCACTGCCGTTTTAGTCTCCGAGGAGGATTTTAGGGACGAGAGGTGCAGTGCACACTGACTGTGCTACGGGATTAGGGTGGTTGGATAGGTTACTATGGAATTTTATGAACTTGGAAGGGATGAGTTAAAAAATGTAGGGTACATTAACATCATTATGAAGGGTTTTGTTGCTGACGTAATAAGGGGCTTTTACTATTGTTCTCAGGTCTTTAATCAATTAATTAATGCGAAAACATTTCTCTGCAATATCGTGCACGGTATCAAAATTAATCTAGTTATCTTCATGAAGAATATGTTTCGATTTAGCAGACCATAATTACAAAAAAATCAACATAATGTCAATTGTAAAATATTTAAATTAGACAGCTGTGGCCTTGGTGACATTGCCAATTATCTATTCAATAAAACATTGATGAATATTGATGACTAGCTCATTGAGATTTTCAATTTGATATCCTACACAAAAGAGTAGGGATGAAGGTTTTTCAAGACTTCATGACTGTGAGTATATAATTGGATCACTAAAACAGTAACGGAATCCATGATTGTGTTGTGATGCACCACACTTGGCTTGTTTTTTTGTTTTGTTTTTTGTTTGTTTTTTTAATAAAGTGGAACAATAATGGCTGGCTAACGAAGAGCAGCTGTGGCCTGTAACCCACCCAGCACTGAACGGCAGGGACAGCGTTCGCTCCGCTGGGGCATTTTCATCTACGCCTGATAATTAGTCAAGACACTGCCTCCTGCACATGTCAGTCTTATTTCATACAGGTCTCCGTTTGTATCGGGTCCAAGTCTCGCTGTCGTTGGCTGTTAGTCCTCAGCTTTATGAAATGTCGGGGAGGGGGGTCTGTCAGCGGCTCAAAGAATCTAAATTTATAATTGGCTATTTACAAAATGGCTCAGAAGGAAAGTGTGGCAAGTATTACAGTGCAACCTCTGCGCCAGATAGAACAGCGGTGTAATTAAGACCACAGTTACACCATTAAGTTGAAACCAATTAGTCTACTAGAATGCGCTGGTGGCTATGTTGCTTCAGAGATCGGCAATCTCACCGCTTTTATTCAGTGACTATATTAACGGCGTTGCCTCCACTGACTAAGATCATTTGTATACGTTCCTGGCCGATACGGCAACTTCAACCGACACAACCACGAAAAGTCCGTAGTCGTAACAGATGAGTTCTTTCACCGATGGCAATTAAAAGAAATAAATCTACGCACAAAACGTAGGCCCAAATAAATACAGGCATATTTTACAAACTGTATTTTTTTTATAAAGACTTATCTAACCACCCAATCCTCTAGCACAGTCATTGCACTGCACCACTCATCCCTATAATCCTCCTCGGAGACTGAAACGGCAGTGGCCTCGTGACCTGCTATAAATACGTAACAGTGGGAGTCCTGGTAATGGCCAGTTTCTCCAATCATGTCCTAAGCGTATGTGGCTCTCGCGCTCTTGGTCAGCCTTCGACTCTTGTCCAGTGATCTGCTTCCTCTTTCGCATGCGAAGGAACTG
Organism: Acanthosoma haemorrhoidale; assembly: GCA_930367205.1. Taxonomy (NCBI): domain Eukaryota; kingdom Metazoa; phylum Arthropoda; class Insecta; order Hemiptera; family Acanthosomatidae; genus Acanthosoma; species Acanthosoma haemorrhoidale. The sequence continues at coordinate 188,292,180 of OV884011.1, forward strand.
ACAACCATGTGGATTTAGGAGGTCTCTGGGCTGTTTGTAAATACTGAGTGAATGAAAATTGTAAATATGGTATGAATGAAAATATTTATCACAATTACTTATTGCCCAGTGAGGCTGGTTGTTATTTCATCATAATAAAGTTGTTGTTGAATATTTTTTTGATACAATCATACAAATCACTCAAATTACATAAGAGCAAAAGGCAAGGCTGTCATCTCATTATTGTATCTATTCCTGTGTAAAAAAATCTAAACAGCCGATAAAATATAAAGAAATATTATATAAAACGCTTGTCAGGCCAATAATAAATAATTCACGTGGGCATACTAACATCTCCCGACTTTATGGCACTTGGTATATATGGTATATGGTACAACAATAATTAGTATAATAGATAGTATACATTCTAAGCACTGTTACTCTGAACTGTGAAAAGTGTCCTGTATTGCATCAAGATTGAAGATGAAAAGCATTGGGCTGGACCAGTGGTCGGCAAAGTGCGGCTCCAGAGCCAGATGTGGCTCTTTGGCTCCTTAAGTGCGGCTCCAGAGCCGCATGTGGCTCTTTGGCTTCTTAAGTGCGGCTCCAGAGCCAGATGTGGCTCTTTGGCTCCTTAAGTGCGGCTCCAGAGCCGCATGTGGCTCTTTGGCTTCTTAAGTGCGGCTCCAGAGCCAGATGTGGCTCTTAGGCTCCTTAAGTGCGGCTCCAGAGCCGCATGTGGCTCTTTGGCTTCTTAAGTGCGGCTCCAGAGTCGCATGTGGCTCTTTGGCTTCTTAAGTGCGGCTCCAGAGCCGCATGTGGCTCTTTGGCTTCTTAAGTGCGGCTCCAGAGCCAGATGTGGCTCTTAGGCTCCTTAAGTGCGGCTCCAGAGCCGCATGTGGCTCTTTGGCTTCTTAAGTGCGGCTCCAGAGTCGCATGTGGCTCTTTGGCTCCTTACGTGCGGCTCCAGAGCCAGATGTGGCTCTTTGGCTCCTTAAGTGCGGCTCCAGAGCCGCATGTGGCTCTTTGGCTTCTTAAGTGCGGCTCCAGAGCCAGATGTGGCTCTTTGGCTTCTTAAGTGCGGCTCCAGAGTCGCATGTGGCTCTTTGGCTTCTTAAGTGCGGCTCCAGAGTCGCATGTGGCTCTTTGGCTCCTTAAGTGCGGCTCCAGAGTCGCATGTGGCTCTTTGGCTCCTTAAGTGCGGCTCCAGAGTCGCATGTGGCTCTTTGGCTCCTTAAGTGCGGCTCCAGAGTCGCATGTGGCTCTTTGGCTCCTTAAGTGCGGCTCCAGAGCCGCATGTGGCTCTTTGACTCCTTAAGTGCGGCTCCAGAGCCGCATGTGGCTCTTTGGCTCCTTAAGTGCGGCTCCAGAGTCGCATGTGGCTCTTTGGCTTCTTAAGTGCGGCTCCAGAGTCGCATGTGGCTCTTTGGCTCCTTACGTGCGGCTCCAGAGCCTGATGTGGCTCTTTGGCTCCTTAAGTGCGGCTCCAGAGCCGCATGTGGCTCTTTGGCTTCTTAAGTGCGGCTCCAGAGCCAGATGTGGCTCTTTGGCTTCTTAAGTGCGGCTCCAGAGTCGCATGTGGCTCTTTGGCTTCTTAAGTGCGGCTCCAGAGTCGCATGTGGCTCTTTGGCTTCTTAAGTGCGGCTCCAGAGTCGCATGTGGCTCTTTGGCTCCTTAAGTGCGGCTCCAGAGTCGCATGTGGCTCTTTGGCTCCTTAAGTGCGGCTCCAGAGCCGCATGTGGCTCTTTGGCTTCTTAAGTGCGGCTCCAGAGCCAGATGTGGCTCTTAGGCTCCTTAAGTGCGGCTCCAGAGCCGCATGTGGCTCTTTGGCTTCTTAAGTGCGGCTCCAGAGTCGCATGTGGCTCTTTGGCTCCTTACGTGCGGCTCCAGAGCCAGATGTGGCTCTTTGGCTCCTTAAGTGCGGCTCCAGAGCCGCATGTGGCTCTTTGGCTTCTTAAGTGCGGCTCCAGAGCCAGATGTGGCTCTTTGGCTCCTTAAGTGCGGCTCCAGAGCCGCATGTGGCTCTTTGGCTTCTTAAGTGCGGCTCCAGAGCCAGATGTGGCTCTTAGGCTCCTTAAGTGCGGCTCCAGAGCCGCATGTGGCTCTTTGGCTTCTTAAGTGCGGCTCCAGAGTCGCATGTGGCTCTTTGGCTCCTTACGTGCGGCTCCAGAGCCAGATGTGGCTCTTTGGCTCCTTAAGTGCGGCTCCAGAGTCGCATGTGGCTCTTTGGCTCCTTAAGTGCGGCTCCAGAGTCGCATGTGGCTCTTTGGCTCCTTAAGTGCGGCTCCAGAGCCGCATGTGGCTCTTTGGCTTCTTAAGTGCGGCTCCAGAGCCAGATGTGGCTCTTAGGCTCCTTAAGTGCGGCTCCAGAGCCGCATGTGGCTCTTTGGCTTCTTAAGTGCGGCTCCAGAGTCGCATGTGGCTCTTTGGCTCCTTAAGTGCGGCTCCAGAGCCACATGTGGCTCTTTGGCTCCTTAAGTGCGGCTCCAGAGCCGCATGTGGCTCTTTGGCTTCTTAAGTGCGGCTCCAGAGCCAGATGTGGCTCTTTGGCTTCTTAAGTGCGGCTCCAGAGTCGCATGTGGCTCTTTGGCTTCTTAAGTGCGGCTCCAGAGTCGCATGTGGCTCTTTGGCTCCTTAAGTGCGGCTCCAGAGTCGCATGTGGCTCTTTGGCTCCTTAAGTGCGGCTCCAGAGTCGCATGTGGCTCTTTGGCTCCTTAAGTGCGGCTCCAGAGCCGCATGTGGCTCTTTGACTCCTTAAGTGCGGCTCCAGAGCTGCATGTGGCTGTTTGGCTCCTTAAGTGCGGCTCCAGAGCCGCATGTGGCTCTTTGGCTTCTTAAGTGCGGCTCCAGAGCCGCATGTGGCTCTTTGGCTCCTTAAGTGCGGCTCCAGAGCCACATGTGGCTCTTTGGCTCCTTAAGTGCGGCTCCAGAGCCGCATGTGGCTCTTTGGCTTCTTAAGTGCGGCTCCAGAGCCAGATGTGGCTCTTTGGCTCCTTAAGTGCGGCTCCAGAGCCGCATGTGGCTCTTTGGCTTCTTAAGTGCGGCTCCAGAGCCAGATGTGGCTCTTAGGCTCCTTAAGTGCGGCTCCAGAGCCGCATGTGGCTCTTTGGCTTCTTAAGTGCGGCTCCAGAGTCGCATGTGGCTCTTTGGCTCCTTACGTGCGGCTCCAGAGCCAGATGTGGCTCTTTGGCTCCTTAAGTGCGGCTCTGGCACAAATATCCACGGAAGGCGCAATAGTATTTTCATTTAAAAAAAAAACTTGGTAAGAAAAAAATTACATCTTATTTTGATAAATTAAAATTCTTCTATAAATCGAGAACATGTATAATTTTTTGTTTAAGTTAAAAGATAGATAGGTAATTTTATATTGTTGTAAAAATACGTAACGAACATCGAGTTTAATTTTATTAGTTTTCGTAAACGTAAACACAAACCATGTACAAGCTACCGGCTGAAATTGTTCGTATGTTAGCGATCTTAGTTCACAACACAAGTGGTCTGCTTTGAATGACCTGGAGAAGGAAGGCAAGATCATTTTCAGCTGAAAAAGCTCGCGTTTGCTGTTCTTTCCCTTTTCGGTTCTACATATATATGCGAACAATCTTTTTCAAGCATGAACATTATCAAGAGTAAACTGAGAAGAACTTGGAATCATGCCTAAAATTAAAAACAACAACATACAAACCTGGCCTACTAAAACTTTCCAAGGAGATGCAAGTACATTGTTCGCATTAAAAAATATTTATTAAGTATGAAATTTAGTTTTATTTGGTGTACTACTTATTTAGTGTAATAAACGTTTACTAAACAAGCAGATTTGGCTCCCAATTTTTTTTAAATTGTTGTAAAGTTCATATTTGGCTCCTTGGCTAGTAAGATTGCCGACCACTGGGCTAGACTACAAAAAAAACTCCACCAGATGGGCTTTTTAGGCGGGGGATATTCTCTCACTTTTGCCCACATTTCGCGGGCAAGTGCGCGGGTGATTTACATGGCACCCCATTTTCCCACAAGAGCCCCACCCTTCGAGGGTTGGTCGGCCCTTCGGCGTCACCCCTTCCGGGTTGTGAGGAGGCCACCGGGGACCGGTGTGGTCCAATGTTACACATAACAAATCACATAAACACCAAAGGATTGAGGGATATTTTGACGGCCAAGTTTTATGTACCGGTAAATATGTGGTCGCGATGTGATATGTCTGATAGAGCCAGGTAATGTATGGAGTACATAAACCATTTTTATGTTAAATATTAGGGTATCCATAGTTGCGTATTATACAGAAGAAAAGTTGATTTAAATTAATCGTGGAGTGTAATCATTCTTGTGTTGCTTGTCTAAATATGTGAGGATTTCGCTATAGGTTTTGATGGCCATGTAGACAGTCTTGTAGAATTCTGCGTGTAAGGTCGTATTTCTGCAAATGAGGTGTAACAGTGATAAGTCGAAGTAGTTACGATTAACTTAATGTTCACTATAAAACATTTTTTTGCGTTACGATCTTCAATATATCTTTGAAAATCTGAGAAAATAAATCAGGACTTTAGTTCGTTAAATGTTTTTTGAGACTTGAGAAATCTTAAAAGTTGGCAAAACAGTCCTTCTCGGTACCCAATACTCAATTTAAATATGTAATAACAGTAATAATTAAACAATAAATTTCAAAAAAATGAAAGAATCTGAAAATTTCAGCGATCTACAAACTATGAGGTTTGTTAGACAAAATATGACAGTTTGTAGGGGTACAAGACGTTTTATTTCATGAATTTCTTGGAAAAGCCATTGTTTTTATATGTTGTTTTTTTCATCCCTGTGCCTCCTTGACTTTGCGAGTCTTCTGTTCAAGCTAACATGATTTGTAATTGAAAGCGACGATCATACGAGTGCCTCATTAATATATTATTTAGTAATGAAATAAATTGAAACCACTCTCGGGAATTCTCTACCTCCTAATGTCTGTTTCATCCTTACGTGCCTTCAACCCCCCCCCTATTCCAACACATCCACACTTGCTAGCAAGATAATAAATTATTTATTTCTAAATATTATTATATTTGTATTTATGAATATTATGATTTACTTTTTTTTGCAAATATTCCCTAATTTTTGGTTTAATTGATAGCTGTGGGTTTAGATTAAGTACGCTTTGACTGACTAAAGAATTTTATTGTTTGACTTTTTGCATTGAATGTATTTTCATGCATTAGTTTTATGGAAATATTCATGAATAGTTTTAATTACTAGTTCTAATCTATTTATTCGTCTAGTATTTTAATGTAGGGGGGTTATTATGTAATGTATGTCATCGAAATTACATAAAAATCAGGATTGATAATTTTTTTTTTGTCTGTAGGACTTACAAAGGCTCACAAATACAAAAAAAAAACAAGAATGACCCATATGTTTATAAACATTTTTTGATGACTAATAGGTAGAAAAGTTTTTAAGCTCGTCCCCCCCCCCCAGTTACTGTTAACGGCGAAAAGCTACTGTTTTTACAGTAGAAATATCCTGTAAAATATTGTCCTACTTGTACGTTTAACTGTAGCATACGTCGGATTAAGCAGATTTATAGTCATCGGATTCACATTGAAGGGTCGCCGACCGTGAGGCAATAAACCATCTCCTCACAGGGAGAGAGAGATAAATCTCTAAAATAATAAGTTTTGGTGCAGAAAGTGTTCGATTCCTGCCCAAAAAGGGAGTAAGTGTGTCTAATCCTCGAGTGAGGATCCCATTGTCCTCCCAAGCCCTGTGCTATAAATCCGGGAATGGGCATCCTCCACGTCAGACAATGGGGTTCTCACGGTCCTACTGTTTCCTCCCGAGGGTGCGCACGGATCTGGAAACTCGGATCCACGAGGAGTATATCTCTTTGTGGCTCTTCCGTGTGCATCCGGCTCGTGTTTCAGGACACGACAGACGTGTCGTATAGGGCGTCTACACACTGCCTAGGCGTAGACGAACACAAGTTAGAAATAACAAGACTGGCAGAGAAAACTCAAAAGTTGAGGGTGTTCTTCAATAAAATAAGTTTTAGTATTACCAGTAGATATAATTTTGAATTATAATATCCGTCCCAAAGATATTATAAGTAATTATAAACAATAAGTAATTGTGATAAATGATCTAATCCATACCATATTTACAATTTTCACTCACTCGCTCATTCATATTTACAAACAGCCCAGAGACCTCCTTAGACCACAAGGTTGTCACCTCCTTCACATGAGAAAAATGAAGCGGAGTCTAGGGATGTCCCCCACGCTCCCCGTCAGCCGCGTCACCGGATACGAGCCAGTGGAGGCTGACCAACAGCGCGAGAGCCACAGACGCTCAGGACATGAATGGAGAAACTGGCCATTGCCAACACTCCCACTGTCACGTGTTTATAGCAGGTCACGAGGCTTTTTTTTTAATTTATTGAGATACTTGCCATTCTTAAAGTAATTTTAAAAAGTATGAAAAAAAAATCACTCGCAAACAGACAGCACTGTAAGTACAGTCTGAGTGGAAAAGTCGTGTACTCACATCGCCACTAACTGACAGAACAAATTATGGAAGAACTTAAATGTGTCACCTTGAATAATTACCAAGGTATTACCTTACAAAGAATTACCTAGGCGGGTTACAAACAACTCACTGCAGCTGGAGATCCCTCATTCGTTGTAATAAAATAAAATATTTGTTTCTAAGGTAATTCGCAAAACTTCGAGAAAAGACTGCCAAAAATTGGAACTGACAGTGAACGAATACATGGGAGCACATAGTCTAGTCCGAAGCATAGTTTAATCAAGAAGTACCTTAAAGACATGACCAGTGTACCTTAGAGACAGTGATTTCTTACCATCTACTATCATATCATATATATTCTTTATTAAAATCATTTATATCCTTTATTAAAATAATTTATATCCTTTATTAAAATCATTTATATCCTTTATTAAAATCATTTATATCGTTTATTAAAATCATTTATATCCTTTATAAAAATCATTTATATTCTTTATTAAAATCAGATATATCCTTTATTTAAAACATTTATATCCTTTATTAAAATCATTTATATCCTTTATTAAAATCATTTATATTATTTATTTGAAACATTTATACCCTTTATTAAAATCATTTTATCCTTTATTAAAATCATTTATATTATTTATTTAAAACATTTATACCCTTTATTAAAATCATTTTATCCTTTATTAAAATCATTTATATTATTTATTTAAAACATTATAATCCTTTATTAAAATCATTTTTATCCTTTATTAAAATCATTTATATCCTTTATGAAATCATTTTTATCCTTTATTAAAATCATTTATATCCTTTATTAAAATCGTTTATATTCTGATGGGACATTCAAGTTCTGTAAAGGTATTTAAAGAAAGAAGTTGTAAATTAATTTTGATATGTAAACCAAAATTGTTTCATTTTATTAGTATTACATTTTCAATCCTAACATAAATTCAATTAAGACCAACTGTAATTATCAGACTGAAAATTGTGGACAATGGTTCGTTACAGCGAATTCACTCCAACTTCTAGCCTTGAAGAGAAAATGGTTTCCTATTGCACCCTTTGTAGTTTAAAACACAGCTCTTTTGGACTTTTTTCTGTCCCTTGAACTTTTCTGTTAATATTTCGGTGTATTCATTAATGTTTAAATATTTCGGATTATGTTTGTTTCGTAATTATATGATGTTAGTAATATACATAATGATCAAAGTATGACAGTTTGTGGTAACGGTAGGGGAAGTTATCTAAATTATGTTTCTATGACACGTTCAACCCCTGCCATCTAAAGGGCACTTGGTGTAAAATTAATGTTATTATTAAGAGATAGAGATTTTATATGTTGGACAGGTGCTGACTGTCATAAACTGAGAAAGTCGGCATACAATAAACCCTTTTTTTGGTCAGAGTGGGTACTCTGATGGATATCCCACCTCTCAATAGAAAATAAATTACTAATCTACAAAGTTATACTTAAGCCAATCTGGACATACGGAATAGAGCTATGAGGGACAGCAAAAAAGTCGCACATCAAGCGTATCCAATCCTTTCAATCCAAAGTCCTGAGAACAATAGTAAATGCCCCTTATTACGCCAGCAACAAAACCCTTCATAATGATCTTAATATACCCTACATTCTCGAACTCATCCCTTCCAAGTTCATGGAATTCTATAGTAACCTAAGTCTAATCCCCTAGCACAGGCAATGCACCACTCATCCCTATAATCCTCCTCGGAGACTGAAACGGCAGTGGCCTCGTGACCTGATATAAATACGTGACAGTGGGAATCCGGCAATGGGCAGTTTCTCCAATCATGTTCTGAGCGTCTGTGGTAAGAGTGCCCAGCGATAGGTTATATATGTGTCCCGATGGGTCCTTTATGAACCATCATAAAGACGAGTTGAGGGGCAAGTAATAACCTTTTAGTGACCATCATAAACTCAAGATGGCGCTGGACAGTGTTCTGGGTCACGTCCTAACTTGTTTGCAACTTGGTGCAAAGTAAAATCCTTTAACACAAAAGGATGACGAAGGAAAGATGGCAATAGGGACGACATGTTAGGTTATAAGAGACAGGACAAGGCTACTTGTCCTCCGGCCAGCTCTGCTGAACGGTGCCCACTTCACGGACTGACGATACAGCCAAACGTCCCCAACGTTTCCAGAATGGGATCATGCGAAACGTGGTCCGACATACCTCTCTCGAGAGGTTGAAGAAAGCTGAACTTCACCCGTTGCTTGGTGTGCCGGCGGTGGGTGAGTTCATCCCCCGGAGACATATCAAGTTTACTGACTCGTTGCAGCGCCGGACAAACCCAGTGTTTAACACTATGACCCTAACACCCTTCCCGCATCCATGGCAACAGACTATTGGGGGAAAATTAGGGTAAGAAGTAGTATGTAAGTTAGTTTTAATTTTTTGATCAAAAAGGTGAGCCCTATCCCATTATAGAGTCTTTTCATTCAAGTTGAGTATAATGTGTATCATTGTACCAATATTAAATTATATAATTTTATACGAAATCAAACCTTGTATACAATGTAGGGACGCTACAGCAAATATAAAAGTCACTTGTAAATAGATTCGAATAAGATCTACAATGGTAAATAATTATTCTAATTTTTTAATGGGCTATGAAAAAAAAACCCCTTGAAGCCATCGTTGTATAAGAGACGGGACTATTTTAATAAGGACCTAGAAAGGATATGTAACCCGTTTTCATCATTTCATTTATATCAATCAATCATATTTCATTAAAACATAAAAATTATCGTGTATAAAATTCTATTTTATATAATTCAAATCCTTCCATTTTTACAAACACATTAATTTATTTAGGTAAATTACTTTGGTTTTAGATTCAATTGGGACAAATTGTAAATTAATTGAATATTTTGAGCAAAGTTTAATTTGGTATAACTTTACGCAAATGCAATACGCTCACGAAATATTCTAATTATTCAATGTCTGAGGGTATGTAAGGTAAAGGTATCATTAGGATAAGTAAGGTAAAATATATGAAAGGATATATGTATCCCTAGAAACGATACATCTCTGATATATTTTGTGTATTCGGATACAGTTGTACAGTAGATACATTAGTATATCAGGAAGCGTCCAAGAGAAGTCAACAAATGACATTTCTATTTTCCGAATGAGTTTGACCACTAGTTAATATTTCAATTCTTCCGCTGTTTTAGAGGGTCCCCCGGAAGCTGCAAATCTCCCACTCCGGACAAAGAGGCAACGCTAAAGAGACAAGACGAAGAAATGAGTCAATGCCAGGAGAGAATTGATGTCCTTTACACAGGACTCGGATGGTCCCGAAGGCAGACAAAGGACTGGGGACAATGGCAGCTCGAGTCCAGGGGGCCGTTCGTCACCTCAGAACATAAATCTCGGGGCTACAGGCAGGTGTCTGGAGGAGGCTGGACCATGGGCTAGGTCGGAGCAACTCAACTTACAATGTACCAAGACAATCTCAAGGAAAATAAAGAATCTACCAAAATACATTCATACAAAATATATACATACCTAGATTTATGCATAAATAACCTAAATAGCTATAGTATCACGGTGCCCTACATAATATAAAAATAATTTATACAAATCAACCCAATCCTCTTCCTGTAGCCGAGACAGTAAGGTACTTAGGCTTCCATCTCGACAAACGGCTGACCTGGAACCCACACACGAGGCTAAAAAGACAAGAACTAAACAGACGCTTTGGACAACTGTACAACTTCAAAGGACATCCCATCTCTCAATAGAAAACAAATTACTAATCTACAAAGTTATACTTAAGCCAATCTGGACATACGGAATAGAGCTGTGGGGGAGAGCAAAAAAATCGAACATCAAGCGTATCCAATCCTTTCAATCAAAAGTCCTGAGAACAATAGTAAATCCCCCTTATTACGTCAGAAACAAAACCCTTCATATTGATGTTAATATATCTTAGATTCTCGAACTCATCCTTTCCAAGTTCATGAAATTCCATACTAACCTATCCAAAAACCCTAATCCCCTAGCTCAATCATTGCACTGCACCACTCATCCCTATAATCCTCCTCGGAGACTGAAACGGCAGTGGCCTCGTGATCTACTATAAATGCGTAACAGTGGGAGTCCTGGCAATGGCCAGCTTCTCCAATCATGTCCTGAGCGTCTGTGGCTCTTCCGCTCTTGGTCAGCCTCCACCAACTCCGCTTCCTCTTTTGCATGCGAGGGAGGTAGCAACCATATGGATTTGGGAGGTCTCTGGGCTGTTTGTAAATATGGTATGAATGAGAACACAAACTTATTGCCCAATGAGGCAGATTGTAATTTTATCATAATAAAGTTGTACAGCAATTGAGTAATAAAAAAAAATTATTAATAAAAATTAATTGCAATTATGTAACTATTTGGATTATGTCTTACTGATCATTACTAGGATATATTAACCATGAGTAACACAATGTATCCTCAACACCTCTTTCTGTTGATTCACAGCCCACCACTACATCTATATACATAGTTATATCTGTGAATTCAACAATATAATATAATCATTTGTATGATATTGTCCACTGAGCTAGGCTAATCGATCACGACACTATCAAATATCAAATATCTTCAGTCAAAAAACGTCGTCAGAAGAATATCTTTCAGATGAGATTATAATACATTTGTTTAGCTTCAACTATTTATAATAGTTTGAGGATTTGTAACGAATCTATCATCAATATATCAGATAAATATAAAAAGTTTCTCTGTATTTGTGTTCGCGATTGATAAGAGTTATCAATTGTCAGAGGGCAGACTCACTTTTACACCTGGTATTTTTAAACGGTATTCCTTGTTATGTATCTCCGGAAAATGATCTATTTCTATCAATTCATTTTTACAACGCCGATTTGGAGCATAGCCAGCCATGCCATGATACGTAGCAAACATCAAATAATCAAAAACAAGTTTCTGAGGAAAATTTTTGGAAAAAACAAAACAAAGCACACTAGAATAGTTAAGTTGGAAGATCTAGCCAAAAAGATGATTTATATTAAAGGGTTTAATATATTACGAAGTAATGTTTTTTTATGACCGTATAGTTTAATAATGTTGTATTATAATTTATTTAGATTAAAACGTGCATGTACTTCAATGAACATTTTATTCATAGCTACGCAAAAGTGATGTCAGATCTTTTATTTTTTTCAGGCTACATGCACTGGATATTCGCGAAAAATTGTTTCTAATAAGTAAATATATTAGATATAAATAGCAAAAATTGTGTTATTTTTTTTCATTCTTTTTCTCCTGACTACTTGACGAAAAGAGATTTTTCGTTTGTATACCGTAAGGGGATGAAACCATCGGTATGTCTTTGGTCTTATACCGACGGCTGTCGTTTGAATGAAAGTCAAAAAAATATGCAGGACGAAGTTGATTAGGTATCGGACATATTTTTTTAAATATATATATAAAGATGATTTATATAAAATACATTTACAAACACACACATATATATAAAGATATCATAAATAGATATAAGGCATTTGATCTAAAGATTTGCATTAACTAAAAGATGCAAGACCACTTATTCTTGACGATATGATAGTAAAGGGTGTCCCAGAATTAATAAAAGATTTGAATTTGCCGCCATTTGTGCAGTAAAGTGCTGGCAACCCTAAAAAAAAAACAATTTGACAGCTGACAGTTTAGGGTTAGTAAAAATGGAGCGTTACACGATAGAACAACGTGCCTTTATTGTTGAACATTATCTCAAAAATAATGAAATATGGTCGGAATAGAGTTTTGTCTTTATCAACTGTGAAGAGATTAAATAAAAAATGCAGGGAGACTGAATCAGTTGTAGACACTAAACACACTGGTGTCCAAAAACAAGCCGTTCAAATGTCAATATCGAAGCAGTGCGTGAGAGTGTTGTTGAAAATCCATAACACAGTTATATGTGCCGAAATTGGATGATATTGATGTGGCCAATATGTGGTTTCAACAAGATGGGGCCACATGCCATACAGCCCATGAAACAATTCAAATACTGCATGAGACATTTCCAGGTCGTGTACTCTCTCGTTTCGGTGATCAGAATTGGCCCCCTAGATCGTGTGATTTAACACCTTTAGATTAATTTTTATGGGGTTATTTGAAGTCAAAGGTGTATGTCAACAACTCCACATCCACCCGTGCATTACAAGAGGGAATTCAACCACATTTATGCCAAATGGTCATGGAAAATTTCGACAAAAGAGTGCGTATGTGCCAGCAAAGTCGTGGAGGCCATTTGCCCGATGTGTTATTCCCCAAATAACCCTATTTACTTTATAATTCAATAAAAAAATAACAAAAAAAATACTAAAAACTGTGTTTTCTATTTAAATCAAATCTTGCGTTAATTCTGGGACTATATGTATCATATATGATGTGTATATATATTAGCCTCTGAAGATATTTTGGCTACGAATACTACATATCTTCTTTGCAGACGTAACTAATTCGCGAGGACATGCAACAGATGTGTATAGGTGTATACAATCACCTCGGGACCATTATCTCTCTCTCTTACAAATCCCTCCTACCCTATCCAGCTGATACAACCTCCAGCCTTATTCTGACAGGTCGGGTCAGACCCGTCGCAAGATGTATACCTCGGAGAGCTAAGAACCCGCCGCCAGCTGCCCCAGAAGAGAACACGTGCCCCGCCATAAATCGAATTAGGTATAGGTATAGGTCGGGCCCACAATGGAGTCCCACCAGCTGGCGTCTCGTTAGCTATCTCACAATATCTTGCTGCCCGACGTCCTGTCAATGTCACATCAGTTCTTCGGGGCACAGTTATCTTCTCATCCTTAACTTAAGAGGATTTTGACAGAGTTTGGCCATGGGGGGGGAGGGGGACCTCATTGTAACTGGGGCTTCCCCTCACTCGAGTCTGATGAGCTGTTTTGGAAACCGAACGATTCAATGATGTCCCGCTCCTTCAGTCATTCAAGTTCCCACACTCTTGTGTTCAGCGATAGAAAGAGGAAAAAAAATATGATGTCTGCATTCAAACCTATAAGGGCACTTGTAAGAAATATTACTAGAACGTACCTTCACCAACGCTTTGATTTCGCTCTGACAAGAGCAGCGGTTTCTAATCCATGGGTCTAGTAACATATGTACATAATAAGATCAGATAAAAGAAAACAAATGATTCGATGATTTGGCGTTCCTGCAGTCTCTCGAGACCCCATTTTCTACAGTTGCAAGATACACAGAGGCTTGAGCCAACCTTACAAATCACCCTCACAGCCAGATAAGATTACGCCATGACAAGTACCCTTGAATGTCATATGTCTATTGAATCAGCTGATTCTATTCGGTGATTAACGCTTATTGAATAAGTAGTTATGTACACTGGCAAGTGTAACAATTGCTTAAAGACGATGTATGTACCAAAGAAGTCAAATGTACGCAAGAATGAGATGATTTGGATGATCCACCTTGGAATGTCCAATACCCAATGTCAGAGGATTCAAGCTCAAAGTAAAGTATAAGATGGAGTAATATTGGATTATTTTTCTGACGAAGTAATATCTGTATACGACTACTCAGTACAGTATCATTACACAAGCCAACAGGTTTTTTTGGGAGTTCATAAGTACATAAGTATAACGTACATAAGTATAAAATACATAAGTACAAAGTACATAAGTATAAAGTACAGAAGAAATGGAATATTTCTTTTACGAAGTAATATGTGAGCGTCTGTCAAACATCGGTTACTAAGCTGTGTCAAATCAATTTAGCAAATCTAGACAGCATTATACACGATAAAGCATTTCTCTCTGAAAAAAGTGCGTGAGGGATCTCTTAGTAAGGGGGCCCCCCATCGCTCAAGCCATATGTACTGTTTTGAAAACCAAACGATTCGATTATGTACAGTTCCTTCGGTTATTCAAGTTCCCACACTCAAGTGATGGAGGGATATACAAAAAAAAATGTATGTCTTCATTCAAACCGATATGTTGTACAGTACTTGAACCAAACAAACAACTTAGATTGCGTCCTAGCAGCCACTCCGTCTTCAATGGTTTGATAACATAACTACATAAGAACATGATAAAATAAGAATTGTAATACCTGGAGCAAATCAAGGTCACGTCTTAACGACTCAAAGGCACATCATGTAATCTAAGATAGAAGAGGAATTGAGTATACGTGTCTGCAGAGGAAGTGTGTCTACGTGTATGTAGCGGAAGTTTGTGTACGAGTATGTAGAGGACGTGTGTATATGTGTATGTAGAGGAAGTGTGTATACGTGTATGCAGAGGAAGTGTGTGAATACGTGCAAGAAGAGGAAGTGTGTGAATACGTCCAAGAAGAGGAAGTGTGTATAAGTGTATGTAGAGGAAGTATGTATACGTGCAAATAGAAGACGTGTGTATAAGTGTATGTAAAGGAAGTGTGTATACGTGCAAGTAGAGGACGTGTGTATAAGTGTATGTAAAGGAAGTGTGCATACGTGCAAATAGAAGACGTGTGTATAAGTGTATGTAAAGGAAGTGTGTATACGTGCAAGTAGAGGAAGTGTGTATAAGTGTATGTAGAGGAAGTATGTATACGTGTATTTAGAGGAAATGTGTATACGTGTATGTAGAGGAAGTGTCTATACGTGTATGTAGCGGAAGTTTGTGTACAAGTATGTAGAGGACGTGTGTATATGTGTATGTAGAGGAAGTGTGTATACGTGCAAGTAGAGGACGTGTGTATAAGTGTATGTAAAGGAAGTGTGCATACGTGCAAATAGAAGACGTGTGTATAAGTGTATGTAAAGGAAGTGTGTATACGTGCAAGTAGAGGAAGTGCGTATAAGTGTATGTAGAGGAAGTATGTATACGTGTATTTAGAGGAAATGTGTATACGTGTATGTAGAGGAAGTGTCTATACGTGTATGTAGCGGAAGTTTGTGTACAAGTATGTAGAGGACGTGTGTATATGTGTATGCAGAGGAAGTGTGTGAATACGTACAAGTAGAGGACGTGTGTATAAGTGTATGTAGAGGAAGTATGTATACGTGCAAATAGAAGACGTGTGTATAAGTGTATGTAAAGGAACTGTGTATACGTGCAAGTAGTGGACGTGTGTATAAGTGTATGTAGAGGAAGTATATACGTGCAAGTAGAGGACGTGTGTATAAGTGTATGTAAAGGAAGTATGTATACGTGCAAGTAGAGGACGTGTGTATAAGTGTATGTAATGGAAGTGTGTATACGTGTATTTAGAGGAAATGTGCATACGTGCAAATAGAAGACGTGTGTATAAGTGTATGTAAAGGAAGTGTGTATACGTAAATGCAGAAGAAGTGTGTATACGAGTATGTAGAGGAAGTGTGTATACGTGTATGTACAGGAAGTGTGTGTATACATGCAAGAAGAGGAAGTGTGTATACGTGTATGTATAGGAAGTGTTGACATATCGTAGACGTAACAAAATCATAGGCTCTTGTGGTATTCTTCTGTCATTTAAGCGTTGAATTTTTTAGTATCACCACCTTCCCCTTCCTCTAAAATTCGACGCTTAAACAAAAGCAGAAGATGGAGAGAAGAATGTTCTACACATGTTAAAAAACTTCAATTTATTTTTTTTGAAAAATTGCCATAAACATTGAAGAACCTGATATGGCGCATAGAGCCAGAAGAAATCTCCCTGTTAGTTCCGTCTCATAGCGGGGAATGAAAACGCAGACAATGCAGCCAGCTTAGCCTGGAGCTACCCAATCCCCAGATTAGAAAAATATTCCTAGTAGAATAGTCGAAAAATAAATGAAAATGGGCCAACAAACAGATAATAAAAAATAAATTGGAACTCCATACATTACAAATATAAACCAGAGGAACAACATTCGCCAGGTTTCACTTGGTGTAATTAACAAACATTCCACGAAAAAGGTCGTTTCGGAGTTACGCTGACTGCGAGCTATAGGGCTAAACAAATTTTTGTATCAAAGATCACAGCTAGTTTCAATAGGGGCCTCAGTTTCAATGACTAAATTTGATTTTATTATGGATTAAACATTTTTTTTTTTGTAGTAAAAATGTTCATTTTTTACTGTTTCCAGAAGTGACTATTTTACCTTTGACTTCATCCTTCTCTATGACCACACCTATTATATTATTCCCCCTTGCATGTCCTGTTTCAGAAACTGTTATAAAACATTTATTGATGAGTTTTAAATAAGAAAATCCTGTTGAAAAGTGACGTTTCGTGTCATTACTTCGCCTAGAATAGTTTGCCGCTAACCTAGAACATGTGAAAGGTAGGCTAGGAACATTTAACACCATTACGTCATCTTTTCAACAAGTGAACTACTTGGGGGGGGGATACAATTGGCCTGGAGGCGTTTAAAGATTTGAACACCACTCCATTGCGTGTTTTGATTGATGCCAACACTTCACCAGCCTGTACCAGTAAGTAATTACAACTATAATTTTTTTTTAAATAATGTTATGGTTGTTGAAATTGTAGTATTTTTTTCCAAAAAGTTCAACAGCAATATAAAGTTATTAATATAAATTACTATATTTTCATTACTTCATACGTCAGTACTTCAACCAAACATTTTTTTTCCCCTTTCATAGCCCCTTTAAATCTACCACATCCACTAACACATTTAAACCTGCTATTTATATGAATATTTTTTATATTTAATTAACTGCTGACTTTCCGGTTTCACAAGGAATGTGAGAAAGATCATTCATGATTATTTTTTTCATAGTTATGTATTAAGTACTTAACATGAATAAAAATAAATAAAGTTGAAATGTACCTTTTTCGTGGAATCAACCATATAGCATATATCTTATATATCTACAGCAGTTTATTATATAACTTGTAAGCTGATTACATCAAAATTGGTTTTATTGCATATATAATTAATTAATACTGGGAGCTAGATCGACTTGGGTTGTTAGGTCATGCGTAAGGAGGTCGGTGTTGACTGTTTAAGACCACTTTGAATGAACCCACGGTATAATTACAGATGTCTTACGTACAATGTAGGTACCTAAAATATATTTGTTTACCTTCTACTATATTATATATATATATTATTCACAGGTAGCAACAATAATTGAGAGGCAGTACGATTAAATGAAACAGGCCAAGTAATTAAACTAAACGGTGTTGATTGCGGACATTTTTCCCAGAATATCAAATAATATTCGGCGTCCGATAACGACTACAGTAGTTAACAGATATTTACTGTATACATATTGATACTGTAATGTACTGTAAGAATCTAAAAAAAAATTACATTTAGCCTGCAATTATACTATTTTTCTTGAGACCTTAATAGTTTTTTGAGCCTTAAATCGTGTCCAATTATGCAATTCTTGCTTAATTACTTGAATAAATAATCTCTAAGCCTTAACAACGCTTACTTCGAAGCAATATGCCAGGCAAGAAGGACGTATTCAAGAGACATACCTACCTCTTCAGATCCGTTGGGGTCGCCTACGATGGAGACCTAGGGTGAGTAGAATTCTTCTTCGTATTTTGCTTAGCCCGTTTAATTTAATCGCACTGTCTCTCAATGCCTGTGAATAATATATAATATTGTAGAAGATAAACAAAATATTTTAACTAGCTACATTGTACGTAAGACATCTGTAATTATACCGCGGGTTCATTCGAAGTGGTCCTAAACAGTCAAGGAAAGGTGTATTGTTACCTCTCTCTATACGGACGCCGAAGATTTATTCATAAAATATGGAAAACTTGACAGGTTTTTTCTGCTCCGAAGGTTACTATTATTTGTTCGTGGTGAAGTTGGCATAAGAGCGCTTTGCGGGTCACTCGTAGCCAGTAGAAAGTTTGTCCAAAATATTTTGGATGATTCAAAATCCGCATCGCAAAAAATCTTCTGCTCTTAAGGCCACATTAGCGCATGCGACAGAGATGCTTCGGATCTTGGAATCTTTATTCCAATCCTCGCGGAGGATTGTAGGGATGAGTGATACTGGGTAGACTGAAGGATGGTTGATTGGGACGAGTTTTTATAAATTTTATTAATTTAACTGAAATCAGAACTAGGATGGTGGGTGTGTAGAGGTTACAATCCACAAGTCCAGATCGCTTTTGGAATTGGATTCGTATATTTTAAATTTGTATTATTTATTTAGTTCATTACATCTTCTATTAGGAATGTAGATTTTGTGTCAATGCATGCCTAAATTGACTTATACCGCTTTCATAATGGATCATGCCATTGGCCAATAGTCGAATCGCCAACATCCTGCTCGATTTGCTGCGATGGTCCAACCTCTTCCTGCTGTTCTACATACACAGCGTCTGCGTGTCGCTTGGAGTGGTGCTCCTTCACTCCCAGTACGACACTGTACCCACCCTAGTCATGACCTGCGGCTCCTTCAGTGGGCCTACCAACTTATTCAAGCTCATCATGCTGTATCGTCGGAGGAACCAGATCAAGGAGTTGATGGATCACCTCAATGGGTAATCTTACGGCAATAATTGTATGTATGTATCCAAAGTAAAAAATGTTACTGATTATTGTGTGATTTGCATTGTTTAAAAGGTACGAGGTTAAGGGAGGTGTGGGCACTTTCGCAAAATGGCTGATGTACTGTTATGAAGGAATGTCTTACTTTTTCACTACTGCGTCCGTCCTGAAAAATGCAGTTGAAATCCCCGACCTAAGTAAGTATTTACAAGAAAATGACAATAAAACAATCGATAAAACTTATGAGGGTTACCCCCCCCCCATTCCTGGTTTTTAATGCCGAATGCTTTTAACAATGACATATAAATGTAAGCAGTGCTCGATGGTGGCACAGCCCTTGGGGCAACGGGGAACTACCCTTAAGACAATTATCTATCACCATTCAACTCTTCACATATTTTTTTTTTTTTTTTTTTTTTTTTTTTTTTTTTTCTCTAAGCTCTCAAACTTATAAAAAATAGGAATGTGGGAAAAATAAGGAAAATTATTTTTGGCTGGAAAGTGCCTTTCACTAAGGGGTGACCCCTATTTGAAGGATGTATGAGAAGGATATGGGGTGTGGAATGCCTAGAAAGGCGGATGGATCTTCACATATTTGGACGAAAGAACACCAACACAAGACAAACCAGACTGAAATGACGAGTATGTAGACTCTTGGACACATAATCTACAATTCATAATAAAAGATGTACTTAATGAACTAAATAAATAATAGAAAATTAAAATATACGAATCCAATTCTAAAAGCGATCTGGACTTGTGGATTGTAACCTCAACACACCCACTACTTTCGGAAAAAAACAGGAAAATAGGATTTTTGATGTATGAATCCGCCTTAATTTTAACGTCAACGGGACGTGTTAAGCTCGCTTGGCGAATCAGTTTTTCGTATCCTTTATCATTCTTAAGAACTTTAAAACCATATCGTCTTTTTCTACTTTATTGAATGAGCTTAGCTGTCTCAAGGCGTGTTATGATGCCGTTTTAAGCGCCATCTTGTGGATTTTGCCATCAACGCTCTAATCCACTTCTAAAATGTTTCTCCTTGCATTTTCTGGTTTTGAAGGCAATCTTTCCCATGCTTTACAAATCTTTTATCCAAAATTTCCACGTATTCCTTCATGGATTTCGCACACTTTCTGCACCTTTTTTGCAAGTCTTTTTCGCTTTTTTTTTTTTTTTTAATTGGATATTACATCTTGATCTATGGGCTGAATTGACGAGGTAGACTAATATTTGCACTAGTATTTTTTTAAAAATATATTCAGATGGGCGAGATAGCGAGATAGCACACGGATTTTCGCTGGCATATGAAACAAATTTCTTTAAAACCCCCCCCCCCCATGATGGTTGAGGCTGTATTGTAACTCTATCAATGGATTCAAGAATCCCATTTTTAAACTAATCTGCCAAGGGCACCGTTGTGTCAACTTCTTCACCACAAATAAATAAAAGTTCCCCTCTTCTCGGCTAAGAAAATACCAACCTTCTTTTCCATCAATAATAAAAATAATAATAATAAAAACCTTAAAGCGTCAGTTAAGAGAGTAGGAAACTAGTGCATGAAACAGCTGAAGCCCACTAGGGGCGCGGGTGAGGCCTAGCCTATGACCTGCCTATATAAGGCCCACATTTGGGGTTTTGTCCAGATTTTAACGTCAACCTGATATTGTTATGTAATCCAACCTCCTGCGAATGCATCAGCGCACCGCTAGTAAGAGGAGAAATTGTTAAATTGAACTTTGTAATTGTAAATTGTTAAAAATTTTGTTAATAAAGGGGTTTAGAAACAACAAAAAAATGTTGTCCAGACCCTCAGAACCCGGCACCTGAAGAACACTGCTCTCTCTCTCTCTTTCTCTGCACTGGCGCCTGCAGCTCTACTCGAACCATGGCTTTCTTATTCAACTGCCTCTGCATCTTTCTTTCCTAATCTCGCTATGTTTTAGTCCGGCGTTGTCAGACCCCACAACTTCCTAGTGGGATTCTCTGCCTTCGTCTCGCTAAAACTAGCACTTCCTTGGAATAGATCTCTTCAATGCGGACTAAGGTCTCTGGGGCCTACAAACTTTACCTAGTCGCGTCTCCCCCAGCGATCCAGTCTACCTCTCTCCGGTTCACACTCGCCTTTGGGATCCGGACGGTTTTCGCCTACCCTTAGATACCAAGTGTGAATTCCAAGACCACATAAACTACCTATAATCCCTACCTTGTTACTCTTATCCTGAAGATAGTGTACTGTCGGGGCACACCTTCTAAGATCTTATGGAGTCAGATCAATACGAAAAAAGCCCACCTACTAGGCCACCAGCAAAGGTCAAAGACCAGAGGTCCACCCATTTTATCTCTTTCTTGAAGCTCGCCGGACAGTGGCCGGGTTGAAGTCACCCTATCCCGCGAGGGGTGTACTCCTCCTTTCTCGACAGGTACATCAAAGAGTTTCAACTTGTTCTAAATCTATTTACAGCTGTACCATACCCTATCTGGGAGCCCTTCGAGCTGAACAGCCAGTTCCGGAGGACGGTCCATTTCTTTGCTGTCTACTACACCATAGGCATGGCTTGGCTCGTGCAGGCCTCGGTGGACACCTCGATGCTCCACATGTCCAACCAGCTGTGCCACAAGCTGGTCATACTCAACCGTACCCTACAGCTGATCGGCACCGACGAGGAGGTCAAAAGGAAGGCTATCCGGGATGAAGAGGTCCTGCCTCTGGACGACACCGAGGACTCGACCATCCTCAAAGCATCGCTCGATGAACACATCCACTTGTTGAAGTAGGTAATTTGTATTTGTTGTGACAGGGTAGTTTTTCAGATATAATCCAAAATTGACCGTTATAAAATTTAGATAAACGAGGTTAAGTACTCCCATCTTAGGACAGGAATGTCAGAATATCGTGTGTGTCAAGTAATGTAGTTTTTTTTTAGTTTTTTATTTGATATTTCTAAGTTTAAATGTTTCGCACCGGCTGACAGGGACCTTGTATAATATAATTTATAATAGTAAAACCATACGATCTACAAGTTACAAATTGCCTACCTGCTGGAAGGGATAGTTCTCTTTTAACAGAACTCCATCAACATCTGAGTGGAAAAATAGGTCTGTTTTTGAGTTATGCTGTGAATGTTAAGTGTTTTAAAAGTTATTTAGCAGAAAAAGTCTAGGTGATTGAGCCGCCCATTTCAAGGTTAGGAATTTGACCAGGACGCTGTTTCCTACTTCCGGCGGGACACAAAAGTAAGTTTTCTGTTTAGCGTCTTCGGTGACAGAGTTCATCCTAGCAAGTAATATATTTATTGCGATCGGCTCTTAGGTATGTATGAGGGTTGAGGTCAATACTTCGTACGAACAGTCACGGTTACCTGGTTTACACGTTCAAGGCGTTTTTTAAATCTGTCGTCAGACCGAAGAGAGCCGTCTCGTTTTTTTCATGAGTGAGACCGGTCGAATGTTCTAGACCTCGAGGTCGAGGCGCTCCTAATACTCCTCACAGCTGAAACAAATCCTCATAACCATTTCCTGTTTTGTTACATTACGGGGTTGCAAACTGCAGCCAGCTAGGTGAGAATTGTTTAATTATTACAATCGATTTTAGCCTTACACGTGGTCACCAGATATTTTTTCTATTTACATATATAAGTTTTTTTTATGTTAATGATTTGTTGGATATTGTTAAGTAATGTGGTATTTTGCCTATTTTAATTAAATTCATTATACCATAGAGGTGCGTGGGGGGGGGGTCTGTTTTACCTGTCTCTATCAGTTTACGATAGTGGTTTGTATGAAGCCTCTATTTCCCTTCTTCCCTATCCCTCATTTCCTCCTTAAAGTTGCATTTCGTCCCTTTCACCATCTCCTTCAACAGATTCATCTTTAGTAAGCCCTATTGCTTTTATTCATTTCCCGATTACCCTACCAGAAAACTCAAGGTTTATTTTATTTTTCCGATGCACTTTCCCATTTTTCATTCTAATACTTACAGATTTATCCTTAGTTGTCTTCAAGAGTAATAACTCTAGTAATTCAATCAAATCTAGTAACTTTGATGGCATGCCGTCACCATACCACATGATTTATGGTACCATACGAGGGCTGCAGTCACAAGCGGCCTGCGAGCAGAATCATAGAATTCGCCACAAGGTGATCGGCCGGATGTAAGAAGCAACATTTCCGGTGTATTCTCGCTTGACGTAGGCGATTTTACGCTAATATAAACATCCCGTTAGAGAGGAAATCGGAGAATCTATACGACCATAATTATTTTTCAGGGTGACGAATTCCTTATCTAAAATACTCAATGAGGTCTTCATCTATCAACTGTTCTCTTCGATGCCAGTCCTGTTGGTCTGTCTGTACATCTTCTCTAATGTAATTATATATTTGTATCTATTGTATTTTATATGGCGTTAAAATATATATTTCATGGAGATAATTCATGTTTCAGAGCAATGAATGGGTCAACGACACAGTGGCGTTCTCGGGTGCGCTGGTTGTAGTTTTCATTCAAGTGCTCACTACCTGCTGGTCGGGAGAACTTATCAAAACCAGGGTTAGAATCCAGTTGATACTTCTAAGCATTTTCCAGCTAACAATTTTGTAACAGATCTTTCTTAATTCTTATTTTTCAAGAGTTCAAAAGTTACTGTACTGTGAAAAAAAATCTCGAAATACCGATATTGGTTTTTCGTTGGAAAAATAACCCAACAAAGAGGACTGAAGACAATCATATAAGGTGTATCATGGGCACTGCTTCGAAGCTATTAACTTATTTTTGTTCCAAGTCGTTAAAATGGCAAAAATAAATTTAAAGATATTTCAGGAAAAATAAAATGGGAGAACGAAATTAAAATTATTGAAATTCACCAGGCGATTCCAGGGTTGTTTTTTGTTGTTGGTTTTTTTTTTTACTATTTTACATATTTACATTTATTTTAATTAAGGAATGTTATCTCTTTATTTTCTACTTCTTTTTATTTCGTTCGTGTTTGGTTTAAATAAGAACAATTTAATTTATAATTTATTAAAAAAATTTAATTATACGGCACATAAAAGCTGATTTTATTCTAGATACTTTAGAAGGGTTAGCAACGAAATTTATAAATTAATAGTAAACAGAGGGAGAATCCATCACTTCAAAATATTTAAGTCATAGATAATTTAGGACATGTTTTTTTCTAATTTCATCTAGTTTTTCATTTATTTATTTTGACTCTCGTCGTTAGTTTTTTTTTTATATTTCTTTTCCTAAATTAAAATGTACTTTACTGAAGACTTGATTCATAGCCAAAAGCACTGCACCACTCATCCCTATAATCCTCTTCGGAGACTGAAACCACAGTAGCCTCGTGACCTGTTATAAATATGTGACAGTAGGAGTCCATCTGGAAATGGTCAGTTTCTCCAGAGCATCTGTGGCTCTCACGCTTCTTCGTCAGCCTCCACGGGCTCCGTATCCGGTGACAAGGCTGAATGCAGGAGCGTGGGGGACTTTCCAAGACTCCGCTTCCTCTTTCGCATGCGAGGGATGTATGCGAGATGTATGAGTGAGCGAGTGAATGAAAATTGTAAATATGGTAAGAATGAGAACATTTATCACAATTACTTATTGCCCAATGAGGCAGATTGTAATTTTATCATATTAAAGCATTTTCAAAAATAAAAAAGACCAAATCTAGTGCATATTAGCAAAATAAACTTCAATTTGAATTTATACATAGATCAAATACTTTAATTAGTCTTTTACCGGCATATTTATACACATTGTTTGTTTTTCTGTACAGTTCGAACAAATACATTTCGCTGCCTACAACAGCCAATGGTACGACGTAGATGGAAAAATAAAACGCACTCTACTAACCATGGCAACGTTTTCGTCCAGGCCTGTAAACCTCCGCGGAGCCTACGTTTTCAATTTGTCTCTGCAGACATACGAAACTGTAATTGTAACTCTATAATTATTGTACTTTATACATACATATGGAATATATATTTTTTATTTATTTGTTCTTTGTTACAGTTCATCAGGCAGGCGTTCTCATTTTTGGCGGTCATGTATCAATTTTTAAACTAACGAAACGTCAAAAAAATATTGCATTTTATTAACGAATTGACAGCACGTAGACTTTTTCCCTCACTGTTTTCCTCCTAAAATACAAATCTGTATCCTTGTGGCGAATGGTATTGTTTATTCTGTATAAAATAAGCAAATCTATGTACTAAATAAAAAAAAAAAAAAAAAAAAATTCACAAGATGTCCACTTACTCATAAACCTTCAATATTAAACGCTCCATATTCAACTGTGCTTATTTTGTTTTATGTTTAAACCACCGTCTAATGTACAATTATAATGAATGTTAAGAGAGAAAGATCATAAATGTGAGGCAAAGTGGCGAATGTCATAAATGAAGTCGCCATTGAATAAATGGGCATGGGCCGATTTCCCCACTGCGGTTTAATGGCCAGAGGATTTTACAGTTTACAACCATTCATTTTTGTCACGAAAGGCACAACGCAGGGACGAAAATTTCCTCATAACATCTCATCTTTAATAATTATTTCCTTCCGAATCAAACAGCTCAGTTGATCATGAGAACAGCAGTCTGGTAATTTTCTTTTAATTTTATTACTTCAATTTTTTTTAAGTGTTGAACTAATTATATTTCTTGAAAAGCATTGTCAAAATCAAAAAAAAACAAAATCAAATCAAGAGTTGCTCCTAAGACAGGCCGTCTTAGCTACTCAATTGAATGATTCAGAAAAGACACGGCATTAATACAATTATATAATTTTATTTGTTAAACCATCTGGGTGGTCACTGAAAACCATATTTTTCAGGACACTAGTTTGATTCAATTTACACAATTAAGGCTTTCGATGCTAGACGATAAAATCTTCTACTCATTTATATATTATATATCAAATAAACCCACACTACATAAAGGATTATAAAAAAAAAACGGAACGAAACTAAAAAAAAAATGAATCCCCGGTCACAGGCGCTGTTCAATCTGAGCTATCCCATATGGAACGACAATGTGATATTAATAATCAAACTCGTCCAAAGAACCGCCAAACTTGTTAAAAATAATGCGTTTACAGACGAGTAGTAACCATTAATGTGTAGTATAATATTTTCCCCTTATCTCCTATCCTTCCATTCTTACGGTATCACTTTTTACTTTGTACAACTATTTTTTTTTTCACTTAACTTTCGTTAATTATGATGATTAAGCAATTCCTCGACATCTACCTTTCTCTTCTTGTTGTCGAGAACTGACGCAGACAGGCATACAGTGTCTTTTAATATTGCCAATGAATAAATGTGATGAAAAACTAACCTTTCTCTTTCATTAACCTAAGCCGATATTCATCCAATCCTTATAAATATTAATAATCCTGGAGATTGGTTCCCACAGAAAATATAGGTTTGTCTCATTGATAAAAAGAAATAACGACCAAAAACTAAAAAACGACACAGGTCTTACCGGCTATCGCACTTGCTAACTTCACCCAACCTGTCGCTTCGTCTCAAATTGATGATCTATAAATGTGTCCTCCGGCCAGCTCTGATGTACGGTGCCCCGCTATTTACCCACTTGACTGACAATACAACAAAATGGCTCCAACATTTCCAGAATGGAATCATGCGAAAAGTGGTCCGACATACCTCTTTCGAGAGGTTGAAGAACGCTGACCTGCACCCGTTGCTTGGTGTGCCGTCGGTGAGCGAGTTCATCCGCCGGAGACACATTAAGTTTTTCAACGCGTTGCAGCACCTGACTAACCCAGTGTTTAACACTACGAGCCCACCACCCCTCCAGCATCGATGGCAACAGACTGTCGGGGAAAAATTAGGTTAAGAATTAGTATGTAAGTTAGTTTTAAGGTTGATCAAAAAGGTGAGCCACATCACCTTTATTAGTCAGTCCCTCATCCGAAAATTCTAACTAGAGAGCTTAGAAAAAAAAAAAAAAAAAAAATTATATAATAACAAAACCTGTATATAATGTAACGATGCTACAGGAAATACAAAAATAATTTGTAAATAGATTCACCTGAGGATCTATAATTATATATAAGTATCTGTAGATTTAAAGGGGCTATGAAAGAAAGAAAAAAAACAAAAAAACCTTGAAATACTTTTTGGCTACAAGTAGGCTTCGGCCAACTTAAAACGGTAGCGTAACTTGGTGAGTTATTGAATATATAATTATAGAATTTCAGATGTGCTTTGCTGACAAACCAAGAAGCACGCATTTCGATCTTTTCCATGACGGTCTAAACGCAGCCATTATATATCTAGTAGCCACTGGCACCCCACTCATCTGTTTTCTGTTTTGACTTTCCTCCACGTTCTTTGGCCACTGCGTTATTTTATTATGTGTCAGCTGGCTTATTTAGTCACTACGGTCCTCCTTGGAATTTACTCTCGACAATAAATCAAGCCAACCGACAAGGGAACAAGCTCATACAGTGAGCTATCTCGTTTTATTTTATATCAAAAGATCCAGGCCGTGCTACCGTAAATATGTAGTTTAATAAAAACAAATAAACTTCCATGCTTTCATAGCAACGATAGCAGTCGTCAAAATATTTCAACATATCTCTGAAATTTTAAAAGTGTATCTACAATATCTATAAAATGGCTGATTATATTTTTTTGGACACAATAGAATAACGGGAAGTATAAAATAAACAAATTTTTTGAACATGAAAAAAGTCAGCCTCGATTTAGTAACCATAAATAAAGCTTTCTCAAGTCACTGTTAAAAATTTGCTTAAGATTTAATGTTCCGATCACATTTATTAATTAAAGGAATTAGGAAAATGAAAAGTTAATTAGGATTTAGGAATTAGCGAACAGTTGCCGAAATAAATGCGCCAACGCTGCCTAGCGTCGAACAGATGAAGTTCGGAGCTTGCCAAGATCCGCCGGTAGAGTGCAGCACTGATTAGAAAAATGGATTTTTACAACCTAACAAAATCCATATACAATGTCCGTTTTGTTTTTTTTCAATTTATTAATCAACTTATAATTTATCTGTTAGTAACATTTGTTATTTGTATCATAATAACTCAAAGGGACAGACATCTTTGGAAAAGTTCCAAAAGAACTGTGGCTTTATTGAGAAAAAAACAAAAAAAAAAAACAGAGTTTATTTTAAACCAGGACCAGCAACCCCCCCCCCCCATACTAATCATTTAAATTCACTTTGTAAGCTACACAAATTGGATGGATCTAATTAATTATTGTTTACTCTGTTTGCTGTAGTGAATTTCTTTTTTATTATATAATCACTTGGAGTCATTTATGAATGAGGTTAAATTAACAATTATGCAATTACACGAAAATTGAAATTGTGATTAATTTAATTGCTAGCCAGGTTTATCTCTTGTAGCCAACTCTAATTTAAGATAATTTTGTTATCTTTAACAAACCTGACTCAACTAATTGACTAATCAGTGGCCTTGCATTGTAGAAAATATTTATTCTACTCAGTTATGTTTGAATTTTTTTTTTTTTTTTTAAAGACGCGAAAGAAAGTGAAGAATCATTGCTAGGAAATAATTATCAACATAATACAAAATTGTAAATACCCAAAATATCAACATGGTTCACTCACTATATTGTTATGATATTTTTAAATGGTGCTTATGTAAAAAATCTCGGAAAAATTGAGATTGAAGGTCAAGAAGGCATCGGACAGGAAGTGAACCTCCTGAAAGTCGTCGAGCAGTGAGGGATGAACCTCCTGAGTGGTGGTTCGTAGTTAGTCGTTGGGCAGACACAGTGAGACAAGGTGGCGTACCCAAGCTGGCCCCTGATGGTCCTTTTTCATTTATCAACAGATGCGACAACTTTACTTTCACTCACCATGAAGTCAGATCGAGCAAAGAGTGATATGAACAACGAGGATACCAACGCGAAGAAGCGCTGGCCAGCATAATAAGAAATTATAAGTTTGTGATTATATTTGTATGTAAATTTTTAGCTGTAAATGTTAGTAATAATAAAATCAATATTCCTTTTGCCAGAAGTTTCCTAAAATAATTAACAGAACCCTGAGATATTAACAGAAGTAAAAGTTATAAAAGTTTGAAGATAAAGTTTTTTTTTTTTTATATATATAAGTAAAATATAATGATTATTAATAAGAGTAATAAGAAAATATTAGAATAATATATTGTGAAAAAATCAGATTATTTTTGTTTTCTCTTGCATACTTCTTTTTATTATATGTCAACCAACATATATGTACTTTGTTGTTATTGAATATACATTTAAAATAGATTGCATTATTTTCACGAGCACTGTCATACAAAACATATAAATGATAAACGCCCAACCTATAATTAAAACCTCATCTTCTGACTTGACAATTAATAATACACTTCGTTATACTGAGCGCAGTAATTGAGAACAAACCAACAAACCTACTAAGGTTTTGAGCTCATGCTGATATTAAAAATGGGCTTTAAAGATTGTTGGGTAACATAGATTTAGTTATACACCAGAATTCACAAAATAAGTCTGCGTTTCATTATTATATTATAACTTTGTTGTTAGTAACAGTTAGTGATGTTAAAAAACCCTAATTAGTTAGCTTAACTAATGAATATAATATATTTAATAAAAATTGTTTGCCAAAGAAAAAATATGCTTACAAGATCGGGACTCAAACCCCTAATATCAGGTCCGGTTCTTCGTCACCTGAGTTGGTAAGAGTTAAAAATAGCGGAACTACACCACAATGAAAGAGTTATAATATATTTAATATAACTGCAACTTGACTATTATTTATATAAATTATTTATAATGTCTTTATATTTCTGTCTAAGGGCAGCATGCCAACTTATCACAATGGGGACTGTGGTTCGATTTTGTGCCTCTATGATTTTTTTCTTTAAGGGATAGGGTGAGTCGAGGTCGGCTATGCCTTGTGAGGAAAAATGATTCGCTATTGAAAGAGAAAATTTAATGAAATTAAGTATGAGAGATAACAAGAAGACAGTCAACCAGGACAGCTCCTCACAGCCACTACCACCAATGGTGACAACCTTTTTTTTTGTCGTCCTTTCTTCATGAGGTCCGCTATGGTTTTATTGATTTTCATTTGACGTAAATATAAGTATGTACATGTTGCAAAGTAAAAGTTAGCATTAATCTCTTCACTTGCCCAAGCGCTATCTAACAACTACATCTGCGATCTCAGTGGGATTAATCCCTAAAAGAGTCGCACCACACATTTAATTTAATTTATTTCATACTTTTATATAAGTGTTTATATAAATGAGATAACAAAATATTAACTTCTATTGTATACAGAGATGTAAATATAGTTTACTCAATTTTAATAAGTCATTTAAATAATAAAAGAAATAATTATCAAAATCATTCTGTTTAAAAGGTCATGTTTACGAATTATTAAAAACAAACAAATATTTTTATTATAATTAATGAGTTTAATTATTACTTGGCAGTTTTAAGGTTTTATAACATATAATATAGATTTATTATTTCTCCAGCATTGGTGGCACCCTCTATTGACTGTCACATGAACCCATATATCATATCAACCCCATATCACAAACACTAAAAATTACTAATTAATTACTATATTGGATTCAATGAATATTTATAATTTTAGTTTCTTCTACTTTAAACAAAAATTAGCTTTATAAAATATTTTTGTTATACTAAAATAAATATCTTTCCATGTAGTGAGTTTAAATACTTAAATAGAAACTACTGCTTCCAGTATTCTTAGTTCTTCCTTTCATGATCGCAGCACACTCCCCTTGGATAAATGCACACATTCCTACGGTTTTCGTTAGGCTAACTATGTTTGTGTTTTCTTGCGTCACTGATAGTGTTTGTAACATAGTTCTTTGCTACTAACAGCCCATCCTTGATGCTAATGTAGTCTATATGACAACAATTATAGTGACTTTATCTATTATTCCGGAAAACTTCACCGATTGGAATAGATAAAATACTGATATACTGCTTACTCGATAGTAGTAAATGGGTAATTGTCTATGAAAGTTATCATACAATCTATATATTCTATTTCCAGTATCAAATATTCCGTAGTTAACAAAGAATGAAAAAAAATTCAGTACATTTTAATAAATATCTTTTCCGAATATAAATAGACCTATATCTATTTCGTGGAGAGTCCGAGGAATATTTATTTAAATAGAGCTATCCAACCAAAACTGGCACCAACCAAGCAGTAATTCAGTATATGTTACTTAAATGTTACAAGTTAAATGTTAAAAAATAATAATAATAGTAATACATAATAAAAATAATAATGTAATCACTAATTTATTGAAGCCCTATAATATTTTGTACTCCAACTTAGAATTGAAATTTGGTTTTATCAGATGGTTGACACCCTTTTTTTTATGGCCTGGTTGGGAATATTCAATTGATGATATGTTTAGTACTATACAAATAATATGTGTATATGTTACTTAAATAGTACAATTCTAGATTTTGATGTCTTTTGTTATAACTAATAATAAAACAAAATTTCTATTCAGAAAATAAAATCCTAACTGTTTTTATGTATTAAAAAAGAAATATTATGCATGAAAATGTAATGGATATGAAATGAATTTTACTCACATTATGCCTTGTAGATTCGTCGTAACACTGAAAATCAGAAAACAAATAGTTTATAAAAGTGATGATAATAATAATAATTGAATGCAAGGATAACCATAAATATAATTTTGTGCGTATCTTTAGCATGACATGCACATATAATATATTGTTGTGAAATTTATATGTTGTAAGTTTGTGATGTTGCCTTTGATATAAACTCGAAATTAGTGGGAGTAAAATGGCAGTAAACAAACCCTGGATCATGAATATGAAGGGATGAACATTATTTGTTGCCGTTATATCTAATATTAATAATTATCATATAAATATCAAGATTTTAATATAAATATTTTAATATTGGATTTGTTAACTTTAAAATAAGAAAAGTTAATAATATCTGAGACAACTGGCATTGGAAAATAAGAAAGTTAAAAAAATCAAGAAGGCAACAGACAAGATAAAAACGCCAAGAGAGAGAGCGGGAAGCGCCCTTGTTCATTTTGATCATCGCAGGAGACATGAGGCAAGCATATGGAAGAACAGAGTATGAAGAATAATTTTATCCAGAGAATGATTGAAGAGATGATAGCAGTGGAGGTGTACTGATCGCGTGGCACAACAACAACGAACAAAGAAAAAAGAAGAACATGAAAAGAAGGACGTAAGAATAGTAAGTTTGCCAGTCGTGAGTAATATTAAGGTAAATTTTAAGTTTAGTTTTAACATTGTAATTTTGTCACAGACGTGCTTATATATTATAAATTAATGAAAAGTAATGTTATTAAACAATTTTCCTTTTGCCAGAGATTCTTTTTTATATTAACAGAACCTTTAAAACCTCAGATTAACTTAAATATAAACAATTTAGATAAAAAACATAATAATATATTCTTCCCCGAAGCTGGTAATATTGACTAACTCCCATCCCTCCCTCAACCTCAATTGCGGAAATTATTTCTCTGTGTTTGGCCAATAGTGCATTAGTCTAAACCCAGATCCCAGGTTTATCAGATGGTTGACAACCTTTGTTTCTATAGCCTGAGTGGGAGTATTTAATTGATGATAAAATAATGTTTAGTACTCTTAGTTTAGAATAAATATATATAATAAATAAATTTATAAATAAATAAATAGATATAAATATAAATAAATAAAAGAAGAAAGGAAAGTAATAAAACAGTAGTTTTAAGGATGCTGAGCTTTACAGTATTATATTTTATAAGAGGGTTTGTAATAGTGCTCAGTATTATTGTAATTAGTGTTTAAAATAATGGTTTAAGCTCATTTTCTTAAGGTTTACGATTAAATAATAAAGGGAAAGGTACACATTTTATAGATGAATTATTTGCATGAAAACCATAGAATTCTAAGTAAAGTGTGAAGTATACCACAAAATTAAGGGTTGTGTTTCGCTTACAAAAACAACTTTCCCATAATTAGTGATGTGCCTTTCATTGTTCATCCGTCTTCACAAGAATTTGATGAGTATCTATTTAATCTGCTTGAAGAGCCTACTAATTTAAATTAATATTAATACTTTAAAAAAAAAAAAACCTATTATAATCTGGTACATTTTGATTCATGAAATTTCAAAGAATGATTTTAAAGCTAATTTTTGATTCGATTATTTTCTTTGAACTAAAATAATTTCTACGAACCACCTCTTTTATTGATAAATGTTACATACAAAACAAATAACTATTTCTTCGGTTCAGACCTTTGATTTTATGCCCCACTCAAAATTATAGAAATATATTGTTGCGACCTTCTAGGTTAATACAAAATAAACAGCATTTAAATGTATAATATTGCAAATATTTAGGAAGCCATGGAAGTGGATAATGGAGATTCTAGATTGATCTTAATCTTCTTGGAAGCCAATGAAAAGGCTCATGAACATACAGACATTCATTTGTTACCACGATATATTTAGTCAGTTGCCAGTTACGAATAAGATATGAAGGAATCATTATTGCTTATGTGCACTGTGAGTTATAAATTAGCAATTGAAGGAGACCACCAATCAATTGTTGTTTGATAATAGAAATCAATATTATAGAAAAAGTAATATTAGACAATTCAAGCAACGCGTAGCGAATGATTTATTTAATTAACTTGCTACCGAAAAAAGAGAAACCATGAAACTAAAACAACATTTTTGATTCATAATTTGATATTTGTATAAATTTATTAATCCATTAGTATCGGTACAGGCATCCCCCTCTTGAGGCAGTAAGGTTCACTTTGTCAAATAAATTTATTTTTTCAAACTTATATTTCTTATTTAGTTAACTAAAGTCTCATTTTGGTTAAAACGTGCAAAGGTTAAAATAAGTACATCTATTTTTAAAATATCAAGTGATTGATTAATGACACTTTTATGTTTATGGAGGTGGCTGTATTTGTCATGTCTCCTTGTGAAATTTCATGTATCTAGTTTAGGCAAGAGACTACCGGCGAAAACAAAGTTTTTCAGATACTAAAAACAGAGCTATTCAAATTATATTCCGAAAACTAAACGCAAATGATAATTATACATATCGCACGGTGGTCACTAACAATCGTAAACTAATACACAAATTGGCCGTTTGCCTGGGCCCGAATGTCACTAGCCCGCTGCGTATAAATACTTATGGTGGCTGTGGAGATGTCCGGAAGTGGTGAGCGTGTCTTCACTAATCCACACCGCCACCAGAGAGGTTCACTAATTCAATTACCAACCTCCTTGGCTGAGTGACGGCCGCCAGGTGACGAGTCTACTCAATCTGACTCCTGTTTCTCGTTATACCCAGGCCTGCTTACTCACATTAAAATCTTTTTAAAAAAACAGAAAAAATACATAGCAAAAACAATGGAGTGTGTGAAAAAAATTACCGTTTATTAAAATGCACGAATTCCAATAATTAATGATCTGACAACAGTAAATATTAGAGAGACCGGAAAGTAATGTCGTTTTTTTTTACATTAAATTCAAACAGATAAATTTTTTGTAAAGTTTTTCTTTTTAATCAATGATGTAATCACCCTCGTTATCTGCAACCTTTTGTCATCTAATGTGCAAATTTTCAATGCCTGATCGATTAAAATCAATTGGTTTTTGAGCAAAATATCTGGAGATGACATTTTGGACATCAGCCAAATTTTGAATTTTTTTGCCACTTAGAATGGAATAAATGTAAATCTGATATCGGGCGAGTATGGTGGTTGAGGCAATACCTCCCACCCCAATTTATTATTTTTTTCCAGGGTTCTTGCGGAAAAAATAGGCGCAGTGGGGTGTTGCAGAATAACGCCTTTTTTTTATTGACAATCGCTGGGCAATTTTCAATTAAATATTGATTAAGTCGATCCAATACTTCACTTTAAAGATCTGCATTCACAGTTTTTCCAGGTATCAGCGATGAACGACCCCGCCAATACTCCACCAAACACACAAAAGCGCCTTTTTGGAGTGTAAACCTGGCTTAGCTGTACTTCGTGCCGATTCGTGCGGAGAGAGATTTTCGGATTATCATAGAGGACCCATTTTTCATCTCCATACTCCCCCGATATTGCGCCATCGGATTTCCATTAATTCCGATGGCTAAAAATTTCAAAATTCGGATGATGTCCAAAATCCCATCTCCAGATATTTTGCACAAAAACCGATTGGTTTTTATCGGTTCGGCATTGAAAATTTGCACACTAGATGGCAAAAGGTTGTTGATAACGCGGGTGATTACATCATTGATTTAAAAACAAAAACTTGTTAAAAATTAATTTTTTGACTTTAATGTAAAAAAAAATATATATATTATATTTCATTACTACCGGATATTACTTTCCGGTCCCCCTATTACTTAAAAAGACTTTATTAATAAAAACATCCCACAGTAATGGCATAGTTTAAAGTAAATACTTTATACAGGCGAGAGGTTAGGGAATGAATTAACCCAAGTCGATAGGTCAACAGAGTTTATATTGGGGTTTTATCTGTGCACACATAGGTTACAGTTTTTTTCAGTACAGCAACCACTTTACTATGATAAAATTACAATCTGCCTCATCGGGAAATAAGTAATTGTGATAAATGATCTCATTCAATTAATCAATGCTTCATTCACTCACTCATTCATATAATATTTAAAAACAACCCAAAGACCTCCCTCGCGTGCGAAAGAGGAAGCGGAGTCTCGGGAATTCCCCCACGTTCCTCCGTCAGCCTCGTCACTGGATAAGAGCCAGCTGACAAAGAGCGCGAGTGCCACATACGCTCAGGACATGATTGGAGAAACTGGCCATTACCAGGACTCCCACTTTAACGCATTTATAGCAGTTCCCGAGGGCGGCCGTTTTAGTCTCCGAGGAGGATTATAGGGGTGAGTGGTGCAGTGCAATGACTGTGCTATGGGATTAGGATGGTACTTAGGCTTCCATCTCGACAAACGGCTGAGATGCTAACGACACACGAGGCTAAAAAGACAAGAACTAAACAGACGCTTTGGGCAACTATACAGACTACTTCAAAGGACATCCCATCTCACAATAGAAAATAAACTACTAATCTACAAAGTTATACTTAAGCCAATCTGGACATACGGAATAGAGCTATGGGGGAGAGCAAAAAAGTCGAACATCAAGCGTATCCAATCCTTTCAATCAAAAGTCCTGAGAACAATAGTAAATGCCCCTTATTACGTCAGCAACAAAACCCTTCATAACGATCTTAATATACTCAATATTCTTGAGCTCATCCCTTCCAAGTTCGTAAAATTCCATAGTAACCTATCCAACCACCCTAATTCCCTAGCACAGTCATTGCACTGCACCACTTAGTCCTCCTCGGAGACTAAATCGACTAAATATAAGACTAAATATTCAGAAATATACACATCTTTGAGAAATAAGGACTATTTTTTTTTGCTCTTCAATTCAACCTTATGAACTAACACAGTCTCTTTAAGGAGTGCTGTTTGGAGAATAATTGAATTTATTATTTTTGGAGACAACAGAAACAGAAAGTGTAGAAGAGGGATGGCAGAGGTAAAAATTTAATTATTTATTAAAGGTTGGCTACACTGA
The DNA here is from genome assembly GCA_930367205.1 of Acanthosoma haemorrhoidale. Classification (NCBI taxonomy): domain Eukaryota; kingdom Metazoa; phylum Arthropoda; class Insecta; order Hemiptera; family Acanthosomatidae; genus Acanthosoma; species Acanthosoma haemorrhoidale. The sequence goes on from OV884011.1 coordinate 188,328,861, forward strand.
GTAAGTTGTCTATCCACCGGTTCAGAACGCAAAAAACACGTCTGAGGATGATTATAGGGATGAGTGGTGCAGTGCAATGACTGTGCTAGAGGATTAGGGTGGTTGGATAGGTTACTATGGAATTTTATGAACTTGGAAGGAATGAGTTCGAGAATGTAGGGCATATAAGATCGTCATGGAGGGTTTTGTTGCTGACGTAATAAGGGACATTTCCTATTGTTCTCAGGACTTTTGATTGAAAGGATTGGATAGGCTGATGTTCTTTGCTGTCCATCTGTCGACTAAAACTATCTGTCTTGAAGGCTTGTCAAGAGCATGGAATTCCTGCTTCCAATTACAGTCAATATTCTTCATCACCTCCCTACAAAGCAGAATTACATGATCGATTTTCTTCAGTGTCCCTCCTACTTCAGGTGTAGCGTGCCAATATTGGTTTCATCTCTTCAATATTTCAGCTATTTTCAATTCTTCGAACCGTGCTCCACGACGGACGGCTACCCCTCGGATTGACGGACATGGGGTCAGATCAAAAGACCCGCCGATACTCAGGGACGATAATAGCCTGAGCCGGCGCCGGCAATAGCGTGTAACACTGAAGCCTTGTTAGAGACCTCAATGGCGGTCTGTCTCCTCAGATCTGGTATCTCCTCCTGGCAGACGAGTAGTCCTAACCAAACATCCTCCGACAGTATCCAGTCCTCTCTAGAACACTAATTACAGTCAAGTGGCCGGGGGCCGACATCTGCCGCTGTAGGCAGTGACGAGGAGGCGACATTCTGCCTCTCCAAGTAGAGCAACAACATATTATTTATGCACAGCCAAATCCGATGTGCGAATCTGCAAAAGAAAAACTGAGCACCGGTTGAACTGCTCCGACCAACAATGTCACAAATATGCCCCACTCTCTTATTTTAGAAATAAGAAAATAACCAAATTTTTTTTTTATAATAAACATTTGTATAATTGAAATTCGGTTTTTCAAGGTTTAGTCTGTTCAAAAGATTGTTTTATTGACAATATTTCATTTAGCACTAAACGTTTCGCTAAGTCAGGCATCATCAAAACGAACTATATAAAAAATGACCGCTCATAATCCAGTGACCAAACGAAATGACTTAATCACTCAGCGATTGATTGCGTATTGATCTTCGCACTAAATAAATGGCCGTAGGGAATCATTCGTGAACGTCACCATAACCTCTCTATGACACTTCAATATAAGACAGATTAAACTATGATAATAACACAGCTTTAAGACATTCTTAAAGTCATCAGACTCATGATTGCAATTATTGCATAGTTGTCTCCAGATCAAGCTAAAAAGTCACTGTTTTTTTATTTCCCCGCTTAGGTTAGCCCTATTTTAACTCTGATAACTCAAAAGTGTTATTTGGTTTAGAAAATCTACTGCTGTTTTTTTTTTTTCCTTTTAGACTATATACCGTTATTTATTTATATACATATATAATCCATCTCTTAATGAACTGGTTTAATCAAATTAGCAGCAGAGTTTAAACAATGTTCAAAAGACGACGATTATGAAGTGGCTCGCCTCTACTTTATTTTTGTAGGTTTCTTTCGAGCACTTCTTCGGAATATTTTATTACAAGCGTGTTGTATGTACAGAGAAAACTTTTTTGCTTAATTGACCTGATGATTTTAAGAATGTCTTGAAGCTGTGTTATATTGAGGCATCATAGAAAGGTTATGCCGGCGTTCACGAATAATTCCCTACGGCCATTTAATCAGTGTGGAGAACGATACGCAATCAATCGGTGGGTGAATAAGTCATTTCATTCAATTAATGGGTTATGGCCAGTCGATTTTTTTTAATATATTTTATTTATTTATTGTTCGTTTTAATGATGCCTGACTTGGCGAAACGTTGACTGTTAAATGAAATATTGTCAATAAAACAATCTTTCAAACAAACTATTCAAAACAGTAAAAAATAAATACTTGATAGTCATTAACATAATAATATTTAAAAAAAATTTTTCCATGAATTTCAAAGACTGGATAATAATCAGTACAAAAATCGATATATATATTTCCGATTAAATTAGTTCTTTTAGATTGAAAAAACAAGACCGCTTTTTTCTTCGTATCTACTTCAGCAGCTAAATCAAATAACGGCATGATGTTTCCCTTTAGGATGACAAAACTAAACTGAAATATTTGACCCGTTCACTAAGACGGGTCAAAGTAAACATAAATATGTTTTATCTAACATTACAGGAAAGGTCGAAGGTGGCAAAATAACCAAAACAATGCTAGCTATCAGTGGGGTCCCTATTCCCAAAAAGACCCACTAAGTATTATAATAGGGGGAGCGGAAAGTAGTGTCGGTTTTTTACATTAAATTCAAACACATAAATTTTTAACAAGTTTTTTTTTTTTAATCAATGATGTTATCACCCTCGTTATCAACAACCTTTTGCCATCTAGTGTGCAAATTTTCAATGCCTGATCGATCAGAATCAATATGTTTTTGAGCAAAATATCTGGAGATGGCATTTGGTTTGGTGGGTGAGACTGGAGATGGAAAATGGGTCCTCTATGATAATCCTGAACGTAAAATGCAGTGTCTCTATGCGAATGAATCGGCACAAAGTACAGCTAAGCCAGGTTTACAGCCCGAAAAGGCGTTTTTGTGTGTTTGGTAGAGTATTCGCAGGGTCGTTCATTTTGAAGTGCTGAAACCTGGACAAACTGGGAATGCAGACCGTTTCTGTGAACAATTGGATTAGTAAATCAATCTTTAATTTTAAGAGTGCTCAGCAATTGTCAACAGAAGGCGTTATTCTGCAAGACCGCAATGACCGCAAGACGAACCCTGGAAAAAATTAATGAATTGGGGTAGGAGGTATTGCCTCACCCACCATACTCGCCTGATATCGGATTTCCATTTATTCCGATCGCTACAACATTTTCCAAGCGGCAAAAAACTTGAAAATTTGGATAATATCCAAAATACCATCTCCAGATATTTTGCACGAAAACCAATTGATTTTTATCGATTCGGCATTGAAAATTCGCACACTAGATGGCAAAAGGTTACTGATAACGAGGGTGATTACATCATTGATATAAAAACAAAAAATTGTTAAACATTTATTTTTTGACTTTAATATAAAAAAAAAACGACAATACTTTCCGGTCCCCCTACAATTTTAAATTTATAACTTCACGACCATCAATGACACATTTGAAAGGTCAACCAAAAAAAGAAGATTTTAGTTGTTCAATAAAATTTTTATTATAGTCATAATAAAATTGCTAGGGACCTCCATTGCTGACAGCTGACCCCTTCATTTACAAGCCGGGGCCCACCGCTACAGAAGCAGCCACTTCCGAACCCACACAGACACGCACCCGCATCGAAAATAAACCATTTCTTCCCTATTCCCTAAGGCAGTTTGTCTTCGTGGTATATATTTAGTGTTCCCTCGGGAACCACTTCCCGCCATGCGACGACTACGCTCTAACTGATAGCAGATTTATAGGGCACGCTGCTGTTGTCGTCACAGTCTAGCGAGGCCGTACTTAAGAAAAATAAAATAAATTTAGTATAATTGTCCGGCTTTAAGGTTATAGGATTTGATGGCAGGCGATTACAGTGTCAGTTTGTCCAAGGATAGACGTCACATTAAGCAACCAATCCATCTGAAAAGGTATATCATAACTTGAAGTTATGTTTTCGCCCGTGAGTTTTTTATGTTATGTATAAGAGACATGAAATTTTACATAGAGATGTCATTTGTTAAAAGGAAGACATGAAAACTATACCATGCAGTCACTAACTTGGCTTTACCGTCATAGAACATAACAAGAAAACTTACAAAGCAAAAAATCATATACAAAATGTTCCCATATTTTAACGAAACATTACAGTCAACTCTTTCAAAATTTTCTATTGTATTTATTGTAAAGGACTCCAAAATCAAAGCACGTAATAAGTTAAAATAAATATACTTTCTAATAGTTTGGTTAGACCAATCAAATTAATGTACTTGACCTCTTGATTAACAATATGCAATACTCTTGTTGTTACTTTCTTTTACAAACGATCTAACATACTATTGTTAAAATGATTAGTATTTTAATAATGAAATCGGAAATATTAAAAAAAAATAATTCACTGATAACGATCCTTTTAAATCGATTCATGGGATAATGTTTGTTTTGTTACAAAAAACAAACAAAAAACGATGTTATCTTGTTGATCCCTTTCAAAGTATTTATTTTCAGCGGTAATTATTGTTTTTAATTAACATAGTAATACAATACATACATATACATAGGCTATATACATACATAGGCTTTAGTATATATCGAAAGAAAACATTTTTTCGTTTTTTTTAACCTTGTAATAATATGCCAAAGAAGAAGAGAAGTGCTCCAAAGAGACCACCATGAAAAAGTTTACATAGAGGTTATATTTTTTAGTGCAGGTGAACGCAATGTTATACTCAAGTTAAACTCGTAATAAAATATTTTTCAGACACAAAATGCAATAACTTTTGTCATTTGATTATTATAGAAGAAACAATAAAACATCGCGTTCTTACACTCGTCCACTGTTTTTTTTTTTAATGAATAAAAGATCATTGATAAATTAATTAGTAGTCAACAAATAAATATTTCTCTATAATTTGAGTATGGTAAAAAATTAAAGATCTGTTGAGTGATAATATGTAATGTCTGTTAGGTCTAACGTGTCCTAACAGTACGGTGACCATATGTTTATATTAAAAAAAAAAAAATCATTTTGGTTTTAATAAATGAAACTAGAAACAAGCATACATAAAACAAAACGAAAAAATTATACGCTTTTATAGGATCATATTTCCTTTTAACTACAATATTTTTTTTTGAGCCATGAATTTCTCGAAGAAAGTTTTCATTGATTTTAAGAAAGAGAACATTGTATTGTCATACAATGTGTTCACTTTGTGTTGTGTCTTTTCTACTAAACAATAATGGTTTAATACCGACATTATCTTTCTATAGGAGCACTTGTCGCTAGAAGGCACAACACAAATTATTTTCAAGTTCACAAGAATTAGTTCATTGGCGATCGTGAATTTCATTCCGGAAGTTTCTCTTGGGTAATATACATTTTTAGACAGGAGACTTCATTAAACAGCTGATCTACATTTTAAGAAGGAAGACTAGAAGCGAAGGTTGCGCATGTAAATTTTCTCAAATAATGGTTTTTATCCATGAAAACAAAGCTAGTTCTTTTAAGTTACTTGTCCACATTTCTAGTCAGGCAGTACAAAGTGTATAAAACTTTTTTTGCTTGAAAATTCAGCCAAACACAGTTCTGTTTTCCGTCCGTTACGTGGGTAACCAACTACATATAATAAGTATAGTATGGAAAATAATAGAAGTAAGAATTATATATCGGCGGCATAAGGGTCGGTAAATGTAAGGATTTTTCCGGTGGCTATCAAAAGGGGTTTGAGGGACAAGCAATGTAACCCTTTGTGTCACCGAGGAACAGAAGTGAAGGTTAAAAACAGGTCATAGGGCCAAATGGCCCGAAGAACAGGCCGGTATTCGTAATGTGTCCAAATCACACATTCACTTGGTTTGAAGGATGCGTTAACAGAAACCCTCCCTTTCCAATAGTCTGAGGGGTAGTATCGGTATGTGATTTGGGCGAGGGGATTGCTGATTATAAAAGACATTTTATAGGGAGTACACGCTTTTTAAGACGCTGATTAGGGTCATCTTGACCCGGACTTTTCATCTATGAAGACATCGATATAATTATAAGCATATATTTTAATATTTAGTATAAGCCAATGTAGTCATACATCATTTAAATTCATGATATATTTTATGTCTTTGAATTTATAGCATATCTTATTGTAAATTTGATTAATGAAATTCCTTCCATTGATCACCACGATAAATTTACTCTTGGATTAGAACTAATTGGGACAGGATTAAATCCAATCAATATTAAGTCAATTTTATTTTATTATCACTTTACGCCAATACAGTACGCTCAGAGTTTGATAGAATAATCAAATCTAGCAGTTAGAATAATTAAATAGCATAAAATAAAATAAAATATTTTAATTATTTGACTTGAGCGTTGAGACGAGGTTCTGATGGTAAGGTAGGTAAAAAAAGATATATGAATCGGTTAATAGATATATACTTTCAAAATATAAATTTCCCTACATTATTTATTCCATAGTAACCTATCCAACCACCCTAATTCCCTAGCACAGTCATTGCACTGCACCAGGGACCTGCTATAATTAAGTATTTGTGGGAGTCCTGGCAATGGTCAGTTTCTCCAATCATGTCCTGAGCGTCTGTGGCACTCACGCTCTTCGTCATCCTCCGCTGGCTCTTATCCAGTGACGCGGCTTACCAAGGAGCGGGGGGGGGGGGGACTTCCCAAGACTCCGCTTCCTCCTGTACGTGAGGGAGGTGACAACCATATGGACTTGGGGGGGCCTCTGGGCTGTTTGTATATATAGTATGAATGAGCGAGTGAATGATGAATTGTAAATATGGTATGAATGATAACATTTATCTCAATTACTTATTGCCTAATAAGGCAGATTGTAATTTTATCAAATATTAAATAAAAATAATAAATTGTTTTAACAAAAAAAATTTATATATTTAGATAGAGTATATATATATATAGTAGTATTTTATATATGTATCAACAAATAAATTAACTGATTCACCAAATGAGAAACTGATTTTTTTTTTTTTTCAAGTAAATTGAACTATTCTTTTTATATTGAAACTTCTTTATTGTGCTAAAATTACAATCTGCTTTATTAGGCAATAATTGTGATAAATGTTCTCATTCATACCATATTTACAATTTTTATTCACTTGCTCATTCATACAGTATTTACAAACAGCCCAGAGACCTCCCAAATCATGGTTGTCACCTCCCTCACATGCGAAAGAGGAGGAGTCTTATGAAGACACCCACGCTCCTTCGCCAGCCGCGTCGCCGGATACGAGCTAGTGGAGGCTGACCACAAGAGCGCGAGAGCCACAGACGCTCAGTACATGATTGGAGAAACTGGCCTTGAAGTATTCTGAAGCTGCCTGAAGTGCTGTTGCACAGCTTTGAAGCTTTCAACTTTCAAAATGGATTCATGAAAAACATTGCTAATGTTGTGAATGAACCTGAAAAAAACTCGAATGACAGTGTTTAAAGAAAGAAAATATTCCTTCAAAGACTGAAACATCAATAGCAAAGCTCAATAAGCAGATATTGGTTAAATAGAGCTTTTTTTTTCGTATTCGACATCAGACTTAAACATTAACTTAAACATTTTTGAGGGAACTTAGTCCCATCCGCCTAGATGTAGAAATATTTATAGATTTTTCAATTGCCAATAGTGAGCGACACATCACACTTCAACTATTCCAATTGTTCAAGTTATTTTTTCCGGTTCTCCTAAATCGTTCAAAGATTAGATTTGAGTTATCAGCTGACAATCCAATGTTATATGCACAAACTCGAAAAGATAGTCTGAGGTTTCCAGGTAGTTGGTTGTTCCTTGAGTTTCACTCTCATTGATATCGAAGTAAAGGGTGTCCCAGAAGTAACGCAAGATTTGATTTAAATAGTAAAGATAGTTTTTAGTATTTTTGTTGTTATTTATTTATTGAATTATAAAGTGAATAGGATAGGGTTATTTATGGAATAACACATCGGGCGAATGGCCTCCACGACTTTGCTGGCACATATGCACTCTTTTGTCGAAATTTTCCATGACCATTTGGCATAAATGTGGTTGAATGCCCTCTTGTAATGCACGGGCTGATGTAGGCTTGTTCACATATACCATTGACCCCCATAAAAAGAAATCTAAAGGTGTTAAATCACACGATCTAGGGGGCCAATTCTGATCACCGAAACGAGAGAGTTGATGCAGCGTGGAATTTCCTTTTTTAATGCACGGGTGGATGTGGGATAATGATGAACAGATTGTATCTATTAAACATTAATCTTACTACTGTACATCGATGTCTTCAATCTGAGGTTTAATAATGTCATAAAAGGGTTTATGGCATGCCGACAGTCCGCTTTGTCCATCTGGCCTCAGTTCGTTAACGTTATGTCATAATTGTACACTACATTGCCATGTCGGGGGGGTTGAACACATAATGATAATAAAAGCAATGCCATGAAAAAAAAACAGTAATAAAATGTCGCTATTTAATTAAATCATCCTGACGTTCTGTTAATCAATAGTTAAATAATCTTTGTAGAGGAGAGTCTTTTAAAAGAAAAGAAAGAAAAGCTATAATATGAAGTACAATCAAAACACTGGTATATACAAATATTAAGAGTCACGTTACTACATACTGGGTGGAATGTCTAGGAACAAGTTGGGTCTGAGACTAAAGCTGAGCCATATATGCAAAAGAAAAGGATAAGATTCTGGGAAGTAGGGAGGTCTTGGAGGGATGCGGTCGCTTACTTAAAAATAACAGGAACCATCCGTGACTTCCATGAAGTCACGAGGCAGTAGAAGTGGCTTGCTTCTACTTTTAGCTTTATATATAATATTAGCATTATAATATTCTTAGCATTATATAACTAATGATACATTTTGTATGATGGTATGGTGTGAGGCATATCGCTTAGCGCCTTATCAAGGGCTTATATTAGGTTGGTGCGAATGAAATGTCGGAATCTTAAGTGAATATATTAAACTGCATATCTTTTTCCAAAAGCTGTTTATTTAATCAAAATATGCTCCATTTATTTCAATACACTTTTACCAACGAGATTTTAATGCATAGATGCCTGTCTGGAAGAAATTCTGATCTTTAGAATCAATGAACTCTGATATGGCATTTTTTTTACTGTCTTCATTTTCGTACTGTTAAGCCCGTAGCAATGATGAGCGTACGTTCAAGCAATCCAGCTTATTTCGCTCGGTTAGTTCGTGCGGTATCCACTTATCCATTGTTTTCACCTTGCCAATTTCAGAAAGATGTCACAATATTGTTGTATGGTCAACTTCCATTCTGGCAGCAAGTTCCCTTGAAGACACAGTTGAATTCGTTTCCACCAATGCTTTCAGAGCATCATTTTTCACAGACGTTTCGGGTCTTCCACGCGGTTCATTTAGCAGGGAAAAATCACCAGACCGAAATGTTTCAAACCAACGCTGCGCTTTTCGATCGTTCACAGTATTCTCATATTCTCAAACGCCTGGTTTATATTGCGTGCAGCTTTTGCAGCATTATTACCAAGTTTATACTCATAATTACACGAATATCGGTTGAATTCATATCGGTGCAAAATTTAAAGCAAATAACAAAAGGGAACACTTTTGAGAAAATCTTCTTTGCTAAAATGTGAATCTGGCAATGGGCAGTACGGCTATAAACCAGGTTATGTCAAAAACAAAAGCATAAAAAACAGGGAGACAAATGTTCACATTTAAAGAAAATCCAACATTTCATACGCACCAACCTAATACAACTGTTTATTTAAATCAGTAGAGATGGTATAATTTCTTTAATATGTAAGCGCTTAGAATGTCCCACGTCATTTAAATTTTAAATGTATTTTATAAAAATTTTATGAATTTGCACGTATTTATATATTTCCTTGTTATTGTTATTTGTGTAATATCCTGGAGAGAAGGTCCTCCATCCTGATGCGTACAGTAGCTCTGGAGGCCAGGACATAATTAGGGAGAACGCTTCCTCCCATTACGGCACCAATTAGTCCCAGCTATAGATACACTGGGCTACTGGGGTTTTAAGTGCCCTCAGTATAGAGCCGGATTGGGGTTTTTAGTCACTTAAATAAACAGCAAGGTTATGACTATTTCATTATAATTTTTACACATATTACTGAATATCTGACAGAAAATTCACACTTCTTGAACCCTGACATTAGGGGTGATTAAGCTGTTGAAAACCACAATACAATAAGATTTTACGATAAGGGATAAAGTTTTGACCTTTATCTCGCAGTGTCGTCTTAAGATTAAGTGTTTAACTCAAAGTATTTTAAGTTTTGCTAGAAAAAGTGTACAGGTGAATATTATTAAGGTTATTTACTAATTAAAATAACCTTAGCACCAATGGCTGCAGTTGAAAACGTACGAAAACTGCACGTTTATAGTGACAAAATATTTTAAAATCGATCGGAATAAATGGAAATCCGATACCTCCTACCCCAAATCATCAATTTTTTCCAGGGTTCGTCTTGCTGCACAATTGTCTTGTATTATCATGATGCTGAATAACGCTTGTTTTCTGTTGACAATCGCTGGGCACTTTTCGATTAAAGATTGATTTGCTTGATCCAAAATTGTTCACAGTAAAGGTCTCTGCATTAACAGTTTGTCCAAGTAACAGCACTTAAAAACGAACGACTCCGCGAAAACTCCACCAAACACACAAAAACGCCTTTTTGGGCGATTCAAGGCGGAGCTAGCCACTGCCTTTTGCGTTTTGGATTATCATAGAGGACCCATTTCCCATCTGCAGCCTCACCCACCATACTCTCCCGATATTGCACCATCGGAATTCCATTTATTCCTTTCGCTACATTTTCTAAGCGGTCCAAAATGCCATCTCCAGATATTCAGCTCAAAAAACTAATTGATTTTTATCGATCCGTCATTAAAAATTTTCACGCTAAATGGCAAAAGGTTGTTGACAACGAGGGTGATTACTTCATTGATTACAAACAATAACTTGTTAAAAATTTATCTTTTAGAATTTAATGTAAAAAAAAAAAGCAACATTACTTTCCGGTCCTCCGAAAGTTTGTCCTACTTATTACAATCACCTACGTATCAATGTGTACCATTAAATATAAAAATAATATCGTTTCAAGTATTTAAATCATCATTTTTTTTTTTGTCTTTAAAATCTAATGAAGCAACGTGAGAAGGCAGACGTAATAGATCAGCCCTCGCAGTCACTAATAACCCTTCAACAGCCGGAAGAGACATGCCTGCCTGATTGCCCTCCAATCAGCCAGTGCCTCCTAAATCACGCCAGCGCCACCTAGAAAGCCTGCGACGACAGCGCGTACCCCCGACAGTTCCGGTCTAACTAGCGCCATCGCAATTATCTAGGAGGCCACCACGTGGACCACCCCCGTGTGCGGGTGGTTCGGTGGAAAGTGCCACAGGGGTGGGTTCGTGATGGATCGCTCAAATTAAATCTGCGGAAATGATGGGGAAAAAATGTTCTAAAAAATAAATTATACCGTCTCTCTCCTGTCTGCTTGTATGTTCGTTAGTAGCCATAGAAAGAATATGTATAATCCATCATAATAATAAACGTATTTATAATTAAGAACCCGGGTTAAGCTGAGCGGATGTTGGCCAAGGCATGAAAACTGAAAGTAAGAGATAAAAAAATTACACAAACTTGAAAGAAGTCAAACCAGTTATCCATTTTTATTTATTTTTTTTAAATAAAATCTCTTATATTGTATGAATGAGCGACTGAATGATGAATTTAAAATTTGTTATGAATGAGAACATTTATCTCAATACTTATTGCCTAATAAGGCAGATTGTAATTTTAGCACGATAAAAAAGTTATATACTTATTATATATAAAACCCCTAACAAATCCTGTAACACTCCAGAGACCACCAGACAGAAAATACAAATATTTTTGGTTGTAATCGCAGTTTTTAGTTTTCATTATCGTTCAATTAATACTTAGTACAATCACATTTAACCTTACGAACGAATAGCTGGGAAAACTGGACGTGGGTTTCTCTAATCGATAAGTCAGTCATTCAACCATCAAGAACAAAAGATCAAACTACAGATTGTTCTGTTTTTATCCCCAAGTCAATGTTTAAGTTACTTTTACTCCTTAGGTACACATATAACAAGAGAACAAATATTGCAAAAACGTTAAGTATTGTAATGGAATTTGTTGAAAAAAAAAAAGAATTCATCAAACAAATTTTTTAATTCAACTAAAAATTTAGGACTCCGTTGGCGAGTAATTGTTGCTTTTATTTTATGATTACCTGAGGTTACATGGAAGTTGCAAAAATCAAAAACATAACATTAAAAAAAAAAACATTTTATGCCCGACGTTGCGAGAATTTTCAAAAATTATATTAATATTTTTCAGAAAACAGAAATTTTTTAACCGACCGTTGATTGATTTGTCTGGACGTCCCCCCCCCCCCTAGATTGCCATATACTATGTACTTTTAATAAATAAAATAAAATGTTTTACATACTATAAACGTGGATAGGATTAAGTAATTAAGATCTATAAGAGTCAATCTAATCATGGAGCTTAGTATAATAGATATTACATTGCTGTAGACAACTGTCTGAGGAGTTACTGACAGTGAGTAGAAACATAATTCAAATTAATTTATTTAGAATACTTACATAATAAAAATAAGCTTATTTATCTAAACATACAAAACTAGTAATATTTAGAAGTAATAGATTCTAACCATGTTTTTCCTTAATTACAAATTGTGCGGTTGTTCGTTTTAAAATATCTACAATACAATCAATCCGATTTGGATGCGTCGTGCAACTTAACTTTTGTAGTTGAACCTATTGGTTCGCCGTCAAATGTATAATTAAAAAATTATCTTTCAAGATTGGTACGACTTATTAAGCTAACTGTGGCTGAAAATCAATAAAAATTTTCATACTTATAATAACAGTATGACGGAAATACATATCTTGATAACAATAATATCAAATGGCAATAGTTACTCTCTAAGACTGTTGACAAACATCAACTTTTTTAGCTTGTTATTGATATTATAAAAACAAATTATAATTTACTGTTATTCTATAATAATATAACGAAAACATATATGTTTATAGTTCAATTGTTCGCCTATATTTAACACAGAATGTCAAATAGAATGAATAATTACACATTATAGACTTGAAATATGTTTAACAAATGTAGCAGTGTCAAGCAACGGGTAGCGTGGCCGAGCGGTCTAAGGCGCTGGTTTAAGGCACCAGTCTCCTCGGAGGCGTGGGTTCGAATCCCACCGCTGCCAAAATCTTTTTTACTATTGTTAACGTTATAAAAACAAATGTCACTTATTTATTTATAGACTGTTAGTATTTGTTGAAAAGTTAATTTTTAAATTAACCAAAATTGTTTAATAATTATAAAAGGAAGAATTTTTTTTTTCTACAAAAAACGATAGGGTTGAAGAAATTAACGTGAAATCCCGAAGGTTTCTCTCGTTAACAGGTATACTGATCCATGGATCAAATATGTAATATATACATATCATTCGAATCACAAAACAATTTAAAGTAAGTTTTTTGCGCTTTCGTTTTATAAATTTTACACTAAAGATAAATAAAAACTACTCCGCCTAAGGATTTGAGCCCAAACAAAAATTTAGTAGATAAAAAAATAAGCATCCAATATAAAAAGACCTCCATCTAATAAATTTTGAAATTCGCAGCTAACATAGCTAAGAATTAGAAAGAATAAATTAGTTGCAAATCGTGACTCGAACCCGTGCATCTAGTGAAGACATACCAATATGAATTGTTTAATTTAATTTTTAATAATATTTATTCTTACAATGTGAGGGTTTAGGAATGATGAGGAGGGGGGATTTCGTCTTGGTCACAAAGTCATTTTTAGTATCAAGGCTATTACGAAAAGAAAAGACTACCAGTGAACAACAAATAATAAATGTACTATAATGGCTAAAATTTGTATATTGGTTAAAAATACGGAATATTTAACAAGAATTAATTATTATTGTTACATAACGTATTGTTCCATAAAATAAAATTCAATAAAGTTAAGAATGATAATTATTTGAAGTCAGACTTTATTTTATGTTTCAGAGGACGGCCCTTCCCTTTCGTGTCCACTAGAAGTGACTCTTACCATGCATGAAATTCCTCAGGTATACCTACCTATACACTTGTATTTTGCCTCCGAAATAGGTAATAAGTTTTTGTGTATAGTTTTTGCAAATAAGCTGCTAGAACTGCCGTGTGACCATATGTTTAAACGGTACGAAGATTCTCTTCCTCGTGAATGTAAAGGGTGTCCCAGAATTAACGCGAGATTTGAATTTGCCGCCATTTGTGCAGTAAAGTGCTGGCAACCCTAAAAAATAACAATTTGACAGCTGACAGTTTAGGGTTAGTAAAAATGGAGCGTTACACGATAGAACAACGTGTCTTTATTGTTGAACATTATCTCAAAAATAATGAAAGTTTGGCGGCCGCAGTTCGAAAATTTCATACAAAATATGGTCGGAATAGTGTTTTGAATTCATCAACTGTGAAGAGATTAATTGAAAAACTTAGGAAGACTGGATCAGTTGTAGACACTAAACAAGGTGTTGTTGAAAATCCATAACACAGTTCTTTGTGCCGAAATTGGATGATATTGATGTGGCCAATATGTGGTTTCAACAAGATGGTACCGCATGCCATACAGCCCATGAAACAATTCAAATACTGCATGAGACATTTCCAAGTCGTGTACTCTCTCGTTTCGGTGATCAGAATTGGCCCCCTTTAGATTTCTTTTTATAGGGTTATTTGAAGTCAAAGGTGTATGTCAACTAGCCCACACCCACCCGTGCATCAAAAGAGGAAATTCAACGCTGCATCAACGAAATTCAACCACATTTATGCCAAATGGTCATGGAAAATTTCGACAAAAGAGTGCGTATGTGCCAGCAAAGTCGTGGAGGCCATTTGCCCGATGTGTTATTCCATAACTAACCCTATCCTGTTTGCTTTATAATTCAATAAAAATATAATAACAAAAATACTAAAAACTGTCTTTTCCATTTAAATCAAATCTTGTGTTAATTCTGGGACACCCTTTAGAATTATTTGAAAATAATAACACATTTACTCTACTAGAAATGAGGCCATAAGAAAAATATTAATCCAACCTTTTAATGACAGAGACGTGTTTTTTGCGTTCTGAACCGGTGGATAGACAACTTACTCAGTGTAGCCAACCTTTAATAAATAATTAAAGTTTTACCTCTGCCATCCCTCTTCTACAGTTTCTGTTTCTGTTGTCTCCAAACAGCACTCCTTAAAGAGACTGTGTTAGTTCATAAGGTTGAATTGAAGAGCAAAAAAAAAAGTAGTCCTTATTTCTCAAAGATGTGTATATTTCTGAATACATGTTCCAGGCGCAAACTTGACACAACCAATTCAGCCATATTTCCTGTTTTTTTTGTTTTTAATAAAATGTTACGAACAAATTTTTTAAACGTATTTGGTTGAAAATAGTTATTTATCAATAATTAGCGATATTTTGAATGATGCGCTAATTGACTATGGCTAAAATATGTTCATTGTAACCTTTCTATTTTCTGGGCAGTAAATTGCCAAGTTAATTGAAAATAATTTGGGTTATTAAGTCTGTATGTATATTGGACTTAATTATAGTGGGAGGTTATTAAGGGTTATCAATACTGTTTAATAGGCTCAATCATCAGTAAAATATTACAAAAGAATTAAATAATAAAAAAATTGACCTGTTTATTAGATATTACTGATTTATGTAATACGCAAAAAAACATGGCAAGGAAGGAAACATCTTTAAACACAGGTAATGAAACGATAGGATTCGATGAAATTGAACTTGGAAGGGATGAGTTCAAGAATGTAGGGTATATTAACATGGTTATGAAGGGTTTTGTTGCTGACGTAATAAGGGGCATTTACTATTGATCTCAGGACTTTTGATTGAAAGCATTGGATACGCTTGATGTTCGACTTTTTTGCTGTCCCCCATAGCTCTATTCCGTATGTCCAGATTGGCTTAAGTATAACTTTGTAGATTAATAATTTGTTTTCTATTGAGAGATGGGATGTGCTTTGAAGTAGTCTGTGCAGTTGTCCAAAGCGTCTGTCTTTTTAGCCTCGTATGTCGTTAGCATGTCAGCCGTTTGTCGAGATGGAAGCCTAAGTACCATCCTAATCCCATAGCACTGCGCCACTCATCCCTATAATCCTCCTAGGAGACTAAAACGGCAGTGGCCTGCTATAAATACGTGACAGTGGGA
Organism: Acanthosoma haemorrhoidale; assembly: GCA_930367205.1. Classification (NCBI taxonomy): domain Eukaryota; kingdom Metazoa; phylum Arthropoda; class Insecta; order Hemiptera; family Acanthosomatidae; genus Acanthosoma; species Acanthosoma haemorrhoidale. The sequence goes on from OV884011.1 coordinate 188,344,912, forward strand.
GTACTGGCAATAGTCATTTTCTCCAATCGTGCCCTGAGCGTCTGTGGCTCTCGCGCTCTTCGTCAGCCTCCACTGACTCGTATCCGGTGACGCGGCTGACGGAGGATCGTGAGGGACTACCCAAGACTCACATTCTCTTTAGCATGCAGGGGAGGTGACAAAAAAGTGGATTTGGGAGGCCTCTGGGCTGTTTGTAAATACTGTATGAATGAGCGAGTGAATGAAGAATTGTAAATATGGTATGAATGAGATTGGTAATTGTTCATTTACTACAATTACTTATTGCTTAATAAGACAGATTGTAATTTTATAACAATAAAGAAGTTTCCTTAATAACCTCTCAATGACTCAACATGTAAGTAATAAGCATACGTTTTATATGGAGTAAAATATTGTTTTAAAGAAAATTTTCTATTAGAAAAATTGGAAACTTAATGTTAATCAACAAATGTTTTTTTTCTGGTTGTAAACACTGACTTGTACCAGTCCCAAACATAGCCACAAACAATTGATGAATAAAAAAATTGGGAAATGCTATTAACCATAATTATTTGGTATTTTTATCAACCTTCAATGACTTAAAGACCGGTTTGATAATTACTTACAATCAGTCAGGATATTACGAAGCAATGGGCAATGAAATGCAGTGCCATGCAGATCACATTCACTTATAACACCAGAATTTTGTCTTGATACAAAAAACCCCTGGCCTATGATACATCGCCTTCCTAATTGATAATTTGTAACATATGCTGAGACTTTAGAAGACTATCATTGTATAAAAAATCATTAAAATTATCGTTTTCATAAGCTTCAATCACACGATGTTTCACAGTTGGCCGAAATGTGTTGGCTCTGGTTCCTCTGGCCGCAGTCCCCTCTCCTGGAGTATATTTGTCAGGAGAGAAAGTGGAAGTGATGGCTGGAATAGTCGGAATTATAGGATACGACAAATATATCCAAGAGGGAGAATATCTCTCTCTTTAGTTGCGGGTTAGTCAAAACAAAAGCTCTCCCTCCCTTTGAGATATGAGGGCATTAGACGGGACTAGTGCCGCAGCTTCCTGGCCACAGATCTCTCCCCTTTCTGGAGTCCCTCGTCGTTCAGCTTCAATTTCAACCGAGCTAATAATAATCGCCTTTTACTGCGGAGACCCAAGTTGTTGCTCCTGTTCTACTTATACGTCATATCTTCTACGGTTATAGGACTGTAACCCGACAAAGGTCGGCTCGGCATAAATCGAAGGAGTAAATATCGGACAATAAGCTCTTCACCGGAAATGGTTAGTGTCGGGTCGTCACTAGGGAGGTGCCTGATCACCCTAGCCATGGTGACAAGTGCGGATTGTTCGAGTTAATAACCTAAACAATCGTTCCATGACGGCGTTACTATCTGACTCCATTTATGATAGGTATGTGCCCCGACAATGCACTATGTTCAAGAGAAGAGGTATAGGGGTTTCGTAAAGAATAATACAAGTTTTCAGAGTTCGAGCGGAAGCCATGCAAGCGTCACGGGTACAGGTCGCCGAAGAGTCTGCAAGGAGACTGGTTTACAGGGCCAGAAGCCCTGGGTTAAATATCGTCTCTACTTCCTGCCGGGAGGCTGCGAGGGTCTAATTCGGCGGTGGTTCCCGCGCACACCTGTGACGAGGCGCGTGGCCGGTAGAGAGGCACGTGACCGCCGCCTGCTTACCCGACCCGGAGCAATCCCTGGAGGTAAAGAGGGCCTAAAAGGGTCGTTAAGTTTATGACTGTCTATGACTGCCAGCTGGCGACCCTTTCATGTTTATGACTGTTTGGCTTCCACCTTTTATTGCTTAATACTTTTACAATGGTTGACATTTGTTTATAATATATATGCACCAGAGTATAGGGTGATTTAACTTATGTAGTTAGCGGTAGCTACAGTTAGCGTTAGTTGAAGAGATAACAGAAAAGAACTCGGAGGCATTGCCTATAGGTAACTATCAGGTCGAGTCGTAAGTAACTTCCGATGCAGCTAAGTAGAATCTATTGCGCGTATCTACCCGCTATGAGTTACCATGACAACATGTTTTTGTTTTCACTATGTAGACGAGGCTTCAGTTAGTCTTTTGTCATAGGCCCAGCCACCAGTGGACTCTCACTGCTGTACCGCAACAATCAACCTCTACCGAGGCTTCCCACACTCCTTAATTCCCTCACACCACCTTCAAGCAGGTACTCCTAGTACAAGGATCCGCTCAACCCAAATATCCCTTTATTTTTCCCTCATCCTTAATCTTATAATTAGAGAGCTAAGAAAAAAAAAAAAAAGTCTTTTGTCAACTGTTTTGTGTGATACACGTTATGTTAAACTATTTTTTTTTTAACCTCTAAAATGGAGAGTCAAAAAGTACATATTTGTCATATAATGCTTTGGGAATTTAAACAAGGCAATAGTGCTAGGGCAATACTGATCGGCCAGTTAGAAATTGGTTTATAAAATTCCGTTCTGGAGATACGACCTTAAAAGACCAAACGAGGGCGGGAAGTCCTTCCGACTTTGAAGACAACCTTTTAAAGGCAATATTGGAGCAAAATCCACGTCAATCAACAAGAGGTATAGCAGAAAGGTAGAATACATCACAATCAACTGTTAACCGCCACCTGGAGAAATTAGGGAAAGTCAGCAAGTTAGGAGTGTGGGTACCTCACAATCTCAGTGAACGGAATAAAGAAGATCGCATGTCAATCGCCACAAGTCTGCTCTCACGAGTAAAAATTGAGCCTTTTTTAAACAGGATTGTAACAGGCGATGAAAAATGGGTTACATATGACAATATAGTCCACAAAAGACAGCGGCTTGGTAAGGATCTACCACCCCTACCAGATCCGAAAGCAAACATCCATGGCAAAAAGATTTTATTGTGTGTATGGTGGGATTGTCAAGGGATAATTCACCACGGGTTGTTGAAGTCAAATTTAACGATTACTGCGGATAGATACGCCCAGCAGTTGCAAAGAGTGCAAACTCCATGAAAAGTGCCCTGCACTCGTCAAAATTAATATAATTTTGATATTTAATGAGAGAAAAATAAATGACTGATAAAAAAACGGAAGTTACTTATAACTCGACCTAAATAAATACAACAGCCGAACGAATACTTTCTAAAGAACAAACAAGCCACATTGACAACACCACCAGTGCGCAAGTACTGAAAACAAATTAAAAAGAGTCAGTCTGCGCAGTGGCTATCCTTCTGTTGGCCCAACGATTGGGCCAATGCGTTTATCTGAAACTTTTGATCTCCGTGTTGGGCCAATGTGTGGAAGGGTCTAAATTGGGAAGTTCGTCACTCCTTGTAGATAGCTCAGTTGGTGAGCCCCCGACTAGAAAATTATGGAGGACACGGGTTCATGTCTCGAACTCACCAGTCATTCTTAAGCTGTTAATTATAATTAATAACAAAAATAGAAAAAATCATTTAAATTATGAGAGAAAAAAATTGGCGAGGATACTGATCCATGGATGTAATATTCATCCAATTTCAACGACACCAAGGAAACCTCAGATGTTTGATCCGGAAAGTATATCTGTTTTGGGGAAGAAAAAAAAACCGAATTGAAATTTTCTTTTCTACCTAGTGGTGATGAGTCGGCCTCAGTAGGTGCAGAAAACGCTGTGGCCAGAACTCTTCAGAAGTGAGCCCAGATTCTGCCACGCTCGAGCAGTATGAGCTATTGCCTCCATTAGGAGTCCAAACAAGCGTGGCACTTCCATTGATCCAATCCCCGTCCAACGAAAACAGACCCGTTGACTAATATGTCTGTCTGCTCGGCTCCTGGCGCGAAGCAATCTACGTTCGCTCTATGCGTTTAATAAGGGAGAACAAATTGTCAATTTACTCCGATTACTCCTCGCGATAAATTTAGCAGTCTGTCTTAATGAGCTGTCCTGATGTAACCCTACAGCACACTTCCAGGTGCAGGTTCCACGAATGGTTAAAATATAGCACTTGAATTCATTGTTAGTCGCGAGTATAGGTTAGGGTTGATGAAAAAGAGATATTAAGTTTATCCATGGGCGTAAGATACTGATAAAAAGAAAATAGTGTAGGGTTCAAACTCGATTACTAATAGTAATTTTCAGGGCCCCGTCTTCACGAGCTTGTAACTTTTTTCGTGACCTATGATTAGTAGAAATATTCTTTGACAGCATTGTACAAATCCTCTCCTAATAGCAGTGTCAGGCATAGGACAAATATTTATTAGTCCTTAAAAATCCTATTCACGTGTTCTCCCCAAGTAATGCACAAAAAATATCAGCTGTCCTGTATCTGTAATGCCACAGGATTCGTCTAGCAGCTTGTGACAGCTAATTTTCTGTTATCCATACTGTCGAGGTCCGGACGCAGAACGTGGTTTGCTATCTGATAAACACGTCTCTAGAGGAATTAATATGTCCATTAGGTTTCAGGATAATGCCGGTTGAAGGTGGTCGAAGCTGATTGTGCGTCGTAAAAGAAAACATATTCACAATAAATATATTGAAACTTCTTTATTGGGCTAAAATTACAATTTGTCTTGTTAGGCATTAAGTAATTGTGATAAATGTTCTCATTCATACCGTATTTACAAACAGCCCAGAGGCTTCCCAAATCCACATGGTTTTCACCTCCCTCGCATGCGAAAGCGGAAGTGGAGTCTTGGGAAGCCCCCCCCCCCACACTCCTCCATCAGCCTCGTTACTGGATAAAAGCCAGCGGAGGCTGACGAAGAGCACGAGAGCCACAAACGCTCAGGACATGCTTAGAGAAACTGGCCATTGCCAGGACTCCCACTGTCATCATAATAAATGAAATTTTAATATTACATTCAACATGATAACCTGTACATTTTTTGGGAAAATTTTCTTAAATTAATGAACTAACTAATAACAAAAAAAGTTCAGTTCCATCTTCAATTTTCGTTACGAACTTCCGAACTCCCACGAACCGGACTCTTCGCAGATTCTTCTTATGTTGAACTAAATCTATTAATTAAGAACGACTGCGACAGGAGGGGGCGTGGCTACGCGTGGAGGGGGGTTATGCCCCGCCCACGGAGCCACGCCTGCCTTCAGTCATGCTTGGGATCGACTACGAGCCGTATCACCTCGGAGCTACGGAGAACTCCAGGAGGTTCTCGGTCACTTCGCTTCTCCAGCTGGACCATCACGAAACCGATGGTGAGTGGATTGAATAACAGTTAAACTTATAATTACATTAACTGATTACATTGATTAAAATCTAAAATATGATGATACGGTCAGCCCTCGTTGGGAATGTGAAGGGGCTCAAATGGTCTAGATTCGGACGAGGATGAGTAAGGAGTTGAAATTAAGCGGTCGAAAGAGGTCGATTTAAGAGAAACATGGCGGATTTAGTGGACGATTTGAATTTGAGAAGATTATATGATAGGAAGGGGGTTTTATTTTTGGTTGAAATGTGACCAAGTTATGAAATCGGAAGTCGCCAAATCCCAGTGTCAATATCCGTTTCGGTAGTCGAACCAAGGAACAATGATACGCTAACTAACCAGCTGTGATAACTCATGATCTTAGTGAGAATATGTGGTTTTTCTTCCTACGCGAGGATTGTGATAACCGATGCCATTCGAGTGTGTGGATTCCAGCCAACTATAACAAATTTTCTCAACACAGACAAGCACATTAAAGTACTTGACCAAGGGGTTAACTAAGACTCTCTCTCTCTTTGAAATATTATTTTTTTGACAGTATATCATTTAACATTTAACGTTTCGCATCATCAGGACTAAAATATGGAAACAAGATATATATATAATTTGTTTGAAAGTAAAAAAAATATTTATATATATATATATCTTAGTTCTTTAATGGAATTATATATATTATGTTTCCAAATTGTAGTCCTGACGATTCGAAACTTTGACTGTTAAATGATTTATTATCAATAAAAGATAGACTTAAGCGTGCAACCAAAGTGTATAATTTTAAGTACGAATACCTAATAAATAAATGATTAATATTTCTTAAGGTTAATATCAAGATTAATTATCAATAATCGTGACAATTTATAATAATATGGTTTATATATTATTAAAACCGGAGTTACATTACAAGTCAGACAGTCATTTAGAAGGCCCTCGTTAATTTGGTTATTTTTTTTTTATATGTTTATTAGAACTACATATTATTAGAGATAAATACATATTTCATTTTTCATTTCAATATCAATTTTGTAGTAGTTAACAGTTACAAGACAAAGAAGAAGAAACAATTAGAAACTCAACTAAATCTACATCTTAACAATGGGTTTAACTCTTCCAGGTAGAAATCTGCTTCCAAATACGACAGGTTATATATATAATCTTATTTTGTGCCTAGATCAATACAATGAGCCAATTGTAATTTTTTTTAAAATAATTTCTATCTCGTCCCGTCCGGTAGTCAACAATGAAATCATCAGTGTTCGTATATCTGTATTGTTGCTTAACTCAACCTAACCTGTATCGGTACAGACCGGCAATTTGAAACAGTAGAATTCATTGTTGTGAGTTTTAGTCGGTATTGTTGAAATTTGGTTTGTTTTAGTAAAGTCTTCTCAGAATCTTTACTGTGTAAAATCTTATTAATATGACACCTGTGATAAAAACAATACTCTGAATTCAATCAGGCAAAAGCGATTTTGTTTTGTTTTTTTCACCAAAGAGAAATATTCCGTCATGGATTTTATTAGAGGTATCTGTAAAACTAAGAAATCAATTATTCCAGATTACACTAGTTCTAAATTATAATTGTAATTAAAAAAAAAGAGACAAATCACGGAAAACCGTGTTATCGCGTCACACAAAGGAAACAAATGATCACTTCAAAACTCTAATTAAATTCTTTGAAATCTATTGTACTCTTAAGAGAGGAGATTAATTGAATGATTAATTGAATTAATCTTTTTTTTTATGGCTCTCTAAACAAACACTTATCAGTACACTTTATTTCATTAGTGAGGTTTATCAAATTAATTAATTATATTAGAATTAATGTTTTGATATTTAAAAGTCCCTTTGTTTTTTTGTGTGCGAATTATTTGTTTTGTAATAGGTTACACCTTAACTCAGAAAAATTCAAAAAGGATGCCTAATCGATATGAAAAAGTTTTCACAAAAAAAAAAAAAAAAGAGCTACTTCATATAATTCAAAAAAGAACGACAAACTTCATGAAATTAAAATGATTATAATTGTCCTCGCATAGTGAACATCACACAATTTTTACGTTCTTGTATGAATTTACTTTAGCTGTGTGTTCAATTATATTACATATATATATATATATATATATTATAAGGATTTTATTAACCAGGTTCAAATCAATTTCTATACTATTTTTTTCTGAGTAGAATCACTTTATGCATAAATATTTTATATATATATGTACTAAGTTAGAACAAAAGGGAATGTTATGAAAGATAACTGGCTGGTGTTAAGGGAGTTTTTCAAATTTTCAACAAATAAAAATAATCTGACTGAAAAAAAAACCTGTGATAACTTGCTTGGTACGGGAACTATTTTTCGCTGTTAAAACTTCTTTTCCCAAAAATTTAACCTATTTTTATGGAAAAAACAGAAAATAATATCTTGAATACTTTCTGAATTGTGACTTGAGAAATCTTAAAAGTTAGAGAAACGGACAGAATTTTATCCCGTGTTTTTTTTTTGCGTTGGATCAATTTTACCACTACATACATACATCATTTAAAAAGTAAGAAAACCACAAGAATTAAGAAAAAAAAACCATTTAATCATAAACATTGCAAATTATAAATCATTGCAACACGCCGGCATTTAATTTAGCACCCATTGTGATCAGAGAAATTATTAAGTATTTTAATTGATTTAAGACTCTTAATTGAATTTGGTTATGCAACCGTAGACCAAGAGATACAAAATTTGTTTTATTGTGTAATCGTTTGATTACAAACAGACACACTTGCTTACACTTACAGTACAATTGAATCAAATTACTTAAAACAAACTTTCTGTGGGTGTAGCTTGGGGCCGTTGTATTATAACGACATCAAATTAATTTGTACAGTTCATAAATGTATCATACGATTAGTTGTGTCTTTGAGTCGCCTAAACAGATATGAGGCCTACATAAACAAAAACGTGGGTTCCGTTTTGTAAAATGATTTGAAAAAAAAAAAATGATCGCACAATTTAGGGTTTTGTATTATATGGCAAATAAAGGGTGTCCAAGAAATAACGCAAGATTTGAATTTGCCGCCATTTGTGCTGTAAAGTGCTAGAAACCCTAAACTGGTCGGAATAGTGTTTTGACTTCATCAACTGTGAAGAGATTAATTGAAAAATTTAGGGAGACTGGATCAGTTGGAGACACTAAACACACTGGTCGTCCAAAAACAAGCCGTTCAAATGTCAATATCGAAGCAGTGCGTGAGATTGTTGTTGAAAATCCAGTAACATCAATTCGGCGTCGTAAACACAGTTCTTTGTGCCGAAGTTTCAACAAGATGGTGCCACATGCCATACAGCCCATGAAACAATTCAAATACTGCATGAGACATTTCCAGGTCGTGTACTCTCTCGTTTCGGTGATCAGAATTGGCCCCCTAGATCGTGCGATTTAACACCTTTAGATTTCTTTTTATGGGGTTATTTGAAGTCAAAGGTGTATGTAAACTAGCCCACACCCACCCGTGCATTAAAAGAGGAAATTCAACGCTGCATCAACGAAATTCAACCACATTTATGCCAAATGGTCATGGAAAATTTCGACAAAAGAGTGCGTATGTGGCAGCAAAGTCGTGGAGGCCATTTGCCCGATGTGTTATTCCATAAATAACCCTATACTATTTACTTTTTAATTCAATAAAAAAAATACTAAAAACTGTGTTTTCTATTTAAATCAAATCTTGTGTTGATTCTGGGACACCGTTTATAACGCCTTGAGGAGTCATTTTTATTTTACTGAAACAAGTCGAGAGAGGATTCGGACGATGATATATAATCTATATGTCCTACAGAATTTCTTATTTTGTTTGATATAATAAAAAAAAAAAAAAAAAAAATGTGTCAAATAAAATATAAACTGAGTTGAAGCGTTTGTTGGGAGATCGGCTACAACTTTTGATACGATGTCATTATCTTCAAATTATAACCGTTCTTCTATGTTTCATTAATTTTAACTAATTCCACTCCCATTTAATACACAGCATAACCATTTTATTTTAATATAAATAAATAAAAAAATCACTGCCCCACAAATAAAAGTCGTGCACTCAGACAAATTCAAATATTCCTAATAGAATAATTTCGGCTATCAGATCTTTTTCAATTAATATTAAACGTTTTCAGTGATAAGGGAAAATAAATGTTAGGGAAAACCCCTATAAATTTTCAAAACTTTGTTTTCTTGTGTAACGGATCTCTAAAAGTTTAGCAATAGGTTTTTAAATTTTATTTTATTAATTTAATTTAAAAAATGGTTTTGCCATTCGAGCAAGTAGCCCGTGCATCGGGTTTACCTGGAACTACTGTTCGAAGAGCAATTATCCGTTACCATGGGACAGGTTTGTGCAATCAGGTCGGCTGCGAGTGACAGAGGCAAAAGATGACCGGTGTTGTACTACACACGCTTCGGAATTGGGTTTAACTGCTACTCAGACTCCTCAACTTCTTCATACAACTCGGAGAGTAGCAATATGTGATGAAACTTAATTTTTTTAATTAATAATAATGAATTAATTAATTATTGTAGAGCTCTCTGTTCGCTGTCAAAGAAATTCCACCCTACACCAAACTCACGCAGTGACATTACTCTCATCGCAGCGCTCAGCAGGCCTTGGGTAAACTCTCATCCGTCCATCTGGTGTCTAAAGAGAGAAATGTGACTCATCTGAAAACAGCATGTCACTCCATTCGTTTTCAGTCCACATAAGGTGTTCACGAGCAAAGTACAAACGAGCTCTACGATGTTCTCTGGTCAACAATGTCCCTGATGCTGGCCTATGACGGTTTAAACTCACTTCAGCAAGTCTTCTTTTAACAGTTTCTGCACATATTGCTACTCTCCGAGTTGTACGAAGAAGTTGAGGAGTCTGAGTAGCAGTTGAAAACCGATTCCGAAGCTTGTGTTGTACAATACACCGGTCATTTCTTGGCTCTGTCACTCGCGGCCGACCTGATCCGGGTCTGCCATTGCACAAACCTGTAATTGCTCTCCGAACAGTAGTTTCAGACAAACCCGATGCACCAGCTACTTGCTCGACCGTCAAGACCATTTTTAAACTAAAATAAAAAAAAATCTTTTGAGTAAATTTTTAGAGATCAGTTACACAAGAAAACAAAATAGAAATTTCTGTGTAATTTTTTTGGAAAATTTATTGGGTTTTTCCTTAATATTTAATTACCCTTATCAATGAAACGTATTAATTTAAAAAATAAATCCGAAATAATTACATCATTTATTTTATTTTTTCTTTCATAGCTCCTTTAAATTTACAGATAATTATAAATCCTCAGGCGAATCTTTTTACAAATTATTTTTTTATTTCCTGTAGCATCGCTTTACATTACAATTTTTGTAATTGCGTAACTTTTTTTGTGTCAGTGTATAAATTTTGTTGTACTTGTGTTTTTTGATATATTTATAAATTAAACATATCAATTGTTGCATATTAATATAAATTCATCGACTATCCACTTTTCACACTTAGATATATATATATATATATATATATATATATATATATACATCTTTATTTCTATTCAACCTAAATATTTTCCTTAAAGATTACAAATCATTTATTAATCCTTACATGTATTTTCTTGTTATCGAGACCTGATGCAGACATGCATAGTATGGCGAAACTTAATAAACTTGATGAAACTCTCTTTCATGAAACCAAGCCGATCCAACAACAAACAATTTAAATCATTCATATACTCGCGGCTGCTAAAAAATAACTCACATTGTAAAAAATAATATAAATATGATTGTGGGACTAGACGTGATCGAACCCGAGCCCCCTGACGGGGACTGAACGACCAACACCCAGATAGAGGTCGATCTCCCAGCCGACTCAACCGAAGCAAGAATACCCCTTCTACCTGCTCAGGGTAGGACGATTCCCCGGCCGATAGGCCGACTCAGTGCAGCCCCCTACAGGGGCTGACTTCAAACCAATGCCTAGTACCCCTAGGCTCCACCATAGGTAGACTCTCACTACCTTCCCGAATCCACCCGCCTCTTTTACGAGTAGGCATCCCACACCCCATATCCTTCTCATACTACCTTCAAATGGGACTCCCCTTAGTGAAAGGCACCCATCATCCCAAATAATTTCCTTTATTTTTCCTACATCCTATATTTCCAGTCGAGAGCTAAGTAAAAAAAAAAAAAAAAAATGGAGCTACCTTACATAGAACAGTAATTGAATTAATTAGTCAACTAATTAACTTTATCAATTGTTTGGCGTGTTTTTTTATTATACCTAATTACAATATAATAAAGCTTCTGTATATTTTTTTTTTTAATTTTTACCGATTTATTTTTTTTCGAACTAACAAATTTTGTGTTGCTAGGTCTACCGTATCATAAATACATCTAATTCTAATTAGCCGCATCAGTAATATTAAAGAAAAACTATTGAGCTCTTTATTTGAAAAACAAAAAAATTACTATCTGCCCTAATTGTGCCTAATATAGACACAATATTTTTTTTCTAATTTTGACCCAATCTATTTGCTTTCGAATTAACAATTTTATTCACAAATTGTTCCTGGTTTTTATATTGCATTTTTAATTTTATTTTAAACTATATTCATCAGTTTAGAAAGGAATGAATAGTATTATATTATCGGCGCAGCATATAACAATTAAATTGATGATTATATAATTAAAATTGTTTATTTATTATAAAGATTTCTCTGAACTCAATTTAGTCAAAGAATCTGATAATGTACATACTGTTGCTTGCCTCGCAATGGACGGTTCCATGATCAAAATTTATTTCTTAAGAAAATAGAAATAAAAATCATTTTTAAAATTACCCATTGACACAATTACGGGAGATTGTAATTTTTTTGTTTCTTAAATAAAGAGCTCAATAGTTTTTCTTTAATATTACTGATGCGGCTAATTAGAATTAGATGTATTTATAATACGGTAGACCTAGCAACACAAAATTTGTTAATTCAAAAAAAAAAGTCGCAATAAGTGATTGTGATAATGATCTCATTCATACCATATTTACAATTTTCATTCACTCGCTCATTCATACAGTATTTAAAAACATCCCAGAGACCTCCCAAGTCCACTTGGTTGTCACCTCCCTTGTGTCACAGGATACGAGCCAGCGGAGCTGGCCCATAGGAGCCACAGACGCTCAGGACATAATTGGAGAAACTGGCCATTGCCAGCACTCCCACTGTCACACATTTATAGTAGGTCACGAGGCCACTGCCGTTTTAGTCTTCGAGGAGGATTATAGGGATGAGTGCAATGACTGTGCTAGGGGATTAGGGTGGTTGGTTAGGCTACTAGGGAATTTTACGAACTTGGAAGGGATGAGTTCAAGAATGTAGGGTATATTAAGATAGTTATGAAGGGTTTTGTTGCTGACGTAATAAGGGGAATTTACTATTGTTCTCAGGACTTTTGATTGAAAGGATTGGATAAACTGGATGTTGGACTTTTTTGCTGTCCCCCATTGCTCTATACTGTATGTCCAGACTGGCTTAGCAATAACTTTGTAGATTAGTAATTTGTTTTCTATTGAGAAATGGGATGTCCTTTGAAGTAGTCTGTACAGTTGTCCAAAGCGTATGTTTAGTTCTTGTCTTCTTAGCCTCGTGTGTGGGTTCCTAACTTCAGATGTATGTGTTTCAAAACGTTAACTAACTGAATTCTTGAGACACTGTTAGTAAAGTTTCACCTAAGAGAATTCAGAAAAGACACCGCCAAATATTTAAAAGTAATTAAGGGCCCTTCATTACTTAATTAAGGTTGATAAAAACACGAAACAATGATTGTTAGATTGAAAGGAGTAATAAGCAACTGATAAAGTTTAAAAAGACCGGGAGTGTTGGTGAACGACAAGTATTGATGGATATGAAAAGAAAAGAACGGTGAATGGAAGCACATTTGTGAGAAGGGAAGTACAAGTCGGAAGGCTATGATCTACAGCTCAGTCATGAAATTAGACGCTTGGGATGAAGGGGCTACATTGCGTGTTGCTGCCGGGCGAGGGACTAATCACTAATTTTCTTGTTGTTTAATTATTGACATTATCCAAGTAAAGACACCACGTGGATAGAAGAGAAGTAGTGCACAGAACCGTGTATTGCGGGTCTCAAGCTTATAATATCGTGACGGGGCAACTGTAGTATTGGAAGATTTAATGTTTTCAACTCAAAATAACTTAACAATGGTATAATAATGTATACTACACAGCTATAGTAATATTTTATGTAATTTATTAATAGTAATATGATATTGCTATGGTATAATTAATGTATTTATAATAACATTTTATGATATTCTATGAAGTTATACTGCAATATCTTTATTAGTAAACTTATACTGTTATGTTATGTAATGTCAATGTCATCCATTATTATATATTCATCAATGTCTGGACTAATTTCGCTTTGCCTTTTTAGATTTTAATAATATCTTTATTTGTGTTCATTCGTGAAGTTTTTCGAGAGTTATTTTCGCGTATACGCCGAATGTACTCAAATACTTTTTCTGACATTTCACCTACGGGAATTGTGAATGATGAAATCACTTCTGGACCATAAATTATCAAATTAGGCAATGATACAGACAAATAATACCAGTCGAAATTTTTTTAAATATATATCTTTTTTTGTGTTTAATTAATATTTGTAAGTTATTTAAATTTATTTGTTTTCTTTCAGCGATAGCACTAAGTATTATTGATACATTTGAAATCAAGTCAACGTTACTTCCAGTAACAGAGGCGTTTTCCAAAAAAACCTTCGAGCGGTATTACCGTTGTTACTTGAACCAAAACCAGCTCTTGGTTTAACCACCAAGACACCTAATTTTCCTTTTTGTTACATTATTCTCCTCTAAGTTGCCATTTCCCAAAGTCTAAACGATAGGATTTATGTAAGAAATAAAGTAATGGTCGTTTACAACAATGATAGTAGACCGAAATTAAAAAAAAAAAATGTTTTGGTTAGTTTTTTGTTGTGTTCCGTTAAAATAACTTTAAAAAATTTCAGACAATAATAAATTACTTGACCATAATCAATTATTATTAGTTACAAATAGGAAGAGTATTAATATCTTCAATCAGAAAGGATAAAAACGAAATTAGAGGACACCACTTCGTGGTTTCCAATCCTATAACTGGGTTTGTTCATCAAAACAAAAATCTTTTTTTATTGTTCCTAGAAATTCTTATTCCTAATAATAGTTTCTTAATGTAGCTAGTATTAATAATTAAATATAAAAAAAAAAATCAAAATTCAAGTTTCACTGTCTTCATATTCAATTCATCAGCCACTTCCACGAGCCTCGAGTCCAAATGGTGGAAGACAAGAGGGTCAACCAGGACGCGTTTGTTACGGGCGGAGATGGGATCGCCAACCATGATAGTGAAGGTTTTGGTTTTTCCACCACGACGGTTAAGGGACCATAGCAACGAAAAACCAATTTCAAATATACCTCAACAATTTCTCGGTTCAACCAGTGGAAACATACCCTACCCGTATTTCCTCAATTTAGACACTTCTAACCTTTATTAGAAAAAAAAAAACTCGAGTCGCTTGCATCATTCAATTACTAAAGGGGGGAGGGACCTCTCAAGATTAAAAATGTCTTATTAATAACACTCGAGAAGGTATCGTCACTCAAAGCAACCGCTGATCGTTTTAAGTGCCATTATATAAACTAGATAACGATTTCGTCGAACCAACACCGTTCGTATTTCGTTTAGAACCGGGCGGAAGAAAACCTGCGGTCTCACAAGATTCGAGTCTAGAGTGTGACATTTGATTAATTTGTTATTCAAATATTACTTCATCGGGGGCCTGCATATACAGTTGTATATTAATGACAGCTATTGATACGGTTGTATATTGATAAAGACTGCGTAGTGGACATTCGATACACGATTATATAAAATTAAAAATAAAATATAACTCATTTGTTTCATATAAAGAGTGTCCCAGAATCAACCCAAGATTTGATTTAAATAGAAAACACAGTTTTTAGTATTTTTTTATTGAATTATAAAGTAAATAGGATAGGGTTATTCATGGAATAACACATCGGGCAAATGGCTTCCACGACTTTGCTGGCACATACGCACTCTTTTGTCGAAATTTTCCATGACCATTTGGCATAAATGTGGTTGAATTCCCTCTTGTAATGCACGGGTGGATGTGGGCTTGTTGACATACACCTATGACTTCAAATAACCCAATAAAAAGAAATCTAAAGGCGTTAAATCACACGATCAAGGGGGCAATTCTGATCACCGAAACGAGAGAGTACACGACCTGGAAATGTCTCATGCAGTATTTGAATTGTTTCATGGGTTGTATGGCATGTGGCACCATCTTGTTGAAACCACATATTGGCCACATCAATATCATCCAATTTCGGCACAAAGAACTGTGGTATGGATTTTCAACAACACTCTCACGCGCTGCTTCGATATTGACATTTGAACGGCTTGTTCTTGGACGACCAGTGTGTTTAGTGTCTCCAACTGAACCAGATTCCCTATTTTTTTCAATTAATCTCTTCACAGTTGATGAAGTCAAAACACTATTCCAACCATATTTTGTATGAAATTTTCGAACATTCATTATTTTTAAGATAATGTTATACAATAAAGACACGTTGTTCTATCGTGTAACGCTCCATTTTTACTAGCCCTAAACTGTCAGCTGTCAAATTGTCTTTTTTAGGGTTGCCAGGACTTTACTGCACAAATGGCGGCAAATTCAAATCTTGCGTTAATTCTGGGACACCCTTTATATATATAAACATATTTTCTAATAATGTTTTTTAAATTATTCAAATTACTTGAGTAGTGTAATTTTTATCTGCAAGGATTGTTGCTAGATGTCACTAGTTTTTTTTTCTGTTTTTTCCCCTCCAAAAACAGAAACCATTATAATTAATAGAAAAGAAAAAAAACCAATTACAAAAAAATTGCTGTTTACGATCAAATGTTTTTTTCCTCTTGTTTATTCTACTGGTTTATATGTATGTACTATGATCCAATAATTCTGAAATTTTAAAGATTAGTTATTGCTGGAACGAGTCCAATGACTTAAACGAACACTGAGACTAAATAAACAAATAAATTATAGACTCCTGACTTAACTTTTTCCTGAATGGAAAACATAAAAATGAATGGGATAATAATGAAGGGTGAACACTAACCGGAAATGAGCAGTATCTCCAAGCCGGAATTGCTAGAAATCCAAAGAAGCTTTCACAATAGCAGAAAGGAATCCATCAACAGTTTGTTTTTTTTGCTCGGCACAGCGGAACAGAGTTCAAAGCTAATGAGCAAAACATCTTATAATCCAAAACCAAACATCAACATAACAATCTTAAACTGGATAAGGAGAAATTCTATTGTGTTGGATTTCATCCTACAATGCAACGATCAAGGAAAACAGTTTCTGACTAGCAAACCATGCTAGTGTAGCTTGGTATGGACCTTCATCGTGAGTGATGTTTGGCACCGGTCATAAAGGAAAGAAGCAGAGCTTGGGTAACGCCTAATAGTGCGTTTTTTTTTTATCCTCTTTTGAAATATGAATTTCGAATTCTAAATTTCTACATTACACACAGTTTTTTGTTATTTTAATTTTTTTTTTTTTTTAAAAAGTTTTTCGACCTTTTATGCGACTTCAGACGTGTATGGACATAGTGTAGCACAGAATCATCAAAACGATGTCATTTGCGAGATAGTAATGAGTCAGTAAACACGCCATTGACAGTGCTTTGTTTGTCTATTACATATTTACAAGTTTATTAGTTTTAATTAGTAGTTATTTACAAAATGACTAGAGTTTGTTTAAATCATCCAAACAATTTTTATTGTGCATGTGGGTGATGTGACGCTGGAGCCCCAAAGGCGAAGCTTTACTCCATAAAGTAAAAAACAGTTATTTCGGCTGTTAAGTCAGGGATCAATCGCCCACATGACCTGTTGTTCTTTCTCACAGTATGAAAAAATGACACACGCCACATGTCATTTGCTATCACTATGATTCGGAGGGAACGCCAATGTTTCAATCAAAAATTCAAGAATAAAAACAAAAGAACTTCCATGAAAACTTGAGCTTCATGATTTTTTTTTTTTTTTTTTTCTAAGCTCTCAAACTTACAAAATGGAATGTGGGAAAAATAATGAAAATTATTTTTGGCTGGAACGTGCCTTTCACTAAGGGGAGCTTCATGAACGAATCGGCTTCGATCGACATATTTTCAATTTAAAAGGCACAGTTAACTACAACGAGAAAGAAAACTTTCCATTTCTTTTGAAGGAAATTGTTCTAAAAAAAACAACAGACATTTCCAAAAGAACTTTTGAGACAACTTCAATATAATTATTTGTAAATTATAAAACGGAACCTTACATTATTAGGTTATACGCAGTCGGAGACGACAGTTTGTTCAAGTGCTAACGCAACCATCAAGTGTGCCGATAATTAATAGATATAAATTAAAAACAAACATCTATTATCGTTTAATTGATTTTGAGATTTTTATTTGAAGAGTATTTTTATTTTTTATTTTTTTTCCACTAAGCGCATGTCTAATAATATTACGTTTGTTGCAACACAGAATCGCGGACTAGTTTTAAACTGGTTCGTGATTGGTATTTACTGGGCATGCGCCAATGTTATCTCATCACGGATTTAGAAGTGTGTAGGAAAACATTTTCTTGCCGAAGTGCCTAAACGCGAATTCTTCTGGTTTTGATTTTTAATCTAATATATAAAATATAACAAATATGTACGTTGCACATTTAAAATGGAGTCGACTTAATATTTTCTAGGTACACAAAATAGTATTCATTAATAAATTAAAATAACCAATAAAGATTCTAATAAAATAATAATAAAGATTTTCAACGATTTTAAATTGAATGATTGAACGATAAATTAATTGAGAAAATAATAGTTAACGTATATTTATTTTACGATAAATAATTTTTAAAATAACCAATAAAGATTCTAATAAAATAATAATAAAGATTTTCAACGATTTTAAATTGAATGATTGAACGATAAATTAATTGAGAAAATAATAGTTAACGTATATTTATTTTACGATAAATAATTTTTAAAATAACCAATAAAGATTCTAATAAAATAATAATAAAGATTTTCAACGATTTTAAATTGAATGATTGAACGATAAATTAATTGAGAAAATAATAGTTAACGTATATTTATTTTACGATAAATAATTTTTAAAATAACCAATAAAGATTCTAATAAAATAATAATAAAGATTTTCAACGATTTTAAATTGAATGATTGAACGATAAATTAATTGAGAAAATAATAGTTAACGTATATTTATTTTACGATAAATAATTTTTAAAATAACCAATAAAGATTCTAATAAAATAATAATAAAGATTTTCAACGATTTTAAATTGAATGATTGAACGATAAATTAATTGAGAAAATAATAGTTAACGTATATTTATTTTACGATAAATAATTTTTAAAATAACCAATAAAGATTCTAATAAAATAATAATAAAGATTTTCAACGATTTTAAATTGAATGATTGAACGATAAATTAATTGAGAAAATAATAGTTAACGTATATTTATTTTACGATAAATAATTTTTAAAATAACCAATAAAGATTCTAATAAAATAATAATAAAGATTTTCAACGATTTTAAATTGAATGATTGAACGATAAATTAATTGAGAAAATAATAGTTAACGTATATTTATTTTACGATAAATAATTTTTAAAATAACCAATAAAGATTCTAATAAAATAATAATAAAGATTTTCAACGATTTTAAATTGAATGATTGAACGATAAATTAATTGAGAAAATAATAGTTAACGTATATTTATTTTACGATAAATAATTTTTAAAATAACCAATAAAGATTCTAATAAAATAATAATAAAGATTTTCAACGATTTTAAATTGAATGATTGAACGATAAATTAATTGAGAAAATAATAGTTAACGTATATTTATTTTACGATAAATAATTTTTAAAATAACCAATAAAGATTCTAATAAAATAATAATAAAGATTTTCAACGATTTTAAATTGAATGATTGAACGATAAATTAATTGAGAAAATAATAGTTAACGTATATTTATTTTACGATAAATAATTTTTAAAATAACCAATAAAGATTCTAATAAAATAATAATAAAGATTTTCAACGATTTTAAATTGAATGATTGAACGATAAATTAATTGAGAAAATAATAGTTAACGTATATTTATTTTACGATAAATAATTTTTAAAATAACCAATAAAGATTCTAATAAAATAATAATAAAGATTTTCAACGATTTTAAATTGAATGATTGAACGATAAATTAATTGAGAAAATAATAGTTAACGTATATTTATTTTACGATAAATAATTTTTAAAATAACCAATAAAGATTCTAATAAAATAATAATAAAGATTTTCAACGATTTTAAATTGAATGATTGAACGATAAATTAATTGAGAAAATAATAGTTAACGTATATTTATTTTACGATAAATAATTTTTAAAATAACCAATAAAGATTCTAATAAAATAATAATAAAGATTTTCAACGATTTTAAATTGAATGATTGAACGATAAATTAATTGAGAAAATAATAGTTAACGTATATTTATTTTACGATAAATAATTTTTAAAATAACCAATAAAGATTCTAATAAAATAATAATAAAGATTTTCAACGATTTTAAATTGAATGATTGAACGATAAATTAATTGAGAAAATAATAGTTAACGTATATTTATTTTACGATAAATAATTTTTAAAATAACCAATAAAGATTCTAATAAAATAATAATAAAGATTTTCAACGATTTTAAATTGAATGATTGAACGATAAATTAATTGAGAAAATAATAGTTAACGTATATTTATTTTACGATAAATAATTTTTAAAATAACCAATAAAGATTCTAATAAAATAATAATAAAGATTTTCAACGATTTTAAATTGAATGATTGAACGATAAATTAATTGAGAAAATAATAGTTAACGTATATTTATTTTACGATAAATAATTTTTAAAATAACCAATAAAGATTCTAATAAAATAATAATAAAGATTTTCAACGATTTTAAATTGAATGATTGAACGATAAATTAATTGAGAAAATAATAGTTAACGTATATTTATTTTACGATAAATAATTTTTAAAATAACCAATAAAGATTCTAATAAAATAATAATAAAGATTTTCAACGATTTTAAATTGAATGATTGAACGATAAATTAATTGAGAAAATAATAGTTAACGTATATTTATTTTACGATAAATAATTTTTAAAATAACCAATAAAGATTCTAATAAAATAATAATAAAGATTTTCAACGATTTTAAATTGAATGATTGAACGATAAATTAATTGAGAAAATAATAGTTAACGTATATTTATTTTACGATAAATAATTTTTAACTGAACTAGTGAAGAGTTACATATTATTATTATTTGTTCCGGCATTTAAGTTACATAACTTAAATTAATTCTAACCATGATAGCTAGAATCCACTCCTCGGATCGTTTTGACAATCACAAACCGTTTTCAAAATAGTTTTTAAGAAGTATGTTGGAAAAGCACAACTGTACTGCGCATGCTCCCTCCAGTTTGACGATAGTTGAAAATCTGAAATTCCAACATTATTCTTTGAAGAGTCCTGAATTGAATTACAAAAAAGTAAAACAATATTATATATTTTCATGCGCGAAAACAGAACGTAAATAAGATTCACTGCTCTTTTCTCACAACACACAGGAATAACGAACAAAACTAAATAGCAATGCAAAAAGTGAGCAAAATACGAATATACGATACTTTTTTTTCTCTTAGTCGTAAAAAATTTCTGGATTCGGAAATTTCTACTCATAGATTCAAGTATTCAGGATTTCATACGCCCTATACTTCCAAGCGTTTTGTTTTTATTTATGTTCCAACATATTTTGCGCTTACAGCTAAAAGCGATACATTAAAATTAACCAATTAAAGGTCAACGGGCCGGGCGCCTGATCCAATTAATGGAATAGAGAGAAGGGACCGTACTCGACGCTGCCAGGACAGTCAACTAATTGACTAAGGGTTGGTAGTTTCGAAACCCTCAAAATTAATTGAAAATCATAAGTTACTCTCACTGTAGCGACCGCTAACTACATAAGATAAATCACCCTATACTCTATTCTATATATATTGTAAATTAGTTATAATATGTTGTAAATTAATTTAAACATATGTAAATAACATTACCAAACCATAAGTCATGCCAGTGTAAATATTGTAAACAATAAAAGACGCAGCTGCAAAAAACTAGTCAGAGGCCCTTGTAGGGGAGTCAGTTAGCGGCTAGCAGGCTGGGTGGGTCCCAGCCTAGAACAAGCAAGCGTCACCGCAACCCTGCGGTTTGGTTGGTCAGGATAAAACCACAGATCATTGGTTACTGGGGGATATATACCCCCTAGATTTAGCCGATAAATCATTCTAACTATGGCTCTCTGCACTTGCAGCTGCACTGATGTTTCAAGATTTGGCCTTCTCATTTATGAAAACCTATGCATCTCTCTTTCCTAACCTCGCTATGTTTTAGTCCGGCCTTGTCAGACCCCATACTCTCCTAGTGGGATTCTTTCTCGTTATTTCTTGCTAAAACTAGCACCTCCTTGGAAGAGACCTCTCCCTCGCGGACAACGGTTGCCGTGGCCCTACAAACTTTACCTAGTAGTGTCTCCCACGCCAATTCAGACTGCCTCTCTCCGATTCACAATCGCATTTGGGATCTGGACGGTTTTCGCCTACCCTCAGATACCGAATGTGAATTCGTGGTCATTCCAAGACCACATAAGCTACCTAAAATACCTACCTCATGAACATAGTGCATTGTCGGGGCACATACCTATCAAATATGGAGTCAGATAGTAAGACCCCTCATGAAACAATTGTCCAGGTCATAGCCTAATCAACCCTCACTTCGTCATTAGGGCTAAGGTAACTAGGCACCCCCTCGTGACGACCCGACGCTCACTATCCTAATATAAGCAGAACAGATACTCTGTTACAGAACAATCTATAAATGTCAAATCATTAATAAAACATAAACAGTTAAAATGAATTCAGTTATATATATATATATATATATATATATATACAAACTGTTTATTACAATGAAAAAAGGTAATAGTAGAAATAAGAAATGCTAATACTATCATAATACTATCATATGTATATACAATCTAAGGACTAGCCTTCTAACCTATACTAAAAATATCGGAAATAAATCGATTTTATTTCGATTAAATCTATACTAAGTACTAATATCGGTTTTAAAACAAAACATTGCAAACCCATAAACTACATTAGAACCAATTTATTTTATAACCTAGTTAATAAATATTTCCAAATAACTGTACATAATATACCAAAGAACAAAGAGTTTCAACATGACAGAACATGCACCAAGGCCTGCTTGATACGGGCTCCAATCTCCTGATAGCTAAATTGACTGCTTTTTCTCAACGACAAGTTTAGATATGAACGCTCATTTCCGAACGCTTGTTACTTCTGCAATTAGTTCGTGTAGTTCCTTGGTAACACTGATAACTGTACAGTGGAAGATATGGAGTATTTTAACCTGGGGTCCAATGGTGACTTTTATTTAAATGTTTTTTTTGCACATATATTGTGGAATATATCTTTTAAATTTCTAATCGATTGAATAATATTTTTAAAAATCACGTACCCAGATACCTTTTCGGATTGGCAATTTCGTATGTAGACCAGTTTAAATTAAATCATTTAAAAAAAAAAAAAAGAAGCTATTTTTGTATACGTTACACTCTGACATGATCAAGGAACAGTTTGTTCCAAGCGTCGTTACGCCAAGGAGCATATTCGTTATTTAGATTGAGCTAAAAAATAATTTTCTAAAGCACATTTATTTATAAAACCCGGGCAATTTTCCAGTGAGTGAGACCGGCGGCCACTAGCCAAAGGCCAATGGAGCGAATCTTTCTGAAATATTATTTATTAATCATTGAGAAGACTTTAAGATGTCTTTACAAAAACGAAAGTAGCAATAATCGTCTACTACAGATTATAATTCATCTATTGTTATTCATCTGTTGATAAAACATTGCTAAGTTGTGACTAGTTTTATATTTGATAATCTATTATATATCTGGCTGCAGTTGGAAACATGGTTAAACCACGGGGTTCTTAGTAGAAAGTAAAAAAAAAAAAATGTTTATACCGTTTAAAAACATCAAATTCCTTATAAAATTATTTATACATATATGTAAAGAAAGTATAGTTTCTTTAATTTGAATTTCCCACGCTGCTTCTACTGACCACCACTAGATGGAGCTATCAGCAATACTCTAAAAAGTGAGATGATACAGAAAGGTTATATTAAGTAACTAAAGTTATAATTAAAGTGTGAATAGAGAAGTGATAATTATCAACTGTAATTGTCGTTTTGCAAGACAATTATTGAAGGTGGGGTGAATAAACTGAAATCAGCTTCTCTGTAAACGAAGCAAGCAATTTTATTCACTATATTTTATAATATAACAGTTATTCATATTATTTACACAATGTTACCTGTAAACAAAGAAACTGGGTTCTTTCACATAACAAAACTACTTCCGATATTACCAGACTGAAAATTGCAAGAATTTTCACCTTAGGGAGGGGAGATGTAAAGACAGTATACTCTCTTTAATTTGAATTTGCCACGCTGCTTGTACTGACCACCACTAGATGGAGCTATCAGCAAGATTCTAAAAAGTGAGATGATACAGAAAGGTTACATTAAGTAACTAAAGTTATAATTAAAGTGTGAATAGAGAAGTGATAATTATAAACTGTAATTGTCGTTTCTATCTTTACAGGTAAGATTGTGTAAATAATATCAATAATTGTTATAATATAAAATATAACGAATAAAATTGCTCACTATGTTTACAGAGAAACTGATTTCAGTTTATTCACCCCACCTTCAATAATTGTCTTACACACATATATATATTGTGAAATATTCTACAAAATGTAAACAACCATTTCAAGCCGGTTTCATTACTTTTTTTTTTGTGAATATTCGAGCAATTTAATTTTAATTATGTTTAAATTGAAAAGAAACTAGATAATCAAGCACACGCAGAAAGAGATAAATACGTACCTATAAAAAATAAAAGTTTAAGTTAAATAAAACTACAATCAAATCCAGGGAAAATTCAGTAAACGATGTGAACATAAGCTGCTATATTGCTAAAACAGTTTTAGCATACAATATATTGAAACCTACCTCATTTTTTACCATTTATTTTTCTAATTTATTTGATCAATTTACCTTAACTAATTTGGTAGGTCCGTCATGAGATCTTTAATTCAAATTATTTTATGTCTTTGACATAGGAATTTATCCCGATTGAATCGCCCGATCTCAAGGCTAATGTTCTAGTTATTAATAAATTGAGAAACTGGGAATTGTGAAATATATACAAGTAAAATGGTTATAACAAATAATTATAATTATAAATAGTGCTGACAAACATTATATAAAAAATATTCAATTCCTTTTGAACAAGGATAGTTACTACTAATTAATTACATAAAACATGAGATTTGAGCTCAATCTCTTTTAATGGATCCATAATAATAAAAAAAACAATATCAATATCACCCAATCGATGATCTCCGTATAATCCAATCAACGTTACTGTTGATCTCTCCTTCTTCTTCTTCTCCTCTTCTTCTGTTGGTTACCGCCACATCGGTAGCTTGCTCTGGTTCGCTCTCTGGCTGTCAGGCTAAGACTGGCCCTTCATCTCATCCCCACTCCTAAGAGCACAAAGGACGATGCTGACCAGATGGAAGGGTCGCTGGTCATGATATTCTCAAATATCATGAATGTTACAATATATGCTTGTTTAAGTGGCTAAAGGAATTGATTAATAATCAGACGCTTAAGGGTTTCATAGTTTTTTCAATAATAATTTTAATTGATACCTTCAGTTCTTGATGAGATACTCGTAAAGCTATAAATAGAGCTAATGATAATGAAAAGATAAAAAACAAAAAATGAACCACCGTCATCTGTTTATTACATTTTAATCTATCCGGAGTGTAAGAAATAATTTTGATACATTCTTCTATTTTCATTAACATTTCATATTTCAAAAATAACTCAATTTCATTTTAGTAATTTTAAAAACATTATTTTAGTTTAGTTCCACACAATCAAGGGTTTCGATAGTAGGTTTTAGTTACATTGGTAGGATTCATGGATTTGGGGTGATTGGGTGATGGGTATCAGCCCTCATGCCCTTAAAATGAGAATGCATGTCCTGTCTACCAGACGGGTGGGACTGGGGTGCCGCCTGTGCTCCCGGTCGGCCTCAGGGGTGTCTGGGGTTCTCCCTATTGTGCTATACATACAGAAAAAAAAGGGTTCTCTTGATCTTACAAACAGCCCTAGTTTTTTTTAGCATTCAAAATCAAACCAGCTGTTTTTATATAAATATTATTGTTTATAATTCTATCATTAAATCCAGATTAGTGATTTTATGCGATCCGCCAAAGACACTCAGGTTATATTACATATTGTTCATGAAGGCATCGAAATATTTAATTTCATACCTTAATCAATAAAATTTATTTTATTTAAATGTTTTGAATGAACTTATATATATATAACTAATAAATCTTAGGATCTTATATATGTTTAATATTTCAAATTGATTAAATCGTTTATTCGATATTTGTTATGGTATGGTGACACTAAATAAAGAAAGAAAGTTTAAAAGCACCATCTAGTGATAAATATGCGACATTGAAAATATTCTTTCAATTATTGTCAAAAAAACAAAACTATTTGGGATTTTATATTAAACATCTTTATCTTAAAAATATTTACGTAACAAACTCAAATCGGCCTTTACGATATTAAATATAAGATTTATATTGTTGGTTAGAATCTTAACCATCTAAAATTAACTTCCTGTTATAATATATATCTAAACCAAAACACGTGCGACGACTATCGTTGAGTCATAGGGAGACGACTCTGTAGCCCGACAAAGGGCTTAAATCCTATAAGCGTAAGATGTAAACATTGGGCAATGGGCGTCCCGCCAGCAATGCCCTCTGTCGGGTCGTCACGAGGGGTGCCTAGTCACCCTAGCCCTAGTGACGAAGTGAGGGTTGATTAGGCTATGACCTGGACAATTGCTTCATGACGGGTCTTACTATCTGACTCCATATTTGATAGGTATGTGCCCCGACAATGCACTATGTTCAGGAGAAGGGGTACAGGGTAGGTTATAGGTAGTTTGTGTGGTCTTGGTATGACCACGAATTCACACTCGGTATCTGAGGGTAGGCGAAAACTGTCCTGATCCCTGAGGCGAGTGTGAACCGGAGAGAGGCAGACTGGATTGCCGTGGGACACACTACTAGGTAAAGTTTGTAGGGCCACGGCAACCGTTGTCCGCGAGGGAGAGATGTCTTCCAAGGAGATGGTAGTTTTAGCGAGACGAAGGCAGACAATCCCACTAGGAAGGTGTGGGGTCTGACAAGGCCGGACTAAAACATAGCGAGGTTAGAAAGAGAGATCCAGAGGTTTTCATAAATGAGAAGGCCAAGTCTTGAAACATCAGTGCAGCTCCAAGTCCACCAGTCAGAGAGCCGTTGTTAGAACAATTTATAGGCAAAAACCCGGCCGTACTTTTACCCAGCGGTGGCTCGTTATGATATATCGCAGGGTGCGGTGACACTTTGTTCTCGGCAGTGCCCCAGGCCTCGGTGTGGGTCGCTTGCTACCTGCTCTACCCTTCCAGCCTCTAGTTTTTTTGCAGCTGCGTATTTTATTGTTTACAATATTTACACTGATATGACTTATGGTTTGGTAATGTTATTTACATTTGTTTACAATTTTTTTTTTTTTTTTTTTCCTTAGCTCTCAAACTTATAAAAATAGGATGTGGGACATTTGTTTAAATTAATTTACAACATATTATAACCAATTTACAATATATGGGAGAAGACCCAACCGCTGATCGAATACTTTCTAAGAAAACAAAAAACCGCTTTGACACTGCACTATAGATAAAATCAAGCAGGCCTATAAATACTCTGTAGAACATTGATCTGAGGTATTAATAGCCTATGTCATTTTTTTTTCTGCATATCCCCTTGTTATTATAAATTATAGGAATCGGTATAGACTACATAAATGAATCTATTTACAGTAGGTCAATATTATATGTCCTGTAGCTTGGCTATATTTTATACAATTTTTATTAATTTTACATTGCGATTTGTGTGATTGTTACAAAAGTATAATTTAAAGGTGATGAGGCTCACCTTATGAATCATAGACTTAAAACTAAATAACATCTAACGACAAAATCTTAACCGACAGTCTGTTACCATCAGTTAAATAATCTTTGTAGAGGAGAGTCTTTTAAAAGAAAAGAAAGAAAAGCTTTATTATGAAGTACAAGCAAAACACTGGTATATACAAATATTAAGAGTTACGTTACTACATACTGGGTGGAGTGTCTAGGCACAAGTGGGGTCTGGGGCTAAAGCTGAGACATATATGTATAAGAAAAGGATAAGATTCTGGGAAGTAGGGAGGTCTTGGAAGGATGCGGTTGCTTACTTAAAAATAACAGGGAACCATCAGTGACTTCCACGAAGTCACGAGGCAGGTGTACAGTTCTGCTCAAGCCCCTTCTACTTTTAGCATTATAATATTCTTATCATTATATAACTATCGATGTGGGAAGGGTGGTGGGGTCATAGTGTTAAACACTGGATTTGTCAGGTGCTGCAACGAGTCAAAATACTTGACGTGTCTCCGGTGGATGAGCTCATCCACCGACGGCACATCAAGCAGCGGGCGCAGGTCAGCGTTCTTTAACAGAGAGGCATGTCTGACCACTTTTATTATGGTCTGAAATTGCTGGAGACTTTTAGCTGTATTGTCAGTCAATCAGATTTGGCCTGAAGACACATTGTGAGTTGTTTTAACTAATTAAGTGTTTTTGCTTTTGCGAAATCGTCTACTGTAGAACGTACATAGAGGCAGACATACAGACAGACGAAAGAGGATTACGCCTGTACCGGTTTGAAAGTAGATCCTCTCCCTTCGGACTCACTCAAAAAAACAAAACGCGCTCAGTGCGTCGACGCCCCCGAGGCTAATCTGCCCGCTGACAGCTGAGCACAGGTACATAAGTGCTAAAGATGATTATAAATACAGGAGGCGCCTCCCAGGAGACAAGGAGATAACATAAAAGCTCAGAAGCTGGACAAGGAGGGAGAGTGGAAATGTGTCTCTTTGGATTTATGGTTCAATTAGGGGCCCCCATTAACGGTGCCCCCCTCATACCATTTCCCTCTCTCTCTTCCCTCTCGCTTCCTTTATATACACGAGCAAGTGAACGGCTCCGAACGGAACGATACTTAAAATATATATTTAGCCGGATAAAAATATAATGCCCAAAATGCCTGGTCCGCCAACTGAGCTACCCTGCACGAGGTACAACCTTCTTAACATGAATTATCTTCGACAGACTCTCTCAAAGACTATAATATAAAAATATTATTTTTTATTATTATTGTTTTCGTCCCAAAATTATTTATTATTAACAGCCAAATAAATACAAAGTCGTCCCTGGTTTGAATCACGATCCTGCCAGTAATTTTTTCACTGTCGAAAAATTCACTCGTTCCTTCTACGTCCGAACAGTAAGCTATAATTTCTGTTTCGATTAACTTATGTACCTTATATGACTAATATTAAAATTTGTCCATGACTAATTGCTCAAAATTAAAAAAAAACAGTCTACAGAAATTGTCTAGACAATTGTAAATATCAGGTTTACATTGCTAAATCTAAATACTAGTTAAAAATATTGCACTAATTCATGAGAATAGCTCATTTAGACCCGAGCCTCGAGATCCCGGAATGACTGGCTGTGAGCCAGTCGACTTTTTTTCTTTCTTTTTTTGTAAATGTAAAATTGACCTCGATTCCTGCTCGAATTCAATACAACTAAATATATAAATGTATTTTATCCCTGTAACTGTCGGGGGGAATTAGGTTGAGAATTAGTATGTAAGCTAGTTTTATGTTTGATCAAAAAGGTGAGCCCCATCACCTTTATTAGATTCAGTTTAGTCCAGTCACGTATAATGTGTATCTTTATACTTGTTTATTCATTATATAATTTCTATAAAATAACAAAAACTGTATATAATGTGGCGATGCTGCTACAGGAAATACAAAAATAATTTGTAAATAAATTCGCCTGAGGATCTATAATTATATATAATTATCCGTGAATTTAAAGGGGCTAGGAAGAAAAAAAAATTAAATTTTTATGAAATAAATTTATAGTACTCGATCAATGGATCATTTACCTAGCTACGTTTTGTTTTCATTACTTGAAATATTGTTTTGTTTTTTTCGTTTATTTTAACAAGTAAATACCCTATTATTTCTCAATATTAATTTAATTTCTTAGTATTAATTTTTTTTTTTTTTTTTTTTTTTTTTTTTTAACCTGACTCGCTAATTTGAGTGAGTGAGCCTGGTTTTCCACTGATTAACCTAAAATACAAACCTCCCAGTGGTCTCACAGTTTTTTGTTTTAAATTAATTTATACAAACTTAAATTGTTATACAATAAGCTAATAAATTGTATTTTGTTAAATATAATACATACATATATATATCTGTAATATATCCTCAATGAAGGACGTAGAAGGGGAGAAAGAAGCCTTTATCGGGAGACAGTCCAATGCGAGCCTGCTCAAGGCTTTTCTGCAATACTAACTAACTGATTGTGAAACCATCTCTGTTATTTAAAATAACTGTTTTAAATAATTAAATAAATACAAGTTTAATAAATAAACTACCTATCGATGCGATAAACAAGTAATTTCTAAAGGGTGTCCCAGAATTAACGCAATATTTGAATTTAGAAGAACAACGTGTCTTTATTGTTGAACATTACCTCAGAAATAATGAAAGTTTGGCGGCCGCAGTTCAAAAATTTCATCCAAAATATGGTCGGAATAGTGTTTTGACTTCATCAACTGTGAAGAGATTAATTGAAAAATTTAGGGAGACTGGATCAGTTGGAGACACTGAACACACTGGTCGTCTAAAAACAAGCCGTTCAAATGTCAATATCGAAGCAGTGCGTGAGAGTGTTGTTAAAATCCATACCACAGTTCTTTGTGCCGAAATAGGATGATATTGATGTGGCCAATATGTGGTTTCAACAAGATGGTGCCACATGCCATACAGCCCATGAAACAATTCAAATACTGCATGAGACATTTCCAGGTCGTGTACTCTCTCGTGTCGCTGATCAGAATTGGCCCCTTAGATCGTGTGATTTAAATCCTTTAGATTTCTTTTTATGGGGCTATTTGAAGTCGAAGGTGTATGTCAACAAGCCCACATCCACCCGTGCATTAAAAAAGGAAATTCAACCACATTTATGCCAAATGGTCATGGAAAATTTCGACAAAAGAGTGCGCATGTGCCAGCAAAGTCGTGGCCATTCGCCCGATGTGTTATTCAATAAATAACCCTATCATATTTACTTTATAATTCAACAAAAAAATACTAAAAACTGTGTTTTCTATTTAAATCAAATGTTGCGTTAATTCTGGGACACTCTTAATCATTATTTTATTTTTTGCGTTACTATAGTTTATGTGTCCTTAAGCATCGAGAACTTTAAATAGCTCCGGACCTTGGTCCAAAAGTTAGTCAACATATTTTGCGATCCTGAGTCAATCAGGCAGAAGACGATTGTCCGTTGGACTGTTGGAAATTAATTAGACCCGAAGGAATCAGACCTGAGACCTACAAATTCCACAAATACATAAGACATATCCATTAAAATATACACGGACTACCAAGCCCTCACATACTTGGACCAAGCGACCACAAGACTTAGCTGACACACCACGACTGCAGAGGAACTGAAGTAAGGGATTATTATTTTTTTTGTTTTTAAATACTGATGTGCACGGGTGATAAGTCTAAGTATTTTTTTTTTAAATATTTCTTTGATTTTTTAGTTGTCCCAAGTGTAAGCTGCACGTGCCCGGAATTTGGTCTTGGCGAGTGAGTGTACGTCTTCAGTTACAAATAAATTGAGACGTGTAGTTCCATAGATCACACCCGGAATAGTCCGTAGATTAGAATACATTTTCTATCTTAGATACAGCAATATAAATAAACAGGTTAAATAATTAGACGCATAATATACTAAATTAAAAACGACCTAATTGATAGGCAATTCGGTTCAAACGTCCCGTTAAACTACCGTGTAGAAAATTAATGGGGACTCAAGCGTGTCTAAACCTGACCGCCAGATATTCAGGGGGGAGGCCTTATACAGAATTAGAAATCTCTCCTTGGTATGTGTTCGTCATTCCGATCCTCTTGTTCGACATGTTGGCTACACTGACGGATGGCCGTTCCCGAAGAGGGGCAGTCCGGAATCCGGAAAATCCGAAGGGGGGGTCGCAAACACCGTGTCTGCCCGTCTGTCTCCTTAGAGCCCGTCAGGTACTGTACGATCGTCTTTCTAGATCTGAATACTTTAATTTATACTTGAGTAGAAATGCATTTTTTTTTGTTAAACAAAAAGTTATACTTCCTGCAGCATCCTCTTTCCTGAGATATCCTTTCTGTAGCCGAGACAGTACGGTATTTAGGCTTCCATTTCGACAAAAGGCTGAACTGGAACCCCCATACAAGGGTAAAAAGACAAGAACTAAACAGACGCTTTGGACAACTGTACAGACTACTTCGAAGGACATCCCATCTCTCAGTAGAAAATAAATTACAAATCTACAAAGTTATACTTAAGCCAATCTGGACATACGAAATAGAGCTATGGGGGACAATAAAAAAGTCCATCAAGCGCATCCATTCCTTTCAATCAAAAGTCCTGAGAACAATACGTCAGCAACAAAACCTTTCATAACGACCTTAATATACCTTACATTCTCGAACTCATCCCTTCCAAGTTCATGAAATTCCATAGTAACCTATCCAACCACTGCAGCACCACTCATCCCTATAATCCTCTTCGGAGACTAAAACGGCAGTGGCCTCGTGAACTGCTATAAATACGTGACAGCGGGAGTCCTGGCAACGGCCAGTTTCTGCAATCATGTCCTGAGCGTCTGTGGCTCTCGCGCTCTTCGTCAGCCTCCACTGGCTAGTATCCGGTGACGCGGCTGACGGAGGAGCCTGGGGGACTTCCCAAGACTCCGCTTCCTCTTTCGCATGCGAAGGAACTGACAACCATGTGGATTCGGGAGGTCTCTGGGCTGTTTGTAAATACTGTATTAATGAGCGAGTGAATGAAAATTGTAAATATGGTTAGAATGAAAACATTTATCACAATTACTTATTGCCCAATGAGGCAGATTGTAGTTTTATGATAATAAAGTTCTTGTAATAGCTACCCAAAATTGCCTTTTATAGTGTCTTGCTTAAAATTTTAGAGCAAAGTTTCAATTGCGGGTATTTTTTTTGTTAATTACATCACAAACATAGGCAGTAGGGCTTCTGAGGTCGTCAGTGCTCGAAATTCAAATACGTTTGGTCGTCAGTTTATGGGATATCAATCTACGAACCCAAATCGTTCAAAAACGACAACATTCAACTATAAGTTTTCTGTTGAATTGTTTTAACTTACATTTTTTGTATTGGTAATCACCAACATCGCCAGTAAACGGAAATCGTGTTTCAGGGTGCTTTGCTTCAAATTTTAGAGCACAGTTTCAATTTTGGGTATTTTTGTTAAATGCACCCACACAGATTTACGGCCTAAGACGTTGTCGGTTCTGGAAATAGAACGACTTCGGGTCTTTTTGGGAATAGGGACCCCACTGATATCTAGAGCATTGTTTTGGTTATTTTGCTACCTTTGACCTTTCCTGTGATGTTCTTATCTATATTTATGTTTACTTTGACCAGTCTTAGTGAACCTTGCTACCTGATAATGTTTAGTTTTGTGATCCTGAAGGGAAACATCATGCTGTTATTTGATTTAGCTGCTCAAGTAGATACGAAGGAAAAAGCTGTTTTGTTTGTACAATCTAAGGGGTATTGCATAATGAAAAAATGTGTTCTAATGGCCATCAAATGAAACTTTATCTAGGCGAAAAGGATAGATGGAGATGTAACATGAGAGGCTGCAAAGAAACCTTTGGATTGAGAAAAGGAACATTTTTGGAAAACAGTAATTTGCCATTTAATAAATTTGTTATTTCGCTATAATGCGGTACAAAAGAATATACCTCTACTAAATTTTGTCAAGAGGAACTAGGATTAGCAACCGATACTATTACAGATTGAAAAAATATTAGAAGTTTGCGCAGATCATTTATTAAAAAATTTTGGAAAGATCGGAGGGCCAGGGAAAACAGTTGAGATAGGCGAATCGAGGTTTTCTCGGCGCATTGGTAGAATTTATCCTAATCAATGGGTCTTCGGAGGTGTTTGTCGGGAAGATAAGCAATGCTTCATGTATTGCGTGCCAGACCCTAGATCGGAAACACTACTGAGAAACAATACCAGAATGTATTCACCCCGGTGCAATGAGGGCATCCTACCCGCGTTATTAACATACCAGGAATGAATTACCAGCATTGTACTGTGAATCATTCACAAAATTTCGTAGATCTCACCACAGGTCGTTATGGAAACAAGCTAAGGCAAGAAACAAAAAAGGATATGGTACAAGAAGAAGTTTGGTAGACTCATATTTGTGTGAATTTTTATGGCGCAACAGAAATAGCCGTAATAATTTGTTCAATCAATTAATGAATGACATTGTAAATTTTTGGCCACCAGAATAAATATGTTCAAACACTTAAACATCTTTTACTAAACACTTTCCCCAAACCTTTCATTTACAGATAACAGACTAGAGAAATGATTAAAAACAATCAGGGGACCCTATTCCCAAAAAGACCCACGACTTTTGTTAAGTCACTTTCAGGGACTGCAATCTGCAACAGTCACAACTATTGAACACAACCACTTTCAGCTATTAGTTTTTTGTTGAAGCGAACCATTGATGAGACTAAGCAGTTACGAATGATTTTTTTTGCTTGAAACACGAACCTGTAAGTGTATGTCTCCAGCTTTGTGGCAGAGGTAGTTTTGATCGTCTGTTTAGCAAACGGTAATATAATTGGCTAGTGTTCATAGATAAACCAAGTAAAGGACGTAGAAAGTGGGGTAACGATACCAAGAGACATAATCGCTCAAACACTTATTAAAAGGTGATGAAAAAGAACCGCTATTGTTCTTAAAGCTTTATTTTTTTAAATCCTTTCGAAACGCCTTAATCGGAACCATGAGGAAATAATCATAATTTTAAATATTAAATGTTTTCTGAGCAGGGGACTTGAGAAATAATAAAAAGTTGTCGAATCGCATGGAATTTTTTTAGTTCTGACATTATATTTCAAACGGAAAACCTTTCAGCTTATTTTGAGGTGTTTATGTGATATAACAAAAAAATTTCAGATCGGTCAAATATTACGTACCACTGATATCTGAGATCGTATAAATGGACAGACAGTCGAAAAGATACCCCTGAAAGTACCTGAATAAATTTACGCCCCTTCGCTCTCGGGAGTAAATGCAAGTCTTAGACTTTTCGTCGTGAACGTGTTTCATATTTTTCAATTTTTGTATAATATATTTTTTTGGTGCTTTATTTATATATATAGTTAATATATTGGCTCTATTAAGGCCATTACTTGGTGGTACGCTAGAATAATTTTAACTGGGGAATTAATTTACTCATATGGATTCATATAAAAAAACTGTATCGATATGAACTGTAATACATATTGAATTAATTTTTTAATTTGAATGAAATAATGAATGTATAATTGTAGATACTGAGGATGAATGCAATGTTTGAAACATCATTATAAATAATCAATTATTAATAAAAGATTGTTGGCGCACAAAATTATTTCTAATTATAACGGCAGTTCATAGCGGATAAGTTTAGGGGGCTGAAGTTTAATAATAAGAATCAACATTTATTTTTGTAGGTGTTAGGAATGTTGTCATTTGAAAATTAACAGGGGCCTAAGACTTTTGCGACCAATCTTATGAACCATTCTGATATTTGACATCAAAGATGACAACAGTTCTAATCCTTGACAAATGTTTAACCAAAAAAAAAAAAAATTTGTTTTTGAGTAACGGTTTTATGACATGATCTATACATGTTCGAAACATTATTTGCCCGTGTTTTAGATTCAAGGACTGTGTACAATGATTAGCAAATTTATTTGCCAATATTTTATTAGCTGATTTCATATTTACCTCGATAAACACTTTAACGAATCTGTTGAAGTTATTTAACACAGTCTAATGTTGAACTTCTTTTTAATTAAGAAAATATTGTTTTTACAGTTCCAAAAAAGAATCTCCACCACCCTAGTTTGTGGAACATTTTC
Organism: Acanthosoma haemorrhoidale; assembly: GCA_930367205.1. NCBI lineage: Eukaryota > Metazoa > Arthropoda > Insecta > Hemiptera > Acanthosomatidae > Acanthosoma > Acanthosoma haemorrhoidale. The sequence continues at coordinate 188,380,706 of OV884011.1, forward strand.
ACTTTATTCCGTTCAAAACAAGTAATAATTCAAGCAAAAGAAAATGTCATAGTTTCCAAAAGTTTTTACAACCTATACCATGTCAATGTTGATTTTTATGTTTTTTAAAAATTTTTGCTATTTTAAAAAAAAAAATAATAAAACCATTATTTTTTCACTTGGCATATGTTTGACCTGCAGACTAGAAATTTTACATTTGGAAGTTTGCATGAAATACACTGCCAACTCATAAAATATCATTAAGTCCATTAATTAATTAAATGGTAATAAAAAAAATTAATAATTTCCTAGCATATTGAGTAGGGTATTAAATAAAAGATATCTCTGACTGGATTAATAATAGGTTAATGTCTCATTAAAATAAATAAATCGAACGTCATTTAAGTAATGTTCACAACTTATACACAACCTCTGTTTGAACTAGAGGCATCAAATATTTTTTTTTTTTTAATATTGAATAAGATAAAAGTTATTAAAACTTTCATATAATTAGTGTTTTCAACTTTTTTTCAGCACTAATAAAACCCTTTATCGGACATATTTATATTATATTTCTACATAGGCACAACTTAAATCATTGAAGTTGCCACAGTCATCCATTATGAGACTTTATCAAGTTCACTGAGCTCTAAGGTCAGGATTGCAAGAACTTTGGCCAGGAAGGATGGCAACCTGTATATAATCAACCTTTCCAGACCTGATTCCGGAACATGTCCGCCTACCCTAAAGGCTGAAAATAAACTGTGCCCTCCACAATCATAATAATATATTGTTGAATATTGTTTATTGTCCCAATTTTCAAATGACAACAAAAATAAATTTATATTATTAATAATTAAAGCTGGGCCACTAAACTTATCATCGTGAACTACAATTAGAATTAGAAATAATTTTGTTGATAACAGATTTATTTATACTATGATGTTTCAAACATCGTACAGGATTGCTAAATGATGTCGCTTCTACAATTATACGCTCAAATTGAAATAGTAAGAACATTATTTCTAATTGCTGAATTATTATATTCATGAAAATTTGTATAACAGTGGGGGTTAGATTCCTAAAATCCATCCTGGAAGTGGTGCGGGTTCGAATCCCACCCTGATGACTTATTTTATTTCAGGATAAAGTTATCTCCCAGTGCTACAGATGTCAAAAAAAAAAGTGGCAAAGTGTAAGTAGCCAATTCCTGGGTAGCGTAGAATCTCAGAGTTCTCTCATAATTCTCTAGAAGAAGTAGTAGTAGTAGTAGTGAGAAATCCACAAGTCCAAAAATGTTATTAATAAGTAACTAAAAATACCTTTGAGTTTCATACAAAAAATCCTTAGTGCCGATTATACAATAGAAAATTTGAACACATTTTTAATTCAAAATCAATAAATAGTGATCAATTAACTATTTCATTAGGCTTTTGTATTCACATTTTTCCCAAACAAAATTTATAAATACTTAAACGAAGGCTTTATTCACAATCAAGATCGATGAAGTTAGATTCGCTTTGTTTTAGACTAGATGCATTGCATATTAGCATAAGATTATTTTTATTATGTAAATATTGGAAACAAATTGATTTGATCTGCTCACTTAGCTGAAAATCTATATACCATAAAATTTTCTTGGCTATTGAGCCATATGTACGTAGTGTGCTGGCTCAGAACTCGATAGATTAAAATTTAACAATTATAGCGCGCTCTCTCTCAAAAAAAAAAAAAAATAATAATAAATGCTGTGTTTACTTTATATAATATTTACTGATCAATCATGATAGCGCAACCTGTTAATATCGTTGGGTTGGCCAAACAATTAGTCGATGAAAATCTCTTCTTGATGATAATGACAAAACAAATATTTACAAAAGATCAGGTTAAATTGACCTGCAAGAGTGTTTTCTCTAAGTGAAAAATTGAACAAATTATAAAATGTTATATGTTTCCACAATATTGTGCATCACACAATTAAGGATTTTGTCATGGCCGTGAAAATTACTATGAAAAAAAGAAACTGGTTCATTTAATGTTGCGAAAACGATGTTAAAATAACACTTTTAATGACTTCTTTTAGTAATTATAATTTAAAAAGACAAATACAAATTACATATTTCTATTCAGGATGTCAATATGTTTAATTTGTTACCCTAATCAAATAATTATAGACAAATTTTCTGTACTGTAAACCCGATCAAACAAACATCTCATCATGCTAAATAACGATATTTAATTTTTATTGCGGTTTTAGAACATTATAATTAGAAATAATCATTAAAACAGTCAATAATTATTTAGAGTTTTAGTCCAACCCTTGTTTGACCTCGAGATATTAAATTTGGGGGATAGTTACACTAGATACGTACATGAAAAATAATTGAGAGCTGTTTAAAAATTTATTCATTTGAAACGTTACAAAAAAAAAACTATTAATTCTGTGATAAATTTTAAGTGAAAGAGAAAAAAATCACCGTCTACTGTTTTAAAGCTCTAGAAGCTCCATAACATGAATATTCTAAGGTTTGACATTTAAAATAATAAAATTAGAAGAAACCTAAGTTTAAGACCATGATAAAATTTCAATTAATGTAGTTGTCGCCTTTGAAAGTTCGTCGTTCTAGAAATTATAGAGATTAGATAGTGACTAGGCTAACGGTTGGACAGGGATGACTCAATTGGAAAAAGCACCTGTTCTAAGATAGGAGGTCCTGGATTCGAATCCCCCACCTTGTCACTATTTTATTTTTTTACTTTGGCTAAGAACTATTAAACCAGTGCTATTACTGACTGCAACTAGTTATTATCGATATAATGTAATTTGTCATTCCTAAATAAGCATAAATGGTGCAAGATCATACGTAGACAATAGTCACTTTTTCGTAAGCTAAAATATTAAAAACAATTTAAATTATTTAAATCAACATACTCACTTAGCTTAGTTAGCCTCCGATACTGTTGAGAGAATGAGTTATTTGATACAAATGGTAGATTATTAATACACCTCACATAAATAGTTTTAGTTTGTCCATGGTTCAATTAGCATTAAATCAATGTCGTTAGCATAAAGGCATTGAATTAAAAGTATAATAATTTAACAGCTTTATTGATTAAAATTAATAAAATGAAGCTATTTTCCGCTTCTTGATTATATAAGTTATTTTTCAGTTGTAAAGTACACTACACTCCAGTAGAACAAAAAACCTTTAAAAAAAACAAAACAGACGTGCTTATGTTCTTTTCTCCTATATGTTTGCTAATGTTCTATGTTAAAATTAATTTAGAAAAAAAGTTGGTTAGATAATATACAAGTGCAAAAATTATTTCATAATTATGGTAATTAATCTAATGTGAAATATCTAATTAGAACAATATTTTGCATGTAGAAGAGGAGTGCGACACTGAGGAGCGAAGGAAAAGTGGCAAGCCGAGACGGGTGAGGACTACATTTAGCTCCAGCCAGCTCGAGGCTCTGGAGAAGGTCTTCGAGAGGACTCACTACCCGGACGCCTTCGTCAGGGAGGAACTTGCCAGGAGGGTCAGCCTATCCGAGGCTAGGGTCCAGGTAACGGCTTTTACTAGCTATCATTAACTCTTAAGTGTGATGAATTATTAGTTAGTTTTCTATGCGAGGTAGAAGAAGACGCATAAGAAAATATTATTACGTTTTTTTATCTATATTTGTTTATATTTAAGTTTAATCCGAGGTTTATAAGTTCTTGTTAATATAAAAAGGAAACTCTGGCAAAAGGAAAATTATATTTTACAAAACATTTCATTAATTTATTATATATGAGCACGTATGTTACAAATTACAATATTTTATTAGCTAAACTTAAAATTTACCTTAATATAATTGCGACTGGCCAGATTTACTATATTACGGCCTTCGGCAAATTCTTCTGGTTGCTTGGTAGCAGAGTGTGGTTGCCATATGCTTCGTTGTCGTCTTTGTGCCACGAGGTCAGTACACGTCCACTACTTGCATCTCTTCAAACCTTCCTCTCTAGTGGGCGGGTCAAAATGAAAGAGAGAGATCCCGCGGCTCTCATCGTTTTTATCTCCTCTGTTGCCTCGTTGATTTTTTTAACTTTCTTATTTTCCAATGACACTTGTCTATTACAGATATTACTAACTTTTCTTATTTTAAAGTTAACAAATACAATATTAAAATATTATTATTTATTTGATAACTATTAATATTAGATATAACGATAACAAATAATGTTCATCCCTCTTCATAGCCATGATCCACGGTCTTTTATGTCCGCTAATTTCGAATTTATATCAAAGGCAACATCACAAACTCACAACAATATTTTTCTAATAGGGTACTGTGCTGTGTTATGGCATGTCTAATGTGCAGACTGGGTATAAAACAGGATCTTACAGAGCTTTCCTGAGGGACTCCCACATTTATAGGAATTTGAGTCAAAAAATTTGTGCATAACTAGCGACAAGTTATTCCTTAAAGAGGAATGACACATTAAAAATATGGTGTCGGAAGATGATAATTTTATTCTATAAAAGCCTTGGATCAAATGATTGTGATACAATTCGAAATCCTTTGTTCCAATATTACAATTCTTTTCAAAGCTAGTGGCAAATTCAACAACCAACTTATGGTGCTGGTGAATAGTAGAGCGGTTTCATCGAAATTCAAAACTAAATAGTCATTTCTACATTTTAAAATTGCAAGGACATTTTTAATCTTTCCTGATATCTTCTTTCTTCAGTATCTTAGGTTAGTTTCTGCAAAGTTCAGTATTGATATATATTATGAACGCAGCCTGATCATATCTGGCTAAGCTTTCACCAACGGAATTGTTGGACTTTTACTACCTCTTAACACAAACTTCCTCTGGAAAACTCAGTACTTCATTTCAACAATCTTCCCATTATGACTCTATATCCATGAAAATTGACCTGACACGAGACCGACTTAAGAACCTATAAAGTGTAGGAAAATTCGATTCACGCCTCGGCATACTAATTGTAATTTCATCCGCTTTTAAACCCGTTGAAGAAAAATATAGCAACATATAGACAGCCAACATTTTTTTTCTCCGATAGTACATAGAAATGTTTGTCTAAAAAAAAAAAAAAAAAAAAAGCAAACAACAGCCCATGAAAGGTTATACTTTGTATTTAAATATAAACATCAATGTATCATAATTCGTCCAATTCCATCAATGAATACATTACTGACTAATTAATGCAATCTGCAGCTGTAAAAATATTGCACAAAAAGTAAATTTGATCTTCAATTTGTTTATCGGCAATGAATATGTATGTGTTTGAACAAGATAAAAATAAGGAAGGGAACTCGAAACTGGCTTCATGGTATGTTCTGTTGTGATATTTTGATGTGGTGATTTTTTATGGTGTTTTTAATATAAACTCAAAATTGGCGGGCGTAAATGAACGGTGGATCACGATTCATGAATGTTTAAACACTATTCTTTGCGTTGTATCTACCATTAATATTTATAGCATAAATAATATCAGTAATTAAATATAAATATTTTAATTTATTAAACTCAAAACAAGAAAAGTAATAATATCTGACACAACTGGCATTGAACAACCAGTTGAAAAATCAATAAGGCAGCGGAGAGATACGAGCTATAGGAATACCGAGAAGCAAGATCAGGCACTCTTTCACTGATGGCCCGACTGAGAAGACCCGGGAGACCAGAACATGATCACCACAAGGTAGCAACCCTTTTCACTTTCACCCGGCGCGACAACAAAGGAAGACGATCCGGACCACGCTTATACACCAAGACGCTATCCAACCACGACAAACAGTACAAAGGAAAAATGCACCGCTCGACAACAAAAAGAAACACTGGCCAGTTCCGCGCGTTTAATAATTAAGGTACATTTTAACTTTAGTTTATAATAATGTTATTTTATTTAATTTTTAAATCAATTTGTGTAAATAAACAATTATTCCTTTTCTCAGAATTATCCTATTTTTATTAACAGAACCTTAAGAGAAAGTAAAAGTTAAATATAAAGAATAAAAATAAAATATAAATTATATAAAAAATATATGATAAATAAATATCGTAATAGTTCATATCTCATAAATCAATTTAAGTAGTCCTGATCATCAGAAGTATGGTTTAAACCTATAGACTGCCGACAAGGCGTAAAGATTGTTTTTTCAAGGGTCGGTTCGCTCAACCTTATAAAGGAAAATGAGTTGCTAATTGAATAAATAATTAGTCAATATAATTTAGAAAACCTAAATAAAGAGATCTAGTTCAGTAGAACCAGTCCACCAAGTACAACAGCAACCTTCGTCGACCTTGACATTGCTGTATTTGTGAGGTGTTGCGCTACCAATTTATTTATTTTTTATTCTACTCTATACACAGGAGTTTGTAAATTAATTGTAGTTTACAATTTTATTATGAAAAATTCAATTTTAAATAAATGTTCAAAGTCTATTTTATGAACTTTTTCTGTTGACATTGCCGCAGAAGGATTATTGAAAACTGGAGGTGAGTTTGTTTTTTAAGGGATTAATCTTTATATATATATATAGTAAAAAATACTGTATTTTAACCCAATAGAATAAATTTCATAATTGGTGTATTTACAATTAACTGTCAAGTGGACAGAGAACAAATGATGTTCCTAATAATTAACATGATTTATTCCGTTTCTCTTTTCAATCAAACCAATTTTCAAGTACACAAACTAACTATTAATAATTATTTATTATTTAGAATCGACTGGGTGCCAGGACACACAGGCATCACAAGCAATGAGAAGGCAGATGGCCTTGCAAGGGTGGGCTCAGAACAGACACCTCTTGCACCTGAACCCATATGTGGTATCAGCCTCAGCTACGCTAAAAGGCGTATAAAATTAGCTTTAGAGGACAAGGCAAGACTCTCTTGGAGAGAAACTAAGAAACAGGAACACTCGAAACTGTTTCTTAATGGACCCTGTAAGAGAAGAAGCTCAGCACTTCTATCAATGGACAGGTGGACACTCAAAAGTGTGACAGGACTCTATACAGGTCACTGTCGGTTAAATAAACACCTCTTTAATTTGGGGATAGTGGGATCACCAATCTGCAGATTCTGCAAGAAAGAGGGAGAAACGGCACGTCATATAATATGTGACTGTGATAACTTAGCTAGAAGGCGATACCTTCACTTTGGTAGTGATCGCATTGTAGACCCCAAACTATGTGAACTGATCGATCCATTCAGTATCCTCAGATTTGCAAAGGCCGTGGGCCTGTCACATATATAGGACAGGGACATGGACGGCGCACAATAGGTCTCACTGAGGCCGCGGTGCACAAATGCCGGAACAAATAATAATAATAATTATTTTTATAAACATTCCTTCATGATGTTTAGCAATAAGTTAAATAAATAAATTTTGTCTCTAGTGTAACAATTTAATTCAAAACCTTATGGATTGTTGTAGCATACAACATAACATGAACTATCAATTATAATATATAATTTGAAAACATCTATGTATGTGTTCATAAATGTGTGATACTACTAAGGAAATATGTGATGCTGTAGGTATGGTTTCAAAACAGAAGGGCCAAGTTTCGAAGAAATGAACGAAGTATGCGTGGAAACGAAAACACACCAGCAGAGCAGCCATTGGCTCCCAGACCTGCTTCGTCGATTATTGGTATTATTAAACATTTACAATTTCAGATAGCAAAGTTATTTTTTGGAGCAATCATGAATTGTTTAAAATTTAAGTGCTAAAAAATTTTATATTTTTAGGCGTCAACTCTTGGCAGGGTTGTCAACAGTATCCGGTAGTTCATCAACATCACAACCCCCCACCTCCGTGCGCTTTCATACCACCAGGTAACTTTCATTTGTAGAAATTACCTACAATTACCAGAATTGAATTATAATTACCTTGTCTGAAGAGCGAGGATTTCAAAAAAGTGTGGTGAATCATATAATACTGGTCGACCTCATTCTGCGAGCCTGTGGACTACAACCGTGATAAACCTAAAAGATTTTTTAAAAATTACACAACAGATAGTATTAAATATGTAGTAGTTATCTAAAACTTCACAGTCCTTAAAATAAAAATAAATTTGTCAAGTGGGAAATTATAAAATTAATCTTATCTCTAAGAAGTTGATTTGAGTAATTTTTATATTATACAAACATAACTGTGTCATCAATCACCGTCAAGAAGAAATTGACAAAATTAGCGACAAGAAATATAAATGTTCATAATTATAAGAGATTTTTGAAGATTCCTTGAAATCATTTACTAAATATTAATTAATTTCAACATATTCACAAACTCTTTGCTGTTCTGCAAATCTTTTTTTTTTTTTTTTGGAACCCAAACATGCAGCATGCATCCATGAACATTGTAAGCATCTTATGGATAATTTTTTCAAGAACTTTGTATTATGAGTTCAGGAGAGTTATTGTCGTAAGATTTAATGTATTTCCTTCCATAGGTTCTTACTTTGTTGTGTTCTTAAGCCAGTCATAGTTTTCTTATTTTTTATTAAATAAATTCTCACCAAATTTACTTCATGAGATTGCTTAGTTTTTGCTTGAGGACGAGGCATTTGATTTTCTGCCAGCTAACGCTGCAGCTTATTTATATTTTGTATTTATTTTTTTTTTCTTCCCTTCTGGATATGCCAATGACTATAATCTCGTAATTGATTTTGTATAATAAAGAGCGATCAATGTCCAAACATACAAATGATTAATAGGGTAGATTAGTGAAAAATACAATTACCTTTATAATGTTAAGTAATAATAATTGTGATATTTAAAAATTCATTAAAAAACAGGGGATAGCTTGTGCGATTCTTCCCAGTTGTCATCTATTACATTTGTAGGTAACATAAGATTAAGAAATAAAAAAAGGTTTTTTTAAAAATAATCCATAATTACACAATTGACGTTTTGACTATTCAGAAATATTTTGAACTTGAAATGGATAAACCATCAGCACAAATCATTAAATATATTTTATTTTTTCTGACAAACATGAATTGGCAACTTAATTAGAAAAAAGTATATGTAGTAATATTCACACATTAAGGTCAATGAAACACAAAGTCATTTTAAGTACATTGTAAGCCTAAATAGGTGAAACGTTAACTATGAAAATGGTTTAAAAATAATAATGAAAAAATTAATTCAAGTACGACTAAAAGCCTTATTAAGAAAAATAAGTTTTCTGTAAGCTCATCACTGAATAAATCATTAGGGAGTTATGAGTGAAATCGAGGAAACCAGCACTAAAATTGTTAGTTTGCTTTTTTTCTCTAGTTCACAAAATTAGCGGTTTTTCTGAAAAGAGCCACACTTGAAGGGCTAGCGAATGACGCATTCATGTACACGAAAATCTCAATTATCACTTAACATGTTCATCCACTGAGCCGTTTAAATCATATTTTCAAATGTTCCATAGCAGTAATATAAAAATAATTGTTGATTTATGCAAAACAATTAATTGAAAAGAGTATAATAGAGAATTTGTGTAAATATGAAGGAGAGTTTTTATAAGCGGACATGAAATTATATAAAAATAAGGTTCATCAACAGATATAATATAATTATTTTCTTATGTTTATAATTTACTGACCATAACATAAACAGCATTAAAATAATGAGAAATAAAAAAGGATGAATTATTTTGATATTGTTTTACTCATAAAAATAACTATTCGGAGAGTAGAACATTTTCATGTACAAATGATTATACAGTGGAAGAATTAATATACATTGTGTATGTTATATATATATATATATATACCTGTTTTTCACTGTTATCATATAAGGTTTAATCATGAAAAATAACTTTAAAAAGACATATTTTAAGTTAAATATATAATTGCAATTTGTTTGACTTTTAGGTTTGAGTGCATACAGCCCGCCAAGACTGGCCCCTCCCCCTCCATGCAGCTTGCCTTCCAGTGTTGGAACCTTCCGTTTCAGGCCTCACGACTATTATCCAGCACACATTTAATAATTTTATCTTTTCTAAAATAACTTGTAAATAATTCTGATTAGTTTATTCAAATTTAAAATGGTGTAGAATTAAGTCTCTTCAAATGTATAATATCATCCTGTTAATTGTAATTGTTCTAGTCTAGATAAAGGACGTTTTTTTTGTTCTGGCTTGTAAATTTTCACTGTAAATTGATTTTTGTTTATTTATAATAAAATATACGTAGATGGAAAAAAAAATATTGTTGAATATATTGTAGATACCTAATAAATTTAAATAAAAGTTTAGTATGCTTTTTTAGTTTCGCTCTTCATTATGAACCTGTCAGGTTTTGGATTTCCAAGAGGGGGGGGAGGACGCCCGCCGCGGGCTATGGTCACTACAACCCTAGCCTTTGTCCGACGAGCGCCGAGAGAGAGAGATAAAATGGGTGGACCTGTGGTCTTTGGCCTTTCCTGGCAGCCTAGTCAGCGGGCAGCTTTATTCGTATTAATCTGACTCCTAACATCTTAGAAGGTGTGCCCCGAAAAATCACCATGTTCAGGAGAAGAGGAACAGGCAAGGTATTATTGGTAGTTTATGTGGTCTTGGAATGACCACGAATTCACACTCGGTATCTAAGGGTAGGCGAAAACTGTCCGGATCCCAACTATAATTTACAATTTTCTCCTCTTACTGCGATGCGCTGATGCATTCTAAGGAGGGTGAGTTTCAATAACAATATCAGATTGAAGTTAAAAAGTCAATAACTTAACAATACAGGTTGTGGTTAAAATTACAATTAAATGAATATAATGCTAGGTAATGGGGCTCACCTTCAATTTACAAAATGGGTGAAAACTTACAAACTAAAACCTAAACCTAGAACCTAAGACTAAAGCGTTCCTGTCGCGACGGCGTCCTGCCATCGATGGGGAAACGGAGCGGGGGTTATATTGTTAAACACCGGGTTTGTCAGGTATTGCAGGGAGTCGAAAAATTTGATATGTCTACGTTGGATGAATTCATCCACCGTAGGCAGCTCAAAGATCTCGTGAAGCTAACTGTTGCTCCACTGCTCGAATGAAGCACCTCTGACCACTTTCATCAGTATACCGTTTTGGAATCGTTGGAGTCGCCGAGCTGTCATATGCGTCAGATAACGAAAAAGCAGTGCACCATACAACAGAGTAGGCCTGAGTACACTCTTGTAAATCAATAGCTTGAGACGCAGTCATAGATTGGGGGAAGTTAATAAATGCGTAACCCGGTAAGACTTCGTGCGAGTTTGCTTCAACTTCTTCGCAAAATGGTTACTAAAATGGCAGTGTCTGTCCATTTTAATTCCCAGATATACTAGGCTGTTGGCTGGTGATTTTTTTTTTTTTCCAAACCCCTTGAATTTAATACAATATGTAAAAATGAACAAGAATTGACAATTTCCTATGAAAGTGTATTAGATTACTCTAGTGATGATAGTGAGATTGAAAATGGTCATCAAAGTGTTTATACGGTTGAGTATTCAAGTGAAGCTAGTTCTATTTGACAAAATGTGCGTAAACGTGCAAGACCTATTTCAACCAGTGGTGAATCTGATGTACCAGAGGATGAATGTAACTGGAAAGAAAAAGAAACTATTGTCAATATAAAACAATTTATTGAAACTGCAGGCATGAACTGCTCTGTTCTACGAAGATTGGGTACAAATGCAACACCTCTGCGTGTTTTCAAACAAGTTTTATGTGATGACTTTTTTGAAATGATAGTCAGAGAAACGAATAGATATGCATCACAAATGGAAATGTAACAGAATACAAAAATGAACAAGGACTTTTATCCACTGACAAATTATGAATTTAGAGCATATTTTGCATTATAATGACGCAGATAAAACAATCTAAAATAGATCTGTATTGGTCAAAGCGAAACATAATAGTAACACCCATATTTTCGAAAATTATGCCTTGTAAACGTTTCTTGGCCTTATCCCACTGTCTTCGCGATATATATCGCGTCGACGCGCATTTTATTTGTATGTCAAGGGGTTAAGTTGATTATTATTAAGTAATTTTGAAGTATTAGAGAAGCTTGTGTTGGGTCTTTTATATTGCTGTATCGTCTGCCTTAGTTGTTATTCTTTCAGGAATTGTGAGTATGTGAGAGGTAAACATACATTTTGAGCCTTGAGCACCTATGTTTAAAATAATTAGTTAACCTCAACATAGTTGATAGCGCTAAATAAGCCTTTAAGTTAAACCAAAGAGCTATTTCATTCAAAAGAGTACATACATTACGTCATAACTTCCACAATCGATTAGTTTGACAGCTTTCAAAGACGACTCTGTAACAATGGAGGGAAAAAGGAGTAATCGTTATGAAGCTCAACAGGCAGTTCATTGACTCAAGTTTTGGGCTATTATTTATAAACCATCTTTGCAATAATCCCACCATAGTCTACCATTTTAAAAACCCGGTTAATATTTTTATGTATTTTTTTTTGCAGGATGCAACTAGTTTCTCTAGGTTGCATCAAGTGGTGCTTTGTCTACAATTTAATTTGCTTAATTAATTCTATTACGTTTTTCTAGCCTATTTATTCACGTGAAGAACCTGTTTTTTTTATTTGAGTATCACTGTGACGTTTTGACCAGAGGGCATTTGCGAAATGGCATGTTTTCAAGCATTAGACAGATTTGACTTCTCGCCTGGACCAACTAGTGGTGATTTTATTGAAGATGGTCTTTGGCTTGGTAAGGGTTAATAAATGCTTTAATTCAGTGCTAAGAAAATTATGTGGTAGAGGGCGTCAGATGCCTTAATGAATGAAGTCTTAAGAGGATAAATATTTCTGTGGTGGATTGGAGGTCTTGGTAGACTGATTCATTCATAATTAGCACAAGAACCCATTTATAATTTAAGGACTCCTTACTCTCATTCCAATGCTGATGTGTTCCAGGTTCATCTATCATCGAGACCACCATAAATACAGTTTAAAATTATTTTTTTCGAGCACGCTAATTAGTCTTGGGTATTGTCAACGATTCTGATCTATATCTGAAGACTGGATGTATTAGAGTCTTGTATTGCTTCATCTTGATATATCGGGCAATGTGTGGGGTCCTAACATTAAGGAAATGCAGCAATTTGCTTAATTTATCATGAGATATTGTTATCAATATTCAACTCCCGAGTTATTTGAATGTGGCTACTTTTTCGAATGTGCAGGGTTCAATAGTAAATTTTCTACCTACAACCTACAGTTCAGTGACCATACACATCTAATACATGTCGCTTACCTGTTTCTTCTGAAGCCATAAAAGCTTCCTCTACTGCCAAATATGTCCAGGTCATTTGTGTACCCTAGATTTGATTTGTTAATAACTGCGTCCCTAGTCTGGATCCCAGACTCACAATGTAAGATCCAAATAAAATAAAATCATTTCTAAGCATCTCCTTGTCTGATGCCTTTTTCCGATAAGATTGGGTAGCTTAATATTTTCTGTACCTGCACCGGACTCTCCATTGTAGCTTGGCGGATCCCAATAAATTTCTCCGGAATACCTAGGTCTGCCAGAAAAGAGTATAATATATTTCCTATAATGCAACATCCACTATGTCAAAGAAATCAAGAAAGGTTTGTTTTGATACTGTGTTCTCTTCCTTTGTTGATTTCTAATCGTTAGTCAATTTATTTTTCTGGAAACCACTTTATTAATGACCGACATCCTGCTCTGCTTGCAGGAGCAACCATGCTCGGAGAATTTTCACCATCCGGTGAATTTTGCAAAATCTTATTTTCGTTTTGTCAGAGTTTTCTTTTTATATTAACAAGAACCTTTAAAACCTCAGATAATAAATTAAATATAAAGCAAATTGATAAAAACATAACAAAACATTATTGAAAAGAATGCCGCAAATTTATCTCAGTGCCCCACACTTTTTTGCATTTACCCGTGTGTGCTACGGCAAGCGACTTATTAGATGGAGACCAGGGTTACAAGGCTAGGGAGGGGATTAATGCATATGACAGAAATTCCCCTAATTGAACGAGATTAGATACTCAATGAAATTTGAGACAAATTATTGACAATGAAAAAATGGTTTGTCATGATAACATATTAGGTTCCATTTCCCCTTCATTTTATCGGCTACCAAAGCAGACAGTCAATAAATTATTACTCAAAGTTTTTCGGTCCTATTTTGAAAATTTATTCCAATACTCATGATTAAATAAAATTTAACTTAATAAAAACCGTATAAGCTTTCAGCTTGAGCTGGTAATGACTTAGCTTTCTCTTTTGGTTTTTTTCTGAACCGTGACCACCCAGTTTGTATTTCAGAGCTATTTATTTCCTTCGCTTCTAAATGTATTCTTTTTATTTACAATAAATACTTGGCATAAGATCTCACGAAGAGGTAGGGCTGACCGAGGCCGTTGCCTCTCAATTGTCTACTACTCCGGTAGTACTTCCGGTCACGTAGCTACTCATTTATCTTCAAGAGACTGAGTGAACCCTGACCTGGCCCACTGTAATGCTAATCGCTTGGCTATGAGGGCATATTTCTTCTTATTTAATAACTAATAATTATTTTAGTATATTAACTTATTTTTTATTTATTTTGTGATAAATTTTTAATACTTAAACAGATAGTTTCATCAGACTTCCATTCTGGGTTTTGTCAAGACTTTGAAACACGCCCTTTTTGAAGTACAATTTCAAAAATCCCTCCTTGAATTCAAATTTATACTGATAATTGAAATTAATTCTATTTCAGATTAGGGACCGTAGATTATATACAGTTTTTAATTTTAAAAACGAGTGTTTCCTTCTGTTTCAGGTACTCATTGAGTTATAATTTTAAAAACGAGTGTTTCCTTCTGTTTCAGGTACTCATTGCGTTATAATTTTAAAAACGAGTGTTTCCTTCTGTTTCAGGTTCTTGTTGTGTTATAATTTTAAAAACGAGTGTTTCCTTCTGTTTCAGGTACTCATTGCGTTATAATTTTAAAACTTAGTGTTTCCTTCTGTTTCAGGTACTCATTGCGTTTGCAAAGCTAGAATGGTCCCTTGCTTCTATTTTATACCCTCAAAAATTGAACTGTGCAACACGGTACAAAATGTCGAAGTGACCATCTAACTCTGGCGAAGATTGAGTGTCTTGTATCAGTGTGCATTGATACAGTTAGTTCATTCTGAATTCAATAAAAATTTTATCACTGAGCGGAATGTGGCATTCTTCACGTATAGTCGATATTAGTATGTGCCACTAATGTATACACAATAAAACCTTAGTTCATTTATTATGTCTATAGCAGGATCATTCGGAATGACATTACTTTTTATCAGTAGGTTGAAAAGTAATGACATTAACATTGATCTTGCAAGGTCCGCTTAAGTTGCCTATTATTAGGCAGGTCATCGGCAGCTTTAAAAGAAAAATCTAAATGAGACTTTGAAGTAACTTTTAAACAATAATAGTAATTCTCAACAAACAAAATTGAAACATTTTAAATATATATTCTTTTCTAAATGTATGTATTTGTATATTGACTTTATTTATTTTACATACATATATATAAATTCGTTTTTAAAAAGTAATATGTATTTAATTTTAGTTTTAAACTAAAATCTTAACCATGGACGGAGACTAGATTATAGAAATCTTAGTTGAAAAACAAAGTGAAAAAATCTTAGTACATAGTTTAAAATATTTTTATCCATTTTGATGTATTTTCCTGTGTTATTATCAAAATGAGGTTTTACTGTGTGTATTTTTTATATTATATCACAACTTGAAGGTATTAAATGTCTGTGTTTCAAGCGATATAAAACTTAGTAGAATCGCAATCAGGGAGAATGATTCACTTCCATCTTACTCTCCCATGACTAATTCATGAAATCGTAACGAGCAATCAGTAGTTGGTCAAATAAATAAGTCAACCATTTGCGATCGCAGGCATGGAAGTGGCATTATCCCCAGACATCAGAAATCGCCGGAAGCCTCTAGGTACCCAGCCTCTGGTTAACGTTTGCTTCTATGGTGTCCGAATAACCATGCTATCTGTCTCCTTGAAAAGCTTGGAGAACGTAAAGTTCATAAAGGTGGCCGTTGTTAGGAGCAAATAATTAAATATTATTGTCCTTAATGATTATTATATGTGGTATGTAAACCTACTGGTGTAAAATTTAATTGTTATCAACAAATGAGGGATTAGTTCATTGTTGATTGGTAATAAGAAGGTCCCCGAGTTCAAATGCCAGTTGTGAAAAACAAAATTTTTCCTTTCACCAATAATTATTAGTAATGTTATTGTCACTTTTTTTTTCATTACTAATAGATAATAGAATGGTTATAAACCTAATAAATATTTATATAATACAGATTTATATTTATATATTATAACGTTGATATGATCATTCTATTGTCATTGTGCTTTGTTAGTAGTTACGATACATCAAAGATATAAATGAATGTAAAAAAAGAGTGCCTTGTAAAAATTGATAGTTTTTTTCTGTTGTATTCATTTTCCCGTGTAGATATCATTTGTGTCACCTATTACTTTTCATCTCAAAATTTTGAGAGAAGCCCAAATTTTACTTGAATTCTAATATATTTAGTAATTGGAACAAAAAATTAAACTACTTAATTAATCTTAATTAAGCCACTCTTAATGCTTTAAATATTTTTGAAATGCAAGGACGGACATAAATGAAATATGTACATTAAATTGAAAAATGAACTTTAAATATTGTAATTATTTTGGTAATGATAAGGCTAACTGGTATTCAGAAAATAAAGAACTTGTGAATAAAATTTATCTTCATTGATTATTTATTAGACATAAGGAATGATCTAGCTCTGGGTGTAGGTACGTAACCTTGGTAAGGTTCAGAGTTATTTGTTAATTTGTGCTATCCAATGGTTTATAATCAAGCTTGTCATATGATAAATCATGTTAAATATTACAAAATGTATTGTAAATTTCCATAATAATTAACTGTAGCTGCTTCAACAATATAATCAACATATATTTTTATATCTATAACTAGCTGACTGGGTGAATCGGTTGTGATTGTAAAATTTTTCAAAGAGAAAAACCAAAGAAATTTAAAGTAATATGAAAGAGAATTTATTCACTGATACATCTTCCTTTCGCACGTTGAGTGGTAAATGGTTTGGTGCAGCTTTTGTGCTCTCCTAATTGTTGGAAAAATCTTCCAGTTTAATTTCTTCATAAAATGAGCCCAAAAAAATATACATTGAATTCCAGCCAATAACCGCTGAACGCCAAAGTCATGCATACGTGACATCTGTCATTAACGTGATAAAGACCATTTATTAATTTATTTAAAAGAAAAAATCTGCATCTATTAATAGCTATTAATAATATCTCTATAGTTTTTGTTAGTATAATCAGATTAAAATATTATCCAACCAAGAAGCAAGAAACAAAACCAATTTTACTGTGATACGAGCGCAAATATTTCTTGTCACCTTAGATACCAGACCAGTTCACCTTTTTGACAGAACCTTTATAGGTACCTGAGCCTTCTCTGGGCGGGGATAACTTCCCTTAAATAGTCGCTTTTTATTATCAAATGCTGAGCCTCTAGTCCTCTTTGGAGGATAGGTTGATCAAGATGAAATCAATTAATTTCATGAGGACTTAAAGTTTAATCTTATCAGTCAATTAGACAGATCTTCCTGGAAAGTTGGTTATGGATATTGGCATTAGATAATAGGATCAGAAGAAAATGGATATGTGATCAAGTTTTTTGAGAAAAGGAAACGTGAAGTTTAGTTCGGTTTGTAAATTTTAGCGGTGGTACAAAGCAACTAGTATATTTGGCACATTAGTAATTTTAAAGACGGAAAGGTGAGTAGTGACTTTATTTATTGCTATTTCGCAAGGTTATAGATGATTGTATTAAAGTTCAATGTTGCCTTTATAATGTTTAGGACATTCTCTCTTATCACACTTTTTTCTCTGTTGCTAGCGTCGTTTCATCTAATAAACCTCCCTACTCGGCCTTCTATGAATTCTTCTTTTGTCATCCAATACTTCTGTCTATGGGTCATTTTATCAATCAAATCAGCCCGCCACCGTAAAATGGGTCATTTTTAAAACCCTCGCCGCTTTAGATTGTGCAAGTTATGTAATTTCATAGCTCTTACAATAACTTAAAAAAACATCTTTTTCCCCAAAAAGTATGAAAATAAATATTCATTGCTTGTTAATAAATAATGAAAATTTTATCTGAGTCGGTGAGGGGCTGAAATGCTTTTTCTTTTTCATTTGACATGGACTCGACTCATGCGGGACTTTTTTGTAAATTTCTTTACACTTTTTATATATTTATTAATTATTAATCTAGTATTTGTACTTAGTTATTTTTGAAATTTGAATAGATATTTTACTTTTGTTTATTATAAATGTGTTCTTAAATCGATTGTGACCGTCATCTTGTTAAAAAAAATATCTAATTTAGATTGGATTGTGATCATTAGTCAGCCTAGTCATGATTGCTATTTATAGGATTGAAATTTTGTGAATAATGTTGCATTTATACATTATGAAATTAATCTGTGATTTTCTTTTTAAATATTTATAAATTTAAATTAAAACTATTATACCTTTCATATGCATTTTTAGACCATAAAAATATCTATTTATTATCTTAAATGGGCATATTATGTTTTATGCTGATATGTAAACAATGGTACAATGTCTAACCGAGCTCTATATTTTGGCCTTATAATAATAATAAAAAAAATATTTAGTACTATTATTTATGTGTGTTTCGTAGGAAAAGAGTAGATCATTTTTCATAAGTGAAATCTGAAAATTGTATAATTTGGTAATTACAAATAAGAAAAAGGATGTTAATTGGTAAGTTTTTATATAATATTAAAAGATTTTTTGTTAACTTTAAATTAATAATGTAGTTACAGTGGTATGTATGATGAATACTGATTATTGACAATAGATAATGGTAAAATATCGAAGAAAAAGAGGATTTGCGCGGTTCCACGCGGCAAAATGCTCTCTTATTCGCTGTGTCGAAAATCTTTCCCTATGAAATTAGGAAATCCCCGAGAAGCCCTCTTATTAATAGTAATTATAGTTTGTTGTAACTATAATTATATATTGTTATTGTTAATTGTTATATGGATTATATTACATAAGTAAGTGAGTATATAATAAATCATGGTTACCTTATCAAATGTTTGTTTTATGCTCTAGGCAAGTTAAAGTATATTCTGAAATTAAATTATTCATTTGTGATTGTTTAAATCAAACTATTTTTTTTTTTAAAGTTATAAGTGAAAATAAAAAAAATATGGAAGTAATTGTATTTTTGATTTAATGGAAAGTAGAGGTTGAACAGGAATATTTATGCATTCATCGAATTTTTGATAGTACCTTCTTTTTACTGTAACATGTATCAATTCATAGTAAATATTATTATTATTGTACAATTTACTTCATTATTCACTTGCAAATTCATATTTACAAAATGTATCAATGCGTTTCTTAAATTTCCTTTCTGAGATGTGTGCCTCTGTGGACACAGAAAGTGTCAAACCAAATTTATATTTATGTACACTTTACTTCTTTTTTTTGTCATTAATAAAAAGTTAATCACTATCATAAAACTATTTATATTTATTGGCTCTACACATTACTTTCGCTTAGTGAAATGTTTGTAAAAAAAATTGAAATGCTCATATTACAAAGCAAATATTTTAACTACTTAAAATACTTCATTAAAGGTTCAAAATTAATTAATATGATATTATCTTATGCTTCCTTTAAATTCAAAATTATCAAAAATAATGAACATAAAATAAA
Source organism: Acanthosoma haemorrhoidale (assembly GCA_930367205.1). NCBI lineage: Eukaryota > Metazoa > Arthropoda > Insecta > Hemiptera > Acanthosomatidae > Acanthosoma > Acanthosoma haemorrhoidale. The sequence continues at coordinate 188,400,510 of OV884011.1, forward strand.
ATTAAATAAGTTGCAGAGTCTAAAGGGCGAGATTTTTTACATCAAACAGGGTTTGTTAAAGCAATATTGCAAAGTACGTAAAAATATTCGGTCTCATAACTCCTTAATTTTAGAATTTCTCTCAACTCAAAAGGTGTTTAAGATTTAGGTGTTAGGACACACTGAAGATGATAACACAAACATAAATCATTTATATTCCAGGAAATAAAGTTTTGGGAGCAGACAATCGTATATTTATATTTAATGGACATTTAAATTTTTTTTACAGTAAAAGCAATTTTCAAATTACAGATGGTTTAGCAAAGATAATGGAGTGTTTCGGATAAATATATTGAATATTTTTTTTCTCAAGCAGTATTTCAGAAACAAAGGATAGTCCAATAAATTTCTCTCGAATAGTCTCTTTTTTTCAACACCACCTATATTGCTAATTCATATTTTTTTAAATATAATTTAGTTGATAATTGATGCTATTAATAATTAAACAAAAATTAAATTAATCATGCAAAAAGATGTTGAGAATGCTGATTGTCGGAACAACTAGGAAGTTTATGAGGGCTGCAATATGAATAATATTAATTCAGGTGATGAAACACAATAGGTATTCATAAATATGCTTGACAAGAAAAAACAAATTAAATGATTTATTTTTTAAATAAAATTTTATTTACAAAATAATACACAATCAAAACCTACTGTAGATTACCTAAACGAGCTAAAGAGGACGCATTTAGTAAAGAAGATGCGGAAGGGAAGAAAGGTAAAAAAGTTAAGGGCAAGGGGGTAGAAGAGAAAGTTACACCAGATGATGAAGTCAGCAATTCTAAATCGAAAAAAGCCGCCCCTAAGAAGAAGAAGGATAAGAAAGGTGATTTTAGTGATGTTGAGGTAGAGGATGAAATTCAAAAAACACAGAGTAAGGTTAAAGCCCTGTCAGAGAAAAAACAGAAAGGCAAGGGTAAAAATGACGACTTCAGTGATAAAGAGCCAGAAGATGTCATAGATAGTACTAAGGAAGAGGCGCAGAAAGTCAAGCCAGCCAAAAATCAAACTAAGAAGCAAAGGAAAAGGACAAGATTTCAGCGATGATGAAGAAGAACTAGATATTCCAAAGATCAATGAAAACAGTGAACAGGAGGATGCTGAAGCGGACATTAAACCTGTTAAGAAACCAAGAAACAGAAAAAGGCCAAAGGTAAGGCTCAAGGGAGAAAATCTTACAGTTTCAACTACACAAAAATTAGCCGGGCAGCTTCAAGCTCTTGAAAATGCAGTCAACATTAAGGTCTTCATCAAAATTAATACAACAATATTGTGTCTAGTTTTGTCAGTGAATTCATTTAGTAAACCGAAATAAATATTGTTTCTATTTCTTATCAAGAATTTTAGTATTTCAAATCCGGTTGGAGTATTTTAGAAACTCTCCATTAGGTTTCAGGTAGCCAGCGGAGAGGTCATCTGCATCGGAGAGCCCATTGGGTGTTCTGAACGGGGTTACCTTCGCAAGGTGCTTTAATTTGTAAAGCATGGAATATATCTCCGGGATGTTTTTCAGTATTTCGATTCCGCCACACTAAAAATTATTAATTTTAAATAAGAGGCAATAGAAAATAAAAGATGAATTTCATCTGATACATGAAAAGTGATGTTCACCTTTCCATCAAGCCTGAATTGAAACATGATTCGCCTCAAATACTTGGCATTTCCTTTATAAGGTTTGATTCGCTGAACCATCCAAAGTTTAGAAGGCTCAAATTTAGGATTGTCCTTTTCCCCCGGCCTGTAAATAAAATTTTTAATATTAATTAATTAGCATTTCTGTTACATATAGTTCAGGGATGGTTTAAGTAGCTTTTAAGAGAAATAGCTATTGTCATAATACTGTGAGCTCATCGCTAGCTGTGAATTTAGAACAGATTGTATTTTGGGATAATGATGAACTAAAGACTATAGATTTTCATCAAATTTATTTAGGGCTGTATGCATCACTGATCAAATCCTTAAATAAGATGAACGGGAGATGGAATAAAAACTACACCATCATGTGTTATATCTTTCACCCTATTTTCGTCTCCATACGATCTCATATAAGGAATTGATGCAGATATACACAGCATCTCCAAACATCGTTATTGAGTATAGTATGAAAGTATATTCAGTAACACCTCGGACTGTGCCGTGCAAGTCTTGGTTCAGATATAATAGGCAACTAGGTATTAGTATTTGAAAAAAAATTAAATTGTTAAGAATGTCGGTCCTATTTCTGTTTACTGACACTCCTTTCTCCGACTTTTGAACTTTACAAAGTCAATGGTGAGAAGGGAGTTTTTTTTGGGAAGATATTTAAGCATTTTATATTAATTCTTCGAAAAGACGAGATTTCCAGAGACCTCTTAATTTCACCACATCAGCAACAAAAATGTCTCGCTCACTTCTATTTGATATTTTCATTTATACTGTCACCAAACAAATTATAAAATAAAGTCTGAATATAGCAAGGAATGAATGGAGGTGCTTTGTAACTTGGGAAACCTGCCTATACAGGCCGATCTGTGCAAATATCGGCACCATTTAGAGATTCGGCCTCCGATTATATATACAACATAGAAGGGGTATCCCCTTTTACTTTCTTACTAATCTGTTGTTTATAATGTCATAAGTTATAGTCAACTCAAAGACATCTTACCGAGGATAATAGGTAAAACCATCATATTTGACACCACCAGTCCAAGATTTCAACCAGCACTGGTCAAGCAACAGGGCTCCTGACCTTTCAGCATGTGAATTAGCCCCTTCTCCATGTTAGTTAAAAACGGTCAGCTAGTATAAAAAACATACGAGGGCTAGAAATTCATGAGGGGGGGGGGTAAATCTTAAAGAACAAGGATGCAGTATTTTTACATTAACTGTTACAATTAATAATAGCTTTGATAGCTTTAACTGAAAAAAATGTAGCCCATCATATATAAAACAAAAATATCAAGACCTTAGTTGGACGTTTCATAATATTTAGAAATTTAAACTTAACCAAACGTGCTCCAACTATACCACACAGACGTGTGCAATTCAAAAAAACCCAAACACCAGTCATCACTGGCTCTTGCTCAATGCTAAAGGCTTTACAAAAATAAATGGTCTACGAACTATTATAATGATAGAGAATAACAACTATTGTATAAATGAAGAATTTATCAGAAAAAGGATGTTCAGTTCTATTGGGTAACTTCCCATGTTGGCATTGAAGGCAATGGACAAGATGACAAAGCCGCTATTTATGGGCAACTAACTACCTTGCCCTAACTCTGTCACAAGTCAAAAGAAAGATGGAACTTGTGACGAGGAGAAAACGGAACAAAGAATGCAAGAAGGGTCTTGAGCAGAACTGTATACCGGCCTCGTGACTTCATGGAAGTCACTGATAGTTCCTGTTATTTTTAAGTAAGCAACCGCATCCCTCCAAGACCTCCCTACTTCCCAGAATCTTATCCTTTTCTTATACATTCCACCCAGTATGTAGTAATGTAATTCTTAATATTTGTATATACCAGTGTTTTGATTCTACTTCATAATAAAGCTTTTCTTTCTTTTCTTTTAAAAGACTCTCCTCTACAGAGATTTTTTAACTGTAGACAAGACAAGAGCCTGAAGATTAGCCACAACAAGCTTAGGCATCTACTTCTCGTCGGACCTCTACTTGTGGATCCTCTGTTAACACTTACTGTCGGACATTTGATCACATACTCCAAAATACATAAATGAATAAGGATGTACAAATTCACACATCCATTTACCCGAGCAAGCATCAAACACCCTTCAGTACCAAACAGAGATTAAGATCATCAACGATTTATAAACCCGAGAATTGTTGCGAATAACCGGTGCAGTTTACATATAATACAAAAAACAAGGAGTCACAAAAGATGCCATTTTTTCAAATTTAAAAGTAAAATCCTGTTTGCGCTTTCGTTTCAAAGTTGAGCTGGATTCTGAAATTGAAATTTAATAAAAAAATATAATTCTTAAATCCAATTTGTAGTATAAATTTTCTTTGAGGATAATAATATTAGACGTATGTATAGGTGATGAATGGTACGTAAAATAGAAAAATATATCGTTGTTCTATTAAGGATGCTATAGATTAGGAAATGTTTCTCATAAATATCAAATCTATAGTTGTCTGAAATCTTTTTATTAAATTCAAAAAATATTATGCAAATCTAAAAATTTACCTAAAAGCTTATTATAAACTAAGTTTCATCTATAGTTAGTTTTCATATTAAAAATTATATGTTTTCGCGAAGCTGTCATGACTTGTTGCATTGAGTCTGAACTTACTGCGGTTAAGATGGTATAAAAAAAACTGTCTAATTTTTCCATAAGACTTAAGTTTCATAATTATAAATAATTAACAGACAAAGAATAAATGTTCGGGCAGAAACAATATTTCACTGTAGTCGGCACCAGCAACTAGTCGGGTGCTCTACCAAGCGAGCTAACTTGCCTCGAACTGGGACCAAAAGGTTTCGTTAAAATAACTGAAATGGCCGTCACTATTTTTTATTTCAGTGCTCTTCCAATTTGCCTCCGTAGTTCTAGTCTTGTTCGAAACCTGTAGTTGTAACCATATGTCTGCTTGTCGCATTAGTTGTTAATTGTCGTGTGATTGTAGTTTCACTAGAGTGTGATGTGTGATTCCTGTTTTATAGTCATGGTGTCGATGATAAGACTTAACAGAACTTTGTACCGGACAAGTTGAAACTTGCAACGATTCACACGTGTTCTGTAGTCTGTTGCCGTCTTAATTCATTTTGATTTTTTTAGTTTTATATTCGTATAAGGACCTGCGACAAAATGCCGCCTAAGAAAGCCAAAGAGGACGCATTTAGTAAAGAAGATGCGGAAGGGAAGAAAGGTAAAAAAGTTAAGGGTAAGGGGGTAGAAGAGAAAGTTACACCAGATGATGAAGTCAGCAATTCTAAATCGAAAAAAGCCGCCCCTAAGAAGAAGAAGGATAAGAAAGGTGATTTTAGTGATGTTGAGGTAGAGGATGAAATTCAAAAAACACAGAGCAAGGCTAAAGCCCCGTCAAAGAAAAAACAGAAAGGCAAGGGTAAAAATGATGACTTCAGTGATAAAGAGCCAGAAGATGTCATAGATAGTACTAAGGAAGAGGCTCAGAAAGTCAAGCCAGCCAAAAAACAAACCAAGAAACAAAAGAAGGCTAAAGGAAAAGGACAAGATTTCAGTGATGATGAAGAAGAACTAGATATTCCAAAGATCAATGAAAACAGTGAACAGGAGGATGCTGAAACGGAAATTAAACCTGTTAAGAAACCAACCAAGAAACAGAAAAAGGCCAAAGGTAAGGCTCAAGATTTTAGCGATGGTGATGATGATAAAGCCGACGATTTCGATATACCGAAGGTTGCTGAAGACAGTGACCAGGAGGAAGAAGAATTAGAAATCAAACCTAACAAGCCTTCAAAAAAAAAGCAGAAGGGTAAAGGCAAACAAGAGGACGCCAGTGATGAACCCGATGAAGCTATAGACATCGATGAGGATCACTCTCCCGAAAGACCAGTAAAAGAAGAAGCTAAAGAGGAAACTGTCCCAAGTTCTAATGTTTTAAATGCCACTTATGTTATTCCTCAACCAACTATGGTTTTAAGGAGCCAAGCAAAAGTATTTCCTGACAATGATATTCCATCAATTGTTAAACAAGTAGAGGATTTAAGCATTGATAGTAAAAACAAAAGGAAAGGGCCAAAGTCTAAAAAGGCTAAAGCTCCGATGCCTCCAAGTTCGATTGATGAAATAATAGAAGATGGTGAAGATTCAGAAGAAAAAATTGAAGACGAGCATGTGCAGATAGCAGGTAATTGTGTTGTACATTACAGAGATTTAACCTAATTGAAAACATAAATATAATTTTAATTTTATTTGTTATTAAGCTGCTGCTAAACCTCAAAGTTCTGCTGATGATGTTGCAGAGGAAGTCGAGGCTATGGATGAAAATTTAGAAGAAGAAGTAAATTTCAAATCACCTGTCCCAGGTACATGTCATAACTCAACAATAGCACAATGATTCCATTTTATTTAAATTGTATTTAATTACTTTATTTTATTTCAGAGCCTGTAAAGAAACTCACGCATAAAGAGAAGAAAAAATTAAAGAAAGAGGTATCGCCTGAAAAGGAATCTAATTTATGAGCAAATTTTTATTTGATTTATTTTTTAAATTGCTGATGCTTCTTACCTAATCGAAAATTTGCGATAGATCTATTTTTTTTCTATTCTCGCTTATAATAGGGTGATATAATAATAAAATACTTGTCAAAGTATGATACAATAGTTATTGAATTGTGCATATTTGAATTGATGAAATACTTCAGATCTGTTAAATGAGGTTATATTCGGAAAGAATATTTAAGTTCAACCGAAAAAGTAAGCAAGTATGCCACTGACTGGTTTAATACTATTTTTATTACAGTCACCACTTGATAGTATTATAAAGAAATTTATTTTTGTGCTTATAAAATTTGTTATTGTTTTTATAAAAATAAATTAATTGTAATTTATAAGTGTGTTTAAATAAGTGTTCACTCAAAATTTTTTATTATTATTTTTAAATGTTGATTTTTGTAAGAATGCACTACAAAAAAAAAAAGAAGCAAATTGTAAAATATATTAATTAAGAATAAACGTTCAATATTTTTAAATGGTTGTCCTAAAAATATAAAATAATAATTTTTGTTTATTGTTATCAATACGTATTGTATAAAGTAAGCGTAGTTGTTAGTAAAGAATCTAAGCCTTAGTAACTATAGTATCCTATTTAAAAAAACGGTCTCTTGATAATTGCTGGTCCAGTGCGAAAAATCATTTTAAATTTTCATTTTTACGGGGTTTTCATTGAATATATCAAAAACTGTCCATTTTGTAGACAGTTTATTAAGCCTTCCATTATCCATATTTATAATATGTCTTTGACACCACACTGTAACGAGTAGTTAATTAATAATATGAGGTCATTATATGTTAAGTATTTGATGAATATGATGCATCCAACAAAAAACAAACTAACTCAGAAATAGTAAACATTTTATACATTGTAGTCTCCTTTGACAAATGTTCACACTTGTCTATGTTTTCGAAATCTGCTAATCAGAGTGGATATAGGCTGTTATTCCGTACAGATTAATTCAACTGAAAAAAAATCTCTTGTCTTCCAATTCGATCCTTGTCATTGACATCGGTTTTCTTTGGTTAATAGTAATTAAAACAGTGGTATTACAGACCACAAGTGTAATTAATAATTTACATGCAATATTTATCTATTAGTGAAGTTATAGCAGTCTAGAGGTAATGTATTTTTCCTTTGTATTTAGCAAGAATACCAGAAGCAGATGGAAGCTATGACGAAAAAAGGCGGCCAAGGACATAGCGAGCTGGGAGAAAATTTTACAGTTTCCACAACCCAAAAGTCAGCCGGGCAGCTTCAAGCTCTTGAAAATGCAGTCGACATTAAGGTCTTCAAAATTTATACAACAATATTGTGTCTAGTTTTGTCAGTGAATTAGTTTAGTAAACCAAAATAAATATTGTTTCTAGGTCGAGAATTTTAGTATTTCAGCTAAAGGAAAGGACTTGTTTGTGAACGCGAATTTACTTATAGCTAGCGGTAGACGATATGGTTTAGTCGGGCCTAATGGGTAAGTCATTAAACAATTTAGTTCATAGATAGCCATGAATTGGATGTATTCATCGGGTTATTGGCTTAGATGAAAGAAAGACGTAATTTACTGATAGGCTGTACGACAAGATAGTCAGACAGTTAACTTTGCCTGATAACAACAAAGTTTTAAGTAGTGATATGATTATTGATGCTTCACTTAAACCTATATCTTATTTTTAATGTTCATTTGTAAATTTGATAAAATTCTAATGTATCTTTCATCAACCTAAGCAAGTACCCAGTGAATACATCAACTCAAATATTTAATTAGATATTATATATTTTCATTGTGCATATCACTTAAGATGTTTTTCTTAGTAATACTTACATTTTTGATATGTTGTTGTCTCAGTAGTATTGTGGTCTATCTTGATTTTTAAACATCCAAAACTCATCGCAATATTTTATTTACTTAGGTGAGTTAACTGCTCTATTTTAATATTATCGTACTTTCTGAAATATGTATTATCTAGAGCAGGGCAAAAGTTTTTTTTACAAAAATATCAAATCTTAATCCATCTTTGCTATCAGTCATTTAATAATTATTGGCTTAATTGTTACTGTGATTGTCTGACAAATTTGTTCACGTTTTAAAACAAGTTAGTTTTTAATTACAAAAAGAATATTCTTTATCAATATTGAAAAGTAATGTGGCTGATTCCCCCTGTGAAATATATGAAGCAGAATGTGTTGTTAATGTTTATAGTGTTTAAAAATTGTTGTTCTTCAAGCTGCAATGGTCTTTAATAAGCCATACCTGCGGGGACCACTCGTAAGGTATATGTGCTCTTTTGATAATTAGCTCTCAATTTCAGTAATTATGTAATAGGATTTTGCATCATGTCGCCTACTATCTATATGTGCGTTCTTTAAGAGCAGTCGTCATGTTAAATGATTCATTATAATATCTAGAAGTAGGTGAAAAAAGTATGTTTTTTAATAACGTTTAGAATAGTATATTCAACATAATGAATTCAATTTAAATTGAAGGAGAACCGTAAGAGAGAATGCATTTACCAAAGTGTGAGTGACTTACTAGAAAAACAATAATCCCCTTGTTACAAAATATAGATTCTACAAACGAATCTATTTACAATTGCTTCATTATATTTCCTGTAGCTTGGCTGCATATTCTGTTTTCTACTAATAGTGATCTGCATTGTACAAAAGTATAATGATGTACATTATACATTAATGGACTGAATTTATTAAAAGTGGCGAGGCTCGCCTTATAAATCATAAAACTTAAAACTACCTTACATTTAACAATAAAAACTAAATCTTATCCTAATTTTCCACGATAACGGTCTGTTGCCATCGATGCATGGGAAGGGTGGTGGGGTCATAGTGTTGAACACTGGGTTTGTGAGGTGCTGCAATGAGTAAAAAAACTTGATGTATCTCCAGTGGATGAACTCGCCCACAAATTAATAAACTCCTTTAAACCATTGCCCCCATATATTAAATCGTAAAAAACATTAAACCTCCTTAATAAATTCTATATTTCAAAAGGTGTTCTATGTTATGTTGTATTCAAAACCTTGATTGTCTTTTTTTTTTATGAGTAATCCAAGTTGGAAATTGTGAAAACGTATCTTGCACATAGGCGCATGCAAAGTTATAAATTATTAAGTAGATTCTAAAAATCTTTTTATTAATTTTTAAACAAACTCTTCATCAGAATAGGAAACTAACAAATAATTGTTATAAATCTGTATTTGTTATAAAGAAATCTGTTATTTTATTTGGTTTTCAAAAGAATCTTGATAAATCCCCATACAAAAATTTTTTATAGGGGCCAGGCCTGACAACCATCGGCCATTGTAGCGTAACATTCGACCCTAGTGATCAGCTTGCTGACTGACTTCCGCTAAGGAAACCTATCTTTTATTACTTATTATAAATTAATATTAAGAGGTAATAGCTTAGCACCAACTCATCAACACCACCTACTAACTATGGTGTCAACCTCGGTCGGTCTTACCAGAATTTTTTTAAATTTCATAGTGAAGAAATAAGATAATTCCATGGTATGATTAATAAGTGGTCGGTTTTTGTTTTTTTTCAGTCACGGGAAAACTACACTTTTGCGGCATATAGCATCCAGGGCTTTTGACATCCCCCCAGGAATTGACATACTTTACTGCGAGCAGGAAGTAGTCTCGGACGACACACCAGCGGTCGAGGCTGTGCTGAAAGCCGATACCAAACGTACCGAGCTTCTCAATCTCGCTAAAGATCTTGAAAATAAAGTTGATTTTGAATCACAGGAAAAACTCAAAGAGGTAAAATTTTTATTTTTAAAATTTGTCATTCCTTCCTTTTTATCAATGTATATTTATATTTCTTTTTAACTATAGATAGATTCATGTTATATTCCTAGATATATTAGTGTATTTATATCCACCATTGTGGAGCAAAGGGCTTGAACAAGTTGTCTCAATCTTCAGCTGTGTTGGCTTTGATCTCATTCCAGGAATCGTATATCAGTCCATAGATTCAGCCTCCAATTGTATCCAGGTTATTTGAGGTCTGCCTCTTCTTCTTTGCGATCCTTGACGATTCCAGTCGAGTGGCGTTCTTTCTACGGCACCGGGCCATTTAAAGTCATTAAATCTGTTTAACAGTGTGCTTACAACTTAATTTCTACCAGTGTTTTTCTTTCAGAATTGTGTTAATTTGTATGGCCATTCCATTTGATGCTCCGGTGATGATATAAATATGTGGTGGGACTTTAATTGGCTATTAAATAATTGAAGCTGTCATTTTAAATTGTTTTGTCAGCCGTAAAGAAACCTGGACTCGGGAGATATATAGATATATTATGAAGTTATTATATTAGTTATGATAAAACAAAAATTAATTATACTTCTAATTTTTTTATTTGTATCTCACGTTAGGTTCTTGACGACCAAACATTTACATGCAAGAAATAATACACATACAGTTTTGGAGTTGCTCACTAATATTCCATCAAATGCAGTATTGCCCAATCCTCTTGTAGGACTCCGCACTTGTGGTGTATGGGTTTCTATGATGGCATGATTTGACCATCCGCAGACTGGAGTAAATCCTCATCAACATCTCTCTTCTCAAAAAAAAACTGCTCCACCCAAGTAACGATAAATAACCCTCCAACTCTCTCCCTTCTGCATCTCTCGTGTCCCCACACACTTCCTTATAACGGTCGACTGGCCCTGCTATTTATTATTTATACTTATATTTTTTTTCCAATAACATAAATGTTTACTATTAAGAGTTATTTTGTCACAGGTTTATGAAGAATTGAAAATTATTGGCGCTGATTCTGCTGAGCCAAGAGCGAGGAGAATTCTTGCTGGTCTTGGTTTCTCAAAGTCGATGCAGGACCGCCCTACCAAAAATTTCTCTGGAGGTTGGAGGATGAGAGTATCTCTGGCAAGAGCATTGTTCGTAGAACCTACGCTCCTACTACTTGACGAACCTACCAATCACTTGGATCTCAATGCTGTAATTTGGCTCGATAAGTGAGTTTTTGGATGCTTGTTTCTAAAATACATTTTTAAGGTGTTTTTTTTTCAAAACTGTGTGTTCTGGTGATTTCAAGTCTCCTATTTAACTTATTTGTACAAGTTCCATCAAAAAAGTATTAAAAATAATACATAAAATACAATGAATTTTCATTAATTAATTTTCACACCTAGCGAATGGATTATGCACACTGTTCTCGGGCCACCATAGCTGCTGAGTCCCATACCCCTTCTGGCACTTATTTACGTGACAGGTAAAAAAGAAGAGTTGTAAATTGTAAAATCCTCCAGCCTTTAAATGACACTCCACAACCACCGTCCGTCGGGGAAATCGGACCACACTCAAAACAGGGGTTTATGGCATGCCGGCTTCTAGCCGTTTATGACATTCCCCTTTTCGAGGGTTGAATATATAACAGTTTAGACGTGTTTCACAATCTCTGTTGGATACAGAGAATTGAAATTTAACCTGTAATGGAATGAAAATTATTTGTGCTGATTCTATCGAGCCGAGATCACGAGGGTTTAACAAACCCTTTCTTGTGTGATTCATCGTGCTTGCCATTAAATATTTTAATATTCTTCTTTGTCACAGCCCAAAATGATAGCCATTACCTTCCCCGCCTGTCTATGTAAGTGTTCTACGATAGCAGCCGAAAAAATGATAAATTCAATCTGAAATTTTTAATGTATATTACTCAGCGCGCCTATCACACTAGACCTCAACGCCAACTATCTTTATATGGCGGCAACCTTAGGTCGGCACAGCCTCTTCATAAGGGGCATAATTTGTTTGACTCTTGGTTACTTCATACAGTTAATGTGTGATAATGGGAAGTAAATAAAAAACAATTAAACATGGAAATTGTTGATCCTATTTCTCCAAGATTTAAAGTTGTCATTCTTTTCCATCTTAAATGCCGACAATGCAGAATAAAGATTCAAAAATATTGGGAAAAATAGACATTTGAGAGCCGAGAAAAGAAGTGTCTATTCTCGGCCGCTCTTTAGTTTCATCTATTTTACTTTTTTATTTCTCAATATTACAACTGTTAACATTTTAGTTTTAAAAAAAAAAAATCACTGGCCACCAAAACTTTTCCAAACCATGCCTCTGTAATTTCTCTTTACATTCTACTACCTTTAATAAAATTATTCATATTTACTAGCATAAAGCAGTAATGACCGATGTTTGATTCGCAGCTATCTCCAGGGCTGGAAGAAGACTCTTCTTATTGTTTCTCACGACCAAAGTTTCTTGGACAATGTTTGCAACGAAATCATCCATTTAGACACTCTGAAATTGCACTATTATAAAGGAAATTATTCAATGTTTAAGAAAATGTTCGTTCAGAAGAGGAAAGAAATGATCAAAGAATACGAGAAACAAGAGAAACGGATTAAAGAATTGAAATCCCACGGCCAGTCGAAGAAGCAGGCGGTAAGTAATCATTATTTTATATCATTAGTCAATCGGAGGCGGAACAACCCACTTACTGAGCGATAGTGGGCTTTTTGCCAGCCTTTTTTGTGCAGAAACAATCTTATTCCCCACTTCAAGAGTATTCCTGGCTTCACTCGCCGTACTATCCTTCCATTCCGGTATTTCCAGGTTTATAGCTGATCCAGTAATGTTCGCTCATCCTAACCTCCATTTCAAGAATTTTCCAGCATGTCTGCCTGAGATGGTCCATCATGTGTGGCCATGGCCATACTGAACATGATTTTTTATAGCCTGCGTTTTGTTATCTATGTGAGAAGGCAACGTGGGCTGTAACATCGGCTGACCTTCTTCCATTTATTCCAAGACCCAATTTCTTTGCTGGGGCCTCCAGGGCAAGAAATACTTTGACAGCTTGAAAAGATCTTTCACAACGCTAACATAAGTGTATATGTCAGGAGCTGTTCATTTCATTAAAAGAGATCCAGTTGTATACCCTTAACCCTCCCCCCTTACCACTTCTCAAGTGTCACCATAGAGATAAAAAAAGATGGATTATTCTGATAGTCATCATCCAGATGCTAAAAGCATTGATACCAACGCCTAGATATTTATGTAAAGATCAATATCACACAATCACATATTTATAACATCTTCCAAATATCAGTCTAAATCAATTGTATTTACAAATCTAAATAATAAATTATGGTTATTATAAGCGATACAATACGTAGGAGTACAACTAGACAAAAAAAATTAACTTTTAACAAGGAAGTCAAATTAAAATCTGAAAAGAAAAGAAAAAAAACCAAGCAATAATGTACAAACTTTACCGATATTTTAATAAAAATTCCAAACTTTCTTCCAAAAATTAATTAATCCTGTACAAATCCGTAAATTGTTCAATATTAATGTGTGTAGGCCACCATTTACAAAATCTACAAACAAAATTTAAATATAATCCTAAACATTCAAATTAAATGTTTCTGAATCATAAATAATTACCTTAGCCCATTCTTGCACACTAAATTTTTCTTTGGCCGTTGCTCCAACTCCACTAATCCACTAATTAATATAATAGAAAATTTTATTAAATTTACCTCTACTAGAAAACCAAACTTTATTTTATTTAAATAGTACAACAGGGCAAGCAAACATTTAGATAATCTTAATTAGTTTATTATTATTATATCATATATTTTAGTAACCTTCTATTTTGTTATTGCGTTACTGAACAGCTTCATTAATATTCTAGTGAGCAATGCATTGGTGGTAAGCCGCTACACCGTTGTAATTATATATATATTATTTTCAAAAAGTAATCAAGATTTTGTTATTAGTATTACTATGTTAAAAATGATTTTGTACAGTAGTAAATTAAAGAAAAAATTGAATATATGTCTAAGTTGTGCTAATTTGTTTATCAATCAACAGGAAAAGAAACAGAAGGAAGCGTTAACCAGAAAACAAGAAAAGAATAAGACCAAATTGCAGAAAAACGAGGATGACCAAGGCCCGATTGAGCTGTTACAAAAACCAAAGGACTATATCGTTAAATTTTCATTTCCAGACCCTCCTCCTCTTCAGCCGCCCATTCTTGGACTACACAGTAAGTTTTTGTGTTTCGATATCTTCATAGTTTAATATTATTTAGAAAAAATAAAATAAAATTAGAATGAGAATGTAATAGATAGAAATAGCTTTATCATTTCTCTTACAATTTTTTTTTTTCTTTTTTAGATGTTGATTTCAGTTACCCTAATCAGCCAATGTTATTCCGTCAAGTCGATTTTGGTATAGATTTAAGCTCTCGAGTCGCTATTGTCGGACCAAATGGTGTAGGAAAATCTACATTCCTTAAGCTTCTGACAAGCGATATTACTCCTCTCAAGGGTGAAGTTAAGAAGAATCACAGATTAGTAAGTATAAAAACTAAAAACCAGTAGTTCCTCACACCGTACTTCCTGACTCTTGAATTTTAGAAAAGAGTTGGTGTGGTTTGAGATAGCGTATATTCATAATTTTCATATTGATTAAATCATTTTTACGACTATTCTTAGATTATGCGTACATTCAGACAGAGCATATAATGACAGACATTTGTGTTAGTTATTATTTTTAATGTACAGAAACACATTTGTAAATTAACTTCTTTTTTTTTCCTTTATTTTAGCATATAGGTAGATTCGATCAGCATTCAGGTGAACACTTGACTGCTGAAGAAACGCCGTCGGAATATTTAATGAGGCTTTTCAACTTGCCTTACGAAACAGCAAGAAAAGTGTTGGGCACATTCGGCCTGTCCAGCCACGCCCACATTATCAGGATGAAAGATCTATCAGGAGGTCAGAAGGCCAGGGTAGCCCTGGCCGAGCTTTGCCAGACCGCTCCAGATGTTCTCATTCTTGTACGTAATTCAATTTTATGAATGAAACAATAATAGCTATAATATTAACATAAAATTACTAACAATGATAAGATTTTTGTTTATTGTTACGAAGCATAAAACTCTGTTTCGTGGATTGAAATAGTTTAAAGAAATTTTTATTACCAGTTGAATATGTGCGTCTTTTAAAATTTGAATTTAATATTCAAATAATTATTTTTAAATTACTTCTTCACTGTTCCAGGATGAACCTACTAACAATCTTGATATCGAATCCATAGACGCATTAGCAGAGGCGATCGTTGAATTTAAAGGAGGTAAAGGTTTTAAAACAGTTTGGTATATCCGTAGGTGTAAATATTTATTAAACTTTTGGAAGCCCAAGAATCAGTGGTATCACCAATTCATTGTTAGGTTTTATTTCTTTTTAAAACTTGACATTTCAAGTATATGAAAGATAGATATCCTTAGATAAATAAGAGTCCTTTCGCTTAGGTTTCAGCTTTAAATGCTTAATGTTATTTATTAAACCAGCTTGGACACTGAAAAATGCTTTATCTCAACAAATCAAAAATAAAGTAAATTGCTAATATATTGATCATACAAAACTGGCTGTAATTTTGCTAAAATGTGATGTCGGCGCCCAAATAGACAATTAATAAAATGCTTATTCCTAGATCAAGTCCCGTAATTAGTGCTTTTAAAGTTACCTTTCCTAGAAATGAGCACCCAAAAACATAAGCCCTGTATCATAAAAAAATCCTTGTTATAGGACGGAGCTGTGTATATTAATTTAATTTATTCAATAACAGTAGTCAACGTATACTGTACAAGTTATTGTTAATCATATATTATCTAATTTACAGGAGTGATCATTGTTTCCCACGACGAAAGACTGATAAGGGATACAGATTGTAACCTTTGGGTGATAGAAGACCAGACGATAAATGAGGTTGATGGAGACTTTGACGACTACAGGAGGGAGCTTCTCGACTCTCTTGGAGAGATCATCAACAATCCAAGCATCGCTGCAAATGCTGCTGTCCAACAATAGAGGAGAATCAGAATCGAATATTCTCCATTTGTTTAGGGAAATTAGAACTATACTCTCTTTCCAAAGTAATTTCTTGATTACTTTGTTTGTTTTATGTAATATTAGTCATCGATATAAAATGAATATATTTTTTATATATTTTTAAGGTGTATATTATCGGTTTTTAAAAAAATGTTAATGTTACAAATCGATCTTATTTTTGTTTGTATTATATTTAATTATTTTAGGTAAAAACCTTATTTATGTATTTTATAATTGTACGTAATAAATTGTTTTGTCTCGTTATATTTATTATCACCTTTGTATGATTTAGTTGATTCCTTTATCAGTGGCCTCAATTTTTACTCTCTAACTAAATTGACCAAAAATACTTCATTTTATTTTTTAACCATCTTGATCACTGAAAATTAATTTTTATTCTACAGATGTCTTCCAAAATTTTATTTTATGGAATATTTTATTATATATATATTAGAATTAAATTGTTCCGTTAGAAACTAATCCAAAGTTTGACTCTTTTAACAGCTCACAAATAATGACTTGTGATGTTTTAGATATTTTGAAGTTTTTTTTTGTTCTTTCTGTTTTTATATCTTTTAAATAATTTTTATATATTTTAATCTTTATCTAAGGTTCTGTTAATATAAAAAGGATAATTCTGAGAAAAGGAAAAATTGTTTATCTACAAATATATTTAGATGGAATATACATTTAAACTACGTATGTATAAAATAACACTGTTAAAATTGTTCCTGTATTACTAAAGCGACTGGCCAGTTTTTCTTTGTGATGCTTCTTTTTCTTTCTCCTTTGTTCCACGATGTGCACCTCGTTGCGTCTCTATGCTGTAGCGTGGGTTGCTACCTGGTGCTTCCTTTGTTGTGCCGGGTGAAAATTGAATGGGAAATTGAAGGGGCTTCTTCCTAGCTCTCGTCTCCCCTGTCCAAGATGAATGAGTGCTCTTAGCGGTGTTCTCTCTCCTACCTCTTATTCTTTTGAATTATCTCAAAGATTACTGCTCGGAAAATGATATCATTCCGCCAGAGCAGACTGGATTCCAATCCAGTATGAGCGCAGAGCACCCCCTTCTGAAGGTGCAGTCAGAAGTTAGCCATAACATGAATAGAAACATAGCCACGGCTATGATTTCCATTGATTGCACCCAAGCATTCGACTCGGTGTCTCACGGGATACTGTGTCAAATGCTCTGCGACCGGGAATGCCCGGAACAACTATATTCAATTCTGGCTAGCTTCCTGAAAAACAGATCGCTGCGGGTGCGGGTGGGTGATAGCTTCTCCGAAGCTGTGCCACTGACCTGTGGAGTACCCCAAGGCGCCGTCTTATCCCCTGTACTATTCAACGTATACACGTCTGAGATTGTTGGAGCTCGGTACAAAAATACCACAGTTACTGCTTTCGCAGATGACATAGCGGTGTACAGCAGCAGCATGAGTGCCAAGGTAGCTCTAAGACAGGCTGAAGCAGCCTGTAACCAGATCAGTGAGAGATTGGGGAGACTCAATATCTCTGTAAACGCGGGTAAGACTGACTGTGTAATTTTCTCTTTTCAAAAGGGAAAAAGCCCGCTCCCTACTAGTTACATAGTAGGAACGAAGCAAAATTCACCAGCCAACGACCTAGTATATCTGGGAATTAAAATGGACAGACACCTCCATTTTAGTAACCATTTTGCGAAGAAGTTGAAGCATACACGCATGAAGTCTTACCGGCTTACGCACTTATTGACTTCCCCCAATCTATCACTGCGTCTCAAGCTACTGATTTACAAGAGCATACTCAGGCCTACTCTGCTGTATGGTGCACCGCTATTTCGTTATCTGACGTATACGACAGCTAAGAAACTCCAACAATTCCAAAACGGTATACTGATGAAAGTGGTCAGAGGTACTTCATTCGAGCAGCGACGGAACAGTGAGCTGCATGAGATATTTGAGCTGCCTACGGTGGATGAATTCATCCAGCGTAGACATATCAAATTTTTCGACTCATTACAATATTTGACAAACCCGGTGTTTAACACTATAACCCCCGCTCCGTTCCCCCATCGATGGCAGGACGCTGTCGTGGCTGGAACGCTTTAGTTTTAGGTTCTAGGTATAGTTTTTAGTTTGTAAGTTTTTTTCTCCCATTTTTAAACCGAAGGTGAGCCCCATCACCTAGATTTGTATTTCATAGTATTTTCCTATTAACCACAATCTGTATTGTTGAGTAACACGAACTCCTTCAAATGCATCTGTGCATAGCAGGATAAGGAGAAATTTGTAAAGTTTCTTTTAATATTTTCATTGTATAACTTCATGGGGTTTAGGGAAAAAAAAAACAAAAAAAAAAAAAAAAAAAAAAAAAACTCCTACCTCTTCGCTGCC
Source organism: Acanthosoma haemorrhoidale (assembly GCA_930367205.1). Lineage (NCBI taxonomy): Eukaryota > Metazoa > Arthropoda > Insecta > Hemiptera > Acanthosomatidae > Acanthosoma > Acanthosoma haemorrhoidale. The sequence goes on from OV884011.1 coordinate 188,419,025, forward strand.
TTCTTCATCTTTTTACTGCGTTAAACTTCTTGATCGCCAGTTGTTTCGGATATTATTACTTTTATTGTTTTGAAGTTAATAAATTAAAATATTTATATTATACATATTAATGGTAGATATAACGCAACGAATAGTGTTTTAACATTCATGAATCGTGATCCACGGGTCGTATACCGTTCATTTATGCCCGCTAATTTTTTGTTTATCTCAAAGACACCGTCAAAACTCACAATATCTACAAAAACGTATTCACTTCCTTCAAAATGTCAACACCACTGAAGAAGTACCTTAATCATTTGGACAAGTTAAATGTTGAATAGCTTGTTTGCTAACTTGAAATTTAAAACTTATGGGACCTTTTTTCGTGGTTAATTTTCCCTCTTAAGAGTCGTTCATTTGCATTGTATCTTATCCAATAACTGACCAGAAGGATTATATTTCAGAATTGTTTTTAAGACTTGTAGCAATCACAAATAAAAGACGACTTCACCAAACTGTTGGTAAAATTGGCCTAAGTTTCTCACCTACACATGGGAGAGCTTCAAACATTTCTAATTAAAGGATTTAACTGTTTTATGGACGAGCTAAGATAAATGATCCATGACTTCAAATATTTAGGTTAAGTTAACTAAACATTATTTAATTCATTTCTGATAATAGTTACATGTAAGATTAACTTCCAAGTTGATGGTGTAAATCACTCAAAAGTGCATATTTCAATAAATAATTACTTCATGCTACACATTAAAAACATATTTCTTAAACCACAATTAATATAAAAACAAAACTGAACCATTAAATGGGTCATTTGGTTATTGAGTGATACATTTGACTCTCCTTATTTTAAATTACGCAGTCTTATGTAATGATAAGGGATTAGAGACAGGAATTTAAAGCAAAACGGTTACATTTAGAACTTTTTTTAAAATATCGAATTGATTACAGAGGAGTGCAGATAGTTAAAGATTTCTAAACAATTATATGAAAAATGTTTACACTGTAATTACATACAAATTAACATATATATAAAGGGTGTCCCAGAATTAACGCAAGATTTGATTTAAATAGAAAATACAGTTTTTAGTATTTTTTTTATTGAATTATAAAGTAAATAGGATAGGGTTATTTATGGAATAACACATCGGGCAAATGGCCTCCACGACTTTGCTAGCACATACGCACTCTTTTGTCGAAATTTTCCATGACCATTTGGCATAAATGTGGTTGAATTTCCTCTTTTAATGCACGGGTGGATGTGGGCTTATTGACATACACCTTTGACTTCAAATAACCCCATAAAAATAAATCTAAAGGTGTTAAATCACACGATCTAGGGGGCCAATTCTGATCACCGAAACGAGAGAGTACACGACCTGGAAATGTCTCATGCAGTATTTGAATTGTTTAATGGGCTGTATGGCATGTGGCACCAGCTTGTCGAAACCACATAATGGGCACATCAATATCATCCAATTTCGGTGCAAAGAACTGTGTTATGGATTTTCAACAACACTCTCTCGCACTGCTTCGATATTGACATTTGAACGGCTTGTTTTTGGATGACCAGTGTGCTTAGTGTCTCCAACTGAACCAGTCTCCCTAAATTTTTCAATTAATCTCTTCACAGTTGATGAAGTCGAAACACTATTCCGACCATATTTTGTATGAAATTTTCGAACTGCGGCCGTCAAACTTTCATTATTTCTGAGATCATGTTCAACAATAAAGACACGTTGTTCTATCGTGTTACGCTCCATTTTTACTAACCCTGAACTGTCAGCTGTCAAATTGTTTTTGTTTTTTTTAGGGTTGCCAGCACTTTACTGCATAAATGGCGGCAAATTCAATCATATTGCGTTAATTCTGGGACACCCTTTATGTACATGTACACACAATAGATTCAAAGGCTGTACAATTATTGAAACATGTAAAAAATACATAACAGAATTTACAAAAAAAAAGTATTTTTAAATCACATAATCAGTCAATGTTTATTAGTGCATTTATAAGATCACACTTTACCACTTGGCTCTCTTCGACCAATCTTTCGGAGTCCAGTGGAGGCACTTTGGGTCTATCCGTATTTTTCGCTTCTCCATTGCTTTGTGGTGTTGCTCAATAGTTTCCGTGCTAAGCACTACAATGTACTGCCCTTTGTAGTAGTTGATAAGATTTAGATTTTGGAGCGTGAATATGACGTCTTCTTTCTGTATACTGGTAAGCTCGCAAATTTCCCTAAAAATTAAATAAAACATTTTTTATATATAATTAACTGAGAAGTAAAGAACACTATTCAGAGGTGGTTTATTCAGGTGAAGGGCACGTGGGTTTTCTTAACACTTGTTGAACGATTGAGGAGAAAATACTCAATATTTTTTACTAAAAGACACTTGGATTTTTAAATCTCAGTTACTGAAAATTGTCTTTTTGATAAATAATTAAAATTGCCAATAGGTAAAATATTGGCCAGAAATAACATATAAATTAAAATCAGCTGAGACAACAGTTTTGTTGGCTCGCTACGTTAGGAATATATATGAATTTCTGTTTTTAATGTATCCATAGGGGTGTTCTAAATATTGAATAGATTCTAAACTGTGATTTTTAAATAGCTCAAAAGAAAGAGAGAAATTGTCTAGACTAATCGAAAATGATCATTCTATATATCAGGTCAAGTCATAAGTAACTTCCGGTGCAGCTAAGTAGAATCTATTGTTCGTATCTACCCGCTATGAGTTACCATGTTTTTGTTTTCACTATATAGACGAGGCTTCAGTTAGGTATGTTTTGTGTGATACACGTTACGTTAAACTGTTTTTTTTTTATCTCTGAAATGGAGAGTCAAAAAGTACATATTTGTCATGTAATGCTTTGGGAATTTAAACAAGGCAATAGTGCTAGGGCGACAGCTGAAAAAATATGCAGTGTATATGGTGAAGGACTAATAACTGATCGGGCAGTTAGAGATTGGTTTTATAAAATTCCGTTCTGGAGATACGACCTTAAAAGACGAACCGAGGGTGGGACGTCCTTCCGACTTTGACGACAACCTTTTAAAGGCAATATTGAAGCATAATCCACGTCAATCAACAATAGGTATAGCAGAAAGGTTGAATACATCACAATCAACTGTTAACCACCACCTCGAGAAATTAGGGAAAGTCAGAAACTTAGGAGTGTGGGTACCTCTCAATCTCAGTGAACGGAATAAAGAAGATCGCCTGTCAATCGCCACAAGTCTGCTCTCACGGGTAAAAATTAAGCCTTTTTTAAACAGGATTGTAACAGGCGATGAAAAATGGGTTACTTATGACAATATAGTCCGCAAAAGACAGTGGCTTGATAAGTATCAACCACCCCTACCAGATCCGAAAGCAAACAACATTGTTGCTCCGCTGCTCGAATGAAGTATTTCTGACCACTTTCATCAGTATGCCGTTTCGGAATTGTTGTTGAGTCTCCGCGCTGTCGCTTCACTCAAATGACGAAAAAGCGGTGCACCATACAGCAGAGCAGGCCTGAGTATACTCTAATATAGATCATGAGTTTGAGACGCAGTGATAAATTGTGGGAAGTCAATAAATGCATAAGCCGGTAAGACTTCGTGCGAGTTTGCTTTAACTTCTTCGCAAAATGGTAGCTAAAACGGAGGTGACGGTCCATTTTAATGAAAATTTTCTCATACTAAAAGCCCCAGGTCCACGCTCTTGCTGGTAGAGTAGTTCTTTCACTCACCAGCAGCGCTAGTAAATGCCAATTACTTTATTCGGGTTTAGTTCTTTTCATACTCAACAGGTAGCGCTGCATTATAATTTCTTACAACACTATCTCTTTGGCTCCGACATTTGAAATTTGTGACCGCGAAATTTAAAACCTGGTTGATGAAGTTTATGACTTAATCAGCAACTGACAATCTCTTTAATAAAAGTATATTTTTCATTTAATGACATGCGCTGCTTAAAAAGAAGATTTTAATAAAGCACTATAAATAGGAATACTTCTCTTTTATGTGATTTTTACCATTATAGAAATAAAAGTAATGTCATATTGTTGCATATGGTAGCTCTGTTCTGACTGCTAACTGATAATACTCAATGTGTCAACAAGTGTATTAATATTGTTTCTTAAAATTAGAAACAAACTTAAAAGTTAGACTAAGGTCAGCATTTTTACAAATAGAAAAAATTAATGAAACAGAGCGCTAAATACCTTTCATATTATCAACCCTTATATTATAGTTAGCTAACTATTAACATAAAATCAGTTCTTCCTTGAAAACTATTTTTTGAACAAATTGGGGGACTGTACATGTGACAGATAAGTGCTTGATTTTTATTGCATTCATTTTTTTCTCTCGTAATGTAGCATATGCTTAGATATATTTTGTTTTCAGTTGGACATGGATCTCGGCGGGGCATGGCCGTATCTAGCAATCGGGGCCTTGATTCTCTAGATCTATCAGACCTACAATTCAAGAACTTATAGGCTCCTCCGAGTAGTCCCTAGTGTTGAAGCGCCTAGATGGATCGGTCACGCAATAAAGTTTATGAGAATAAAACCAGAAGGTATGCACTAAACCGCAAACATTAACTAATAACAATAATAAACATACTTGCTTATGGATTATTTTTCACATTGAAATAGTCATTTTTAAAAAGATGATGCGAAAAGTAATAACTTACAATTATAATAAAAAGAAATTTACTTATTGTGTTTCTTTAAAACAGGTATTTTGAATTTGATGACTTCAATATTTGAACACAAGTCGGCTAGTAAAAAAGTTGTCGCATTATGGATGGGACCCAATTGCTACGTATATCTCAGAGATCTCTCAGACATAGATGTAAAAATTTTAATTAATGTTTATTAGTAATTAAATAATAAGCTTTTATAACACATTATTATTATTTTTTAATACCGGACAGTTTATCTGGCACCCATAGCTCTAGTCCATGACAAAAATATTAATATTTAACTTCAAAATAATTGTGTTAAAAGATCCATTTCATTCATTATTTTGCACTTTAGTTTAAAAATGTTTTTATAATATTGCTAAAATGATAATTCTATGTCTCAGTTTTTTCAAAATAATACTTGTTTCAAGCCTATACACATTTATCCCTCTATTTCTTGTTAATGATAATGATGAGAGTAATGATAATTTTTAGAAATTGCTGACGGAAAACCAACAATTGAGGAAATTGGATAACTACGATTTTTTAAAAACATGGCTCGGACTGGGACTCATAAACTCAGAGGGTGATTATCAAACTATTAAGAAATATTTTATAAGTACGTGCTACCCTTCTTGCCTTATGATTTTTTTGAGAGAGATTGGTCAGGGTTCATTTAGCCTTGCGAGGGAAAATGAGTAAGAAGTAGCAAATCTCTAGAGATAAAATTAAGGATACTAAGTAACAGTGTGACCCAGTAAGTTCTTCAACAACAATGGCAACCTCACTCTGTTTTATCTCTTCATGTAATGCTTTGGCAGATTTTAATAGTTCTTTTTTACAATTATTGCTTTAAAATTTATATCTGGACAGTTCATTCATTGTTTTATGCATTAACAAGGTATCACTTAGTCATGGTAATTCATTGTAGAACATACTGTTTGCCAAAATTTGACAATAAGTATAAGGACAAGCAGTCAAATTTTGAGTAAAACTAGAATTTTTTTTTACTAAATTTGGATTTAATGCCCAATCCAGTTTGAATATTTTTATTGCTACAGAAGCTTGAAGGAGCCTGCATACTTTTTAAAAATTCTAGCAGTTTGTTTTTATTGTATTTCAGGAGCAATATGGCAGATGCACAGAAAAATTATCACACCCACTTTTCACTTCAAGATTCTAGAAGGTTTTGTCAAAATAATGATCTCAAAGCTGGAAATTCTTTCCGAGATACTTGATGCACAAGTTGGAAGTGATTATTTCGATATAGAACCATTTATTGCTAACTATTCATTTGACGTTATAACAGGTGACAAAACATTCTAGATAATTAATTAGTTATTTATCCTCGCTCTTATAAAATTTAATGCTCTGGATATTTTAAGTTTTGTAGCTAAACCATGAGGCTATACCCTTCAGTGCCTTTCATCGGTAGACAGTTGAAGAAGGACATGCTTATCACAGGTTTCTTTAACTCGAGATATTATTATTAACACATTTTTATCAATAAACACATTTTATTTTTAAAAAATCTACTCTTTCAGATGGACTGTTATTGCCGGAAGGTACCAACGTTGCTGTGTTTATTTACAACCACCATAGAAATCCGGACAACTTCCCAAATCCCGAAAAGTTTGATCCCGATAGATTTCTTCCTGAAAACTGCCTCGACCGGCACCCGTTTACTTATATTTCTTTTAGTGCAGGATCTCGAAACTGTATAGGTACTTCTTTTGAGGCAATTACGTTTCAGTTGTGTTTATTTGAATGTTGACATTTATATTTAATTTAATTTTTTTTTCCAGGTCAAAATTTTGCCATGTTGGAGCTCCTAGTAACTATTAGTCATTTATTACGCCGATATTGAATAGGCGTTGAGCTTGGATTCGTTTTGAATCCTATCTCACACGTTGTACTTAGGCCTAACGTGGAAGGGATTCGTATTAGACTCGAGAAACGATAGATAACACTCATTCTAATGAAAACTTGGGAAAGAAACAATGATGTTTAAACTTTTGGTATTATTATTGAAACATATTTTTTAGATTATTAGAGTTTGGCCACAGCTACGTAAAGGATACCTGAGAAAACACTATGAGCCTTGCAGTTTTCTGCTAAAAATAAAAAAATTGTAGCATTTAATCGTACTTCGAATCACATAGCCTTGGGAGTCGACAAAAGGTCTGAATGTCTTAACTTACAAATTAAAAGCACACATTAGTACCAATATCTTTGGTATTATTTTTGGATTATGTTGACAGTTACTAACATATGTGTTGCGGTAAAAATAGGTCCTACATCTTTGTATAAAATTTGTTATAAGTGATTATCCGACTATAAGTGAAACAAAAAACATTGCATAATAAAATTTTTAAAAATAAGTATTTTTTTATCTATAATTAAATGTCATTACTTAATACATTTAATTACCCTTCTCTCAGATCTTAGTTTTTATAACTTTTAGAATTTAGTGAAGCAATAGTACAGTTCTAGTTTATTTATTTTTTTTACTTTACGTTACAAGATAATGAAGATCTGTTATTTTAAACATGATAATAAAGTTTTTATATTTTATGTAATATTGTTTAGTAATTATTTCTTCCCTAATTGCCCACAATACCGACTAGATTTACTTGAATCGCATTCCGGTCAAAGAGTTATCACTGAAGGTTGGGTCATGCATTTCCTTTTTATTTTATTTTCTCCCCCTATGCGATGTACTGTTTCTTTTTTGTTGACAAGAGCTGTATTTATTTATTTGTCCGTTGTTATGGGACATTGTCGCAGAATAAAGAAGATCTTCATTACAGGTTTACAGTGCGCTAATAAGCAAGGCTGAAGTCATTCCGTGAAAGATCAAATCCTGACAATTTTTCTTTAGTGCGTTTTTTTTTAAATATCTTCAGTATAAGTTTTATTCTACTGGTAGTCTACATTTGTTTGGCAGATGTTATTTGTAGTCTTACCATTCCGTTTCTGATAATGGCAACCATGAGCAGCCATACATCTATTTAGAATTTATCATAAAATATCAATCAGTATGTATTGTTCTCTATTAATTAATGAAAACAATAATATCGTTCTGTTTTATTGATTTAAGTAAAGGACGAGCAACGTTTAGAACATAGGTTCCTGACCTTTTTTGGCATACTGCCCTACTTTGGAAAAATAAATTACTCACAGACCCCTTTTTGGAAAAAAAACAACACGCTAGCCTCCCACTTAGTGATAATTCTGAGGTTTGTAGATTGTAGAAAGGTTGTAGTATCATGTTATCCTTAACATCCTCATCCTGAAATCTTTTTATAAAATATTGTTTAAGTGCTTTAGGTTATCATTTGCTCTGAAGAAACTTCAAAACAATCCCCTATGAACGAAAAGCCTTATTTATTCATTAGTAGTGTTTAAATGAGCCTGTCTAATTAACTTTTATTATGAAATTAATTAAATTTTACTACGCAATACTTTTGTTTCACTTATAGGCAGAGTCTTTTCTATAAACATAAAACATTATCTATAAAATAAAAGTAAACTATATTTCTGTAAAAATTCATCATTATAATCACTTATAATAACATATTATATACAAAAATTTAGGACCAATTTTTACCTATATTATGGTAGATGGACAATTACAGCATGATACAAAAAAAATACCAAAGATATTGGTACTAATGTGTGCTTTTAATTTGAAAGTTAATGAAACTGTCGAACACTGATATAATGTGCTGATATCTACTTTTAAGTAGGACTGATCTGGCTTAAAAATTTATAGAATCATTTGTTAAAACATGCGTAATAATAAAACTTGTCAGTGCATTCTCGTGAATATTGACTAGCGGGTTAGCAGCTGGTCTTCTACACCCCTTAAAATTGCCTTGCACTAGTAATCCCCAACAGCGAGGGGTACCACCCCTGTTGGGAACCACTGACATATACAAGTTTGCAGGTTTACTAAGTTTGAAGCCCGATACCCGGATAGTATTACTTAAGTAGAGCTTAGTGACCAACATCAGCAAACTTCCAATAATCCGAAATAAGTTTCTAAGGACGATATCTGACAAACCGAGTAAAATAGTTAAGTGTCACTAAATATCCAAATATGATTATATTATAAATATTTTTAAAGTATATAACCAACAAACATTGTATGTAAAACATAGCTAGAATCCATTAATTCAAAAATATTGCTAATACGGATAAATATTATGAAGAGTTGTTTATCTATTAGGGTCTAGTTTTTTTGTTTTTTTGGCAGTAGAAGTGTTTTATTTTTTAATATTAACAAATCAGTTAATTTCCAATATTTTCATTAATAAAAATAATATTATACTAACACGCATCTTAGTCAAAAACTAACATCATCCTTGTTGATTGTAAATAAAGTCTGAAGTAGACCTAAATTTTAATTTGTATAAAAAAACATAAATAAATAAAAAACTAGATGGTGATAGAAAAGTATTTATTCATGATATATATTATGCCCTAAACCCTTATGTTTAGGTAATTTATGTATGTTAACAATATTTTTGTAAGTATTTGGGATTCTGGCACTGTTTAAATTTATCTATAAACTGTATCTTGTGTGGTTCAGTATGGACTTGTGCAACCTGATTATTGTATCGAACCGCTAAATGTCGGAAGAGCAATTTCTCGTGCCAAGTTGAAAGGTATTTAAAATAGAATTTCAATAGAAGGGGGGTGAGACGCGTGCGCTCTCGCCGACAGGCGGAAGTTCCCGTCTTCAGCCAGTCGGTCGAAATCTTCTGGAGTGTCAGCGTTACAATTCGTTGCGGGATCTTAGGAAGCTTCTTGGATCGTAAGTTTTTGTCCTGATATTATTATTATTATTTTTATTTTCCCTACTATAAAATCTTAAAATAATAATACAAATTTTAAAGGATAAAATCCTGGTTGTCGGTCGTTCTTCAAGATTAAGTCACTTGTGACGGAAGTGCCTACACCCGGAAATTCCGTTTACTTTACTCACAAACTCTTTTCGTCGCTGACATTATTTATTTAAAAAAAACATTTTCTGAATCTTGTTGAATGACTTTGAAAGGCTTGAATTAAACAGCTGTAAAATTATCTAATAAAGGGTGTCCCAGAATTAACGCAAGATTTGAATTTGCCGCCATTTGTGCAGTAAAGTGCTGGCAACCCTAAAAAAAAAACAATTTGACAGCCTAAAGTTTAGGGTTACTAAAAATGGAGCGTTACACGATAGAACAACGTGTCTTTATTGTTGAACATTATCTCAAAAATAATGAAAGTTTAGCGGCCGCAGTTCGAAAATTTCATACAAAACATGGTCGGAATAGTGTTTCGACTTCATCAACTGTGAAAAGATTAATTGAAAAATTTAGGGAGACTGGATCAGTTGGAGACACTAAACACACTGGTCGTCCAAGAACAAGCCGTTCAAATGTCAATATCGAAGCAGTGCGTGAGAGTGTTGTTGAAAATCCATAACACAGTTCTTTGTGCCGAAATTGGATGATATTGATGTGCCCATTATGTGGTTTCAACAAGATGGTGCCACATGACATACAGCCCATGAAACAATTCAAATACTGCATGAGACATTTCCAGGTCGTGTACTCTCTCGTTTCGGTGATCAGAATTGGCCCCCTAGATCGTGTGATTTAACACCTTTAGATTTCTTTTTATGGGGTTATTTGAAGTGAAAGGTGCATGCCAACAAGCCCACATCCGCCCGTGCATTAAAAGAGGAAATTCAACGCTGCATCAACGAAATTCAACCACATTTATAGCAAATGGTCATGGAAATTTTCGACCAAAGAGTGCGTATGTGCCAGCAAAGTCGTGAAGGTCATTTGCCCGATGTGTTATTCCATAAATAACCCTATCCTATTTACTTTATAATTCAATAAAAAAATAACAACAAAAATACTAAAAACTGTGTTTTCTTTTTAAATCAAATCTTGCGTTAATTCTGGGACACCCTATAAATGAAATTAATAGCTACGATTTTGTTGATATTTTTCGTAAAAACTATTTACTGTTTTACCCGATATAATGGCGTGTCGCAGGTGTGCTTCGCCTGAAATTGTGGATACGCGAGCTTGCCAGTGTTTATTTTATCTGTGATATCAAAGAACTACCATTATTATAATTATTGTCATTGTTTAAGGAGAACTAGAGTTTTAAAATATTATATACTATAAATATTTTTATATTATTTTCTTATTATTATTATTTCTATATTTTACTCCCTCGAGAGTTATATGTTTGTATTATTATATGTTTACTATGTTCATGACACAAGTGTCATTATTGTTCATTTTCTTGAACTAAAAATCATTTAGTTAAAAAAAAACACTTCAAACGAGAACCTTTTTGGTAATCCGTGTGATGATTTGCTTTTTTATTTTTTTTTTTTTAAAGCACTTGTGCGTAAAATAAACATTTTTAAGTAGACACTAAAAATTGGCTTTACTTTTCAAGCCTTTGCTGAACATGTATAACGTGTTCATACATCCGGTTATTCTCATTTCCTGTTAACGTAATTCCACAAAAAAATCAAACTTCTGATTCCCTAAAGGTTGAAACGAAAGAAAGCTTGGAAATTATAATTATCTATCTAGGAAAGAAATCGGTTTTGGAAAAAAAAAAAAATCAACCAAACCTATTCGATCAGTAATAAATTTTAAATATGTTTGGTTGGCAAGAAAGTGGTTTCGGTTTGCAGCAGTAGATAGCGTTATGTTTGTTACGTTATTCTTTTGTCAGTGTTAGATTTTTTCGTTTTGAGATTTGGTAGTCGATACCTTTAGGTCGCTATAGAAAGAAACTTTGTTTACAACGGTCAGTTTTAACATGGAGTGCACAAATAAGCATTTTCGACACATTTTACTTTTTTATTTTCATAAAGGCAAAAAAGCGGCTGAGGCTCACAAAGAGATATGTGAAGTTTATGGTTCTGGAGATTTTTCACTGAAAGATGACCAACGTTCTGGTTGACCTTCTGAAGGTGATGATGACAAAATTAAATCCATAATTGAATCGAATCGTCATATAACTGTGGGAGAGATTGCAAAACAGTTAAATGTATCACACACAACAATTGAAAATCATATAAGACGTCTCGGACTTGTTAAGAAGCTCGATATTCGGTTCCGCCACGATAATGCGAGGTCTCATAAATCTTTAGCAACACTTACGAAACTATTGGAGCTTGGTTCGGAAGTGATGTCACATCCCCCATGCAGCTCCGACCTTGCACCATAGGATTATCATTTATTTCGAAGTTTGTGTAAAACTTCTTAAGTAGTAAAAATTTCAGTAATAACGATGACCTCAAAATCGTACTTGGTTGAGTTTTTTGCTGACAAGGACCAGAAGTTGTATGAGCGCGAGATCATGAAGTTACCAGAAAGACGGCAAAAGGTCAATAAACAGAATGAAAGAGATTTGACTGAGTAAAGTTCATTTTGTGTATAGATAAAATTGAGTTTTATTTCACATTAAAAAACCGAAATTACTTTCTTGCCAACCTCAATATAATCAGTTACACTTGATATAATTAATGTTGATTATGTGAAACGCGATGAAGGGAAGTAAGTTTAACAATTTATTAAATTTATATTAAATGAACTTACTTCCCAGCTCGTATCTAGAAGTTATACTTCGCTTCCTGTGCCCTTTGAGTCATTTAAATATATTTAAAAAATAAGAAAAAAAAGTTTATTTGATAAACGGTTTAAACAAATTTTAATTAACATTAAAGTTTTAATTTTATGCTATAATATATATATATTGAAACCTACCTCATTTTTCATCATTTCCCTTTCTACTTTATTTGATCAATTTACCTTAACTAATTTGGCAGGTCCGTCATGAGATCTTTAATTCAAATTGTTTTATGTCTTTGACATAGGAATTTATCCCGATTGAATCGCCCGATCTCAAGGCTAATGTTGTAGTTATTAATAAATTGAGAAACTGGGAATTGTGAAATATATTCCAAATAAAATGGTTATAACAAATAATTATAATTATATAGAGTGCTGACAAAAATTATATAAAAAATATTCAATTCCTTTTGAACAAGGATAGTTACTACTAATTACAAAAAACACATGAAATTTGAGCTCAATTTCTTTTAATGGATCAATAATAAAAAAAACAATATCAATATCACCCAATCGATGATCTCCGTGTAATCCAATCAACGTTACTGTCTGCTGTTGGTTCTTCTCCTCTTTTTCTGTATGGTAATGTATGGTACCGCCAGTTCGGGAGCTTGCTAAGAGTCCGCCTTTCTCGGCGGTTGGGCTAAGACTGACCGTTTATCTCATCCCCACTCCTAAGAGCATAAGGGAAGATGCTTACCATCTGGTCACATCTGTGAAGGTTCCTGGTCATGATATTTGAGAATATCATGAATGTTACAATATATATAAGCAATTTGTGCTAGGAGGACGTTCCGGACGGCAGGAAGTAGGCCAATGCCTACAAAATCTACTTCCTAGTAAATCAAAACAGATTTTTTTTTTTTGATGTTTTAGGTTTTTATTGATTTTTTTTTTTAAATCGTAAACCCTTACGTTTTACCCCCTGCGTTTTTCTGGCAGGCCCTGGTCTTTATTTATCAAGCAAGATACTTGGGATAAGTTGAGATGTGTTAATATTGGGAATACGAATAAAACAAGCTCCGTGAAAATTAACGAAGGGTTTAATTTAAGATCTCTATGATATATATATATATAAAGTATATAAGTATATATATATAATTATTATAATTTTTCTCCCTTTCAAAACCCTCTTAAATTCTACATATTTGTTAGGATTTACAATACATATAATCTATAGATAACTAAAATTGCACTTGTCAGGGGCGCCTGCCGGGGGAGGTTTCGTTGAACCAGCCACTGCCCGGCGGGGGGTAAGTAAACCTGTGGTCTTTGACCTTTGCTGGCGGCCTAGTCGGCGAGCAGCTTTATTCGTATTTTGTTTATTGATGTGACTCCATAAGATCTTAGAAGGTGTGCCCGGTCGGCCATTCCTGCCTACAATGAGAGAGCAAAAATTTCGTACATTCATAAATGTTCGTTTGTTTTGGCCAATCAGGGGCTACTACATGAACTAGTCTCTCTCTCCACGTGGACGCCGAAGATTTATTGATAAAATATGGAAAGGTTGGTGGGTGTTTTCTGGTCAGTGAAGAGGGTAACTTTTATTTATTCGCGGTGAAGAAGTTGGCCCAGCAATTGTATTTTAGTTTTAGTCTAGAGGTGCACTGGCGTATGGGGACTGTATGCAATGAGCACATGCAACATACAAGTTTTGCGTATCTTCCATTCCTTCTCCAAGGGAATCACCGTCATTACAACGCTTGTTATTTCCCTATTAATCACTTTAAAATATCTGATCACATATTGGAATATCATCATTCTAAGTTGTTACGCAAAAAAAAAACTTGTTGCTTATATTATTGATTGCCAGAGCTGCCTTTATTTTACACTCACTTATTTCAGTGTTTTTTGTTTTTGTTTTTTTATGGTTGTATTTTTAATTTATTTTCAATACCAACTGAGATATTCCTTGTCAAATTTCATGTCTCTAGCTTAAACAGGGGACTCACAAAAACCAGAATGAAGATATGTTTGAAAGTTCTTATGATTTTGAAAAAAAAAAAATATCAACTAAATTCTAACAGGAAAGACAAACTTAATAAATTATTCCGGGTCAGATAATGTCTGTCAGTTCTATATTTTTTTCCCTCTCGCATTGACATAACTGGAGGCATGCATCATATTAAATTGTCCATCGACACACAAATGGACGACATGGCAAGAGAACTCGCCAGCTTTCTCAAGGTACTATCTGGGTATAAAAATGGATAGGCATCTCCATTTCTCTACTCATTTTAGTAAGAAAATAGAAAAAGTACGGCAGAGGTCTTACCGGCTTCACCACATGCTAACTTCACCCAGCCTGTCTCAAACTGATGATCTATAAATGTGTCCTCCGGCCAGCTCTGCTGTACGGTGCCCCGCTATATACTCACTTGACTGACAATACAGCTAAAAGTCTACAACAATTTCAGAATGGGATCATCAGAAAAGTTCTCCGACGTACCTCTCTCGAGAGGTTGAAGAACCCCGACCTGCACCCGTTGCTTGGTGTGCCGTCGGTGGGTGTGTTCATGCACTACCATTCCCGCATCGATGGCAACAGACTGTCGGGGAAAATTAGGTTAAGATTTAGTTTAAGTTTTTATTGTTAGATGTAAGTTAGTTTTAAGCCTATGGTGAATAAGGCGATCCCCATCACTTTTAATAAATTCAGTCCATTAATGTGTAATGTACATCATTATACTTTTGTACAATGCAGATCGCTATTAGTAGAAAACAGAATTTGTATAAAATGTAGGCAAGCTACAGGAAATGTAATGAAGCAATTGTAAATAAATTCGTTTGTAGAATCTATATTTCGTAGCAAGGAGATAATATGAAACTAATGATAATAATAATGAAATTAATGTTAATTTATGTAACCTTTGAATAGAAGAATAACTCCCACGATAAAAAAGATTTATTTATATTTCCATATTATAAATATATATTGGCCTCAGATCCAAGGTAAGAAAGGGCAACAACCCCGAACTACGACTTCCGCTACAGAAAAGTTTAGGAGAGGAAGCGCGGAGGTGGAAGTGCCATGAAGTGTCTGTTCATATTTACATTATTAAACAATAATATACTATATTTATAACACGATATTAACAAAACATAACAATAATATACTATATTTATAACACGAGATTAACAAAACATAACAGTAATATACTATGTTTATAACACGAGATTAACAAAACATAACAGTAATATACTATGTTTATAACACGAGATTAACAAAATATAACAGTAATATACTATATTTATAACACGAGATTAACAAAACATAACAGTAATATACTATGTTTATAACACGAGATTAACAAAACATAACAGTAATATACTATGTTTATAACACGAGATTAACAAAATATAACAGTAATATACTAGATTTATAACACGAGATTAACAAAACATAACAGTAATATACTAGGTTTATAACACGATATTAACAAAACATAACAGTAATATACCATGTTTATAACACGAGATTAACAAAACATAACAGTAATATACTATGTTTATAACACGAGATTAACAAAACATAACAGTAATATACTATGTTTATAACACGAGATTAACAAAACATAACAGTAATATACTAGGTTTATAGCACGAGATTAACAAAACATAACAGTAATATACTATGTTTATAACACGAGATTAACAAAATATAACAGTAATATACTAGATTTATAACACGAGATTAACAAAACATAACAGTAATATACTAGGTTTATAACACGATATTAACAAAACATAACAGTAATATACCATGTTTATAACACGAGATTAACAAAACATAACAGTAATATACTATGTTTATAACACGAGATTAACAAAACATAACAGTAATATACTAGGTTTATAGCACGAGATTAACAAAACATAACAGTAATATACTAGGTTTATAACACGATTTTAACAAAACATAACAGTAATATACTATGTTTATAACACGAGATTAACAAAACATAACAATAATATACTATATTTATAACACGAGATTAACAAAACATAACAGTAATATACCATGTTTATAACACGAGATTAACAAAACATAACAGTAATATACTATGTTTATAACACGAGATTAACAAAATATAACAGTAATATACTAGATTTATAACACGAGATTAACAAAACATAACAGTAATATACTAGGTTTATAACACGATATTAACAAAACATAACAGTAATATACCATGTTTATAACACGAGATTAACAAAACATAACAGTAATATACTATGTTTATAACACGAGATTAACAAAACATAACAGTAATATACTAGGTTTATAGCACGAGATTAACAAAACATAACAGTAATATACTAGGTTTATAACACGATTTTAACAAAACATAACAGTAATATACTATGTTTATAACACGAGATTAACAAAACATAACAGTAATATACTATGTTTATAACACGAGATTAACAAAACATAACAGTAATATACTAGGTTTATAACACGAGATTAACAAAACATAACAGTAATATACCATGTTTATAACACGAGATTAACAAAACATAACAGTAATATACTATGTTTATAACACGAGATTAACAAAACATAACAGTAATATACTAGGTTTATAACACGAGATTAACAAAACATAACAGTAATATACCATGTTTATAACACGAGATTAACAAAACATAACAGTAATATACCATGTTTATAACACGAGATTAACAAAACATAACAGTAATATACTAGGTTTATAGCACGAGATTAACAAAACATAACAATAATATACTATATTTATAACACGAGATTAACAAAACATAACAGTAATATACTAGGTTTATAACACGAGATTAACAAAACATAACAGTAATATACTAGGTTTATAACACGATTTTAACAAAACATAACAGTAATATACTAGGTTTATAACACGATTTTAACAAAACATAACAGTAATATACTAGGTTTATAACACGAGATTAACAAAACATAACAATAATATACTATATTTATAACACGATTTTAACAAAACATAACAGTAATATACTAGGTTTATAACACGAGATTAACAAAACATAACAATAATATACTATATTTATAACACGAGATTAACAAAACATAACAGTAATATACCATGTTTATAACACGAGATTAACAAAACATAACAGTAATATACTATGTTTATAACACGAGATTAACAAAACATAACAGTAATATACTAGGTTTATAGCACGAGATTAACAAAACATAACAGTAATATACTAGGTTTATAACACGATTTTAACAAAACATAACAGTAATATACTATGTTTATAACACGAGATTAACAAAACATAACAATAATATACCATGTTTATAACACGAGATTAACAAAACATAACAGTAATATACTATGTTTATAACACGAGATTAACAAAACATAACAGTAATATACTAGGTTTATAGCACGAGATTAACAAAACATAACAGTAATATACTAGGTTTATAACACGATTTTAACAAAACATAACAGTAATATACTATGTTTATAACACGATATTAACAAAACATAACAGTAATATACTAGGTTTATAACACGATTTTAACAAAACATAACAGTAATATACTAGGTTTATAACACGATTTTAACAAAACATAACAGTAATATACTAGGTTTATAACACGAGATTAACAAAACATAACAGTAATATACTATGTTTATAACACGAGATTAACAAAACATAACAGTAATATACTAGGTTTATAACACGAGATTAACAAAACATAACAATAATATACTATATTTATAACACGAGATTAACAAAACATAACAGTAATATACTAGGTTTATAACACGAGATTAACAAAACATAACAGTAATATACTAGGTTTATAACACGATTTTAACAAAACATAACAGTAATATACTAGGTTTATAACACGAGATTAACAAAACATAACAGTAATATACTATGTTTATAACACGAGATTAACAAAACATAACAGTAATATACTAGGTTTATAACACGAGATTAACAAAACATAACAATAATATACTATATTTATAACACGAGATTAACAAAACATAACAGTAATATACTATGTTTATAACACGAGATTAACAAAACATAACAGTAATATACTAGGTTTATAACACGAGATTAACAAAACATAACAATAATATACTATATTTATAACACGAGATTAACAAAACATAACAGTAATATACTATGTTTATAACACGAGATTAACAAAACATAACAGTAATATACTAGGTTTATAACACGAGATTAACAAAACATAACAATAATATACTATATTTATAACACGAGATTAACAAAACATAACAGTAATATACTAGGTTTATAACACGAGATTAACAAAACATAACAGTAATATACTAGGTTTATAACACGATTTTAACAAAACATAACAGTAATATACTAGGTTTATAACACGAGATTAACAAAACATAACAGTAATATACTATGTTTATAACACGAGATTAACAAAACATAACAGTAATATACTAGGTTTATAACACGAGATTAACAAAACATAACAATAATATACTAGGTTTATAACACGATTTTAACAAAACATAACAGTAATATACTAGGTTTATAGCACGAGATTAACAAAACATAACAGTAATATACTATGTTTATAACACGAGATTAACTAAGCATAATAATAATATGTAATAAGGTAAGAAGAGACGACGCCTTGAGCATTCTTCGTCTTTCTTTTGGCTAACGTTTACGTCCTTGGGACAGTTTAATTTCAGTCCTATAATCGCCAAATCTTGGAAAAGACCATTGTCCATTTGTGAATATAATTGTAGGAATGAATTTATCTCTTGGCCTGTCCAGATATTCTCAGCTGTATATAAGGTACTCGTAAGTTAGTCCGTTTTCTGTCAGTAAACCTACGACCGTTTAGAATTTAGTTTCAATTTCTAGTATTTGTATACGAATATATAGAATATATTCATGTAGTTAACACAATTTAGTCGTTGGAGTCCATCGTCTATACTAATTATGCAGAGATGGTTGTGTTAATATTTTACAACCGTTATATTGGGTTGGCAAGAAAGTGATTTCGGTTTGCACCAGTAGATAGCGTTATGTTTGTTTCGTTATTCTTTTGTCAATGTTAGGATTTTTTCTTTTGAGATTTGGTAGTGGATACCTTTAGGTTGCTATAGAAAGAAATTCTGTGTAATTTTGTTTACAACTGTCAGTTTTTCATATGGAGTGCAAAAATAAGCATTTTCGACACATTTTATTTGTATAAAGGCAAGAAAGCGGCTAAGGCGCACAAAGAGATGTGTGAAGACTTTGGTGTTGATTGTTTAACACAACGCACGTGTCAGAATCGGTTTAAAAAAAATTTTTCTGTACATTTTTCACTAAAAGATGATGACAAAATGAAAGCCATAATTGAATCGAATCGTCATAAAACTGTGCGAGAAATTGAAAAACAGTTAAATGTATCACACACAACAATTGAAAATCATATAAGACGTCTTGGACTTGTTGAGAAGCTCGATTTTTGGTTTCCACCACGACAATGCGAAGCCTCACACATCTTTAGCAACACGTACAAAACTATTGGAGCTTGGTTGGGAAGTGATGTCGCATCCCCTATACAGCCCCGACCTTGCACCATCGGATTATCATTTATTTGTAAGTTTACAAAACTTCTTAAAAGGGTAAAAATTTCAGTAATAACGATGACCTCAAATCGCACTTGGTTGAGTTTTTTGCTAACAAGGACCAGAAGTTCTATGAGCGCGGGATCATGAAGTTGCCAGAAAGATGGCAAAAGGTCATCGAACAGAATGGAAGATATTTGACTGATTAAAGTTCATTTTTTGTATGAACTGTACTAGTGACTTCCTTAAACTGCACAGACTACATTTCTAAGAATAATAACAAATACTAATACATGATACTACCGACATTGAATGTATTTTTATAATATAGTAACGTAAAGCAATGAAAGGTTTATAGAAAATCGTAAGTTTAGCAACAATAATTGAGTGTTTTGTGTAATCTATCAACACTAAAAAACCGAAATTACTTTCTTGCCTACCGCAATAGTAAGGTCCTTCTACTACTACGCCTTGGGTTTCTAGCTTCACGTGCTTGTCTGAAGACTCATTTCTTCACTGAGATATTTCGTTCAGTGAATGTCATGGCCTTTACACTTTAATAAAAGTATTCGAACGAGTGTACGTTCGTGAACGTCTAAACTAATTAGATTTTCTATGTTTGGTTATTGTAAGTTGTTTGGTCATTTTGGCAGTGCATAAGTCATACCTCCCTGCTTGGTCTAGCTACCAAGTTTAACTTAAATACTTCCCTCACTCCCAACCGTCTTTTCAACAAGTAAAAAGAATTGTATATGTAACATTTGTAAAATGTATTGAAATCCACTGATACGAATGCAAACACGAAATACTCAATTACAACTGCTAGTTCGCCAAATGTCATTTGTGGGAATATCCTTGAGTTTTTCTTTTTTTCATTGCCGTATTTAATCAGAACCCTTCGGGATCGGCAATTATTTTAATTTTGAGTTGTGTCTCTACACGTTTTTTAAGACGCATTTTATAAATTCGTCAAGCAGCTGCAATGTATAAGCAAGTCTGCTCAAGTATTGTGTGCCGTCAAAACAAGATGAAGTGAGGATATAACAAATAGTTAACCAATTTTATTATCAACATACAAAGTTTAAAGATACAAGTTTACTGTATAATTAAAACTGGAATCAATATAGAAATTAGTCTAGCCTTAAAAAGTATACTATATTGTAAAGGGTATTTTTGTTGTTATTGTTTTATTGAATTATTAAGTAAATAGGATAGGGTTATTTATGGAATAACACATCGGGCAAATGACCTCCACGACTTTGCTGGCACATACGCACTCTTTTGTCGAAATTTTCCATGACCATTTGCTATAAATGTGGTTGAATTTCGTTGATGCAGCGTTGAATTTCCTCTTTTAATGCACGGGTGGATGTGGGCTTGTTGACATTAACCTTTGACTTCAAATAACCCCATAAAAAGAAATCTAAAGGCGTTATTTATTACGATCTAGGGGGCCAATTCTGATCTCCGAAACGAGAGAGTACACGATCTGAAAATGTCTCATGCAGTATTTGAATTGTTTCATGGGCTGTATGGCATGTGGCACCATCTTGTTGAAACCACATAATGGGCACATCAATATCATCCAATTTCGGCACAAAGAACTGTGTTATGGATTTTCAACAACACTCTCACGCACTGCTTCGATATTGACATTTGAACGGCTTGTTCTTGGACGACCAGTGTGTTTAGTGTCTCCAACTGATCCAGTCTCCCTAAATTTTTCAATTAATCTTTTCACAGTTGATGAAGTCGAAACACTATTCCGACCATGTTTTGTATGAAATTTTCGAACTGCGGCCGCCAAACTTTCATTATTTTTGAGATAATGTTTAACAATAAAGACACGTTGTTCTATCGTTGTAACGCTCCATTTTTAGTAACCCTAAACTTTAGGCTGTCAAATTGTTTTTTTTTTAGGGTTGCCAGCTCTTCACTCCACAAATGGCGGCAAATTCAATCATCTTGCGTTAATTCTGGGACACCCTTTACATATACTTACATAAAGTGTAAACATTTTCTCTGAGGTGAAGTTCTTATGGCGTACTTAAAGGAATTGGTTTTCAGAAAACATCAGAGGACTTGTTTCCTTTACATTTTCTCGCCTGGATCATATGCACCTATAGATCAAGAAGAGCAAACGTTTACGTAATATATTTTAGAAACGTTAAACGAGGGACGAAATCTTCACGGCTTTGAATCGATAAATAACTTAGTGGTAAGTGAGCATTGACGCTAATCTTGGGGTCTTTTGGGAATAGGGACCCCACTGATATCAAGCATGGCTTTGGTTATTTTGTCACCTTTGACCTTTCTTGCAATGTTTTTATCTATATTTATGTTTACTTTGACCCGTCTTAGTGAACCTTGCTACCTGATAATATTTCAGTTTAGTTTTGTGATTGTCGGGGGCGTCACTAGGGGAGTGCCTAATCACTCTAGCCCTGTTGACAAGTGCGGATTGTTGTAGTTTATAACATGGACCATGTTCCATGTAGGCTTTAATAGCTGACTCCATTTATTGATAGGGTTGTGTCCCGACAATACACTGTGTTCAGGAGAGAGGTTCAGAGGCTTCATAAAGAATAAGACCAGTATTCAGAGTTCGAGCGGGAGATCGGCAGCGTAATAGTACAAGTCGTCAGAGGGTCTGCTAGAGGCTGTGTGGCAAGGTGCCAGCGTAGAGGTGTGGCAGAGAGAGTGTAGACCAGTGGAAGGCTGAGTGGGCTTACTCCCAGGGCCCCGGGGCCCTGGCGTATCGCGACGAGTGATAGCGTCTGTCTAGATGAGGAGCCTGGAAAAGAGAGTCTTTGCAGGGCGAAACTCCTTGATTTAAATATAATCTCCCCTTCCTAGTGGAAGGCGGAGCCGGCTGAAAGGTTTTTTTTTATTATGCCCAGGTGGCCAATACCCCTTAAGTTTATGACTGTTGGCCTAAAAGGGTGTGTTTTATTAGGAGCAGGTGGCTTACCCTCTCAGGTTTTATTGCAGGACCTTCGACCCTCTGTTACTTGTTTCACGACTACCGTCCTCTCTATGATTTATTCCTAGAAAAGCCCGTTTTACATCTAATTATAATACATTATATATGCACCAGAGTATAGGGTGATTTAACACTTATGTAGTTGAGTCACTACAGTGATTCTGAAGGGAAACATCATGCCGTTATTTGATTTACCTTCTGAAGTAGATACGAAGGAAAAAGCGGTTTTGTTTCTTCAATCTAAGGGGGTATTGCATAATGAAAAAATGTGTTCTAATGGCCATCAAATGAAACTTTATCTAGGCGATCTAGGATAGATGGAGATGCAACGTCAGAGGCTGCAAAGAAACCATTGGATTGAGAAAAGGATCATTTTTGGAAAACAGTAATTTGCCATTAAATAAATTTGTTATTTTGCTATACTGCTAGGAACTAGGATTAGCAACCGATACTATTACAGATTGGAAACATATGTTTGAGAAGTTTGGGCAGATCATTTATTAAAAAATTTCAGAGAGATCGGAGGGCCAGGGAAAACAGTTGAGATAGACGAATCGAGTTTTTCTCGGCGCAAAAATCACATTGGTAGAATTGATCCTAATCAATCAAAGGGTCTTCAGAGGTGTTTGTCGGGAAGATAAGCAATGCTTCATGCTGCGTGCCACTACTGAAAACACACCTACACCCGCATTATTAACATACCAGGAATGAATTACCAGCATTGTACTGTGAATCATTCACAAAAGTAGATCCAACCACAGGTCGTTATGGGCACAAGCTAAGGCAAGATACAAAAAAGAACATGGTACAAGAAGAAGTTTGATAGACTCATATCTGTGTGAATTTTTATTGCGGAACAGAAATAGCGGTAATAATGAGTTCAATCAATTAATGAATGTCATTGTAAATTTTTGGCCACCAAAATAAATATGTTCAAACACTAAAACATCTTTTGCTAAACACGTTCCCCGAACCTTTCACTTACAGATAATAGACTAGAGGAATGATTAAAAACAATCAGGGGTCCCTATTCCCAAAAATATCCTAATCTTGTGCGTTATGTCATTTAATACCGCTTGATAATAATAGCTGGGTTGTTGACTTGCAGTTTTGTTGAGATTAGAGATTACAATACAAACGATGATATCAAACCTTTAGCCTTTGGCAATTTTCGTATAAGTTTACAGAATCACATGTGGGCCTATGATGCGTTGTTAAGCTAAAACTGACCACTGGTTGGCCACCGCTGACGTGTACAGGAAAAACGTTTCATCTAACGATCGATCGTGACTAGCCTTGAAATAGCTAGATCTCTAAATACGGCAATGTTATGATTGATGAGGTGGCAGAAGATGCGAGCTTACAGTTAATTTTTTTAGTTAGCAGGAAAATGTTCCCACATTACCTTCACCCTCTGCTGCAAGTCTTGTCCTCTAGTTTTTTTTAATTCCATTCCTCTAGCTGTATCCGAGACAGTAAGGTATTTAGGCTTCCATCTCGACAAGCCCACATACGAGGCTCAAAAGACAAGAACTAAACAGACGCTTTGGACAACTGTACAGACTACTTCAAAGGACATCCCATCTCTCAATAGAAAATTACTAATCAACAAAGTTATACTTAAGCCAATCTGGACATACGGAATAGAGCTATGGGGGACAGCAAAAAAGTCGAACATCAAGCGTATCCAATCCTTCCAATCAAAAGTCCTGAGAACAATAGTAAATGCTCCTTATTACGTCGAAAACCCTTCTTAACCATCTTAATATACCTTACATTCTCGAACTCATCCCTTCCAAGTTCGTAAAATTCCATAGTAACCTATCCAACCACCCTAAACCCCTAGCACAGTCATTGCACTGCACCACTCATCCCTATAATCCTCCTGGGAGACTAAAACGGCAGTGGCCTCGTGACCTGCTATAAATACGTTACAGTGTGAGTTCTGGCAATGGCCAGTTTCTCCAATCATGTCCTGAGCGTCTGTGGCTCTCGCGCTCTTGGTCAGCCTCCACTGGCTCGTATCCAGTGACACGGCTGACAAAGGAGCGTGGGGTAGTTCCCAAGACTCCCGTTTCTCTTTCGCATGCGAGGGAGGAGACAACCATGTGGATTTGGGAGGTCTTTGGGCTGTTTGTAAGTACTGTATGAATGAGTACAGGACCTAGCTTAGTCCAAATATTTCCTAGTTCTCTAAAAGTGATTACTAACTGTACTCAGATTTTTTTTTTTTTTTAATACGAATCACAATTCAGAGCAACAGTACAGGGATAAAATGTTTGTATACTCGACTATCTACCGACATGGCTAAGATGATCATGTAAATAAAGTCAGGAATGTGTAACTTGAAATTGATTGGCCGGGAAGGTTCGGCGTTATTTACATGCGCAGGAGAATACCCCCCCCCCCCCCGGTGGTCGTTATCAGCCAGTAAGTACCCTGTTTTAAGGATCTGAACAACCAAATCCACGTCCCGAAAGTAAACGCCAACTGTTATTTAAAAAAAAAAATCACTGAAAAATAGAATGACGTGACATAAATCACAGTTCGATTAAGCAGTTATCTCACCTCGTATCAGTTTTGATTTTAATCCGGGAGGAATTAATTTTTTTTTGTTTTTATATAAAAATAGCTCTTTTCAAGTCGCAAATGAACACACGCATTATCATTTAAGTGCCCAGTTTTGTTTTGTATTCTCATTGTGAGAATAAAAACATAATTATATGAAATTCCCAGACACCACATATGCTGATTGTGGGTTACCTAAAATGAAATATGAGAAAATAACAGTGGGGGTGGGCCCAAATGAGAGATACGCGTAAGCGAAATAAATCAGGTTGATAATGTGTCCTTAATCATTGAGAATTAAAAAAAAAACAGTAACTAGAATCGTAAACAGCTTCTGAGCTATGAGTTGAGAAACATTAAAAGCTATCAAAAAAGGCCGACATCCCCCCCCCCCACTGTTATTTTCTGATATTTCATTTTAGCCAACCCACAATCAGCATATTTGGTATCGGGGTATTAAATATAATTATAAGCCGTCAGAGCACCTTTAAACTAAAACTAATATCCACTTATTTCTTTTTTATGAAAACAGAAACAAAACCCCGCAAATATCTTTTTCCAAGTTGATACATTACACACAACACTTGTTACTAAATTATTGTTGCTACACTTACAATTTTCTAGAAACCTTCGATTGCTTTACGTTACTATGTTATAAAAATACATTCAATGTTAGTTTTTATTATGTATTAGGTTTTATTATGTATTAGGTATTTTTTATTATTCTTAGAAATGTATTCTGTGCAGTTTAAGGAAGTCACTCATTACTCCAAGCTGGCGCTGTATAGGTTAATTGAGGTCTGACAAGCGTTCTTCTGACAAATGTTTTTTTAAGCAGTTTAAACGTTTTGCAAAAAGGAATGGTTTTTTAGTGAGAAATAAAACTTAATTTTTTCTATACAGAAAATGAACTCTAATCAGTCAAATATCTTCGATTCTGTTCGATAACCTTTTGCCATATTTCTGGTAACTTCATGATCCCGTACTCATAGAACTTCTGGTCCTTATCAGCAAAAAACTCGACCAAGTGCGATTTGAGTCATGGTTATTATTGAAATTTTTACCATTTAAGAAGTTTTGTAAACTTCAAAATAAATGATAATCCGAAGGTGCAAGGTCGGGGCTGTATGGGGGATGCGACATCACTTCCCAACCAAGCTCCAATAGTTTGGTACGTGTTGCTAAAGATGTGTGAGGCCTCGCATTATAATTATGGCTTTCATTTTGTCATCATCAACTTCAGAAGATCGACCAAGAACGTTGGTCATCTTTCAGTGATAAATCTCAAGAATGAAACTTTTTAAACCAATTCTGACACGTACAGAATTGGTTTAAAAAGTTGTGTTAAACAATCAACACCATAAACTTCACATATATCTTTGTCATGTATCATATATATCGTTTTCTTGCCTTTATGAAAATAAAAAAGTAAAATGTGTCCAATATGCTTATTTTGGCACTCCATGTTAAAACTGACCGTAAACTGACAGTTGTAAACAAAATTACACGGAATTTGTTTCTATAGCAACCTAAAGGTATCGACTACCAAATCTTAAAAGGAAAAAATGCTAACATTGACAAAAGAATAACGAAACAAACATAACGCTATCTACTGGTGCAAACCGAAATCACTTTCTTGCCAACCCAATATTTATGTACACACTTAACAGTCTGGGACTCAGGAGTTCATGTTTTTCTAAATCACTTTGTGGAGTTTCGTAGCAATTTAAAAAGAATTCCTTCCTCAGTACAGTCAATGCCAACCTAATAATAGCCAAGGTAGGAAGTGCTTGGCGTGTTGAGTAATTGGTCTAGTCAATTGCGGGTAGAAGGAAAATGATAGTTTTCGCCTCGACTCCGTTCTGTTTAGTGTTCTTGATTCTTTCGATTTCAGGATATGGGTACGACGTCGTATCTTTGCGCTGTCGCCATCTTCTTAGCGTTCTTCTACTTGATCGTTCGCTACCGAACTTCCAGAAGATTCCGAATCCTCTGCGACGTGCCGTCCTCGGAAGCGCCGTGGCTTATCGGTCACGCGCACGAGTTTGTTAGAACTCCACCGGATGGTGAGTGGACTATTTTTTTCACACCTCTATATTATAGGAGGAATATTCCTACCTGCTCAAATCTTTTCAGATTGTATTATAATATAATATAGCATTTAATATAAAATGTATGCATATTGGCAGGTATGCCAGAAAAATGTTTTTAAATGATCTATAGTATCTCACCTGCTAAGATCAATAATGATCAAACTCCGAAATCGTCGAAAATGAGCACGCTAAAGGGCTTGAGAGTCTTATTTTTGTTTTGAAAGAGTGACTGAACTCAAATTCAATTCCTGTCCGTTTGAGTGCACTAGTCAGTCTTTGCTAAGTACATCTTTACATAAGTAACATCTGTACATTTACAAATTATGAATCATGTAATTTAATATTTAGCATTTCTGTGTGTATTTAGGGAAGTCGTACGCACGTACGTGTACAATATGTAGTGTACGAGGTTTGATCAAAAAGTAACGAGAATTTTATGATTCCGATGGTAACATTTTTTTTTTTTATCAAGTTGGTGCACATGTCTACGTTGAAATTTGCAAATGTTGTCAATGTTTACTTTTTTTAATAGAAGTCGCTAAGGTTATACGTTTTTTGGTGTTATCGGCGATTTTTAGTTTCAAAAATGAATCAATGCATTTGAATTAAATTCTG
This sequence comes from Acanthosoma haemorrhoidale, assembly GCA_930367205.1. Lineage (NCBI taxonomy): Eukaryota > Metazoa > Arthropoda > Insecta > Hemiptera > Acanthosomatidae > Acanthosoma > Acanthosoma haemorrhoidale. The sequence goes on from OV884011.1 coordinate 188,447,210, forward strand.
TCAAATAAAGTGCATCAAAGTTTTTGAAATGTTGACAGTGGCTTTTTGTGAATCTGCCACGAGTAAAGCAAGAGTTTATGAAAGGTATGGACGTTTCAAAGAGGGGGGGGGGGGAAAATCCGACAAGTTCGATCAAAAGTGAAGGTTCTTCTCACTGTTTTTTTCGATTTCAATCGAGTAGTGCATCATGAGTTCCTGCTAGAAGGTCGTAGGGTCAATAAAGTATATTACTTGGAAGTAATGCGCAGTTTACTTGAAGTGATCCAACAATTCGTGGAAATTGCATCACGATAATGCTCACGCTCACACCTCACTGATTGTCCCAAAATTTTTACCAAAAAACAACACTGTTGTGTTACCTCAGCCACCACGTTCACCGGACATGGCACCCTGCGACTTTTTTTTGTTCCCGAAGTTGAAAAAAAAACCTTGAAAGGAAGATGTTTTGACACCATTGATGATATAAAAGAAGAATCGCTGAAGGAGAGCTTTATCGAAAAGTGTGTCTCGAGATTATGAAAAGTGTCTCGAAGATTCGAAAAAGCGCTGGCACAAGTGTGTTATATCTGAGGGGGGTTACTCTAAAGGGGACAAAATTGCTATCAATGAATAAATAAAAAATGTTTAGGATAAAATTCTAAAAAAAATTATAAAATTCTCGTTACTTTTTGATCAAACCTAGTAAATTGAAATTAATTTTAGGGGGAATCTTTATATTTGTCTTGTATTTATAATATTTTTACATTTGGTATTTTGTCATTTATAATATTTTTATAATTGATGTTTTGTAATTTTTAATATTTTTACGTTTGGTGTTCTGATATTTAATAGATTTGAAGGGTTGAATATAATTATGAGTCGTAAAAAGTTTTTTGATATTTTAAATTAAAAATAATTCATATAGATTCTTCTGCGAAGAGTTTTTATAATATATATTTGTTGGGGAATAAATATATTATTTACAAGGACCTAGTATGTGGGGGAGGCCACCGGGATCGATACGAGAATCGTTTAGCGGAATTTACATCAACAGTAATGAAATAGGAGATAGATATAGCGTAAGTAGTTGTAATAAATTCAAGATTCGAGTAATTTGAAACAGACAAAATTCATGTAACTCATATAGAACGGGGGGCCAGTTTGATGAATTGTTTACTGTACTTCCACTGTTCTGTCATTTGCAACGCACTATCAAAAATTATACGAACACAATTTATTTACCTAGAGGAGATACCTGGACATAACAAATAATATAATAATATTAGTTTATTATTAGTAAAATTATGTTGTACGTAAACTTGGTAAGGAAATAATTAAAGGGTTCGACCGATTAATGGTTCATGTTACATTTTTTTGAAATCGGGTTTTTGATTGAATAACTTTCCATGTAGCTTCCTTGCCTTTCAAGTTGTGTAAAGTGGCTTAACAACGAGACCTTTTGTTTTCTATATGAACTTAATTATCTTAAAACGTTACATATACGATTATTCAGCTGAACTTTACCGTTGTATTTATTATTTTATTTATTTACTTTTTTTTATTACGTTTTTGTTTTTTACATTTTGTTGTGCTATGTTTCTAAAATTATGAAAATTATTTACCAGTGTTATAAATATGAATTTATAAGGTTTCCTTGTTGTACGGAGCATGTAGATTCAAATAAACTCTACTGTGCCATGGAAACAAATAACAATTAATAATAATTTTGTGTAAGTTCTTGTAATTATTCTAAGAGGACAGAAGTCTAATGTGCCGCCAAAACATCTGTTCCTGCAGGTAAGAATCTAATGTCTGTTTATCACACGATAATAATAAAAGGAAAATTTATATTTCAGATATTTTAAATTTAATGTCTCGCATATTCGAAAGGCCGACATCAAGTAAAACGATACTGGCCATATGGACAGGACCAGTGGTACTTGTGTGGCTGAGGAAACTTGCGGACATAGAGGTTTGAATATTTTAGTAATAAATTAGTAAAATAAGTCATAACTTATACATTGACATGCAATAAGCTATGTAAAGTAACAAAAGAAATGCAAATATCTAATACTTACGCTTAAAAACCTTGAATAAACATTACCCTAATGTGCATATCTCGACAAGCTATTGATTGTAAAAGACATTTGATAAACAATCGACTAAGCAAATCTAGTCGTAAAACTTTTTTTTAAAGAAATCAAAATTTTTAAACATTGGTATTTTTTAATCGAACAGATGCATTGTCAATGAGAAACTATTTACCTCACATACAAATATTTAAAATGTTTGAGAGGTAAAAATCTTTTGCACTATTCAATTGTACTAAAGCAATTGTTGGCATATTGTGTTTTTTCCCCCTGCACTCTTTTTTTAACACCAGCCAAGAAAATTTTACTTTTTCTCTGTATCTTCAATAAAAAAATCTGATTCCTAAACATTTTTTGAGAAATACCAATGTCAAATCACATAGATAAGTTAAGATAACACAATAAATAGTTTTATAACAGATTATAATACAAACATTTACCAAAATAAAATTAAACAGTACAAAATAAAGTAGGTATAAAAACATTAAAAAAAAACACTTCATGTCAATTTTGAAACGATGTTTTAAGTACTTGTGATACTCTGCTTTAAGTTTTAGTTTTTGGATTGTTGGTTCAGAATTATTAACCATTTCTTTGTTACTAAACTTTATAGAAATAGGAAAGTATTTGTATGTTTTATTTGGATAACAATTATTTTACTGTTAATTTCTAATTTGTATTTCTACTACTGCATGAGACTGCTAAAAAAAGTATTACACAATAAATAAGCGATATACAACAATTAATAGTCATATTATTTTCAGAGTTTACTATCCGACAAACACCAATTGAGGAAATCTATTAATTATACATTTTTGGAACCGTGGTTAGGGCAAGGACTAGTCAATTCTGATGGTATTATTTAAATTATTACTATTGTAATACTATAAGGATGAAAGTAATGAAGTAAAACAATTAAATAACAAACCTATATTGCACAATTAATTGTTATTATTTATGTTCTTTTATCATATGTACCAAGTAACCAATAGTCTCAACAATATTTTATCAATACATCAAAGATTGTTTTTTTTGTCATAACCATTAAAATTTTGTCACATCTATTGTAAGCCAAAGTGTATTTTTTTAAAATTTTTATGAACAAAAAATTAATGACAGAAAGGCTAGCAGTTTCAGGAAAGCATGAAAAATCCGAGATATTTATTTTTATCAGTTAGTAAAAAACAAACTTTGAATTTATTTGCGTTAATGGCAATCATTTTCACGATAGCTAACAACGAAACCTATTGTTAAATACTTTTATTTTCAATTTCATCATATCACACTGTCGTAATTTATCACAATTATAATTTTATCACAAGCATCATAAATTATTTTATCCACTATAGTCACAGATAGTTAAGAATGACTTATCAGGTGATAAGTAAAATGTTTATCATCTTATTACTAATCAAACGGGGCAGATATTTAAAAATGAACTCTCTAAGGGTTTTTAGAGGATAAATTTTATAAACCTTAGCTTCGAAACACACACAAAAACAGGAAGACTTTCAATTCAAAATTAAGTTAAAAGTGTATGTGATAGTGTTTTGGAAAAAGGCAGCGAAAAGTAGAGATTATTTTGAAAAATCTAAAAACGGTACTTCTTCCATTGGGATGTATTTCACAAGAAAATAGGAGCTTGTACTTAACTGCTGTTAAACATTCAATTATGTCAGTTATTAAAGTAGTTTGTACTAAACATTAGTCCATTTTAATACAGGTTTAATCCTCGCATAAGTGCTCAAAACATTTTTAAATGATTCTACTAAAGTGACAAAATTATTTTGCAGGGACGATATGGAAAAGCCACAGGAAGATTATAACCCACGCATTCGGTTTCAAGATACTGGAAGGGTTTCTAGAAACTATAGAGAAAAAATTAGATATACTGACCGAAATTTTGGATAGAAAACTTGGAAGTAGTTATTTCGATATAGTCCCATTTATTGCCAACTATACTTTAGATGCCATCACAGGTAAAAAATAATTATAACATATCACAAAAAATTATTTATAGTAATTTATCCCGTGCAAACAATGACTAGAATATTTTTTTGATTGAATTATTTTTGCAGAAACGGCTATGTCAACAAACATCAATGCTCAAAAGGAGACTTCAAAGTTTGTTGAATGCATTACAAGGTGAGTCGTACAGAACAATTTCTAACGTAAACGACATTAAATATTGACGGGAGGCCATAATATGCGAGTTTTAAATATTTTTCGAGACTCAAAGGCGAGAATCTACTTTAAAAGAGCCTACTGCCTCAATGTACGACCATGGCGGTCATGAAACGGATCCGTTTGATATGAAATTCTATAGGTTATTACCTCAGATGATGCTGAATATGTGTCGGCTAAATAGAATAACAATATGAAAAAATAACAACAAACAAACATGAAAAGATTTTTTTCATATTTTGTTAAATTTTAATATTTCTCAAGTCAATATTTAAGTGAGATATTCCAACAAACAAGGTTTTGAAAGCCAAATACAAAAGCATATTTAATTTATCCAAAGCTGATTTTAACAGTTTTTTTTTCTGATTCAATGTGATTTACATTGACCAAGTCTTCTATTTTGTTGTCTATAAACTATGTACAGTTTATAATTTATGTAACAAAATTTTAATCATTAAAAATTGTCGATATGCTGAAAATTATATCATGATTAATTGATTGGATTTGGTCTCCGTTTCTTAAAACTTTTTTTTTTATAGCCTAACTGAGATCATAATTATTCGCACCGTAACAGTATGGTATTTTGTCCGCACGATATTCAATTTAACATCTTATAAAAACCAAGAGGACAGATGCATAACCTACATAAACAGCTGCATACAGAAGGTCAGTTTTTAATACTGAAACTTATGGTATGATTCAAAGAATTCTTTCAAATTATGGAATTGATAATTTACTAAATAACTTTTTTTATAGAAAACAAAACTCTAATTTATTAAAACTTTCTGTAGATCTTGGAGAAGAAAAATATGGAAAGGAACAGAGTTGAAAAATATTCAAGCAATGAAGAGCTCGTGAGTGATATCGGTAAGTATTATATTAAAATATCTTTTTTATTCTTTTTTTTTTACGTCACTTGATGTATATAACAAGGTTTATTCGTAGGAGAGAAGAAAAAATTAGCATTGTTGGATTTGCTGAGTGAAATACAGTCAAAAAACCCGCACTTTACCAACAAGGAAATATATGATGAAGTCAACACGTTTATGTTCGCAGTGCGTTTTTCACACTTGTTATAAAACACATTATGCCATTAGCGTGACAAAAAAAAAATTTTTCCAAGTAGTAACTAGAAAAATTTTAAAAGTTAACAAAACAAGACCAACATTTTTCTCTGATAATTTCTACTATCCCAAAATCAGTAACATAGTCCTTAAACCTACATTTTATGTTCTAGGGATACGACACAGTGTCATCTTCTATCAGTTTTATAATCTACTCTTTGTCAATTTATCAGGACGTTCAGGTAATTTTTTGTTTTGCCTATAATTGATAAATATTGTAAAGATTCACTCCAACCCAAAAACGACAACAATAAGTAAATTCATTCATTAAAACAACACTTACTAGTCAAAGAAAAAAAAAAGGATCTTGACGTGCTCAGGATTCAAACTTGAAACTTTCTGATCTCTGGCCAGGTGCTCTTTATAACTGAATCATCCCTACCAAACCTTGTGCCCGCAAACACCTGTTTACCGATTTATGTGTACCAACCATAAAAAAATGTTATATAAGAAATAATTCATTATAATTAGGGAAATATACATATATTTGTTTGAACATAATTATTTACTTAAATTATAACCTATTAAAAATATTTCTTCTATTAATCTTACTGTGCTGTCGAAACCGCTCCACTATATGTAATGTTAAGTTTTCAGTGAGTGGTGGGGGTAGCTACTGAAGTTGAGTAGTGAGGGTAGTTTGTGTAGGGTAAAACAAATGTGCAATTGACATATTTAGTTAATTATTTATTCTTAGTTAGATATGCATATTTTTAAATCCTGGGTCTCGTATTGGATGTTGACGCACAGCGCAAGAGCCACATAAGCCCAGGACATGATTGGAGAAACTGCCCATTGCTAGGACTCTGACTGTTACACATTTATAGCAGGTCACGAGGCCACTGCCGTTTCAGTCTCTGAGGAGGATTATAGGGATGAGTGGCGTAGTGTAATGACTGTGCTAGAGGATTAGGGTGGTTGGATAGGTTACTATGGAATTTTATGAACTTGGAAGGGATGAGTTCAAGAATGTAAGGAATATTAAGATCGTTATGAAGGGTTTTGTTGCTGACGTAATAAGGGGCATTGTTCTCTGGACTTTTGATTGAAAGGATTGGATACGCTTGATGTTCGACTTTTTTGCTGTCCCCCATAGCTCTATTCAAATCATGTAAAAGAAAACAAATATATAATTTTAATGCCAACTAGAAGGAATCGAACATTGTTTCATCAATTATAAACATAAATGTGTTTGTTCTGTGGCGGTGGTGAAAAAAACATAATTGGAACATCTTTTTACCTGGGCTCATACAACCTCAGAAAAATCTGGGCATTCTCTTTTGCGAGATTGCCACTTTAGTGCCGTGGATTGTGAAAGACCGATTATATATTGACTAGACTACCGGTTCAATAGGGATGGTTCGGAAAGAGCGCCAGGTCAGATTTCAGGAAGTACTAGGTTTGAATCCCAGCCCGTCACTGCCTGCTTTCTATGGGTAACAATTATTAAAGCAGTGGGATCACAGATCACAACTAATAATTATTAATTAGAATAAAACATTTAGTTGTTAATAATACAATATAAATATGAACATTTTACAAATTGTATGATTTTAATGTTCATCCCCTATTAAATACATTAGTGAATTTCAATAAGTTTGTAGCTCGATATTATTTGATATGATGGTTATTATGCTTACATTTGATATATTCATTTAAAAGTTACATCTTTGAAAATTTATTAACAGGAGAAAGTCTATCAGGAAATTTCAGAAGTTCTTGGTGATTCAAAGCCGACCTATCAAGCACTGATGAACCTGAAATACCTCATTTGTGTCATCAAGGAAACTATGAGGCTTTACCCTCCGGTGCCGTACATCGGAAGGCATCTCGATAATGACATGGTCACTGATGGTTTGTAAACTCACAATTTAAATAGTTTATTATATTCGAAACTTACATACTTTTAATATTTTCTTTTTTTTTTACTTTACAGACAAGTTAGTACTGCCCAAAGGCACTAACGTCGCCGTGTTTATATACAACCACCATCGCAATCCAGAAGTTTTCCCTGATCCAGAGAAGTTTGATCCTGATAGGTTTCTTCCTAATAACATTGCCAAGAGGGACCCGTTTGCGTTTATTCCTTTTAGTGCAGGACCTCGTAATTGCATTGGTAAATACTTTCTACAAGTCGTAACACCATATTCATTCTACCCAGTTCTAAAATAAATTAATTAACTGTACATATGGATTCTGTTTCAGGTCAAAAATATGCGATGATGGAACAGTTGGCGACAATGAGCCATTTGCTACGTCAGTACAGGATAATTGCCGAGCCTGGGTTCATCATGAAACCTATTTCACACATTGTACTGAGGCCAAACATGGACGGAGTTCGTATTAGGCTCAAGAGACGATAGACTGATTATGTGATAAAAAAAAATGATCTTAAATTTAAGCTTGTATTTAACCGATAGTTTTGGAAAATACAGATTTATTTTTCTTAATAAAAATATTTTTTCACAGTAAAGTTTTTAATGTCATGAGGTTTATTAATCTTGGGGGGTAGTTGTAAAGTTTCTATCCGAGGAAAAATTAAAATTGCCTACGACGTATCGACAACATCAGAAAAATATGTTTTAAGTTAATTAATGACTTCTAAATGTTTCTTTAAGGACTACTCTAATTACTTCCATCATTGTTACGTGAATTGGAACAATTGAATACCTATATGTCAAATAGACTATCTCAAATAGAGGTTATGAAAAACATGCAAACATCATATGAATGGAAAATTTTTATAAATTTATGTTATAAAACCTCTAATCTAAAGTCTAAATAAATGTAACATACTATTGATTAAGGCAATCGATGGGATATTTCGTTAAAAAAATTTAATACTCCCATAAATGAGATCATAGCTTCTAATTACGCAGTAATTCATGATTTGAGGGCTTTTTATTGTTTATAAGGGGTTCATTTATTTTATTTCTAGCATCATCAGTTGAAACAAAAGAAAAATAATTAGATCAAATCAATTTTGCTACTAATTGAGAATATCTCGACCTAAACCAGATTCAAACATTATTCCTAATTAATTAATTAATTGTGGTGAAATTTGTTAGTTCTTTGCAAAACACGGATGGAGAAAAAGTTGCGAACACGACATTAGTGCCATTTTTAACAAATTTTTGTAATAAGCAATCCACCAGTCCTTTATACACAAATTACGTATTATTAATCTAGACATTAAACACTTTTATTTAATATTCAATTGAATATTATAATGAAAAAATACTTTTATTTTATATTATAAACTAATTAATTATTAGTTAATGGGACTAATACCCAGAACAAAATTAGAGACGCAGGGGCAAAAACATAAAAATAAGAATCGTCACTAAAAACATTGACGTCAAAATCGTTCGAATCCACTGTGCCAATAGGTGACCACAACGTTTATCAAAGTTTTCTACGCTGGATTTACTCACTTCTTCATTCGAGTAGCTATTCATTTTCCCTCATGAGGCCATTTTTATCGGACCAAGTCCTCGGAGTAGACAGCCGATAATAGTCATATGCACTAACCACTAGGCTATAGGGTCAGCTTTTATATTACATAAGGTTTAAAAAAAAAAAAAACATTTAATAAGTGTCAAAAATATAATAAATACAATTTTAAAAATATTAAATAGTATATAAAAATAGTTATAAAAACTGTTTTATAAATATAATTAAATAATAACAAATAGTCATAAAAACGCCATGAGGTGAGATATGACCACATCATAAAATCTCAGTACATCACCACCGTAAAATAAAATAAAGCTTCAAATGATCTCTCATAAGTGAAAAAAAAAAACTCATGCATTTAGCTGAAACGGATCAAAATCGATGTTTGTCAGTTTTATGCTTTCAGACCATAACTTTTTTGCATCTTCATCGTTCTTAGCATTAGGTGACGGTTCTTTCAGTTTGCAATTACTAAAATCCAAATGATAAATAATTAGTTAACAATCATACCGTACAAATAAAATTGTAGCATCACAAACATGTAATAACAAAACAAAAATAATCAGAATAAAATCTAAAAATAATTTTTTTTTTTTTAAATCAGGACCAAATAAAAAATTTACTTTTTAGCAAAACAATCTGAAGGTACATCCTTGCAAATCACTTATTATAAAAACCATTGTAATATTTGCTAGGGTTTTTGTAGAAACACTGACTTGTATATACATTCCACCATATCCTTGCTCAAAGTTACAAAAAGGAAAATCTTAAGTCGGTCTAAACAATAAATAAAAAAAACAGGGAGGGTATTCCATAATTTAAAATATAATTAACATTATTAAGTTCAGTCTAATTAATAAGCTTACCTATAATATGATCCAGACTCGCTTTCGTTGTCAGCAACGACGCAGTATATAGTCGTTTGAGCTCCTTCCTCAGGGGTAACTGAAAATGGTCGAAAAATAGCTCTCGAAATTAGCCTCGCTCCACGGAAATATGTGTCGTCTATGTATCTGCCAAGTTCGGTTCTAACAATGCCAGGATGGAGTGAGAAAGCTGTTACACCATACCCTGAAAATAACAAGAAAAATCAGTAAGGTTCATTATGTTTATTTAACCTATACTTTACAGAGAGTTTCTTTTTTAAACGATTATCGATCTTATACAAACTGATAAGACAAATTATGCCCCTTGATGTTACACGCCGTTACTATTAAGCTCAAAGAAATAATATAAATTAAAATAGAATATCCAAGGGTTTACAAGCAGGTTTACCGATAAACCAGTATATCGTATGGCATCTTGACTCCATTCAATACCTTGACGACCTAACTTATTTTTGAGTCAACGGTTAAGTCAGTACTGTCTAGAATTATATAGTTAACATTTCAGAAATCAAATTTGTTATTTACTACAAATGTGTAGTAATTTTAACCAACCAGAAAACTACTAAACTATGTAAATGGCTTAAAAAAAACTGGTAGCCTCATAAGAGAGCCAAAAACTTTGTTGACAAAAATTACATTACAGATTGTAATACCTTCTAATTTTTTTGAAAGTTCTTTTGTGAACAAAACATTGGCTAGTTTGCTCTGACAGTACGCTCCCAGAGCGCTGTATGGTTTTTTATCGAAATTTAAATCTTCCCAATCCATTCTTCCCTCTGAAAACACAGTAAAAATATTCAATGAAAACTCAACATTGTAATTACCTTAGCTTACATCTAATAATAATATTTTAAATAGTACAGTTATGTTTTTAAATTGAAAATATACACAGCCACATGTCATAAAGAATCACAAAAAAATACTTGCTTTCATGAGCTGATGATGAAACATTAATTATCCTCGAAGGTGATGATTTGATGAGTTTGGGCAGCAATAAACAGGTGAAGAGAAATGGTCCTAAATGGTTGACGCCAAAATGGGTTTCGAATCCATCCTCCGTTTTACTTTTGGGATGCATCATAACACCTTAAAAAAAAAAACACATGAAGAAAATAGTCCAGTAAAACCAACGATTCATCAATCAGTTAATGAAAAACAAAGTAAATTGATTAAATTTTAAAGACAGAATAAAACAAATACAGCATAATATACCATTGAATAAACTTACTTCAAGAGACACATAAAATGAATAAACCAAAAAAATGTTATTATTATTAGTAATGTTAATGCATTATTTGTTGGGATATCGGCTTAGGTTAGTGAAAGAAAGATGTTGGATTTTCATCAAATTTATTAATGGACAAAGTCTGCATCGGGTATACAAGAGGTTTACTGGATTTTTTCGTTCCAAGCTTCACGCAATGGGGATAGACATACCGCAGAGCATGTCGTGCTCATTTTTCAAGCCTTGGAACAAGCAAGTACACAGATGCTTCGCTCAATTGGCTTAGATGAGCCAGACTAGCCGTTGCTGGTAGACTCCTCAGCTTTCCAGAGCTGCAGGGACCAGGACACTTCACCATCTCCACAGGAGTGGTACAGGCAGAGCAGCCGTAATATGGTGCTCATCAGGAAAGCACTGTCGGACCAAGATGGATTGGAGTCCCTTTCTAAATGAAAACTTGAATACGCACACCGCAGGCAACAAAATACCCTATGGTCCTATCAAGAGCGAACCCTGTCTGTGGTAGCATAAAAAAAAAAGAAAAAATTTTACTGGCTATCGAAGTAGGATGTGAAAGGTTTAACTCATCTCGGTGAATGTCATCAGATTCATAGCTACCAATACTAACAATTTTTTTCTCATTATAAATATTAATTGTTTAATATCCTTGTTGTTTGTTTATCAATATTTATCAATATATACATATATAGATAGATGCTAATGCAACATTATGCAAAAAATTTAATTTATCATCCATTTAATCAGGTTGATTCGGTAACTAGCATTAATTTTAATAAAATGCTGAGAAGGGTACTAAATTAAAGATCTCAACATCCTGATTATTAATATCTAACATTTGTTGGAGCCTTAATGGGCTATAATAAAAAAATCAATTAAAATCCTACTTGTAATTTTAACTGTGTTTTCCAAAAAGACTACATACAAACTAGAAATTCCATTCGATTCGCCAATCCCATGACCAATAATAAAGTGTGTAATTAATTGCTTACTATCGTATTGAGTAGAGTACCGAATTAAAGATCCCAACATCCTGATTAATTGAGATGGTCACTTAAGTGGACTGTAAATAACAAAAGATCATTAGAATTGTAACGTTTAATAGGTGTAATGAAATCCCTGAAAAGTGTGCGATATTTTATATTTGAAAATATTAAGAAAAACTCACATGTATGACATACCTGCATTATTAATCAGGTAATGAATTGATTTTTCGTTTTTGTTTATGTCATCTGCACACTTCTTTATAGATGAAAACGACGATAGATTAAGTTCTTTGAAGACAAGCTCGCCCAAATTTTTATCATCCTTTACTTCTTCCTTTATACTTCCGATGGCTTCGTTGGCTCTAGCGACATCGCGGCATGCCACTATTACTCTTGCACCTACACAAATAAACCAAAATATTATGATAGTAGTTACTCCAACAAATTGGATTTGAGTATTATTGTATTTGTTGGTAATTGGCTAAGGTTGATGAAAAATATTTACTAATTTTTTTAGTTTCGAGCTGATTAACACTTTTATAGATGTAACCCTTTACAAATTACATGAACTTGACTTACATATTTCCACCTTGTATTAATAATGTTATATTCGAACGTCGAATTTTTCAACAGTTTCATATATGCATTACATAAGAAACTATTCCGTGTATTATTTATAACAACCTCTTATTATTATTCTTGTCATAAAAAACTTTAACACCATTTCTTAAAAAATGTGTGGCGTTAAATGAACAGTATTTTATAGTAGGCAGACCTGCCACATCTCCAAGGCTAAAGCGCAGATCTTAAATGTTTTAAGGACTGCAGACAGTACGTCACAGCATCATACATAAATAAATTTCATAATAGTCAAACTAACAAAGTTGTACAAAACTTTACAGCTTATTCAATTGAACAAAAGTCAAATATAGTTTAATTTCAAAGATTTTTTTTTTTTTTAATTTTTTATTTTCCAGATCACCTTAGTCGACCTTACATGGGTACATACATTAAAAAAACATACAAACATATGAATGGTGTGGGTATATTCACACTAAGTGACACCCGAGCTTATAATCTTTAAAAAAAAGTAAACGATTCGATTTAATATTAAATAAAACTTAAAAACTATACTGCGACACAGCTTTCAGAGACACACAGCAGAGTCTGCGCTTCAGCCTTGTGGCAGGTCTACCTACTATAAAATACTGTGCTTTTAACGCCAGAAATTTTTTCTTTGAAGTTAGAATAATTTGCCTTAGTGTAATCTTCATTCCATTCTGTAGGCCACAGTAGATGGTTTCTGATAAACCACAGGGCATTATCTGTTGTGCGAAGAACTTTATGTAGGAATAATTTTTCTTCTTTTAGTCCACGAAGCAAAATAGTTCTGTAAATTAATATTTCAATGTTCAGTTATAGATTGGACTTCTGAGTTATTAGGGGATACATTGCCCAGTTGGGTTAGTACAACATTTACCCAGTAGTTTTAAAGAAGATGGAGATCTAAATGTATGTCTAGATACTTGACCGCCTCATCAGATGAGCTCCATAAGGTATTCGTTTACTGGACATAATTAATTCTGGTAGGTTTACCAGACATCTTAAAGTGAAAATTTTAGTATGACTTTTTCTAGGATTCCAAGATGAGAAATATGGCTATGGCTTGTTTTAGAGAATCCCTGTGGCAGCGATAATGTTTGAGAGTTGGGTAAATATGGCCATATCATCAGCAAAGATGAGGATTGTGGTTGCGTATTATTGTGCAGACATATGTTAAATAGAAGCAGGGACAAGACCAATGTTTGTAGAGTAACCGCATGGACAGGTCTAAGTGTAGAGCTATCGTCGTTTACTCTTTGAACCAAATGTTTATTCTTAGTATTTTGTGCCATACTTTATCAAAAACTTATTAAAAATGTGGCTAGAATATGCTTTTACATTTCAAAACCATGAACTTGGAGAGCCGTAGTAGTGGCGAGAAGTTGAATGGAAAGGAAATTTTTGAAAATCATTAATTGGAGGACATTTTTAAACCAAATACTGATTTTCTAGTTATTTTGTTTTTTATTTAGAAGAAAGTAAGTAAGAAATTGCTTAGGAAGAGTAAATTGATAAAGCTCCAACAGTTTCACCTGTCAAATATTGACCACATAAAAACAGTACTTTAGTAAATAAAATGAAGAATGTGAGTTAACAAAAAGAATAAATAAAGAAATACTTATTGTACTATCTAAAATTGATAATTGTAAAGTACAATTTGAGTCCTCGAATCGTTTGTGCTTACCTAATTTGTACAATTCCTTTGCTGTCACTTTTCCAATTCCAGTATTAGACCCGGTGATAATTGCTGTTTTTCCATTGAGCCTTTTAGTAGGAAACACTTTTGACGATGACCCACCCATCATGAAATTTACAAAGTAAGATTAGTATTAAAGATATAAATCGAAAGATTCACCGTGACCCTGAACACATTTTCTGTCTCAATGTCAAGGAGGTTGATGGGGTGAACGGCCTCTCAAGTGTGTCAGCTTCATATCCAGCCTAATATTCTTACTTTAATAAATAAATTAATCAATTCATATAAGCAGGCGTTTTCAATAATATTCATGATCAATTCGCTCAAACGAAAACCCTCCCAAAATGTCAAGAGAATGGTTTCAGCCTGGAAAAAAATGTGACGTTGATTTTTCGAAATTCGCGCTGGAACGATCGTTACTGAACTCTGTTCGGATAGAAGAAGGAATGGAAACCATATTCTCAATACTATCAAACATAAAATTTGTAGATAGCTCTCCATTTCCTAGGAATATAATTTCCTAGCTCGGAAGATGGGCATCCCCTTCAATCGGTTTACATCTGCCTCGTGACTATAACCCTAACCATATACTCATATTCATAACCAGAACTTTACCCATAATCAGAATTATACCCATACCCATAATCACAATCACAATGATAACCGTACCCCCATATCTGATATGTGTATGTGTGTATACACATTTAAAAAAAATAATTTTAGTTTGTAATAGTACTGAAAAATAATGCTTGATATATTTAAAACAAATGGTAAAGTGACTGATCCATAATGCTAATATTATATATAATGCTAAAAGTAGAAGGGGCTTGAGCAGAACTGTATACCCGCCTCATGACTTGATGGAAGTCACTGATGGTTCCCTGCTATTTTTAAGTAAGCAACCGCATCCCTCCAAGACCTCCCTACTTCCTTTTTTCTTTTGTATTTTTTTTTTTTTCCAAAAATAAACCCCCTCTGTGATTTTTCTGTGATCTATGGTTTTCCTGAGCAAGTAACTCCTTTCATTTCACGCGATGATCACGTGCCATCAGTGAATAAAAACAACAACTTTACTATGATAAAATTACCATATTTACAATCTGCATTCACTCGCTCATTCATACAGTATTTACAAACAGCACAGAATTCACACGGTTGTCACCTCCCTCGTGAAAGAGGAAACGGAGTCTTGGGAAGTCCCCCAGGCTCCTCCGTCAGCCGCGTCACTGGATAAAAGCCAGTGGAGGCTGGCGAAGTGCGTGAGAGCCACAGACGCTCAGGAAATGATTGAAGAAACTGACTATTGCCAGGACTCCTACTGTTACGAATTTATAGCAGGTCACGAGGCCACTGCCTCTTCAGTCTCCGAGGAGGATTATAGGGATGAGTGGTGCAGTGCTAGGGGATTAGGGTGGTTGGATAGGTTACTATGGAATTTCATTAACTTGGAAGGGATGAGTTCAAGAATGTAAGTTATATTAAGATCGTTATGAAGGGTTTTGTTGCTGACGTAATAAGGGGCATTTACTATTGTTCTCAGGACTATTGGTTGAAAGGATGGGATGCACTTGATGTTCGACTTTTTTACTGTCCCCCATAGCTCTATTCCGTATGTCCAGATTGGCTTAAGTATAACTTTGTAAATTAGTAATTTGTTTTCTATTGATAGATGGGATTCCTTTGAAGTAGTCTGTACAGTTGTCCAAAGCGTCTGTTTAGTTCTTGTCTTTTTAGCTTCGTATGTGAGTTCCAGGTCAGCCGTTTGTCGAGATGGAATCAGTGAAAAAAATAAAATAAAAACTATAGCTATTTAAATAGCTTTTACAAAATTGGACAGTGTGATAGATTGTATTCCTGTAATTTAAATTTTCTGTATAGTGTCGATAAAAGTGTAAATATAAAGAAATGCAGGTACATTCAAAATTTTATTTATACCATTAGGACAAATTCATTACGAAGCCAATCATTTTTTCGGTGTTTATCACATCCTTCGTAAGGGATTCACACTTCGCGTTAAGCTCTCTCTTCTGTTGGTTAACATGACATCTGAAAATTACTCATGTAAGTCTTTTATGGTAAACATAATAAAATTAATGGTTTCGTTGGATCGAATGTTTATCAGGATTGAATAGATCGATTATCTTCAAACGGCTCAAAATGCACACAAACGCTTGAAGCTCTCTCTGCCTACTTTCGGTTTAACTACTCATTTCTTCTCACCTCCCATAAATTTCAGAAAATTTTTAACTTTGATAAGTTCGTTAATTAATCTCTACTGGCGAACTTTTAGATGTTAACAACGATATTTTTTTTGCCACTACTTTGCATTCGTAACAAATTACAGTAAGGCTATATATGAAAACCATTAGTTGTACAAACGACTTCAGAGATGTTTGGTTATTGGCCACTACGCAATTTGTATTTTATTGACAAATTAGCACGAATGAAAAGTAATAATTAGATTTTAACACCAGAAGCAGTTATCTATTTTCCTTAGCCGGGTGTAATTTAATGATAGTAAAATACCGAGAACACGAAATTCCACACGAAAAAAAAACATAATTTCATTCAATGGTTTGGATTGTGGATTTGAATGAAGCTGAAACGACTTGTACAACGAAATTCCATCGGCAAGAAAGAAGAGGAAAGGCACGAAAGCTAAAGGATCAGCAATACATGAGGGCTTTTCGTAATGAAGAAATTGTCAAATGATTCAAGTGTCTTATAACATCTGTTGAAATTTAACAAAAACATGAACAAGATGTGTCGGGTCGCCCCAAGAGGGTAGACGCTCGCCGCGGGCTAGGGTCTCTACGACCCGGCCGCTGTCCGACGAGCGTCGAGAAAGAGATAAAATGGGCGGACTTGTGGTCTTTGACCTTTGCTGGCGGCCTAGTCGGTGGGCAGCTTTATTCGTATTGGGCTGACTCCATAAGATCTTAGAAGGTGTGCCCCGACAAATCACTACGTTTAGGAGAAAAAGAACAGGGTAGGTATTATAGATAGTTTATGTGGTTTTGGAATGACCACGAATTCATACTCGGTATCTAAGGGTAGACGAAAACCTTCCGGATCCCAAAGGCGAGTGCGAAACGGAGAGAGGCAGACTGGACCGCTGGGGTAGACGCTACTGGGTAAAGTTTGTAGAGCCCCAGGAGACCGTAGTCCGCATGGAAGAGGTCTCTTCCTAGGAGGTGCTAGTGTTAGCGATACGAAGGCAGAATATCCCACTAGGAAGGTGTGGGGTCTGACAATGCCGGACTAAAACATAGCAAGGTTATGAAAGAGAGATGCAGAGGTAGTTGAATAAGAAAGCCATGGTTCGAGTAGAGCAGCAAGCGCCAGTGCAGAGAGAGAAAGCAGTGTTCTTCAGGTGCCGGGTTCTAAGAGTCTGTGAAAAAAAAACCAAATCTGAACCTTATATAGGAAAGTCAGAGGTGGGGGTCCGCCGTGCTCCCTAGTGGGCTTCAGTTGTTTCGTACACTAGTTTCCCCCTCTCTTACCGAACCCTTTAAGGTTTTTATTATTAAAATATGGAAAAATAGGTGGATATTTTCTGGTCCGAGAAGAGGGGAACTTCTATTTATTCGTGGTGAAGAAGTTGGTACAAGAATATGAAACAGTTTATTTCAAATGTTATGTTTCCTTACACAAGCACATCATGATAATCAATCTTGCAACTTCTACATATTACATTGGAGCTCAGTAAAACACCTGAACAGTTTCAAATCATAAGTATGTTTTTCATGTAACGTAAACAGCCTCTTAACATGTTAAGCCTGAATACGGGCTAAGCACAAGGAAACTATATCGTATCTAATTTATCGTTGGCAATGTAATTTAATCCCCGAAACTTACATTAGTTGGCTTAACGCTTTCTCCTTATCAACCCTTAGTTTAATTTCATCCTTTGCTGTAGGTGAATTCTCCTGTCTGAGTTCTTCAATTTCTTTTTGCAAGGTTACAAACTGGCATCGATATAAGCCCAACTGTCTGGCCAGTTCCTTTCCTGAAATCAATCCATCATTATTCATCTTAATGATTCAGTCAAAAAGTAATATTTCGGCACTCTTCTGTTAAAGATCCCACACAGTTTAGGTTTTTATACCCTAAAACGTAACCAAGAGGAAGTTTAAACATGCAGGGATTGAGGTACGCAATTTGTTAAAAGTAAATTAAACTACGAAAAAAACTGCATGCTCTTTAATGCATGAAACAAAAAACTATGTTCTTTTAAACATTTTACATCGGAACAGAAAATGTTAAAAATTGTCTACACTACCATTAAATACAAAACTGGTAGGTTATTTATAGGTTACTACGTTTTTTCAGTCCGGAATAAGGACAGATCGATGAGGGTATGGGTGGGTGATACCCTCCTGACCCATTCCCTCTGACTTGTGGAGTTCATCCTGTCTCCGGTTCGTTTCCTCATGTACACATCTGAAATTGTTAGGACAAACAATAAGAAAGCTACGGTAATTGCGGTTTACAGCAGCAGCATGAGTGCACAAAGAGCTCTTACACAGGCCGAGTCAGTTTGTAACGTTATCTGTGACAGACTGGGCAAGTTAACATCAGTGTAAACGCCGGGAAGACCGACTGCGTAATCTTCTCCCTCCAAAAGGGGAAAAAATCCTTGCCAAAATCGTATAGCATAGGAGGGCAAGAGAACTCACTAGCTTTCTCAATGCACTATCTTGGTATAAAAATGAATAAGCATCTCCATTTCTCTACTCATTTTAGTAATAAAATAGAAAAAGTACGACAAAGGTCTTACCGGCTATCGCACTTGCTAACTTCACCTAACCTGTCGCTTCGTCTCAAATTGATGATATATAAATGTGTCCTCCGGCCAGCCCTGATGTACGGTGCCCCGCTATTTACTCACTTGACTGACAACACAGCCAAATGTCTCCAACATTTCCAGAATGGAATCATGGAAGTGGTCCGACATACCTCTCTCGAGAGGTAAAAGAACGCTGGCCTACACAGTTTGTTTGGTGTGCCGTCGGTGGGTGAGTTCATCCGCCGGAGACACATCAAGTTTTTTGAATCGTTGCAGCACCTGACAAATCCAGTGTTTAACGCTATGACCCCACCACCCTTCCCGCATCGATGGCAACAGACTGTCGGGGAAAAAATAGGTTAAGAATTAGTGTGTAAGTTAGTTTTAAGTTTGATCAAAAAGGAATCACCATCACCTTTATTAGAGTCAGTTGAGTCCAGTCAAGTATAATGTGCATAATTATACTTGTTTATTCCATTATATAATTTTTATAAAATAACAAAGCCTGTATATAATATAGCGATGCTACAGGAAATACAAAAATAGTTTGTAAAAAGATTCGCCTGAGAATCTATAATTGTATATAATTATCTATAAGTAAATTTAAAGGGGCTATGAGGGGGGAAAACAGCCCGGAATAGTAATGCTTATATTATTCCTTGTTACTCTACTCAATAATAATGTTTTTTTAGGCGAGAGGCCACCTTTATACTCTACCAATATAACAAATTGAGTTGTTTATTGCACGTTTACAATAATAACTATAATAAATAACATACGTTTTGCCTCTTCTCGCTGAAGACGTGACTTAATCTTACACTTTACTCTTCTGATCCTCCTTTCTAGAGGCCCGATCCCTCTAGTATCATAACAGGTTATATTGTTAACATCATTTTGCAAGTTCCATACTTCATTCAACAGCTCCTGCAATGGTATCAGTACCGTTACAAAACAATAACAGTTTCATTTCCAATAGTAACCGTTCAGTTAATAGTAATAACAAGCAATATTAAAATATAGAAGGCTGTTTCCCTGTAGGTCGGGAGGTGTCCTGACAGAACATCAAGTACAAAGACTTAATCAAAGGTCAACACACTCGTTATTTGAACCATTTGGTTTTAATGAAATTCACGACACAAAGAGAAGTGGTCTGTAAAGATTTGGGTCTTTGTCTATTCATGGGTGAACGTAATCCGCATTTTAAGTGTACAGCTGCTACTAAAGCCACGGCATATCCTAATCCCGCTAACCAAAACACCTTAATTGAAAGCAGGTGGTGTAACTAGCTACATTACTTCAAGGGTTCCCCTCAAATATTCCGCTGCAGACGTAATGCTCGGGAATGGTTTTCGAGTAGTACGTAGCTTCTGGTTTTGGCTTTTAACGCGAGGTTTATATATGACTTTTATAAAAGACTAGGTACAGCGCCAGGGAAAAAAAAGGCTGTTACACAGACTTGGAGCAGCCGTTTCCTATTTGTTAACATCCTGTCAAAAGCCTCCTAGATTAAATAATATGAATACAAACAAAATATAACTAACCATGGAGTTATTATCATCCAACGACCACTTCTGGAGGTCATACTTAAGACGAACGATCTCACAGCCCTGTTCTTCTATAAGCTTATAAAGTTGCCGGTACTCTTTGTCAGATGTGACGTATGGCGAGTTTTGAAGGTTGTTTAGTTGTTGCACGTTGCGGTCCCACAGCTCGATCTTTGCAATGAGTTCTTGCACGATTCTGTCCCGCTCGGAAATCTGGTCCACGTTGTAAGACTCCTGTAGCTTCACTGGCTCATTTATTACTTCCTGTTCGGTTTGATCCATTTGTGGACAGCTGGCCTCTTTCTGTAAAGTAATTAATTGTATTTATATATTGTTTGGCACAAAAGAATTGCTGTCACAGGTTAAACTACCCTTAAAATGTACCCATTTATATTCTGATACAAATTTTATAAATTGGAAGAAAAATAAATGTCAAAGTTCCATTACGTCACCTGCGGTCAAACAACTCCATATCCTATAAAACCTTTAGGATAGCAAACTAAGTATGTTCAAGGATTAAGTATTTGGTACGGACGTACTGGGTTCACCAAATGGTAATAACCGATCACCAACCGCATGGCGATGTGCATTGGTCAGTCCACATTTTAACTCCTATGTACTTAATATGTTATTTATTTATAGATTGCATTTTTATTAAAGTTTATAAATTTACTCTAATCTGTAATGAGACTGTGGATGGTGATGATTTAGTAGCCATGGTTGACAAGGGGTCTGTCTGCTTTGTTAGCATACAACGATAGCGTCACTTGATGTTTGCCCTTTGCGCTACATAGTGAATTGTCCGATTTGGTCTCTTTGTGTTTCAGATAAGAGGTGCTCTGCCCCCCCCCCGTGTTTGTCTAATTTGAGATTAACCTCGAACCGAATGGTCTATGATAGCTATGGTTATGGCCACACGAATACCAGTTACGTCTAGCGGTACGGCAATGTTAAGCCTAATACCTTGTAGCCTAGGGTAAACAAACCCGTAACGTGTGTATAGAGGATCAGGAGGAAAATAAAGCCAGTTATAAAACAAACCTTCTTATTATATCATCTACCTCCTTTCTTCATTCCTTTTTCTCGATCGTCTACAGCTGGGAGACGATAACTGGTGCCGAAACCCGGGAACTACGAGTATTCTGGTAAACAACTGTGAGTAAAATTTTAATTTTTTTTTCCAGTTGTTTTATTGGGAAAAAGTGACCTAGTTACATGGTAGAATTACGGCCTGCGGCTTTCGAAGTGCCCGAATTACCTAGGGAAACGATGGCCGAAGCTCACGCAAACTCCCTGGCTTGGATGAAGGTGCGAGCGGCGACGTCACAGGAATGAGAGGAAAAAATGAGAGAAACGGTGAACCTAGCGGAAGTGGAAGGCCGGATGGCATTCCTATCGACCATTCTGAAGGTACAGTTGGTCAGGGATACCGGCAAGAAAGATAGTCTACCGGGAGACCGATCGTTCATTGAGTGCGCCCAAGATTTAATGGACACTAGTGCCCGTGAGGAAGAAGAAAAATTAGAGGCAGACGAGGCAGGGTGGTCCAAAGTGATGTACAGGAGGCCGAGAATGCCGCAACAGGCATGGAAGAGGAAAGATCAACGGTATGCGGAGAAAAAAGGGGCGGCGGTTGAAGGAAGGAGACTTAGCCAAAGGAGACCGAGACCCAGCGGGAGGAAGGAGGACAGAAAATGTCACGGATGTGGAAGAATTGGACATTTAGTGGCGCAGTGCCCGCGAACAAAATGTTTTGAATGCGGAATTGAGGGACACATCGCGAGGCAGTGTCCATACATTTTCCAGCGAACAGAGAGGTATAGGCCGGAACCGATGGAGGTAAACGCACAGAGGGTATGGAGAAGAACCAGAACCCCCTCCGAATCGTCATAAACTACGGGAGCGTCGGAGACAGAAGAAGAAGAAGATGAACCCAGGAGCAGAAGAGGAGAGACTGCAGAGGACGACAGGGACTACGTAAGAAGCAGACGATATGGCACGGAAGGAGGAAGGAAACGGCAAGCGGTGGCCTGAGGAGCGGGCTGGCAGAGGGGTGGCTGCACGTTAATAAACTATAGCGTCAGAGGGAATTACGGCGGTATACCCATTATTGGAGTGGCGAGAGGAGTGAGATGCTTGATAGACACGGGGAGCTCCTGTACTATTCTCAGCAGGAAAGCGGCGGACAGATTGTGTGTGGGCGAGGGGTCGTCGCGGATTCAGGCATGCGAGTGCAAGCTTATCACCCTGGGAGGGCCGTGTAAAATCGAAGGCGAATTGACGATGGGATTGGATAGGTGGGCGAAAAATGGGGAATATTTGAAAATACACGTGGTTAGGAAGATGCCGCGCGAGTACGATGGTATCATAGGGTGCGATCTCTTGGGAAGGGTAGGAGCAAGAGTGAAGTGCCGTAACGGAATATGGGATATTAGACTGGGAAGAATGTTATGCCGGTGTACAGGAACCGTGGGGGACGGGAAGGAGCGAATCGGAGCGATCGATCGGGAGGACAACTGGGAACGCGCTATTCGGCGAGAGTATGCCGATATATTTTTCAACGAAGGGGACAAACTGGGAGTGACGGGGGAAACGTTCCATGAGATCCCACTGAAGCAGGAGAGAGTGATATATATCAAAGAGAGACGATACCCGCAGGCGCTGCGACAGCATATAAGGGACGAAATCGAGGAATTGAAACGACAGGGCATCATAGTAGATAGTACGTCTCCATACAACAGTCCCCTGTGGGCAGTGAAAAAGAAAGGGTCGTCCGGTGACGAAAAATATCGCGTAGTAATAGACTACAGGCAATTAAACGACAATACTATAGACGAAAAATACCCCATACCTCGCTTTGAAGACATCCTGGACCGCCTAAGTGGAGCAAAGGTATTCAGTACACTGGACCTGAAGGCGGGTTACCATCAAATTCGGATGCGTCGTGGAGACCAACACAAAACGGCATTCACGTTCGAGCGGGGACATTACGAATTCACCAGAATGCCGTTTGGGCTGAAAAACGCACCAATAACGTTCCAGAGGCTGATGGACGAATGAACGAAAAGAGGGATTGGGGAGTCGTTTTGCCAGATATATATGGACGACCTCCTGGTTTTCAGTCGAGATGAGGTAGAACACCAGGACCATCTGCGACAGGTTTTTGACAGAATTAAGCAATTCGGGCTGAAATTGTCTGCGGAGAAGTCGCTTTTGGGACAAGAGCAGGTGAAATTTTTAGGCCACATAATTTCCAGAGAGGGAGTGCAACCCGATCGTGGGAAGGTGGAGGCCATCCAGCGGATGACTATCCCGAAAGACGTAAAAGGAATCCGGCGCTTACTCGGATCCCTGAACTACTACCGCAGATTCGTTCCAGAAATGGCGGAGTACCTGGTCCCTATTAACAATCTCCTTAAAAAAAGGACAAAAAGTCGTTATTACCCCGGTAATGGAGAACAATATAAGACGTTGCATGGAGCGGCTACAGGAAGAGCCTATACTAGCGTTTCCAGATTTTGCACTCCCCTTCATGATTACCACAGATGCGAGTGAATACGCGTTGGGGGCGGTACTCTCGCAGGATCGCGACGGGGGGGAGCGACCAATAGCATACGCTAGCAGACGCCTTACTGAATCCGAGAGTAGATATAGCGCGCTAGAACGCGAATTACTGGGTATCGTATGGGCGATAGAACACTTCCGGCCCTACGTATTCGGGAGGAAGTTTCGGGTTAAAACAGATCATCGACCCCTCCAATGGGTGGGAAAAATGAAAGAGTCATCAGCGCGGATTACCAGATGGAAGGAGTTCCTCAGTCAATACAACATCGACATTATTTACAAACCGGGGAAGGAGAACGTCGTGGCCGATTGGTTATCCCGCGCGTTGGTCGTGAATGCGATCGAAGAGGAGATTCCGGGACCATCACGTGACACCCACCAATTCGTCCAGGAATGGTCACCCGGCGAGGAAGGGGAGCGGGAGGGGGCTCCAGCCAATGATGTTCCGAGTGACGGGAGTTCAGTGGGGGATAGACCCTCGGACATTGAGGACCTTGACGCCATAATAAATGACAAGAGGCGCCAGATCATTTGGCTCACCAAAACTTCTGGGCTCTTCAAGATGGAATCTGAGAAGTACGGCCACTGCAACATCGTCAAAATCTGGTCGACACCGGGGATAAACGACGATACGATTTGCCGCGCTCTGAAGGACGCATCTACTCCAGGGAAAACGCACCACATGTACGTGGGAAATGCGACCATCTGGGGACGCATCAAACGCCTATGGAGGACGGAGAGGATCGGAGTCGATCGTACGTTCGTCCGATGTACCCTGAAGGTGGAGACAGTAAAAGAAGAAACGCGGCAGAGAGAAGTGACCCTTGCATTCCACCAAGGGAAGACAAACCACCGGGGAATCGACGCTACCCTGCAAGCATTGAAGAGGAGATATTTCTGGTTGGGTATGAAAGACACGATTGCGAGAGTTGACGAGAGTTTAAGCCTAATACCTTGTAGCCTAGGGTAAACAAACCCGTAACGTGTGTATAGAGGATCAGGAGGAAAATAAAGCCAGTTATAAAACAAACCTTCTTATTATATCATCTACCTCCTTTCTTCATTCCTTTTTCTCGATCGTCTACAGCTGGGAGACGATAACTTACCGACTACCGACGACACTAAGTGCTCTCTAGCTCAAAGATAGAAAGCCATGGTAGGATCATAATTAAACCTATAAACAGCTAAATACAATGTTTTCCCATATCGACAGTGAAGATATTAGTGAGCATTGTAAACCATTCATGCTCATCGTTTGATGATTAGGTTGTATTTAAAAATATATGCACGAGAGGCATGGTCCAAACTGTACTACCTGTTGTAATTATCAGGTATCCCAGGATTCTCAATAGCTGTTAGGACTTTAGTTGCAATGGACAAACTTCTCAGCGTGAATACGTAGCCTGCTTGCGTTATTTCCTTGCTTACAACAGCACTTTGCGTACTTTAAAACTATACTTAAGGCCAGATGATTTACATTGAGTGAATTAATCTATATACACGTTAGGCTTTTATTACTTCCACTATATATAGATATAGTCAAAAAAGTTCACCCACTTTTGATTTAAGGATACGCGATTGTAATTAAATTAGGTGATCAAGATTGAGCTCATTGCTAGTTATGTCACATATATATAATCTTACCTTAACAAATGTTATGTTTATCAGTAACATCCTAAGGACTGTGTCTTATAACTTACAGTAATTAGCCCTATTATAATTATCTTACCTTATCCTATTAGTAACATAACTTCCCTTCCCAGACCTCTATTCTAAATAATTGGCTCCCATGACCTTTCTATCTCCACCTTCATCCCTACTGTTATCGCTTTCCTACACAGATAAATACCCCTTAGGCATAAGACAGAGGGTGCTTCCTCATGAGCCTTTGAGCTCTTAGCCTGTAACCATATATAATTATACATTTGTGTTTTATACCAAATAAAGATTCTTTTTAAGAGTTATTGAGCAGCAGAAATATAATTGACGATCCCGAAGAGGGCAACGTTGAGTTGTCAAAAACACTCGTTGAATAAAATTATTTTTTGAAGGCTAGAAAATATTATTTAGAACATGTAACTCCAAATTGCCTTACATTGCATCAGCTAATGTCATAAATCAATCACCACACCTGGGGATAGACACACATTATCTCTGTATTCAAACCTTATGACTTTAGACCACTGGAGGTGGTAAACCTTTCGCCTCCATTTGGTCCGCTTTATCGAAAATTCAATTATTTTCAATTAAAGGAAAAATTAAATAATTTGACGCATTAAAAACACTCACCGATTTCCGCCATCCTTCAAACCTTTCCAAAAATGAAACCTGACTTTCCAAATCGTCGATAGCTTTCTGATAAATACTACTCTTTTCGGCGAATAGATCACACTGAGATTGCATCTGGTCTTCCAACGAGTTTATTTTCGTTTGTAGCATAGACCTCTTTTCTTTTAATGCATTCAGCTCATGAACGTTGTGTTCCAATTGGATGTCCTTATCGTTCAAACAGTCAGATAAACGGATAATTTTACTTTCTTTAGCTTCCAGTTCCTGCCATAGAAAACAATGTTATAGGACTATGTTACGAGGAATGCTATTTTTCGTGGAAGTTATTCATTGTTCTAGACGGAACACAAGAGATAATTGAAAAAATAAAATAAGCGACTTCTTTAGTGGACAATACGGAGTTACTATAATATACCTCGCTCTTTGGACAACAACTGTGTTCTTCCTTCAATTTTAAATATGTGGATTTCATCTGCTTTAATTGGGAGCTTAGTACATTATTTTCTTTCAAAATTTTTCCTCTTTCACATTGATATTTAGAATTTAAAGTGTCCATGTTTTGATTCACTGTACCGTTTAATTGATCATTTTCAGTTGTTAATGAGATTATAACATTCTCTTTTTCAGCAATCTTCATTTGCAGCCCATTCACTGCTTCGGTCTGAAACATGAAATGAATACAAGTTATTTATAATTATAAGTAAGTTATAATTACACTAAGAGTGTTGTAGTTCTGACCCGTGTGATCACCATCTATCTAACCTTTCTGCTAGCTGATGATCGTTTTGCAGAATACTCCACAAACACCATTGAGAGGTAATAAATAATACTTCTTTATTGTGATAAAATTACAATCTCCGTATTTACAAACAGCACAGAGACCGCCCATCCACTTGGTTGTCACCTCCCTCGCGTGCGAAAGACAAAGCGGAGTCTTAGGAGGTCCCGCACTCTCCTCCGTCAGCCGCGTCACTGGATACGAGCCAGCGCAGGCTGACCATGAGCGCTCAGGACATGATTGTAGGAACTGGCCATAGCCAGGACTCCGATTGTCAGTTATCTATAGCAGGTCACGGGGCCACTGTTGTTTTAGTCTCCGATGAGGATTATAGGGATGAATGTTGCAGTGTTATGACTGAGGGGATAAAGATGGTTGGAAAGGTTACTACGGATTTTCATGAACTGATAATTGAAAGGATTGGATACGCTTGATCGACCTTTTTGCTGTCCCCCGTTGCTCTATTCCGTAGAAATGTAGAAAATTGCTTATAACTTAAATCTGTAATATACCAACAAATATTATTATTTTTACCATGGCAATATTTTCTCTCCGTAGACAATCATTTTCGTTTGACAATTTCTCCATGCAACTTTTCATATCTTTCAAATGTGCATCACTTCTTCGTTCTGCCTCTGCCTGGTAAATATTTTGTTTTAGTTATATTAGAGAATGTCTTTTTTGAGAAACATTTTTCCAGGAAAGCTTAATAGTTTTTGTTTTTTTTTAAATAAAAATACATAAGAAACTAATATAAGTAAAAGTAGTGGTTATCTCGAATCTATAAAATTTACTCACTCCAATATCGAGGAAAGCTGCAAGTTCACTTCTAGAAGGATACTTAAAAAGAAGCCTCTGAAATCATTAAATAAATAATTTTTTACTTTAATGATTATATTCCCATCGAAAAACTACTTAAATCAATTACCTACCAGATAGCAAAGAATTCAGGCCAGAAAACCTCTGCGAAAAATCTCCAAACACAGGCTATACATATTGTATAAATATATTTTTGGAAATATGCCATATAGAAATGGAGGCTAAAAGATCTAATGTCTGGAATCAGGGCTATTGAGATGGATTACTGGAGATGGTGTCAAGGTTTGGGTAATGTAAAGGTTTCAACAAGATCGTTTTTTTTTTTTAGGAAGTTATGGTAGAGATGAAGGTAGGGAAAATTAAAATGGTGTTGCGAAAAAATAGAGCGTTGTCTAAAGTTAAATAATCTTTGTAGAGAAGAGCCTTTTAAAAGAAAAGCTTTATTATGAAGTACAATCAAAACACTTAAAATAAATACTACAAATGTAGTGACCGCTAACTACACAAAATAAATCACCCTATACTCTATTGTATATATATTGTAAACAAATGTAAATAACATTACCAAAATATAAATCATTGTAAATATGGTAAACAAGATGCTACTAGGAGCCAATTAGTTATATGAGCTGGGACACCAGCTGGCAGGGCAGGACCCAACCACCAGGAGACCTTGTCAGAGAACAAAGGAAACTACATACTCAAACCTCATTGGGTACTAGAAAAACGGTCCTTATTGGCTACTGACGAAGCCAGCTAGGTATTTAAGACCGGCGGTTTGCGGCCTGTATATCATTCTCCTGAAAACTAACTGGCTCTTGGCTGCTCTGATGTAAACTCTGAAACTGCTGCTTCTTTAAGAAAAACATCTGCATCTCTCTCTCCTCACCTCGCTACGTTTTAGTCCGGCGTTGTCAGACCCCACACCTTCATAGTGGGAATCTCTGCCTTCGTCTCGCTAAATCTAGCACCTCCTTGGGAGAGACCTCTCCCTAGTGGACAACGGTTGTCGTGGCCATGCAAACTTACCAAGCAGTGTTCCCCACGGCGATTCAGTCTGCCTCTCTCCGGTTCACACTCGCCTTTGGGATCCGGACGGATTTCACCTACCCTCAGATACCGAGTGTGAATTCGTGGTCATTCCAAGACCACACAAACTACCTACACTACCTTCCCTAAACCTCTTCTCCTGAACATAGTGCATTGTAGGGGCACATACCTATCAAAAACGGAGTCAGATAGTAAAACCGTCATGAAACGATTGTCCAGGTTATAAACTTAATCAACCCTCACTTCGTCACCAGGGCTAGGGTAACTAGGCACCCCCTTCGTGACGACCCGACAACAAATTTAAGAGTTACGTTACTATATACTGAGAGGAATATCTAGGCACAAGTGGGGTCTGGGGCTAAAGCTGAGACATAATGTATAAGAAAAGGATAAGATTCTGGGAAGTAGGGAGGTTTGGGAAAGATGCGGTTGCTTACTTAAAAATAACAGTAACCATCAGTGACTTCCATGAAGTCACGAGGCAGTTATATAGACAGTTCAAGCCCCCTCTACTTGTTCTTACCATTATAAAACTTAAGATGCCTAGAACCATTCCATAACGCATAATTTATAGGTCGTAATTTTTATCCTGGATTCTTGTTTATATTTAAAACAAACCAAATAACAACAAAACCACATCAAGTTTTTAGAACGTAACGCACGTTACAAAATAACTTCTTTTTCAAATGAGCTCTTTTCCTATGCATTTCCAGCGGTACTTACGTTATTGTTTCTGAACGTGGGTTTCATATAGTCGCCACCTTGGAGGTTCTTCAGGTGTTCTTCGTAGTCGTGGATGCACCTTTCATCTTTTTCTTCTTTTATAGAATCTTTTTTGGGAGCATTGGCCATGGCCGAATTAGCGGGTCGATTTTTAATCAGAGTTAAACCATTTACTTAAAAGCTAAAGTTTAATAAAATACTACTGTTTTCTAACGCGTACATAACCTAATCTCTAAATTGAAATAAATAAAAAAAAGCTGATATATTTATATTTAAACGAATTGAAATTTAAAAATATGTTTGTTAAAAGATTGGACTGGTCGTTTATTATGATTTTATGTGTTATGACATGCGAGCAAGTGGCAAAAACTGAATCATTTAATAAGTCAATTTTTATTTTTTATGACTAATTCATCAGTTAAATTATGAATTATGAATGTAGCTGCACGAAATAATAATGGGGATAGCCAAAAAACATGGGGGGGGGGATTAGAGTGAAGTCAGGAGGTACCCCACCCATTAGAGCATTATTTTATGGGTGAGCTTTAAGAAATACACTCAGTGTCGGGTTAGATGGTGCGTCATCAAGAGGAACAGGGTAGTTTATGTGGTTTTGGAATGACCACGAATTCATACTCGGTATCTAAGGGTAGACGAAAACCTTCCGGATCCCAAAGGCGAGTGCGAAACGGAGAGAGGCAGACTGGACCGCTGGGATAGACGCTACTAGGGAAAGTTTGTAGAGCCCCAGGAGACCGTAGTCCGCATGGAAGAGGTCTCTTCCTAGGAGGTGCTAGTGTTAGCGATACGAAGGCAGAATATCCCACTAGGAAGGTGTGGGGTCTGACAACGCCGGACTAAAACATAGCAAGGTTATGAAAGAGAGATGCAGAGGTAGTTGAATAAGAAAGCCATGGTTCGAGTAGAGCAGCAAGCGCCAGTGCAGAGAGAGAAAGCAGTGTTCTTCAGGTGCCGTTTCTGTCGGATGCCCCAAAACGGGCTGCTTATATAGGCAGGCCAGCGGTGGTGGGGGGGGTCCTCCATTTCGTATTTCGTACACCAGTTTCCCCCTCTCTTAACTGATGCTTCAAGGTTTTATTATAAAATTCAGGAAACATAGATGGATATTTTCTGGGCCGAGAAGAGGGGAACTTGTAATTATTCGTGATAAAGAGGTTGACACAACACTCAGCAGTCACAACTCTGGCTAAAGGAGTTTGGTACGTTAAACGGAACCTACCTTCTCATTCTTTACTGCAACTAGTCAAAAGCGTCTAATCTACAATCAAGAATCGATTTATCTTACCTATTAAACAGCTGATTTAATTCTAACCTTCTGTAATAGTCATGTAGTGATATTACTAGGGCTATGTTTCACGTTAAAATAAACTTAATACAAGTGATATTTTATCAGCATCTCGATTCATGAAATTGATTCTGTCTTTCTCTCAGTGAAGTATCTCCGTCTAATTAGTTTGCACGATACGGTTCTCCCGCGCCAGTTTATTACAGTAAGTTCGGCGAAAAGTGATGGCTTGTGAAACTAGTCGCCGCGAAAGACTGAAGAAAAGTCACGTGGACAGATGGACAGACAGCCTAAGCCAATTGCTGAATTGTACGACTGGAAGAAATAAATTTAAAAGCTTTCTATCGGACAGAAGCCTCAAAGAGGCAGAAGAGACGGTTCGCTTCTGGGAAATGTGTGACAGCGTTAAAAGAAAGATGCCAAAGCATAATGTCCTATCCAGAGCAAGAAATGAAATTTCAAACGATTTGAGAGAGCTTGTTAAATACGCTGACAAATGTGTTAATTTTTTACCGGTACAGATGGATGATTTGAGCCGAATTTTGAAAGAAATGGACCGTGATAAAATCTACTGTACGTTGAGTAGAGCGGAATCTAGCGCCATTTGCTTATTAGAAGAGGAACACAGAACATTTTCAGCTTTCATTTTAAAAGAATTTATTGATGAGAAACAATATTAATATTATAAATGTTATAATATTATGACTATGATTGATGTTGATACGTAGCTCCTAAATGATATCGCCAGTGGCGTGCTACTTTGCTTCCCTAAGTTATTTACTTAAGTACCCATAAGAACAAAAATTGATAAATTCTTTTTAAAACAAATTTTAATTTACAGTTTGGACGAAGATTAGGAATCAATTCCTAAAACATTTGATAGTATCCGAATTTAGACGGTAGATGGCTCTGGCTGGCACGCAGAGGGCCATCTACACAATCTAATGGGACAAAAGTCAATGTAAATAAATTAATTGTTTTTTTTTTTAAGTCAAAATTATTTGTACTTTGTTGGAAAAAGATCATTTCAATTCAGAAATGTTTTTGTACGCAATTAAATGGTCAATTTCACAAAATATCTTACCCCGGAACCTAAAAAATTCTTCCACAGTAGGTTGGTAAAGCTTCACTAAACCCAGTTTCGTTTTAAAACAAAAAAGTAAGTTTTGAAGTAGTTGTTCTCTTAGACATTTAGGAGGGTAATGAAAGTTGAATTTATTTCGTATGTACAACACATCACGGCATTCCTCATTTGGTTTATTAATTAATTTATGGTATCTTAAATAAATACAGATGTCACTACTATTAATCACGTAAGAAATAAACAATATTATATTAATGATTACTATTCAATATTGTTTAATAGATTCATTGTAAAATCTATATTGAATTATGTAATGATTTTGTAACAAGGAGATAGGAAATTAAAAAAAAATTAATTAATCACATATTTCGCCCAAGAAATAAACAATATTATATAAATGATTACTGTACAATATTATGCGATGTAACTTGGTATATATATAAAATACAAGACTTGTATAAACAAAAAATATATATATTCTGAAGTTCCGAGAACGTTATAGCTTTTTTAAATTTGTATTTTAGTCACCATCATTTTAATTTCTACTCAATTGCAAAAAAAAAAATAATAATAAGCAACAAAAAGGTGAAGCAGCTTGAAAATAATGAAAAATTGATACCACTTGTGGACAGGAAATCTTTAGGTTGCCATAATTTAGTTCATTAGTTCCATTTTGATCGAGTACAGTTACTCCCATTATTTGTGTCTGATCCTCTGGAAAATTTCAATAAGCTAAAGAATACTCCTAAGTATTTGCCTCACTCGTTAGTGTCGATTCACCACATTCATTCATAGCAGAAACGGTAGATCTAACTCCCAAAATTTAAATAATCGGGCACATTAATCTCTATGTGCAAATAATCTTTATGGATTAGTATAGAATAATTATAAAATTTCATAAAGAATTTATATCGATTAAACATTATTAATTGGAGTGTCACACATACACATATTACTTTTGGAAGCGAATCTAGTGCATTGACGTGCAGCGCTATCTATTGGCAGATAGGAGGAACTAAACAACAATAATTGGTAATTTTATTGCACCGTGGTGCATTCTCTTGAGCACTAAGAGAACTAACTAGTCCTAGCCGGGCCGCTATTTCTCGTCAACAATTTTTTATTTAGTATCAACCCCCTTTTTAGTGACCATTTTCCGAGGAAGTTGAAACGAACACGCATGTAGTCTTACCGGCTTACGCATTTATTGACTTCCCCCAATCTATCACTGTGTCTAAAGCTCGTGATATATAAGAGTGTACTCAGGCCTGCAACGCTATTTCGACATTTGTCGGAAACGACAGCACGGCGACTCCAACAATTTCAAAACGGTATACTGTTGAAAGTGTTGCGACATACTACATTCGAGCAGCGGAGCAACAGTGAGCTTTTTTTTCTTTTTTTTTTTATCTGCCTACGGTGGATGAATTCTTCATCGTAGACATATTAAATTCTTCGATTTGTATATATGATTTGAATATATGACAAACCCGGTATTTAGCACGATAACCCCCACTCCGTTCCTCTATAAATGGCAGAACGCAGTCGAGGCAGGAATGCTTTAGTTTTTAAGTTTTAGTATGTAAGTTTTCATTTACCAATGTGTAAACTGAAGGTGAGCACCATCACCTAGTCCAGTCTATTTGAGTATGTCATTTTAACTTCAAAACGATTGTTTTTTCTACCCTCCTTACAATGCATATGTTATGCAGAAAAAGGAGCCGTTAATCACCAATTTTTTCATAATTTATTGTAAAAAAAATGTTTAAAAGAAGGGGTTGAGAGAGAAAAAATTAGTATCAGGTGCTCAGGATTCCGCAGGAGCTCGCGTCTCCAGTCAGTACCTGGCTTAGTTTTCCCTCCACTTTGGAATAATTAGTTCCTGAGAGATCCTAAAGACCTGATACTAAATAAAAAATTTCTGATGAGGAATAGCGGCCTTGCTAGTTAGTTCTCTTAGTGCTCAACAGAATGCTCTACCATGTAATAAAATTGCCAAATATTGCTGTTTAGTATCTACTATCTGTCAACAGACAGCACTGCATGTCAATTTATTAACTAACTAGTACTTAGTTCTTCCACCATTTGATAGATAGCGTTACGATGCAATGAAAATCCGAAATATTGCTGTTCAGTTGTAATAGTGGTATTAATTAATACCATATGTGTAATAAATACGTATAATATTTTGAATTTATAACGAGGCAAGATTGCCGATGGTGGGAATTACTTGGCCTTTCGTTCAGTTCTTCCCTAGCTCCGTGATTTACGAATTGGCGCTAGTGCTAAGTGGCCTTTAGAAGAACTCACGCCCAGGCGTTTTTATTTATAATATACCTCTTGCTGATTTAGAACGAACCGTTAGTGATCGGACGATACACATAACGCTTGATGATTTTAAGTTTAAAAGTAGTTATTATCAAACATTTTTTTTTTTCTCATTTAGTTTTACCAAAGTGCTACTATGTCTAAAGAAAATAAACATGAGCACAGCGACAGTGAAGAGGAAACTATCGGCCCTATGCCGATTTTGGCAGCGCAACCAGAGAAAAAGAAAAGGAAGATATTAGTCCATGAGAAACTGTACCTTGACAATTTGCCTTCTGCAGAATTTTACGAAAAAAGTTTCATGCATAGAGATTTAATAACCCATATTGTAGCAGCCAAGTCACAGTTCATCATCACAGCTAGCATGGATGGTCATGTCAAATTTTGGAAAAAAATGGAGAGAGGTATTGAGTTTGTAAAACATTTCAGGTCTCACCTCGGTGAAATAACTTCAGTTTCAGTCAATTACGACGGTTCCTTGTTGGCTACTACAGGTGTGGATTGTGTAGTCAAAGTATTTGATGTTTTGAATTTTGACATGATCCACATGATGGATGTTCCGTTCCCACCACTGTGTGTGGAGTGGATCCACGGCCCTCAGGACATTTTCCCTGTTATAGCAGTTTCAGATTCAAAGAGCCCGAAAGTATATGTTTACGACGGTAAAGGAAACAAAGAGCCTCTTCATATGTTTGAAAGACTGCATACAAAACCAGTCAAGTTGATTAAATATAATGTTCCGTTTGATGTTGTACTTTCAATAGATCAGGCTGGTATTATAGAATACTGGTCAGGTGCGAAGAGCGAGTTCATTTTTCCGAAATGTGTCAAATTCGAATCAAAACTAGACACAGACCTATACGAGTTTGTTCGTTACAAGACATATCCAACAGGCTTGGCTTTTTCACCAGATGGCAGCAAGTTTGCAACAATATCCCCCGACAGGAAGATTCGTGTTTTTAAATTTTTAACTGGCAAACTAGTTACAGTTTTTGATGAAACACTAGAGAAATCTAGTACCCTTCAAAGAGAGAAACAGCAGATAACTAATATGGAGTTCGGCAGAAGATTAGCTGTTGAACGTGAAATTGAGAAGAATAACGGCCTTGCGAGATGTAACATTATATTTGATGAGAGTGGTAATATGATATTATACAGCACAATGTTGGGGATCAAAGTTGTGAATCTTGTTAGCAAGTGCTGCAACCGCATTATAGGAAAGCCTGAAAGTCTAAGACCAATTCATCTGGCTTTGTTTCAAGGTAAAATTAAATTTTCCAAAGCTGCAGTTACTTTGAACATGGAAGCTTCGCATAACCCCACTCTTGATTCAGTTTCAAATGATCCGATTTTATTCTGTACAGCGTACAATAAAAATAGGTTTTACCTGTTTTCGAGATTCGAACCAGACAGCGTAGAGGGTGAATCTTACAGAGATGTAATTAACGAAAAACCAACGAAAGAAGATGTCATATCAGCAAGCGATTCTTCTGTTACGGAGCATATGCAAGGTCTGGCTACTGTCCATACCACCAAAGGTGACATCCATATCAAACTGTTTACCGAATGTGTGAGAACTGTTGAAAATTTTGTTGTGCACAGTAAAAACGGATATTACAACGGGCATATATTCCATAGAGTATTGAAGGGTTTTATGATACAGACCGGCGATCCGACAGGAAACGGTACCGGAGGAGAAAGTATTTGGGGTGGTGAATTTGAAGACGAGTTCAAACCACATCTGAAACACGACAGGCCTTATACTGTGAGTATGGCCAACGCTGGGCCTAATACCAATGGCAGTCAGTTCTTCATCACTGTAGTTCCGACTCCATGGCTTGACAACAAACATACAGTATTTGGCAGAGTCTACAAAGGGATGGACATCGTACAAGCTATAAGTGCAGTTAATACCAATCCTAAGAACGATAAACCTTATGATGATATTACTATAATAAGTGTTACAATTCGGTAAGTATAATTTTTGTGAATGTATTAAGTACAAAGACAGGAATCAAGGAATGTGATAAACGGTACTGCATTTTATACAAAAGACATAATTTTTTCAAATTACCTTTCCTATGTTTTATTTTAAGTATTTTTCTTGGAACTTTAATTTATAATCTTATTTATTTTATTAACTGTACCATGAGGCTGGGCAGATGAAAATTCAAATGGTTTCAGCAGTATTCCTTATCAAACATTACTGGTAAAGGAAGAAATGTAATTAAAATCTATGCCATTGCCACAAGACAAACCAATGTAGGAGGGATATGGTTATCAAGTCTGTATTAAATCTATTTCTAATTTATGGATTCGGAGACACACTTAATTATTTTGAATAACAAAAATGTAACATAACAGTTGTATGTGTTTGTAAATAATTATGTACTATGTAAATATGTATTATATTTTTATACCAAGAAAACATTTTTTATGATTTTTGTCCTAGACCACAATCTCAAATAAAATTAATCAATTAAAACTCTAATAAAAAAAAAAAAATTATATTGAATTGGGTATCAAATTAAAGATCACAACTTCCTCAATAATAATATCTATCATACATTGGGTATTAAAAAAGTCATTAAAATTGTGTTAGCATTTTTTTCCCTTCGAAAATCTTGAATAAATCAAAATTGACTTGATTTTTTTTTTCATTACGGGATCGCAATACGTTTCATTAAAAAGAAATAACAAGATAAAAGTACACAAAAACTTTTAAACATTTATTTACAACAATATTAAACATATAACTACGAAGCAGTTTGTGCTGCGCTGGTTTGGGCTACATCCGTCTCTGGCAAGGAACTGTCCTGTACTTCGGGTTTCAAAGGGTACGTTCTCTTCAACGGCTCTTTTGGAGGCATCCAATCGGGAATGATTTTGTCATGGACCCTCCAGCGACCATACTTGTTCGATATATGTTTTTCAAATACTACATATTCCAAAACGTCTTTAGGCACAGTTTCGCTACCGTGCATTAAACGACCAAACCTGTCGTATATTGCTAACTTCTGTAATACAAAAACAAAATGTAAATTT
Source organism: Acanthosoma haemorrhoidale (assembly GCA_930367205.1). Lineage (NCBI taxonomy): Eukaryota > Metazoa > Arthropoda > Insecta > Hemiptera > Acanthosomatidae > Acanthosoma > Acanthosoma haemorrhoidale. Next base: position 188,484,777 of record OV884011.1, read on the forward strand.
CAGATCCTTCAGTGATCGGAGCTAATGTATGTATGTTGAAGGTATTTTGATAAAAATAATTTATAACCATCGCATGATGGTAATAATGTTAAAATTAAAAATTGTTTATACTTAACAGATAAATATAGTTAACTAGTTCTTTAACTATTACTGATAAATTAAGACAGGGTTAAGTAACTTACTGGATGAATATGGGGGCTCACTAAACTTTGGACGGTATATGAAGATAGATAATGAACCTTTTTTTTTTAAAGAAGTTAACAACCATGAATTAAAAATCAAAAAAATAAGGGTCACTTTACCATAATCTAGAAGTTATACTTTTTCCTTAATAATGAGTTTCGCCGAGTCATAAACATATTTTTAAAATACTTTCATAATTTAATAAAACTTTTAAATTGTTGCCCAATTTTAATAAATCTTTCTACTATTCTTTTATAAGCAATAATAAAAGTGTCTTACCTGCTTTGAGTGGAATCTAACCGTTATTTGACTAAATATATTGTCTGCACTAATTACATCAGTGCATCTTATATGAGCGATCTTAGGAGGATCGATTGATTCTAAGAATTCCCAATGCATCGTTTTATCTCCGATATTGTGGACAACCTCCTGGATGGAAATATCAAGATTATTTCAACGAGAATATATTACAATTCATTCAATACTTAAAAAATAAAGAAATTCCTGTTATACGTTAAATAGTTTTAATAATTGTATCGGTTATTAATATTGTAAGATGAAGTATAGGGCGAAAAAGCAGTGTTGACATAAGTATAAATTTGCCTAAATATGTAAGTGCAAATATTCTCGAGGTGTCATAACAATGTGATGATTGTCCATTCATCTTGTTCCATTCTGTATCCTCAGCGCATTCACTATTTTACATGTTGTGTTCGCGTATACATACTTGAATGTATACTAATATTAAATTTAGGACATAGGAATTTGGACCCTCAAATGCTGTATTGGGTGAACCTTAATATTGTAAGAAGTAATTTTAGAGAAGGATTGTTTTATTGCATAAAATATTAAATGACATAAAATAAATTATAAAAAGTTTGATTTCAAACAAGTGAATTTAACAGTTAGGAAGCTTGTCAGTAATTGGAACAGCTGAGAGGAACGCTGGGAATTTAGTTGTTTGGAGATGCATGAAAAGAGATGTTGTCAATTGTTTAGATTGCATGAGAAAAGAGGTGTTTATGACAATTTGTTGCAGTTTGCGGCTGGTCAAACTTATTGATGTGACGGCCCTCATAATTTCTATTTCCTCGCACATCATAATTGCGAATTGGCAGACTTAGGACATCGAGGCATCATTATACCTGGAGAACCGGGACGAACTAAACACAATACTTGTGTAGGGGCAAGAAAAGACGAGACATAGTTTTTATTATTGTAAATGTTTGGTTCTCAAGGACACTCCTGAGATATAATAAATTATAAGCTTAAAAATTTCATTTTATTTTAGTATCTTGAAAAAATACTAAAATATATTATAACAATATTAAATAAAAGTTCATTTTAAAATGTTAGATAGAAAAAACATGGAACCTAAGGTCCGAGAATTGGTAACCAAGGGTTAATTGAGCAGAACCAATATATATTTAGGGTGGGGGATGGTTGCATGTTTGAGATTAAACGGCGGCTGGATCTAGTCATGTGTTTGAGAGTTGTTCAATTCAGTTACCTTTTGACAGTTATTTGCCAGATCGTGTGATTCCAGCATGAAGCGAGTTGAAGAAACCAACCCAATGGTAGCATGAATCATTGTTTGTATTAGGTAAATATTATTTAAACCTAAGTTAATACGGTATATTTGAAATAGACAAAAATTAGGCAATATTACCCTGACAATTGGCACATAAAAATAAGCACTGGCTTCATTTGGAAAGGGAGAGCGGGGAATTGGAACTTGAAGCTGTGGTTGCAGAGAAACAAGACTGACTATTTCAAAAATTTCCCGGATATTATATCAACCAAAATATACACAGCATAGTTTGGATGGTTTGATTTGGAATTGGATATAATTTAAAGATAATTGATGTAATCAATAAAAGACGACTGTATTTTCTATATCTACTTGATAATACATATCCCTTCGAGATATGTTTTTTTTTTTTAACCTACCCATGCTTAAGGACCTCGGAGGCTAAGCATCTTATGGAGTCTGTGGATATCGGGTTCTAGGGATTTTGAGCCCAGAACCTTCATATCATTAAGCAGCTACGCCAACCAACATAGGAGAGCCCAGATTCCAAGGATTGAAATTTTACAAATATAATAATTGATATTATTTATAATCCAGATCAAGAATGGGTCATACCTTCATACCTTGAACAACCCAAAGATGGAATGCCAAAAAGGATTGTTGTTACGAAAAAAAAAAAAAAAAAGAAAAAATTATAACTTACTGGATAAGCCCTTTCGGTGATATACTCGATGAGCTTGTCTTTGTCCTTGCTGAAAATAAATATAAAATAAAAATCATTTGTTATTGGCCAATCATAATAATACCTTAAATTATAATATTACCTAATCATTGACATGTATGAATTTATGTATATATCTTGAGCTATTTTCACAAACTCATAAGTTTCAAATTCTTCTTCGAAGCTTCTTATTTTCCGCAGAGCCATCATTGACTTACTTTTTTTCTCTATAAACTGGAGTTTTTGTTTTGCACCCTTAAAAATAAATGACATCCTTAGTTATGTAAGGTTGTTAAAAGATATTCGTAAAAATATCTCGCCGGCATTGTAAAATACTTACTTGAGCTGTAATTACTGAAACTTTCCCGTCGCCTTCGGGCGGGACGTAAGGTTCAAATATTCCTCCAGTACAAGCTATGTAAATTGGTTTCTCAATCCAGTTCCGTGCAGGTAATACTCCCATCTCTTTCATTCTAGATTTTATTTCTTCTTTCGACATCTCTTCGGCTGGTTTGTTATATTTTTCAAAATCAGGGAGCTCGACTTTGATAACCTAAATAAATAAGAGACAAAAATGGACCTAAACAATTAGTAGTCAAATGTTACTAGTATAATTAACATTAGTTAATGCATTCCGTCATCATAAAATATGTTCGGACACATCAAAGGGTCGGCCCTTTAATGAAAATAAGCTTCGGAAACACTACTTTTAGAACATATGTTAACACCCGAAAATAATTATTTTTTACAGTTTTACTTATTTACTTGGTACAAAAAAATTTTTTTTATCATATTGAGCAGGGTGTCAAATTAATGTTTTCAACATCCTGATAATCATACAAAAGTTGCCTTCACTCTTTGAGAATAGGAATGAGGGGGGGGGGATTAAAATAAGGTGGAAACAGGGCCCGGGGATGATGAAGTAGATCTGTGCTCTATCAGGATCGTAAAAGAGTATCTACCCCTTTAGTTCTTGAGTTCAAACTTTTAAGTACTTTACAGAAAAGAACACATTTTGCTTGCCTTGGTGAGGAAGATGCTCAGGAGAATTTTCGGTCCTATACAGGAAAATGGTATCTGGAAGGTCAGTCCAAATTCAGAGCATCTGGAGCATGGAATCAAATCTGGTTTTCCATGACGGGAACTGGGACAGGTAGAACAAATACAGGAGATAAACCTACCAAAGAAACTTTATGCTACGACTATAACCTGGAGGTCAGTGGCATCAAGGGAGGCCCAGACTGAGACAGATAAAGGATATAATGATGTACCTTCATCATAGAGGTGTTTAATGAAGGAGAGAAAACATGGAAATTATAGAATTAGGGAATCTGGAAATAATGAGAATTAAAGGAGGGACCATAAGGAAACTAGAATGACGCAAACAATAGAACAAGTGTTAATAAGATGTTTCAGGTCAAATTACCTAAAGCTTATGCTTCAATACAGACTAGAAAGCACAGACAATCTATTGGACAGAACAAAATCTCATCTTCCCCATTTCTGATTCACACCCGCCCGGGCCATTACACACAAAGTCAACCAATAAAAAACATCATCTTGAAATTCGGGACATACATTCTAAAAATTTCGTTTTTGTTTTTAAAAAATTTTTAAGAAACATTTTAAGATTGGTTAGGTAAAGTCAAGTAGCATATCAAATCAAATCATTTTAAATTCTGAAAATAATGGCTCTTTTTACAGCTTTCTAGGGCAAATAATTTTTGAGCCGAGAGCTTTGGAACGTTTTAAAAAATGTCAAAAAACAGACAATTTTTAATTATAAAACTAAAAATGGGGAATATATGACATGCACAGTACATATGAACTTAACATTACTTATTACCGGTATTTCAAATTCCAGGTCATTGGTTGATTTGACATGGAGTGACCCGCCACAATAGTACAGAAACGGAACTCTGCTGTAGTCCACTCTCAACATTCAGTTAATTAATGAATTTATTAATGCCAAATTGACTGAAAGAACACAGAACTTGTAGATTGGCAATAGCTTCTAACAGGGAGTCGACAGCCTAATTATGGTTGTTTAAACCAATATTATTCTATTTTAAAGTTAAGTTAAGTTAATTAGGCAAGTAACATCTTATTATAAAATAAAAATAATTCAGCGTTAGATCTAAGCTTAAGTTAATAGCAGAAACCAATCTCTTAGTTGTTACCTTCTGCCCCCTAAGTTTTTTAAATTCAGGCTTCCAGTGTTTTTTTATTCCTCTACTTATGATATAGCCATTACAAGGATAAATCGCTGACAGGTTGAATAATGTCGATTCCTACAAAATAAATATATTTAAATAAACAAAAGTAAAAATTATAACATTTTATTTTATATTTTATTATAACATTTTGCATACAAAATGTTATTCATACCATCAACTGGCACGAATTCCCGGCTAATTTTAGTAAATTATTCATTTTGAATATATATATATAAAATTGAGGAAATATTTTTATAGATAAAAAAGCATTTGCATCTCCGCTCAAATGAAAAAAAGTGCTGTTACATTTCGGTCAGTTTACAAATCTTTCAAGACTGCAGAGAGCTACATTCTCTAAGCAAGTAACTTTTCTAAAGAAGTCAATTTTGACGGCACAAAAGTCTTTTATTGAGTAAAGTGAAAAAGTTTTTAAATGACTAAATCGTTGCATCTCGTTATAATTGAAGGACGATACTTTAGATTCAGAAGTTATTTGCCTTAACGCAACGCTTTCAGTGGAAAATAACATCATGTATTAGTTTAATTATACACATCCTTTTGAGCTCTAGTTTAGGACCCCTAAATTCTAGTCCAAAATCTTAAAAAGATCGTGTATTCAGAAATTCCTCTATCTAAAATCTCGAATGTAAATGTTTTTATGTAAAGATATTTTTACTAACATGATATTGTAATTATTATGTAATTTTTATTTATTGTTTTTTGCCAAAACTTTCTTTCAGAGAATCAAGTGAAAATTTTTATAAACCATTGGAATGTTTCGATTGTAACGTACATCTCCAATAGATTCATCGCTAAAAAGCATATGAGCAATTGTGTGTACGGTTTACTTCAATTTGCAAGCGTTCTAAATTAATGAATTAAAACAATGTTGGATTACAGCAAATGGGGAAATATAGAGGTAAAAAACATGGATGTTTGTAGAGAATGAAAACACTAATACCCGCTCGTCTAAAGCTATTATTTGTCCTTTTTGTTTTGTTGTTTTAATGAATTATAAATTTGTAACATAAGTAGATACGCTAAAAATTACACCACTTGAAATCCTTCAGTTATCATTTATTTTCCAGCTCAGTTAAATATAGAGTTTGTTAGAGATGTCCATCGTGGTAGCTATACTGTCGACTGAGCTTGCCCCTGTGCACATTAGCACCACACAATGTGGTTAGGCAAATTTTTCTTCTCCCATATTATATACATACAATTAACACCAACCGTCGCCGTTGCCAAGTTGAATCCTGCTTGAATCATACATTGTCCTGACCATTCGTTGAAGTGGAACTATATCCTTATTTTGGGTATGAGTTCAGCTCATAACAAGTCAGTTTCCGGCCTTATGTTTTGCCCTTGTTGTGTGGTAAAGGTATCTACGTCACGATAGCAAGAACTTGGGTTCAAATACCAAAGTGATTTGAATCCTTTCAATCTTCTTCATCCTTAGTTAAGGTATCTTCCTACCATGCATTATATCTTTTCCTGGTAGTTTCGTCCTTGAAGTGTAGTACCATTGGTTTTTTATATTTCTAAATGGCCGTGGTCAGTGCTTTTCGTAGTGTTTCTTCGTCCCCCATTCGGCTTTGAGTGATTGCCATCTTCTTGTTAGATTCAGGGTTCTCTCCATGAAAATGTTTGGGATCTCCCATTCTAACTATTTCGCACCCCGGCCAGAAAAATGACGTAACTCCTCACATTCAACGAAGACAGAGCTTTGGCTATAGAATATAATAGAATTTACCGCCATAAATACTTACCTGAAATTTAAAAGAAGCTAATACTATATCAATGTAAGTTTTATGGTATTCTTTAAGTTGATTTTTCTCAAATGAGTGCATTGTTGAGTTGTTTCACTTTTCTTGCTGTGGTGCGATATGTCAAACCTTTTTCTTTAAGGTTTAATGGTGAGTACCGTGTCTGTTAAATCCCGATAACAACATATACAGTTCTTGGTCCTAGCGTTTCCTCCACAACTCCACTTCCTCCAAAGACCCTAAAAGATAAAAAGAGCTTTTTTAAGTATTAGTGAAGTTTCGGGTCCTAATGTAAGAACTACATTATATGGTTTTGAAATCGCTCCCTCCAGTGCTAAGGCGCAATTCAGTTTTCAACTTGGCATTTATCTTCGCAAGAGAAATACTAGTGAATGTGTTTTGGCATAGAAAATTTTGCGTTTTGTGTATTTATGTATGCTAACTTGGTGCAGGAAGGGTGGCTTATTTACAGGTCAGTACCCTTTTTTTTAGTAGAATGCTTTCATACTGACAAAGAGTGTGATCATAGCAGTATAGCTGACTGACTGTGTGCAGTACGAGCGAACCAGAACCGTTTCAATTCCATTCCCACTTGGGTAGCAGATTTTATTTTTTCATGACAGTCCAAAGTAAAAAATCTTTTAAATTAAAAAAACCTTTAAAAATGTTGGAAACTTTTAGATAAATTCCCTTTTTTCCACTAAATTGGCGGGCGTACATTAATGTTAGTATCGATTCTGTAAATAAATTCCTCTATCTATCAAATCTCGAATGTAAATGTTTTTATGTAAAGATATTTTTACTAACGTGATATTATAATTATTATGTTATTTTTAATTGTTTTTGTTTTTTTTTCCGAAAATTTCTTTCGGAGAATCAAGTGAAATTTTTTATAATCCATTGATATGTTTCGATTGTAACGTACATCTCCAATCGATTCATCGCTAAAAAGCATATGAGCAATTGTGTGTATGGTTTACTTCAATTTGCAAGTGTTCTAAATTAATGAATTAAAAGAATGGTGGATTACAGCAAATGGGGAAATATAGAGGTAAAAAACATGGATGTTTGTAGAGAATGAAAACACTAATACCCGCTCGTCTAAGGATAATATTTGCCCTTTTTCTTTTGTTGTCTTAATGAATTATAAATTTGTAACTTAACAAGATATGTACAGGGAAAATAGTTAACTTATAGTTATTTCCCAATCGTTTATGTATGGATACATTTATTTTATAACATTTAGAACTTTATTAAAACGAATAACTTGAAAGTCGGTCATGTTAGTTGTTTTCCTCTTCAATTATGGTTGATTGTTTAGATTTCTGATGATGAAGATGAAACACACCCAAACATTGACACCCCATCACTCTTCCGATGGCGACACCAGGCAAGGGTGGAAAGAATGGAAGAGCTACGAAAAGAAAAAGAAGATTTCGAAAAGACTGTGAAGAAGTACGTATGCATTCAATTACAACCGATGACCCTTTTGAATTTAGTTTACTGTGATAATTAATGGTTTTTTATTATTGTTATAATTTATTACTGATTTTCACCATGAATATATTCCCCTTGGCTAAGTCCGTAATATATCTTTTATTATACCCTCAGGTTGGTAAAGCACCTGTCGCATATTTGCCACATCAGTTTTGAATTGCTTAAGTTCAACAACTTAATCTACCCTAAATCTGAGACGTACTTAAACAATTTAACTTAAGCTAAAACTATATACAAACTAAATTATATATTCTGAATCCATCTAGATGTACTATTTATTAACACCCACAAATTATATGGTGATAATTTATTGGTCCAGGAGTAAATAAAAAATACGACTTTCATAAACCTATTTCCATTATGTTTTAGCATTGAGGATAACCATTGAACGCTTATATTTAATCTAGTAAATATCAATTCTTACATCCTCTACAGATCTTCTCCATTTATTCTAATATTTGTTATCAGACTTGAGTTGATTGCTTTTATTACTTCCTTAGGAACTTTAGGTATCTTAGGTTTCTAAATCAAATTGTAAGCATCTAAGTTTTAAGTTTACAAATGCTTAGGAAACCCTTAATTCTGTTCCTATATTTTACATACTATTGAATGCCGAGTACGGGTGTGGGTCACACCCTGGATTAGAAGGCTTTCTCTTCATAAAAGTCAAGAATTCAACTAGTTGTCTTGATTCCTCCAAGGATCCCAATAGAATTATAGCCTACTAATAATGATAGGTTTATAGTTTTTTGAATTACTAGTTCTGTCTTGAAAATCACTATTTTAGAATAACAGGCTCGCAATCTTTTTAACAACCTCTTTTTGGAATAGACCTTTTAAAATACCCAGATGAAACATTTCTGCTTCATCTTCCTCCTCGTTAATCAATGACTTCACAGATCTGAGTGTTTCAGTAATTGAAATTTGCCAAAATGTACATCGCATGAATATCGGCATCTTGAAAAAGCTTAAGTGATCCTTATTCATTCCTTTATAAATCCCAAATGTTTATTTTAATTATTATAGAATTAATAAGGAACCAACTGAAAGGTCGCTTTTCTCGCTCAAAGTAACAAGACATTAAAAAACTCAAGTCCCTAAGCACTGCTTGAAAATACTTTTCGTATTGATTGCATGTATGCATTGTGATATAAATATTGTGTATTGTATGCAATAAAGATATAAACGATATTATTATACTCAAATAACATTAAAGCAAAAAATCTCTTAATGTGTATAGAGATTTTGAGGTCAAACTTAAAATTGTTTTTTTGTTACATGCTTAAATTCCTAATAACCGTCCTCTACAAAATAAAACAACTTTTCTATCCTTCATACTTTTGTCAATTATAATCTGTCTGCTCTCATTTATTTACTCCGCTCTTCCCACATTTAAATAAACACCATCTTTTGTGTATCCTGCGAATAATCTAATTGTTTGTATTTGTTACAGGAATCGTGAACAGGTAGCTGATGCAAAGAAGCAAATTGAATCGGCTGAAAAAGAGAATGGTAGTGTAGCCGATCTTGAATCCCGCTTAGAGATGCTTTTGCGTGAAGGGGAAAAACTGAAAAAGAAAGAAGATGAGTTAAAGCTGAAAGATAAGGTATTCTTTAATTATATTTTCTTATGTGTTTCTGTGGCCGAACTCTAAACACGTTGGCCCGACAGACTGTAGCAGACTCTTATTTATACTTTCAGGTGACTTTTGTGCTTTGAATAATTGGGAGCCCATTCGTTAATCCCTTTAAAACTCCAACTGCTGTTATTATTTACAAGATTTTTTTTTAATACATATAAACGAAATAAAAGTCATTTGAAAGTTAAGAAACAGTATCGAGAGATATTTACTGCATTCCCAATGAGTTTCTTAAATACTTATCAAACAATTGTGAGAAAATTACTTTTATTGATATTATGTGATTTTTTTGTTTTGCTTATTAAACTTAATTCTTTATGACATAATAATGAGTCCATAAATGATACCATAAAACTGTACATATGATCAGCTTTTCTTAAATATTTCTCTATAGATGGAATTACTAATGAGAAATATCTTCTTGAAAGGTGGGCAGCACTTGTCTACAATTTCATATCTTGCAATAATATTTATAATTTAACTAGTTAATAAATGTTCTTTGTTCAGGTTACTCCTTGGAATGTCGACACAATCAGTAATCCAGGATTCACCAAAACCGTAATTAATAAACCTACCCCGAGGAAAGAAGAACAGCTGTCAGAAGAAGAAAGAGAGAAGCGAATGCAGATGTTCATCAAGGCGAATGAAAAACTTTTGAAAGAGTTTGGAATGTTGAGAAAATACGATGATAGTCGTAAGTTTTTGCAAGAGCATCCAGAGTTGGTCTGCGAGGACACTTCAAATTACCTCGTTATCTGGTGTATCAATTTAGAAATGGAGGATGTAAGTAGTCCTTGTATTCTGACTGATACAATAAAGTGTTATGTAGTACTAATACTAATAATAAGCCATAGCATAATATTTTGTCGAGTCATTTTTTATTTTTCTGGTCATATTTCTCGGTTTATGAGATGTCGGGCCATGGATATCATTTAATTATAAGAAAAAATATAGTGACAGCGGGGATTCGAACCAGGGACCTCTTGATTTCCGGCCAGGCAATCTGTCCACTGACACGGAATGGAATTTAAATTGGCTTTATCATGATCTTTCACTCTGCTGGAGCCTAAGCTGATATTAGGAGACCACGTGCTCGAAACCCAGTTGACATTATCTCTTTCGTTTGGCTAATAATTATAAAACTGATGGTATTACATGCCACAACTAATTATTTAATTTATGCACATAAAAGTATAAAAAAATTCACCGGAGCCTTTAAATAAAATTTTAGCTATATTTGAGAAATGTTACATGGTGTTAACCTTACTTATTTCAAAAGTTATAGGTATCCGTGATTGTATGTTAAATATTTAAATGACTAGATTAATTTTGGAAATAAACATCTTTGATGTAAAAGAAATCTCTCGTATGGTATAGAGGATGCTCCAAAATACTCCAGGAAACAAAGCCACTTGATATCAGAAGAAAAAAAACATGTTCTGAAATTTGTTACAGTTGTTGGGTTGGGGTTTGTCCTAAATGTTATACGAAAAGTCCATGAGGGTAGAGAGTAAGCCGGGATGGCAAGGGGCAGTTTTTGAAATCATTCTTGTTGAACGATCACTTTAATATTTTCTCTAAACTTGACATCAATAGAAGTTTTTGACGGACATCTCTGTCCGAAATGTTTGACCAGATAAGCAATTCATTGGTCACAAATATAGGATGTCGCATGGTGTAGGAGGAATCTACCATCTACAACAATGGTACTTGATTGGGGATCGACCAACAATTCCAACTCTCGGCTGAAAATGCGGCGGAGAGAATGGATTTCTTCTGGTGCTTCTAGGTTAAAATGCTATTCACTTTACTAGTATTGGCGTATTTATACTTGCTATTTTCTAAATCATCGACAAAAAAAAATGGTTAGAAACAGTTTTTGTATATTATAATTTTCTGTGTTGAGTACTTTTGTTAAAATCACTGGTTTGCGAGCTATTTGAGAAAAACAAAAAAATTGACCTTTTTACTGCTTCCTCTCCAACCGCGGAAACTATTATTATGGTGTACGGAACACTCCCCCCTAAAAACTATAGCAAATTTCAGAACTATATGACTATTTTTTATTTTTTGCCTGGACTAAAGAGGAAAAGAGAAATGAATAGGTTATTGAAAGTGAAGAACCGCATCACCGAAATGAGCCAGTCGTTTATTACCTTATCACTGACTGATTTCGTTTAAGTGCTTAGTCTTAATTGTTATAATCCAGCTATTTACCCGCGTTTTATGGGAATATTTATTTATCTGATTGTGTACGAATGATTTACAGAAACAAATGCTGTCCCATCACGTAGCTCACCAATGTATCTGCATGCAGTATATCCTGGAACTGTCAAAACAATTGGATGTCGACCCTAGGTCCTGCGTAGGGACATTCTTCTCAAAGTAAGCTATCGTTGTCTATTATTTAATATTAAAATAATATATCATACATAATTCTAATTTTTACCTATTTAAAATTTTGTTATGTAAATTATTAGTTAAATATAAATGATCACATTAAAATCTAGACGTGATAAAAAAAAAAGTTTCTTTTAAGTAGATGGTGAAGAAAAAATATGAAGAGCTCGGACTGGGTTCCAGTTAGTGTCTATTTGTGTCGTGGCGTAGGTTAATCATTTTATCAAAACATTGTGAAATCGGTAATCAGTATTTTAACTGAAACTAATTCTAGTTTTTTAACTATCTCGATCACTAAAAATTAATTCTAAAATGAAATAGCAAAAATATTGACTGTAAAAAACACGGTGACAGATTTCTATAATTGCTTTGTACCAATTTGTATCGCATTTAGTCATGCTTCACATTCTTCTTTATTAAACAAAAGCTATTCAGTACAATGAGCAGATTTTGTGGAATATTTGTTTTAATTTTATGATTGGTATCATAACGATGATTGTTACATACCTGTTTTGGAGGGTTCGGTAAAATTTATAAAATCTAATGTAATAATTCAGTAATGTACTAATCAAAAAATATATAAATTAAACTTATAAATCTCATGGGGCTCCTTGACAACCAAACGTTTACATGAAAGGAATGAGGATGACCATCTACAAACTGCACAAACTTGTCAACAACATCTCTCTTCTCAAACAATTCCAAAAACTTACAACCTCTCATTTATAGCATCTCTGCTGTGCTCTTGTAACTAACTATAAACAACTTCAGTCCAGTGGTCCTCTCGGCTGTTACAATTAATGACATACTTTCTCTGCTGTACAGTTGTTTTGAATTTAAAATTTTTATAATTTATTTAATATTTTATATAGTAAAATAATGCTTCTCTCAAATCTCATTTTATTAAAAATTAACATTACACTATATAATCAGTATCAGTATCTATATAAAGTCAATAAACAAAATTTATATGATCTATTCAATTATTTTAGGCCAAAATTGCTATGACTTCAGATAAATAATTTTGTTTGCAGACAAATGTATTTATAGAAGCTTTAAAAGCAGTCAAATAAGCCTTTAAATTGTTTTGAGTTTGTACACACCACGATTTAATAATGAATTTTTAGGATTCAAATAGCCGAACCTGAGTATAAGAAGTCGTTCGAAGATGAATTGAGCGCATTTAAAGAGCGTGTGAGTAAGCGAGCTGTAGCTAAGCTGGAAGCTGCTCTTCGAGAAGAGGAGGAAGAGAAAGAAGCACGTTTAGGTCCCGGAGGATTAGATCCCGTTGATGTGTTCGAATCGCTCCCTGAAGTAAGTATAATGTATTTTCCTATTATTTTGAGTATGCTATATCAAATTGAATATCTTTTTACGTCCAGCTGAATATATGTCTTAACTTAATGGACTTAAGTCATTGAAACTGTCACCGTAAGTATATTTGCAATCTCGGCGTCATACCAAGGGAATAAAGATTCCATCGCAGTTATGTGTTTTATCAATATTGTTTATATTTAAATTTACCTGAGGTTTTAAAGGTTCTGTTAATATAAAAAAGAATCCTGGCAAAAGGAAAATTGTCTAATAACATTACTTTTCATTAATTCTATATACATAAGCACGTCTGTGACAAAATTATAATGTTAAAAAAAATTATCTATTTTACCTTAATATTTACTAATTTTTATGTCCTTTCTCTTCTTTGTTCTTCTGCGAATTCTTCCTTTGTTGCTGTCGTGCCACGCTATCAGTAAACGTCCACAGCTATCATCTCAATCCTTCTTCTTTTACAAACTCTTCTTCCATATGCTTGTCTCATAGGATGATCAAAAAGAACAAGACTCACCTTGTCTCCTGGGATGATCAAAAAGAACAAGGGACGCCCCCGCGTCCTTTTAGCACTCGTATTTTTCTTGCCTTCTTGATTTTTTCAATCTTCTTTCTTCCAATGCCAGTTGTCTCAGATATTTTTAACTTCTCGTATTTTAAAGTTAACAAATCCAATATTAAAATATTTATATTTAATTCTTGATATTATTTATGATAAATATTAATATTAGATATAACGGCAACAAATAATGTTCACCCCTTCATAGGCATGATCCACGGGTCGTTTACCGCCCTTTTATGCCCGCTAATTTCAAATTTAAATCAAAAGCAACATCACAAATTCACAACAAAGTTTTATTTGAAACTATAAAGATATTAAAAATAAAAGTAACACCAATAAAAATAATGAATGATTGACAATTAATTAATTACTTATATTGAACAAGGTATACAATTAAAGAGCTCAGTACTTTAAGTAATATTATGCATCATGTGTGAGCACTTTAATAGATTATAGGTTTGTTCCAACGCGAGTCCAAACTATTATCGAACTTGTGAGAGCATGCGCCATGCGCAGTACAGTTGTTTGTTCGCCCGAAACCAAAACTCAAACTGTCAGATATCAGTTCCAACTCGCCCAAAACCTAGTTCGATTGTACTACGTACATACTAGATTGAAAAATTAGAACCAAAAGCTGTTCCAACAACAAAAAGTAATCGCGATTGTGCAGTCCACTAAGCCGTGTCATAAACAAAAAAGTTGTTCTGTAAAGTAACCATTTGAAAGATTCAACAGTTGAGAAATTGGAAAGAAGCTTTCCAACACGTTTTAAATCAGATGGCACAGGCTTTGTAAATAATCACAAACCAGCCCGTGATTAGAACAAACCTTATAATTAGAAAAAGTTTTTGCTACAACAGTCATTAAAATTGTTTTTGCGGCCTCCCTGTTTTACAAAGAGAGAAGATATTTTGCAAGTGCAACTCCACAAACAACCATGATTAATTATAACTAACAGTTAATGATTAACCTAATTACTTCAATATTAAAAACTAAAGACATCCTGATTAATATGTTACACATGTTGGGACTATGATTATTTTATTAAAAAGTCTTCTAATTAATTGTATTTTTTTTTTTTTACAGATATTGCAACAGTGTTTTGAAAAACAAGACATCCCAATGCTGCAAGAAGCTATTGCCAAAATGCCCCAAGAAGAAGCTGCCTACCACATGAAGCGTTGTATAGATTCCGGTCTGTGGCTTCCTGAGGGAGGCAAAAAAGAAGTCGCTGAGGCATCCGAAACTGATGTCACGGAGTCACAAGAAAAATAATCTTTTCCAGAAAAAGAAAAAATAATAATAATGTTTTAATAACTTAACTCTCGTGCTAATAAATTACGGCATTTCCCCACTTATGATTTTTAATGTATAATCAATAAACTTATACATCAAAATAAAAAAAAATTTAAACGCATAAAATATTTTAGTTAATTAAATCAGTTTTCTATTGAATTTTTATAGCGCTATTAATATTTGCCTCTTAATTGCAAATTAGTTTGAGTACTGCGTTGTATTAATTTGTGAATAAGTTTAGTACAATTGTTCATTCTATTATTCTTGAATGTTATACAATATTCACAAAGTGTAAATGAAGTGATTAAATAAAATCGTCAATAAATAAATTATGCTGTTTAGTTAACGGTTCAGCATAGAATGATAAATGTAAGAGTTGTTTATTATCAACCAAGTTTGGCGAGAGCTGTTTATATCTTCTCGTTTTTAAACTAGTTGATCCAATTAGTTGTAAGGTTCTTTTTAATAATAATAATAATAAGCTTGTAAAGCTTATCTAACATCAACAAAATAACAAATACTTGACTTATAGTTTTTTTGGGTGCCAATAAATTGTTTTTTAAATCATAATAATATAATGAAAATGGTTGTATGCTTGTATAAATCTAAACTAACTTCCTTACCGGCTAATGAATAATTAAAAAAATTATTAGGTATTTACATGATAAATTTTGCTGTCTTCATATTTAAACAAAACAAATCTTAACACTTTGTTTATATCCTGGCCAGGCAACAGTTCCTCTGTTGTTGCACAATAGAACCAGCGACGGTGGTCCTCTCAAATGTTCGGAACTCCCCTTCAAAATCTCCTTGGTGACTGGCACACTTCTCTCCTCCTCCACACCACCCGGCAGCACTGCGAGCGACAATCCTAGTTTGTCTTTGTAACCTCACTCGATCTTCGATTTCCAAGATGAACTGATATAACAGACTCCCCACCACTTGACTAACGCACAATGGTCCTACCTCCAAAATATCTCAGGCACATCAGACCTCGTCTCTCTCTTCTCACCTTTTCTCGTCTCCCCTCCACTCTTGATTGTAATTACACACACCCACTACCTCACTTACACAACTACATTGATTTAACAATCGATAATCTAACTTTTTCTATTGATGATCGATCAATTTATGGTTTGATAATCTTATCACAATTTATAACCAAATTTAGCGAATAAATTAATTTTAAATCAAATTTTATTTTCAATTAATTACATGACGTTATTAACAATTCTTTTTACCAAAACAATCCTTAAATAAAAAAAAAATAAACCTTATGTTGTATTCATTTACTCTACAACATTCCTCTATTTAAATTTTTGATTATAAAACAACCATTTTCCATTATTTTATTAATGCTATCTCAAACGCGTTGTTCCTTCATTTGAATTTAATCATTCTTTTGAACATTATATCAAACAAATTTTTGGTTTATATTGAATTAAGAATTCACGTTAATATAAAAAATTTGTGATCCCGTTGGCGATCTATCCCGACCTAAAATTTTAGTCCCCTTACTTACATAGTGGTGTTGGTGGCTTGCGCCTTAGCTTTTTCAGAGGGTGTGTCTGTTCTTGTGAGTACCCTAGGTTAAGTATAAAGTGATAGAACAATAATGAAAAATGTGGTACGGACGCAGGCCAGGAACTTAAGAGTAGTTTTTTTTAAATACTAATCAAATAATTTTGAAGACAAAGAAACAACAAATAAAAGTTTCATTTTATTTTTTTTGTGGCTGAAAATCGCTTTAAATAAATAAAAAAAATTCAAAGAGCTAAAATATTAACAAAAAAGCCTAAGTCTGCTCGTTGAACTTATTTTTGTCTTATGTTTCGAATTTTGTTTTCGTCGTAAAAAGCTCAGCTGTGACTTTTACAAGTCAGAGAACAAGAGTGAGTCGATACAACACGGGCAGAATTTTACAGAAAACAAAACAATGTAAGGGGTTAAATGTACCCTTAAAATTTCAGATTTAAATAATAATTCTGACACCCAACATCGAAAAACACAGATGACGATGACAGATTCCACATATGCAAGATAATTACCCTCATACCTGTTTGTTAGTGAAGCCTCTCCATTCAGACTTAATAATTCTACTCTAAACCTTGCGAAATAGTTTTTAACTACTCCTATCCTATGATCTAAGTACGAATGTGAAAAGTGGGACTGTTAGCGGCTTATAGCACATCAGCAAACAAAACAAAAGCAAGTAGGTTATAATGACTAAACTAATAAATTGTATTCAATTATTTATTAATTTGATATAGAAAAATATTCTCAATACGTACTATATTATCACGTACTTAACATTTTTTAATACCCGTATTTGTATCAGTCTTATTATACATTATTTCGCTAAAGAATAGTTCTTGATCAATTTTTATAAATACAATTTAAAAAAAAATAAATATATATATATAAGATTATAAACAAGCAAAAAGTAAATTTCAATTAATAAAGATCGATATTACATATTTCAAATCGCATCATATTGGAGATCGTGTCAACAATATTTCATAAATTTTAAGTCATCTTAAACATATGTACAAAGTACAATTTAATTTATTTTAAAAATAAAAGATGTCCTTAGATTGTATATAACTATATTTTTTTTATTATTATAACTTATTTTACTGTCTCCCTTGAGCGAGTAAGATGATTATCTAATAACTATTTCATCCTCCTTATGACATCGTTCAGGATGATGGGACGTTCTGCAATACCTACGATCTTGTTTCATTTCCGTCAGCTCTGGTCATCACATAATATAGATCAAGAAAGAATGATTACTTTTTCATACTCGATCTGAAAGCGAGGATTTTTTCTTTGTGGATTGTTCTCGAAGGGACTTTGAGAAGTCGAGGATCTGTTTTCTTGACCCCTTCATGTAGAAGTCGAGGATCTGTTTTCTTGACCCCTTCGTGTAGAAGTGGAGGTAATCTGAAATAATGAATTAGTTATAGTTAAGAATTGTCTGCGATTTCATCAGTTCAATAATAATTGTACAAAATAAACCAAGCCGTCTAAGTTGAACTAGTAGTTAATAATACTCTTGGGCAGGTGGTCGTAAAAGAAACCGTCAGAGCAACATTCTTTCAACGGAGTTTATTTAAATTTTCCCCTTTTATAGCATTAAAATTTAAACGTACGCTGTTTACTTATAAATGATGTCTAGTCATGCTACTATTCAACACTCGCTAGGCACCTGCTATCAACAAGTTGCGGGAGGTTCGACTCTCTGCCCTGTCATCTTTTTTCATTTGTTAATAATTATAGTTGTAATCGGTTCTATTATATGCTGTAGTATTTAACATTACTCTCCCGCAGGTTTGTTCATCTGGATTTTGATACAACTGTTTTCTCTACAAAATATAACTAACCGTTTGTTGTCCTACTACTAATAATGGTCTTGAATGTGTATATTATGAAATAAAACACATTTTGCTTTGCCTCTCTAAATGATCAAGACACAAACATTTTCGATGGATTTATTAATGAGTAATTTTTATTGTTTAATTTTTTTTTTTTTTAGATATCAATTATTATGTCTGTAATACGTTCACTTTTTGAAATAAAGTTAGTTATTTCCATAAAAATCACATTAGCTGGCTATTTGAAAATAATGAGATGCAGATTGTTAATTTTGAAAGTCAGATTTTCACCGATTTTTTTACCATACACCGTTTGAAAGCTCATAAAATTGTTCTGCTAAATATTTGAGTAAAAAAAAACATTTTTAACAACCGAAGCCGTAATTTCAGAGAAAGGATAAGTCCTAGACCCCTAAAGACAGTTGATTTAGAATTAACATTAAATTTCACATGATTTAGATTCAGTTTTTTGATTTTATTTAACTCAACTAATCTAACCCACCAAAAACTCAACCGTCTAGATTGCAAAATGATTTTTCAGGAAATTGTTGTTTTTTTTCTGTTTAAACATCCATATCTGAGAAATTATTAGAGTTGGACTCTATTTAACATTTTCTCTATTCTAATGATGAGATTTAGTTATTTGCTTGGCAATAAATATAAATACAGTAGAATCCCAATAATTAGTATTGTTAAGGGACTGACAGTTTGGTACGAATTATCGGGAGTACAAAATAAAAAAACGTATTAATGCAAACATGTATGTACAATGTAGAGTAAGGTTAAAAACTATGCAATAAACACTGCTTAATACTAAACAAATATAAATAAAAAATATGTACATACTTATGTTCTAGATTAAATAAACACTAATCATTTGTACGAATCCGTAATTTTTTTTGACGTAATCCTTGCAGATGGGTATTGTCAATTCCTTTGTATATTTCCTCCAACTGGTACATTTGAATTCCTTGCTTGCGCGAACCACTTTTAAGTTCTCTTCAAGTGTTTACCCACAACAGTCTTGAAGCGTTTTACTTTGCTGCTTGAAGTCTGGGAAGTGATTTTGTCCTTGTTCTTCAGGATTGATGTGATCGTGGAACGAGGGATGTTAAAGCGCTTGGATACGTCAATTTGCTTAAAGCCACTGGCTAAGGCGTTTATGATTAGTTGTTTCTCTTCAATAGAGAGGCTAACTTTTTTCAGAGGCATGGTAACGTGTCACAGCGATAACGAAAACGAGACTGAACCGTAGAAACGAAAGAAAATCTTAGTACAATTCCTAAAACTTTCCCTCTCTCCTCTCCTTATTTCCTTTCAGTAAAAAGAGTACGAATGACATATGGGATTTCATAGAAAACATTTATCTCGCACTCATTCTGCTCTCTGGTCTCTCACTGTCCTCTTTCCCTATCTTGAAACAGTACGAAATAACGAGGTTTTTAAGCTGGAAATACGTATTATAAGAGGTTATAAGTGACCTTGAACCTAAAAAAATACGAATTACCGAGGGGACTGAAATGCAATGCATTGTTATTATACCACTTACCGGGATTTTCTCTGGGGACTGGCAAATTTGTATGAATTAGCCGGAAATATGAATAATCGGGATACGAAATACTGGGATTCCACTGTTGATGAAGTTTCTCGAACATAATAAATAGAATATTTCAATTGAAAATTAAGAAGGTTATTAATTAACAAACGTGACTTTCCAAAATAATCAAAATACACACTTTTGTAACACAGTAAATGATAAATATTTTTCTTCCAGTAAATCAGCCAATTGTTTTCAAAATAAAATAATGAAATTTTTTTATATAGTCCACAAACTTTAAGTTGTGTATGAGTTTAAATAGTACAGAGACTTACCTCGACAGATAGTATTGATTGCTATTTTCTATGTTATTTTTGTATTCCACTGCAGATTTCATTTCTTTAATTCTGTCTTGAATGCTGTTTGCCTCTCCTACTCCACCGTTTGGAGGAGGTGGCCCCTAGAAAAAAAAAAAATTACACATTAATATTAGAGAAAATAGAATTATATTAAAACAAGCGTTCATTATTATTATTATTGAATAATATGATTAAAAGGTTATTCAAAAACTGCACTCAACTATAAGCAGAGTCACTAAGCTGAACTAGAACTATTCTCGCTTTTAGCTTACTACGATTAGTACAAGTCATTAGCTGCCTTTAGAGAATTATCATACATACGAACGAACTTACTTGATAATTGGTGGCCCCGAGTCGTTCCTTAAGCTTGATATAACTGTTATTCTCAGACTTCCAGTCGCCAGGCCCAGTTCTTACGTTGAGGCAGGATGGATCTTCATTTGACGGTGCCTGTTTCACTAATGTCGTATTCTTAGACACTTTTTTCTGTACTCCCACGACCTGGTGAGTAAAATTCTTCTAATATTAACAGGTCAAAATAAATATGTGAAAATTTTTTTACAGTAAATTTGAAGATGGAACAGCACAGATTTGAGCTTAAGGTACAAAATAATCAATAGCACTCAGACAGAAATGGTTGCTTGTTTAATAAAGAATAAGACCGTTTATTGTATTTAGTATTATAATAATAAAGTATTAAAAATTAAGGGACATATTGTAAATACACATGATATACTGTTGTGATTTTTTGATGGTGCCTTTGAGATAACAACTAAAAATTAGCGGGCATAAAGGAACAGTATACGACCCGTGGATCACGATTCATGAATGTTTAAACACTATTCGTTGCGTTGTATCTACCATTAATATGTATAATATCAATAATTAAATATAAATATTTTAATTTATTAACTTAAAACAAGAAAAGTAATAATATCCGAAACAGCTGGCAGTTTAACGATCAAGAAGGCAATTGAAAAGGTAGGAGAGAGAACACCGCTAAGAGCGGGACACTCTTTCATCTTGGACCCAGGAGACGAGAGCTAGGAAGAAGCCGGCTCCCATTTACTTTTCACCCGGCACGACAACAAAGGAAGCACCAGGTAGCAACCCACACAGACAAAGAAAAACTGGCCAGTAAATAATATAATAAGGTACAATTTTAATTTAGTTTTAACAGTGTTATTTTATACTTGCGTAGTTTAAATGTATATTCAATCTTTAAATATATTAAATAAGTAAAATAGTAAATAAACAATTTTTCCTTTTGCCAGAATTATCCTTTTTATATTAACAGAACCTTAAGATAAAGATTAAAATATATAAAAATTATTTAAAAGATATAAAAAGCGTAATAATACTTAAAAGTAAACATGTTCATGCTTTGGAAAAAGGCAGGTAAGGGAGTAAGTACCACCCCGAGTAAAAAAATGAGTGTTGTCAAGTTCTATCTCCTTATATTTCACCTGCAGAAACCCCAATAGAACAAGTATCAGCTATCGGTTAAATTGTGCAGAGCAATGATTCCTTTTTTTCCGACCGCTCTCATATTCTTGTAAGTCAACAACAATAATCCTTCTCTTGCCTAGTACAAAAACATTCCGAAATTTTTCTGTTTTTCCAACGCTGTTATGCAGAAATGCCAATGAGCTCATTAATCAAATCCAATTATACCCTTAATAAATACACTTCACCTTCCATCCCTTGGAGATATAACCTACGTCCCTCACAATCTGGATTTTGATCGGTTTTTGGACCAAAATGAATAATTTAAACCCAGAAAGTACAAGTCTATCACCATAGGCTGTATTCAACCGCTCCTTGAACTAAGCGGCTGAAGGAACCTCAAAGACGGGACAAAAATGCCTCACAAACAAAAGATGCTTTCAGGTTTAAATGAGATCGTATGACAATACTTTCTCAGAAACAATGCAAATAAGTTTTCGGATAGGGCTTTCTTTTCTTTTTAACAAGACTACAAAAATCACAGATGAAAATGTTCAGTAAAATTAAGTTTAAAACAGGTGTTTTATGCATTATAATTTGAAAATGTTTCCTACGATACTATTAGGGGGACCGAAAAGTAATTTCGTTTGTTTTACATTGAATTCAAAGAGATAAATTTTTAAAAAAATTATGTTTTTAATCAATGATGTAATCACCCTCGTTATCAACAACCTTTTGCCATCTAGTGCAAAAATTTTCAATGCCGGATCGATATAAGTCAATTGGTTTTTGAGCAAAATATTTGGAGATGGCATTTTGGACATCATTCGAATTTTCAAATTTTTGGCCACTTAGAAAATGTCTGACAAGAGAGGCAGTACCTCCCACCCCCTATTCATTAATTTTGTCCAGGGTTCGTCTAGCGCAGTGCGGTCTTGCATTACCGTGTTGCAGAATAACGCCTTCTGTTGACAATCGCTGGGCACTTTTCAATTAAAGATTGATTTACTCGATCCAATTGTTCACAATTAAGGTCTGGATTCACAGTTTGTCCAGGTTTCAGCACTTCAAAATGAACTACCCTGCCAATACTCCACCAACACACACAAAAGCGCCTTTTTGGGGTATGAACCTGGCTTAGTTGTACTTTGTGCCGATTCATTCAGAGAGAACCACTGCCTTTTGGATTATCGTTGAGGGTTCCATCTCCAGCCTTACCCACCGTACTGCGCCATCAGTATCATCAAAATCAAAAATTTTGAAAATTTGGCTGATGTTCGAAATGCCCCCTCCAGATATTTTGCTCAAAAACCAATTGATTTTTATCAATACGGCATTGAAAATTTGGGCACTAGATGGCAAAAGGTTGTTGATAACATCATTGATTAAAAGCAAAAACTTGTTAAAAATTTATCTGTTTGAATTTAATGTAAATAACCGACATTACTTTCCGGTCCCCCTATTATTTTGCAATGAATTCATGATAAAAATTTCAAATATTTAAGCCATGATCAACTCTACCACTGCCTAGGAGTATATTTTGTTATTGTCATTTTTATTTCAATTAAAAAACCAAGTGATATAATTTTATCAACATTTCCTGTTCTATGGAGTTAACGACTTTTGAGATAATATTGTAATATTATGTCTAAATATTATAAATACATACATTACTAAGTATGAATTGGGGCATACTTTTGTAACTTTGGGTTTTTTCTTCTTCTCATTAGTCAAAAACGACAACAAAGCTGGATTTCTCCAAGTCGTCTTGTTCAAATTACCAGTACCAATAGTGGTCCAAGAGAAATTGCTGACACCACTGCAGCTGTTTTCTCTGGTTACACACATACAAAAAAAAGTCTCATGGTTTAGTTGCTGGTTGAGTGTTAAGATTAAGTAAACAAAAACCAATTTTGTCTTCCCACAAGTTTGTATTTTTTTATATACGCGCTTACTGCAACTATACTGGAGTTATCAAATGCTCAAAATGTTGTTTATGTTCTTCGTGCCAGACTTACTACTCGGTAAAAATAAGAGTAATAAGTCTGAACGTGAACAACATTTTAAGCACTTTGTAATGGCTGAATCGGTGCCGAAAGCACTTGTAAAATAAAAAATTTAAATACAAACTTATGTGAAGACAAAATTGGAAGTTTAAAAAAAAAAAGTTGCTAATACAATCTACACTTAATCTATTATGTTCACAACAATTAGAAGGGTCACAGGGAATAACGATCAATATCATCTTTTTTGGTAATTCCAGTTTTAAACTTTACTAACTAGAAAAATTACATTTTAGCAAGGGGTTGAGTGAGAAAAAAAAATTTTGTTTTTTCAAAACCAACTGCTTTTGAAAGTTAATTTATGTATGGTAATTTTGTCTGTTTTTTAACTGCTTTGAAGTAAGTGTGTGAGGAATTCCAGGGACCCCAGTACACTCGCTTGTTTTCATTCGAAGTAGGATTCCATCAATCTTCATGACTCGAATCGGTTTGCTATTTGTTTTTCAAGGAGTTTTACTTATGCTTTGTATTTATAAGTTCTCATGTGATCCTAGCCGAACGGTATATTGAAATTTTGTTTAAAAATTAAAATATCTTGTATAACCCACTGAATTTTCAGGATTTTCGTCCATGTACATTTTGTGAAGTTTTTAAATGTTCAATTCCTCTAGAAGGTATTGAACTATTTATTGGCTAGTAGTGAGATTTTCACCCTTTTAAACCCTCGATAAAGTTGAAAACTGTTTGTTTTCGTCTCGTCAGTTAGTTAATGAGGTATGTTGTTTCATTCGCCTTTCTGTCATTGCTGACAGCGGCCAAAAAATTCAACAATCCAGCAAACGACAATATCCTGTAGCTTGCCGTCAACGTAAGCACAAACACGGTAGAGCTGTATGACGAGCTATGGAAGTTCCCCTCATCAACCGGTCTCGTATTCCTACGTTGTTTAGCTGGTAAAACCATATTCGTTCAATCCTATCAGATTTTGACGGTTGTACTCACCCAAATTATTCAAGTCTCTGATGAGCCTTTGTCTTTCTCCAGAAGAGTCTCTTTTGCCATTTCACAACTCAGACAAAGCTTCTCGCAGTTTTTTTCATCACTTCCCTCATTCTACCCAATTTATTTATTCTTTAGTTTCTTTATACCATCCTCTTTCACATCACTTGCCACGCTACACTAAGACTACTTTCCATTATATTATAAAAAAAAGTGAGGTTATATGTTACTACAATACAGAGAAAAACCTGAACACAAAATGAAATGAGAGTAAAGGGGGTTTTAACCTTGACCCTTTTCCTCCGAAACTGTGTGGAGCTTGATCAGTGTTTCCCATCACATGTTTTCTTCAGGCGTTCTATGATCTTTCTTACCGATATCGATTTATGCTTCGATTTGTTTTGGAACAAGTCACAAGATGTGGCATTAGATCTCACCTTCACAAAAAAAAAGAATGACATTGATCGTTTTTCCCTGTGGGCCTTTAATTGAGATAAAAATTAAATACTTTTAATAATAGCAAAAACTGGATAAAAAAAATTGTCAAGACATATTAGGGCGAGTCCAAAGTAAGCGTTTTTTTTATTAAAAAGTTAATTTAAACGTGATTACAATAATAACGTCCGATTGACAAGACTCCTAGAATGCAAATGTAGCTACTATTAATGATATACTAGGCCTGTTAATAATTTAAACTTATCTCATAAATGTGTATAATTTATGTGAACAAACAATCGTTCAAACTTAATTTGCTTACTTCGTTCTTTACACAATTTAAAATCAGACCCAAGTATACTCAAAAAAACAATGTAACGGCTCCACCCACCATAATTTTAAAGCTCAACCATTTTGAAAGTTTACTTAAAAACACAAAGGTGTACCAGCACAGATTTATTTGCGATAGGCAGTATTCAGTAGCCCATAGCTAAAATTTAAGGCTTGATGTTTTCGTAAACAAACTTCTCTTCAGATTATTTAAAGACATGCACAGACTTTTGACTCACCTTACTATTACTAGGGCGTTTTTTAGCAGTGTTGATCATGGTAAGTCTATCAAAGTACCTCATGTCTTCGAAGTACTTATGTTCAACAAGTCGGCGAATGTTAATCCTGGACTCCGGATCGTACACAATCATTTGCTTTAAAACTTCTCTGCCATTGTCCGATATAAATGGGATTAAAGTATTCAGCCCAGTTCCTTGCTTTGTAGGAAAAGTAATAGTACAGTTTCTCATTTTGCTGTAACATACAACACATTTCAGATTTAATAACAACATTTTATTTAATTTAAGATATACACTACAATTCTAATACTTTGTAATCCCATCGTGATGTGTAATCGGTTTATTACCGATGAGCGAAATAGTGGGATCACGAATTATTGAGGAAAAATTCAAATTAACAGGATTATCAGTGTTTATTAAATTTCCACATACAATAAAAAATACAAAACAACAAACTAAAATATGTTTGTACTTAGTTATTCTTTTCTGACGGAGGGATTGTTGGCAAGTTTGATCAATTGCATTGTCCAGGGTCAACAATAGCAGAGAAAACATTTAAATCATTTCTGGTCAAAAAATTGCGCAAACTATTGATGTAGGCTTTTGCCTCCTTGAAAGAAACATACAAACGGACAGGCACTTATGGGTGCGCTTTGAATTCATAGTAAATAAGCGGGGTTGTCAACACATACTTATGAATTATAAAACGTTTAAGTGGTCTTACGAAAATCATTACGAATTACCGAGGAGAACAAAATGCATTGTATTTTTATGAATGACCACGATTTTTCCAAGGGATCAGTTTATTATGAATAAGCGGGCTTTTTGAGTCAATGGGATACAAATTACCAAGATTGTACTGTAATAACTAAATTTGTTATGGTATAAATTAGCATCAGACTATAACAAGCCAGTGTCATTGTCATAAACTACAACACAAATATTCATAAAGGCACATAATTATTAATTTAGAAAAATGCATCTTACTGCCGTCTGAATTTTGCCATAAGTCTGGGATTGGGTGTTCCAAGAATGTTATGAATTCTCGCTATTTGATCTACCTCACTGCTCCCTGCAAACAGAGGCTTCAACCTGTAAAGATAGCAAAATCAAATTGATTATTTACATTTATATAATAAAAACATAGTAGAAGAATTCAATTCATCTTTGACTGCCCAGAAAAATAAAGATATCTAAATTAAATCTTAGTTTAGGAAAACATAATAGGTTTGTTCCAAACTATCGTCAAACTGGCGGGAGGATGTGTACTGTACTCAGTTTTGCCGTTCCAACACGCTCAAAAATCCAGTTTGAAAATGGTTTGTGACTGTCAAAATGATCCGAGGATTGGAAAAAGGACTAAGAATCAGAAACAAGCGCAGTCACATTCTTTTCTCATTTCTTGGTCGCCGTAAAAAGGAAGATTATAAATATCATTAGAATTAATTTAAGTTATGTAACTTCTATTAAAAATTATTAATTGCAATATGAATAGATATGCTAACTTGTTTTGTATATTAATAATTGAGTATTAACTTTAAAATTATTAATCGCTGAAAATCTTTAAAAATAGAGGGAAATTTTTTCTTGAGTAAAAATTATTAATAATTAAAAAGTAGCCCTTATACAAATTTTTGTATGAATTAAAATATTAATTTGACTGCATTTTACATGTACAAACTATGCATTTGATATCATTTACGAACTAGATTAAAAATTGACACCAAAAGCTTCTCTAATAAAAACAAAAAAGAATTCACGTTTTTGCACTCCAACAGTTTCTTTTTATTTCATTAGGTGAAAGATTGTCGAAGAGACGTTGTATAAAAGTTGCTTTTTGTTTGTATGTTCCAGTCCAGTAAACTATTAATTGATATTTTTCTTATATTCAAATATCCGATGTGTTTTAACTCGTCTTCTAAATAACTTTAAGTTTGATTAAACACTTGAATTCTCAAATGTAAGTTAGCATTCATGAGCCAGGAGATTAGTGATGAATTTTGTAATAAATAAGGAATAACTATACAACTAAGATTGAAAGTATTAACCAATAAATGAATTTAACATGTGATATCATAGGCTTTGTCTTAATTTTTCTGTTAACAAATATTAATCATTTATTCAAAAACAAAATAGCGTGTAAATAAAATTTGAATATTCTTAAAATAGTGTAACTATTTACGTGAGGAGCTCAAAGAACACACATCCAATGGCCCAGACATCCATTTTGGGACCATAAAAGCCTGCGGTTAAGAGGCATTCGGGAGACCGATACCACCTGGTGGAAATATATTCCGTGTAAGGCTGCTTCGTATAGATTCCTTTTATGGAACCGAGGTCTGATATTTTCAGTGAATCTCCCTAAAAAAATAACAAAAACTTATTAAAAATATTGTTGTGATATTTGATGTTTCTTTTAATTTGAATTTAGCGGGCATAAAAGGGCGGTAAACGACCCGTGGATCATGGTTATGAATGTATGGAGACTATTTTCTGCTGTTGTATTATATTAATATTTGTCATAAATAATACCAATGATTAAAGTCAAATATTTTATTGTATTTGTTAACTTTAAAATAAGAAAAGTTAAAATATCTGAGACAACTGGTATTGGTAGAAAGAAGGATGAAAAAATTAAGAAGGCAAAAGACGAGAGAGCGGGAAGCGGGCCTTGTTCGTTTTGATCATCGCAGGAGACATGAGGCAAGTATATGGAAGAACATACTACTGTATGAAGAATAATTTTATCCAGAGAAGAAGGATTGAATAGATGATAGCAGTGGAGGTGTACTGATCGCGTGGCACAACAACAATGAACAAAGAAAAAAGAAGAATTTGCTGAAGGACGTAAAAATAGTAAATCTGGCCAGTCGTGAGTAATATTAAGATAAACTTTAAAGTAAAGTTTAGTTTTAACATTGTAATTTTGTCACAGACGTGCTTATATATAATAAATTAATGAAAAGTTTTGTAAAATCTAATTTTCCTTTTGCCAGAGATTCTTTTTTAAATTAACAGAACCTTTAAAACCTCAGATTAATTTAAATATAAACAATATAGATAAAAAACCTAATTATATATTAGAGCTGATTATTTATTATTTGACAGACTGTTATCAAGAAGTTAATTTGGTAGGGATCATATTTTATAGCTAGTGTTTCCTAATTTCCTACGTAAACACCCTTACGTACTTGAACAAGGCTAGGGAAATCGGAGTTTTGGAGTCCAAGGTTAGCGTGGGGGGGGGGGGATCTGGTGCTCGGACCTTCACGACTACAGAGAAATTCTAAGTTTTTTTGTTTATTAAATTATTATAATAAAACAATTATAAACAAATAGCAATACAGAATCTTAAATAGTTCACTCCAAACAAATTATCTTCTTAATAAAAACATCATATTGATTAAGATAATTTAAAAAGCCATGAGAAAAATAAGTACAAAAAATTATCTTTCAAACAGGAACTGTTTGCAATAATAGATAATTTTCTGTTAAATTATAAACTTGTGTACTTTAAGACAGTATCTCATATTTATAATTAACTCCCACTTTGCCTTAAATACATTCATAGTAATATTAAACGAGAGGCATAAAATAATATAACACTAATTACTTTAATTAAAATATTTTCTGGTTTGATGTCCCTATGAAAAATCCCATGATGATGGATGTGGTCAATACCTTTGACGATTTGATAAAGGTAATGTTTAGCTTTAGTTTCCGGAATGCACCTGCAATACAAAGTAAGTATAATTGAATGAAAGAAAATTAAAAAAAAAAAAATTTTTTTTACGTATGTGAATAAAGAAATCTTACTTTTTACGATTTCTTATTAAATCGTACAAACTCATATCCATCAGTTCGAAGACCAGCGTCACTTTACCAATTTCCTTATCGCTGAAAAAAAAAGAATCTTATTATGAGTCCATTATTATTATTTATTAGAATAAACTGTTATTTGTTATGAAGTTTTCTTCCTTTTTTAACTATTAAAAAATAATCGTCAACAGGAGATATCATGACAATATTCATACACATAATTAATGTATGGCGATTAGGTTACTTATATATTGTTCGGAAGAACTTTGATTTAATTGTGGTTATATTTTATAGTGTCAAGTGCCCTACAATGAAATAATCAAAGTTTAAATAATAATAAGCCGAACCCCTTAGAAAACTGCACAACATAATTTTGAATTGCTATTTATGTCTAGCCCACTTCTTTTTCAACTAGCCTTCTATTCAACGGTTTACTCAAATACATTTGTGCAGTAGCATCTACAACAATAAAACATCTATATTTAATTATTATAACCTAATCTCGGGATCAGTTAGCTCGAGAGATTTTTTTTTAAATCCATCATGTTATTCATACACATTAAACTGAATGAATTATAATAATAATTAACGGTATAAATGATGTACCAAAGCAAAGGAGTAATATCATGAGGAAATCTGGGTGCACAACTTTTAAACCAACACATAATCGGCATAATGTAAGATATGTAATGTATTTGAAGTTTTAGGATTTCCGAATCAGTTTTATAATAACATACAGACAAACGATGAATCATTAACAGCTATTGGACGTTATCACCCTTCAGGCTCAGCAGTAAAATAGGTGTTGAGACTAGACAACACATAAGTAACAACAATTATACTCTGAATAAAAAAAAAAAATATCATTTCACTTACAAATGTGATTCAATCATGTGAAGAATATTTGGATGTCTTGTTAGCTTTCGCATGGCTATCAGTTCCGGCAGCTCTTCTGCTAGAGCCGCACTGAAAACAATTAAGTTTATTAAATTAAAATAGAATTTTCAATTATTGATTAAACTTAAATAAATTGTCCATCGTTCTTAAGGACCATCTGATTGCTGCAGTTACATCTTACGATATTAAATAACTAACAAAATGACTGCATCGTAGTTGACTTAAAAAAAAAAAAAAAATCAAATTATGAGATGTATAAGTACAGTTTGAGCTACGGATAGTATTTCTTATAACGGCATCTGAGCAGTAATCAGAAAGTCCCGGGAAGTCGACCCTGCCACTTTTTTTTTTCTCTTAAAATAATAATTACCTTCTGAAGCTTCTTTTTAGCTGTTTTGCAGCTATACTTATACCCGAGTGCCTGTCTACGCATTTTAAAACTTCTGAAAATGTTCCTTCTCCGATTTTGCATTGTACTCTGTATTCTATAAATGAAAAAAAAAAAAAAAAATTAGATCGCATGTACATAATAATATATTAATGGATAAGATATGTTAAAAAAAAAAAAATTAATAACTAAACTTCCTATAAATATGACTTCTTACTCCAAAATCCCTGAAGCTACCAACTGCATCGTAAGTGGGAATACTTTATCTAAATGAGACTGCTGAGTAAGGGTGGAAGTATAAATCAGCCGAGTACCAGGAGTTTGGAAGAACGCCAGGACAACTGCGTGGAAATAGCACCAAAAAAAGCGCTTGAACTCAGAAGTCTTGACAAAAATGTTTTACTAGACCAACCTGGAAGTTCCGTCACTTGACGGCTATTTGCATTTATTTTGGCCCACCATTTTTGTAAGAAATATTTAGTTTAAAGCCGATTACTGTCGGCTCAGAGACAAATCACACAGTTTTAAGAAGTATTAATGTTGGTTTATTTGACTGAAACGTACTTCGATTTAGGACAGAGAGAGTGGGTTATCTACAGGTTTACCACACTTTGCTACATCAGAAATTAATCTTCTGCTCTACTAGGCAAGAATCAAACTCAACCTGTTGTTGTCTAAATAAATTGAAAGATACAAGCACGATCAGCCACTCTGATGACTATTGACTAATCTATGCTTTTTTAGATTAGTCATTTAAAGTTTATTGATCGGTTGAAAATTAGGATAGATTCTGAGACTGCTGTTGCAATATTGGTGATTTTAAAAAGCCATAAACATTTTTTTTTTTAAAACCCTTTTATTTAAATAGGATCAGAATCAATCCTAATTTTAAGTGAATGTTAAATTTTGTCAATTAATATCTAAGGAAGTAGATCAATCAATTTGCAGATAAATTCCTCGATTAAAAATAGGCGGATCATGTCAGAATCTACTGCAAAATTTAGTTTTACTTTACCAACATATTTACACTTATTAAAAAATGGTTCACACATTAACATCAATGAGAATTATCATCAGTTGTAGGTATTTAATATGCCATTCCATGTCGAATCAATTATATACTCAAAAAATGATGTAGTGAACATTTCAAAATGGAGTCAATTTAATTCTAAACTAAGTATACAGGAAAAATGTCATGTTTCCAAAAAACGTAACTTGATCTGTAAAAAATTCTAGCATCATTTACTTCATTCACCATGGTTTAACGAAAGTATACATGTAGGAGGGTGGATGATGCAAGGACACATGACCCCTAACTTAGGGAATGAGTCTCGTGACAACCCCACTATTGGCTGCCACCAGGTACTCATCAAAAACATTGATGTACATGCAATTTTTTTACACCCATAACACAAAAATATATTAATATAATAACTTAAGGATACTTACCTGTATGCCGCTGACACATACTCACAATACAATTTTCATAAAAATTGTTAATTGATTCGACATGGAATCTGACTTCATAATTAGTCAAAACAATAACATTACTAGTTTGAACAATGTGGACAGCACTAATTGATGAAAGAGCAAAAACGCTAAACCCATATTCAAAACATGTATGTCCAGTTTTCACTTTGTACGAAACAATATGAGCATGGCATGAATACACTTGCTTATTATATATAGTGTACTCCACACACACAAAAGCAATGATGAAATAATTATGTATAGTGTATAGAGTTATGAAACAATACATACTAGTCCTAAAATTAGAAAACATTATACTAGCTCAAGGAGTGGTGAATTCAAATTGTTCACATAATGATATTGTAGCAGATAAACAAAAATTTCCATGATAAGGTTAATTAAAAATAATATTAGCGGTAATTACCATCTGAAAAAATGTCAATTTTGAAACATGGCGATTTCAATTCCATATGACGGCGCCGGTCGGCATTCGGGCTCTTCATCCAAACCATGCTGGCACGAAAGTGAACTGTCTCAGACAGTTCAAACTCCAGGAGCCAAAAGGATGGCGGCTTC
Organism: Acanthosoma haemorrhoidale; assembly: GCA_930367205.1. Classification (NCBI taxonomy): domain Eukaryota; kingdom Metazoa; phylum Arthropoda; class Insecta; order Hemiptera; family Acanthosomatidae; genus Acanthosoma; species Acanthosoma haemorrhoidale. Next base: position 188,517,790 of record OV884011.1, read on the forward strand.
TTGATCCCTCATGCTAGCTCGACCACTTTCGAAATATTAAACGAAAATTCATTCCTAAAAACCACTACACTGTCTAAAATATTTTATTTAAATTATTTGCCGTTACTCAAATACATTTTGAGCTCGCCTTAAAAATAGTTTATTAATACTCTAACTACACAACTTTTTCTTTTTTTTTTTTGTCCAGCCGACGGTACATAATCTTCGTGTTAAAAATTATAAAAGCAATAAAAACGATTATGTGAGCTCAAAATCATTATAAAAAATTCATAATTAAGTTTCATTAAAAAAAAAAGATAGATTCAAATGCCCCAGGCTGCACTGGCGCAATATACGAATTTAAAACAACATAGTTGATTCTTTGATAAGTTGCATATTGTTTGTTTTTATTAATCAGGATTGTTTATTAGTTACAAAAAATGATTTGTTTTGCATAAATTATGAACGAATCTGTACGTTTTAATATGTATACAAACGAAATAAAAGTCGAATAAACAATGTCGATATTATTAATATGGGGTTTCTTAGCTGACGGCATAACAAAATTCTTATTTTTCGAAATTTTGTCTTCACATTATATGTCTCTTATATCGTTTATGTATCTATGTCGCAAGGATATGATGAAAACAGTGAATTGATCAAATCCCAAAGAGAGTTGATAAAGTCACGAGACATGTTAAATCATTTCCTTAAACTGATTCAGTGAAATGAAGCCCCCCCCCCCTCTACCTCAATATTCCACTTGTTAGTGGGTTCCGCCGTTTTTACTCGTTCACGGAGAGATACATCACATTGCAACAGAATTAAGGGAATCGTATTAAATATAAAAAAAAACACCAAAAACAATTTATATCAAATTGGTACTTCAGCTGGAATCTTAAAAGGTTGGCTTTGTAGAAAACCTTCATCAAGTGATTACAGCGACGTGTACCGTAAGTTTGGGTGGAATTGCAGGACATCTTTAGTCAGAGTAAATTGAGGCACTATAAATCCACAACGGGTTTCAATAAAAAATAACACAACATTATAATTATGTTTCATTTAAAAAAGTATATCCAAGTATATATGTATACTTCTCGCTAACTATTGAGTGTGGGACCCAGCACCCTTCCCATCTGAAACACCCTTATTTTTTTGTGAGCTACATAGAAATATGCTTATGGCATATAACGTTGCTTTGACGGCTACTGTACTTCGCCATGTTGTATTTTAACTGCCTTTATCACACACAATATTATGTGTGTTGAGGGTTTTTTTTTTCCAAACCTTGTTGCATAATTGCACGAGGATGGACCTAGAAATCTAAGTACATCTTCCTTTATTGCACAAAATTAACACAACATTATAATTATGTTTAATTAAAAAAAATATACTCGTGTGTATATATATATAAATATACTTCTCGCTAACTATTTCGATACACATATTTTGTAATATGATAGTGATGAGGTACCCATTTGTCCTCATAAAAGATATCAACATTGATGATTCCGGGTGCTTGAAAAACTTAAACGAACTCATCTTATTCAGTAATAATTGCTCCGCAGGTCCTTGGCCACCTCTCGCCAGAAACATGTGTAGAGAACCCTACATTATTTGAAGATAAGTTGAAAACAATTAATTTAATAGGTTTTGTGAACACCTTCTAGCCTACACTATGTGTGAGAGTGGGCAAGTGGAATACACTCTGAACCTGAAGACAACAAAGATAAGTCGAAAGCGTTAGCTTCTTACAAATATTTTGTGGAGGCTATATGTTATTATTATTCAAAAAACCTATGAAAATCACCTCTTCCGGTCAGTGCACAAATTACCTTATTTGTAGTAACGTTTATTTAAAGTTGACTTGGTTAAAATGCACTTTTATGTGGATTGACATAAAAATTTAAATTAAATGCTGTCATCAAAAAATGGGAAAAATAAGATCCCACTGTATCGGGGACATTACCATAGTGTGGTGTATTTTATTGTAAGTCTTGGTAGTGTTCATTAGATTCCAGGCAGTCCTTTACGAAATGAACCTCCGAAGGGTTGAAATAACAGCCACCAGCATCCTAAATCAACCCATAATACTTTGCATTCTTTCACCACAAAATCTCAAATAGAGTTGTTAACTTTTTGTAAGGATTTTAAGTTGTTATTTATATGACTTAACTGTTTGTTTTTCAAAGATAACGATTAGGTTTATATAAATCTTCATACTTGGGGGTCATAATTATCAATTTAAAAATTAGGAACATAATACTAAGGCTAATCAGTGTATTTTAAATTCCGAGATATAATAATAATAAGGGGGGAAAGAGATTGAAACAAAACCAAAAATGGCTACATACAAAAAAACTAACCACCGGTTTTAACTCACGAAACAGAACCTTTTACTAGAAATAAAGACATGAATATAGGACTTATGCATCTGAGTGGAAGTTTATCCGAAGATTAATAGAGAATACAAGATTAGACACTGAATGAGGGAACACTAGAAGTGGAAAACAAGTAAATCAAGAACACCTAAAGGTCATAATAAATGTGAGAGTACTTAAATGGTTCGGTATAATTCACAGAAAGGCAGTGAACAGGCTCCCGCAGAATGGAAGCAAGGCCTGAATGCAAGCGACCCACAGGACGCCCAGGAAAATGGGTTATATGGAAAGTGTGACCTTCGGAAAAGGAATTCACCATATCAGAGAGCTGAAATGATTGGCTGAGGACAAAGACATGTATGAGCTTCTCCAGGCTCAGAAAATGACACTCTACCTAAAAAAAGAAATTACAATTAAAAAAAAAAATAGAGAACATTGCACATTTTTATGTGCTAAAGACTACGCGTTCTTATAGTGAGTACCTTCCTATGTTTAAACAGAAGTTCTTTCACTAGTGATAGGAGCAGCAGAATCCATTCATGTGAGATTAAAAGAAAGTATAAATCAATCTTTGGTAGCAAAGCCAATTTTTACTATCTCATTTAACGATAAAAAAACAAATTTTATAATCAAAGCACAACTATAAACATGTTCTTACGATCATAGATACCCGTAGTTTGACTAAAATATAGAAAATGCAATTGTTACAAATGAAAATTTTTTTACAGCTATGAACTTTGAGATCAAAGAAAAGTCCACAACTTTATTGAAAGTTCTATTTGATGACAAGGTGGTGTTGAAAATAATAAAGGTTCATTAATTAATTTATCAATAAGTAGTAAAAAGTTAATGGCTTTTACATCATATTGGGTATGGTCTTAATTCTAAGATCTCGATATCATGATTAATAATATGTAATATTAGTTGGGGCGTAAGAGAACTATAATTAGTAATGAACTTGCAATATGTTTCATATTCATTTTTTATAAATAAAGAGTGTATTTTAGTAATTAATTTATTGCAATACATCCCAGGTCACAGAAATAAAAATTTTGTAATAATTTATTGTAATTATTTTTGCTGAAAACACTGGTATATAATTTCACATTACAGAATTGTTTTACAAAACTGGAGGCAAATCTGTTTTTTCTGTAACAGACCTCAACTTAATTAATGTGGACTTAAAGCTAAACAAGGAAGTTTTTCTAAATGTTTCCTTTTCTGCATATATGAATCTAATTAATAAACAAAAAAAAACTGACCCAAGTAATAAATACATATTGCTTTTATTTACAAATATAACATAGATACAATCAATCTACATTTAAATATAAAAATAATACTGTACGGAATCTTTAGTCCAGTAGGCCGATACAAAAAAGAGTCGCAAATAATCAATTATTTTACAAAAACAGAACTTTGCGTAATTTGGCTGCTTGAAAGCCCTCTTCAAATAGATTTTACAAATTATACTTGTTTTGGAAGAAAACTTTGTCTAGTTTAGGATTCTGCAATTGGGAATTATCTAACTTAAATAATTTTTTAGTTATCGCTTCCTATTCAACAAAAAACATGACAACCTTAAAAAAACAAAACTTAAATTCACTCCTTCCATGTTCAGATTAACTTTTCTACCCCGATTGAGGTCTACTACCACTTCCTTAAGTTTTAGATATCATTTATGTTACACCCTGTATAAAACACTATAATAATCAGTGCAATAATCTAATAGGGTTAAAATTTAACTAAAACATATAATACAGGGCATAACTATATAATTTATATCTATGATGACTATCGAAACAAAAGTAAAAATGTAAAAGAATGTATGTAAAAATAGAGAATGATTCCACATTTTATTTGCTCGTTTATATAAACAAGAGAATGAATAAAATAATTGTTATGTTGTATAATAAACAACTCATCAAAATAAAATAATTGAGATCTTCCCTAGCCTCAATTAGCTATAGTCTATTTGAGCTATTTAATTCCTTTATAAGCTTATATAGGGTGTCCCAGAATTAACGCAAGCTTTGAATTTGCCACCATTTGTGCAGTGAAGTGCTGGCAACCCTAAAAAAAAAACAATTTGACAGCTGACAGTTTAGGGTTAGTAAAAATGGAGTGTTACACGATATAACAACGTGTCTTTATTGTTGAACATTATCCCAAAAATAATGAAAGTTTGGCGGCCGCAGTTCGAAAATTTCATACAAAATATGGTCGGAATAGTGTTTTGACTTCATCAACAGTGAAGAGATTAATTGAAAAATTTAGGAAGACTGGATCAGTTGGAGATATTAAACACACTGGTCGTCCAAAAACAAGCCGTTCAAATGTCAATATTGAAGCAGTGCGTGAGAGTGTTGTTGAAAATCCGGGAACATCAATTCGGCATCGTAAACACAGTTCTTTGTGCCGAAATTGGATGATATTGATGTGGCCAATATGTGGTTTCAACAAGATGATGCCACATGCCATACAGCCCATGAAACAATTCAAATACTGCATGAGACATTTCCAGGTCGTGTACTCTCTCGTTTTGGTGATCAGAATTGGCCCCCTAGATCGTGTGATTTAACACCTTTAGATTTCTTTTTATGGGGTTATTTGAAGTGAAAGGTGTATGTCAAAAAGCCCACATCCACCCGTGTATTAAAAGAGGAAATTCGACGCTGCATCAACGAAATTCAACCACATTTATGCCAAATGGTCATGGAAAATTTCGACAAAAGAGTGCGTATGTGCCACCAAAGTCGTGGAGGCCATTTGCCCGATGTGTTATTCCATAAATAACCCTATCCTATTTACTTTATAATTCAATAAAAATATAACAACAAAAATACTAAAAACTGTGTTTTCTATTTAAATCAAATCTTGCGTTAATTCTGGGACAATCTCTTAACTTATTATAATACATACAGACATCTCTTTATTTATTATAATTAATAATAATAAAATAATTTAGTCCAACTGAAATAAAATGAGGAGATTGCTGAAAAGCATAAAAATGCCATGTTTCCTTTTCTGCATATATGAATCTAATAAAAAAACAAACCCAAGTAATAAATACATATTGTTTTTATTTACATATATAACATACATAAAACCAATCTACATTTACATATATAACATACATACAATCAATCTACATTTAAATATAAAAAATAATGCTGACAAATGCGTGTTGATTACATTCAACAGTAATAACATTTTGAATAAGAGATCAGTGCTATACTATGATTGATATGGTTAGACGATGTCAGTATGGGTAGAGATATGAATGGAAAGAACCGTCATACTTCAATTGAATTATGATCACGAAATTTTTCAAGTCTCCGAGGAGCTCAACCCTTGATAGGCTTAGGCCTAGCTGATGGTGTTGCGCCTGAACTTTATATCTCCTCCATCGTTTCTTCTTCTTTTACTGTAATCAAACAATTGTTACTTTAAATTAAGAAAACAATTGATATAAATTATTTCTTAAAATTGACTTTAATTTCCCTTATATTTTATATAGCTTACAATATATTAATTTCTTGATTAATAATAATTAGAGAGAGGAGAGATCATCACCTGGTCCATTTACATCCTATAATTTGGAAAGTGGTCTGGTACAAAATTAAATGTAAGTGAGCAGACAAAATCGATTTAGCATTTAAAGTATATTTTTTTAAATTAACACTGTTTAAAATAATATTGTCAATATTAATACTTCATTCATTGAAATCAAACAAATTTTTATAAAAAGTAAAAACTCCGGGGTTTTTCTGTATTTCAAATTTTATAAATACTCTGTTACTAATCTTATATATAAAAAAAAAAATTTTTATTGGAGCCACAGTTAATATAATTACACTACAAAAGTTTTCGTCCTTTCAAACCGACACCTTCAGGAACAAATCAAAAGGCCTAAAGGATTAAAAACAAATGAAACAGTAAAATGTTAGAAATAGAGAAAATTAAATACACGTGAAATATAAATTCTGAATCAATATGCTTAAAATACATACAGCGTTTTTGTTTATTTATCATTAATAGCATAATTGAGCGTTTTTCAGTTTCTTCTTTTTAGTACTGGAAGATAATGGTTTTAACTGTTCTTAACATTTTAACTGTTCAAAACGTTTTGTTGCATTGTTATATTACATAAAAGTAACTGTAGGTGTGCAGGCACATCTGGGTTTTATTATAAATTTTATATTTATTTGAATAAATTATTATTAATACAAACCGTTTGGTAGTTGTGACGAGGTAGTGTCAGCTTCTCTTGGGGTCGATATCTCATCAATAAGAGTAAAAACTTTCCGTTTGAATATCTTAACTTGAAAGTCATTTAATTCTTCCAACTCAGGTATCAAGCTAAGTAGGAACATTTTAAGAGCCTCTTTTCTGTCACAGCTATTATTTCCTGCTTCGTTCACGGTTGTTTCAAGTCTTGTTTTTTTGGCTTTGAAATATTCAGCCACACATTTATATGCTTCCACTTCAGATTTATCTTTCATCGTTAGGTTTCTCTTAGCGCAAGAAGTTTGCTTGGACTGAACGGGATGGTGGGTGCTGTGTTGAGGCAATATTTTTAGAGGGTTTGAGGAGGGTGGAGTTGATGGTGCTTGTGAGGACTGACCTGCATCTGAGAAATTCTCTGCGAAGGAAATATAATTTTTTTTTGTTTTATTTTCTGAAAATTTGTCAGTCATTTCTTCCTGCGGCACTGGCGGAAAATTTCCAGACGAGGAAGGACCCATTGTTTTTATGAATGGTAAACAAAACTGCATGGCTTCCGCCAAATAGTATGGCTTTCTATTTACTCCAGATCCACTTGTAGGAGGTTTGGTTTTACGGATGAAAACTGTACGTAGATTACGCCACTTCTCTTTGCATTCGGATGCTGAAATCCAAAGGAATAAGCATTAGAACTTGCAAAGTTACTTATTTAATTATTATTACAATATATTTTATCTTAGTTTTCCTTAGTGACAGGTGCTTGTCAACTGGCTTCATTTGTGTCACTTGGAAGAGGAGAGACAGTTAGTGCTATACTAAAACAATTTACTAACAATTACTAAAATAATTTGGGATGTATTGAATGAAATTTATAAGGCTGTACCTACAGAAAATCAATGCTGATCATTTTGAGATCTTCCAAACTGCATTGGAGCCTTGGATGGGAAGCATATAAGAGTAGATAAGTTTCCAAATACTGGTTTTGATAATTTCAGCTACAAGCACTTTTATTCTACCAATCTACTGCCTTGCAGGTGGCCTTTTCAACATCATTGAACCAGGTTTTGTTGGAGGAAACAAGAGTCGAAGGTATTTTCATGGCCATTGCAATGAATTACTGGATGAACCAGCGTGGTTCAAGTCTTCCATTCACTTTCCCCATGGCGTCACGATGGACAGAACAGTCCATTGCTCCCTACTTCGTGAGAGGTGAAGTGTTCACATTAACACGCCATTAAATGACGCCCCATATATTATTAAATATTGAGCGGAATAGTTGGCGGTGTTGAATGGGTCCATACGATGTAGTAACAATAAATAAAAAATGCTTTAGAATGTAAACAAGAAGGAATTGGCTTCAGGCCTGGAAGGGGATAGGAAAATGATGTGGAGGGGGTAACTAACCACCACCATGCCAAGACAACTTGCAATACGTGAAGGTTCACTATTAATTATTTGGCAAATTACTTCCTTTCTCCTGGTACATCTCAACCCTGGATGTTTCACTTTTAACTATTTAATAATTTTCTTTTTAAAATTATAATGTACCACATCCTAAACATGCAAGATAACATATTTTAAATGACCCTCCGTTTTCTCCCTCAACACTTTCATTTATAATTAAAATGACTTTTGGCCACTTAAATATTACTCACTACAAGTATTACCAATGTGTATTAACATATTTTATAAACGAACATACAATTAACCTATTTTTTTTAATAAATACCTGACAAGTTTACTTTGTCTGCCACCTCTTGCCATGCCTTCTCCGTAATATCTTTTCTAGAATATTGCGGAAGTTTATAATTGTACAAAACCTCGTGTTTTTCTACCTCTCCGACAAAATTAATGTTGATTATTTGATCGTTCATTTTGAGAGGGCACTTACAACTCTTGAAGAAACTGCACTCTTTTGAGAGTGGGAAAAAAACAACGATTGCGTTCAACCAGTTGTAGACTGATTTGAAAACGGTCTGGTTTCGGTCCCCCACTCCTGTACAAGGCCACACCAGACAGTTGCATAGTCAACGAGTTTGCGAAACTGTCGCCCCGTTTGCTGAGAGCTTAATGATACCGTAATTGCTTTAAAGCGAAGCCTCCATTTTCCTCAAAACAATATTAATCTTCCCAAGTAGGACAAGGAACCAAAAGTGAAAAAAAAATTGAATATTCGTAATTTTTTTTATTGGTTGCTTTAGTGTGGGATGGCCCAGTAGAAGGTTGCTCACTTCTCCAGGAGTATCTGGAAGCGTTAGAGGTTTCGTCCATTCTTGCCTGGAGCTTTAAAACATGCTTTCTCCCCCCCCCCTTTATTTTCTTGTAGGATTTTTCTCAGAGCGTGTTCTGAGATACCAATAGTTTGGGAAACCCTTTTCACAACAGAGGAAGCATTGAATTGGCCCATTCTCAGCCTCTGTGTTAATAAATTTTAATATGTTCTTAGTCTGAGAGTTATCTGTTTTGCCTCTACCCAGTTTATTTGACATGATAACATTTTTGATAAAAATAGTTTTTGGAAAAAACAATAACTGTGCATGTCTAACTAACGGTTCGTTAGTTTTTTTTCTAACGTTTGGTTTATAGCAGTTGTAACAATGGATTACCTCCCCTGTTTTGTTGTGTGTCCCGGGCAGTTTTTAAATGCTGGTTGATTGAATCCATTGATGGCTTTTAATAAATATTTTGATGGAAGAAATTCATTCCCCTAAGCGACGAGTCACGATCAAACACAAAAACCCCAACCCGCTGTTTGATAAGTGGCTGTCTGAATGGCATCGAGAAGAAGTTTCTACTGGAAAATTTGAATCGATATATAGCAAAGTAAAATAATTTGTTCATTTTTTACCAATTGCTTGGTATATATATATATGTATTTATTCGTTTCTATATCTCTTTCTGAAGTGTTAAAATCGCACGCAGGCACTAGAATCCTTGAGGAAGTTCCCGCTGGTTTTAAAGACTGGATTCGAATGTATCTTATTGGAACACTTTGATGAAGAACTTTGTTCTAAATTATCTCATAAATTAGCAGAATATGAAGCTGCCCCTGGAATCATTGGTCTGTGTTCAAAATTATTTCTTTAATTTTTCAAATTTTTTCATCTATTACTTTTGCATTGTTTCCTTACAGAACCAGAAAAAAATAGTGGTTTTGCTAAGACAACCGAAACCCAAGAACATGCAAAAGAAATTGTCAAAAGACCAAAAAGTGTGGAGGAAAGTAAAGAAAAGAATAATATATCTTCTCCAATATCCTTAACAGATAATGTCGAAAATGAAAACGAGCCAGTAAGTGAAAATGTATCAAACATAAATGATTCAATGATTGGTTTTTTTTTTTTTTTTTTAAACTAAAATCATTATGTATTTAGCAGCCTGGCAAGAAAAGGAAGAAACGTCCGTACGTCCCTATGAAAAGGTCGGCAGCGTTTGGCATTTTATTAAGTCTTCTGCTGAAGGAGAATGAACCTGGTTACGTCGGTGTGTATATACTTGCATGATACTTTTCTTTTTATAGCCATATTATCCTTACACAGATACAACAACGTGCAATCCTTTAAATAACAGTTGTACACGTTAAGGAATTATCTCACCGCTGAGAGGTTCAATTTTATAATACAGTTAAACTGTTATTTGTTCATTACACTATTGATCAAAAAATTACTATGCACATCTTTATGTCTGGAAAAAAAAAATATAAACCAACAAAATAATAATAAAATTTGTTATAAAATGACAATTAATCTTCCTTTAATTTTTGTAGATAGTAATGAGATATCTAGGAAACATTGGGGTTTGAATCTTTTAGAAGTTGATTGATTGCTGATATATACAATTTCTCTCTCAATGTATTGCAGATTAGAATGATGTTTTCTATTTGTACATCTGTGTGCAGTTTGATTCGGACGAACGAGGAAACATTCACTGCTACGCTAAGAATCTTATTCTGAAAGATTTGAAGCCTTTTCTGCTTATAATCGGGTTAAAATGACTAGACTGGCATGTCTCAGTAAGCTTTATACTAACATAACGTTCTTCCAGGTCAAGTAAGGATCTAAATGACGTTTGAATTATTTCACTGGTTCTCTTCGATGGCTTCACAGTATCTTCTCATTGTTAGCTCGGGTGGATTCAAATGGCTATTTTGAATGAATATTTTGCTGTTGTGCTGATTAAGTATAATTTCCCACTAACAAAGTGTCTATTATTGATTTTGTATGGAATAAGGTTATTTCATGACGATAAAAGTTACACTTAAGTGATTTAAAAAAAGAACCTAATGGAATGCCAGCATTTGTATACGATTTTTTTAGAAATAATTGTTATTGATTCTTATTTCTTAGGTTATTCGACCAAGGCTGAAATAATTGTAGCATCACAAAAACACAGCGACGTGTCAATGAAAAAGACAGGGCCTGGTAGCTTTTACACTGGATGGTCCTCCATGTCGCAATTAGTTTCAAAGGGCCTTGTAGAAAGGTTCAGCAATCCAGCTAAGTAAGTCTAACTCACTAGTTAATGATCAATAAATAATAATTATTATACTGCGAATTTATTGTTAGTCATGAATATATAAATCAGTAGAAGAGTTTGTTGGGAGAATACTTAAGTCGATGAAAGAGAGTTGTTTTAATCAAATTTACTAATAGACAACGTTTCGACAAACCATGAATGACCTGCATCAGGTCCTGATAATAAAAAAAAGAGGTTAAACAAGATTGATTGGTAACAATTAGTAACAAAAGGATGAATTAGGTATCTATGTTAAATATCTGATAAACTGATATTAATATTTAATAGTTGATAAGTTTGAATTTGAATGAGGTACATACAAATAATATATTTATAAACAGATCGACAAACACAAACCAGACATAATTATAATATAACTTCTTTATTGTGCTATAATAGCAATCTGCCTCATTGGGCAATAAGTAATTGTGATAAATGATCTCATTCATACCAATTTATAATTTTCATTCACTCGCTCATTCATACAGTATATACACACAACAGCCCAGGTACATTCGTACCTCATACATTAGTACATATAGGGTACATTAGTACCCTGTGCAGTGCAATGACTGTGCTACAGGATTAGGGTGGTTGGATAGGTTACTATGGAATTTTATGAACTTGGAAGGGATGAGTTCAAGAATGTAGGGTATATTAAGACGTAATAAGGGGCATTTACTATTGTTCTCAGCACTTTTGCACTTTTGATTGAAAGGATTGAATACGCTTGATGTTCGACTTTTTTGCTGTCCCCCATAGCTCTATTCCTTATGTCCAGATTGGCTCAAGTATAACTTTGTAAATTAGTAATTTAATTGAGGGATGGGATGTCCTTCGAAGTAGTCTGTACCGTTGTCCAAAGCTGTTTAGTTTTTGTCTTTTTAGCCTCGTATGTGGATTCCAGGTCAGTTGTTGTCGAGATGGAAGCCTAAGTACCGTACTGTCTCGGATACAGGGAGAGGAATAGAATTATAAGACATAATTAACAACAGAATCGACAGTTTTACGCCTGCGAAACATTCTCTTTCGGACAACAGTAAATTTGTTTTCTCCAATGCCCGAATCATTGATTAATGGCGAACCGCATCCGTGGACTTTTATCAAAAACACACTTCACATCAATTTAGAACTCATTTTCATCAATTATAAAACTGACAAGCAAAAAATTTCTAACACATACCCACAAATATTACATTATTAATTAATGACATTGTTGTTGCTATACATAACAGTGCATTTTGGTTTTTTTCACTATGACACACAGCCTCTCCTCCTTCCCAATTTTTGCTCTATAAGTACCATTGCCTGGTCACTACCTCAGGACACCGAAATGTTTTAATGTCACTTACCAACTCACACAGGTATGTAAATTTAATTATTTCCATGTCTAATTACACACTGTCTCTCTCCAAATTACATCTGTTCTTCTAGTCATATTAAAATATTTTAACTATCGACAATTTACTCTTAGTTTATTTGTAAAATAATTTTTGTCATTAAATAAAATCTTGTCAGCATTATCATGCAGTTTATTATTTGCTTTTATTTTCATCAAATTAGAAACACGCTCTGCTGTGATTTTCTCACGTCTATATCGATTTCCTATCGGAGGATATGAACTACTTTATTTTGTATACATATTTTAAAACATACTGACAGACTCTTTTTACATTTTATCTTATTTTTGTTGAATCCGTGTGTTTTCTTTACAAAGATCTGTTTCATCTATAATTTATCTTCTTGTGACCTATCAACTGTTACACGTTAATATCAATTAATTAATTAGCCACACTGCACTTATATCTACATCACTTTGTTTGTATTCTTTTCTACGCAGATTTTGTTACTTATCATTACCAATTACGTTTAACACTTACTTTCATTTCTTGTTACCAGGACATGTTGCAAGCTTGCATAGTATGTCGAAACGTTGTTCTATTAATAAATTTGATTAAAACTTAACAACTCTCTTTCATACACCTAAGCCGATCCCCCCAAAAACTCTTCCACTTAACAATTGTTATATTGATAAGGAAACAATTTGTACGAGATGTATTAATGTGTAAGTAACAGTGCCTTGCCAAATGCAGATGTATCTCCTTCCCTAACTGTTGCAATGACTAGCCTGTCCTCGGCTCTTACAAATTGGGACAAGTGGATCTGAAGTCACATCTTGGGAGAACTTAATTATTTATTTATTGTTTCAAGTATGTTTTCAGGTTTAAATTAACCGATGAAGGCCGAGAATTAGCATCAAAGTTAAAGAATGATTCCGTCAGTTCTTCTATTGAGGAAATCCAAGAGCCAGTTTTGTCTCTTGTATCCGCTTCGGAACTTATAGCTCCTGAGAAACCTAGAGGCAGAAAAACAAAAAATAAGGTAACTGTTTGCTGATTCTATTTTTGCTGTAGAAATTATCTTTTTGGAAATTTATTTTGAATATTGCTTTTATGTACCGTAATGATATTTTTATTATCAATTAAATTTATTTGTTGGAATTTAGTTGATTTGGGGAGACAATTTTTGTTCAAAATAGATAAAAATAATGTGGAGGAATGGCTGGTGCTAGGATCTCGGGAAACTAAACCACGGTAGCAAGGAAGGAATTTACTCAATGAACAAATGATAGTTGGAAAGAGGAGGGGATGTTGCAAGAGACCGATTAGATTTGGAGTTAAATCCATGAATCCACCCGTGAAGAGCAAATGATGATTTGAGGGGTGTTAAAAAAGTAATGGACATGTTGTCTTTTTTAAAAAATCATTCATTAGTTGTTTTGTAAGAGTTAGCATTCTCGATTCCCCTGAGCAAACATTGCCATTATTAGACTGAACCACTTCAGTGGGTCCTTCACGTAAAGGAACGTTTGTTTCCATTTTCTCCCCGTTACAATTATAAATCGTACAAAATAACTACTACTCTATTTTCCATTGTTCCTAGTTAAACCTATATATAATAAGAATAATTTTCAAATGTTTGGTTGTCACGACTCTAAACAATCGAGCCTCGTCAGTTGGTCGACATTATTTAATGTTTTGTTTATTTAGTTAAAAAAAAAAAATTTTAACTTTTGAACTTGTCATTTATTATATCTCAGAAGGGTCCTTGACAACCAAACATTTATGTAAAATAAATAAAATTATTACATATACTGTTTTTGTGTTCTTCACAAATTTTCTGTCGAATGCTTGCCTTGCTCCATCCAAGTATTGTGTTTTGTGTTCACGGCGCTCCAAATACAATGCTGCCTCAATGGCCTCCGCCAATATGCAAGTATACCTCAGTTACCTGTTGAAAGAGATAATATGATGGCTTGCGATAAAACAATGTAATATGAAGAAATAAGAGTAATTAGGAAATGCGAAGTACGAGGGCCCTCACGTTAAATATGTTTGACCATCTGCAAACTGCAAAAAATCGCCATCAACCTCTCTTCTTAAGCTATTCTTAACAACACACAACACTCCTTTCAAGATCTATAAAGCTGCTCCTCTCTAGTAACTATAAATAACTCCATAACTCCAGTCCCAGCATTCCTTTCAACTGTTCCAATTACTGACAAACGCTTTGCTATTACGTTCACTTGTTTTAAATTAAACTTTTATAATTTATTTTATATCATTTAGTATTTTATACAATAAAATAATCCTCTAGAATTAAGTAAATATTATTTTAATTCCATTTAAGTTATCTATAGTCATTTATATTATTATGAAATATTTAAATAGCCAGAAAAATGCACTGGAAACAATCAATGCCCTGAGATCATCTTAAATGTAACATAAATTTTTATGTATTGCAAACTCTTTATAATATCTTTTTACTCTCTGCAAATAAAATTTAAGCAAAGATAAGATATCATAATATTTATTGCTTCATGCTTAAGTATTTTTAAGATTGCTATTTTATTATTAGGTTTCACAACAAATCGACCCTGGGAGCACTTCATCCCAAAGCCAAGAATCATCGGCAGGAATTTCATCTCAAACTTCTTCACAAGACCGAACATCTCCTGGAAAATCGTCACGAACTCAAGAGTTTTCAACAGGTCCTTCATCGCGAACTCAAGAGTTTTCGGCTGGTCATTCGTCTCAAAGCCAAGAATTTTCGGCAGGTCCTTCGTCTCAAAGCCAAGAATTTTCAGCGGGGACATCGTCCCAAAGTCAAGAGTTTGTGACAGAAGAAATGGTATTCCTCCCAAATAATTTTGAAGTTATTCTTTTGGTGGACAGTGGTGAAACCGAGGGGTTAGTGGATTTGTATTATTCTTTGTTATTTTCTGCCTTTTTAATTGAGTCACTCAGTTTCAAAACCGGTCATCTATTGGTTTAATAGTTTTTTTTTTTGTTCTCATAACCGTCATTCTATATCACTAAATCATGATACTTATTACTCAGTTATGCATAAGTTTCTCTTAATCCAGCAGTTATAATTCATAAATATCAGATTTATGGTTTTAAAAAATGGACTCTTTTAATTTAAAATGGTATGCAGAAGCTCTGGAGTTTCAAAACCGAGCTTCTCCAGTCTCCCTTCTGTAAACATGTTCACCGAATGTGCTTCTGCTTATCTTTTTTCTAATTCAATTTCTATCGAATTTTGATAATTGAAGAATATCTCTTTGAAGCGACCGCAGATTGTGTTTTACTTATCTAAAAAGTATTAATGCTCCTCTCTATCTCGCTTAAGAAACGAACAAACTGTTAAGGATTCAATTATCAAACCGGTATGGACCTATGTACTCATAATTTTTCAGCTGCAAACAGTAACACTGCAAGGATAAAGACTAAACAGTGAATAATACTTCGGCACAAACTCAGCATGGCACGTATCAAACCAAACAATATATCCAGAGCTACAGATTTATGGTGGGGATGACCTACATAAGTTTTATTGGTCTGACAACCTTAAGACCATTAGACCAAAGCCCTGTAGACCCTTTTTGTCCTCTTCTTTGACCTCCTGACGAAGGGTCGATTTCCATTTGAATGAAAGGTTCTCGTATAGAACAGCTCTTACCAATCTGTAGCTGAGTTCATCCTAGGGTGTTTGCGCCCTTGCTTTTGCAGAAGGGCACCCTCCTGTTAGCTAAGGAGCTAGTGGTCTCAATTGCTATATTTAGTTTTCTATTATTACTATCTTGTTAGCCTAGGAGGGTCTGCAGTAGTAGATTTTAACAGTATGGAAACCTTTACCGTGTTGTTAGCCTCAGACTCCTGGCATACTGCGTAGGTCTTAACTAGGAAGCCTCCAGGCTTCCATCTCATAACCCTCTCTGTACTATTGTCATCACGGGCTAGCCGAAACCATCCTCAATCCGACAACCTGAAGTTGTTGAAGTGAAGTCTTTCACCGTAATCATATAGCCCCTTCTCATCTCTCATAATCACCTGGACGATTGTTACCTCTTTAGTGACTCCCTTCGCAAACCTTTGTCTTGTGTGCTGTCACTAATTCTACTCAGGTACTACTACAGATGACAGAGGTACCGTACATTCCATAGCCCTCTGCAAGATCACCTAATAATGTACATAGACAGATTATCTTCGATCACATGTTTGACAAACCCTGACCACAGACTGTAAAGAAAGTGGCTGCGAGATATGTTTAAGGTCTACCCTACAGAGATGGATGTGTGATTTCATGTTATTCTAGCTATTATACCTTAAATGAAATATATCCAGTCTTGTAAAGGTTGTTGTTGAATATACCTTCAAAGTTTTAGATTGATTCCCCCAAAAATTATGACCGTTGCCATAGTACACTCATCCAGACTAAAGAGGACTGCTCTGTACCTGTAATTTACTTTTTTATTTAGAGTAGCTTGAATACAAAAAAATGTTTAAACCAATAGTAACCACCACCGATATTTTATATTATAATATTTAAAAAATATTGGTTACATTGGTTGATGCATTTATTTATTAAAAAATATAATGTTTCATTTACAATCCAAAAACATATACATGTAATAGTCTGTAGCACATCTACTTTAAAATATCCAAGTAAGCGTTTTTTATACGTAGCCAAGATAGGTTTCGTTAGTTTTTCTCAATTTCTGAAAAATTTGTGTCTTAGGGGAGGGCTGGTTTTGAAAATACGTTATCGAATTGATGATGTATTATCTTTTAGAATTAATATTGCCTGGTAATTAATCAGATTGAATTTTTTTTAACTATTGCATACTTTGGAAGAAGCTCTATGTCAATATGAACGGTAACAACATACAAAACTGTACAGAAATATTTGTCTGCTTGATTTTATTCTTAGAGATTAATATTATTTCGGTTTTTTTTTAGGAAACAGAGAAGGAACGAAGATGAATGTTTGGTACTGCTGGACAGCTTGAAAGTAAAATTTGAAGTGAGGGGTCTCAAAGTGGGAGATTATCTCTGGGTTGCCCGGGATCCTGTCGGGAGAGAAATGGTTCTCCCTTATATAATTGAGAGGAAACGGGTTGATGACTTAGCTCGGAGTATAAAAGATGGCAGATTCCATGAACAGAAGGTAATTTAATTTATATGATAGTTTTTGGATTTTGTTGGTTTTTCAAAGGCAGAAACTGTTTTGTTTTCACCATGTGTTAGTCTTTCCTTCCATTTGATACACCCATTATGCTAATAAAAATTAAAGAAATCAGATGGTTTTCCATGAAGTGTTGTTAATCAATTACCGAGTAAAATTATAAAATTTTTGTTTTCACCATGTGTTAAGTCTTTCCTTCCATTTGATACACCCATTATGCTAATAAAAATTAAAGAAATTACTAAATATCAATTACCGAGTAAAATTATAAAATAAATATTTTTCTACCATAATATGTATGATAACAAATTAAAGATTTTTTCTTCTTAATTAGTCATTTATTATTAGGACCTTAGTATTGTTTTCTTTTTTGAAAATTTACAAATTAACTTGTTTTTACACCAATTGTATTTGTATTAAAAAAAAAAATCAAATATAAAGTGAACAATAATGACAATGTTTCATCCAGGTGAGGGTGCGTGGGTTCCTTCAGTGCTTATCAAATGATACAAAAAAAACTATTAACCAAACCCTTCTTCCTTTCAGCCTCTAAATCATCTCGGGCACTGCCATATGGGACTTTCTAGGTCCCCGGACGGTTCCGAGGAGCCTGGCCTCTCCTCTCGTCCTTGTACTGTCTCTCACTCCCTATGGTGGGCTCCCCAAAAATGAGTTTGAATAATGGCTGAACTGAGGGTTTTGATGCTGAAATAAATCCCCCCCCCCAAAAAAAAATGTAAAAAGGTGAAAAATTGACAAAAACCCAATTTTAGTTAGTCGGAACTGTATTAAACAAGATATTTCTTACTCTTGTCTTTCAACAATTTATTTTTCAGAGTATCTTTGGAATTCTTTTTGCCTCATTATCGTGTCCTTAATTGTGAGAAAAATGCCATAACTTTTCAAATGTAAAGTAGCTTCGAAGTTTTGAGCTAAGAAAGCTCTCAAGAGGTGGAACCAACTTATACACTTTATTTCTTATGCATTCTTTTATGTTAACCAAATTTATTCGATCATTTTTATGGCCACTATCGTAGAACAATCAGAAATTTCATATTTTAGAGTAGTTTGAATAGAAAAAATCCTCAAAACCAACAGTATAAGGCTAAAGAGGTATATTTTAGTTTTTCTCAATTTCTGAATAATTTGCCTCTTAATAGAAGGCTGGTTTAGAAAATAATCGAATCTGTGCTGTATTTATCTCTTTTTTGAATTACTTAATTTTTTACCTATTCCAACTTTTAATGTTTGATACGAGAAAGCATAATAGTCGCACAGATACGGGATAGTTAAGAAATATTAAGTCGGTCTTTTTTTTTTTTTTTTTTTTTTTTCTAAAGTTTTATTCTTATCTGTTATTTTATCTTAACCAAAACATGAACAGTGTAAACCAGTATGTTTTTGAATACATTTTCAAAATTCTCGATCAATCGGATCATTTTTTGGATAGACAGAGGAAACAATTTTACCATGCCTGTTTAAAAGTGTAGAGCCTCTCCCTTCTGGTTCAGCAAATAATTACGTAATTTTGTCTACATAGAATAAAACTGAAACAACAATTCAAACATTATTTTGAACACAGTGTTATTTAATTTGTATGTTTGGTGAATATTCAGTGAATTAAACAATAATTATTGTTATATATTTGCACTATGGGTTGTTCAATTAAGGGTTAGTCTCTTAAAAATTCTTTCAACGTCAATGTTTCATATGTTCAGGCATCATCAAGCACTGCAATTTTGAAAACAAGATACATGTAATTACAAATAAACAAACAAAATTAGTATATATTGAGATGTATCGAGGTCTCATTATCTCACATGATTAAAACAGGGTGAACCACTGGAAGTTTGTTGGATGGAGTTTCGGAAGGCTGCCGACAGGAGCGCTGATGGTGAACAGGTGTTGTAAATTATCTTTGGTGTATAAATTAAACACTAACATGCTAATTATTCTTAGTAACGCTCTCAAAAAAACAAAACAACCAAACATCAAATGCATGTACTATTTACAAAACATTCAGCAGTTTGAGTCCCCTCTCTCTCTCTCCTCTCCCACTCTTAGGACACCTGCTCACCATCAGCGCACCTGTTGGCAGCCTTCCGAAATTCCATCTAACAAACTTTGAGTGGTTTACCCTGTTTTAATCATGTGAGATAATGAGACCTCGATACATCTAAATATATTATTTATTTATTGTAATTATATATATATCTTATTTTCGAAATTGTATTTGAACAGGCGAACGATGACGGTTTTTTGATATTGTGTCAATAAATATATTGTGAAGAGACAAGAGCTTACTCGAACAACCCATTGTGTAAGTAAAGATTTGTAAATGTCTCTGTTTAAACATCGATACCCTGGAAAATAATATAATATATTTTTAGTTTCGACTGAAATTGTGCGGTTTACAAAACAAGATCTATTTGGTTGAAAATCATGGTTATTCGAAGGTTTCTCCATTTATGGAAAGTGTTAAGCAAGCAATTACAAATACAATGGTAAGAGTTCAATAATATAATACTTTTTGACGTTATTGAAGTTTGTTTCATATTTTAAAATTCTCATTATATTTATTTAAATTTATAGACTGTTTTTCCTAACCATAATTTTAGAATAAAATAGCTATTTTTGCAGTTAAAAACAGCTTATTTTCTTTTTACAACTAAGGTCTCTCTTTTTAGGTATGCGATCAATTTACAGTGAAATCTACTAAAGACCTTTCAGAAACTGCTAGGTATCTAGCAACAATGACGAAGATTCTTGTATCAACATTTCAAGTAATTAAAGTTATTTTTCATTTAAAGTATATTAATCGTCCACATTCCAATTTTACATATTTTTTTTTTTAATGAAATTATCTGCCAACTATTTTCAGGGTGTATCTAAGGATTAACAGAAACTTTTATGTTTCGTCCTCTGTGTCTGTCTTGTATGTTATTCTAATTCTTCATATACCATTTGATTTTTCAAACATCATGAAAAATACTGACAGGTCGATAAAATGTAATAAATTAATTAATTATGAAAGAGATTAATTAATTATTAAACATAATATTTCTGCATCTAAAAACGGGTCTTGATTAATAATATGGAATATTTGTTGCAATTTTAGAAGACTATAATTTAAAAGAGTGTCCTCGACACATGGAGAACAATCTAATCCATGGAGTGAAAGAGGTTGGATGTAGAGCAAAGTTTATGTTTTTGTTGTTGAAGTTTCTTTGTAAATATTAGTTACAGAATTTATACGTTTAAGCGTATCGCGGAAAAGAGGATTCAACTAAATAATATTATGTAACTAAAATATACATTTTAACCAATTAATACAAAATAATTAGTTACTTGAAGCAAGTCCTCTGGGTAGCGAGTTTGCAGTAAAATGGCAGAGACGATAGTTACTCGAGATAGATATGAGATGCTCTGATCTGAGGCTGATTCCTGTCTACCGGCATTATACAAATAAGAATTTAATTAACAACTCATTACTTTATTTTTAAAAACTTTAAAAATATGATCTACCTTCATGATTTTTTTTTTTTTCTCATTAATTGTTCTGTTGTTTTTCCCCCTCCAGAATAAAACACTTTTTTCCTGCAAAAAGGAGTCACTTGGCGCGACTATTGATTTGAAGGATGATATCGTGTCGCTACTGTCTTTTGCCGAGTTTTCATATCAAATGGATAAAACAAAGGTTTGTTAAGCAAGTGTACTACTAGTTTTATAAAATGCATATCTATTAATATAAATTACTTATGGTATTATGAAATTTCACTTGTTTTTACAAAAATCAACTAAAGAAAAGAAGATAGTGACTGGGCGAGAATCTCCTAATTTCTGGCCAGGCCCCGTTCAAACAGAGCTGTATTATCTTACCGTTGCCTAGTCAATTTCTAATCCTTTTAGTAAGTTCCGTTAACACTCTGATAAATTGTCTTAGCAACAATCTTTCAGATAGTAAAAAGCCAATAATCATATTTGTTTAATTTCCTTCTGAAAATTTAAATATACTGCATTAAATTCTGCTGCAGAAGATAGTTACTCGGGCAATTTTCTGTAAGCTATAAGGCACTAGTTTAGTTAAAGAGATTTAGAAATTTTATAAGTCGAGAGGGCTCTGTCATTTTTTTCTCAGGCTAATTATTACTATTTATTGTTAAGTCAAATTACATTAACTTAAACTGTATCTCCTGCGTTTCCATATTACCTTAGTTTTATCTTACCTGTCTCTGATATAGGATTTGACGCCTAGAGAAGATTTTGCATTACAGCTGGTGCAGTTAAACGGCATGTCCAGCGATAAGGCATGGGCAATAACAGAGGTTTATCCTACTCCGAAGAGTCTAATCGAAGGTTTCATTCACGGTGAAGCTGAAAAGACAATATCTGAGCTTCGTAGCGGACTCGGGAAAACCAAAATCGGCCCTCAGCTGTCATCAGTACTGCGAACATTCTATACATCTAGCAACTTTGCTGGTTAAATTGCCAATGTATTTTTTGGGAGATGATATATTGTGTTATATATGAAATCTATTTTATTTATTTTTTAAATTAAATTATTTATAATTGTAATAAATTATAACAATAGTAATACTTAATTGTGTAAAACAAGAAAATTGTTAATTACTGTGTATTAAATCATTATGTAAAGTTTTATTTTATTAAAATTGTCTGATACCGTAGCATTAACTGATGAACATGCTTTAAGACATTTCTAGGGTTTTCAAAACCGAGAGACCTGTCTGTCTGTTTTGTAAATGTGAGTTTGCTGTTTGTCCTAGAAATTTTTTTTTTACAGAGGCTCCATTAACTACGTAAGTTTTTATTAATAATGTCACGTAAGCCCAACGGTATCAATATAGGTTTTTTCATATAAGTGAGTTATGCATGCTAACATGGGTCAAACATTTGAAAATCTCACACAAATAAGTTAATTACCCATAAAAAAAAAAAAAAATTGGATGATATTTGAATAACACAAAAGTTACATTTAAGATATAATTTCTGTAATATTGATGTCAATAATTGCATTTCACAACATTTCCTATACACGGAGGCAGGCTGGAGAATAGATTTAAAATCACTTGAACGAGAACTTTTTCAGTTTGTTTCTAACCTGGGGGTGGGTAAGTAAATTTTATAGGTAAGTATCAATATAGGTTTTTTCATATAAGTGAGTTATGCATGCTAACATGGGTCAAACATTTGAAAATCTCACACAAATAAGTTAATTACCCATAAAAAAAAAAAAAAAATTGGATGATATTTGAATAACACAAAAGTTACATTTAAGATATAATTTCTGTAATATTGATGTCAATAATTGCATTTCACAACATTTCCTATACACGGAGGCAGGCTGGAGAATAGATTTAAAATCACTTGAACGAGAACTTTTTCAGTTTGTTTCTAACCTGGGGGTGGGTAAGTAAATTTTTTTCATTAATTACCCCTTTTTTTTTTATACTTTCTGTTTCTACTCAGTCAAAGGAGTCTTCCAAATCAATGAAGTGACCCGAGCGTGATTATTTTTTAAATACTTTGAAGGGCAGTTTTTATTCATATTTATTAATTATCGTTGACAATTAAGAACTGCATTGATACGTGATTTCTCTGTATACCCACTCATCATTTCTCCAGCACTATTTAGTTGATGAGTCATCCATCCAGGCCTTCGTTGTGGTGTAGTCCTCCTCGAACTTAAGGGAAGAAGGCCGTTATGACTGTCCTCTACGCTGAGTATACGCTTCATTAATGCAGCGCTGGTCATGAAAATAGCCTTGATTGTTAGTAGCTGATCCTTACCTCTAAGAATCATTTGTTAGAATAGTTAATATTGTTTGTCATGCGGAACCTATAACATAGAGGTTACGGTATGCCTTTCTACCAGATAATTCCATCCATGCTGGTCTCTCGTTCCGATCCGGTCTGAGAGAACTAGTCCTGGATTTACAAGTTGCATGTATACGGCTGATGGATGACCTCTTAGATCTGCTGGTCCAGGAACTGTCTGATGTTTTTAAGTAAGTCAACGGTGCACACCTTTTTACTTTGTCTCAGGACTTTGACTACTTTACTGATCACAGTACTTTTTTATTCTTTTCTCTCACATTCTGATTCGGGTGTACGTTTCAGAATAATTAGCTCAGAAGCAATTTAAAACAATAATTCACTATATGTTATAATATAATAGGATAGAATAAATTTAAGATGGTAATGAAAAAAAGCAATTATAAAAATTATAGTTAAGACGGGACCAAATAGATACATGTCAAAGTTTCTCCTAACTTGAAAAGATGCCAAAACAAAAGGTAAATAAGTGTATATCAATCTATATCAGTTTATGTAAATTAACTGTTATTATTATGTAAAAAAAAATTTAAATTATAACTTAAATACAAATCTTGCTGTTTATCAACAGACCCTCAAAGTAAATAAATTATGGTTATTAAACTGCAGCCGGCAAAACATTACCTTCATGACAGCCATTTTGACGGGGAGATTAAGCCGAGACCTATCCTTTATTTGCCCAGAATGCAAATTTGAGGAAGTAACCTACCACTTTTTGGGCAAATGCGAGGGCTTCAGGAAACTAAGGTTTTATCTTAGGATGTTATAGATCCATCAAATGTAGGTCAATGTTTGACTTCGTTAGGAGAGCTTGTAGATTCCAGGAGGAACAGTATCGCGGGATGGGTAAAAGGGCCATCAGTCTAGTTGTTCAATACATCATCTGTCCATCTAAATTGATCCTATTGACTAAATTTTAGGATCATCCGATTGGCTATCCTCAGTGCAGGCCTTTCACCCAAAACATAATTATGTGATGTTAATGCGCAAGGTAATTGTCATTTACTTCATCTGTCATGACTTCTCCAGGAATGAAGAGATCCCTCAAGCAAGAGCTGATGGATAAGAACCATTGAACCAGGACCTCCAGACAAATAGCACAGAATACCATTGAAGAGTTCTAATTGATCATTCCCATGGGAATGAATACATATCCTACTTGTAGCCACAGTGTTTAAGATATATCTGTACTTTCCGAGAGAATAAGGGGGTATACTTATCCAATTATGAGAAGGCTGGAAGTATAAAGGTTGCGATTTTTTTTTTTTTTTCCAACTGTCTCATTTATGTAATAAAGAAATGATTAATAATCAATCTCCAGCTTACCTGGGGTTGACATCCCATTTACTTTTTTAGCATAAAATTAACTTCTTGCCTCCAGGCAAGCGTTTAAGGTAAGTACGGTGTATTAATTTATATTAGAAATAAAATTTACAAGAACCTTGTTCGTGACATCAACACAGATGCTGCTGGATACTCTCTTAAAGGGTCGCTAGAGGGGGCTGTGTAGAAAATCTCTCTTACTCCGTTCAGAGCTAGATTTTGACTTTTACTTAAGCTTGGTGAGGGGAAAAAGGGTGGGATATATTTCGAGGCGGCATTATTGTATAAATTATATTAAAATAAACAATATAATAATGTAATCAACATTATAATAAGTACGGAATTGAACAAAAATCCTAGCGGCCCGACTCGACGACATTTTTATGCTTAAGCAGTGAAAAAACAAAACACGTTCTCCGTAAATTTGGAATTGGCAATGCCCACTTAAAAATAAAACGCCTGTTTGTAAGAAAATACTTATTTTCTTTATATTATTAGTTTCAACAGAATTATTGTATTCTCCTCATCACTGATCGACCCCCCCCAAATATTTTTTGTAAGGTGGAACTATTTCACTGCAAAATCCTTCAACTCCTCTACGATTACAACCAAATCTGTAACACATTCGGTCAGGAGCTAAGAAATAAATAATGACAAAAAAAAAAAATATATGAATTTTAGTTGTCAAATAACTCCTAAACTCTAATTTGAGAAAGAATGAAAATTAGCGAAACGGGACGGGGGGGCGGGTTAATTTTTTTTTTCCTTTCCACCAATGTATTTTAACAAAGGCAATACTCGAGATGTAATATTCTATTCAAATTCAAGATAGATTTTATATTTTTGAAACTATGATAGTTTGTTTTACTCGCAAAGGAGAAAGCTGAGGCATATCTAACTTCGAAATAGAAGGAACCACCGAAATTATATTGTTTTAAAGTAAATGTCATTAAGCGTAAAATTATTTTTTAATTTATTTATATTATTTTATAATTAGAAAATTAATTTGCTACATTATTCTTATTGTTCTGTCTTTGACAGTTGTCATCAGAGATATTTAATAACTATGTGGATCTGTTAAGCATTATGAGAATCAGCTGTTTAAGTTTTGTTTCTGCCGGGTTACGCAGTTCAATGGTGAGGTATGAGCTAACCTGGCCGATGAGGTCTTTCGAAATTTGAGTATTGTTCATTATGAAAATTTGGCCACGAGAACCGAAGACCTGCGGGTGTTTTCTCACATATTACAGACACAAAAATCTCCTTTAAAAACTAGTCAATCGAACCAGTATTATAAAAGATGGATGAACGTGTAGAAATGCAATCTTTAGTCGAAGAAGAAAATGCCGGAGAGAACAGTGTGAGAGGGATTAATGGCAAACGGTATTGCTGGAAACCTAATCCATACTTAGGTATTATACTAGCCTTTATTTCATCCTTCTTTTTCTCCATTTGCTCTGTGATAGTGAAATGGATGGTGAGTGTTCACCCTATGGAATTAGCTTCCTTCAGGTTTGTAGGGGTGCTCATACCGTCGATCCCAATTGCTATATGGAAAAGAGAAGACGTCTTCCCTAAAGGGAAAAGATTGATGTTACTATTAAGATCTGTCGTCGGTACCACAGGACTAATGCTAAGTTTCTACGCTTTTCGACACATGCCTCTTGCGGATGCATCGGTTATAGTTTTCAGTGTGCCAGTTTTCGTGGCTATATTTGCACTCATATTTTTAAAAGAACCTTGTGACGCTTTCAGTATTTTGACAATATGCTTGACACTTACCGGTGTTCTACTCATTACAAGACCTATCTCTATATTTGGAAGCTCTGTACCCTCTTTGGGCCCTCATGAAACTGTCAGAACTGATATATGGGGCGGTGTAGCCGCTTTTTCTGCCACTCTTTTCGGTGCTAATGCATACATTTTATTGAGAGTTTTGAAAGGTCTTCATTTTTCAGTAATAATGATTAATTTTGGTGTCTATGCACTTATTGAAACCCTACTGGTCTCATGGTATCTTGGGGTTCTTTGCTTGCCTAAGTGTGGTATCGAGAGGCTGCTGATTGTTGCACTGGGCATTTTCAGTTTCAGCGGTCAAATTTTGTTGACAATCTCATTACAGTTAGAACAAGCCGGGCCGGTCTCGATCGCCCGATCCGCTGACATCGTATTCGCATTTTTCTGGCAAGTTCTTTTTTTCAAAGAGGTTCCTAATATCTATAGTGTCGTAGGAGCTTTTTTTGTTACAAGTTCAGTAATTCTTATCGGTCTAAGAAAGTGGGCTTTAAATCTTCCGGATAATTCGATTATCAAATCAGCGCTAGCCAAACTCAGCAAATAGAAAGAAATCTTTGGCATTTGCATCAGTACACATCAGCTATGAAGTTTTATTTGTTATGTAAGCTTGCGTAGATAATTTTTATTTTTTAAGCTACTCTGTGATGATTAATTAACAAAACTATTTGGGCATTGTTTATTTATTTTAAGTATGTAGTTATTTCAATTTGTTCCAAGTGTACCATATGAAGGTGTCATTATCACTTCTTAGCAAAATTGAGTTACACTGGTCATTTGGTGCTTAGTGGAATTTGTGTAATGGTTGGCGTGCTCATTTTTGGTTTTTGATCTACTGTGAACAATTTGGAATATAATTTATTCAAACCATTTATATTTACGACATAGCACAAGCTACTTAAAGGTATTTGCTGACAAGAACGTAACAAAGATTATTGCAGCTCATATGAACTAGTCTGACAGAGAAGCTTGTCGCATTAATGAAAGTCTGAAACCAAAGAATCCACGCTTTATTGTTTTTTAACGGGTCTGATTTCACAAAGAAATTTTCTAGTTTTAAAATGCTGGTAGAAAAAAAAAATTGTTGGTATTTCATAATTTGTGTCATATTGAGAATCGAAGTTTAGTTTTTAGTTCCTTGTTCGATTGTATCTAAACCTAGTTTTAACTACAGTTAAATGTAGATTCTGTACCTAATATCTATGTCTGTATTATATTTTCGCTAATTTAACATGTTAATTGTTCATTGTGTCAGTCCATTATAAATTTGCAGATAATTTTTGTAATATAGTTTCTCAATAATAACATTTTAGTAGTAATTAGAGATTAAGCTAGCTGACGGGATTAAGAGTAAATATTGCTGATTTACCTAATTTAAAGTTTATTTTCATACAAAGTTATATATTTTCATCTATGCGGACATTTAGTGCCAAGATGAATTGAATGTTTATTTTTAAAGAATAACTTTGTTTTCTCATTGTACCTGTTTAGTGTACACACTTTCATTTTTTAAGTGTGTGCTCTAGACTGAATAAAAATGGAACATTTAAAAAAAAATTTGGTTTCAAAGGCTGTAAATTATAATTCATAGAAAGGGACCAGCTAACAAACAATATTTGTATCCTACGGTTATAATTCATCATATTATTTTAGCAGTGTTTTTTAGCGGAAATGTTCAATTTAATAATGTTTGTATCAATCATTTCTTAGTTAAGGTAAGCTGTTGTTCAGTGGCTGTCAAATCATTAATGTTTAATGTGTTAATTGATATTATTTAAAAAGTAACTACAGGAGCTCTCAACTGAGATATTGAGATCGCTTCCAACTAAACTACTTGCTATAAATCAAACGGACCCAGGTTTTGGGATTAAGCAATTGTTGCCTGTTATTATCAGTAATTATGGACTATTTAAAGAAATTGTGTTATGAAATCTGGATACCATCCTACTCGCTCTGAAGAAACATAGGTTAACAAGTCAACTAAAAGCAGTAATTTATTATTTTTTTCCTACAAAAAAGAAGAAACGATTATAACTCTATAAGTTTCTTACTTGTTAGTATTTATACTAAACCATTTTTTCTTGAGAAGAAACCACTTATATTGACAATAAAGAAAACAAACTAAGAAATTACTGTAAAACTATTAAGTTCAGATAATACTCATCAATACTGACATAAAAATATAATATTTTGATATTATTAAGATATGTCGTTTTCATAATGTTGGGCTGTTTTGAAAGTATTTTAATTTAGGATTTTAATCTTTTAGTACTTAATATAAATAGATGATAAGTTATTATCAAGTTGATTGAAAAATTTGCGGAGAAATGTTACATAACTTGGTAATGACAAGTTGAAATAAAAATTAATTATAGAAAAAAATTTTGATTGTGTAACTTGAACAACTTCGGTTACTATGCAGAGAATCGATCATTGGGAATTGCTTATGCTGTGTTGTAATATAGTTTTTCGAATTTGTCCTCTAATAATTTTACTTTTAGTTTGGTAACGTTCCTAACACTATTAGTTTGATACGGTGTGTCCTCATTTATTATGTTCCGACTTTTTTATAATTTGTGATATAGTATTTATTTTGTAGTGTTTGAAATAGTTAATTTCGGAATGATTATATTCTTATAGTTTAAGTTTGTTATTATTTGTTGTAACTTTCAGTTACCGTTACTAATTTTTTACCCGTTAGTTCCTATTAGCTTATCCGGACAAGATAATCTTAATATTTACCTTATTAATTTGATGATGAATGTTTTGTTATTTTATTTAAAAGTTTTATTACTGATTCAGTTATCGTTTTACTGATTGACAATTAATACTTTTTAATATGGTAGGTGTCTTTTGCTGGATTCGTAGATGTTTATAGATCTGTGTAATAGGGTGTTTTACCATTATCTTTCAATTCCCTTATTATTTTAGCCAATTGCCTTCTAATAATTTTAAATATGCTACTAATACTAATGGATTTGACTTATTGACTTGAGTTATTTGGGTTGTACAAGGGAATATAGTGTGGTTCATTTTATATTTAGTCTCCGTTAAGACGGAACGCATCACCAGCACTTTGGCTATCTAAATGTTGCCACACTTTTCATCCCATCGCACTGAGAGGTATTATTTTCATTGAATTAAATAAAATCCTGCAACGCGCTATGTGAGCGTCAGACATGTTATCTTCTTGCTTCACCAGGTCCCTGGATATAAAGTGTAGTTAGTATTGAGATATTCACTACTTATTCTAGTAGTTACTCACTTATCCTCACGAGTCTGAGTAGACAATGATCGGGCCCATCCGCCATAGAGAAAAGTCCTCAGGGGAGCCGAGTATTGTAAATGACTAGGCTACAGGGACTGCTATTTAGCGGTTATTTGTATCTTTGAACAAAACAGACAAAATATGAGGTGAAGGTTTTGTTGCGAGAAAACAGTTCACACAATATGTCGAAATGTCTCCGAATAAACTTGATGAAAACCTTACAACTCTTTTTCATCTTCCCGAGCTGATCTTTGAACAAAACCTTTTTTACTCATAAACTCATGGCTAACAATGAACTCACAGTAGAGATAATAAATAATATATTACCGCCTCGACTGCCAATTACCACTAGTAGACAAAGTTAAAGTGTTAGCTCTTCGATTTAGCACCAAGGTTTGTTAATTTTTTTATTTATTTATTTATTATAAATTTTCAGTTTTACCAAAGAATGATTCAAGGATTGTCATACGCCTTGCTATAAACGTGCAGGAATGTATTTAGTTTTATTTGCTCAATTATCATGAAATTCAAAATAAGTATTTATTGTTATTAATAATTGTATTTTAAATTTATTTTGTGCTAGTTTGATAGCCACTTTTGAAAAGGGATCTGTTAAATTTGTAATTGTGTAAAGCATAATTTTAAACATTTTATGATAATATTGCAGGAATTCTCGTACTCTGGTATTAGTAGAATGTAATCGTTAGTCGATTAAGGATTCAACAATAAATTTAGTGTATGCTATGTAAAAAAATTGTAGTTAATTGGCATACTATTTCTTTTTTCTATAAAGTAATTAGTTATATACGAAGAGATGCCTTGAAATTTTGTATTGCCTTGATACCGAAGATGGTAATGAATTTTTATACATTTATGGATGATCCATTGCACGTAATTTAAGACCTCAGCTTCAAAAAATGTCTTACATTCTTAAAAAAAAAACATGTATGTAACGTTAATTACACCAGATTTACATTGTGACACCTCATTTTGTAATATAATTCGGTGATGAGACTTTATAATGAATTTTGTTTGATGTTTCAGATATCATGAAGCACAGATATCGGCAGTTAATTTTATTTTTGTCAATGATGAAATTATAAGTCACTTTTGTCAAATATAAATAGTTATTGCAGTATATATTTGTGTAAAATAATTTACATTTAAGCAAAATAAATTTTATATTCTACCATTTATTTTGTGTTGGTTATTAGACCTAAGCAATTGAAATCTGTTATATATCGTTTGTTACCTAAGCTGTTTTTACGACTAGATGTCTAGACCAATCTTTCCAGGAAAATGTCTGTTTTCTTCATTCTGCGCTTACAATATTATAAGTACTGGTAAGAAAATCACCGAGAAAGTTTAATAGAATGGGGAAGTATGAGCCTATTTTTGTAAGGACAGGTACAATAGATCGAGCTGGAATGAAACATTTTCAAGAATGAAATAGATCAAATTTTGGTGTATAGAGATGTAAATGATTATTTGATAGAGACAGATTTCAAAGATTAATTAAATCTGTTGTATTTTTTTTTATTTCAAAATAAATATGATATTGTCAATTTAACATTCAGTTTTTGTAGCTAGAGGGGGAAACCTGGAAGGCCTGCCTATGTAACTGGGCCGTCTTGGGGCAGTCGCCAGAACGTACAGAACCGGAACTTGGAACACTCCTCTCTCTCTCTCTCTCTCTCTCTCTCTCTCTCTGCACTTGTGCTTGCTGCTCTACTCAAACCATGGCCTTCTTATTCAACTACCCCCTGCATCTCTCTCTCTCTCTTAGCCTCGCTATGCTTTAGTCCGGCGTTGTCAGACCCCACGCCTTCCTAGTGGGAAACTCTGCCTTTGTCTCGCTAAAACTAGCACTTCCTTGGGAGAGACCTCTTCCTTGCAGACGACCGTTGCCATGACCCTCCAAACTTTACCTAGTAGCGTCTCCCACAGCAATCCAGTCTGCTTCTCTCCGGTTCACACTCGCCTTTGGGATCCGGACGGTTTTTGCCTACCCTTAGATACCGAGTGGGAATTCCTGGTCATTCCAAGACCTCTTCTCCTGAACATAGTGCTTTGTTGGGGCACACCTTCTAAGATCTTATGGAGTGAGATCAAATCAAATTAAGCTGCCCGCCAACAAGGCCACCAGCAAGGGTGAAAGACCACAGGTCCACCTGCTTTATCTCTTTCTAGGCGCTAGCCGGACAGCGGCTAGAGGTTGTAGCAACCCTAGCCCATGGCGTGCGTCCTCTTTCCACCTTGAGGACACACACATCGCTTAACCCGATAATGTTAATAAAAGCACTCAAGAGAATAAAGCAAACAATATTATGGATAGACAGAAAGGTTTATGTTTATGAATGAATTAGAGATTACGTTAAATTTAATTAAAAAAGATTGAGTTGAGTACCCTCGTCCAAAGTCGGATTAGTGTTCTCTTTTATCAAGGAAGTATAACAGCTGAGAGGACAGAAATCGCTTGGTGAAAACGGATTTTTTAAATTGGTTCTTCTGGAAAAAAAACTTGTTCGAATTGTATGAGGATCTCTGAACTCAACTAAAACTTAAATAAGAATGATATGATCTTAGAACTTAACTTCGTAAAGAAATGTTTTGCAAACGTAATTCTTTTCTCTGTATTTTTTAAGTTCAGTTGATTCAGCAAGGAGCAGACTTTTTCTTTTTTAAATTAAATAATCTTTCTTCATTATATAGTTTATAAAGTACAACTATTAAATTTAATAGACTATCACCCGTTGCTTAAAATGAATATTATTACTTCTGCTTTTAAGGGTTTTGTTGATTTTCTTTCAAAAATAGAAACCCTTATGGTTTTACACGTTTGTTTGCCTGTGTTCCCTGGAGTTAGTGAGTCGTCTGCTTGGCCTCTAGAAACATGAAATTTTGTATCGAGATCCCATTTTATTCCCCATCTAATAATTATACATTTGATTTGATTATTAATGTATCAGTTACTTTGTAATAAAGATTTTTTTTTTGTCCTGTTAAGTCAAGTAACGAATTATGCTCCATTTGCCATAATATGAATCTTTTTTGTTTGTACTACTGTAACTGCACTAAGCCAATGAAACTATCTCTAAAATTGTATTCACAACTAATTTAATTCAAGGCATGACATTATTCTTGTGGTAGTTCAATTTGATGCCCCAATAAAAACGTGGTAAAAATAAAACTATGCCTATGAAATATAATAAGTGCCATTAATCCTTTCCGAGCAGCCTGTTGTGAAGGGCACCAAATTAAAGATCTTGATGTGCTGATAAAGAATATTAACTCCCGGGTTCAGTAGACTATAATTATAAAAAAAACAATATCAGATTAATATATTAGGCTGTCGTGACTAATTTCCACTTACAGTACCAGTCAACGAGGTGTGTTACGAGAAACTGCTGTTGAATGTGTATGTTAATAAAAATTAGTAAGATCATCAAAACCTTTCATTGTGCGATGCTTAGTTAACTAATTTTTTGTTTTTAAAGACATGCAGTTTTTCTTTCCGATCGGTTTTCTTCTGTGTAGTATGAAAACAAAAGGTTCTGTATTAAAAAAATCAAACTTGTTTTTAACCTTTTTTATTTTGTTAAAACAAATATAATGTATAAACTATGACTTATAAATAATCAATAAAAGAATATTTTACATTGTGAGAATATAATATGGCAGTAATATTATAATTTAAAGGCTAGTTGCAATGGTTGGATGTTTATAAAAAAAAATGAACACTGCAGTCTTCATTTAAGCTGATCATTAACAGATGTTTAAAATTATTTATTTGTAATATATCAAACAAAAAGTTGCAACCAGCCAAAACAGTCCGGTATCATTACATTTGTAATGTGATTACTACTGACATATGCAGGGACATCAAGATTCATTATCGGGCCCAGGCTGGAAAATTTAAATAAATTATTTGGAATTTTATTGAAAATTTTTTTTTTAGCAGGATGTGGAACATTACTTATAATTATAATGCTTCCTTCTACAAGTAATTATTGTGCAAAATAAAAAGTTTTAGGTCGATGTCTGGGCCTGAAAAATTTTACCTCATAATTCCTCTCTCTCTCTCTCTCGACTGCCCTAAACATACGTGTGTTCATATGAAAACTGCTATGTTCAGATCGATTATACTGGCTAGTTTTTCAGTCGACAAAAATGTTCAATTTTTCTAAACATTCTATGATATATAGTTTACAAAACATAAGAAACGTATGGTCCAAGTAAGGCACATTGTGAAAAATATGAGTGAAGCATCACTTCTTAAATGGAATGATAAACGATTTTTATTCTGTTTTCCGTAGTTTACAATGATGTATATACAGTACATTTTCTCAAGGCTACTCTATGTGCATCACATTATAAATCAATAATTTTTTTTTCCAATCACGTGCATGAATTGCTCAAATATTATTAAAAAATATTCAATCGACGTTTGATGGCATGACCCTTTACAAGAATAATAAAAAAAAAATGAAGTAATTTAATTACAATACAAAATAAATTAACATAATAAAAAAAAAATATTAAGTTATACAGTATGAATGGTAATCGAAATTGCAAAGTCTGATTAAAACCCAGCAACATTTTTTTTAATCTTGGAAACAAAATATTTTTTGGTAATTTAAAATTATTTACAACAATATATTATTACTTTAACCTATCAGCCGGCAGCACCATCGACAACCTATCATGACCGTCACAAATATTGATAGTTGTTAAGTTAAATAATAAGCAAACTTAATCATTAGGGAAAGATATAGGGACGATTTTTGGCGAAAACAAATTGAGGCTGGTCAATTTAGGCCGGTTGCTCTCTTGTAGAGATCAAGGCTGCTCCTCTTCTTTGCCGTCCAGTCTTTTTAGCTTTAAAAAAAGAAACAAGCGTAATGATTATATATTCAAATGATATTTATAAAGACATTTTAATTATAGTGACAAAAGTACATGTTTAACTATTCATATCCATCATTTGTATATGAGGGATGGTCCAAACTGTGCTACATCTTGCTAACATGGTCGGTCTGCCATGATTTTATAACTTTGCAAATATCGAATCGGTTAAAAGAATTCTGATTGTTATTTCCTCGTCCCCTTAACACAGAATATATTTATTTATTTATCATGTAGGAAAAAAACAAATTTACCTGTACCGGTGAATACTGAATGATTGTCGGTGCTGTAAAGACATAGGTGTATAACAAAGCTGCTGCGATACCACCTAGGCAAGGTCCGATCCAATAAACCTGTGAAAATGTAATATTTAATGAGTTTTTTTTTACATATGACGAGTGACCACTTTCTGTGGTGATATTACTTGGCTAACGCTAGGTTTATAACATTGTGGATACATGATTACGTTTTTCCGAAACCTTATCAGAAGTAGGTTTGGACTTGACTTTGAATGCGGGGTGCATGAAAATATTATTACGTTCTTTGAAAGATATCGTAATTTTATTTTTATTCTTTAACTTTAAATTTATTTTATTTACTTATTATCTGAGGTTTTTTAGGTTCTATTAACAAAAATAATTCTGGGAAAAGTTGAATTTAATTACAAATAAACAAAAAGAAACTTATATTAATTATACTTGTCTATATTTTTTTTTATTTTTCTTCTTCAATGGTCTTCTTTATTTAATCAAAATTAACACTTCTTCCTGGTGCAACTTTTCTTCCGTTCCGCTTCAAGTCCAAACAACAAATAACTTACAGAACTTTTTATTTTATCACTTGACTCAGATACATATATCACGGGATGATCCCAAAACTAGATTGAATAATTTTGTGTTCTCATCATAACAACAACTAACAACTTAAAAAGTTGTTACATGATCACTAGATTTAGATACTTATATACCAGGCTCATCCCAAAACTAGAGAGAGAATAATTCTGTGTTCTCATCATAACAACAACTACTATACTCCGTTTTGTTTTTTCCTCCACTTTCAATTGTTTTTATTTTCGCCTTCTTTATAAGTTGGATTAAATCTTTATATTTAAAATTCTTATGTACAAACTCCACAATATCTAATATCACAACAATATATACGTAATGTTTAGTAAACATTTACCCAATGGTCGCTCCACATATTGGCCATGACTGCCGATCCGAGACTTCTTGCTGGGTTCATGCTAGAGCCGGTGTATTGGATCTGTAATTGAAAAAAAAAATTCTATTATTAAAGTATGTATTCATATTATTTGCAAAGTCCGAAAGAAGAGGTTCTACTTTCAAACTGGTACGGAGTCACCTTTCATAGAGACATTAAGTAGGATTAGCGTACTTACAGTCATTGGAATTCGTGCATTTTTTTCATTTGATAAAAAATTACTTTTTTTTTAAATACCTCATTTAATAATATCGCACTATTGCTATAAATTGTAATAAGTGTAAAAAAAAATATTTTGACTATACTTTAACCATTATATAACACAGTTTAGGTGGGGAAATGTGATGACACTGCTGACCTAATACAAACTATCAGTGGTGTACTCAAGGGGGGATCAGGGGTATAGATCCCCCCTCCTGCAAATTACTGCCAGAATTCATTCATTAGTAGCCATTGCCTTCCTTAATACGTTGAGAAATGCTTCTAAATTCAAGGTTTTTGTGATGTAATTAAATATGTATTTCTCGTACAGTTGTAAAATTTCGCGATTCGTCCGCGTAAATGAATGTACTTACTGATGCTAGATGTCCAAGGGCTACCGTCAGCCCGATGATCATGGGCGCTGTAAACTTGGTTTCCGGTTTGTTCGGGTCAGTCACGCCGAATACGACGAACACCAAGACGAAACCCAGGAGGAATTCGACGCCGATCGCCTGCTGCGAAGTCACGCTACTGTTCAACGCCGTCAATCCCAGTGAGCTTTGGTCAGCGGCAGGGGTCAAGAACTGAAAAATAGATACAGAATAAATAAGCGAAGTTTAAAGTTTTAAATAGTCGTGCACATACTGACGTACAATAGGGGCCAGCCCTTACCAGTTTAGCATTTATGTCATGTTATATAATATATAGGGTGTCCCAGAATTAACGCAACATTTGATTTAAATAGAAAACACGGTTTTTAGTATTTTTGTTGTTATTTTTTTTATTGAATTATAAAGTCAATAGGATAGGGCTATTTATGGAATAACACATCGGGCAAATGGCCTCCACAACTTTGCTGGCACATACGCATTCTTTTGTCGAAATTTTCCATGACCATTTGGCATAAATGTGGTTGAGTTTCGTTGATGCAGCGTTGAATTTCCTCTTTTAATGCACGGGTGGGTGTGGGCTTGTTGACATACACCTTTAACATCAAATAACCCCATAAAAAGAAATCTAAAGGTGTTCCAAAGATGTCCATAAACACGATTCTTTACGCGGTGTCGGCGCACAGGTCAGCTCTAGGAGTGTTCGGAGAGAAGGAGTTGAAGAAGATAGATTTGAGGGAAACTGAGGATGCTCTGGGCTGGTTTTCAGCTAGAGAACTAGCCTTCAAATCACAAACCATGTGTAGAATTAAGTAAGAGGCAGTCTATACTAATATTTAGTTTATAAATCAAATGTAATCATATCCATCATTTCACTTTCATTCTTGTAAATACTGCACTTATCTTATTGTAAATTCAATTATGCTTTGTCTTTATTCAGTTTCAATGTCCGAATTCCTGCCAATGATACATAAAATATTTACAAACAGCCTAGAGGCCTCCCAAATCAACAGGGTTGTCACCTCCCTCGA
The DNA here is from genome assembly GCA_930367205.1 of Acanthosoma haemorrhoidale. Lineage (NCBI taxonomy): Eukaryota > Metazoa > Arthropoda > Insecta > Hemiptera > Acanthosomatidae > Acanthosoma > Acanthosoma haemorrhoidale. The sequence continues at coordinate 188,555,405 of OV884011.1, forward strand.
ATGCGAAAGAGGAAGCGGAGTCTTGGGAAGTCCCCCATGCTCCTCCGTCAGCCGCGTCACCGGACACTAGCCAGTGGAGGCTGACGAAGAGCGCGAGAGCCACAGACGCTCAGGACATGATTTTAGAAACTGGTCATCTCTAGGACTCCCACTGTCACGCATTTATAGCAGGTCTCGAGGACACTGCCGTTTCAGTCTCCGAGGAGGATTATAGGGATGAGTGGTACAGTGCAATGACTGCGCTACGGGATTAGGGTGGATACATTTCAGGAACTTGGAAAGGGATGAGTTCGAGAATGTAAGGTATATTAAGATCGTCACGAAGGGTTTTGTTGCTGACGTAATAAGGGGCATTAGCTATTCTTCTCAGGGCTTTTGATTGAAAGGATTGGATGCACTTTATGTTTGTCTTTTTTGCTATCCCCCATAGCTCTATTCCGTTTGTCCAGATTGGCTTAACACGTTGACTGCCAACTACGAGATAACTCGTAGTTGGTGTGCTAGAAAAGAACGCGTCCTGTGTTTACTTGCCATTTTTGTGCAGCTACGATTAAACCCGAAATGTATCAGTGCTATATCGATAGATGGCTTCTGGGAAAAGAACTGGGAAAATAATTCAGGATTTTGTTGAATTTCTGTCCACAAATTATCATTCGCATTTGATGTTGTTGTTTGGGAATCATCGTCATTATCTTCAGGTTCGGGAACAACTTCAGGTTCGGAGACGACTTCATCTTCACTATCACTATCACTCAGAAGGTTCATAATCACTACTGTCGTTACCATCCTCGCCAAAAATCCCGTCAAATTCTGAATCACTTAGATTTGCGTAGTACTCAATTTCATTTTGAGCCAGTGGTCTTTACTTGTCCATGTTGGGTTCAGCTTTAGAGAAGCGACAGGTCGAAGCGTGTCTGAGTGCGAATTAACTCGTAGTTGTCCTCCGCGAAGAGATTTCTGTCACAGAAGCCAACTACGAGATAATTCGTAAGACCTTTTTTTTTTTTAAAAAACACATTTTTTATGCTTTTTGATGATAAATATGCACAAGAATTAGAGTTTTTAATAATATAATGTGATTAAATAAAATTGTCATTTTAGGCTAGATTTTTGAAAATTGCCGTGTCAATCAACTTGTTAAGTATAACTTTGTAGATTAGTAATTTATTTTCTATTGAGGGATGGGATGCCCTTTGAAGTAGTTTGTACAGTTGTCCAAAGTGTCTGTTTAGTTCTTGTCTTTTTAGCCTCGTATGTGGGTTCCAGGTCAGTCGTTTGTCGAGATGGAAGCTTAAGTACCGTACTGTCTGTAAGGAGAGGATTAGAATTAAAATAAACTATTAGGCAAGACTTGCAACAGAGGGTGAAGGTAATGTAGGAACATTTTGCTTCATTAACTTTATTCCGCTATTGGTTGCACCAATACTCGATCTCATCAAGGTGTTTTTGAAGGTTATGGGATGCTATATCGGGGTCTGGGTGGGATGATAAGACAAAGGCCTGCCAATGATAAACAAGGCATTTACCTTTGGAAAATAATTATTTGGGACTCGATCAAGTAGATCAATATTAATCAAATTTATTTTATTATGACTCAGAGTAACCAAACCAGACGGATTCAACAAGTAAATAACATCCAAAAAAGTTCATTAAATATATTATCAAGTAGATACATGAAATCAAATAGATCAATATTAATCAATGTTTTGGAGTCAAATGTAATAAGGCAAATATTGGCCTTACACTGCTTGTCATTGTGGCAAAGATCCCGACATCCTGCTGATCGTCGCTCATACAATCAGTACTGCAGGCTGGTAAAGCGGCAATTGGCATCCTTCCGTTCCGATTCTTTCAATTCCTATCTCTCCTCCCTGTCTACCAGGGACAACTCCTTATGGAATCTAACTAAGAAAATCCTAAAATACCATCCTGTTTCACACCCACTCCATCGTGATGATGGGTCCTGGGCGGCTTCGGATGGCGAGAGGGCGGAAGAATTTGCACTGCATCTTTCCCATACTTTCACTCCTCATCTTACTCCTCAAAACAATAATCACCGTCCAACTGTTGAAGATTTCCTCACTTTACCTATCCCTCTCTCACTACCACCAAAAGCCGTTAACCCCTCCGAGGTTAAATATCTTCTGAAAAAACTACCTTACCGAAAATCTCCAGGATATGATCTCCTTACTCCTCGAATCCTCCAACAACTTCCTCCTAAAGCCATAATCTTCCTAACCTATATATATAATTGCATTATCCGAACGACGCACTTTCCTCTCCTCTGGAAACATTCCATTATTGTCTTATTCGCCAAACCCGGTAAACCACCCAATGACGCCTCATCTTACCGTCCAATTAGCCTACTCCCTATCCTCTCAAAAATATTTGAAAAACTCCTATTAAAACGCCTACTTCCAATTGTTGAATCCAAAAACCTTTACCCTACTCATCAGTTTGGTTTCCGCCAACGACATTCCACAGCTCAACAAGGCCTTCGCGTTGTTGATCACATATCCTCAGCTCTTGAAACCAAACAGTATTGCACTGCTGCCTTTCTGGACATAGCTCAAGCTTTTGACAGGGTCTGGCACGCAGGCTTGCTTTACAAGCTCAAAGGATATTTACCGCAAACCCTATTCCTAATCCTACAATCCTACCTTTCAAACCGTTTCTTCCAAGTCCGCTGTGGTTTAGAATATTCTAACTACTATCCCATTAAAGCAGGAGTTCCACAGGGCAGCGTCCTGGGTCCCACCCTCTATAATCTATACACCGCTGATGTCCCCTCTACCACCAATACCTTCTTGGCAACATTCGCAGACGACACTGCAGTCCTGTCAACCCATCCAGACCCTAATATAGCATCCCAAAACCTTCAAAAACACCTCGACGAGATCGAGTATTGGTGCAACCAATGGCGAATCAAAGTCAATGAAGGAAAATGTTCCCACATAACCTTTACCCTCTGCCGCAAGTCCTGTCCACCAGTCTTTTTAAATTCAATTCCTCTCCCTGTGTCTGAGACAGTACGGTATTTAGGCTTCCATCTCGACAAAAGACTGACATGGAACCCACACACGAGGCTAAAAAGACAAGAACTAAACAGACGCTTTGGACAACTGTACAGACTACTTCGAAGGACATCCCACCTCTCAATAGAAAACAAACTACTTATTTACAAGGTTATACTTAAGCCAATCTGGACATACGGAATAGAGCTATGGGGGACAGCAAAAAAGTCGAACATCAAGCGCATCCAATCCTTTCAATCAAAAGTCCTAAGAACAATAGTAAATGCCCCTTATTACGTCAGCAACAAAACCCTTCACAATGATCTGAATATACCCTATATTCTTGAACTCATCCCTTCCAAGTTCATAAAATTCCATAGTAACCTATCCAACCACCCTAATTCCCTAGCACAGTCATTGCACTGCACCACTCACCCCTATAATCCTCTTCGGAGATTAAAACGGCAGTGGCCTCGTGACCTGCTATAACTAAGTGATAGTGGGAGTTCTGGCAATGGCCAGTTCCTCTAATCATGTCCTGAGCGTCTGTGGCTCTCGCGCTCTTGGTCAGCCTCCGCTGGCTTATCCAGTGACGCGGCTGACGTAGGAGCGTGGGGGACTCCCCAAGACTCCGCTTCCTCCTTCGCATGCGAGGGAGGTGACCCTTGTGGACTTGGGGGGCCTCTGGGCTGTTTGTAAATATTGTATGAATGAGCGAGTGAATGATGAATTGTAAATATAGTATGAATGATGACATTTATCTCAATTACTCATTGCCTAATAAAAGGCAGATTGTAATTTTATCTTAATAAAATTGTTTGAAAACTGAAAAAAAAAAAAAAACACTGCTTGTATTGTGTTTTATTTTGTCTCAATTACTGAATTTTCTATATATATTTGGTCATTGATTCCAATCAGAAAGGAAAATACGCCACTTATCTATCAATTATATTTATTCGGGATATGAACCCAAGAAACATACCATTAGGAAAGCAGTTCCCGCGACAGCTCCAAAACATTGAGCTACGATGTAGAAAAAGGCCCTGATGATTGTGACTTTTCCGGCGACCAGCGCTCCACAGGTGACAGCCGGGTTGAGATGACCTCCGCTCACGTGGCCGATTGACTAAAAAACAAACAAACATTTTATACACAAATATACAATTAGCATCTTGCTATGAAAAGTTTTTAATAAAGTAATACTTGGAGGTACGATAATTGGACTTCAAAACTAAACGCAACACTCTAACGGAAAATACAGTCTCAAGTGGTAGTCAAAACATGCCCCAACCGGAAAGTGATTAAAACATGTCATTATTAATGCAGGGCTGTGAATGGTTTGTATTAGTCCGAGAATTATACTTAATAAGCACGCACACACAGAACCTGCTTTTATTTTATACTTAGTTACAAAAGCAGTACTATTGCTGACTAACAGGGAGTACGCGCAAGTAACCGAACTGATGTATGTGGGAGAGTTATTGGAGTAGTGGGTTTCTCCGGTAGGGCTACGTAAAGCAACGTTTCACCAGTCAGCATGCCAAGTGCTGTCACTGGAGAAGGTTCCGTTCTGCCTGTGTTAATTTAGCTGTGACATTAGTTTTGGCTGTGAAGTTTGTCTTCCGGCTCGGGAAAACTGGCTCAGAACCTCTTTGAAATGTTAAAAGTGGCCTACAAAGATGATGCTGTGGGGGGGGGGAAACAAGTATTTGAGTGGTTTTCCCGTTTTAAAAGTGGGGAAATGTCAATTAATGATCAACCTCACTCTGCGTGTCGCTTGATGGCCCGAACCAACGAGAATGTCAAAAACATTCGCGAATTCGATGACTGGAAGATCGACGACGGACCATCGAAGAAGTTCCGGAGTGCCTTGGAGTTCAGTACAGCGAATAAAAGTGAGGATTTGGGGACAAGAAGGGTGGACGCAAAATTTATTCCTCGACTGCTGACTGCACAGCAAAAACAAGGAGTTGAATTGAGAGTTCCGAAATGACCCAAACTTTTTTTCCAAGGTCATCAGAATTCCTATGGATACGATCCTGAAGCTATGTTATAATCAAGTCAATGGATGACTTCAAATTCGCCTCGACCCAAAAAACTCGACATGTGACATCAAAGATTAAGACGATGCTCATTTTTTTTTCAATATGAGAGGAGTCTTTCATTCTGTGTTTGTTCCCCCGGGTGAGAGAGTTTTTTTTACCATGCTTTTTAGCTGGAAGTTTTGAAAAGAATACGCGACAGTTTGTGGAGGAAAAGGCCTGATTTGTGGCAGACGGGGGACTGGGTTGTAGCGACCGCTAACTACATAAGACAAATCACCCTATACTCTATTGTATATATATTGTAGACAAATGTAAATAACATGAACAAAATACAAATCATTGTAAATGTGTTAAGCAATAAAAAATGCGGGGTGCCGATGAGTTATATGAGCTGGGACCCCAGCTGTTGAGGCCCTAGACCCTCGGCCAAAAACCCAGCCAGTCTCTCCCAGAGAACAAACAAACCACACGTCATTGGTTACACCAATCTTAATGATGATTGGCTAAGGGCAAGGCTTGTTGGGTACTTAAGCCGAGGGTCTAGCCCCTGTAAACCATTCTCTCCTGGCAACTACTCTCTGGCTCGTGGCGACCCCGCTTGAACTCTGAAAACTGACTGCTTCTTTATGAAAAACCTATACATCTGTCTCTCCTAACCTCGCTATGTTTTAGTCCGACGTCGTCAGACCCCGCACCTTCCTAGTGGGATTCTCTGCCTTCGCCTCGCTAAAACTAGCACCTCCTTGGGAGAGATCTCTCCCTCGCGGACGACGGTTGCCGTGGCCTTGGAAATTTTCCTAGCAGACCTCCTGCGGTAATCCAGACTGCCTCTCTCCGGTTCACACTCGCCTTTGGGATCCGGACGGTTTTCGCCTACCCTTAGACACCGAGTGTGAATTCGTGGTCCAAGACCACATAAACTACCTATAACCTACCCTGTACCTCTTCTCCATAACATAGTGCACTGTCGGGGCACATACCTATCAAAAAATGGAGTCAGATAGTAAAGCCGTCATGAAACGATTGTCCAGTTTATAAACCCAAACAACCCTCACATGTCACCAGGCACCCCCCTCGTGACGACCCGACAGGAAGTATTAAATTTAAGTTTGTATTCATATAACCAGAAATCTGAGACAAAACCCAAGGTCTGTAGTCCCCATAGAATATAACTGTTACCATTGAACTACAAACTCAATGTAAATCTTTTGACTACTTCAATGGAATTTATTAAATATATCAAATGAAAAAAAAGCAATGGAGTTGTTTCTAAGAAGACTAAATGGTAGCAGTAATTACTGCTGTAATGTGGAAGTACTCAAATATAGTATGAACCAGACGTCATATATGTCAAGAATTTAATTTTGGGGCATGGTTCTGTTTCGAAAACCAAAATATTTCAAGAAGTTTTGTAATGCTAAGAGTATTATAAGGCTAATATTATATATAATGCCAAAAGCAGAACTGTATACCTGCCTCGTGACTTCATGGAAGTCACTGATGGTTTCTTGTTATTTTTAAGTAAGCAACCGCACCCCTCCTTACTTCCCAGAACTACCCTTTTCTTACACATATATGTCTCAGCCCCAGACTCCACTTGTATCTAGACCTTCCACCCAGTATGTAGTAACGTAACTCTTAATATTAGTATATACCAGTGTTTTGCTTGTACTTTATATTAAAGCTTTTCTTTCTTTTCTTTTAAAAGACTCTTCTCTACAAAGATTATTTAACTAAAAGATTGGCTCTAACCTCGCTCTATAACTCCATCTAATTATTGCTTTCCATTCGTAGTGGAGAGTGAGTTTTTCAGTTTTGACTTTCATCTCTTGATGTATTGGTCAAATTGAGCAGGGTTCGTTGACACAATTCGCAATCATGAGCAAAATACGGCAATTCACTAACACCTGAAAAATGAGTGGGGGTGTATTACTGAAGCAATTTGGAACCAGCCGCACACACACACTACCAATTCCATTAGAAACGCCAAACTGTAGGCTAGTTTTATTTTTTTTTCTGTGGAAGTGGATTGGGGCAGATCCGTCGGTGTCAGGCCTACGACGTCGCGTGACTGAGTAAACGGACCGTCGCTCGTTAAAAACGTTGACACAAATTCGAATATAAACGTGCGAATTTCGAACAGGCAATAATACTAACGCATCTCTAGAATAAGGTATACTTAATTAATGACTACAGCAGAAACTGAAAGTCTGGTCGTCTCATTATCAATCAGCTTACTAAGTTATTAACTAAGTGGGTTCATCAACGGTTGAATAATCTTTGTAGAGGATAGTCTTTTAAAAGAAAATAAAGAAAAGCTTTACTATGAAGTACAATCAAAACACTGGTATATACAAATATTAAGAATTACGTTACTGCATACTCGGTGGAATGTCTAGGGACGAGTGAGGTCTGGGACTAAAGCTGAGACATATATGTATAAGAAAAGATTCTGGGAAGTAGGGAGGTCTTGGAGGGATGCGGTTGCTTACTTAAAAATAACAGGAACCATCAATGACTGCCATGAAGTCACGAGGAAGGTATAAAGTTCTGCTCAAGCCCCTTCTACTTGTTCTTACCATTATAAAACTAATGAAGTAATCATCGCCCAAAGGCTGATTTAAGTCAATTGGGAGGTATTAAACATGAACGATTTTTGAAAAAAAGTAATAAAATTCGATTCCTAGGTCTGAATTCGGGATCGACCCGTTACCTGGGCTTAGCTGTCACTGTTGTGGACCTTCCGAACAAAACTTGTTTTTTAGGGTGCAGAGAAACTTTCCTAAATAATGGTTCCTGGGCAATTAAATAGCCTCAAGATTAGCACCTCAATCCGTTAGCAGCAAAAATCAAATTTACTGTTACAAAAAAAACGAAAATCTATGCCAACTAAATATACTAATAACATGTTTACCCATATTATCTTTAATTATGTGATACGCCCAACTTGGATTTGGAATGTATCGACAGTTTTATATTTTTTGCTTTATATATATTATTTATAATCTTGCTAAGAACAAGAAGAAGGGGCTCGAGCAGAACTGTATACCTGCCTCGTGACTTCGTGGAAGTCACTGATGGTTCCTGTTATTTTTAAGTAAGCAACCTCATGCCTCCAAGACCTCTCTACCTCCCAGAATCATATCCTTTTCTTATACATATATGGCTCAGCTTTAGCCCCAGACCCCACTCGTCCCTAGACCTTCCACCCAGTATGTAGTAACGTAACTCTTAACATTTGTATATACCAGTGTTTGCTTGTACTTTATAACTAAGCTTTTGTTTCTTTTCTTTTAAAAGACTCTCCTCTACAAAGATTATTTAACTTAACGATTATAAATCATCCAAACTATCATTATTTTTTTGAATAATTAATTGCCTTCATTCCCTACTTTAATAATTTTTTTCAATGTTTCAAGCTCTTTTTCTCTTGATGAAAATACTTATGGTATCCTGATGTTATTAGTTATACTGGCTAGTCATTCACCATTTATGTTTTTGTTTTTTTTCAATTTTGCTGTTGTTTCATTGTCACCACATATGTGACATACAAGTACTTTTGGGATCTCAATGTTCATATTAAACCGATTTTTTTTTTCATGTAACACTATTCATTTGATGTAAATGTGAAAATTACGAGTATTAAAGGTTAGTTTGCTTAAAGATTTTTTTTTTTAGTAAACCACCCTTTTCCCCTTCAAACGGTTATTCTTAAAGAAAGATACATTGTAAACAAATTAAAGGACAAATGTTTTATAGGTAATTAAAACAAGTTTACTGCGGTAGCCTACTCGGTCAGATCTCAGCGTCGAAGACTTTGTACAAACTAAGAATGTCTATACATGTTGATTCATTTTGATGACTATTTTTTGGATGCTCTTGAGCTCAATAATAGACCAAAAAAATTGAAATGGGCTGACACTTACCTGCACGGCTATCATGACGACGAGGCCAAAGGTGAGTGCGATGTGGACGAGACTCTTAGAACCGGAGCCACCGATGTTGAGGATGGACATGCAGCCGAAGTAGTTGATGAAGAAGACACCGAGGGCTTCCGCCAGAAGGGCTTTGCCCAAGTCAGCGCCCTTCGCCATCTCGGACATCCCCAGGAACTCTTTAAGACTCTTCTTATCTCTGACAGACATCTTTCTGCAACAGGAAACGACAGCATATGAATATTTCTATACATAAGTAATTAAAGTTGAAAAATATGCACATAAATCAGGAAGATTGCAGAAATATAATTAATTATTCACAGAAGGGCAGTTTTTTTTAACTGATGGAGATATTATAGTAATAATGTGAGAAAGATACCTATTTATAGTAAAACCATAAACAAACAAACCTGCCAACACGTTAAAAAAGTAACTGAAATGGTTCAAAAATTGTATTTTCTATTTAATTATATAAAAAAATTAGTATAGCGTAAGACTTCTAAACCTCCGAAACCGTAGGAAATGAAGGCCTAACTATGGCTTGTGATTGATTACATTTGTTTGTGTATTTTCATGTCTAAAAGCATTATTCCTTTTATGCTACCGAAATGAACTGTAGTATATGATCCATGTCACTTTACCATCAGTTAAATAATCTTTGTAGAGGAGACTATTTTAAAAGAAAAGAAAGAAAAGCTTTATTATGAAGTACAATCAAAACACTGGTATATGCAAATATTAAGAGTTACGTTACTACATACTGGGTGGAATGTTTGGGAACAAGTGGGGTCTGGGGCTAAAGCTAAGACATATATTGTAACATTCATGATATCTGAGAATAAAGACCAGGAACCCTCACATCTGGTAAGCATTTTCCCTTATGCTCCTAGGAGCGGGGATGAGATAAACGGGCAGTCTTAGCACAACCGTCGAGAAGAACGGACTTAGCAAGCTCCCGAATTGGTGGTTACCATACAGGAAGAGAGGAGAAGAACCAACAGCAGAAAGTAACGTTGATTGGATTACAGGAAGATCATCGATTGGGTGATATTAATATCGTTTATATTAATAAATTGAGCAATATGAATTTATTTATTTATATATTTATTGAGCAAAATAAATTGAGCTCAAATTCATGTTTGTAATTAGTAGTAATTATCCTAATTTAAAAGGAATTGAATATATTTTTATACTTTTGTCAATAATCTATGTTAATTATAATTATTTGTTATAACCATTTTATTTGAATATATTTCACAGTTCCTAATTTCTCAATTTATTAATAACTACAACATTAGCCTTGAGATCGGGCGATCCAATCGGGATAAATTCCTATGTCAAAGACATAAAACAATTTAAATTATAGATCTCATGACGGACCTGCCAAATTAGTTAAGGTAAATTGATCAAATAAAGTAGAAAGAGAAATGGTGAAAATTGAGGTAGGTTACAATATGTATAAGAAAATGATAAGATTCTGGGAAGTAGGGAGGTCTTGGAGGGATGCGGTTGCTTACTTAAATATAACAAGGAACCATCAGTGACTTTCATCAAGTCACGAGGCAGGTATACAGTTCTGCTCAAGCCCCTTCTACTTTTAGCATTATATATAATATTAGCATTATAATATTCTTAATATTATAAAACTAACGACTGACGTTGACCTCACTGAGTGATGTTTACATTATCCAGAATTCGCTTACGTCAAACTACTAAGATATAGAAGTGAGTACTTAGTCTAGCAGCTTTGCTTCATATTCCATAGTTACTGTATTTTGTACTGTATTTTAACATAAGCTTATTTTAACGCAATTTAATGGGAATTATCACGCTCACTTAAAGACCATTTGATGATTGTACATACTTGTCCCTCCGCGGGAGGTCAATGGCGGATCTAGGAGCTACCTGAACGATCATGGTTTCAGGTCAAGTGCTTGAGGCGAACTGGTAACAATCCCAACCAATACGATAAATGTAAATTAGCAAAGCTCGTGCACCGCAAAAGAAAAAAAAACGGATCAATGGCTCTGGAGGGAATAATTCTGACATTTAAAATACTTATTTTTTTTTTATTCAGGTCACCTTTCTTCTCTAAGTTTTTCAACTCGCCAGGAAAAATAGATGAAAGAGGTAGACACCAATGAAAATAGTGTCCAAGAGATTTTTTCGCTCTACTCTTTGCCTGCCTACTAAAGACTGCATGCACGCGTCAGGGCAAGATGGGACCCGTTGTACTACAGGACTCAATAGGCACAAATAATGTTGCTCAAAATAGGATTCATTCCTAGGACTGCGAGACGCTTCTTGGTGTATTTAGCAAACGCGAGGATACGTACCATAGTCTAGACTGCCTTATCAATGTCCCTCCTGGTATATATGTAACGGTGCATCTCAAATGTGAAACATGAAAGCATTCCTTTTTTTAAGCAGTGCATATAATGAGTTAGGAAATCAGTATTGGGTCGATTTAAAAGAAGACGTTAAGTTTTAATTAATTCTACCTACTATTTTGTTTTGCTTCTGTCGTAACCAATTACAGTAGAATCCCGATAATTCGTATTGTCAAGAGACTGACAGTTCAGTACGAATTATCGGGAATAGCAATTATCGGGAGTAAAAAATTAAAAATGTATTAATGCAAACATGTATATACATACATTTTTTTATTATTTTTTTTTTTTTATTGGGCTATAATTACAATCTGCCTTTTATAAGGCAATCAGTAATTGCGATAAACGCTCTCATTCATACCATATTATACATACATTAATACTAAGAAGTATGTATAATGTAATAAGGATAAAAACTATGCAATAAACACTAGTTAATACTAAACTAAACAATACATGCAATACAAAATATGTACATACTTATGTTCTAGATTAAATAAACACCAAACATTTGTACGAAAAAAAAATCCGTAATTTTTTTTGAGGCAATCCTTGCCGACGGGTATTGTCAATTCCTTTGTATATTTCCTCTAACTGGTACATTTGAATTCCTTGCTTGCCCGAACCACTTTTTTTCAGTTCTCTTCATGTTGTGGGTAATCACCAGTCTTGAAGCGTTTTACTTTGCTGCTTGATGTCTGGGAAGTGATTTTGTCCTCGTTCTTCAGGATTGATGTGATCGTGGAACGAGGGACGTTAAAACGCTTGGATACGTCAATTTGCTTAAAGCCTCTGGCCTCGGCCTTTATGATTTGTTGTTTCTCTTTAATAGAGAGGCTAACTTTTTTCGGAGGCATGATAACGTGTCACAACGATAACGAAAACGGTACTGAACTGTAGAAACGAAAGAAAAGCTTAGTACGATTCCTAAAACTTTCCCTCTCTCCTTACGAGTACGAATTACATATGGGATTTCATAGAAAACATTTATGTCGCACTTATTCTGCTCTCTGGTCTCTCACTGTCCACTTTCCCTTTCTTGAAACAGTACGAATTAAGGAAGTTTTTAAACTGGAAATACGTATTATAAGACGTTTTAAGTGACCTCGAGCATAAAAAATTATACAAATTACCGAGGGGACTGAAATGCATTGTTTTATACCACTAACCGGGATTTTCTCTAGGGACCGGCAAAATTCGTAGGAATTAGCCGGAAATACGAATAATCGGGATACGAAATACTGGGATTCCACTGTATTACCAAACATATTTAATCCCTTTTTTTTGTTATCAGGGTCCGATGCAGAAGTACATAGTGCATCGAAACGTTGTCTCTTTTTTATCAACTTAAGCCATCGCAACTTGATATGCTTAAAGAAGAGTGGACTGATGAGGGCTTACTCTCTCTACTGGCGGTCTTGGAGCAACAGAGAACCGACCTCAGGAGCATGTCTATATATCAAAATGGTCTATATATATATAATTTTTTTTTTAAACTTGTTTTTTGTGCTAAAATTACATGATTATCATGTAAAATTATGAAAATTAAATAAGAAATGTTCTCATTCATACGGTATTTACAAACAGCCCAGAGGCCTCCCAAATCCACATGGTTGTCACCTCCCTCAAAAGAGAAAGCGAAGTCTTGGGATGTACCCACGCTCCTTTGTCAGCCGCGTCACCGGATACTAGCACATAAAGGCTGACGAAGAGCGCGAGAGCCACAGACGCTCAGGACATGATTGGATAAACTGGCCATTGCAAGGACTCCCACTGTCACGCATTTATAGCAGGCCACGAGTCTCCGAGGACGATTATAGGGATTAGTGGTGCAGTGTAATGACTGTGCTACGGGACCCTGATCCCCGGTTGGATAGGTTACTAGGGAATTTCATGAACTTGGAAGGAATGAGTTCGAGAATGTAAGGTATATTAAGATCGGTATGAAGGTTTTTGTTGCTGACGTAATAAGGGGCATTAACTATTGTTCTCAGGACTTTTGATTGAAAGGATTGGATACGCTTTATGATTGACTGCTTTGCTGTCCCCCATAGCTCTATTCCGTATGTCCATATTGGCTTAAGTATAACTTTGTAGATTAGTAATTTATTTTCTATTGAGAGATGGGATGTCCTTTTAAGTAGTCTGTGTAGTTGTATATATATAATAGACTTAATACAAATTCCAAACAGATCTGTCTAAATCTCATTATTTACGATTGTTTTTTAAACAATTTAAATGACGATACTCCTCACTTACTCGAAGCCACAACAACATACAAGTGTGCCTGAGTCACCTTTATCAGCTTTTGTTTAGATAGCGAACCCTTTATCAGGCTTTACCAGGAGCATTTTTCGGCTGATTTATTCTTCACTCAGCTTAACTTCTTATAGCTTCTTCACTATATCAAATTCTTCGCGCAGGGTGTAGAGCTCTTCAGGTTGGCTCCTCTGATAGGAATCCTACCGAAAAATAGACGAAACACTTTCAAGACTGGCCTGACGAATGTTCTGCAGAAGAGCATCGTTCCCATCAATATTAGGTTAATTAAATTCGTTAAATGAACTTTGATTTCGGAATTTACCTGACAATCCATCATACAACGTGATTTGTAGTGCAAACTGTTTGTTTATATTGATGTAAATCTGGCACTAGGAGCTAAAATTAGCTGATAATAGAAGATTGATTTGGCGCCAATGTAGCTTACCGATAGAATCGATTGTCACTAGTTCATTAATCTTCTCTGTCTATTCCAGACCTACGGTACAAGAATAAAATGGAAATCACATTTATCAGTCATGTTCACAGAGAGGTACGTATTGGAGGTTCGGCTGTGATGTTTTCAAAACTAACCCTAAAAATAAATCTTAGAAGTTCTATTTCGTAATATTACTTTATCACTTTCTCCCTTATGTAGTACAGTTGATTTTTTAACTAGACAAACCCCCAAGTCCAAACCGGATAATGTTGTGTTAAGTTTATTTATAAGTGATGTGTTTGTTGTCGTGACTCCACTTGCACAACCGGGGATTCGATCTATTGTGCTCATCCGTCTAACGAAGCCCGTAGGTAGTTGTGGAAGTGGAGAGGAAGCAGAGAACTCGCTGACTCGTTCGTGATTGACGCTGAAAGGCCTAACGAAGCCCGTAGGTAGTTGTGGAAGTGGAGAGGAGGCAGACAACTCGCTGACTCGTTCGTGATTGACGCTGAAAGGCCTAACGAAGCCCGTAGGCAGTTGTGGCAGTGGAGAGGAAGCAGAGAACTCGCTGACTCGTTCGTGATTGACGCTGAAAGGCCTAACGAAGCCCGTAGGTAGTTGTGGAAGTGGAGAGGAAGCAGAGAACTCGCTGACTCGTTCGTGATTGACGCTGAAAGGCCTAACGAAGCCCGTAGGTAGTTGTGGAAGTGGAGAGGAAGCAGAGAACTCGCTGACTCGTTCGTGATTGACGCTAAAAGGCCTAACGAAGCCCGTAGGTAGTTGTGGAAGTGGAGAGGAAGCAGAGAACTCGCTGACTCGTTCGTGATTGACGCTGAAAGGCCTAACGAAGCCCGTAGGTAGTTGTGGCAGTGGAGAGGAAGCAGAGAACTCGCTGACTCGTTCGTGATTGACGCTGAAAGGCCTAACGAAGCCCGTAGGTAGTTGTGGCAGTGGAGAGGAAGCAGAGAACTCGCTGACTCGTTCGTGATTGACGCTGAAAGGCCTAACGAAGCCCGTAGGTAGTTGTGGCAGTGGAGAGGAAGCAGAGAACTCGCTGACTCGTTCGTGATTGACGCTGAAAGGCCTAACGAAGGTGTCCATCTAGGGCGGGATGAAAAGGCGACCTAGCGCCGACCTGAAGATGGTAAGGGGCTCAGGTCTGACTGTCGGAGGCGTGAAAGTTCAAGTGCGCGCCTTTCCCGATGTCCTAGATCTCATAGTCCCGGGGAGCCAGGATTCTCTTTACAAATTTCTATATATGACAATATTGTTATATACATTGGCACGTATGTCGTTTCCGGCAGGGGGACAGAACTATTTTTTTGTTATCTTGAGAATGAAGTGGAAATTTTCTTGTCAGCCTATTAAAAAAAAGGGGGGGGAGGAACAATAATAGGCTGACTTATAATAATAATAGGCAAGAACCACCATTTTGATTGTCCACCACGGGTATTGTCTATGACTAAGCATAAGCATAAGCATAAAAGTGCCATAACACATACTGGGAGAGTTATCATTCAGATACATTTATCTCTTGAACCGATGAAAGAGTTTAAGTTTAAGTAATGTTTATCATCTTTTAACTAGTTGCCAAACAATTTTTATTTATTTTTTTAAAAGCATTCATTAACCTAAATAATAAGTGATACTTTAAGGCTGAGATTGTCGCTAAAATATTTGTCATGGGCTGATTCCACTGTCACTTGCAGGAGCTAGCAGTGTTTTTTTATTCTCGAACTCTTTTGACAAAAAAAGTAGCACGAGTTAAGAATATTTTGTACAATTATTGCCGAGTATATTATATTTAAGTGGGAATCATTATATACATAGTTTAAAAACAAGTTATTCAGAGCCTTTTTCAAAAATTTCGCTATCCTTACACAGTTTACGATGATAAAAACAAAAAAAGATCATTATAAAAATGTATGCTAAAAATATTTCTTAGTAGTTATTTTCTTAAGAATGTTTCGTCAAATGAACTATAAAGTGAGTGACTGTAATGTGTGCTCCTTCAAAACTACAAATAGTTAACACAAAAGAACATTGTGAACATAAATTAAAAAAAAGTCAACAAATTCTCTTTTGGCAAACTTCGACATGTTTTTTCTTAGCCGCTCTTAAAAAAAAAAATCAAAAATTTAATTATTAAGTTAATATTTTTTTATCAAAAAAATAAAATACAAATGATTTTATTAAAGCCTTTTTCAAAAATGTCGCTATTCTTACACAGTTTACGATGATAAAAACAAAAAAAGATCATTATAAAAGTTTATGCTAAAAATATTTCTTAGTAGTTATTTTCTTAAGAATGTTTCGTCAAATGAACTATAAAGTGAATGACTGTAATGTGTGCTCCTTCAAAACTACAAATAGTTAACACCAAAAAACATTGCAAACATAAATTATAAAAAAACCAACAAATTCACTTTTGGCAGACTTCGACATGTTTTTTCTTAGTAGCTCTTCAAAAAAAAAAAAAAAAATTTAATTAAATAGAAATGACATTTTTAATTTCAGATTATGTTGACCCCAAATTATGTTGGGAATAAAACTATAACATCGGACTAAACTGTATTATAACATAAATGTAAGCACTTCCATAAAAAAATTTAGGGTACCCTCTATACCTTAGTACACCTAACACCTCTCTTCCAAAACCTTACCCTTAGGGGTCTGAACAATTAAAGTGTCTTTACTAATTTTCTTATTTAAACAGAGCTCATTCGTCATTCGGAGGAATACAAATCGTCTGGGTAGTTACTTGGTTCGTGTTAATCCGAAAACTATAACGAACAAATATAAATTACAGACTACTAGAAAAGGGGGTGGGAATTCGCAAGCTCGCGTGATGTCGCTATAATAAGATAGGACCGTAACTAATTTTATAGTCCGTCTCTAATCTGAGTATGATTATGTTCTATGCACTTATAGACAAGGATCTCTGATAGCGAAATGCGCTGTTTATAACTCATTTGTCATTTATACCATTGGTTTTACTGATCAGTAAATATCAGTTCTGTAAATATAAAATAATATAGGACTTAGAAGCATTTAGTTAGGATATAAGTTTAGTTTTTAAGGGGGAAAGACGATGCACAACCCTTGTGGTATACTGATGAAAGTGGTCAGAGGTACTTCATTCGAGCAACAGAGCAACAGTGAGCTTCACGAGATCTTTGAACTGCCTACGGTGGATGAATTCATTCAATACTTGACAAAGCCGGTGTTTAACACGATAACCCCTACTCCGTTCCCCTATCGATGGCAGAACGGAGTCGAGGCAGGAACGCGTTTGTCTTTGGTTCTAGTTTTTAGTTTGTAAGTTTCATTT
Organism: Acanthosoma haemorrhoidale; assembly: GCA_930367205.1. Classification (NCBI taxonomy): domain Eukaryota; kingdom Metazoa; phylum Arthropoda; class Insecta; order Hemiptera; family Acanthosomatidae; genus Acanthosoma; species Acanthosoma haemorrhoidale. The sequence goes on from OV884011.1 coordinate 188,572,818, forward strand.
TTTGTAAACTTAAGGTGAGCCCCATCACCTAGTCCTGTTTATTTGTATTTCATATTTTCAGTGTAAAAAGACAATTGTATTTGTAAATCTCCCCTCCTTCAAATGCATCTAAGTATCTAAGTTAATCTTGTTCGTTGTATTTTGATCATCTGTTGTAAACAATGTTTATCAAAGGGAGTTTGAAAAAAAAAAAAAAAATCTTGAGCTCATTTTCATTTCACCGACCTGTCCGTACCTGCCCTCTTTAGTAATCCTCCGTACCTTTTCTAGTATTTTTTTTCTTTTTATTAATTAACAGCCAATGAAAAAATTACTGGCACTATTGAAACTAAAATTGAGGACCTCTCCAATATCTTGTCGAGAGCTGTACCGACTCTATTTGTGAGATTTTAGCTAAAGAGGATTCACAACTCATGGTAAGATAGCTTGGATGGAATTGTCCCGACTAAATTTGTGGAGATGCGGGGTTGGAGTCCCGATCCAATACATACGAAGTTTGTTATCCATAGGTAACCACCCTAGGCGTTATTAAGACTTCCAGATGATATAGAGCAGTTGGAATAACGGAAGAGGGTAAGTAAGAGTTAGCCTGAGTGAAACGGTAGTAGTCGTTAGAGTTAATAATGCAGCGGGTGAAAGGATTCTCGTGCTCAGCTATAGCAAGTGCTCGTAACCATGTCTAAAAAGTAGTAACAAGCTCGGGAACCGAACCCTCGTTTAAAAATAATTTTCCTTATAATTCATTCATTTATTTTTGATTCATATTTAAAAAAAAACTAAAAACACATGTTGAAAATCATTGCGAATTGCTTTGTGAACTAAAACCGAGTCTAATAAACAATTAATAAAATTATAATAGTAGAATAAACTAAATAAATAAAAAATTTTTAAATATACATAGCCTCTTCCTATATCCGAGACAGTTCGGTACTTAGACTGACCTGTAGCCCACATACGAGGCTAAAAAGACAAGAACTAAACAGACACTTTGAACAATTGTACAGACTGCTTCAAAGGACATCCCATCTCTCAATAGAAAACAAATTACTAATCTACAAAGTTATACTTAAGCCAATCTGGGCATACGGAATAGAGCTATAGGGAACAGCAAAGAAAGTCGAACATCAAGCGTATCCAATCTTTTCAATCAAAAGTCCTGAGGACAATAGTAAATGCCCCTTATTACGTCAGCAACAAAACCCGTCATAACGTTCTTAATATACCTTACATTCTCAAACTCATCCCTTCCAAGTTCATTAAATTCCATAGTAGCCTATCCAACCACCCTAATCCCCTAGCACAGTCATTACACTGCACCACTCATCCCTATAATCCTCATCGGAGACTGAAACGGCAGTGGCCTCGTGACCTGCTATAAATACGTGACAGTAAGAGTTCTGGCAATGTTCAGTTTCTTCAATCATGTCATGAGCGTCTGTGGCTCTCGCGCTCTTCGTCAGCCTCCACTGGCTCGTATCCGGCGACGCGGCTGGCGGAGGAGCGTGAGGGACTTCCCAAGACTCCGTTTTCTCTTTCGTATGCGAGAGAGGTGACAAACATGTGGATTTGGGATGTTCTGGGGTGTTGAGTAAATGATGAATTGTAAATATGGTATGAATAAGATTATTTATCTCAATTACTCATTGCCTAATAAGGCAGATTGTAATTTTAGCACAATAAAGAAGTTTGATATAAAAATAAAATAAAAAAATATACATAGGTGAAATATTTGCGAAAAATAACATTTTAATAAATGCCTCCATAAATGCTTACTGTATTTTAAAATTCATAGAAACCAAGTAAAACATATACATTTTGTTTTGAATATCTGTTTAGAAATAGTGTGCTCTGGAATGAACAATTTTTTTTTTTTTTCCGACTAAATTTTGTCACTTAAATTATTTGGAATATATATGTGACGAAATAAACGATGGCGTGGGCAGAATTTTCTTAATGAAACGACTGCCCACGATTTTCTTCCGTAATTACTTCAGTTGATCTTTCGCGATACAGGCTTAAGAAGGGTAAAGAAAGATTTTGGATTTTCACAAAATTTATTAATGAGCGATCCTCTTCACTGTCACAATCAAGAAGTCAAAAAAGATCGTCATTACAAATGCTATACTAATCCTTTCTGATTACTTGTTCATTTGCTTTGCAAAATTTGTGATATTGCCTTTAAACATCGTTCGTAAATAAATTTATCTATAAAATTATCTTATTTATTTATCTATAACCTCATTTGCAAAACGCTAGGGATTGTTATAAATTCTAACCTCCCCCCCCCCAAAAAAATGGACATTATTAGCTTTTGAGTGGTCACTTGTCAGCGTAATTGTCACTGGTGGTAAGAAGTGATCTTTCACGTAGAACTTTTTTTTTTTTTGCATATATCTCGTTATCATATGAGGAATGGTTGTATTATTTTTGTGACTGCCGTATGAGACAGTGTTTTGAAGCTTGATATTTACTACAAACAAAAAAACAAACATAGTTAGTAAGGAAAATGTAAATAGTAGTTAATAAGATCAGAGTTTGTTTTTGTTTTTATGTGCTGAGAATATGAAATAAAGGAAAAACAACAACAGAATAACATAAGGTGCGCTGACCGATGCAACAATCCCATTGCGTCGGAATACGCGCACCACAGGCGACGTACCTCCATGAGCTCGTTTCACGTGTGGGAAAACCCCGTTATTAAAAAAAAGAAAAAAGAAAAAGTATCGTAGTAGGCCTGACCGCTTTATCACGAATAAGTAAACATTGGGCACTAAGCTCCCTACCGGCCAGCAACTCTGGTACCATTATAATTAAGCTTAACTCTAAGCACCAAGTCCCGTAGCCTTCCGAATACCTTCCAAGCAACAAACAAACCGCTTTTACACTCACACTGCTCCAGGCAAAATCAAGCAGCCCTATTTAAAAACTCTGTAGAACACTGATCTGGAGCTTAAAGGGAAAAAAGTCCACTGCCTACTACTTACACAGTAGGAACGCAGCAAAACCACCAGCCAACAACCTTGTATATCTGGGGATTAAAATGAACAGACACTTCCGTTTTAGTAACCATTTTGCAAGGAAGTTGAAGCCTTAAGCTAATGATATATAAGAGTGTACTCAGGCCTACTCTGCTGTATTTTACCGATTTTTAGTCGTCTGACTGAAGCGACAGCTCGGAGACTCCAGGAATTTCAAAACGGCATACTGATGGAAGTGGTCAGACATACTACATTCGAGCAGCGGAGCTACAATGAACTTCACGAGATCTTTGATTTGCCTACGGTAGATGAATTCATGCAACGTAGAAATATCAAATTTTTCGGCTCACTACAGTACTTGACAAACCCGGTGTTTAACACGATAACCCCCGCTCCGTTCCCCTATCGATGGCAGAACGGAGTCGAGGCAGGAACTCGTTTGTCTTAGGTTCTAGTTTTTAAGTTTTTAGTTTGTAAGTTTCATTTTTTGTAAACTTAAGGTGAGCCCCATCACCTAGTCCTGTTTATTTGTATTTGGTATTTTCAGTGTAAAAAGACAATTGTATTTGTAAATCTCCCCTCCTTCAAATGCATCTAAGTATCTAAGTTAATCTTGTTCATTGTATTTTGATCATCTGTTGTAAATAAATGTTTATAAAAGGGGATTTGAAAAAAAAAAAAAAAAAAAAAATCTGGAGCTCATTTTCATTTCACCGACCTGTCCGTACCTGCCCTCAATCCACCTTACTCTTGAAAATTTACAAAACTATGCCGTTATTGTTTTCATGTTCTAAGTAAACACTTTTGTCACTGATCGATGTGAACCGTCCCCCTCCCCCCTCTGGAATGTAGCACAGTAACACACTTATGGTTGTAAAGCGGCTGTAGGTTACAGTATCTACCTTGCTTGCTGGATATCTGTGGGGTGCACCCTGGCCCCGAGGGGAAGAGTGAACCCTCCCTCGACCTGCTTGGGCATGACTGGACCCGCGGGCTACCGATGCCTATCTATACACGCGAGACAGTTGACTATCGGCCCCCTACTCTATCTGTCCCCTCATCGCCCCCACCCGCACTGCGGCCTCAGTGCGAGTCAATTCAGGGCTAATTCAGGGTAGTAGCCACCCCCATCGGTTGGTCACGGAATCGCCCGAAAACACACGAATGAAAGTTCTCAGAACTCGGCATTTATTATAATTGACCTATGATAGGAAATGGAATTTATATGTAATAAAAAATGTACTATCTTCTTAAGCGCTTCCTATCTTTAAATTTAAATAAAAAGAAGTGTGTGTGAGATATCATCGAAATTTTTCATATGTTTGAAAGGCTTATCGACGCCATTATGTATGAAAAATAACATCGCGCAAATGTCCGTCGCTGCTTCGCTGAGTGGCGCGCATCCGAAATGTCCAATTTTCCATGACTCTGGCGCATAAATCAGGCTGAATATGACCGATTGCACGGGTTATGTTGGCTTTGAGGACCGCTGTGATTTGTGGCTTATTCGCATAGACCAGCGACTTAAGAAAACCCCACAAGAACAAGTCTAACGGGGTCAAATCGCACGATCTCGGTGACCAGTTCACATCACCTCCACGTGAGATGACTACACGTCGTTGTCTATGGTCGATTACCTTCAGCTCCTGAATCAGCTAAATTTTGTACGGGTCCAGGCCCAAGTCACGAAATTCGCCAAGTTGTGGTCTGCGAAAGACAGAGTTCTTGTGAGCGACGCCAAATCGATTGCCTCGGATTCTCCTGCACACTCTCACAGCGGCGATGTTTTCGGCAGGTCTTATGTTTCGTCGACGTACGGGTGTTGGTTGATTGTTTACTGAGCCAGCGGACTCAAATTTATCCACCACACTGCGAATAGTCCTCTCGGTAGGAGGGTTATGGTGACTGTAACATGGGCGAAGTGCGTGGAACGTTGCCCGAACAGAACACCCATATTGATAAAACAATTTTATCATTTGCACATGTTGTTGAACTCTATATCCGTCCATGGTGATTTGGCAAAACAGACTGAACAAATGACAGCCAATTTGGCAGATTCAGCTTCAACAATATGGTCGCTATCAACTGTCAAAGTTTGAAAGTCCCTATTGGAAGACGCTTTATATGTAAGACAATTATTTAAGGTGGGGTGAATAAACTGAAATCAGTTTCTCTGTAAACAAAGCAAGGCACTTTTATTCACTATTTTTTATATTATAACGATTATTCATATTATTTACACAATCTTACCTGTAAACAAAGAAACGGCAATTGCAGTGTATAATTATAATTTTATAATTTCTCTATTCACAACTTTTGTTACATAATATAACCTTTCTGTATCATCTCACTTTTTTGAAATCTTACTGATAGCTCCATCTAGCGGTGGTCAGTAGAAGGAGCGCGGCAAATTCAAATTAAAGAGAGTATAATTTCTTTATATATATATATATAAAGATCATATGTCATGTCAATTTCATGAACGGGGATAATGTCTCTAGGTAAAGCATGGCACAAGTCTATACTAAAAGTTGACTCGCGTGGTGATGTGGAATCACTTGAAGATCCACGTTGGGGGCGTCCGCTGAGAGAGGTCTCGTCGACCCAGCCACTGCCCGGTGGAAGAGTGTCCCGACAGTGCACTATGTTCAGGAGAAGAGGTACAGGCTAGGTTTTGTAGGTAACCATCCGGATCCCAAAGGCGACTGTGAACCGGAAAGAGGCAGACTGTATGTATGCCTGGGTTAGACGCTACTAGGCAAAGTTTGTAGGGTGACAGGGATCGTCGTTTGCATGGAAGGGATCCCTTCTAAGGATGTGCTAGTTTTAGCGAGGCGAAGACAGAGAATCCCACTAGGAAGGTGTGGGGTCTGACAACGCCGGACTAAAACAGAGCAAGGTTAGGAATAGAAATGTACAGGCATTAAAATCCCAGCTCTGCCATAGGCTAATATATAGCCAATGAAAGAGCAGTTTATTTTGGTCAATCAGGAAGGTGTTTATTCTGCCAACACGGCTCGCTTGCCTTCCTCCTGACTGGTCCGTCAGTCCCTGCTGGCGAATAAATCAGTTGAATAAATAACCATTATTTACATTGATATATCAGCCAGAGTTTTGTTTACATTATTACATGACAATATTTACATTTACATGTCATAGCATAGGATTAGGAATTTAATTTTGTCCGTGAAAATGTTGGTACAACATCCACTAATCACGTTTGTTGTATAAAGTCTTAACTAAAATTGAAGAGACAGATCAATAAAAATTATTATTGTGAATGGAAAATGGATTCCACAAATTCAGTCTGGTTTTCCAAAAAAAAGCTAAAATAAGTCTTATCAGTTTTATTTCCAAAACTCCCATCTTTCAATTGAAAGTGACGAAATTAATTTTAATTTTAAAAAAGTATGTTTAATTCCCAAATGAATATGTAACAAAAAATATAAGAATATGTTAGAAATATTTAAAATTTTATGTTATTTCACGGAATTATATTTTGCTCTGGAGTAAATATGTAAATACACATATAACTGCCAGGACCTTGAGTTAAGGGAGTTTGGAGTAGAACAAAAACACCGCACATATTGTTATTAATTTTAAAACAAGTCTAAAGCAATATTTATTTTTGTAGAATATTCTAAATACAGATGAGCTCACAGTAGAAGAAAACTCTTTGACCTCAAACGGTAATAACTGGAGAATACACACGCGACCAAGGACTACGAACTAATGCGAGTAGAGTACGTTGTTAGCCCCGAGTTGATAAATGATGTTTTATGTCAATTGAATAAATCGAGATCGGTCTGAGTTTAATGAAAAACAGCTGTTAACTAAATCATGGACAATGTTTTTTCCGCTGAGAATTAAAATTCACATTGATTCAATTGTTTTATCAAGGAGTCAAATGGAACCAAATGAGTAATCTGTCAAATGTCTGAATATTCTAATATTAAATTATTCTAATTGCTAGCTCGGTTTGATTACGCAGTTCTAATATTTAGAATAGACCTTCATGACTGAAGCTATTTAAATCCATCCGTCGATAGATAAATAACTGAACAGAATGAACTCGATGCCGTGACTGTCAGTAAACTTCTCAACAGTTGAACCACTGCAAATCATGCTCGTTATTTCTTTTGTATTCGTAATATCCGTGTAATTCTCATCTTTCGAAGCATGTGATTACTTTTATTATGCCACATTAATCATCGGCGTAGATAATAGGTATGGTTAGATCTGCTGTGTGGCCGCTAAATACAGTTGAGAGATGGTATTGAGTATTCAATGTTTGTGCTACCTTTGGCGAATGAAAGATTAATTTATTTCTGGTACATAAATAGAAATGATAACATATAAATGTTCACTAGTATATCCAAATGTATCTATATAAATAAAAAATGTAGGGAAATATATAAAGAATGTATCTTTCTATCAATACATATACCTTCTACCTCTTTGACCTTACTCGCAGAACCACACCTCTACGCACAAGCCGAATAATTAAAATGTTTTATAAAATGGAATGGTATTTAATTATTCAAACAACTTAGATTTGATTACTTTATCAAATTTTGAGCGTTCTGCATTGGCGTAAAATATAATAAAATTTACTAAGATCAATTAATTTAATCCTATCCCGGTTAATTTTTAATCCAAAGGCAAAATTAATCTCGTTAAAGTGGTGATCAATGGTGTGCAGTGTTGATCACCACACTATGAACCCACCACCCTTCTCACATCGATGGCAACAGACCCAGGGAAAATCAGGTTAAGATTTAGTTAAAGTTTTTATTGTTAGATGTTAGTGATCAATGGAACTAATTTCTGTGGCATAAATAGAAATCACAATCTGATTTGTTTAATCAAATAATTGTAATTCTCAAAGAACATACAATATGATGGGTTAAAAATTATGAATAGTTAGTTGTCTTCATTGATGGGTTGCCTAAAAACAGAACGGCCTCTCTCTGGTTGACACTCACCTTTGGGATCCGGACGGTTTTCGCCTGGGTAGGTGTTTAGATTAGGTTCTAAGGGTTTAGATACCGAGTGTGACATCGTGATCATTACAAGTCTACCTACAATGCCTACCCTGTACCTCTTCTCCTGAACATAGTGCACTGTAGGGGCACATGGCTATCAGATATGGAGTCAGATAGTACAGTAGTAAGACCCTTCATGAAGCAATTGTCCAGGTCATAGCCTTATCAACACTCACTTCGTCACTAGGGCTAGGGTAACCAGGCCCCCGTCGTGACGTCCCGACAATGGGTTATACACATAACAGTATACATGAAAGCACTGTAACAAGTTATTTCAAGAATTAGCCACCCTAATAGTTCAGTTCACAGAAAACGGACGCATTAAATAAGTAATCTCAATCTAGCCAAAATTTCATTTTTTTTCAATATCTTTGAAATTATTTTTAATTTAACCAGGGCGAAAATGAGATCCACATGTTTTCCCCAAACTTTGGATTATTGCATTTTAATCAGGAAATAATCAGTATATTTTCAGCTGAGAAATAAACTTATGTATAATTTTAGATCAGGTGAATATTCATTATTACCACTATCATAGGACGTACAGACAGGCAAACGAAGAATATTGTCCCGAACAATCAAGAGTGTTTTATTATCAATTACAGTTATTTATTGTTATTAAATTAATAGTGTTTTTGGCCTAACCAGATAACAAGGTTACTTTTTGGAAAAAAAACACACATACATATGTCGGGTTGGATATTGTCGAATATCCGCAAAGTGGGGAGGAGACGCCCGCCGCGGGCTAGGGTCGCTACAACCTCTTAGCCGCCGTCCGGCGAGCGCCAAAAAAGAGATAAGGCGGGTGGACCAGTGGTCTTTCACCCTCCCTGCCAGCCTATTCAGCGGGCAGCCTAATTCTTTTTGATCTGACTCCATAAGATCTCAGAAGGTGTGCCCCGAAAAAAAGCACTGTGTTCAGGAGAAGGAGAAGAGGCATAGGGTAGGTATTATAGGTAGTTTATGTGGTCTTGGAATGACCGCGAATTCACAATCGGTATCTGAGGGTAGGCGAAAACCGCCCGGATCCCAAAGGCGAGTGTGAACCGGAGAGAAGCAGACTGGATTGCCGTGGAAGAAGCTACTATGTAAGTTTGCAGGGCCACGGCAACCGTCGTCCGCGAGGGAGAGGTCTCTCCCAAGGAAGTGATAGTTTTAGCGAGACGAAGGCAGGGATTCCACTGGAAGGTGTGTGGTCTGAGCGCCAGAGCAGAGAGAGAGAGAGAGAGAGAGAGAGAGAGAGAGAGAGAGAGAGAGAGAGAGAGAGAGAGAGAGAGAGAGAGAGAGAGAGAGAGAGAGAGAGAGAGAGAGAGAGAGAGAGAGAGAGAGAGAGAGAACTCGCGAAGAGGGGGACTTGTAATTATTCTTAATTAAGAGGTGGCCACAACAACATATATATATATATATATTCGGGGGGAGGTAGACTGTACCAATCAGCAGATACCGACCAATACCCCCCCCCCTAGCCCATCTTCCAGATATATACGGAGTAAGCTATCTCCGATGTTTGAGGATAAAAAGTAAATTTAATACCATACTTAAAAGTACTGCCACGGTGCACTAAAGGGTGTGCTGTGTTAAATATTTTTATTCATATCCGATTATTTTAATTATATAATATATTCTCTAGCTATTTATATGTTAATGTGATATATTTGGAATAGAAAAAATTATGCTCACGAACCCTACAGATCATAATAAATAAACTGAAAGCTACAAAATAAACTATTATTCTTTATGAAGATGTTATAAATGTCCTTTGATTCTTTATGAATGAAAAAGTAAAAATGTTAGCAAAGATTTTGATAGATAACGTTCAAAACCTCACAGGAATAATAATGAAACGTTTTAGAAAATGCCAGATTGAGACGCGTCTCGATGAGCGATTTCAAATGGAAAGTTGTACCCTGGAAATCCCCATTTATTTGACTCCAGAGAGGAATGTCCGGTGAGCGGGATTTCGCGATAGCTCATGGTCTAATTGAGATTGCAGAAGGAGGAAACGGTTACTCAACTCGGACTTTATTTAATCCAAATTACTTTTGAATCTAAGTACGACACAAAATCCAACCCTGAGCCGACAATTTATAACGACTATCAATCACGGCTAATTGCGAGCTGTGGGGAGCTTAATTAGATTCCAATTTCTCTTGTAATCGTGGAAGTCGGATTAGCACTATCTGTAGAAAGTTGGGCAGTTATGAGAAATGGGCGAATCACAAAGAGGGAGGGGAAAGTAAAAATTCATTTTTACAGAGGAACTATTATTTTTTTTGGGGGGGGGGTTCAAATTTTGAAGGGGGCATCATAATGTTTAGTGTACAATAAAAATGACATGTTCACCGATTGTTGCATTTAGAAGGAAGCCCGGAAAAACATTTCTTACGGACATAATGAATTTGTATACGTAGACCAAAATAGAGAATTCTAAAGAAAAAAGAATACTCACTGGCAAGATACGGACTCGAACCCGGGACCTCCTCAATATCTAGTCGTGTGCTCAACCAACTGTGCTACCATTCCCAGCATGAGTTCTCTTTTGCCAACACTGTACCCAATGAGCACAGAGGCAGGCAGTGTAATAATGGGCATTTAATTATTCAAACAACTTTAGATTTGATTACTCTATCAAATTTTGAGCTTTCAGCTATTGGCGTAATATACAATAAAATTGACGGATATCAATTAAATTTAATCCTATCCGGATTACTTCTAATTCAAAGGCTAAATTAATCTCGTAATTTAAAGTGGCGATCAATGGAAGTAATTTCTGTAGTATAAATCGAAATTACAGTCCGATATGTTTTATCCAAATCATTGAGTATCTTGAAAACATGTTTATTGTGCTAAAATTACAATCTGCCTTTTATTTGGCAATGAGTAATTGTGATAAATGTTCTCATTCATACAGTATTTACAAACAGCCCAGTGACCTCCCAAATCCACATTGTTTTCACCTCCCTCGCGCGCGAAAGATGAAGCGGAGTCTTGGGAAGTCAACCTCCGTCAACCAAGTCACCGGGTACGAGCCAGCGGAAGCTGACCAATAGCGCAAGAGCCACAGACGCTCAGGACATTCCAGGACTCCCACTGTTACGCATTTATAGCAGGTCACGAGGCCACTGCCGTTTCAGTCTCCAAGGAGGTTTATAGGGATGAGTGGTGCAGTACAATGACTGTGCTACGGGATTAGGGTGGTTGGATAGGTTACTACGGAATTTCATGAACTTGGAAGGGATGAGATTAAGATCGTTATGAAAGGCTTTGTTGCTGAGGTAATAAGTGGCATTTACTATTGTTCTCAGGACTTTTGTTTAAAAGGATTGGATACGCTTGATGTTCGACTTTTTTGCTGTCCCCCATAGCTCTATTCCGTATGTCCAGATTGGCTCAAGTATAACTTTGTAAATAAGTAGTTTATTTTCTATTGAGAGACGGGATGTCCTTCGAAGTAGTCTGTACAGTTGTCCAAAGCGTCTGTTAATTTCTTGTCTTTTTAGCCTCGTATGTGGGTTCCAGGTCAGCCTTTTGTCAAGATGGAAGCCTAAATGTTGTCTCGGATACAGGAAGAGGAATCGAATAAAGGTAACTTGAGAATAGATTATTATAAAAATAGAGGGACCGGCCGCTTATTCCACATTGTTTTTTTTTCACATAATAAATTGTTTTTCTGACAATTCCAGACAGGGATCTGACTGGTGGTCTTCGATTCAAACATCTACACCAGGTGCTAGTTATACACTCAAGTCCAGTCTATTGTTCAATTTCTTCTGTCACGACATGCCTACTCTGAAAAGTATATTCAGTTCTTTGGGACTTAGGGACGTGGCGAAACGGGGGCGAGTCAACATCTCGACGTATCAAGCCGTTTGACTTTTGACTCCGGCCTATCGTTGACATAATGGGATAGGGCAGAGTATTCCGACTGAGCTAAGTCAAATAGAAATCATAATATTTGATTGATAGATGACAATCGTTCCCAGTTCTCGGCGCGCTTGCGTGGCCACACAATCATTCCCATTAGAAAGTTCTCATATAAATTATAACCGGATTGGTTAAAAATTTAGATCTGGAACGTTTTGAACAAAAAATACAGATATCGACAGTATGAGCAATTATGTTATAAATATTACTTATTTCAAGTATTATACAGTGGAATCCCGGTATTTCGTATCCCGATTATTCGTATTTCCGGCTGATTCGTACAAATTTGCCGGTCCCTAGAGAAAATCCCGGTAAGTGGTGTAAAAACAATGCATTTCAGCCCCCTCGGTAATTCGTATTATTTTTATCCTCGAGGTCACTTAAAACGTCTTATAATACGTATTTCCAGCTTAAAAACCTCGTTAATTCGTACTGTTTCAAGAAAGGGAAATAGGACAGTGAGAGAGCAGAATGAGTGCGAGATAAATGTTTTCTATGAAATCCCATTTGTAATTCGTACTCTTTTTACTCAAAGGAAATAAGGAGAGGAGAGAGGGAAAGTTTTAGGAATTGTACTAAGCTTTTCTTTCGTTTCTACAGTTCAGTCTCGTTTTCGTTATCGTTGTGACACGTTACCATTTTGACGACGGCCTAGCAGTAGTGAAGATATAAACCAACGAAGAAATTTTAGATCCATCTGAAGACGTTGATGGTGAAGATGGAGAGGGCGATGAAGATGATGTACCAACAATGACTGCTAAAGTTGCTAAACAATACGTGAACAACGTGCGCCATTTTTTTAGCAAAATCGGTTGTTGGTCTGAACACTCTTGACAAAGCAATTGACAATACCCGTCTACAAGGATTGCGTCAAAAAAAAATACATACGTGTTTGCATTAATACGTTTTTTAATTTTGTACTCCCGATAATTCGTACCAAATGTCAGTCCCTGGACAATACGAATTATCGGGATTCTACTGTACTATTATATCAAGAATTCATTATAGTTAAATTTTCTGAAAAAAAAAATCAGAGAGAGAGCGATGAAAGCTTTTAATTACCACCAGCCATATCTGTGCTTATCATCAGTGTTTGTTCGTAAAGAAATTGAGCACGCAGGCGTACATTCGCGATCAAAATGTCCTTTGATTTTCAAAAAGACTCATTACCACATGTAACCCATGATTCCTAGCCCATGATTAAAACACTGTAAATTATATATAATGTCACTTACCTATACAGCAAGGGTATATATTGTGTATTTAAATTGGCAGCAGATTGCCTGTAAAAAAAACAAAACATTATTTTATGTTATACATTTATATAAAAAGTATGAATTTTGATTTCATTCTTAAGTACTTGAGTACCAAATAAAATAACTAAGGAATGAATCTTAATAATAAGTTTACTAGTGTGTCTACTGAGTGACAGAGTTTCAGAGCGACTCATTTTCAAAATGCGACCACGGTCTTACAATAATGTCGGGTTTTTGTTTATATATTTCAGATCTTCCTACTACGACCGACCGTTTCTAGTTCAAATTTCAAACTTTCAAGTTTCCTGCAAACTAAAATACCCCCCCCCCCCAAAAAAAATTGAAATACCTACTCTAAAAGTTCATTTTTGCAACACAAACCTAAGCTGTCATCAGCTTCAAAAAACATCACTCTAAATAAAAATAATGTTACTGAAGTTGTACAAAAACAACAAATACTTTCATTAAAATTGCTTCATCATTACTGAAATTGGTTAGGAAGGGTAGTTTACATATGATACAAAGAGATAATCAAATTATCTTATTATATTTCAGTTCTATATTCAAACTTATTATATTTCTGACCTTCCTACTTCAACCGGCTGTTTCTAGTTCAAATTTCAAACTTCTGGAACTGTTTCCTGTAAACAGTTCGAAATGCCCCCCCCCCCCCAAAAAAAAACACTTTGAAATGCCTACTCTAAAAGTTCCTTTTGGCATCCCAAACCGAAGCTGACATCAGCTTCAGAAAGTAACACTCTAAATTTAAGTTGTACAAAAAGCTTGAATTTAAAAACCGAAGACTTCAGAACGGATATTTTCATTTAAATTGTATAATTATTACTAAAATTGGTCATGAACGAATATTAGTTAATTTTTGTATTTGTTTTTATGTGTAATACATTTTTTTATTAAATAAATTCTGTTTTTGTTTATTTTAATCCTCTAGCCTTAACAGCCTCTTCTCATATAATCATTTATTTGCTAGCTAGTATTTATTCTATAACAACCTAAATTTGGGCCCCATCTTACCCAGGGTAGTTTACATATGATTCAAAGAGATAATTAAATTTTGTAAATTCTTTCCTTTAACAGGAGTCATCATCTGTTACTACATAGCTCCGCCGTACAGACATAATACTCTGGGCTCAGGTGACTGACATTCCCACAATCAGCGGTTCAATCGCGGAGATGGCAATCATCAATCATAAACGAACCGTTCCCGGCAGAACGGGATATTGCCATTACCTCTTTGGAATGCCGCTCGATCTTAGTTAGGGGTCGGGTTATATCCTGCTACTTGTCTCCCTTCTCTATCACCTTTCTCGGGTCGGGAGGTTTAACTATCACAAATTGATTGTCCATTAAAAGAAACAGTGAAAAATGTGAATTTTTTAAAAAAGGGTGTCCCAGAATTAACGCAAGATTTGATTTACTTAGAAAACACAGTTTTTGGTATTTTTGTTGTTATTTTTTTACTGAATTATAAAGTAAATAGGATAGGGTAATTTATGGAATAACACATCGGGCAAATGACCTCCACGACTTTGCTGGCACATACGCACTCTTTTGTCGAAATTTTCCATGACCATTAGGCATAAATGTGGTAGAATTTCGTTGATGCAGCGTCGAATTTCCTCTTTTAATACACGGGTGGATGTGGGCTTGTTGACATACACCTTTGACTTCAAATACCCCCATAAAAAGAAATCTAAAGGTGTTAAATCACACGATCTAGGGGGCCAATTCTGATCACCGAAACGAGAGAGTACACGACCTGGAAATGTCTCATGCAGTATTTGAATTGTTTCATGGGCTGTATGGCATGCGGCACCATCTTGTTGAAACCACATATTGGCCACATCAATATCATCCGATTTCGGCACAAAGAACTGTGTTATGGATTTCCAACAACACTCTCACGCACTGCTTCGATATTGACATTTGAACGGCTTGTTTTTGGACGACCTGTGTGTTTAGTGTCTCCAACTGATCCAGTCTCCCTAAATTTTTCAATTAATCTCTTCACAGTTGATGAAGTCAAAACACTATTCCGACCATATTTTGTATGAAATTTTCGAACTGCTGCCGCCAAACTTTTATTATTTTTGAGATAATGTTCAACAATAAAGGTACGCTGTTCTTTCGTGTAGCGCTCCATTTTTACTACCCTAAACTATCAGCTGTCAAATTGTTTTTTTTTTAGGGTTTCCAGCACTTTACTGCACAAATGGCGGCAAATTGAAATCTTGATTTAATTCTGGGACACCCTTTATTTCTCGAGAAATAATCTTTTCTATTTCTTAAATCGCATTATGAGATGCTGAGTATCTGACATTTCTAGAACTATATGAAGTATTTTCTCAAAACTTGATCATTAAGCGAAATTACTTCAAACCGTTTAGATAGGTTTTTATATTTGATTACAACTTAAATACTTATCTTTCCTTGAGAGATAAGTAATATTGCTCTAAGACAATTGACGATCTAAATGGTAAAATAAATGAAAGTTGGCAGATATATAACTAGTGTATTATGCAAAGAACAATTTCTGCACATGACAAAACACAGAGGCTATAACCCCCCCCCTTATTGTTAATGTTACGTCTGGTGTCTTTCAAGTAACATTAATGGATGAAACGGTTAGCCTATTCTCAAATTATTCATACCTTTTTAAACTGAACACTTCTTTTTCATCAAAGAATGTTTTTATTCTGACAAAAAAATATACATCGTATTGTTTCAAATGTAACTTTTTTTTTCTCTGTTATGTCTGAGATGTGCGGATGCGCAAGATACAGAAATAACCTTTGAACTGACAGATCTTGTGATTGTCGGTGCACAATATATATCGATATATAACTCGTTATAAATATATCCTGTTTGATAATTCGCTATTAACCGTTATGGAGGAGAATGGAGCCGGACCAGTTCCAGAAGCCACTGGAGGAGAAAGGAGCCAGGAAATCAGATTGTCGGTTATATCTGTTTGTAAATGGCGATCGACCATTAAAATGATGGTCTACGTAATTATAACTATAACATGATTGTTATCGATTCCAATCTAGCGGGTCTATTATTAAAATGTTTTTCTAGCTGTATCCTACCCAGGATGTATTTTAAAAGACTGGTTTTTTGATATTCTTCGGAGGATATTTCTAGCGTAGCCTTTCTCGAGTTGCAAAAAAATATATTGATAAATATTAAAAATTTATACAAGCATCTGCCTGAGTGGAAGTTATATCCATGGTAGGTATTAAGAGGGAGAGAATTCAAGAGAGTGGCCGGAACGAGCACGACAGGAACTTAAAAGTCTCCCCGTATTAATTTCATCGTTCCTCTCTTTACTAAACTTATGCTATGCCTAACTATTTTTTTTTTTTATACTAAGTAAATCGCTCTCCATTGAAACTAAAAATCTCCTCCAGGCGCGTTAACTAGACTGACCTGGTCACTGTGGGTTCGTGGTTACCAACTGTATGAGCTACTGAAGATTACTGCTAAAAAAAATACAAAGGAAATCAGCAGAGAGACAATGTTTACATGAAGATGATACATCGCTACTTGGAAAGTATAGAGGCAAAGTGTGGTGGGGTCAGAATAAGGAATGAAGTTTGTTTAGGAAGTTTCAACATATTATTTATATCAGCATTAGTGTACTGATAATAAGATAATTATTCAATAGTTAGGTACGAAAGAAAAAAGACAAAAAGGAGGTGGAATAGATGCCTTGTAGCTACCTGTAGATGATGAATTGGTAGGTTTGACATTTAAAGATATTTATCGATAATAGATAAACACAATGAAAAGAGAAAATATTAGTGTCGGGTCGCCCCAAGGGGGAGAAGACCCGCCACTGGCTAGGGTCTCTACGACCCGGCCGCTGTCCGGCGAGCGTCAAGAAAGAGATAAAATGGGTGGACCTGTGGTCTTTGACCTTTGCTGGTGGCCTAGTCGGCGGGCAGATTTATTCGTATTGATCCGACTCCATAAGATCTTCGGAGATGTGCCCCATCAGTGCACTATGTTCAGGAGAAGAGGAACAGGGTAAGTATTATAGGTAGTTTACGTGGTTTTGGAATGACCACGAATTCACACCCGGTATCTGAGGGTAGGCGAAAACCGTCCGAATCCCCAAGGTGAGTGTGACCGGAGAGAGGCAGACTGGATCGCTGGGGGAGACGCTACTAGGTAAAGTTCGTAGGGCCCCAGGAGACATATTTTCTGGGCCGAGAAGAGGGGAACTTCTATTTATTTGTGGTGAAGAAGTTGACACAACACGAATGCTATTCCAATTAGATTTATCACTGCTACATAAAATATATTATTTATTTAAATTTCAAAAAAAAATTTAATGTATGTTTTTTTTCATATAGTAGCGGATTGAGAGGAAATATGAGATTAATAAAGGAAGGATTTTATGTTCCTGCCGTGCTCGTTCAGCCAATCTCTTGAATTCTCTACCTCTTAATATAACTGACAGTTATACTTGCACTCCTATTATAGTAAACCATTAGCCCGGCATGAGGTTCCAGGCCGAGGTACCGCTATTCGATCGGGAGCCCACAGCTCTGAGGGGTTCGTGTCTTCTGAAGGAAGGAACTATTTCCCAAGGAGGTCAGGGTCTAGGTCAGGCGATTTTCAAACTTCACTGGATAGAGGACAACAATGGATAGGCAACAATCATTGTTCACTGGCTATCATTTTTTTGATAATTGATTCGCAATTATGAACAGGATCGTAGTTTTTTTTTCTTTTAAAATTGAATAAAGATTAACGCAATGCTTTGGGATTATTGTTAAGTTTTCCTCATTGCACGCGAGGGAGGTGACAACCATGTGGACTTGGGAGGTCTCTGGGCTGTTTGTAAATACTGCATGAATGAGCGATTGAATGAAAATTGTAAATATGGTATGAACGAGAATATTCATCACAATTACTTATTTAGCAAGCAACTAAATATTCTGGTTCAAGGATAATTTGTCAATAAATTACTCTTTCCATACATATTTCGGTTCAATAAAAATAAAATTGGCTAAATTCACGGCTTTGTCTACATGGACGTTTGGATTTTCGGCGGTCCAGTAGATACAATTGTGGCGATTTACTGTTTCATTGAGTTTGAACTGTGCCTCATCAGACCACACAATCGTCTCTGCAAACTCTTCATCGTTGCGCACCATGTTATTAAACCACTCGCTGTACTCCATTCTACGATCTGGGTTGTCCTCGTTAATTGCATGTAGCAATCTTGAGATGTAGCACTTCCACTTTGCTGTCTTCAAAATTCGCCGAACACTTGAGCGACTCACTCCAGTTTCACGAGCTCACTGTCTCACAGACTTCTGTGGTGAGCGAGTGAATTGTTGTAACACAAGATGGGAGTTAAATGGACTTGTTACTGTTACAGGTATTCCAGATCGTTGTTTGTGTACATCTTTAACACAGCCTTCGGCTTCAAATTTGTCTCGAATGCGACGAATCGTTAAACGTGTCGGTGGCTCTGTTTGATACACATTTCGCCATTGCCGTTGAACCTCATTAATGTTTTCGTACTTAAAATACCACTTTAAAACAGACTTCCTTTCATCAAATGTAAGCCTTACGCCAGCCATGTTTACTCGAATAACAAGGTACAACTAACAATAAAACACTAACTATCTGGCGACTGTCATCTGACAAAACTAAACAACGCTTGTATGGCGATTGCCGGAACAACAAACTATTACACTACCAAAAATGAGACAACTCCGTCAATTAGTTTGCAAGTTATGGACTTTTAAACAGTGGATACATTTCTTTGGACCCCTCTGTATATTGACTAAAATAAAACATCGGTACAAAAATGATAAATAATTTTTAACTGGCCCTAAATTACTCTTTCCATACATATTTCGGTTACCGGTCCGACCAGAAACATGTTATTTGTAAATAACTTGTAACCAGAGCCAATTTCAATGAACCTATAATTTAAGGAGAAATAGTTTCTGAGTTTGGAGCATTGCACGGAGGAAGTTATATAAGCGGTGATTTGGAGTGAAACGCACTAAACCTGGTGCATTCGTCATATTGCGTAGTAGCATGGCGTTTAAATACTTCAATTTGTCGTTTGTAAGTGTTAGAGAAAATGTCTTATTTGTTTGTTTACCCTAAGTAGTTAGTGTTGTTTCAGAATTTCGATCATCTCACCTCATTTTCATGTTTTTATATTTTAATTTACAAAGACTAATCACTTAATTAATTAATAACTATCAGTAAATTTCCCATAAAACTCATAAATTGACATATTTACTGTTGTCTGTCATACACTGTCTTTTTTCACATTAAATTCCAAAAATGTCTTTTCTTTTGACGATAGCTGGGCACCTTTCGATTTAAAATTGATCCAATTGTTCACAGTAAAGGTCTGCGTTCACAGTTTGTCCAGGTTTCAGCACTTCAAAATGAACGACCCCGTGAATACTCCACTAAACACACCAAAGCGCCTTTTTGTGGCGTAAACCTGGCTGTGCATCGTGGTGATTCATTTGAATTGTCATAGAGGACCCAATTTTTTATGACCAGTGATAAATCGATCAAAAAACGCTTCTGTATTGTGCCACTAAAGTAATAAGTTGCACGTGGTGATCCGGTTAGCTTTGTTTTCTTCGGACATTTTGCTGCTGTTTTGCTGCGAATGCTCTTGTATGGTCGACCATACTGCTTTAAATGCGTGACAGTTGGAGTTCTGTCAATGTCCAGTTTCTCCAATCATGTCCTGAGCATAAGCGCCTCTCGCGCACTTGGTCAGCCTTCGCTGGCTCTTATCCAGTGACGCGGCTGACGGAGGAGCGTGGGGGACTTTCCAGACTCCACTTCCTCTTTCGCATGCGAGGGAGGTGACAACCATGTGGACTTGGGCTGTTTGTAAATATGATATGAATGAAAACATTTATCACAATTACTTATTGCCCAATGAGGCAGATTGCAATTTTATCATTATAAACTTATTGTTGAAAAAAAAAAAAAAAAAAATTATAATTGAACAAGTCACTCTAACCTTAAAATGTCTTTGGCACTTCTTTGAAGTACAGCTGACAAATGACAAAAGAATATCGACATGCGCAGAGATGACATTACCATCCCCCTATTAATTTAACCTTCTTTTACCTCCACCCCCCCCCATTAATTGTTAACGCAGAACTTCTTTGGATAACGTAAGCATGTGAGTAATGATTGCGACAATTTGTGATTACCATAGACGAATTCAAATTTGAATGGAACCGAGTAGTCTGCTTTCTTTTCACAGTGCACAGTTGCATCTGCAGTCACTGTTGGGTCTGAGGGGATTGCATCGACGTGTGCTACTTTTTCTTTATCGTCAAAAGCTTTCTCCGTTTCTTCCGATAAGGTTAAAAAAAAATATTGCTTATTCCATCGATAAATGGCAAACGGCGTGGAACGAAAGTCAAAACATTATTATACAATACGTGCAAACCTAACTGTGCTCCAGGTCTCATATCCAGTGACAACCTGAGCCCGCAAGAAAAACTATTTCTGTTCAAACACGCTCATTAGTGTACGAGTGAAAGCTACGTATAGACTCGTTATGAGCTTGACGAAAGAAAGTTTCACCTTGTTATAGTTAGTACGTTTTCTATTTTTTGTACAATAGCTTAATATAATTGAAAAATGACAATAAAACAGCCTTCGATTTATTAATCGTGTAGAATCCCGATAATTCGTATTGTCAAGGGACTGACAGTTTGGTACGAGTTATCGGGAATACCAATTATCGGGATTACAAAATTAAAAAACGTATTAATGCAAACATGTATGTATTAAAAAGTATGTACAATGTAGTAAGGATAAAAACTAAACAATAAACAATACTGGCAATAAAAAATATGTACATACTTATGTTCTAGATTAAATAAACACCAATCATTTGTACGAAAAAAATCCGTAATTTTTTTTTAAGCAATCCTTGCATACGGGTATTGTCAATTCCTTTGTATATTTCCTCCAACTGGTACATTTGGATTCCTTGCTTGCGTGAACCACTTTTATAAGTTCTCTTCAGGTTGTGGGTAATCACCAGTCTTGAAGCGTTTTACTTTGCTGCTTGATGTCTGGGAAGTGATTTTGTCCTTGTTCTTCAGGACTGATGTAATCGTGGAACGAGGGACGTTAAAACGCTTTGATACGTCAATTTGCTTAAAGCCACTGGCCACGGCGTTTATGATTTATTGTTTCTCTTTAATAGAGAGGCTAACTTTTTTTGGAGGCATGGTAACGTGTCACAGCGATAACCAAAAGGAGACTGAACTGTAGAAACGAAATAAAAGCTTAGTACAATTCCTAAAACTTTCCCTCTCTCCTCTCCTTATTTCCTTTCAGTAAAAAGAGTACGAATTACATATGGGATTTCATAGAAAACATTTATCTCGCATTCATTCTGCTTTCTGGTCTCTCACTGTCCTCTTTCCCTTTCTTGAAACAGTACGAATTAACGAGATTTTTAAGCAGTAAATACGTATTATAAGACGTTTTAAATGACCTCGAGCATAAATATAATACGAATTACCGAGGGGACTGAAATGCATTGTTTTTACACCGCTTACCGGGCTTTTATCTAGGGACCGGCAAATTTGTACGAATTAGCCGGAAATACGAATAATCGGGATTCCAGTGTACAGCTTATCTTTCGCATGGACCATCTCCGTTTAAATAACCCAACCTTAAACTATTTTAAAAATATTAGACAATCATTCGAGCAAAACTCTTTCCTGATCTAAGAGGGTAATTTAGCATTCCTAACTTAGTGAAGTCACTACCTACTTGCAAAGAGTGTCCATCTTAAGCCAAAGGGAAATCTCTAACCACACTAAACAGGATAGCTTAATTCGAATTTTTTTTTTTCCCCTTGTTCTTTACTACTGCACAGCAGACATTCACTACAGCTTGGAATACATCGGACTTCAAATATAAGTATAGTAGGGGTATTGTGGAATATGTTTGCAAAATTTCAGAACAATTAGATCAATTTACGTTTCTCTGTCATGCACAGTGGCTGTCTAAATCAGGAGCCCTTGGAGATGGTTTTGATTGAAATCAACCCATTTTAATCAACAATTAACCATCAAATACACAGCTATTGTGGGATGTACTTTTTAAAATTTCATGTCTATTAAGAATAAACCCTCTAGAACTATGGGGAGTAGCAAAAGTGTCGAACATCAAGCGTATCCAATCCTTTTAATAAAAAGATCTGAGAACAATAGTAAATCCCCTAGCACAGTCAATAAACTGCTCCACACATCCCTATAATCCTCCTCGGAGACTAAAGCTGCAGTGGCCTCGTGACCTGCTATATACGTGACGGTGGGAGTCCTGGCTATAGCCAGTTTCTCCAATCATGTGGAATTGGGAGGTCTCTGGTCTGTTTGTAAATACTGTATGGATGAGCGAGTGAATGAAGAATTGTATATATGTTATGAACGAGAACATTTATCACAATTATTTATTTCCCAATGAGGCAGATTGTAATTTTATCACCATTTTTATTGTTAAGCAGCTTTATTATGATAAAATTATAAACTGCTTCATTGGGCAATAAGCAATAAATATTTTCATTCATACCATATTTACAATTTTCATTCACTAGCTCATTCATGCAGTATTTACAAACAGCCAAGAGACCTCCCAAAATCACATGATGGTCACATCCCTCACATGCGAAAGAGAACTTCGGAACTTCCCAACTCCTCCGTCAGCCGTGTCACCGGATACGAGCCAGCGGAGGTTGACCCAGTGCGCGAGAGCCAAATACGCTCAGGACATGACTGCAGAAACTGGCCATTGCCTAGACTCCCACTGTGACGTATTGATAACAGGTCACGAGTATCTGAGGATTATATCTATATAAGTATGAGAAAAAAATAAATTAATTTAATATGCTGTTTGATATAATTTATCAGTGAGATTAATTAATTTTTTATAAGTTGTACTATTGTTGTTACGTATTAAAATCCCAAGTAAGTTTTTTATATACGAGGTAATGTTTCCATGGATTTGCATAATTTATTAGCTTTTATTAACTCGGAACTGTAAGAAAAGAACTACTCTGAAATCTCTAGTTCTAACGAAGAAAGGAAACGGTCAAGAGAAAATCATAAACGAAAAGAAGATTCACCAATTGAGTAAGCATCACTGAGAAGGTAAGTTTTTATATTTTTAGACACATATTAGTAAGTGTAACTCAGAACTGTTAGAAAAGAACTACTCTGAAATCTCTAGTTCTAACGAAGAAAGGAAACGGTCAAGAGAAAATCATAAACGAAAAGAAGATTCACCAATTGAGTAAGCATCGTTGAGAAGGTAAGTTTTTATATTTTTAGACACATATTAGTAAGTGTAGATGAGGTGTTAGATACCTGATGGCATCATCTGATGCTAAGGGGAGTGAAATCCTTATTATTGTTTCATCAGTCTATCGAATGTCATCTCTTTCAATCAATATTTCCTATCACTATATTTTTAAATGTTAATATAATCAAATAATAAGAGAGGTTACTAGTCCTCTAGGCTAATTTTTAACATGCAAGATTTACCAGGAGCTATATTGGTATATATATCAAGATTCGAGCGAATCAAGTATATATATATACATAGAGCTCTTTTGCCAAAAATTCTTTCAAAAGGGAAGGTACAGTGTATGTTCTTTTTAATAGGTACAAAAGAACACACATGTTGGGGTACGTGAGAAAACATATATATTTTATAAAGTGAACAAGTAAGTAGTGGTACATCAAGATGGAATCTATTTTACTGAATGCCAAAGGTAACATGAAGGTTATAACTAATAACAAAAGGCGGCACAAGGCTGCGTGCAAAATACTACATACACCACAGATTCTCCCGCACTAAATTGAAAAACTCAGGTAACACAATTCATGTCATAATCATTAAATCGTGCCGTGAAAGCGTATCTCACGACGAGGTCGGTCTTGATTCGGTGCTGCTGCTGGAGTTGGTGCTGCTGCTGGAGTAGGTGGAAGTCGGGGAACCTCAAATGATTGACTCGGTCCAAACGAAACGGATTTTGGCTTTGGAACCAAAGTTGGCACAATTTGGTCAATGTGGCGTTTTAGTATTCGCCCCGAAGAGTCGAGTCTGACCAAATAGTGCCGTTGGCCAAGTACTTTGATGACATCGCCGAACTGCCAAATCTTCCTGTTGTCACAGTAAAGGCGGATCTGGACTCTCTCCCCTACCTTAAAAGAGCGTGCTGGTGCTGCTGTCACACTTGATGGTTTAGGCTGGTAGGGAAAAATAGCATCAAGGCGCATGCGCAACTTTCGATGTAGATATTTTTCAGCTGGTGATTGGCCACAAGCAAGCGGCGTAGCTCGATAACGGAATAAGATGCCTTGCACTTTATCCTTCATAGGAGCCGGATCTGAGGATGCTGCCTTGAGGCGATGTTTTAAGGTTTGAATGCTGCGCTCGGCCAGACCGTTTGTCGATGGTTGGCCTGGAGCAATGAATTTTTGAAAAATGCCGTTTGTTGATGTATAGGCTTTGAATTCACTACTTTGAAAAATTGTTGCATTGTCAGACACAAGCACAGTTGGATAACCGTGCGATGCGAAAATTCTTTCCAGTAATGCTATGGTCCTGTAACTGGTAGGTGCTTCTTTGATTACTTCCACTTCTGCCCACTTCGATTTTGCATCGACGCACATCAGGAAGAAATAACCTTCCAATGGACCTGCGTAGTCAATATGCACTCGTTCCCAGTTGTCTTGAGGAGGGTCCCAGGGGTGCACAGGAGCCTTGGGGGGTGTTGAGCGGTTTACAGCACAATCTTTACATCCACGCACCAATCTTTCAATGTCCTTGTCGATGCTTGTCCAGTATACATATCGACGGGCGAGTTGCTTCATTTTTGCGATCCCCTGATGAGTTTCGTGGAGCTCATTGAGAATAGTTGAACGTAGAGAGCTTGGGATGACTACTCGATCTTGCCTAAATAACATACCATCGACTATAGTATACTCGGAGTCGCACCTAGTAGTCTGGAGGTCATTTATGATTCGTGCTAATTCTGGATCCTTGCCCGTTTCATCTTTGATTATTGCTGCAGTGATGTTCTGGCTGGATATCTGGAAAATCGTTTGCTCGCAGACTTGATTGATTTCTTCTCCAATAGTGATGTCTCGAGACTCATCTTGACTACAGGGCGGAACAGGAGCTCTAGAAAGACAATCAGCGTTTGTGTTTTCTTTGCCCGATTTATATTTGACCGAATAATTGAAGCCTAAGAGAAATGAGGCGTATTGTAGCAAGCGCGATGATGTCATTTGTGGGCGAGCTTTGTTCTGGTAAAAAATTCGAGATAATGGAGCATTATCAGTCACCAGAGTAAAATGAGTTCCATATAAATAATAGGGGAAGTAGAGAACGCAAAAGACTATTGCCAAAGCCTCGCGATCTAACTGACTGTAATGCTTCTCAGAAGGGTTAAGAGACCTAGATGAATAAGCGATTGGCCTTTCACAACCATTTATGACATGGCTCAGAACAGTGGCCACACCAAAAGGGCTGGCATCAGTTGTCAGGACCAAGGGTAATTTTGGGTCGAATGGTATAAGTACCCTGTCGCTGCAGAGTTCTTCTTTGATGCGTTGAAAAGCGGTTTCACAAGCTGGTGACCAATGCCATTTGACCCCCTAGCATAGGAGAGCTCGAAGAGGGTGTGTGAGCGTTGAAGCGTCTGGAAAAAAACGCGAATAATATGACACAAGGCCAAGAAATCGTCGAAGCTCATCTGGATTTTCAGGTCTTGGCATCTTTTCAATAGCTGCAGTCCTTGCTGGGGATTTGCTGATCTTGTTGTATTCCACTACAAACCCAAGATACTCAATTTTAGACTGGAGAAAAACACATTTTTCTTTGTTAAGGTGGAGATCATGTTCTTTTTAATCTTTGAAGCATATTTCTTAAATTTTCGAGACATTCTTCTGTTGTTTCACCATGTACGACAATATCGTCAAAGTAGTTTTCAATCTTCTTCAGGCCTTTCAAGATTCGACGAATGTACTCATTGAACTCAGCAGGAGCTGTTTTGACTCCAAAACCAAGCCGGAGTAACCGGTAAGTACCTCTATGCGTTGTTATAGTCTGGACGATGCTGCTTTCTTTCGTAACACGAAAATGTAAGTAAGCCTTATAGAAATCTACTTTACAAAAATAACGAGATCCTCGCAAGCTGCTTAGGACGTCTTCTCTGGTGCGGATAGGGTAGTTTACTTGAATTAGACGTTCATTGACGCCACACTTGTAGTCTGAGCAGAGGCGAACGCCTCCGTCAGGTTTGACGATCACCACGAGAGAGGAACCCCAATCACTGGCGTCTACAGGTTCAATGATTCCTGCAGCTTCGAGTTCGTTTAGTTCCCGGTTGACTTGGTCCAGGAGAGCATGTGAAACAGTACGCTCCTTGGTGTAACATGGCTTTGCTCCTGGTTTGAGCTGGAGTGAAATTTCATAGCCGGGAACACAGCCAATTTTTGGTTCGAAGATCGAGGAAAACTCTTCTAAAATATCCTCGAGCGAGGGGACTGAATTGAACTGGTAGATTGGCATGGGAGGATTATTGTCGACCTGTTTGAGTTCAATGGCAAGACCTCGTATCCATTGGTGTCCAAGAAGCGCTTCGTATCCTGTTGGTACAATGTATAAATCGCTGGTTATTTGTTTTCCATTGTAAGCAGCCTGGACTAGTACCTTACCTTTTGATTGGATTATGTTGCCAGAGTAGGATCGAAAAGCTAGGTTGGTTGGTTGAACTGGCAAATTTAGGTTAAGTCTGTCAAATTCATTTTCACTTAATAGGGTAAATTTGGCGCCACTATCGACCTCAAAACGCTGCAATTTTCCATTGAGCGACACGTCAATCATGTACTTATCTGATTCATGACGGTTCAACTCGAACAAGTCAACAATAACGTCATTTTTCTGGATCACTGTTTCTAATTTATTGAGACCGTAGGCTGGCGTTGCTCCGGGGCTGGTGTCGGCAATTTGGAGGGAATGTGTAGAACAGGATGTAGCTGGTTTTCTTCTGTTTTCTGCCATCAATGATGTGATACAGACGCGTGACACATGTCCCTTCTTCTTACAAAGGGTGCAATATAATTTGTTCTTATCAACTCGACACTCCGATACCTGATGGTTTTTCCTTGAGCGCCGGAGGCACCGATTATCGATGCCGAGAGCCTTGAAATCAGGTCTACGGGGACGGGAACTTGACCTGGGTTGATTAGAGCTTGACCTTGCTCCTGAGCGCTGGCTAGGGCTTGACATCTTGTTCAATTCGCTGGCAGAGAAAGTTCGAGCTGGATTAGAGCGGTGATTCAATTCTTTACTTTCAATTCTCGATGCCTCAAGAGCTGTGGCAAGAGCTAAAATGTCCTGGAATGTCTTTTAGTCCGATTGTAATATGTGTTTCCTTACCCAGTCATCTCGAAGGCCTCGAATGAACTGTGCTCTGAGAAAAACGTCTGAGATTGATACAGACTGGTCACACTGGCATTGTACGGAGAATTCACACTCAGCTATGTCACGTTGAAGAGTGGCAACAAACTCTGAAATGGACTGGTGTTCCGTTTGATAAATATTAAGGAAATAGTGTTGTGACACTACTGCGTTTTTCTTCGGAATTAACAAGGTCTTGAAGGACTTGACAAGATTATCATAGGAGAGACCCTTCAGTGGTTTTTCGGGGCCTAAAAGCGCAGCCAAATTGTTGTAGTGTGAAGAGCCAATTGAAACACATAAGAGCTGTACAATTTTTGCTTTGTCTGTGACCCCTTTCATCGTACAATAGTTATCAAACCGTTCAAGGTAACACGCAAACTTTTCACGTTTTTGATCAAAGTTTTCGAATGGCGCGATGCTCGAATAATTGACTGTGTTTTCTTCAGTAGGTTTCCCGGAATGACACTGAAGTTGAGCAGTTAAAGTTTCGAGGAAAACTTTGTGTTGTTCGCTGAAAGTCTTCATAAAAGATTCGAACTGTTTAGCGTTCATTTCGAAGTCTTTTTATTGATAATTCGATAGAAATTAGTCTAATTCTTACCTTTTACGGTCGATTGAAGACAAAATAACACATTTTACTGGAATTTTAGTGTTGTTTGAACACGTTGATAAGGTTGGAACAAACACATAGGTTGCGATTTTCGGTTCACTCACGCACTGATTAAAACTCGTCGCCAATTGTTATGTTCTTTTTAATAGGTACAAAAGAACACACATGTTGGGGTACGTGAGAAAACATATATATTTTATAAAGTGAACAAGTAAGTAGTGGTACATTAAGATGGAATCTATTTTACTGAATGCCAAAGGTAACATGAAGGTTATAACTAATAACAAAAGGCGGCACAAGGCTGCTTGCAAAATATTACATACACCACATACAGTATACATTAATTCTTTATAAGTTGTACTATTGTTGTTACGTATTAAAATCCCAAGTAAGTTTTTTATATACGAGGTAATGTTTCCATGGATTTGCATAATTTATTAGTATAACTCGGAACTGAACTACTCTGAAATCTCTGGTTCTAACGAAGAAAGGAAACGGTCAAGAGAAAATCATAAACGAAAAGAAGATTCACCAATTGAGTAAGCATCGTTGAGAAGGTAAGTTTTTATATTTTTAGACACATATTTGTAAGTGTAACTCAGAACTGTTAGAAAAGAACTACTCTGAAATCTCTGGTTCTAACGAAGAAAGGAAACGGTCAAGAGAAAATCATAAACGAAAAGAAGATTCACCAATTGAGTAAGCATCGTTGAGAAGGTAAGTTTTTATATTTTTAGACACATATTAGTAAGTGTAACTCAGAACTGTTAGAAAAGAACTACTCTGAAATCTCTGGTTCTAACGGAGAAAGGAAACGGTCAAGAGAAAATCATAAACGAAAAGAAGATTCACCAATTGAGTAAGCATCGTTGAGAAGGTAAGTTTTTATATTTTTAGACACATATTAGTAAGTGTAACTCAGAACTGTTAGAAAAGAACTACTCTGAAATCTCTGGTTCTAACGAAGAAAGGAAACGGTCAAGAGAAAATCATAAACGAAAAGAAGATTCACCAATTGAGTAAGCATCGTTGAGAAGGTAAGTTTTTATATTTTTAGACACATATTAGTAAGTGTAACTCAGAACTGTTAGAAAAGAACTACTCTGAAATCTCTGGTTCTAACGAAGAAAGGAAACGGTCAAGAGAAAATCATAAACGAAAAGAAGATTCACCAATTGAGTAAGCATCGTTGAGAAGGTAAGTTTTTATATTTTTAGACACATATTAGTAAGTGTAACTCAGAACTGTTAGAAAAGAACTACTCTGAAATCTCTGGTTCTAACGAAGAAAGGAAACGGTCAAGAGAAAATCATAAACGAAAAGAAGATTCACCAATTGAGTAAGCATCGTTGAGAAGGTAAGTTTTTATATTTTTAGACACATATTAGTAAGTGTAACTCGGAACTGTAAGAAATGAACTACTCTGAAATCTCTGGTTCTAACGAAGAAAGGAAACGGTCAAGAGAAAATCATAAACGAAAAGAAGATTCACCAATTGAGTAAGTATCGTTGGAAAGGTAAGTTTTTATATTTTTAGACACATATTAGAAAGTGTAACTCAGAACTGTTAGAAAAGAACTACTCTGAAATCTCTGGTTCTAACGAAGAAAGGAAACGGTCAAGAGAAAATCATAAACGAAAAGAAGATTCACCAATTGAGTAAGCATCGTTGAGAAGGTAAGTTTTTATATTTTTAGACACATATTAGTAAGTGTAACTCAGAACTGTTAGAAAAGAACTACTCTGAAATCTCTGGTTCTAACGAAGAAAGGAAACGGTCAAGAGAAAATCATAAACGAAAAGAAGATTCACCAATTTAGTAAGCATCGTTGAGAAGGTAAGTTTTTATATTTTTAGACACATATTAGTAAGTGTAACTCGGAACTGTAAGAAAAGAACTAGTCTGAAATCTCTGGTTCTAACGAAGAAAGGAAACGGTCAAGAGAAAATCATAAACGAAAAGAAGATTCACCAATTGAGTAAGCATCGTTGAGAAGGTAAGTTTTTATATTTTTAGACAAATATTAGTAAGTGTAACTCAGAACTGTTAGAAAAGAACTACTCTGAAATCTCTGGCTCTAACGAAGAAAGGAAACGGTCAAGAGAAAATCATAAACGAAAAGAAGATTCACCAATTGAGTAAGCATCGTTGAGAAGGTAAGTTTTTATATTTTTAGACACATATTAGTAAGTGTAACTCAGAACTGTTAGAAAAGAACTACTCTGAAATCTCTGGCTCTAACGAAGAAAGGAAACGGTCAAGAGAAAATCATAAACGAAAAGATGATTCACCAATTGAGTAAGCATCGTTGGAAAGGTAAGTTTTTATATTTTTAGACACATATTAGAAAGTGTAACTCAGAACTGTTAGAAAAGAACTACTCTGAAATCTCTGGTTCTAACGAAGAAAGGAAACGGTCAAGAGAAAATCATAAACGAAAAGAAGATTCACCAATTGAGTAAGCATCGTTCAGAAAGTAAGTTTTTATATTTTTAGACACATATTAGTAAGTGTAACTCAGAACTGTTAGAAAAGAACTACTCTGAAATCTCTGGTTCTAACGAAGAAAGGAAACGGTCAAGAGAAAATCATAAACGAAAAGAAGATTCACCAATTGAGTAAGCATCGTTGAGAAGGTAAGTTTTTATACTTTTAGACACATATTAGTAAGTGTAACTCGGAACTGTAAGAAAAGAACTACTCTGAAATCTCTGGCTCTAACGAAGAAAGGAAACGGTCAAGAGAAAATCATAAACGAAAAGAAGATTCACCAATTGAGTAAGCATCGTTGAGAAGGTAAGTTTTTATATTTTTAGACACATATTAGTAAGTGTAACTCAGAACTGTTAGAAAAGAACTACTCTGAAATCTCTGGCTCTAACGAAGAAAGGAAACGGTCAAGAGAAAATCATAAACGAAAAGAAGATTCACCAATTGAGTAAGCATCGTTGAGAAGGTAAGTTTTTATATTTTTAGACACATATTAGTAAGTGTAACTCAGAACTGTTAGAAAAGAACTACTCTGAAATCTCTTGCTCTAACGAAGAAAGGAAACGGTCAAGAGAAAATCATAAACGAAAAGAAGATTCACCAATTGAGTAAGCATCGTTGAGAAGGTAAGTTTTTATATTTTTAGACACATATTAGTAAGTGTAGATGAGGTGTTAGATACCTGATGGCATCATCTGATGCTAAGGGGAGTGAAATCCTTATTATTGTTTCATCAGTCTATTGAATGTCATCTCTTTTAATCAATATTTCCTATTACTATATTTTTAAATGTTAATATAATCAAATAATAAGAGAGGTTACTAGTCCTCCAGGCTAGTTTTTAACATGCAAGATTTACCAGGAGCTATATTGGTATATATATCAAGATTCGAGCGAATCAAGCATACA
Organism: Acanthosoma haemorrhoidale; assembly: GCA_930367205.1. Lineage (NCBI taxonomy): Eukaryota > Metazoa > Arthropoda > Insecta > Hemiptera > Acanthosomatidae > Acanthosoma > Acanthosoma haemorrhoidale. Next base: position 188,604,554 of record OV884011.1, read on the forward strand.
TATGTAGGGACTGGAGGTATCAAGTATTGTTTAAATCTAGTCAACCTCTTTGTACTAGAACCTCTTTGTACTAGGACCTCTTTGTAATTGAACTTTGTAGCACAGTAGAGAGAGTGTGATAAGACTGTAATAAACCATAATAACCTTAATAAGTGTTTTGTTAATTAAGTACCCACAATTTGGTGACCCCGACGTGATAGTGATAATCCGACGTGATTTAATTCGACGTGATAATCCGACGTGATTTAATTCGACGTGATCGAACTAAGTGATTCCCAGCATGGCGTCGCCGGCAGGAGAAAAATTTGAGGCTAAACTAGAGGACCAACCGGAGGTAACTAAAGTATCAATTAGAATTCCTCTTTTCTGGACCGATAAACCTGAATTATGGTTTTATCAAATAGAAGCCCAATTCAATCTTGTGGGTATTATTAAAGAAGACACGAAATTCAACTATCTTGTGTCTCAGCTAGAAACTAAATATATGGAAAATATATGGGACATTATTAGAGGTACGGAGGTTAATAAATATACTTTAGCTAAGGAGCGTCTTCTTCAGCTGTTTAAGGAGAGCGATAACCAGCAAATTAGGAGGCTGTTGACAGGTTTAGAGTTAGGTGATCTCAAGCCTAGTCAGTTGCTCCGTAAAATGCAGACTTTGGCTGGTGGGGATATGACAGACAAAATTCTGAGAACGCTGTGGTTGGAAAAACTTCCGGTTTCAATAAAAAATATTGTAATCATTAGCGAGGAGACCTTAGATAAGGTGGCAGTTATGGCAGACAAAATAGCGGAGGTTACCCCTCAGTCAAGTGCCTATTCCGTTAGTCAGGACTCAAGTCTAAATGAACTGATGAAAAAAATTGCGAGTCTAGAAATTCAGATTTCTTCGTTGAATTCTAGAAATAGGTCTTGCAGCTCGTCCAGAGATTCTTCCCATTTGAGGGGCGGTTTTAGCCCCAAAAGAAAATTTTGTTATTTTCACCAGAGATTTGGAAAAAAATGTAGACCAGAGAAGTGTAGACAACCTTGTGCTTGGCGGCAGCTGTCAGAAAACTCCCACAAGCAACAGTAGATGTGGCCTCGGCTGTTGCTAACAATTTAGGCAGTCACAAATTTCGTTTATTTGTCCAGGATAAAAAAAAAACCAGACTAAAGTTTCTTGTCGATAGTGGAGCAGATGTGTCCATAATTCCGCTAAGATCAAAGTGCGAGTCCCCTAGTAGAGATTTTGTTTTATTTGCAGCCAACGGATCCATAATACCAACATATGGTGTACAAACTTGCGCCGTCAGTTTCAGTGGCCTTTTATTGTGGCTAAAGTGAACAGAGGAATAATTGGTGCAGATTTTTTGGCCCATTTTAATCTTTTAATAGATTTAAAAAATAAGAAATTGTCGATAATGTCACAGGTGCACAGATCCGTGGTGAGATTTCAACTATTTCAAATGGTGACATCATTAGCACGGTGTCAAATTCTCAAAGATTTGCTGACTGACTAGCCAAGTTTCCGAATCTGATCAAACCAAATTTAATACCTAGTGAATGCAAGCACAACGTAGAACACTACATTCATACTACCGGAAGGCCGATTTGTTCAAAAGCTAGAAGACTCGACTCTAGGAAATTACAGTTAGCGAAGGAGGAGTTTCAATTCATGTTGAATCATGGAATAATACGACCATCGAAATCCGAATGGGCTTCTCCTCTGCATCTAGTTACGAAGAAGGATGGTTCATTACGCCCCTGTGGTGATTACCGCAGGCTTAATGACCTTACAGTTCCTGATCGCTATCCAATTCCTCGGATAGATGACTTCCAGAATATGTTACAAGGAAAAACAATTTTTTCTAAAATCGATCTTTTTAAGGCCTATTATCAAGTTCCCATAGCTGAGGAGCATAAATCAAAAACAGCTATTATCACTCCATTTGGGCTCTTCGAATTTAATGTCATGGCTCCAGGGTTACGAAACGCACCCAGCAGTCTCCAACGTTTTATCCATCAAGTTTTTACTGGTCTCGATTTTGTGTTTATTTTTTTAGATGATGGCCTAATTGCTTCGTCAACGGAAGAAGAGCACAAGCGTCATTTGGAGATTGTTTTCAACCGCTTGGACAAATATGGCTTGCGTATAAGTGTAGCCAAATCTATGTTTGGAGTGCAAGAATTGGAATTTTTGGGGTACAGAATCACTCCAGGTGGATCAATACCTCTTCCAGAGAAGGTCAATGTCATCGTTAACTACAAGCTTCCCCAGACTGTTCAGCAGCTTCGCCAGTTTTTGGGAATGCTAAATTTTTACAGAGGATATTTACACAAGGCTGCAGAAACTCAAGCCATTTTGCATGACTATCTTAGAGGAGCAAGGAAAAAGGACAATAGGAAAATCACATGGACTCAGGAAGCAGTTGCCAAATTCGAGCAATGCAAAGTTGATCTCGCTAATGCAACTATGCTCACATATCCTTGCCCAGACTATCCCTTGGCACTTGTCATTGATGCCAGCAATGTTGGCGTGGGTGGTGTGGTCCAGCAACTTGAACCTAATGGGTGGAGACCTCTAGCTTTTTACTCTAAAAAACTTAATGATGCTCAAAAGTCTTACAGTGCATATGACAGAGAGTTGTTGAGCATGTATTTATCGGTCAAGCATTTTAAGCATCTGTTAGAAGGGCGTCACTTTGTGACTTTTACGGATCATAAACCGCTTCAGAATCTTATGACATCTGATTCTGCATTAAAATTAAAAAGTTACGAGCTTCCTAGTGGAAATCATCTTTGGTGTGATGTCAGTACGGACGCCATCCGGCCATTCATCCCCAAGGCATTCCGGCAACAAGTCTTTCATCTTATTCATGATAGAGCTCATCCAGGTATTAAGGCGACCGTCAAGCAGGTATCGGGTAAATATGTTTGGCTCAATGTTAAAAAGAACATCCAGGATTGGACTAAAGCGTGTATGCCATGCCAGCGTACTAAGATCAACCGTCATGTGAAATCTCCGGTAGGACAATATAAAGTGCCTGATGAACGTTTAGCTGAGATACATATAGACCTAGTTGGTCCCCTTCCCCCTTCTGAAGGAAACGTTTACGCGTTAACCATGATAGATAGATTCACCGGTTGGATGGAAGTTGTACCACTCAACATCACTGCTGAAACAGTTGCTAAGGCTGTTTATAGTCACTGGGTTGCGCGATTTGGTGTTCCCAGGCGCATAACGAGTGATCAGGGTCGTCAGTTTGACTCGGGATTGTTCAAACACTTTAGTGCGTTATGTGGCGTCAAACTCTACCGCTCTACGCCTTATCACCCTCAATGCAACGGCAAGATTGAGCGACTCCACCGTACATTGAAAACAGCATTGAAAGCACATAATTCCCGGAGTTGGACGGAAACTTTGCCAACTGTGCTGTTAGGCTTGCGAGCAGCAATTCACCCGGATTCTAATTCTTCCCTATCTCAAATGCTCTATGGAAAAACTATCACATTACCTGGAGAATTTTTTGCAAATGGATCACGGACATTCTCAGATTCACAAGATTGGGTCGGAGAACTTCAAGAGGAAATGCGTCAGCTGAAGCCTGTTCCTGTAAATCACAAGTCTTCTAGGAGCGTTTTTATTTACAAGGACTTACAGAAGTGCTCACATGTTTTTATGCGCACTGATCGGATCAAGAAACCCCTAGAACCAGCATACGAAGGACCTTTCCGTGTCATCACCCGTTTAGAAAAATATTTTCGATTGGAAATCCATGGCAAGGACATTGCGGTTTCTATTGACCGGCTAAAACCAGCTTATTTTCTTGCCGATATTTATATGAACCAACAAGACTCTTCGACTTTACCTTTAGCCCAGTCTACAGATGATTTTCCAGTATTGAGGACGCAGCCTGCAGACCAGGAGAAACAACAGAAGCAACCTGAAACTGTACCAACCTCTACTAGAAGTGGTAGAACTGTGCGGTTTCCTGCAAGATATTTGGAAGAAATACTTGTTTGAATGAATTTTCTATATTCTGATTATTATTCTTTGAAGCTATTCATATATAATAATTTTGTTTCGAATCAATATTTTTCCATTTTGTTTCTTGAATTTTCAGTATATTTTTTTGAACGATACTATGAATGCTATAGTTCCTATTAAGGTAATTCACAATTGTGTTTCATAAATATTAACGTGTTCACTGGATAGGGGGTAATGTAGGGACTGGAGGTATCAAGTATTGTTTAAATCTAGTCAACCTCTTTGTACTAGAACCTCTTTGTAATTGAACTTTGTAGCACAGTAGAGAGAGTGTGATAAGACTGTAATAAACCGTAATAACCTTAATAAGTGTTTTGTTAATTACCCACACATATACATAGAGCTCCTTTGCCAAAAATTCTTTCAAAAGGGAAGGTACAGTAAAAATTAATTTTTTATAAGTTGTACTATTGTTGTTACGTATTAAAATCCCAAGTAAGTTTTTTATATACGAGGTAATGTTTCCATGGATTTGCATAATTTATTAGTATAATTCAGAACTGTAAGAAAAGAACTAGTCTGAAATCTCTGATTCTAACGAAGAATCATCTCGATTCGAGTCGGGTCAATTGAATAAGCTACCTGAGAAGCCGCCGGATCAAGTTACAGACGCAAACAAGATTGATCGTCATCAAGAAAGAAATCGTCCCAGCCGCCAGCGTTATGGGTCTCAAGACAATCGTCGTCAGTCCAGCTCTCATCCGCGTCATCGTTGTCAGTCCCGCAGCACCAGAAGCCGTGTGGATTATCGAGCATTAGGTCTTGATGGTCTTTGTCTCAACTGTGGTCGCTCAAACCATAAATCGCGTGATTGCAGAACAGAGTAAATCCATGAAGTGCCACTCTTGTGGAAAGATCGGTCATGTCACGAATTTTTGTATCACCACCCTGCTCTGGAAATCGAAGACCAAGAAGCTGTCAACTCAATATCTTCAAGAGGAAGAGGAACATCACCCCAACAACCAATATGGTAACGTTCGGATTGAAACCGTCGACGATCTGTATGAGGTTGGACCAGACACCGATAAATACATCGTCAAAGTCACTCTCAACAACAAGCCGCAATCGTTTGAAGTGGATTAAGGCACACGTTCCTCCTTGATCTCAGAAACTGCTTTCAAGAAACTTGAACTCAACGTACCGCTGCAACCGACTCCAGTCACTTTCCGCTCTTACTCAGATCACCTCATCAAGCCTAAAGGTAAAGTTACCGTCTCAGTCGCATACAAAGGGAATTCAATGGAAGCCGATTTATTCATAGTCCCAGCAGGACTTATGTATGTCTCATGTATTGTGTAAATAAATTATATTGCGTTATTCAATTAAATATGAAAATGTGTCTCATTATTCGGCCCCTTGTCACAACAATTATTATAGAGAATCTAGTATCCGTAGTTTTTAATGGGATATTTCTGACAACGAACTTAACGAAAGGGTTTTAACTAAGGATTAGAGATAATTTGGTTATTAACGGGTATCTAAATAAAACTAACTTCTTTAGTAAGGTTTGTGAAGAAAAATAAATTCAATATTATCGATGAAATCTTGTTTATAGCAGGATGGCACTCAAAATAGTTCCATAGAGGTAGATTAAGAGGACATAGATATTCATAAAAAGAGGATTTGAAATGAGCGATCGAAGGAAGCCGTTCTGCGAGCAGGGTTTTGAGTTTAGGAGATTATATGTATGGTAGGGATTTGTGGGTATGACTTGGTAGATGTCTGGAGGAAGTATTTGAAGTCTGGTCAAGCGGAGCCATTCTGACTCGGTGGAGCACGAGAGTCTCACGGGATCTCGAAGATAATTTGAAGGGAACAGTTCATAAGATTAATTTTTCATGGAAGTTAACCCATTTTTATAACCGACTCAAACATAGAGTTAACCGAGATTCCATATTAAAAACTATGGATATTTAGATACTTTGCTGATACAAAAATGTCAGATTTTGTATACATGGCAACAGACGGTTCTATTCTCTATCGTTGGTTCCTATTGAGTATATTTCTATATAATAGAGGTTTCACTAATTATTAAAGAGTGGTTTTCGTAGGGCTTCAATCTCTGCAGGTTGCATCAAGCTCCTTGCAGTGAGTGGGGCGATACCTTTCCACTATAAACAAAAAGGTAACGAAGCCTTGGTCAGGATCTCCTGGGTGGCTTGGAACACTGGCCAAACAAACAGACGAACCACATATATTTATCAGAACTTTTTTTTTTATAAAGTTTTCATACAAGAACCAACTGTTTACTACTGCGAAAGTCGAGGTTTGTTAGTTCAGTATCGGAGGTACTTTTAGCAAAACTGCTTTACCTCATTTGGTAAATTTTAACTGATTTCGATCTTTTCCAGAAAACTGAAAAGGATAAATAGTCCACCAAGCGCCATGTGTGAGAGAGAGAGAGAGAGAGAGAGAGAGTGAGAGAGAGAGAGAGAGAGAGAGAGAGAGAGAGAGAGAGAGAGAGAGAGAGAGAGAGAGAGAGAGAGAGAGAGAGAGAGAGAGAGAGAGAGAGAGAGAGAGAGAGAGAGAGAGAGAGAGAGAGAGAGAGAGAGAGAGAGAGAGAGAGAGAGAGTGAGAGAGAGAGCGAGAGAGAAGGATCTAAAGTTTAACATAAAACAAAACAAGTATAATGATTGTTGAAAGAAATTACAATTGAAACATCTATAAAATAAGAGCAGGAAAATAGTTTAAAATGAGTAAATGACTCATTGTAGGCATTTTATGCCTTCACGGATTGTCGTGTTGTGAGGGCAAGGCCAAGTCTATATTTGTATTAGTAATAATAATTTTTATTGTTTCGTACTTTTGTTCGAATGTGTTTGTTTACTATTAGCACACAAAATGAGAAATATGTCAAGTGAACGGAGTTAATCATTTACATAGTCATTAATGATCGTTGCACTGTCACTGACTAATAGCTCTTAGCTCTTCTACATCCCCACTCTTTGTGAGCTTAACGATCCCATTGTCTTATTGTGTAGCGTTCACTAAGTACTTTATTGCCAAGCTCTATATCAAGTATTTGCATATTATTTTCAGCCATTGGTCTGTAAGTAGATTTTAGTTTTAACGACTAAATATATATATTTTTACTTCAATTAATGATTAAATTTTTTGAAATACAAATATTTTAATACAATATTCCTCCACTGGTATATGTTCGGCGATGGCATGCAATTGGTGACATCGTCAAAGCAAATAAGTTCTCTTTCATCCATGCAAGCAATGCTATTCGATTAAAATTAATCCCGCAAAAGCCAATTTAGGAAATAGTTGACTTAAATTGTACCTGTCTGTTATTTACTTATGAGAAGATAATACTTAAGTACATTTATAAGACTAGTAACAAATTCACCTAGGCGTACTAACAACACTGCCGGCAACATGATACCACTGACATTGACTTTATTTATAACATAGAAATGAATTATAAATGTAGCAATACATAATTTAGTAAAAAGTGTTGCGCATAATGTATCAATCCGCCAGAGACACATAAAGTTTTTTGACTCGTTGCAGCACCTGACAAATCCAGTGTTTAACACTACGAGCATCAGGTTAAGAATTAGTATGTAAGTTAGTTTTAAGTTTGATCAAAAAGGTGAGACCCATCACCTTTATTAGTCAGTTTAGTCCAGTCACGTATAATGTATATCATTATACTTGTTTATTCATTATATAATTTTTATAAAATAACAAGAACTGTATATAATGTAGCGACGCTACAGGCAATACAAAAATAATTTGTAAATAGATTCGCCTGAGGATCTGTAATTGTATATAATTATCTGTAAATTTAAAGGGGATAGTAAAAAAATAAAATAAATAATTGATGTGTCAACCAGAAAGTATTCGTTTTAATTTTTAGAACCCTTAAAAATTAGTCTTTTAGTTTACTTAATAATTGTATTTTGGTTTTAGTTTTAAAGCCCTCTGTCAATGAGAGACAGAAGTTATATTATTGGCTTAATGTCTAATGAATTTAACTTCGTTAATAAATGTTAACGATATTATTTTATTCAAAATAGCTTCCGTTAACTTCCGTTCTCCCAACCCCCAACGAGGTTTTTTTGTTTTATCTCTCGTTCAAAGATAAGGTTTATAACTTTGAATCGATAACTTCGCGAAATGAAAATTTTATCTCGTTTTCATTTTGGAATATTTTACTTTTTTTTCAGTTGGTAACGAAGTTTCTGGTCATCAGTCAGGTCATGTGGCACTCACTGATTTTTGTTTCCCAATAGCATGAAAGTGATGTTCAACAGAAGAAGTATGGCTGACGTTTAGTGTTTGTAAAGTTCTCTACTCGTCTGATGTGGATTGTCCTCTACTAAAGCGTTTAATTTGTCATCATCAAGCTTTGTTTTTTTGTCTTCCACTTAAATTTTAAAAAGTGCACAAACATTTATTTCTAAAAAAATGATTGGCTGTTAAGAAATAGGCCCAAATAACCGATCCCAACATAGTTACACAGTGAAGCTCTTAGTAGTCTTTATCCTTTCTCATATGTAGATAAGTAAAATATTATATTTATTACCCATTTATCCTTCGCTAAGTTCGCAATCTTTCTGCAATCAAACTATCAGTTGTAACGAGAGCATTAAATTTTGACGACTTTTACCATTATAAATTTACTGCAGAGTCTGAAGGGAAAAGGTTTACGTTGAAACGTAACCGAATACGGGGCTATAATCGTCTTTGGTAAGTCTGTGCTGAAATTGGGGCCGTAAAAATGAACATTCGCTAGGGAAGTATTTTGCGAACAAAATATATTTCGTCATATCTCAGAACCGATAACCTTCTTAACGCGAACAGAAACTCAGTTTAGAGAATCAACTTTAGACATTTAGAATATTTTCGTTATTTACGATTAATTTACAGAATATTTATAATATATTTCCTTTAGGCCCGAGTTTCTTTTTGGTTAATTTTCCACCTTTGAAATTTCCTGTAATGTTTTTATCTACATTTATGTTTACTTTGACCCGTCTTAGTCCTTGCTACCTGATAATGTTTAGTTTTGTGATCCTGAAGGGAAACATCATGCTGTTATTTGATTTAGCTGCTCAAGTAGATACGAAGGAAAAAGCGGTTTAGTTTCTTCAATCTAAGGGGGGTATTGCATAATGAAAAAATGTGTTCTAATGGCCATCAAATGAAACTTTATCAAGGCGAAAAGGATAGATAGAGATGCAACGTGAGAGGCTGCAAAGAAACCTTTGGATTGAAAAAAGGAACATTTTTGGAAAAACACTAATTTGCCATTTAAAAATTTTGTTATTTTGCTACACTGCTAGGAACTAGGATTAGCAACCGATACTATTACAGATTGGAAAAATATGTTTCGAGAAGTTTGCGCAGATCATTTATTAAAAAATTCAGAAAGATCGGAGGGCCAGGGAAAACAGTTGAGATAGACGAATATAGTTTATCTCGGCGCAAAAATCACATTGGTAGAATTTATCCTAATCAATGGGTCTTCGGAGGTGTTTGTCGGGAAGATAAGCAATGCTTCATGTATTGGGTGCCAGACCGTACATTGGAAACACTACTGAAAACAATATCAGAATGTATTCACCCCGGTAAAACCATTATATCTGACATGTGGGCATCCTACACCCGTGTTATTAACATACCAGGAATGAATTACCAGCATTGTACTGTGAATCATTCACAAAATTTCGTAGATCCCACCACAGGTCGTTATGGGCACAAGCAAAGGCAAGAAACAAAAAAGAACATGGTACAAGAAGAAGTTTGATAGACTCATATTTGTGTGAATTATTATGGCGCAATAGAAATAGCGGTGATAATTTGTTAAATCAATTAATAAATGACATTGTAAATTTTTGGCCAGCAGAATCAATATGTTCAAACTCTAAAACATCTTTTACTAAACACTTTCCCCCAACCTTTCACTTACAGATAATAGACTAGAGGAATGATTAAAAACAATCGGGGGTCCCTATTCCCAAAAAGACCCCCAAAAAGAATACAATTTTGTTATTAATATATTTAAAAGAATAGTCATTAAAGGAATGAAATGTTAAATATAAGACTATTTGTCATTTTTTTTTTTTTTTTTTCAAAAATAGTCTTTTCGATAAGTAAAAACAAAAATTGTAATTGGTAAGAAAAAACATTTTTATGGTTGACTCTTTGTTTTTTGTGTGTTTATTAATTAATTGACACAACTGTGAAATTGAAGCACAACTAGAGAATATGTATGACATAATTGTATTTACCATTGGTCTCTCATCTTAACAGATATCAATTGATGCTCCGCTGAAGTCAAGTGTGTGTATTGCTTCATGTCAGTTTGTACAAACTAAACTTCTCTGTGTGCGTTGGGCTCAAATATGATGCAGTTAGCCTGAGTTTTTTTTGGGTTGAAATATATTTATTGTCAAAACGTGGGCTGTTTATATATCTGTGCTCCGTATACGAGGTTTGATGAAAAAGTAACGAGAAATTTTGTTTATTTTAAATAGTCTCCTCTACCACCAATACCTTATTGGCAACATTCGCAGACGACACTGCAGTCCTGTCAACCCACCCAGACCCTGATAGAGCATCCCAAAACCTTCAAAAACACCTTGACGAGATTGAGTATTGGAGCAACCAATGGCGAATCAAAGTCAATGAAGGAAAATGTTCCCACATAACCTTTACCCTCTGCCGCAGGTCCTGTCCACCAGTCTTTTTAAATTCAATTCCTCTCCCTGTATCCGAGTTAGTACGGTACTTAGGCTTCCATCTTGACAAAAGACTGACTTGGAACCCACACACGAGGCTAAAAAGACAAGAACTAAACAGACGCTTTGGACAACTGTACAGACTACTTCGAAGGACATCCCATCTCTCAATAGAAAATAAACTACTTATTTACAAAGTTATACTTAAATCTGGACATACGGAATAGAGCTATGGGCGACAGCAAAAAAGTCGAACATCAAGCGCATCCAATCCTTTCAATTAAAAGTCCTGAGAACAATAGTAAATGCCCCTTATTACGTCAGCAACAAAACCCTTCACAATGATCTGAATATACCCTATATTCTTGAACTCATCCCTTCCAAGTTCATGAAATTCCATAGCAACCTATCCAACCACCCTAATTCCCTAGCACACAGTCATTGCACTGCACCACTCACCCCTATAATCCTCCACGGAGATTAAAACGGCAGTGGCCTCGTGACCTGCTATAATCAAGTGATAGTAGGAGTCCTGGCAATGGCCAGTTTCTCTAATCATGTCCCGAGCGTCTGTGGCTCTCGCGCTCATCGTCAGCCTCCGCTGGCTCTTATCCAGTGACGCGGCTGACGTAGGAGCGTGGGGGACTTCCCAACACTCCGCTTCCTCCTTCGCATGTGAGGGAGGTGACAACCTTGTGGACTTGGGGGGCCTCTGGGCTGTTTGTAAATATTAAATGAATGAGCGAGTGAATGATGAATTGTAAATATGGTATGAATGATAACTTTTATCTCAATTACTTATTGCCTATTAAAAGGCAGATTGTAATTTTATCTTAATAAAAATTGTTGTCTATCTTAAATATTTTTTATTTATTCATATATAGAAATTATGTCCCATTCAAAGTAATCCCGCTCAGATATACAATACACTTGTGCCAGCGGTTTTTCCAATCTTACAAGGTGTGAGCGGGAGCGTTGTCGTGTTGCAATTTCCACGAATTTTTTTGACACATGGATAAAACTTCGGAAAAAATCGCTTGGCATGATCCAAATGATATATTAACTTCACCAGAAACCTCCAGACGTCCAGAATCATTTTTTTAAGTGTTGTGGCGCCCAGCGATATCGTCGTCTTCAACGTCTTAACGGCCCTCTTTGAAACGTCCGTACCACTCATAAACTCTTGTTTTAGTCGTGGTAGATTCACCAAAAGCATATGCCAATTTTGATGCACTTTATGTGACAAAATTTAATACAAATTGTTTGATCCATTTTTTTTTTCGTTCGTTTCATGAAATTCCATCGAATCTTATCCAAGCCCTCTAATCCCGTAGCATAGTCATTACACTGCGCCACTCATCCCTACAATCCTTTCAGAGACTAAAACGGCAGTGGCCTCGTGACCTGCTATAAATGCGTAACAGCGGGGCAATGGCCAGTTTCTCGAATCATGTCCTGAGCGTATGTGACATCAGCCTCCATTGGCTCGTATCCGGAGACGCGGCTGACGGAGGAGCGTGGGGACTTCCCAATACTCCGATTCCTCTTCCGCATGCGAGGGAGGTGACAACCATGAGGACTTGAGAGGTCTCTGGGCTGTTTGTAAATACTGTATGAATGAGCGAGTCAATGATAACATTGAACACAATTACTTATTGTTTTTGAATCTCATTTTAAGATTTCTACTCGATAGTACTTTTTACTGCTTTAACTATGGAAATAACCGATAATGGTACACTACTCACTTCCCAGTCCAACCAACGTCTCTCAAGATGTAAGCGTAATTGACAGTGTCCCTGGGGATAAGGGGGAACAATTCCTGCCTACGCTTACATAAGACCCGCTAGATACGGACAAGTTAACTAGTTTATTCCGTAACAGCATAGAGAGTCACTTCTTCAGTATATATATATATGTTATTATACAAGCTCCATATCCAACTATCCTATACGTGTTAACATGTTTCCTGTTTTATAGTTAGTTCATTAAATTATGTAAGATAATTCTTTGTCCGTTTTTAAAATGTAACGAGTATCATCTGAACGATGGTTATTGATGGTGGTGCTGTACGTTCATATATCAATATCTATATTATACAATATAATACATAATTGAATTTTTAAAGTATGTTGCCCCATAATCCCTTACTCCAGGAAATTCACTTTGCTATGGAGAAAAGTGGTGATGTCATATACATAAAACTCGCTGCCAAAGACACAACATACGTTCAAATTCGTTTTTGAAAAAAATAATATTTTTTTCTTTTCAGATTGGAAATTCAATAAAACGATTAACTGAATATACTCATGCTTATAAAATAAATATTCTTTATGATTTAATTGTCGATCGTGTTTCCACAGGTTATTTTTCTGTTCAAAATCCTTGGCGAAAACGTCTACAGATTCAATGACGACACGCTCCCTACATTGAATAATTTCTGTGCCGTTCGCCCATTCTGCTTTGACCTTAGTAGGCTGTACGTGCGCTTAAAAAATCATTTATGAAAAAAGACATTGAACCTCAATTGAATTCATGATTAAATTATTCAGGGGTAAATATTGTTTACGTGACGCAGCTCAAAGGAGTGGAACAGTGTGTGGTCCATTCCGCTGCACAATGGCAGTCACGTTTCAACTTTTTCAAAAGATACGACCCACTTTCCAAAATTCCTTGTCGGTAATTTTTGTAAAAATAATTTAACGAACCGTTCGCTTACAAAATACACAATACCTATATATATATATGTATAATTTGTACACGATTTCCTAAGATTTTTGAAAATGTAATAGGGGACAGAAAAACGTTTAGAATAAATTATTAGTTAAGTCTGGCTGTTCGTATATTGTCTTATCGCTAGTATTTATAAATTAAATATTGCGTGATTCATCGATCAATCAACCCTACACCGACCCCTAAGTATTACGAATTCAAGTTAAAGATTATTAATAATATATAATGTTTGCAGTGACTCTAATCCAGAATTAACTTCTGGAATGCTTCCTCCTCATCTTCGCCCCAGGTTGTTCCGGGGCATTCCTTCCACTTCTGCTTTTCTGGCTTATTTAGCAGTTCCGTCTTCATCGGGATATCCTTAACCATGTCCCTACGGTGTTCGTTCTAAAGGATTCATGTTGGAAACATTATTTCTTTTTCTTCATATCCTCTTCTTATTATAAATTATGGAAATCACTATAGACTATAGAATCTATACGTCCTGTAGCTTGGCCACATTTTGTACAATTTTTAATAATTTTACATTGCGATTTGTCATTGTTACAAGAGTGTAATGTATACTGATTGTCTAAACATGAAAGTGATGAGACCTTTTGAATCATAGACCTAAAACTAACTTACATCTATAATAACAACAAAATCGTAACCTAATTTTCCCCGACAGTCTGTTGCCATCGATGTGGGAAAGGGTGGTGGGGCCATAGTGTTAAACACTGGGTTTGTTAGCTGCTGCAGCGGGTGCAGGTCGGTGTTCTTTAACCTCTCGAGAGAGGTGTGTCTGATCACTTCTGGCATGATCCTATTGTGAAATTTCTGGAGTCTTTTAGCTGTATCGTCAGTCAAGTGAGTATATAGCGGGGCACAGACAGGTTTTGTGAAATTAGCAAGTGGTAAAGCCGGTAAGACCTGTGTCGTATATTTTCTATTTTATTACTAAAATGGGTAGAGAAATGGAGATGCCTATCCATTTTATGCCCAGATAGTGCATTGAGAAAGCTGGTGAGTTCTTGCCCTCAGTATAGGAGCTTTTTTAGTCCAAATCTACTTAATAATAAACTTGGTGAAAATCTAACATATCTTTCTCATCAAACTGATTCAATCTCGCAACTAAAACATTTAACTGATATTATTATTGACTCTAAATATTACAAGCCCTGCCGGGGCTGGCCAGGCTTGACCTGGCCGACTACAAACCCTTGCCTAGGTACCCCTAGGCTCCACCCTCGGTAGACTCTCACTACCTTCCTGATTCCACCCGCCTCCTTTAGGCGTTCCACACCCTATATCCTTCTCATACATCCTTCAAATGGGGGACTCCCCTTAGTGAAAGGCACTCATTAGCCCAAAATAATTTTCCCACATCCTATTTTATAAGTTTGAGAGCTAAGAAAAAAAAACAAAAAAAAAAAAAAAAAAACAAGCGGTGGATTCACTTGAGGATCTATAATTGTCTGTAAGTTTAAAGGGGCTATGAAGGTAAAAAAAAAAAAAAAAAAAAAAAAAAAGCGGTGCTACAGGAAATAGAAAAATAATTTGTAAATAGAATCGCCTGAGGATCTATAATTGTTTATAATTATCTCTAAATTTAAAGGGGCTTTGAGGGGGGGGGGGAGGAGATGCGAACTTATTAAGAGATTTAAGGTCTTGATTTCGTTCACCTAAGGCAGGCACTAATAGTAAGTTATCAGAAGAATGGGCTTTGAATAAAAAATGGCCAGGCCAATCTTCGCGAAACCTTCAACTCAGAGCTGATACTGAACTCACAGCACAACGATTCCATTTGTCACAGTTTTTCTTGTTGAGACTGTCTTCTCAGGGTATTTCCCTAGTGCGACTTAGAGTGCGACTTTTAGTGCGACTTATAGTGCGACTTTTAGCTCAAAGCGTTTTTTTTTTCATTTCATTGTTTAGCTGGACAAAGAAGTCTTCATTTGGAAAATCGCTGGCTTAAGTTAAATAACATATCAATTACAATTCGAATTATATCTCATAACCACTCATTACCTGTTACATAACTGTGTTCACTCATTTCAAGTATGAGGTAAGATTTCATTAATTAATTTCTATTGTATTTATGGAAAGTAATGCCTTCTTTTTTTTACATTAAATTCAAATTTAGATAAATTTTTAACAAGTTTTTGTTTTTGATTAATGATGTAATCACCCTCGTTATCAGCAAACTTTTTCCATCTATTGTACAAATTTTCAATGCCTGATCGATCAAAATCAATTGGTTACAGAGCAAAATATCTGGAGATCATTGGCATTTTGGACATCATCCAAATTTTGAAATTTTTTGCCACTTAGAAAATGTAGCGATCGGAATATATGGAAATCCGATATCTGGCGAGTATGGTGGGTAGTTGAGGCAATACCTCCCACCCCAATTCATTAATTTTTTCCAGGGTTCTTGCGGAGAAAATAGGCGCAGTGGGATCTTGCACTATCGTGTTGCAGAATAACGCCTTTTTTATTGACAGTCACTGGGCAATTTTCAATTAAAGATTGATTTACTCGATCCGATTGTCCACTGTAAAGATCTGCATTCACAGTTATTCCAGGTATCAGCGATGAACGACCCCGCAAATACTCCACCAAACACACAAAAGCGTAAACCTGGCTTAGCTGTACTTCGTGTCGATTCATGCGGAGAGAGATTTTTGGATTATCATAGAGGACCCATTTTTCATCTCCAGCCTCACCCACCATACTCGCCCGATATTGCGCCATCGCATATTGCTAAAAATTTGAAAATTCGGATGATGTCCAAAATGCCATCTCCAGATATTTTGCACGAAAACCAATTGATTTTTATCAATTCGGCATTGAAAATTTGCACACTAGATGGCAAAAGGTTGATGATAACGAGGGTGATTGCATCATTGGACAAAAACTTGTTAAAAATTAATTTTTTGACTTTAATGTAAAAAAAACATTACTTTCCGGTCCCCCTATTCATGACATGACTAATTTTTAAGCATTGTTATTAAGTACGTCAGTTACATGCGTTTATTCAATGTGCCTGGCTATGAGATAACGTCATGGAGTGCTAAGGTCACTACTCATCAAGTCATTCAGCGTCAATCCTGCTTAACTCGAGACGGGGGGATCTTCCCTCGGGAATCCACAATAAAAAAGAAGGATACGTCCTATAAGCCATCAAACAAAAGAGGCTGAGGTCGTATAATTAAAGAGAAAGGTGCCGACGTATCGACGGTCGATGTGTGTCTGTGTGCCATCATTCGGCAAATGTGTCACCTCGTGAACGCCTGATGAAGCACTGACTGCTCCGGCGAAAGGTCACGCCTGACCCTGGCATTTAGTCACCATCTGGAGGTCAGTCCCCTTTACTTCGTTAAAGTTCGTTCTTTGTTTATATTAATATTATATTATATTCGTATTACATAATAATACATGTAATACACCTGCAACTATATTGTCAATAATAGTTTCAAATGTTGATAGTATTATCGAAGTAGGACCGACGGTATTGTCAAGTCACTTATACCGGCGTCTAGACACAAACTATCAATTACTAAGTCAAGTTCATCCACTGGAGATACGTAACATATAAAAGTCTACGATTCATAAGGTGAGTCCTATCACTGTTAAACATGTTTAAACAACGAATGTGTAATGTACATTATACTTTTGTCACAATCACAAATCACAATGTATAAAATGTAGCCGAGCTACAGTACACATATTGACCTGTTGTAAATAGATTTATTTATGTATAATCTACGTTTTTTGACTCATTGCAGCCCCTGACGAACCCAGTATTTAACACTACGACCCCACCACCCTTCCCGCATCGATCGCAACAGACTGTCGGGGAAAATTAGGTTAAGATTTAGTTAAAATTTTTATTGTTAGATTTAAGTTAGTTTTAAGTCTATGATAAATAAGGTGAGCCCCATCCCTTTTAGTAAATTCAGCCCATTATTGTATAATGTACAAATCATTATACTTTTGTACAATGGAGATCACTATTAGTAGAAAACAGAATATGCAGCCAAGCTACAGGAAATATAATGAAGTGATTGTAAATAGATTCGTTTGTAGAATCTATATTTTGTAACAAGGGGATATGAAACAAAAAAAAATGACAATGCGTGTCAATATTATTTTCAATAGTGTTGTGAAGAGGTGGGACATATATATTGACAATAATATTGAAGAATGCCGCGTCAATGTTTTTCGTTACTGATTGTTAAAGTCGACGTTTTTACAGACAATTTTATATTTTCATCTTTGCTCAGCTGGGATAGAATATCGAAGAAGCTGCGTTGTTTCTTAATAAATATTGCTCCACAGTTTAATTCGTGTTTTTTAAAGCAGTACTTTTTTTTTATTCTGTAAAATCAGGTTAACGTATTGTTTGTTCGACGTGAGTTAGTTTTATCATTCATAAGCTGAGCCCCGTCACTTTTTAAGCTTGTATAGACAATGAATGTATAATGTACCTTTGTAACAATCGGAAATCAAATTTATACATAGTGAAATTGTATAAAATGTAGCCAAGCTATAGGAAATGTTATATTGACCTATCGTAAATAGATTCATTTATATATATTCTATATCAAATTCCATAATTTTTAATGACAAGGGGATATGAAAAAAAAAAAATGATTTTAAAGGAAACAGACTTTTCAATTTTCATTAATAACATTGATATTGAAGTGTCAAATACAAAAAAAAAAAGAAGCTAGTAGCACTAAATTGTACAATCATTTTAAAGATATTTAAAAAAAATATACCGATGTTTATCTGTCAATGTTTCAGCTATTTACAATATTTTTTTTAACGACTTAAACATTTTTTTTTTCACAATCGATCAGTAATATTTGAGAATTTCAAGCAAGTCTTTGAACGTTTCAAGTACTTTATTTCTTTGAAAAAATAACACTTTTATGCGGGGAAAAAAATCATTTAAACCATAAAACATATAAAATGGGTATTTATTTAAACATTACCATTTATTTATTAGCCTCGATTATATATTATTTAATGTTATTCAAATTAATTCGCACTTGCTTACTAACCGTGGAAAGATGGCGTGAGTCACAGCTCGTTATTGTCCTTCCTGCCCGCGTATGATTACATAACTCGTATAACAGCTTTGAATAACTAGTTGAATGTTTATTTGAACAATTTATATATTTTTTGTTTTTAGTGATCGATTTTTTTTATTTTTGAATAAACAATTGTATATCTCTACATAGTTTTCATACACCGTCAACTTCCTTTTTTGTCCTATATATGTTTAAGGAGCACATCTAGTTCATAATTTATGTAAAAATAAAAATTACTTCCTATCCTGTGGTAAGGTTGTTTTTTTTAAATCAATATTTCATCTAACTATTAGCTGTGAGTGCTATCACAGATTCAATACGAGCTTTCGCGTTCGAACCTCGTTTCCTGATGATCCTGTTTCACGATGATGCTCGCTGTCATCAAGTCTAATCCTCCTAAAAGCAGTGAGTCACGAACTTCCGACTTTTACGTTTCCGGTCAGCAGGAAAATCTCTACTTGGGAACAGTATCGATTCATTAACAACTCCCTATCATCAGCAATCAGAAAAGAGAAAGCCCTCCTACTACTTATGACCGACCCTCGGCTAACAAGAGGTGGAGGATCGTTGCAAAAGTTGATGAGGCACTACAAGAACAAGAAGAACTCGAAGAAGATGCTAGAAAGTGGGAAAGTGGGTACGTGGAGGAGCCCGGTAATTACCGCGATTGTTCCGGCCTAGTGCAATACTCCGCTCGGGTGGGCTGAAGGTGCGAGATGTGGCACTTTCGCTGTTGCAGAAGTACGTGAAGCAGGGCCATGAAGAGGAATAACCTCGAAAGATCACAGCCCTCGAAGGGCCAAAGGTTAAGTATTATATGTAAGGTTTAGCAGACAAACGGTAAGTCAGACCAGAGAATATGTGGGCTGCCAGTCAATTCCCTCAATTACGAACAAGATTTACAAAGAAAACATACTTTACTCGGTATTTCCCAAGATCTATTTGATAAATGATAAACAATTTTCGTTAGCTGTTAATTATTAATGATTGATAAAAAATACTTTGTTCTATTTGTTAAAACCATTTAAAACAAAAAATAAAGTTAAGTGATTTGTTTGTTAAAGGTATCCGATAAGACCCAACTTATAAAGGGTGTCCCAGAATTAACAAAAGATTTGATTTAAATAGAAAACACAGTTTTTAGGATTTTTGTTGTAATTTTTTTATTGAATTATAAAGTAAATAGGATAGGGTTATTTATGGAATAACACATCGGGCAAATGGCCTCCACGACTTTGCTGGCACATACGCACTCTTGTGTCGAAATTTTCCATGACCATTTGGCATAAATGTGGTTGAATTTCCTCTTGTAATGCACGGGTGGATGTTGGCTTGTTCACATACACCTTTGACTTCAAATAACCCCATAAAAAGAAATCTAAAGGTGTTAAATAACACGATCTAGGGTAACAATTCTGATCACTCTTGAATTCTCTTCTGTGTATGGTCATTAGGCTTCAATTGTCGTATTAACTGAATTTTGTAAGCATGGAGGCCCAGATCTTTAGTGAGTATACACTATAGAGATCTTCTTGAAATTTTCAATTCCTGTTCACGATGCCGAATTGATGTTCTTGGATTTTCAGCAACACTCTCACAACTGATCCAGTCTCCCTAAATTTTTCAATTAATCTCTTCACAGTTGATGAAGTCAAAACACTATTCCGACCATATTTTGTATGAAATTTTTGAACTGTGGCCGCTAAACATTCATTATTTTTGAGATAATGTTCAACAATAAAGACACGTTGTTCTATCGTGTAACGCTCCATTTTTATTAACCCTAAACTGTCAGCTGTCTAATTGTTTTTTTTTTAGGATTGCCAGCACTTTACTGCACAAATGGTGGCAAATTCAAATCTTGCGTTAATTCTGGGACACCCCTTAGTTTAATTTTGAACACTTTAACTGTATATATTTTCACGAGTTACCTTTAGGCAGTACGTTGGGGGGACGTGGGTGTTATCATATAAAATTAATTAATCCATACCTATCACCATGATTTCAGTGAAGATAAAACTATATACAAGAAGATAACTACAGAAAAAAAAAAATTTGTAAATAGAGAGATGTACTTTAGTTTGCGAAACAGACATGTAGAGCTCAAACATTCCAACTAAAACTGAAACTAGTCGCTAGATCAAGTTAATAATGGTCGATTTTCATGTCTCGTCACTAATGGCCATTTATTGTGTTTTGCTGGGTATTGTTCAACATCTTTGATTTTGGTTCTGGCACCGGTTTCCTTTATCAGAGCTATTTTATCATTTTGGGCAGTGCACTGATGGAATGGTACACGAACCTTGGAGTTTTGTTTGGAGAAAACAAATCCGAACTATAGTAGGTTTGAAATGAATCATAGAAGTAAAAATTGGGCAATAATACGCCATGACTATAACATCAAGCAGCCCTGTTTAAACTCTGCAGAACACTGATCTTAAGCTCATTTCTCAACCTCTCACCTCTCTGTCTGGAACAGTTTTACCCAGTCATTACTGTATTAAAAGCTTTTCCTGAAAATTATTTAGTGATGTGAGATAGTTAATTTCTACAACATTCTTCGTAACAGATAGTTGTGATATAAGGCAATAATTCGAACGGGTCTCACTAGACTGACATAAAACTTGCCGTATATGGATAATTGGTCCTATAACAAGCCATCGGCGTGATTTTTATTAGCGCGTTTTCAAAATCAATTTCAAATGACAGTTTCATTTGCTCAAGATGATAAATAAATTGACATGAAGCTGAAATGTAGTTCTTGACATTTGCCTGTTCATGTCGGGCGTGTTATTATTGGACGTCGGGTTAATGGCTTGGTTCGGCATTCGTCTTCGTGAAAGATTGCCCAAGTGTGTTTTATTGGCAAGGCGATGAGCTCTCTTGACTGCAGTAGGCTCGTGATTTCTCGGCGCCCTTGTGATAACTAACTGTTGCGCTGGTTCTCTTCTGGGCCAAGGGAAAACTTAACTACGTCAGTGGAAATATTACATCGGATGGGCCCTCCGCTGAAGATAGAATACATATGTATGCATGTAACTAGAAAATAATGAATAATAACAGTTAGGCAGAGTAGATGCAAAACAAAAAAAGAATGTGTGTTTAGGTTCAGCAAGTATAGCCGATGAATTATATTAATACTGGTTTGACTTACATAGATGCATACATAAGAAAGAGACGATAACAGGTAAAATACATAGACATGTACACAAAGCCTGCTTAGTTAATTATGTAAAATATATACTAATATATAATAAAAATAGATCCAACCAAGAAATCTATAAAGACACAGAAGACCTAGAAACGGACATAAGGATGAGGAGGCTGAAATTCCACGGACATATGGTAGGAATGGCCCCGGAAAGACTAAACAAAGAAATATTCCAGAAAATCCGAGGATACAAAGTCTCAAGGGGATACACCAAGCAGATGAAGGAAGAAACTGAAAGACTGGGAATAACGGACCAGGATTGTCAGGACGGAGAAAGATATAGGAAAAGACTGAAAGAAATCAAGGTTCTTGTGGGAAAGAAAAAAATCGAAAAAGGGAGTCGCGTGGACAGAAAAAAGAAAACAAAAAAAACAAAACTCATTGCACGGTGAGATAATGAGGAAAATGGAAGGAAAGGAAAAACAAAAACAAGAAAATAACCGAAAGTAATGATATTCGCCTGGTCTTTAAGGCCTTTCCGTGACAAAAAAAATAAAATAAAATAAAAAATAGATCATTTATATCGATTAGAAAATCGATACAGACGTGAGGGTACATAAGAAACAGATAATTGCAATAAAATGCTTCTATTATTTTTATAGAAAGCCTGTTAATAATCATTAATCAAATAATATAATATAACTTTTAGTATATGAAAAAACCTTAAACTATTTACAAACAGTCAATTTAATCCCTACATTGTTTATCTTGTCACGTCGAAACGTCAACAGTTTCCTGTTTAAGTATTGAAAATTACCAATTTCAGAATGGGATCATGAGTTGCTTAGTGCCATCGGTGGGCGAGTTCATCCGCCGGAGACACATTAAGTTTTTTGACTCGTTGCAGCAGCTGACAAACCCAGTGTTTAACGCCATGACCCCACCACCCCTCCGGCATCGATGGCAACAGACCGTCGTGGAAAATTAGGTTAAGATTTCGCTGTTAAATCAATGTACATTATAGTTTTGTGTATGATCGCATATCACAGTGTAAAATTGTATAAAATGTAGCCACGCTACAGGACATATATATATATGGACCTGTTGTAAATAGATTTATTTATTCAGACAGTACTGATTTACATAATTTATTATAACAAGGTGATATGAAGAGAAAAAGAAATTATTAAAAATACAATATTATCAAATTGCTGATAAAATATCAATTTTCCGGTTTTCTATCCAACATCATGAATACATCTTTCTCCCCCCACTACTATTATTATAGTTTAATCTAGTCCGTTTACTCAGCTATTTTTTTTGGTCCAAGTATGTAAATATTAAGTAAATAGTAAGATGTTATGTCGGTAACAAGTAATTAAAAAAACCCAAAAAACTATTAAAAAACAAATAAAATATATTAGGTTGGTGCGTATGAAACGTTGTATTTTCTTTAAATGTGAACGTTTGTCTCCCTGTTTTTGTTATGCTTTTGTTTTTGACATAACCTGGTTTATAGTCGTACTGTCCATTGCCAGAGTCACATTTTAGCAAGTAAGATTTTCTCAAAAGTGTTCCCTTTTGTTATTTGCTTTGAATTTTGCACCGATATGAATTCAACCGATATTCGTTTAATTTTCTTATACGAGTATAAACTTGGTAATAATGCTGCGAAATCTGCACGCAATATAAACCAGGCGTTTGGTGAGAATACTGTGAACGATCGAAAAGTGCAGCGTTGGTTTGAAAAATTTCGGTCTGGTGATTTTTCCCTGCAAAATGA
Source organism: Acanthosoma haemorrhoidale (assembly GCA_930367205.1). Lineage (NCBI taxonomy): Eukaryota > Metazoa > Arthropoda > Insecta > Hemiptera > Acanthosomatidae > Acanthosoma > Acanthosoma haemorrhoidale. The sequence continues at coordinate 188,628,021 of OV884011.1, forward strand.
ACGTCTGTGAAAAATGATGCACTGAAACCATTTTTTCTTCAAGGGAACTTGCTGCCAGAATGTAAGTTGACCATACAACAATATTGTGACATCTTTCTGAAATTGGCAAGGTGAAAAAAATGGATAAGTGGATACCGCTCGAACTAACCGAGCGAAATAAGCTGGATCGCTTGAACGTATGCTTATCATTGCTAACTTTTTTTTTTTGTTTTCCTGGCTAAACAGTACGAAAATGAAGACAGTCTGAAAAATGCCATCTTCAAGAAAGGCATTTATGCATTAAAATCTCGTTGGGAAAAGTGTATTGAAGTAAATGGAGCATATTTTGATTAAATAAACAGCTTTTGGAAAAAGATATGCAGTTTAATATATTCACTTAAAGAATCTGACATTTAATTTGCACCAACCTAATACTTTCAAGATGTTATGTCGGTAACAAGTAATTAAAAAAAAACAAAAAAATATTACAAAAACAAATAAAATTTAAATGTGTTACATTGCCAGTTTTTTTTATTTATAGAATTTAGTTAATAGTTAGAGAAAAACAAAAAAAATTGCGATTGTAGCTTACGGATTTCCAGCGAAAGAAAAAAATATATAAATGCCTATTAAAGGACTCGAACACATTAGGCCTCATTTCCTTTAGGCATTACACACCCTATATCCTTCTCATACATCCTTCAAATGGGGGACTCCCCTTAGTGAAAGGCACTCATAAGCCCAAAATAATTTTCCTTTATTTTTCCCCACATCCAATTTTTATAAGTTTGAGAGCTAAGCAAAAAAAAAAAACTCGAACACATAACTTTTACACTATGGATCAGTCATGATAGAGTGTTTTGTTGAAATAGACACGTGGTAAGTATACATAATACTTATTACGTGATACGTATTATTTAATAAATTTATTTAAATATTCACTTTATGTTTTTTAAGGCCTTAAAGACCAGGCGAATATCATTACTTTCGGTTATTTTCTTGTTTTTGTTTTTTCTTTCCTTCCATTTTCCCTCATTATCCCTACGTGCTTTTGTTTTCTTTTTTCTGTCCACGTGACTCCCTTTTTCAATTTTTTCTTTCCAACAAGAACCTTGATTTCCTTCAGTCTTTTCCTATATCTTTCTCCGTCCTGACAACGTTGGTCCGTTATTCCTAGTCTTTCAGTTTATTCCTCATCTGCTTGGTGTATCCCCTTGAGCTTTTGTATCCTCGGATACACTTTATGTTTATTCTCAAGAATGTAAAAAAAAAAAACGAGAAATTTGTCTTGGCAGTGTTTGCTAGAATTATGGAACAATGTTAAGTTAAAGATCTAGTCTTTTTAAAGATTAACGAATAATTTGAGTTTTTCCTGTTAAAAACTTTAACTAATCATGATTCTTGAAGAAGCATAAACTATGTGTATACGACGAGCTATTCAGAAATTTGGCTAGTTTTGCAGAAAATTACAATTAAAATACCTAACTTCTGTCTCGATTTGTATTTTTATATCGATTTCATCTCTTACATAGTATTACATAGGCGGGATTACATATCACGACTGATAATGATTGAATACTTACATGAAAAGTTGTCGTAGTGCTAATAATTTATTGCCTTTTGTTGTAAGTTGTTAGCAGGTGAGTTTGTCCAAGGTGAGCAACACACGGACATTATGCAGACATTTATTAAAGGTATACTGTTTTGTCAATTGCTGAAACTCGCTTTGTAGGTCGTCTTTGCAAATATTTCTTTACTGGTCTAGATTAATTATTATTAAATAGCGATGGGGTGGTGATCTATTCGCTAAATAGTAATAAGTAAAAATGTATTTAAAAAATTTGGCCTCAGGCTGATGGATTGATGTACATGTGTGTTTAATTTTACATACAGGGTTAAAAATAGTTTTATAATTGAGATACTGAGATTAAACAAGAATGCATTTTCCAACAGCAGTTACATTTATAAATATGGTGGTTTATTTAAATACATACATATGTGCATATATTACGTACAATGAGATAATTTTAATTTCTGTTGACACATTACTAACGTACGTCCCCACGCTTATAGAATCAAAACTTCTAACACAAATTTTACAAAAAACGTAAACTTTTTTACACTGAAAAAACCCAACAATAGACAATTGAGAACCATGTAACCGCACACTGACAGGTCGTAAAAATTATAGAGGTAAAATTTAATTATTTCGAGTTATCCTCTTATTAATTTATTTATTATTGATTGAATAAGGTTTAGTCTTAATAGGTTAGAAATAAAATTCGTGGTATCAAATAATTCGAGTTATTGAGTTTAGAGAGTTTAATAATATTAAGAACAAGTAGAAGGGGCCTGAGCAGAACTGTATACCTGCCTCGTGACTTCATGGAAGTCATTGATGGTTCCTGTTATTTTTAAGTAAGCGACCGCATCCCTCCAAGACCTCCCTACTTCCCAGAATCTTATCCTTTTCTTATACATTCCCAGACATTCCACCCAGTATGTAGTAATGTAACTCTTAATATTTGTGTATACCAGTGTTTTCCTTGTACTTCATAATAAAGCTTTTGTTTATTTTCTTTTAAAAGACTCTCCTCTACAAAGATTATTTAACTGACGATGATAGATCGGCTCACAGTGGCACAGAATGCAGCTCGAGACTGCACTCATTGTAAACAAGCAGAATAAAAATAATAATATGTGTCCTTCGGTATAATTATCGACCTTCTGCACAGCGACAAGAATAAACATATCACTTACCAGCAGGGTCTCAGTCGCGTTCTCTTCTCCGGTCAAATAATGCTCCGCGGGAGAGTTTTTTCCCCCGTTACGTTACCGTTACCGGTAACGATTCGGTTCCTAGGATTATACAATGATACATATTTGTAACTGGCTACACAGTGGCCTGCACAGGACCCGGCTATACCACAAGCGCGAATAACGCGATTTATCACATCAAACCGCGGAACGAGTCAGGCACAATCAATAATTGATCGGTCAAGCTTTTAACAGACAAATGTACTTTCATGGGGAAGAAGTATAGAAAAACATACCCTAGGAAAGAATAACAAATACAACAAATAAAATAAAACAAAGGAATATTAAGTATGCCTAGCTGACAAGAAAAGAAAAAACAATCGATACAACTACACGAATGTAATTACCTTATAAATAACAAAAACCCTAAGTACATTTGTGATGAATGCACCAACAGCACAATACAGTCCACTCTCGGTTACTCAGTTAAATAATCTTTGTAGAGGAGAGTCAAGAAAAGAAAAAAATTCTCTACCCATTTTAGTAATAAAATAGAAAAAGTACGACAAAGGTCTTATCGGCTATCGCACTTGCTAACTTCACCCAACCTGTCGCTTCGTCTAAAACTGATGATATATAAATGTGCCCTCCGGCCAGCTCTGCTGTACGGTGCCCTGCTATTTACCCACTTGATTGTAAATACAGCCAAATGTCTCCAACACTTCCAGAATGGAATCATGCGAAAAGTGGTCCGACATTACCTCTTTCGAGAGGTTAAAGAACGCTGACCTGCACTCGTTGCTTGGTGTGCCGTCGGTGAGTTCATCCGCCGGAGACACATTAAGTTTTTTGACTCGTTGCAGCACCTGACAAACCCAGTGCTTAACACTATGACCCCACCACCCCTCCCGCATCGATGGCAACAGACTGTTGGGGAAAAATTAGGATAAGAATTAGTATGTAAGTTAGTTTTAAGGTCGATGAAAAAGATGAGCCCCATCACCTTTATTAGTCAGTTTAGTCCAGTCACGTATAATGTATATCATTATACTTGTTTATTCATTATATAATTTATATAAAATAACAAAACCTGTATATAATGTAGTGATGCTACAGGAAATAAAAAATAATTTGTAAATAGATTCACCTGAGGATCAATAATTAACTATAATTATCTGGAAATTTAAAGGGGCTATGGGGGAAAACAAAAGAAAAAAAAAAAAAAAAGAAAAGAAATAAAAGCTTTATTATGAAGTACAATCAAAACACTGGTATATACAAATATTAAGAGTTACGTCACTACATACTGGGTGGAATGTCTAGGCACGAGTGGGGTCTGAGACTAAAGCTGAGACATATATGTATAAGAAAAGGATAAGATTCTGGGAAGTAGTGAGGTCTTGGACGGATGCGGTTGCTTACTTAAAAATAACAGGAACCATCAGTGACTTCCATGAAGTCACGAGGCAGGTATACAGTTCTGCTCAAGCCCCTTCCACTTGTTCTTAATATTATTAAACTCTCGAAACTCAATAACTCGAATTATTTGATACCACCAATTTTGTTTCTAGCCCCTTAAGACTAAACCTTATTTAATCAAAAAGAAAAAAAAAATGAATAAGAGGATAACTCGAAATAATTAAATTTTACCTCTATAACTTTTACGACCTGTCAGTGTGCGGTTACATTGTTCTCAATTGTCTGTTGGGTTTTTTTCAGTGAAAAAAAGTTTACGTTTTTTGTAAAAGTTGTGTGGTCGAAGTTTTACGTAGATTAGATTATATAAGTGTGGGGACGTAATAATAATGAGTCAACGGAAATTAATCTTCTCTCATTGTACGTAATATATGTATGTGTTTAAATGAACCACCATATTTATAAATTATGGTCTATATAACTTACTGGGAGATATTGCATTCTTGTTTAATCTCAGTATCTCAATTGTAAAACTATTTTTAACCATGCGTCATTGAAGTGATTTCTCAAGCTGCCGAGTCGAATATATTGAAGAAACAATATAAATAAATAGAAACTTGTCGATTGAGACAGTGATTTGAAGTATCAAGACACAGGGCCCCATCAGACCTCCAGACATAGATTCACCTGAGGATCTATAATTGTATATAATTGTCTGTAAGTTTAAAGGGGCTAAGAAGGAAAAAAAAAAATAAATAAAAAAATAAATAGAGGTGTATTCGCTAATTATTAGTACTAAATACAAAAATATAGGAATTATCGTGTTTATGCTAATAAAAAAAACATTATAAAACGAGTAGTAAAAATGATTCAGTAGATCTATAAATTTAAAAATGTTGTGTTGGCAAGAAAGTGACTTCGGTTTGCACCAGTAGATAGCGTTATGTTCGTCTTCGTTATTCTTTTGTCAATGTTAGAATTTATTCCTTTTGAGATTTGGTAGTCGATACCTTTAGGTTGCTATAACAAATTCCGTCTAATTTTGTTTACAGCTGTTTGTTTACGGTCAGTTTTAACAAGGAGTGTAAAAATAAGCATTTTCGACACATTTGACTTTTTTATTTTCACAAAGGCAAGAAAACGGCTAAGGCTCACAAAGAGATGTTTATGGTGTTGATTGTTTAACAGAACGCACATGTCAGAATAGGTTTACAAAATTTCGTTCTGGAGATTTTCCACTGAATGATGACCAATGTTCTGGTCGACCTTCTGAAGTTGATGATGACAAAATGAAAGCCATAATTGAATCGAATCGTCATATAACTGTGCCAGAGATTGCAAAACAGTTAAATGTATCACACACAACAACTTTATTATGGTAAAATTACAATCTGCCTGATTGGGCTATAAGTAATTGTGCTATATGATCTTGTACATACTAATTTACAATTTTCCTTGACTCCCTCATTCATACTATATATACAAACAGCCCGGAGGCCCCCACAAGTCCACAGTGTTGTCAACTCCCTCGCGTGCGAAGGAGGAAACGGAGTCTTGGGAAGTCCCCCACGCTACTGCGTCACTGGATAAGAGCCAGCGGAGGCTGACCAAGTGCGCAAGAGCCACAGACGCTCAGGACATGATTAGAGAAACTGGCCATTGCTAGGACTCGCACTGTCACTTATTTATAGCAGGTCACGAGGCCACTGCCGTTTTAGTCTCCGAGGAGGATTATCGGGATGAGTGGTGCAGTGTAATGACTGTGCTAGGGAATTAGCGTGGTTGTATAGGTTACAATGGAATTTTGTGAACTTAGAAGGGATGAGTTCAAGAATGTAGGGTGTATTCAGATCATTATGAAGGGTTTTGTTGCTGACGTAATAAGGGGCATTTACTTTTGTTCTTAGGACTTTTGATTGAAAGGATTGGATGCGCTCACACAACAATTAAAAATCATCAGTCAAGAGAGGGGGAAACTAATGCATGGCACAGCTGAAGCCAACTAGGGGTGTGGGTGTAGCCCAGCCTTTGACCTGCCTATATAAGGCACAGATTTGGGGTTTTGCCACAGTTAGGGTGAGCCCCATCACCTGTATACATGTTTTAACTTTTAACCTCAAATCTAATTTAAGTAACCCAGCCGCAATGCATCTGCGCATAGGAGAATGAGGAGAGAACTGTCAATTCTTGTTCATTTTTCACCTATTGTATTAAATTCAAGGGATTTAGAAAGAAAAAAAAAATTTTGCCCCAGACTCGCGGAACTCGGCACCTGAAGAACACTGCTCTCTCTCTCTCTCTCTCTCTCTCTCTCTCTCTCTCTCTCTCTCTCTCTCTCTCTCTCTCTCTGCGCTTGTTGCTCTACTCGAACCATGGCTTTCTTATTCAACTACCTCTGCATCTCTCTCTCCTAGCCTCGCTATGTTTTAGTCCGGCGTTGTCAGACCCCACGCCTTCCTAGTGGGATTCTCTGCCTTCGTCTCGCTAAAACTAGCACCTCCTTGGGAGAGATCTCTTCCATGCGGACGACGGTCTCAGGGGGCCCTACAACTTTGCCTAGTAGGTGCGTTTACTATTTTATCTCGCTCTTGGCGCTCGTCGGACATCGGGCGGGTCGTAGAGACCCTAGCCCGTGGCGGGCGTCCTCCCTACATGGGGCAACCCGACGACATCGTCTATTTAAAAAAATAAAATTGATATATACCTAAGAAAATTTTTTGGGTTGAGTCAAGACAATACTATTGTCTTGGTATAATGAAAATGCGTACGGATACCCGTAATAGCAAAAGCTGTTTGCTACGCCTAACCACATTTTATTACCACTCATTCGCCTTTCATTATTAACTTATTCAAAAGCGAAATAAAATCGCTCGCTGAAAATAACCATTGGAAACAACACATAGATAAATCATTCGAATAAGCGCTCAACTAACCTGTTATATCAGTTATTATGCAATTATATACGGGCAAGATGGACAATAACGAGCTGTGTGACTCAGACGATCTTTACGAAGAAAACGCTATTTCTAATGCAATAATTGCACAGAGAAACGAGGTCATTTAGATACAGGAACAAGTAAGAGCAAGTTCAGATTAACATACAATAGATTCGAATACAGTATTTATTTCTACTCCACCATTTCATAGTTGATGCAATGAATACTGTTCACAAACTAACATTTTTCCACATACGTTCAGATATAAATCATTAGTTTTTAAATGTATACTAAAAATTAAAGGGACCCAATTGAAAGATACCACGTGAACTATTATTGATCGATCGTGAAAAAAAATTATGGAAATATTGACGAAACACTTCATCGGCTTGATTCATATTAAATAAAGGGTGGTTCAGAATTAACTCGAGATTTGAATTAGCCACAATTTGTGCAGTAAAGTGCTGGCAACCCTAAAAAACAACAATTTGACAGCTGACAGTTTAGGTTTAGTAAAAATGGAGCGTTACATTAATTTGGCGTCGTAAACACAGCTCTTTGTTCCGAAATTGGATGATATTGATGAGGCCAATATGTGGTTTCAACAAGATGGTGCCACATGCCATACAGCCCATGAAACAATTCAAATACTGCATGAGACATTTCCAGGTCGTGTACTCTCTCGTTTCGGTGATCAGAATTGGCCCCCTAGATCGTGTGATTTAACACTTTTAGATTTCTTTTTATGGGGTTATTTGAAGTCAAAGGTGAATGTAAACAAGCCCACATCAACCCGTGCATTAAAAGAGGAAATTCAACGCTGCATCAACGAAATTCAAGAGTGCGTATTTGCCAGCAAAGTCGTGGAGGCCATTTGCCCGATGTGTTATTCCATAAATAACCCTATCCTATTTACTTTATAATACAATAAAAAAAATAACAACAAAAATACTAAAAAATGTGTTTTCTATTTAAATCTAATCTTGCGTTAATTCTGGGACACCTTTTACTATTATTCCCAAAATTTTTGTTTTTTGTGATACCTTTGATATTATTTTGTAATCTAATTTATAAGGACCTCATGATAATTTCAACCAAAAGAAATAAAATTCAATAATTACTCAATGTGTACAGGGAAGCAATATTGAACCAGTCTAGTTTAAAAACCGAGCTCGATGACATATGATACCCATAATTTCGAAAACCCTTGTGATGATATAAGTGAAAAAAATCTGTAACTCAAATTTTTTTTTATTTATCGTATTCTTAACAAACCTTACATAATTTTAAATAACATAGTTTTGTACGGATTCCTAAACATATTTTCAACAAAGCTAATCAATTTGCTATATGACTTTCCACTCGAAATACTAAATGGTAGTTTGAACAAATATTAGTAATTAGCAAACGCACTGTGTACTATGTGCTTATCTGTAAACTCATATTTCGGATCCGGCCAATGACATATTATCGTTTAGTGATGTTGTCCGTAGCAATTATAGTTGAGATAAAGCCACTCCTTGTTTTCACATTCGATAACGTGCTATATTTGTCCTATATATAGTTGTCTTTTTGAAATAGTTGCAAAGATTTTTATAGGTTTCGCTATATATATAAATATATATATATATTTTTTTAAAACCCTTAACTGCCTGTCTGTCTGTTCAAGGGACGTAGTATAACAAATACTGTCATCTTCATAAGACATGATTTTCTTTCTTAAAATATTAAGTTTCAATAGAAAACAAATTAATAATCTACAAAGTTATACTTAAGCCAATCTGGACAAACGGAATAGAGCTATGGGGGACAGCAAAAAAGTCGAACATCAAGCGTACTCGATCTTAACATACCTTCTCGAACTCATCCATTCCAATTTAATGAAATTCCATAGTAACCTATCCAACCACCCTAATCCCCTTGCACAGTCATTGCATTGCACCACTCATACCTGTAATCCTCCTCGGAGACTAAAACGGCAGTGACCTTGTGACCTGCTATAAAATCGTGACAGTGGGAGTTTCTACAATCATGTCCTGAGTGTCTGTGGCTCTCGTGCTCTTCGTCAGCCTCCACTGCCTCGTATCCGGTGACATGGCTGACGGAGGAGCGTACGGAACTTGCCAAGACTCCGCTTTCTCTTTCGCATGCGAGGGAAATGACAACCATGTGGATTTGGGAGGTCTCTGGTGTGTTTGTAAATAATGTATGAATTAGCGAGTGAAAGTAATTATTGTATGAATGAAAACATTTATCATAATTACTTATTGTCCAATGAGGCAGATTGTAATTTTATCGTAATAAAGTTGTTGTTATTAAAAATATATTAAGTTACTAAGTAGTAGAAAGCAACAGACCTACTTATTGTGAAAGTAGGGAGGAATTTAGCTTATAACGTTTGAGCTTAGTAATTACAACGTAAATATTTTTCCATCATATCAAGAAGGATGACTAATTAAAGATCTTATTTTCCTCGATGGGACTTTGATGGAATGTAGTTAGAAAAAGAGGTATCCACTCTGATTATTTACTCCCACTTGAAAAATTTTTTTATGTTCAAGGGAAAATCTATCAGGTTCTTGAAGCAGGCCGAAATTAGAACACTCGAATAGACAGGTTGGCAGGTTGGGTGTTATATCAAAAGCTAAACCATTCTTTCGAGCCGGCCTTTCCTTAAATAGAAGAGTGAGAGCGCTAACTTGAATTATAAATAATTTATCATCTAACCCAAATCCACATGAATTTCAATTTTGTTTTTGGAGGAGCATGTTTACTCGAATCGATAGACTCCTGCAAGGTAAGAGGATACGCGTTCAAGATAAGTTCTAACAAAGTGAGGTCTTAGGATTGTTACGTTCTATTGATTATATTTCTTCAATGTGTACTCCTTAGTTATCTCATAATACGATACTTATATCAGATATAACTTTGATACTTGAAAAAAAAAGTTTATTACAATCTGCCTCATTGGGGAATGAGTAGTTGTGATAAATGATCTCATTCATGCCATATTTACAATTTGCATTCACTCGATCATTCATACAGTATTTACAAGTAGCCCAGAGACCTCCCAAGGGCACATGGTTGTCGCGTACGAAGTAGGAAGTCTTGGGAAGTCCCCCAAGCTCCTGTGTCAGCCGCGTCAGCGGATACAAGCTAGTGGAGGCTGAAGAAGAGCGCGAGAGCGACAGACGCTCAGGACATGATTGGAGAAACTGGGCATTGCCAGAGCTCCCACTGTCACGCATTTATAGCAGGTCACGAGGCCTCTGCCGTTTTAGTCTTCGATAGGGATTATAGGGATGTGTGGTGCAGAGAACTGACAATGGACTTTCATGAACTTGGAAGGGATGAGTTAGAGAATGTGGGGTGTATAAAATCGTTATGAAGGGTTTTGATGCTGACGTAATAAGGGGCATTTACTATTGTTCTATAACTTTGAAGCGTTAAAATATCAGTTCGTCCTGTCGTTGTGTGTATGGAATAGTCAGGATGGTTGGACCCCTGGGAATCCTTGGGCTATGGGGACATCACAGGTCACACAGAACGTTTTTACGCAATGAAAATTTTATATAGGTGGTTTTAAGATCTTCAGGTTATATCTCAAGTCCTAAAAACCCTTGCTGTATACCTTTTTATTTTTTTAATCCTACCACGGGATCCGTGTTCCAGACGGTCTCCCTCGCAATTGGGTGTATTTCACTGGTCAGAGGACATTTTGTTGTTGTTTAAGCCGGTTTTATTTGTCCATGCAAACTTGCAAGAGACAGACTTGTCGTTACTGGTAGACAACGAGGAGAATTACAGTGCCTTCCTCATCTTTGTCCAGAAGCGGAAGGAGTTGCAGGGACCATCGCACTTCACCATCTCCAGGGTAGTGATGCAGATTGAACAGCCGTAATATCGAGGGTGCTCATCATGAAAGCACTGTTGGATCAAGGTGGATTGGAGTCCCTTTGTAAACATACATTTAAACAAAAAAATTACCTGAGAGCTTAACATGGAAATAAGCCCCCGAGAAAGCTCTAACAAACAAACTCTGAAGTGTAATTACGCCTTAAAGTTTTTTTGTGTTTTTTATTGAAATTTGTTTTTTCTCGCATTGCTAAGGAATCATTAAAAACACCATAAAATTTTTGGATCCAAAACTATAGGAATCGCTTATGTAAGGCCATTTGAGTTGCTCTGGAATTATGGTTTATGTATGACAATAGGCTACGATGACTACCACCTAGTTTTTTTATAGCCGAAACGAACCGGAAATTTTCATTACCTTAATCACTACACCGAATGATCGTAATGGGCAGGTATAGTTTTCACTAACTATAGCAGTCAGCCTGCGGGGATGGAAAAGCCTTTCTCCTGGTAGCTCGTTACTAGACCGCTACCCGCATCGTTTTCTACGGTGTTTAAATGTTCGCATTAAATATTCTGAAGGATGGACTTTCTCGTGGTTAGCCTCCGATGTACGGAGCTCCAACTCCATCGAAACCAATCAATTATTATAATTCAAAGTTCTTTTATTTATAGTTTTCTCTTCCGCGAAACGGCGTTGGTTCCGAATAATTTCAAAATGGTTACTGGACAAAAATATATCACATTTAAAAAATAAAATAAAATATATAAACAAAATAATAGGTGTGTTAAGTAAAGAAACCTAGTTTTTTAAATGCATATAAACAATCATTTTTATGTTTAAAAACAGTAGCTATGTATTGCGCGGACAGCACCCCAGTCCACCCGGCAGGCAGGACATTGTTCTCTCATTTTAACGACACTATGTGAATAAAAACATAAATGATAATAAATAAACTACTCTTCCTGGTTTTGTCGGGTCGCCCCAAGGAGGGGGGGGGGCGCGGGCTAGGGTCTCTGTCCGAAAGGCGTCAAGAAAGAGATAAAATGGGTAAACCAGTGGTCTTTACGACTCCATGAATGAACGAGTGAATGAAGAATTGTAAATGTGGTATGAATGAGAACATACTTCAGGCTTCACATCCCGAGTTTAGGAAATTCAATTTTTTCCCAACTAAAACCGATGAATCACGCACTGACTGTACAACCTTAAAAACATTGAAAATGAAAAAAATATTTTTATATATTTAGTTTTTGTTAAAATTATTTTTTTTTTTTTGAAATATTTACCGCTGGTGTCTGTAAACAGATAAAAATATCAGATACTAGAAGGAGCGTCTCGAAAGAGAACGCCACGGTTTTACCACGAAAGGTAGGCAAGATAGCCCAGACTCCGATAGAGTTTTCTTCGCAAGCCTTTATTTCAGAAGGAGCGACAGTCGATTTCTGCAGGGCTCTGCTATGGTGTAGTTGTTGAGATTAACTTTAAGAGATATATCTACGGTTCATATGTCTCTTTCAAGCACCCTTACTCGCTTAATTACCCACCTCTAGACATAAGAGAGAGAGTCAAAGATGAGTCTCTTACCTTGAATAGAGGTGGGAGAATTTTATGTATTTACCGAAGTATGTATTAGTATGTATAACTTTAGTAAGTATGTATTACTACGAAAGCTGTTTACTCGATCTAAACATGTGTATATTTTGTAACAAGTTTTTTATTTCCCACATGTATGTTCAAAAATGCATTGGCGGGAAATCGAGTGTTTTCTTTCGTCCAGAATTTTTTGGTTTAATTTTTTTTTGTCTTGAAAATATAATTATCTGTAGGAAAAATATTATGAAGTAGTACTGCACTTTTCTCAAAATTATTTAGCATTGACTGGAGTAAGTGCTAAGGCGTGTCTTGGCCTTCATCCATACAGATATACAACATATCCTCCTTTGCAATGTCTAGTCGGATGTTCTACAAACAGGCCTACCCTGTTGGCTAGTAGCCCAAATTGAATTCTGTTTATCGGGAGTTATATAATGCTAAGAATATTGTAATGCTAATATTATATATAATGCTAAAAGTAGAAGCAAGCCCCTTCTTCTAGTTTATACCTGCCTCGTGACTTCATGGAAGACACTAGTGTTTCCTGTTATTTTTTAAGTAAGCAGCCTCATCCCTCCAAGACCTCCCTACTTCCCAGAATCTTATCCTTTTCTTATACATATATTTCTCAGCTTTAGCCCCAGACCTCATTCGCCCCTAGACACTCCACCCAGTATGTAGTAACGTAGCTCTTAATTTTTGTATATTCCAGTGTTTGCTTGTACTTTATAATAAAGCTTTTCTTTCTTTTCTTTTAAAAGACGCTCCTGTACAAAGATTATTTAATTGGATAAACAGGCAATTTTAAGGCATTATATGAAGTTTAGAAGGAATAGTTTTTATATGAAAAATATTTACTTTGGTATATCATCATCTGTTATAATAGCAACAAATTAAACAGCAAAAAAAATACATTATACAATATGAAAGCATCTATCTAACAAAGAAACATACCGCAGTTATATGGGAGTTCATGTTTTTGTTTATATCTTTCTTGGCTTTAGCTTCATATTTGAAAGATGTTATTTTAGATCTGCTATTGAAAACGTTCAAAGGATACGTTACATTAATATCGAACAAGGAGGAATTAAAGATAACAGACTTCAGTCTTCAATCAGAACATATTCTATGAAGTGGGTAATTATTCCTTTGATATTTATTGGAGGGATGGAGCGTGATAGTGACCACATTCTACGTAAAGCGTCAGTAGATCCTTAAGATAGTACGTTTCATAATACGTTATGAGGGCAAGAGGAAATTGAGGTTTATCTCCATCGTGGCCATTGTCTTCAATATACACAGCCTTCGGTATTTTCATGCACTGTCTCTTGCATCCTTCTAACGATATTTCTTCATTTAAGGTAGCCTATTCTATAATTTTTATTAAACAATATGATTTTCATCATAAATCAAATTCGATCACCGTATATTGAAGGCGTGGGGGTATTAACAAGATTTTTCTTCCAGCAAATCGATCATAGTTACCACCTAAAATAATCATGGTACAAGTGAACCAGGCCGATTTCGAAACTGACCGAAATTGGGGTAAAATTTTGAAACAATTGGATAATATACTTTTATAAATACACATGAATTCCACGCAGTTTTTTTTTCATATTGTAATAATACAATTAAATGTAATGGGTGATGCAAACACATCTTTTTTTTTTTTAATAGAAAATATCGAGCCACACCAAAGGGCTAATTCATTCCGAAATCGAGGAAGCTTGCATTCAGAACACTATGGGGAAAACAAAAGAGTATTCAGTTATATAATGCTAAGAATTATAATGCTAATATTATATATCACTAAAAGTAGAAGGGGCTTGAGCAGAACTATATACCTGCCTTGTGACTTCATGGAATTCACTGATGGTTCCTGTTATTTTTAAGTAAGCAACCCCATCCCTCCAAGACCTCCCTACTTCCCAGAATCGTATCCTTTTCTTATACATATATGTCTCAGCTTTAGCCCCAGACCCCACTCGTGCCTAGACATTCCACCCAGTATGTAGTAACGTAACTCTTAATATTTGTATATATATTTTTTTCAATCAGCACTCAGTACTGATTTCCAAAGTTTCTTATATCTAAGGACTTCTTAAAGGCGATAAAGCAAAAAAAAATGTTCCAAATATCAAACAAAGTAATCTTTTGAGAACCAGCAGTAGAAAAATATAGTTGTTTCTTGATATGTTACCTTCATTTTCTCGGCTTTTCGATTACTTTAAATATTATTCGTATTCTTTATGAAACAATTACGTCAGTGGAATTTTAACACTGACTAATCGTAACTTTAAACATACGATCGTATCACGTAATATAATTAGTGTTGATGATAAAATATACTTAAATATACAATGCTTTGATAATATATTAACTCGTAACTTTAATCATACGTAATATCACGTAATATAATTAGTATTAATGATTAGTTAAAGTTAATAAAATTAAAAATTATTCTTAACTTAAATGATTACATGCAGATCAATACAGTGATTAGAACTTCTGATCATAAGGTCTTGTTATTTTTTAGAGAGAAAAGACTCGTTAGCTTAAATCACTTCATTTCTTACTTTGGCAGTAAATAAAAAGACCACAAATTTTGTGTTGGTAAAAAAAAAAAAATCATTGATATAATTTTTTAAGCCGAAACAAAATTATGAATCTTCGATGGCATTGAATTACACAGGTTCAAAGTATGGAGGGGGGGGGGAGGATACGCTCCTCCTCAAAGAAGGGATTAGATCATCCCCAAGGAGAAGATGATAAACCAGGCAATCCGCCAGCGGGGAAAGAGGAAACAAAGAAGCATTCCTCGGCTCAAATTATTCATGGGGGGGTCTGTCTTGCGAGACCACTGTGGCGTATCCAGGAAGGCAAAGATGAAAGGATTGTTTCCCGTCAGAGACACGTCGGCAGGAGTCATGTTAATGCCGTTGGTCACGAATGCTAACAAGACTAAGACATTTTGTATTCATCCTGTGTCTGGACAATTATTGCCTAAGCTGGATTCTTCCCTGTTATTGTCTGTAGAACAGTTAACATATTGTACTCATCCCGGGGAATTTTTTCGTACAAGTAACCGTATCCAAGAAAGCAGGCAAGTTTCTGTTTCATCAGAAGGTTCGCATCAAATCAAAACGATTCATTTCCGATGTTTCCAGTATTAAAAAATAATCTTATACTCGTACTAATAAACAATTTTAAAAACAAGTATAACCTTGTGGATTTGGGAGGTCTCTGGGCTGTATGAATGAGAATATTTATCACAATCACTTATTGCCCAATGAGGCAAATTGTAATTTAATCACAATAAAGAAAAACAAGTCTTTAATTTAAACAAAAGCCTCACATCATCGCTCTTGATTGAAGTACTTTCTTATAAATTTTAATTTAGAAAAAAATATAAATAAAGGGTGTCCCAGAATTAACGCAAGATTAGATTTAAATAGAAAACACAGGTTTCAGTATTTTTGTTGTTATTGTTTTATTAAATTATAAAGTAAATAGGATAGGGTTATTTATGGAATAACACATCGGGCAAATGGCCTCCACGACTTTGCTGGCACATACGCACTCTTTTGTCGAAATTTTCCATGACCATTTGGCATAAATGTGGTTGAATTTCCTCTTTTAATGCACGGGTGGATGTAGGCCTGTTGACATACACCTTTGACTTCAAATAACCCCATAAAAAGAAATCTAAAGGTGTTAAATCGCACGATCTAGAGGGCCAATTCTGATCTCCGAAACGAGAGAGTACACGACCTGGAAATGTCTTATGCAGTATTTGAATTGTTTCATGGGCTGTATGGCATGTGGCACCATCTTGTTGAAACCACATATTGGCCACATCAATATCATCTAATTTCGGCACAAAGAACTGTGTTTACGACGCCCTAAGCCCTTATGTTTGGATAATTAATATATGCTAAGTAATGAATTATTGCTATGTTTCATTTATCTAAAAATAACTTGTAATAACCGCTTTCAAAATATCAAGCATACAATCAGCTTTGGATAAATCTAACTTAATTATTGTCTTGGTTTGTAAAAGTTTGCTGATATTGGTATGACTGATTAAGCACCTAATTATGTGGTGCTTAAGTTAATATAGGCTTTACTAACAAATTGTACATAAATAGTTATGCTTACAATATCTATTGATAAATGGGAAAGGCTTAAGGATATTTTTGGAGATCTAATCTGATAGTGTTCAATAATCTTATTTATTTTTTTCATATTTAGGAGTTTCTCTTTTTTAAAATGAGCACTTCGTTTTATAATTATTATTATAAAACAACTTTATTATAATAAAACTGCAATCTGCCTTTTTTTTATTAGGCAATAAGTAATTGTGATACAGTATTTACAAACAGCCCAGAGGCCTCCCAAGTCCACATGGTTGTCACCTCTCTCGCATGCTGAAAGAGGAAGCGGTGTCTTGGGAAGTCCCCCACGATCAGGAGATTAGGGTGGCTGGATAGGTTAGTATGAAATTTCATGTACTTGGAAGGGATGAGTTTAAGAATGTAGGGTATATTCAGATCATTGTGAAGGGTTTTGTTGCTGACGTAATAAGGGGCATTTGCTACTGTTCTCAGGACGTTTGATTGAAAGGATTGGATGCGCTTGATGTTCGACTTTTTTGCTGTACCCATATTCCGTATGTCCAGATTGGCTTAAGTATAACTTTATAGATTAGTAATTTATTTTCTATTGAGAGATTTGTTTTTGATTTGCTGTTGAGGGAGTTGTTTTTATATAATTTGTGACGTTATAATTAACGATTGTCTACAACTTGGCTCAATATCCAATTGATGATTTCCGGAATATTCTGAATTACTATTGTAACATCAAGTGACAGGGCTAGAAGGGAAATGTTACGTAATTGACATGATGCTTAAAAAGACATTGCCTTTTTTACTTAAATAATCTAATCATAACTCATTATTATATTTTCTGTCTCTTGGTCCACTTCCACTTCCACTAATAGCCATTACGTGAGATATTAGTGATCCTTACACCTTGATGTTTAGAGTTGGCAGAACTCACTCAGTCAACAACAATTTATTAAGATAAAATTACAATCTGCCTTTTATTAGGCAATGAGTAATTGAGATAAATGTCATCATTCATACCATATTTACAATTCATCATTCACTCGCTCATTCATACAATATTTACTAACAGCCCAGAGGCCCCCCAAGTCCACATGGTTGTCACCTCCCTCGCATACGAAAGAGGCCAGAACTAAACATCATTCTTTGAGTATTGCCAAAGGTACTCAATCAACGGCTTTCTGGGAAAATATGGCCGGTGTGAGCCACACACCACTTCTCATTGTATCCTCTCAAAATCAGTTATTTTCTACTTGATCACAAATTTAGCGAAGAATTCTTCAACAGTGGAAACTCCTCTCAGATCAAATATCATGTATGGAGTTTATAATACAACTGAGTGTCCTTTTCACCCAATAGTAGTTATTCATATTATATATCGTATAATTATTTGACAGTAATGTATGTTGGAAGTATTGGACATTTGACTGATGTAGTCTATACAGGATAAAGTTATAGTCTACTTAAAGCCTGGTCAATATTTTTTTTTGTATAACGGTAGGTATACTAGAAGTACTGTGCTCTATTAAAAGACGTATCTCTTAACATTATCTTGAAATATTTTGCTGGAGTTTTTCTGAATTTTACGCATAAGATTCATTTAGCTAAAAAAATAAACTACTTGAACTATTATTTTCAAGTAAAAATTCATAGTATGTAAAAGAACGCACAATATCTAGAAAACATAGCGGTTGAAGCCTAGTACTGTCTACACATCTGAAGTAATCATGTGATGCGAAGGTAACAAGGATCTAAGAAAGTATTTATAGAGCTTTTTATCCGATCAAGGGCAGAGGATTATCACCCTGATTAAGCCTCAATGCCTGCTCCTTCGATTAGCTAATGAAAAAAACAGCTATACGTATGTGAGTCAATAGTAGCCAACTACTTGCTGTTTGAAGGGCGAAGGGTTACGAAAGATATTGTAGCAGACAAGTATGTATTTTTGAATACATGTAACATATGCAATAATAATACATAAGCAAACATGTCATGTTTCTGTTCGTAAAAAAAAAAAAAAAATGATTCGATTGAGAGAGAAATGGTGAGATTCACGCAAAAGTGTGGGAATATTTCCTTCGAAATGGAAAGCTACTCTAAAGGTGGTGATCTACAGATCGTCTTCCATGTGTCAGGAAGAGTTCCGATGTTTTACGAACAGCCTCTCTAAGGTCTAAGTCACAATATCAGAGTGAATTAATTTAAAACTTTCTAAACAATGTTCTGAGTCACGGTTGTTAATGATTGTTGTTTTTTGCTCTGAAAGAGCTTGGTTCATTTCCTTAAGCAGCGGGTAGTTAATTAGTAGGGTTATGATAACCCACTAACCCAGAATAAATAATCGTAGCTGAATGCACGCCATTGAGGAGAGGCGCATGTTGGTGCATGGCGAGTCGATCTCGTTCTTAGGCACTTATGAAATGATTTATAAAATAAATTTTTATAGTCAGACTAAAGTACTCATTTAATTTGTTAGCAAAGCCCATATTAACTTACGCAACACCTAGCTAGAGCCTGGTCACTCATACCAATATCAACGAAACTTTAAATAATTCACACAAACAGTAAATGTCCCTCCCTTGTACATAAGCAACAAAACCCTTCATAACGATCTTAATATACCCTAAATTCTTGAACTCATCCCTTCCAAGTTCATGAAATTCCATAGTAACCTATCCAACCACCCTAATACCCTAGCACATTCATTGTACTGCACCACACATCCCTATAATCCTCCTCGGAGAGTAAAGCGTCAATTACGTAATATTTCCCTTCTCACCCTATCACTTGATGATAAATTGGTAATTCAGGATATTCCGAAAATCTCATCAATTGGTTATTGAGCCAAGTTGTAGACAATCGTTAATTATAACGTCACAAATTATATAAAAACAACTCCCTCAACAGCAAATCAAAAACAAATCTCTCAATAGAAAATAAATTACTAATCCACAAAGTTATACTTAAGCCAATCTGGACATACGGAATAGAGCTATGGGGGAGAGCAAAAAAGTCGAACATCAAGCGTATCCAATCCTTTCAATCAAAAGTCCTGAGAACAATTGTAAATGTCCCTCCCTAATAATACGTAAGCAACAAAAACCTTAATAACGATCTTAATTTACCCTACATTCTTGAACTCATTCCTTCCAAGTTCATCAAATTCCATAGTAACCTATCCAACCACCCTAATCCCTAGCACAGTCATTACACTGCACCACTCACCCCTATAATCCTCCTCGGAGACTAAAGTGCTAGTGGCCTCGTAACCTCCTATAAATACGCCATAATGTGAGTCCTGGCTGTAGCTAGTTTCTCCAATCATGTCCTGAGCGTCTGTGGCTCTCGCGCTCGTGGTCAGCCTCCACTGACGGAGGAGCGTGGGGGACTTATAAAGACCTCTTCCTCTTTCGCATGCGAGGGTGGTGACAACCATGTGGATTTGGGAGGCCTCTGGGCTGTTTGTAAATACTGTATGAATGAGTGCATTACTTATTATATAATGAGGAAGATTATAATTTTATCACAATAAATAAGATTTATTATTATTACTGTTATGATATATGCCCTTAAACAATTCTGGATTGATTGAATGTTTACTATAGCTGTTTTATTGTGTTCAGAGGAAATGTGACTGCCCCACGCTTGCTTGAAAGCTTAGCTAGTTAGCAAGTTAGAGCTGCCGCAATAAATATGAGTGAATCATATGGTGACCTTGTGCGCGAACAACTAGTTTATCGCAATCGAAGAAGAATAAAATAAAAGACGTTTGGTCAGTTCCGATCTCACAGCTGGGAAACCCCTACCTGTATTTACAAGAAGTAGATCTCTCGTCCATCCTCATTTCAGCTTCCTTCTAAGCCTGGGATTACCTAATATGTGTTAGATCGAGGTAGCTTAATACGGTGATGCAGGTAGCAAACGAAGATTTGATATCTAGTAAGGTTTGTACTATTGTACATCATACTGGAAAACCACAGAAATCAATTATTTGATAATTTAAAAAATCCGGATACTCAGACTATCTTTTTTTTTTTTTTTTTTTTTTCCTTAGCTCTCTAATTTTAAGATGAAGGATGAGGGAGACTGTCAAATTAAAGGATTCGTAATATGTATTGTTGTAGCAACTTCTTCACCACGAATAAATAGAAGCTCCCCTCTTCTTGGCCCAGAAATCACCCACCTAAGTTTCCATATTTTAATAATAAAACGTTAAGCTTCAGTCAAGAGAGGGGGAAACTAGTGCATGACACAGCTGGAGCCAACTAGGGGTGCGGGTGTAGCCCAGCCTCTGACCTGCCTAAGGCCCAGATTTGGGGCTTTTTCTCAACCCAACGGTGAGCTCCATCACCGAGTATCGTTTTACATTATATAACTTCTAACCACAAGAATATATTGTTAGTTCTTAAGACATATAGCCCGTTTGAGGCTCAGCCTCAGGTAGGGCGGGAAAAAAAAAAAAAAGTTCTTAAGACATGCACTCCTTAAAATGCATACAATGCAGTACAAGGAGAAAGCCACATGTAAAATATTGCATTCAATAATTCATTTTTAAAAATAATTACCCGAGGGGTTAAGAAAAAAAAAAAAACCTGTTCCATATATACAGAACCTGAAGTGAATACTGCTCTCTCTCTCTCTCTCCCTCTCTCTCTCTCTCTCTCTCTCTCTCTCTCTCTCTCTCTCTCTCTCTCTCTCTCTCGAACCATGACTTTCTTATTCAACTACCTCTGCATTTCTCTTTCCTAACCTCGCAATGTCTCAGTCCAGCGTTGTCAGACCCCACACCTTCCTAGTGGGATTCTCTGTCTTCTACTCGTTAAAACTAGCATCTCCTTGGAAGAGATCGCTTCCCCGGAGACTACGGTCTCTGGGGCCCCACAAACTTTACCTAGTAGCGTCTCCCCCAACGATCCAGTCTGCCTCTCTCCGCTCCACACTCACCTTTGAGATCAGGACGGGTTTCACCTATAATACCTACCCTGTTTATCTTCTCCTTAACATAGTGCACTGTCGGGGGACACCTTCTAAGATCTTATGGAGTCAGATCAATACGAATAAAGCTGCCCACCGAATAGGCCGCCAGCAAAGCTCCAAGACCACAGGTCCACCCATTTTATCTCTTTATTGAGCGGGCGTCCCCCTCATCTTAACACCCCGACATGTATATTCAGGACTCCATTGGATTAAACTCACAAAATTAAGTAAATAAATTCAAAGGTTATATTTGGGCGACAAAGAAAAGCCTTGACTGTGAAACTCATCACACTTGAAAATGAATTTATATTTTCGATTGACTCACAAACCGTTCAAGCGAATATCAGATAATTAATTGCGGGCCATTTAGAAATTAGCAGTTCAAACATTCTCAAGAGATCCTTCCGTCTTCAAGATAAGGTCTCAAATGTGTTTGAGGCATGTACTATAAAATATAAAATAGTATATATTTTTTGATGACCCGAAGCGACTCTAAACCAAATTTGTCATAATAATGTATACAACAGATTATAGAAGAAAGGCTTTAACAAAAAAGTGATTAAATAGTTTTATTTGGTGGCAGAGGAACCACTACAAAAACTATTGAGTACTCTGTCAAGGTTTTTAAATAATATTGAATTTGGATTCATTTTGGGTAGGTTTTTGCTAATTCAACAATTATTTTTGCAATTCGCTCCAAAGCATTTTTCTTACGAGAAATCATCCAAAGATTACTATACTGATTTTTTTTCTTCTCACTATTCGCATAACTCTCGACCACATTAAATTATTTATAATTATTATCAAGCGCAATAAATTTGATTTATGATGGCTGTTTAAATAGGATGATAAACTTCATAATTTAGGCTTATTGAGAACATAACAATTGTCAATCGAAAAAATGTCATCTAATGGAAACTCAGGATATTTACATTCTAGGGTTGTGCCTCAATTATGGCGAAGTGTATGAACCAATTTCTGGCAGAACCCTGAGGTTATATTTTTAGAGAACGTTGGCGATAAGTCGCGTGACGTTACATCCAGCGTAACCGACCTCAAAGAACAATGAACCCTCCTCTGGCTCAAGACAAGTTGCTAATTGTAATTGACGGTGGTGCGGAAGGAAGTCCTAAGACGGTGATTGCGAATCCATGGTTGGATGCTAGTTGTCATTCTGCGGGAGTACGGCTCATATCTACATGTGAGCCGTACTACCACCGTGCTACCACGGGATGTGTAGGATAATACACACCCTAGGTGGTCCCGAAGCACCTAACGACATTTCCCCGAGTGGGGTTATAGGACTTATTATAGGGGTTATAGGACTCATTATAGGGGTTATAGGTCAAGTCACTCCCATAAGGGAGCTTTGGCGAATCACCAAGCTAAAAAACAGCTGTTATACAACTTAGTGCAATAACTGTGCTGATTCTCAATGAGACGTTCGGAGCTTATCGTGGATAGGAGCATACACTAATTGCTTGCTATCTTATCAAATTTTATTGGTGCCATTACCGTAAAATTGCTATCAATTGAGTGTAGATTACTATGACTTTCATTGAAAAATGTCTGACTTTTAAGACATCTCATTAACTCAAGAGACTCACTTAAATCTGTCAATAAAACTTCTTAAACTGAAAAATATATTGAAGGAGTTAAAATCTCGCTTGAATGGTGTCTTCAACTCGACTACCCTTCGTCTGTACCGGATGGTCTGTTTGTCTGGTCACCGTGTTGATAAGCCTACAACACATGGTTTTTTTCAGTACATAAGTATCTTAAGTATAATTATCTTGTTTGCTGTAACAAATTCTTTATAATTAAGTTAGGCTCATGTCGTAATTTCTGTCCGATAAGTCCATTTTGTAGTTTTGTAGTTGCAAATGGATTGAAGTGTTCTAATGATTTAGTTTTCTATGTATATTTTTGCAACAAAAATAATACATAATTATTCACCACCAATAATAACAAAACTGTCCCCGCGTTCCTTTTCAGTGGCATAACAGCGTCAATTAAGCGATTTTCTTGAAAATTCTTTGTGTTCGATTTTTCCAACCGTACTCTCCTGCAGGAAATAAATACGGAATATTTTAATAGGGCTACCTTCAATAAAAACTAACTTATATAATAAAAAAACAAAGAAACAACAACAACGGTTAAATAGTGTAAAAATCTCTATTGTGGTTAAGGATATGAGCTTAGGGTTTTAATCCGAATTCATGTTAGGTAACCCAACCTGCCTCAATTCAAAGTACGTGCTTGAAACAAAAACAAAAATATGTTTTACTATTCATTAGTTACATAATCCTGCCGTTATTTTTCAACGTTATTTTCGTATCGTTTTCCGGTTACGAGAGATAAAACGTGGTCGATAAGCCATTATGCTATACCGTACGCCCGCTGTGTCGTGCTTGTAGTATCTTCCTCCATTAGGGGCGTATACTTACCATACATTTTCTGCTGTGAATATTTAAACTTAAAATGTACAAAAATATTTACTTTGTAATTTGATATGAGAAATTTCCTTGTGGTTTAGGTCCCAATATTATTTATAATTATTAAAATTAATAGCCAGAAAAAAAAAAAAAAAAATTTACTGGCAGGACCTTGAATTGAACCCAGGTCCTCCTTCAAGTCCAGGGACTTTATATGAGTCTCGTATAGTGTGTTTATTGCTTACGTTGACAAGAACAAGTCTAATTTAGTATATCTTAATTACTAATCTACAAAAGTATACCTAAGCCAATCTGGACATACGGAATAGAGCTATGGGGGACAGCAAACAAGTCGAACACCAAGCGTATCCAATCCTTTCAATCAAAAGTCCTTAGAACAATAGTAAATGCCCCTTATTACAGCAACGAAACCCTTTATAACGATCTTAATATACCCTGCATTCTTGAACTCATCCCTTCCAAATTCATGAAATTCCACCCTAATCACGTAGCACAGTCATTGCACTGCACCACTCATCCCTATAATCCTCATCAGAGACTAAAGCGGCAGTGGTCTCGTGGCCTGCTATTAATGCAGTAGGAGTCCTGGCAATGGCCAGTTTCTCCAATCATGTCCTGAGCGTTTGTGGCTATCGCGCTCTTTGTCAGCCTCCACTGGCTCTTATCCGGGGACATGGATGACGGAGGTGCATGGGGGACTTCCCAAGACTCCGCTTCCTCTTTCGCATGCGAGGGAGGTGACAACCATGTGGACTTGGGAGGTCTCTGGGCTGTTTGTAAATACTGTATGAATATTGTAAATATGGCATGAATGAAAATATTTATCACAATTACTTACTGCCAAATGAGGCAGATTGTAATTTTATCATAATAAAGTTGTTTTGTTAAAACTACAAAAATAATAGCATGTCTTCTAGTGTTCTAGCAGCTTAAACAAACTTTGATCTTTTGACAATTATGGCTTTTTACTCCTCAAAGTAATAAATAGGATCGTGTTTTAGTCTGAGTATCGGCCCTTTTGAATTGTTCGAATCTTAAGCCCGTTATCTTTTGACGGGTCTCACTCACACAACAAGCCCCAGCGGAAGTGGGCCCTGTAATTGAAACTGAAACGTTATAATCATCGTTCTGGATCGCAGGCCTCTCTCTTGTTATGCTAAAATGTTGTTTGTTGTAGTGTAGCTGTTTTCGCGTGTCTCAATCTGGTCAGTTCACCACCAGACGGACGATTATGACCTTTTGAAAAATTCAAAGCTTGTATTATTTTTTTATCAAAACAAGCGTTACCTACTGCCTTACATTTTGGTACGCCGTATCGCTTCCGGGACAGTTGTACAATACAGTATACTGTCATGAACTGTATTTATCCGATAAAAATAGGCATTTGAGTCCTTCTGGCAACAGCACGAAGTAGAGTTAGGAGTTTGTTGTTTTAAATCCACTTTCTTTTAAGGAAATCCCTTGGAAATACAAGGCGTATCCTCAAAATAATAACTTAAAACAAGTCTGAATGTAATAAAATGATAAACCCATCCAAAAAAAACTTATTTTTTCAAAAATGTCTTGAAAGTACTTTAAACTGTTGTCAAGTTGGAAAATGCAACAAAAATGTAGGAACCGGAAAACTCAACAACACTAGGCTGTATCAATCATAGCTAATGGGCGTTGCATGCAAACTTCAAATTTAATTTGACTCAGTATAATTGAATAATATGCCTAAATTGTTTTCGAAAATTTTTACCAACAAAATATTATTACTAAATTATTTTTTGAAATGTATACAAAATCATTCAAGGAGAGATAATTTTTACTGTAAGCTGTTTAAAGCTTATTTAAAAAAAAGTATATTTTTGCGTTACAGGCTTTGATTTGTTTATCAAAAATTATTTTTCGTTATTCTTTTAATATTTGATCTGACAATGTAGTGTTCTTTATGGACTTTAACTGAGAATCTCAAATACTACAATTATTTTAAGAAGAAGCTTTATTGTTTTTCGGTGTGTTTTTTAACTGATGACGTTACAGAATGAAACAGAACAACAATCAAAATGCAATTATAAGAGAGGTACGAAGATATGGCGAATTAAATTATTTATAGTCGTTAAAAGTCATGGCATGTTGACTCTAGCCAAGAAATGCCTAATTCAATCGTTGCATTCGAAAAACAAACAGACACTTTTAGTTTTGGATTAGTCGGCACGTGTGTTTATTTTATAACTCATAGACTATATGTAGAAAAAAAAAAAAAAATATATTTTTCCTTTCTGTCAGAAAAAATCGGTAAAACGCTTTCGGCCGAGAAAAATCTCTCATATACTAACTACAAAGGTGAAGCACTAGTATTTTATGTAACAGATATATATTCAGATATATAGGAGTTATGTACTCACCCGTCAGTGTCTCCTGGAGCCGGTCAGAGATGTGTAGCGAACTGTTTAGAGGCGACTAGGTACTGGCAGAAGAAGGCGCCCCCACTCCCCACCGCCTCTCCACGGGGAGGAACCTAACGGAGTTAACAGAGATTAACACAATTCGAGCATCACTCACTTAAGGGGTTTGTTACGGCGGAGAAAACTATTTTTATGTCATTTAAACACTAGGTTAATACGCGTATTATTATTCAGGACGTTCATACCCCCCTATCCCCCCCAATTATACATAATCCCTTTGCCATATTACCAGTATTTTTCCGAAGATCCCTTCCCACCTCCTTTAATAAATATAGGAAAGGCCCCCACGCTCCTCCGTCAGCCACGTCATCGGATACTATCAGGTAATATACAAATATATTAAAATATCCCAACTTTTTATTGTGTGAAATAATATCGTAAATAAACGAGTTTCTACTTAACCGTTTACATTGAAAAAGAAAAAACTATTGTAGAATTGAACCTGTAAACGTTTCATAGTTATTACTCCAAGACTGATTGAGCCTCCACCCCTCGGATCAAGCATTCTTCTAACCAAGTGGTTCCTACGAATGAGTTGAACCGTATGTCCGGAGATGGGCTTATGTCGATGAGAAGAGCGATGCGAAGCTTCCATCGAGTTTTTTTGTGAATGACATTTCGACATAATATGTATACCTGCCTGCCAGATCCACAAGCAAATTGTGGTAGTTAAGCACAATTGGAAATAATTAGCGACAACATAGTAGAATAGTGCCGTGTGGGTGGTTGACGAATTTATATTAACATGGTAAAGTTGACTTACAAACATATACACATATGTACATAACCATAAAAGTTTATTATGATAAATTACAATCTGCCTTATTGGGGAATAAGTTGTGATATATGATCTAATTCGTACCATATTTATAATTTCATTCACTCCCACATTCATACAGTATTTACAAACAGCCCAGAGACCTCCCAAGTCCACATTGTTGTCACCTCCCTCGCGTGCGAAGGAGGAAGCGGAGCTTTGGGAACTTCCCCGCGCTTCTCCGACAGCCGCGTCACTGAATATGAGCCAGTGGAGGCTGACAAAAAGCGCGAGAGCCACAGACGCTCAGGACATGATTGGAGAAACTGACCATTTCTAGGATTCCCACTGTCACGTATTTTAGTCCGTTTTAGTCCCCGAGGAGGATTATAGGGATGAGTGGCATTGAGAACTTGTGGCAGAGGGTGAAGGTAATGCGGGAACATTAAGTGTAATTGAAGTGTGCGTATGTATTTGTGTACATATCTTTTTTTTTTTTTTTTATTAAAATGTCATTTATTGCATATATGAATATTTTTTTCTTATTTAATTTTTTTTGATATATTATTGAAACAATGACTAATGTAATCATCTCAGCCAAGATGACTGGTTTTAATTATTCGTTTATCCAAAACTCCAGTAACATAAATGTTTGTTCTTAAGAGACACAGTCCCAGGATAATAATAAATTTATAAGTAATTTATTTATGATGACTTATCATACTTATCATGGTGTCGCTTTTTTCTAAGCACCGTGAGGGCCAAAAATTTGTCAAGTAACATGAAAAATACGGCTCTAAAAAACAAAACAAAAATCCTTGCTCAAGTTAAAGTTGCTTACACTACCTTAATTAAAATAAAAATACTTTGTTAAATGTTGTAATAATGCCGGAATTTAATTCTACTCATCAGCTCATTAGGTCTTACAGAATGGAGTTTGTTTATAACGTTTATGAAATCAATTATATCAATCACAAAAATATATTTAAACAGAACAAACGTGGTAAACAAAGCAAAAGAACACTATGGAGAAGTTGTGACAAACTAATAAAGTAATTTATAAATAGTTATGAATATTGACTCAAAAATACTATTGGAATGGCCCCAAGTCTCCAGCGGCACTAAATACTACTGTTGGCACAAGAGACTTTATTTCTCGGTATAACTTATTAATGTCTCATTAAACACGAAAAGGAAATCAAACTTTAATATATATTTAGCTTCTGGCTGGTGGATTGAGAAATCGTGGAAGCACTAGCAACGAGCCAGACGTATACTTTGAAAATTTCATATTGCCTGACAGAGCATTCGCGCCTTGTACAAGCTAGGTGAACAAAAGTCAATTAAAAGAATCGATTAATTGATATTGTCATGACAATGACAATCCCCCATAGAAAATAATTGTAACAAATAATAACAATAATTATAATTATAAAAGAAAAATATTACTTTGGCTGTGATGGATATTACTTTTTTTTTTTTTTTTCCCCTTAGCTCTCTAATTATAAGATTAAGGATGAGGGAAAAATAAAGGGATATTTGGGTTGAGCGGATCCTTGTACTAAGAGCACCTGCCTGAAGGTGGTGTGAGGGAATTAAGGAGTGTAGGAAGCCTCGGTAGAGGTTGATTGTTGCGGTACAGTGGTGAGAGTCCACTGGTGGCTGGGCCTAGAGTCTCTCTAGGCATCTAGTGCAGTCTTATTTAGTTGGATAGCAGTGATGGGTGCTCGTTAGAGGCTTGTTGTTGGTGGGCCAAGGGCCGTGATGTCCACCATTCGGTCTGCTTTACCAGATCTTGAGAGTTGCCATCTTGCCGGTAGTGGTGGGGGTGTCATGTCTCGGAATAGAGGGTTTAGACTGTGTTTCATCGAGTCAAAGAACTTGATGTGTCTTCTTTGGATGGCTTCGGTGATGGTGGGGACTTCGAACTTTTCGTGGATGTCGGTTACTTTAGAGGGTATTCTTTATTTATTTTATTTTGTTGATAAAATTTGGTTCCTACGAGAGACAGTGTGTCTTATAAATATTAGAATAGATTTAAAAAGAACTACGTTTTAATATTTTTTTCTTCATTTTCAATTTTTCAACGAATACAGTATATTATTCCGAAGAGGCCACTGCCGTTTTAGTCTCCGAGGAGGATCATAGAGATTAGCTGTGCAGTGCAATGACTGTGCTAGGGGATTAGGGCGGTTGGATAAGTTACTATGGAACTTCATGAACTTTGAAGGGATGAGTTCGAGAATGTAGGGTATATTAAGATCGTTATGAAGGGTTTTGTTGCTGACATAATAAGGGGCATTAACTATTGTTTTCAGGAATTTTGATTGAAAGGATTGGATAAGCTTGATGTTCGACTTTTTCGCTGTCCCCCATAGCTCTATTCCGTATGTCCAGATTAGCTTAAGTATAACTTTGTAGATTAGTAATTTGTTTTCTATTGAGAGATGTCCTTCGAATTAGTCTGTACAGTTGTCCAAAGCGTGTTTAATTCTTGTCTTTTTAGCCTCGTTTGTGGGTCCCATGTCAGAATACACATAGATAACATAAAATATATGTAAATGATATTGTTGTTGTCACGACCTGATTGTTATCATGGAACGTTGTCGATGAGTAAACTTGATGAAAACTTATCACATAAACACGATCTCTTGTAAACCAACGCGCTTAGCCTTGTAAGTGCAAAACCTCTACAGTTGAAACTAGCATGGCTAAACGTACGCAGGTTTAAGTTGAATAAAATATGAAAAAAAAAATAGAAGAAAATTAATTATTTAATTAATTCGTAGCAACATTGTTGTAAAATGTGGTCATAATGTATTTTTATTAACACATATAATAGTACTTAATATTTTTCTTCTTTGGAACACAATATTGTTTTAAAAAAGTTATTAACAGGGAGAGAGAGAGAGAGAGAGAGAGAGAGAGAGAGAGAGAGAGAGAGAGAGAGAGAGAGAGAGAGAGAGAGAGAGAGAGAGAGAGAGAGAGAGAGAGAGAGAGAGAGAGAGAGAGCAGTATTCACTTCAGGTTCTGTATATATGGAACAGGGTTTTTTTTTTTTTTCTTAACCCCTCGGGTAATTATTTTTAAAAATGAATTATTGATTGCAATATTTTACATGTGGCTTTCTCCTTGTACTGCATTGTATGCATTTTAAGGAGTGCATGTCTTAAGAACTTTTTTTTTTTTTTTTTTTCCCGCCCTACCTGAGGCTGAGCCTCAAACGGGCTATATGTCTTAAGAACTAACAATATCTTCTTGTGGTTAAAAGTTATATAATGTAAAAGGATACTCGGTGATGGAGCTCACCGTCGGGTTGAGAAAAAGTCCCAAATCTGGGCCTTAGGCAGGTCAGAGGCTGGGCTACACCCGCACACCCTAGTTGGCTCCAGTTGTGTCGTGCCTAGTTCCCCCCTCTCTTGACTGAAGCTTAACGTTTTATTATTAAAATATGGAAACGTAGTTGGGTGTTTTCCGGGCCGAGAAGAGGGGAACTTCTATTTATTCGTGGTGAAGAAGTTGGTTCAACAATACATATTGCGAATCCTTTAATTTGATAGTCTCCCTCATCCTTCATCTTAAAATTAGAGAGCTAAGGAAAAAAAAAAAAAGATAGTCTGAGAGAGAGAGAGAGAGAGAGAGAGAGAGAGAGAGAGAGAGAGAGAGAGATTTCATTGGATTTATCATTTCCTATTCCGTTTTAAAAAAGAAAAGTGAGCATCTCTAACTATAGTTCTAGGCTGCCTCAATTCTGTATTACGGAGGGAAAGGGGAAAAAAATATTTGGAATTATTTCGTCCACAGTACTTTCACTATGCTCAGTGGTAATAATAGTCAATTCCGTTGGAGCCTTATAGCATTTCGGAGAACGGAAGCAATTCTTTCACCTCCCTGAGCCAATCCTTGTCTGTCAGTCTGTCTGTCTGTCTGCAGGTATCTTCAACGATAGCGGTGATATCAATGGTTCAAACGATCCGAAATTCCAAAGCTATATGATTTTATTTCATTACAAATACGGCGATTTTTAAGTATTTTTGGTTGAAGTATAGTAAACACATTTTTAAGTTCTCATATGCAACCCAAAAAGAGACGGTAAATCAAAAATATTATATTTTTTAAAATAAAGATTTGAGAGCCAGCAATATAAATTCAGAATATGATTCAACAATATGTAAGTGTCTCTGATGGATTAACAAATAAAACTAAGCATTTATTTTTTTACAATCATTGAATAACTTTTTAAAAATTAAAAAAAAACAAACTTAAAAGTAGTATACGGTCTCATTTATTGTTTCAGCTAATTCTGAACCGTGCACAGTACACGCATTATAAAATGCTTAACTTATCATTATGTATGTTACTACAGTTTAAGAATATTTCTGTCATGAAAAAAATGCATTAGTTACTTTATAAGAACTATATAAAACTTTTATCTTAATTTTCGTACATATACATTTAAAATTTTTTTATTAACCTCTAATAAAAATATATTAGCTTGCACTGTTAAAATATTTATTAAAAGATTATAAAAAATGCATTAGTTACATTTTAAGAACTATATAAAACTTTTATCTAAATTTTCGTACATATTTATTAAAAATTAAAAAAAAATGTTATTAGCCTCTAATAAAAATATATTAGCTTGCACTGTTAAAATATTTATTAAAAGAGTATAAAAAATGCATTAGTTACTTTATAAGAACTATATGAAACTTTTATCTTAATTTTCGTACATATACATTTAAAAATTTTTTATTAACCTCTAATAAAAATATATTAGCTTGCACTGTTAAAATATTTATTAAAAGATTATAAAAAATGCATTAGTTACATTTTAAGAACTATATAAAACTTTTATCTAAATTTTCGTACATATTTATTAAAAATTAAAAAAAAATGTTATTAGCCTCTAATAAAAATATATTAGCTTGCACTGTTAAAATATTTATTAAAAGAGTATAAAAAATGCATTAGTTACTTTATAAGAACTATATGAAACTTTTATCTTAATTTTCGTACATATACATTTAAAAATTTTTTATTAACCTCTAATAAAAATATATTAGCTTGCACTGTTAAAATATTTATTATAAAAGTATAAAAAAAAGCTTAGTTTTCTCGTGGTTGAATTTCCTGAGTGAAAATTACTTAGTAATATTTGACTTTTACTTGAACGTTGTTGGAAATGTCTTAGCCTCGACCAATGGAAGCTATCAATAACCATTGCACTGGAGGGCAATTAGAACCATTCTTCCGTCTTATAAAATAAACAGATATTTAGTTAGTCAATTATTTAATTTAATGTTGCCTCCTGTCACTGGAAAAAAAAAAACGTTCCCCGATCGTTCCAGTTACAGCGAGGCGAGTGCATACAAAAGAGTTCCAGATTAATTACGATAAAAGCCGAGATAGTGACGGAGATAACATGGTGGTGCCCACTCCGACCGTATCTCCTTCCGAAATTGAAACCAGAACGGCAAAACATCCGGGGCTTTAAACACTACATACATATAAGTTTAATACACAAGCCATTCTCTGTTATAAGTTTAACTTGTTAACTCCTTTCAATGTGTAAAGGGTGAATAATATTACGTTGAGTTTTAAAGGGTGAAATACTCTAAAAATAAATTTTATCAAAAAACGAATTCCATAAATTTTCACTTACACTCGGAAATTATCAAGTCCGAAAATTGATCTCTGAAATTTTTTTCATGTCCTCTTGCTATTATAAATTAAGGAATTCTGTATAGATTCAACATAAAAGAATCTATTTACAGTAGGTCATGTCCTGTAACGTGGCTACATTTTATACAATTTTTAATAATTTTACATTGCGATTTGCGATAATTACAAAAGTATAATGCACATTATACATTCATTGTCTAAAAATGTTTAAAAGTCTAAAAAGACTTGACTTACATCTAAGAAACTAAATCTTAAACGAATTTTCCCCGACAGTCTGTTGCCATCTATGCGGGAATGGTGGTGGGGTGTTAAACACTGGGTTTGTCAGGTGCTCCAACGAGTGGAGGTCGGCGTTCTTTAACCTCTGATCACTTTTCTCTTGATCCCATTCTGAAATTTCTGGAGACTTTTAGATGTATTTAAGTCTCATAACCCTGTGTCTCAGCCGTCCATTGACTATATGGCGTTTCAATCTTTGCCCGAAGAAAATTCCTGCTGGGAAGGTCGTGATGGTAGTGGTAGGGTCTCCGACCGATTCCCACGAGTATGTCTATAATTTTTTTTTCATTTTATTTCGTTTTAGTAAAAAAAAAAGTAATTTGTTTTGATCCATAGTTCAAATATAATTTATCGTGTAACCTTTTTTTCAGTACAACACTATCTATATAAGTGCATGATGCACCATTAGTGGTTTGTGTCGAAAGGTGAGCCCTCGCTTTGAATAGCTGATTAATGCAAGAATGAAGAGGTTCGTGAGAATGTGCTTGCAGTTCACATTTTCCTTTCTAGAGGTCTCTCGCTATTGCGTGGTCGGTAATCTTCGCTAATTATCGACATGCATTCGAGCTGAGGTTAATTGATGAGGCCAACCATTGATTTCCGAATGGATCTCTCTGTTTAAGAAACCCCTTGGGATTAATTAGACTGTTTCCATCAGCTAGAGAATCCAGGTTACTTGCGGCTAGTGGGTTGCACCTTTAATTGTGCAAATGTGTTTCGTTTATTATAATTAAAAGCCATTATGTTCATTGATGTATGCCTAATAATATTTTGTTTCATCTGCCTGTAGATTCAATATATAAAACAACTTTATTGTGCTAAAATTACAATCTTCCTTATTAGGCAATAAGTAATTGAGATAAACGTTCTCATTCACAACATATTTACAATTTTGATTCGCTCGCTCATTCCTACAGTATTTACAAACAGCCCAGAGGGCTCCCAAATCCACATGGTTGTCACCTCTCTCACTATGCAAAAGAGGAAGCGGAGTCTTGGGATGTCTCCCCCGCTACTACGTCACCGGATACGAGCCAGTGGAGGCTGAGCAAGAGCACGAGAGCGACAGACGCTCAGGACATGATTGAGAGAAACCGGCCATTGCCAGGGCTCCCACTGTCACGCATTTATAGCAAGTCACGAGGCCACTGCCGTTTTAGTCTCCCCTGAGGATTATAGGGATGACTGGTGCTGTGCAATGACTGTGCTTGGGGATTAGGGTGGTCGGATAGGTTACTAGGGAATTTCATGAACTTGGAAGGGATGAGTTCGAGAATGTAGGGTATACTAAGGTCGTTATGAAGGGTTTTGTTGCTGATGTAATAATGTAGATTTAATAACTCTTAAAAATGATCTGACGACACCGGCTATTTTTTATGGCTTCTAAAGTCTCAGTTCAGAATTTATTTACGAGATGGTGTTTTCCCTGGAAGGTTGTAAATGATACAGCAATAAGAAAATTATAAATCACATTTTACACTTAAAATCTAGAGGAAAGAAATTTTCTTAATAAAAACATTCTTTTTTTCCTTTGTTCCATTATGTCATATTAGAATTGAAGATTACTCAACATCTACTTCAATTCTCCTGTTGTAAAACTTCAGATAAAATAAAATTGATTGAAAGTATTATATAAAACATTGGTGCGTTCTCGGAACGGGCGCGGTGTCCCATTTTGTCACCCATGCGCACCCCCCTCCCCCGTTGGTTATGGGCGAATTTAATTTTGTGCTATTGTGTATGATCTGAGCTGCTGAATTGATACTATGACTTCTGGAGAGTTTATTAGTTATCAAAAGACAGCTTCATTTCTGCTTTTTATCATACCTTGTAAATAGTGTTTTTGTTTTTAATTAGAAAAAATATATGTTAATTAATTTTTTTTCTCGAAAAACTCAATGACATTTTACAATTTGATGTCTGAATAGAGCGCAATCGAATTGTTGATATATTGACAATATACGACAAACTGTCAATAGAAATTTATTATTTATTGTCCCCCCCCCCCGATAAAGAGTACTCAACATCACTCAAGAGACTATAAATGAAACTGTAAATTACCGATAAAATTTACAAACAACTCTTAATGTAATTTCTGGTTTAATGCAACTGGTCGGAATGTTGAATTTCAAAATGGCCAGGACCACTGAAAAAATTATATATACATGTAAGTTTCGAATTCAGAAACTTAAAGGAAGTGGAGGTTGCCAGGTTATAAATCGAACACTTGCAGATGTAGTTTAGAACTGTAATATTAAACATATGTACACATTAGCTCGCGCTACAAATATTAAAATAAACAAATAAAACTTAAAACTAACCTGAATCATTACAATTGTTGATAATAAGCGTTGATCATTGTCTTAACAAGAGTACTGTTATTAACCAGGTTATAGCTCGAAGCGTCCTTTGATACTAGCGCCCTCTGTAGGGACACCTAACATATGTGCCGAAGTTTGGCGGTAACGTTCAAACTTACATACATCAAAATAATTTACTTATGCCCTGTGAATGTGAAAATCTCTGAGCTTTACCGTGATTGTAAAAATATAACAAACATTTTTTTTTAAAGGTTTTTCAATACTAGATTTGTTTAATTATTTACATCATTCTGTAATCTCGTCAACACCGTGTTGGCAACTTCGACTCAGCCTGAGCAGTGGTTTTTGTTGAAGTGTATTATTCCCCATGCTACTAATATGACCCGAATAAAAAACCTGTAAAAGTATAACACATTAATGATCTCGACGTTACTATTAATAATACGTAATATACATCGGAACATTTACTCAAAATTATTAAATGGGTCATTATAATAGCTATGTTTAACGTTAAAAGATTTAAGAAATGTTAGCTTACTTTAATAAAAAATTTTAAACCTTCACCGAAAAAATTAATTCTATAGAAAAAAATCGTACCCTGTATGCAGTAATCAGTTATCAAACTACAAAAAACTACCGTGCAGAATTATAAACGAATACCCACGTTACAGAAGTATACATATCTCAAATATTATCTGACCTTGAGTTGTCAACAGCGCATATACACGCAAAGAATGAAAAAACATATTTAGTTATACAATTTTATCAGACAATCCCTTATAATTCATGACATAGGAAATCATGACACGAAATCTCTATCGCTGAGGTGGTATCATTTCACTGAGATTCACAATACTATTTTTGACTTTTTGGTTTTTTTTTTTTAATTTTATCATTATTAATTTTATTTTTTCAGCCTTTGGAAAATGTTAATGTAAATTTAACTATAGTACAAAATGAGAAGAACTTGTAATGTAAATGTAAAAGGTATCCCAGAATTAATGCAAGATTTGATTTAAATAGAAAACACAGTTTTTAGTATTTTTGTTGTTATTTTTTTAATGAATTATAAAATAAATAGGATAGGGTTATTTATGGAATAACACATCGGGCAAATGGCCTCCACGACTTTGCTGGCACATACGCACTCTTTTGTCGAAATTTTCCATGACCATTTGGCATAGATGTGGTTGAATTTCGTTGATGCAGCGTTGAATTTCCTCTTTTAATGCACGGGTGGATGTGGGCTTGTTGACATACACTTGTGACTTCAGATAAACCCATAAAAAGAAATCTAAAGGTGTTAAATCACACGATCTAGGGGGCCAATTCTGATCACCGAAACGAGAGAGTACACGACCTGGAAATGTCTCATGCAGTATTTGAATTGTTTCATGGGCTGTATGGCATGTGGCACCATCTTGTTGAAACCACATATAGGCCACATCAATATCTCTCTAAATTTTTCAATTAATCTCTTCACAGTTGATGAAGTCAAAACACTATTCCGACCATATTTTGTATGAATTTTCGAACTGTGGTCGCCAAACTCATTATTTTTGAGATAATGTTCAACAATAAAGACACGTTGTTCTATCTTGTAACGCTCCATTTTTACAAACCCTAAACTGTCAGCTGTCAAATTTTTTTTTTAGGGTTGCCAGCACTTTACTGCACAAATGGCAGCAAAGACAAATCTTGCGTTAATTCTGGGACACCCTTTAAAACAGTTCCGTCAGACGTAACTTTCATAACCGCTTGACGATACAGATAAAATATTGTTTCTTTGTAAATCCTCTCCTTTCGGACTCATAAATATTGACGGTATTATTGACAGTAATATACTAACAATCCCTTAGATATTAAATACAATTCCTCTCCCACAGGGACGGGAATCCCGACAGGTAGAGGAATAGCCGGAACCTGCTCAGGACGGCACTGACTCACTCTATTCCAGAAATGGCCTAATTAGGGCGAGTTCACGGTCTGCGCTCAAGCGTTCAAGCAGCAGCGTCTTTTATCAACACCTTCTGCTTCAAGACTTCCAAATATTTTATTTACATTTAATTAAAATATTAAAAACAAAGTAACTTTATTTATAAAATATTTATATATATATATAAAGGGTGTCCCAGAATTAACGCAAGATTTGGCTTTGCCGCCATTTGTGCAGTAAAGTGATGGCCACCCTAAAAAAAAACAATTTGACAGCTGACAGTTTAGGGTTAGTAAAAATGGAGCGCTACACGATAGAACAACGTTATTGTTGAACAATATCTCAAAAATAATGAGTTTGGCTGCCACAGTTCGAAAATTTCATACAAAATATGGTCGGAATAGTGTTTTGACTTCATCAACTGTGAAGAGATTAATTGAAAAATTTAGGGAGACTGGATCAGTTGGAGACACTAAACACACTGGTCGTCCAAAAACAAGCCGTTCAAATGTCAATATCGAAGCAGTGCGTGAGAGTGTTGTTGAAAATCCATAACACAGTTCTTTGTGCCGAAATTGGATGATATTGATGTGGCCAATATGTGGTTTCAACAAGATGGTGCCACATGCCATACAGCCCATGAAACAATTAAAATACTTCATGAGACATTTCCAGGTCGTGTACTCTCTCGTTTCGGTGATCAGAATTGGCCCCCTAGATCGTGTGATTTAACACCTTTAGATTTCTTTTTATGGGCTTATTTGAAGTCAAAGATGTATGTCAACAAGCCCACATCCACCCGTGCATTAAAAGAGGAAATTCAACGCCGCATCAACGAAATTCAACCACATTTATGCCAAATGGTCATGGAAAATTTGGACAAAAGAGTGCGTATGTGCCAGCAAAGTCGTGGAGGCCATTTGCCTGATGTGTTATTCCATAAATAATCTTATCCTATTTATTTTATAATTCAATAAAAAAATACTAAAAACTGTGTTTTTTATTTAAATAAAATATTGCGTTAATTCTGGGACACCCTTTATATATATGAACGGTTGTATAACATAACATTATGTATATCATAGCATATTATTTCCGGGCACTGGGCTGGCATATACAATTACATGTCTGAAGTTTTACTTGTAAGTTCATTCGGCGAAATACCGCTTTGTTGTTCTATTTAGGAATGACCTCTCAAACCAATGAAGAGTGGTATGGGAAATGTAACATTTAAATAATAAAATAATAATGAAGGGAATTAACCGAATTTATGGTAAAGTGATTAATAAATTGCGTCGTTGCAATTGAGTGAAGTTTTTAAATGCCATGAATTGGTTCTTGGATGGGGCTTTAAATAGTTCAAATAATGCATTTATAATAATTTTTAAGCTTAGCAATTCAGATATTCTCAATGTACTATATCTAGGTATAAAAATGGATAGGCATCTCCATTTCTTTTTCAACTTTACCCAATCTGTCGCTGCGTCTCAAACTGATGATCTATAAATGTGTCCTGTACGGTGACCCACTATATACCCACTAGACAATACAGCTAAAAGTCTCCAGCAATTCCAGAATGGGATCATGAGAAAAGTGGTAAGACATACCTCTCTCGAGAGGTTAAATAACGCCGACCTGCACCCGTTGCTTGGTGTGGCGTCGGTGGGTGAGTTCATCCGCCGGAGACACATAAAGTTTTTTGACTCGTTGTAGCACCTGACAAACCCAGTGTTTAACACTATGACCCCACCTCCCCTCCAGCATCAATGGCAACAGACTGCCGGGGAAAAATTAGTTTAAGAATTTATATGTAAGTTAGTTTTAAGTTTTTGATCAAAAAAGGGAGCCCCATCACCTTTATTAGAGTCAATTCAGTCAAGTCAGGTATAATGTGTATTGTACTTGTTTATTCCATTATATAATTTTTATAAAATATCAAAACCTGTATATATTGTAGCGACGATACAGGAAATACAAAAATAATTTGTAAATAGATTATCCCCTAGATAGAAAAAAGTTCAGATATTACTCTAGAAGTGGTGAAGCCTAAAGTAATATTAGGTCCTAATATAGCTTTGTAGATTAATATTTTAAGGATGAGATTAGGAGAAAATAGGAGGTAAATAACCGATAAAGTGGATTCCCAAAGTTTTGCTGGATTAGTGGGAGTGGACTTTGTTTTTTGGAGCGTAATATTGACCACCACTAGCAAATAATTTAATAATAATAAGAGACGAGGAGACAGAAACAACTGTATTTATTTAATTCTAATTCTTTCTCTCCTTTTTTTCACATCTCCTTGTTATAAAATTAAACATAGATTCTGTCAATGAATCAATTTAGAATGGGTCTTGCCTGTATTTTATATCATTTTTAACCTTATGATTTGTTAACTATTATGTAGACGATACATTGTCTATATATATTTAAAAAATAAGTTATGGGGCTCACCTAATGGTTTATAAAAACTTAAAAACTAAACGTTAAATATAACAAGCACAATCGTAACCTATTTTTTCTGGACAGTCTGTTTGCCATCGATGCTGGAAGGGTGGTGGGGTCATAGAGTTAAATACTGGGTTTCTCAGAAGTAATTTAATAAGAAAATTATAAGATTCTGGGAAGTAGGGAGTAAGGGAAGTAAGGAGAGATGCGGTTGCTTACTTAAAAATAACAGGGGACCTTCAGTGACTTCCATAAAGTCACGGGCAGGTATACAGTTCTGCTCAAGCATGTTCTACTTTTAGCATTATACATCTCCCGTTTTTAATTCCTGAACTCATGGGCAGGATGGTGATATTAAGAAATAACATGTTTTACAGACAATGCATTAGTTTCTAAATACATTTTTCTCAATTTGGTTATAAATTATTTCGTTAGGATCTTTACTTTCGTTAAAAGTAAGTGTATAGGTAAGGTACTATTGCTTACAATGAATACATATGATAAATTAAAAGTTAAATATACATCTATAAAATTGTAATACGGAATGAAAGGAGTAGGAGTTACAATAGTTGTGATGATACATTCATCTAAGTTTTTATGCAATACGTTAGATATGCAATCATTGCTAATATTCTTAACGTTAATACAAAATGAGTTGGATTTTATATAGTTACATGTTCCAACAAAGGTTTCTTGTATATTGTACCGAATTAAATTGTTTGGTACTACAGTGGTTATTACAGGATTGTCCTTTCGTACAGGCACAGGTAAAAGATGGATTGGACTTAATTTTGGTCCTTTCTTTGGTAATTGTATGATGTAATGAATGAGTCCGTTTCGTATAGCACATAAAATTTTACTTGCTAACCAGATGATTTCCAAGTCTTGTCATAAATTAAGTCGGTATATTTTATCACGTAGCATGAGGGATTCCCATTCTACATGTTCCCATAGACTGTTTTGTATTAGTACAGTTAAGTATTTGTACGTCAGGTCCTGCAGCGAGTCGAAAAACTTGATGTTTCTCCGGCGGATGAACTCGCCCATTGACGCCACACCTAACAACGGGTGCAGATCGGTCTTCTTAAACCTCTTTAGAGAGGTATATCCGACCACTTTTCGCATGATTCCATTATGAAATTGCTGGATACATTTAGCTGAATATGTAACCCTATCTTTCTCCCATTGATACAAATCGGATTTAAACTGTATTAGAGGGTTTTTGGTATCTGAGCAGTTTGCAGTGAAAATATTAACAACCGAACAAGGGGTATATCGACAGGAACGGGGGTACAACCCTCGTCCTCCCAAAACCCATAAACGACGATCTTCCCAATATGAAATTTGTTTAGACAAACTCGCAAATACTGTACACAATGCACCAGGCAGTGAGGACACAGTCTGACCACTTAAATTTTATTTTTCAAGAGCTAGTCTGACAATGTTAAGGCATTATATGAACATATTAGAAATATACTCTTTTTAAATGAGAAACTTTTGTTGTGGTATAGGCCCCACTATTATTTATAATTATTAATAATTAACAGGCAAAGATTGGTACATGAACCACGCCAATTTCACAAGGGGCGGCCTTTTTGGTAATTTTTTTCTTTGGTTGTTAACTATTCATGACTGGTACCATAAACAACTAGAATTTTTCGTTTCTGAAAAATGTTCTGAAGTAGTCGCGAACGATAAGAATTTTCATTGTGTTTGACCTCGTTGAGTTTCGTATTTGTTATTTACCACTCATTACAAGACTTACAGATTGTTATTGCAGTTTGACTCCATACGTCCAACTCGATTTA
The DNA here is from genome assembly GCA_930367205.1 of Acanthosoma haemorrhoidale. NCBI lineage: Eukaryota > Metazoa > Arthropoda > Insecta > Hemiptera > Acanthosomatidae > Acanthosoma > Acanthosoma haemorrhoidale. Next base: position 188,669,799 of record OV884011.1, read on the forward strand.
GTAGAGGTTAGTAAGTCAGTAATTTGAGCTGGTCGTTAACGAGTTATTTAACATATGTCTAATGCATTATAAAATAAAACTTGGACGCAAATATTTGAGTAAGGTGACACGAATAGGCCTTCATAGTCGTTTGGCAAGATGGGGTAAAAAAGGTTGGCACTTAAATTACAATGACCAAACCATCATGGTAAGCTGTGTATGGAAACGAGACCGGCCTTATATGTCATCGTGGGGACGATTCGAGGGTATACATTTGTAGGGAATAGTCTTGGTTTTTTGAATGTTCATTTGAATTTCGCCAAAATTTATTTTTGGCTGACGTTTCGCCATACTGTTTATGTTAGACTCAGGTCTTTGCACGAAGGCGTGGTTAAATGAAACAATCTACGATCTAACGGATCACTGGCATGTGGTGACCTGGGCTTTACATCTCAACCAAATACACAATCGATTCCATTTCTCAGCTAGAGGCTTAACAATTAGCAGTCAAATTCGTTGTTGATAAATGCAACATACACTATGAAGAAACGTCAAAAGAAGGACAAAAAATCAATAAAATAAAAGTACTTAATATATTGTGATGTTAGCTAAAAATGTTTATTATTTAAAATATATACTGACAATTCAAACATTTCTTGAGGGCTCCTGATGTGGAGCGTCATCGTCGGGAGACGATGCATTGTATTCATCCGAGTCTGGGGTGAAGGACTGGCGGAAGTGGTTGAAGATGTCGGGCATCTCCCTGACTAAGCTGTAGCCTAAGGTATGCATGGCTGGTCCGGTAAGTATCTGGGAGGCGAGGGAGAGCAGCTGCGGATTACCGAGGATGGTGTTGATGTCGAAGGGACTCTGGGAAGTGGTCTCTGGCGGAGGCGGATCAAGAGTTGGAGCTTCCTCTTCCAGTGCGCACATGTCCCTCACCCTCTCCTTGGCCAGCTGTAGGTTGCCCCGGAAGGCCTCGTTGGTTGGATCTAGCTCGTGGGCCTTCCGGTAGCACTCGACGGCGTGGACGTACCTCTCCAGACCGCAGTAAGCCAGGCCCATCCTCCCAAAGGCCTTGCTGTAACTCGGGTTCAGCTCCGCGGAGACTTGGCAGTCCCTCACCGCGGCGGAATGGTCGCCCATCCTGCTCTTCGCTGCGGCTCTGTTGCAGTAGTACACCGCGTTCCTGGGATCGCACTCGATCGCTCTCGTGTACAGCTGCAGGGCTTCCGCGCACCTTCCTTCAACCATGGCCGAGTTCGCCTCAGTCTTGAGGGCCTCTGCTTCTGCTTTCTCTTCATCCGTCACCACTCGCCTGTGCAAGTAAGGGTTGTGCAGATAGTACTTGTATATTTCCGTCAAGTTCGGCTCGTTGGAACGGTACTGTAGCCTGCTCTCATAGTACACATTCTCCAAGCACTGGATAGCTACCTCTAATCCTTCCTTCTTTTCTGAGTCCAGTTCCGTTCCTTCGAATTCCGCTCTCAAGAAGCCGATGACAGCGGATACCACTCTTGTCTTTATATCTTCCATGATAACAATTGAGGTTACCACACCTTAGATGTGTTTTGTAGTAAACAGATTGTTACTACACTCTAGTATTACTTCATCTCCTAGAAGTGTTGTAGTTCCCCCGATTGCATTTTCATTTATATTGAAAATTCATTATTTTTCAAACTGACACAAAAAAAAAAAAGTCTCAATTTTTCAAAGCATGTTAAATTACTCGGAGTCTAATAAATGTTAAATTGAAACAGATGTTTTTTTTCCTACGTAAACATTTGTTACCTTGTACCATAATAGCGTAATTACTTCGTGACATAAAGGTATGGAAAAGCAAATTTAACTAATTTCCATAAATGAGGGTTGTTGTGCCAACCTTTTCACTACGAATAAATATAGGTTACCGTCTTCATGGACTAGAAAACACCCACCTACCTTCCTTTTTTTTATCAATAAATCTTCGGCGTCAGTATAGAGAGAGGGAACTAGTTCACAAACCCAACACGGCAAGAGCTCATTAGGGGCACGTGCGTAGTAGCCCCTGATTGGCCTAAATAAAAAGCTCTCTCATTCGCTGTGGGCAGTAGTGATTTGACTATATAAGGCAAAAATTCTGAGCTTTTCCAGAAAATAAAATTAGACACTTGGAGTGAACACTGCACTCTCTGCACTGGGGCTTGATGCTCTATTTAAACCATGGCTTTCTTCTTCAACTAACTCTGCACCACTCTTTCCTAACCTTGCTATCTTTAGTCCGGCCTTGTCAGACTCCACACCTTCCTAGTGAGAATCTCTGGCTTCGTCTAAAACGCTCACATGCTTGGAAGGGATCCCTTCCTGCAGACGACGGTCTCTAGGGCCCTACAAACTGTACCTAGTAACGTCTCCTCTAGTGGTCCAGTCTGCCTCATTCCGGTTCACACTCACTTTTGGGATCCGGACGGTTTTCGCTAACCGAGTGTGAACTCGTGGTCATTCCAACACCGCGTAAACTACCTATAAAATCTAGCCTTTACTAAGTGCACTGTCAGGGCACACCTTCTAAGATATTATTGAGTAAGACCAATAAACAAATTCGAATTAAGCTACCTGCCGACTAGACCACCAGCAAAGTTCGACGACATAAGGTTTATACATATTTTATTCTGACGCCCGCCGGGCAGCGCCTCCCAAAAGGGGGGAAACCAAATATGTTAGTAGGGGGGGTAGTTGTGTCATGTTTTAGACTATGTGAGTTGTTCAGTTACGTTACTGGAAGATGTTTGCAGTATGCAGACACGGATGCCACGGAAGCAAGAAGCCAACTATGTTATTATGAAATGTTTGAATGGACTATTATGCACTAGAGCTAAAAATGTCCCCACATCATGCACAAGTGAAGCATTATAAAATAAATCATTATTATTGTCCTTTTACTCTTCATACAATTTTTTAATATATATGACAGTTATCTGATGAAAAAACTGATGTTAGTATTTTCTTCGCCAAATAGGATTGTTAATATACGCCAGCCTCTTTGATCTTGCGACAGAAAACGGTTTTGCCACGAGCAGAATCCAAACCATCAGCCAGCCCTCAATCATCCTCACCAACGGAAGTCCCATGACCAAGCGTCGGTTCAACGTCAGGGAATGATGGCCCCCCCTTTCAACATTCACTAATTATTAGGTGAGCTCGAGGGTACCTGATCTTTGGGTACCGCTATCTAGGCCCTTCAGTACCTTTGTGTCCGTACACGTCCTCATGACGGAATTTATTAATGAGTGAACACTATACAGTACAATAGAAGTAGCTCGCTCTATCAAGCCGAAGTTCCGCATTCCGAAACCGCCCATAATATATTGACCCAAGCCGGAAGGGCTAGGAAGAACTTTCAAAAGTACAGATCAGATTCAAGGAAAGTTGTTCTACATTAATTGTGTATATGTATAAACTTTATTTATTTTTACGACTGAAATATAGAATACAAACGACACAACCAGTGAATGAGATAATGATTGAATAATACTGACAAATATTCATGAATGGAATGAGAAAAACAACATCGCAAAACAACATTACGAAGGAATCATTTCATTGGAAGTTTATTTAAATTAATTCCATTAATAAGGACTATTTGCTAGTCAAAGAATAAATTAAAAATTCTGACATAATAAAGTGCACCCCTAATGAATCTCAGTAAGTAAGTGAATGCCAGTATAGTTTTTCTGTCAGAGGAAGCGTTCTGTGATCACCCGTTTTGGTTTTTGGTTTGAAGTTTAGCTTTTAACTATGAACTAAATTACATTTTTTTTTCAAACGAATCTATTTACAATTTCTTCATTATATTTCCTGTAGCTTGGCTACTTTTTATACGAATTCTGTTTTCCATTAATAGTGATCTGCATTGTGCAAAAGTATAATGATGTACATTATACATTAATGGACTGAATTTATTAGAAGTGATAGGGCTCACCTTATTTATCATAACCTTAAAACTAACTTACATTTAACAATAAAAACTTGAACTAAATCATAACCTAATTTCCCCCGACAGTCTGTTGCCATCGATGCGGGAAGGGTGGTGGGGTCATAGTGTTAAACACTGGGTTTGTCAGGTGCTGCAACGAGTCAAAAACCTTGATTGGTGGATGAACTCACTCACAGATGCCATACCAAGCAACCTGCACCCGTTGCTCTGTTTAACCTCTCTAGGAGAGAAGTTTTCCTGACCACTTTACGCATGATCCCATTCTGGAAGTGCTGGAGACTTTTAGCTGTATTGTCAGTCAAGTGAGTAAATAGCGGGGCACCGTACATCAGAGCTGGCCGGAGGACACATTCATACATCATCAGTTTGAGAAGAAGCGACAGGTTAGGTGAAGTTAAGTGGTGAAGCCGGTAAAACCCTTGTCCTACTTAAATAAATAAATATACAAGTAAAAAAAATAAAGGACGCAAAAACAGAAAGAAATATCGAGAAGTAGGTAGTGGGACTTTCATAAATACTTAAATATAAATAAGTATTGATACAGCCTACTAAATATGCTTTTTCCTTTGTCCCCATCGAAAATATATTTTTTTGTTACAGCCTTTAATCGATCTTTAATCATAGGAAACAATCATTATATAGTTTTTATAAAATAACAAAACCCACCACCTTTATTAGTCACGTATAATGTATATCATTATACTTTTTTATTCATTATATAATTTTTATAAAATAACAAGACCTGTATATAATGTAGCGACGCTACAGGAAATAAATAATTTGTAAATAGATTCGCCAGAGGATCTATAATTGTATATAATTATCTGTAAATTTAAAGGGGCTATGAAAAAAACAAAAACAAGAAACAATGAGAAAATTAAAGATTAAACAAACAGCTTCTGAACTATGACTTGAGAAAGATTATAAAAGGCCGTTTAATCGATGAAGCCGAATTTTTCAAAGTTCATTTAAAAAAAAAAAAACCTTTCAAATTTCTAATTGGCGAAGGCTCATTTCGACCAATAGGACTATAGAACTCGAAGACGTACAATTGAGTGACATTTGAAATGCCCGACATTTTCGCATCTGACCAAGACTTAGCCAAAATTAGGATTTGAAATGTCCGAAATTTTCACATCTGACCAAGACTAAGCCAAAATTAGGATTTGAAATGTCCGAAATTTTCACATCTGACCAAGACTAAGCCAAAATTAGGATTTGAAATGTCCGAAATTTTCACATCTGACCAAGACTAAGCCAAAATTAGGAGTTGAAATGTCCGAAATTTTCACATCTGACCAAGACTTAGCCAAAATTAGGATTTGAAAGGTCCGACATTTTCACACCTGACCAAGACTTAGCCAAAATTAGGATTTGAAATGTCCGAAATTTTCACATCTGACCAAGACTTAGCCAAAATTAGGATTTGAAAGGTCCGACATTTTCACACTTGACCAAGACTTAGCCAAAATTAGGATTTGAAATGTCCGAAATTTTCACATCTGACCAAGACTTAGCCAAAATTAGGATTTTGAGTTTTTTCTCTGCCCCGGTTTATTTCTTCTTCAGCGTCACCACAAAAATAAGCAAATGGCTAAATAAAATAATAGTGTATTCCTTTTAAGATCTATGTTACTGTGAATTCTAATATCTTAAAGGAGCTTGGACTTTTTTCTATTAAGATTCGAAATATTATTCATGCCATGTGGCCTTTATGTATTTACCATGTAAGGTTTTATATATACAGGTCTCCGGAACTGTAGAATGTAATAAAATAGACATGGGTAGATAGTCAGAAGATGCCCCTTACCTCAATGAAACTACAGCCTCTTACTTTTAGGTGCAGCAATAAAACTATACAAAACTACCAAAAACAATTCATGCTCCGAAAACAAAACCATTATTAACTTAGTAGCTAAAAACAAGTAATAAGCCTCATTTGAAAGATATTCACTCAGCTAACCGTCAACCTCTTCTCAATGCAGCCTTCACTAATTTGTGCACTTTTGAAAATTATCATTATACATTCCAAAACTATTGTGATTCAGTCAAAGCGCCACTAACGATTTCCTGTTGACATTGAACAGTGGCTACTCGCCAGAACAATTTGCTCCTTAATGAGCCAGATAAGTTTGAGTGAAAAAGTGAAAAAAACACTAAACATACTGGTCGTTATGCAATTCTCTGGGTAACACCAGTCACCAATGAGTCACATCACAATTATTGGATTTAATGACTATTTGTAGTGTGGTAATGATCTCCACGTTCCTACACTCCTTGTTCTAACAACCTCCAGACTTATCGAATTCCATCCAACAGATATCCACAGATCCGAATTCCACAGTCGTCCTAAGGTGGCGTTGGCCTCGTGATCATTTCTAAAGGGTGTCCCGGAATAAACGCAAGATTTGAATTTGCCGCCATTTGTGCAGTAAAGTGCTGGCAACCCTAAAAAAACAACATTTTTACAGCTGACAGTTTAGGGTTAGAAAAAATGGAGCGTTACAAGATAGAACAACGTGTCTTTATTGTTGAACATTATCTCAAAAATAATGAAAGTTTGGCGGCCGCAGTAGACGGAATAGTGTTTTGACTTCATCAACTGTGAAGAAATTAATTGAAAAATTTAGGGAGACTAGGTCATTTGGAGCCACTAAACACGCTGGTCGTCCAAAAACAAGCCGTTAAAATGTCAATATCGAAGCAGTGCGTGAGAGTGTTGGAGATTTGATGATATTGATGTGGCCAATATGAGACTTCAACAAGATGGTGCCACATGCCATACAGCCCATGAAACAATTCAAATACTGCATGAGGCATTTCCAGGTCGTGTACTCTCTCGTTTCGGTGATCAGAATTGGCCCCCTAGATCGTGTGATTTAACACCTTTAGATTTCTTTTTACGGGGTTATTTGAAGTCAAAGGTGTATGTCGACAAGCCCACATCCACCCGTGAATTACAAGAGGAAATTCAACGCTGCATCAACAAAATTCAACCACATTTATGCTAAATGTTCATGGAAAATTTCGACAAAAGAGTGTGTATGTGCCAGCAAAGTCGTGGAGGCCATTTGCACGATGTGTTATTCCATAAATAACCCTATCCTTTATAATACAATAACAAAATAACAACAAAAATACTAAAAACTGTGTTTTCTATTTAAATCAAATCTTGCGTTAATTCTGGGACACCCTTTACATCATGGGGCCCTGGCATTGGCCAACATTCCATTAAAGAACTGATCGTCAGTGGCTCTCTCACCTTCCTGGGCAATCCTCGGGTCCTTGTGGGCCCCTGGGCAGATTTGGCAGATGGTGCACCACGAATCCAACGAGGAACCCATTAGACACGTTGGAAATGAATAAGTTACTGTTGACTGTAATAATTTTCATTATTAAATATTACTTGAAAATTTTTTTTTATGAAATGTTAAAAAAATTCTAGTTAAATATCGATAATATTGTTTCCTTTGTGGGTGAATATTTTATTCAATTGTTAGGATTACTCTGGTTTTTGCTTTCGAAATAATAAACCCTTACAAGTTCTTGATAAGGTTTGTTTGCAGGTTCTGGTCTTTTTGAGTCCCTTGTTCGAACTAATAAAGACTTGAGCTTTTCGCGTAGGTACCATAAAAATATAATCATCTCCTTAAAGTACGATTGTCACCCATTATTTATTTTTGGCTTTCAAATAACAAAATATTTGTCAATAATGTTTTGACAAGCTTTTATTTATTTTTTATTTGTTTGTCCCCCGTCAAAGCCTTTATTTAAAAAAAATTAACAAATAATGAACAATAAGAATTATATACATTGGTGATAAGTGGCTCCATCTTCTCCATTACTGCATATAATGTATTGTAAGGAGGGTACAATTACAAAAACAGATTTTCTTTTTATTTATTTTTTATTTGTTTTTCCCCCGTCAAAGCCTTTATTTAAAATTTTTTTAATAAATAATGAACAATAAGAATTATATACATTGGTGATAAGTGGCTCCATCTTCTCCATTACTGCATATAATGTATTGTAAGGAGGGTACAATTACAAAAACAGATTTTCTTTTTATTTATTTTTTATTTGTTTTTCCCCCGTCAAAGCCTTTATTTAAAAATTTTTTAACAAATAATGAACAATAAGAATTATATACATTGGTGATAAGTGGCTCCATCTTCTCCATTACTGCATATAATGTATTGTAAGGAGGGTACAATTACAAAAACAGATTTTCTTTTTATTTATTTATTTTTTTCAAAACACTTTTATTAACATTTGTTACAATGATATGAATACATGAACAACATTCATGAACAAATAACTCCTCGTGCTGCATACTTAGATGGATTTGAAGGAGGGCAGATTTACAAATACAATTGTATTTTTACAGTGAAAATATCAATATAAAAATATACCAGACTAGGTGATGTGGCTCACCATCGGTTTACAATCTGGGAAACTTACAAACTACAAAAGTAAGAAAACTTTTTTTTTTTTTCAAAATCCCTTTTATTTAACATTAGTACAACATATGAACAATATAATGAACAAGAAGATTTACAGAATTTTTCGCTTTTGCTGCATACTCAGATGCATTTGAAGGAGGTTGAATTACAAAATTTTCTTTTTGAAGTTAAAAGTACAGTATCAAAATAGACAGGACTAGGTGATGGGGCTCACCTTCGGTTTACAAAAAGGGAAACCAACTAAACTAAGAAAACCATTTTTTTTTTCATAACTCCCTTATTAATAAAAATTTACAAACAGATGAACAAAAAATACAATGTACAAGATTTACAAGTTACTCCTCTTGCTGCATACGCAGATGCATTCGAAGGAGGGTAGAACTACAATAACAATTTCTTTGTGAAGTTAAAAAGTCAAAATACATATATACAAGACTAGATGATGGGGCTCACCTTCGGTCTATTAAGAAAACCTATAACCCTTATTTTTTTAAACCATGTCGGTCAGTTTACCTGTTCTGGAGGGAGATCCTGATTCCCCTGTCGAACCTAAATAAAAAATGGAATATTGTGCTCAGTTTACACTTGATTACCCAACGACATATTTTCAACACCATAAAACATTATTATGGATTAATTATTAATCAATAACTGTAATTTTCGTATGCACGCTTAATTCTGTATATTCCAAATGAGTGGAATTGTCTATAAGGAATGAATGAGAGCTCTTAAATCACAATTATTGAACCTGGATAATCAAATTTTAATTTTTTCAAATAAATAACTTGAAATCCTTGATGAAAAAAAAATCAGGACATTTTAAATCTTCTAAGCCTATGCTAAAAGTAAGAGGCCAATGGGTGCGGACTTAACCATTACATTCGCATATCTATTTGGCCGTTGTTGGGTAGAACAAACAGACAAACAGACGAAAAACGATCATGCATAAAAGTCTCTCTGGTCTACCCAGAATTTCGGCACGCTTTCATTGGCTATACAATATTTTCAAGTATCTTATAATTAAATTGATAGGGTAGGAAAAAGTTTAAATTATTTCTCTATATTGTTACGCAGTCAGATATGTTACTCCACAGTCAGAGAGAGCTTTAAATTTATAAAAATACGGCACTCCAGTCAATATCCAACGAGGATACGCCAATAAGCTGCAATAATAAAGTAAACATTTATTCTAAGAACTTAAAAAGGCCATCGATATTACGAACTAGTGAATGTTTAATGGGCTGTAAATTTCTTGTTCTTAGGGTGAATCATATAATTGTAGGGCGTTAAAAACGAGAGGGAGGGTTTATCCCGACCAAGGTGGAAAATCCCCTTGATTACTCAACAAGGTTCTCGAAAAAGGAAGGATTGGAAATCCCAAACGCCTGTAGCCAGAGGGTGGATGGAGTTACTCCAGAAACATATCCAGGATGACCTGGAAAAACCCTCAGAGCAGACACCTACAAAAGGGGGGGGGTATATAACCAGTATCCATCAAAATACAAATGAAAATATACACTTTTGATCTTGAACGCCACAGCACAAATCGGTCGTAAACTTATCGTTGATGAACGTCCGTAGACCACTGAGAATATAATTGACTTGAAAGGGGCCTTCCCCACAGCGGGTGACCGGTGCTCTCGACCCCCCCCCCCCTTCGGGGCTAAAACCCCCATCTGGGCAGCCCCGGTCTCGATGCCTATCTTTTGGATCTGTTCATGTCAGTTTTCAAGTTAATTACCGAATTTAGTTGTCCAGTTTTTGAAAAAAAAACAACTATAATATGTGCAAAAGTACTTAACTTTAATAAAATCATACACAATTGGGTTGCTAATTTAAATTTCATATTTTGATTCTTGAATCACAGTGCTCGGTGAGGAGGGAACAGTGATGAACTCGAGTGCTTATGAATTTTTGTCACGTGCTCAAAAAAGTTAGATGAAAGTGACGCTACTATCTGAAACGCAATACTACTACGCAAAATAGACCTCCTTTAACTGGGAAGTAAATTAAGCAGTGAAGAGAAAATTAAATTCATCTACTCCTAAATGAAGTCAACTGAAGTCCGAAGTAACGATAGAAAATGTTGTGAAGATGAAGACTATGCCGATGCCAGTTGAAATTGAGCTTTTCTTCACATTTAGTTTTGGATGTTGTGGGTTACATTGCAGAAGACGTGTTGCGTGGAGCATGGCGTAGGAAAATAAAATTTCCTATATATACGAATTTTATTTGATAAAATTACAATCTGCCTTATTGGGCAAAAAGTAATTGCGATCAATGTTCTCATTCATACAGTAACGTTCCTCCCAAATCCGCATGGATGTCACCTCCCTGGAATACGAAAGAGGAAGCGGAGCGTAGGGAAGCACCCCAAGCACCCCGTCACTGGGTAAGACCCAGAGGAGGGTGACCAAGAGCGCGAGAGACTCATACGCCACAGCCAAGTACTCCCACTGTTACGTATGTATAGTAGGTCAAGAGGCCTCTGCCGTTTCAGTCTCCGAGGAGGATTATAGGGATAAGTGGTGCAGTGCAATGACTGTGCTAAGGGATTAGGGTAATTGGATAGGTTACTATGGAATTTAATGAACTTGGAAGGGATGAGTTCAAGAATGTAAGGTATATTAAGATCGTTATGAAGGGTTTTGTTGCTGACATAATGAGGGGCATTTACTATTATTCTCAGGACTTTTGATTGAAAGGATTGGATACGCTTGATGTTCGACTATAGGCGAAGCTTAAAAAAAAAAAAAATCATTTCAAAGGATAATAACAAATGTGTTAAATTTAATAACAGCAAAATTCTTGTGGAATTATTCTACCACTACGATCACCTACATTCCATTTTAAGAATAAATGTCTTTAGAATATCTATATTTTGTATAGTTTTGTAAGCTTTTATACGACGATCAACAGTTTCAAATACCCTTGTTTTTTTTTCCATTTTCGAGAAAAAAAAATACTATAGATAGGTAGGTAACTTCGACTGATAAACAAATGAAAACTAAATCGTACTAGAAAGCAATGTTGTCGTTTTATTTGCTGTATAAAAGAACCCAACAACATGACCAAACGATCTATATTATGGTACCTACGCGTATGGTTTGCAATTTAACAAATATGAATACAATCGCTTTTTTTTTGGGGGGGGGGGTTTATTCTTCCTAGCCCCTTTAAATTTACAAATAATTATACAATTATAGATCCTCAGGCGAATCTATTTACAACCTCTCGAGAGAGGTATGTCCGACCACTTTTCTCATGATCCCATTCTGAAATCTATGGAGACATTTGGCTGTATTGTCAGTCAAGTGAGTATATAGCGGGGCACCGTACAGGAGAGCTGGCCCGAGGACACATTTATATATCATCAATTTGAGACGAAGCGACAGGCTGGGTGAAGTTAGCAAGTGGTAAAGCCGGATACCAGTGTCTTCCTTCATAGCCCCTTTAAATTTACAGATAATTATATATAATTATAGATCCTCTGGCGAATCTATTTACAAATTATTTTGTATTTCCTGTAGCATCACTACATTATATACAGGTTTTGTTATTTTATAGAAATTATATAATGAATAAACAAGTATAATGATATACATTCTACGTGACTTGACTGAACTGACTAATAAGGTGATGGGGCTCACCTTTTTGATCAACCTTAAAACTAACTTACATACTAATTCTTATCCTAATTTTTCCCCGACAGTCTGTTGCCATCGATGCGGGAGGGGTGGTGGGGTCATAGTGTTAAACACCGGATTTGTCAGGTGCTGCAATGAGTCAAAAAACTTAATGTGTCTCCGGCGGATGAACTCACCCACCGACGGCACACCAAGCAACGGGTGCAGGTCAGCGTTCTTCAACCTCTCGAAAGAGGTATGTCGGACCACTTTTCGCATGATTCCATTCTGGAAGTGTTGGAGACATTTGGCTGTATTGTCAGTCAAGTGGGTAAATAGCGGGGCACCGTACAGCAGAGCTGGCTGGATGACACATTTATATATCATCAATTTGAGACGAAGCGACAGGTCAGGTGAAGTTAGCAAGTGCGATAGCCGGTAAGACCTTTGTCGTACTTTTTCTATTTTATTACTAAAATGAGTAGAGAAATGGAGATGCCTATCCATTTTTATACCCAAATAGTGCATGATACCAGTGTACATGTTATCTCATCTTTTGATTGTTTCTTGTTGAATTTTTTGAACGGGAACTGTTTTGTTTTCTTGCTGTGGGCAAACACAGTTGTATTCTTGTATAATAATTGTATATATAATAATATATAATTGTATCTATTCTTACAAAATGATCTCAAGCTCTACAATACTCTTATAGTCTACTAATGAAGGTTCGCAAGCTCGAAATGAAACCAATGTATCCCCCTCAGTCAAGTAGTGACGATTCCTCCTTAACAAAATATTTTCTATGTTTATTTTGTGTTTTTTTATGATATTTCCAGTCTTGTAGATAACCAGCCATCTATTGATAAAAGACATCAGGACATTAATCATTTATTAAAAGTAGATATGTACATGTGGTAGGACAGAGTTTGACCGCATCCGCTCGAAATACGCGCGTGCACTTGCTTGTAGTAATTACGAGTGTGTAGCTGCCTATCACAGAGGATTTCCCGTCAAGGAATGTGCTTGTTAAAAACACAACAACATGATAATAAACAGCTTCGCACGCCATATCCGCCATTAACTTCATGCTTTCGATTGCTTGTAACTATCCCTTTCTCTAATTCGGTATTCCGATCAGTTCTCTTGATTGAAAATAAGTGCGTTCTTTGGCCAACACGGAGAAATAGCTCTTAGGAATAATAATGAACGAAACGTTCATTTTTGCGACTAAACATTAATAAGTCCTCTACTATTTCATCTCCACTGTCCCGTTTCGTAATACAATCCATCCTGCTTCATTACCTAATGAGTGCTAAATTAAATTGCAACTATCAAAAGCACAATTCTACTCCGTGACGGCATGCACTTCCTAATTAGTTCATCTATAAAATGGATCCAATAATAATAAAATGTTTTTTATTTTTATATTCTTTTTATCACGTTCAGTACCACTTTGATAATGAGGGAATTACTCCATCTACTTCATGATAATGACGAAAGAGACTCACGTGTGGTGTTGTGGCTAAAGCTCATCAAAGTCGGTTCGAATTACAGTAAGTGGGTACCTGATCCTTTGACGGAAGAGGATGCAAAAAACCACACCATCTCTTCAGTATAGGCTTATAGGTTTGATATTGTATATGTTTTGGAATTTATGAGTTTAATAAATTAAAAGAAATAGTTTTGTAACAGGCTGATAATTTGTATGAAAAAAAACAACAGAATCTTTGAATTGCAATTGCAATGTCAGCTTCTTAGAAAACAAATAGTTATAATGTATTAGACAAACCAATACTTTTAGACAGTATAAAACATATCTGATTATATACTCCAATGTCAATAAATATAATTAAATAAATTAACGATTACTTACTAAACTTTACATGTAGCATATTCTATCTGTTGTAAAATTTGAGTTGTACATTTTTTTTTTAAGTTTCTATATTATATTGGGTTGGCAAGAAAGTGATTTCGGCTTGCACGAGTAGATAGCGTTATGTTTTGTCAATGTTCGAATTTTTTTGTTTTGAGATTTGGTAGTCGATACATTTAGGTCATAAAGGCAAGAAAATAGCTGAGGCTCACAAAGAGATATGTGAAGTTTATGGTGTTGACTGTTGAACAGAACTCACGTGTCAGAATTGGTTTAAAAAAATTCGTCCTGGAGATTTTTCACTGAAAGATGACCAACGTTCCGGTCGACCTTCTAAAGTTGACGATGACAAAATGAAAGCCATAATTGAATCGTCATATAACTGCGCGAGAGATTGCAAAACAGTTAAATATATCACACACAACAATTGAAAATCATATAAGACGTCTTGGACTTGTTAAGAAGCTCGATATTTGGGTTATGCCACGACAATGCGAGGCCTCACACATCTTCAGCAACACGTACGAAACTATTGGAGCTTGGTTCGGAAGTGATGTTGCATTCTCCATACAGCCTCGACCTTGCAAAAGTTGTTAAATGGCAAACATTTCAGTAATGACGATGACCTCAAATTGCACTTCGAGTTTTTTGCTGACAAGGACTAGACGTTCTATGAGCGCGGGATCATGAAGGTACCAGAAAGATGGAAAAAGTTCATCGAACAGAATGGAAGGTATTTGACTGATTAAAGCTAATTTTTTATATAGGAAAAATTGATTTTTTATTTCCCACTTAAAAACCGAAATCAATTGCTTGACAACCTATTATTTATTTTTTTACATTGTAACCAAATTATAATAAATTTTTACATTAGACTCACAGCCTAATGTAAATAAGTGATATTTGTTTAAGAATCGTTATATCCTTAAGACCTGTAGGATGTGATGGTGTGGGAAAATATTTCTGCAGTATCATTATACAAATCCAAAAAGCTGATCACTAAAAGTGGGCGTCGAGTGAAGGAAGCTGTAAATATCAATCGCATCAGACCCACGCCTCTGTTTCTTTGCTCCTGTCATTGTCATGTCACCTAGTATAATAATTGGCGAGTGTCACTCTTTTGGTTTGAGCTATTATGTTATGTATAACTTAGTGTGACTAGAAAGTAACAGGAATCTGAACCACAAACGAGAAACTAGATGAATTTAGAGTATTAATATGGTATTACAGTGTAAATTAAAACAGTTTTAGTGAAGTGATCAGAATACATGATAATAATAAACGGAGCAGAATTTGTTTTTACATATTATAAGTCATCACTTATTCTCTCTTGACATGTACTGCAAAGTGTTCGAAAAATTGTTTATTGCTCACAAACAAAAACTTCAGTTTAAGAGACTAATAACTATTTGATTGATATTCAAAATCATGATTAAAATGACTCCTTTATTGGTTTTCCAAATGTCGAGTGTCAGAATTACATACGGTTGCCACATAATAATATAATAAATGTTTAAAAAATAAATTAAAGAAAGATTTATGAATTCAGCCCAGTTATATATTGTTTCCACCGCTATACTTAAATTGCATTAAATGCTATAATGGTGAAAAAGTAGTTCAATACAAGTAGAATTTATTTGTGACGATATTTCAAATAAACTCAATTAACATACACTGACACCATGGGAAATTAAATTGTTTTCAATAAAACATCTATTGTATTTAAGCTTTGTTTAATAAATATATAAATTTCATTTGTTTACATTAAAATACCAACTCAAATAAGTTATACAGTAACAGTAACATTCAGAAAAATAATCTAAGCTTGATGACATTTTTCTATTTAATCAATACAACGCACATGCCTGTGAAAATTAACGGAACACAAGTTTAATTAACAGAAGACTTATTTTACAAAAATATTTATATAAAATAATTGTAATACTATTTTACTTTTTTTTTTATAATAAAAATTTGAGTGGAAGTGCATTAATGTCTTTATATAAAATAAGGTGAACTAAACAATCCTAATAAATATTTACATATAGTTTTGGTATCATAGGTGTCTAAGGCTAATTAAAAATAATTTATATACATTAAATGCTATTTATAATTTTTTTAATAATGAGGTTAGTTGTTAGTGGACATTCACAAACCAAGTAGGGAATAAATCAAGTGCATTACGATGAGATATTTAAAAAAAAACCAAAAAAAAAAAACCGAGCAGGAAAATCAAGTCATTATAAATGCAAAAAATAATGTGTATATTTTTAGTTTGAGGTTTAAAATAATAAATCTAAAATAGTAATGTATATATAAATTGTTCAGTGTTTTAGTAGTTTGTTCTCTTTTATTTTGTATTTAGACTATTCGTTAGAATTGTTTAAATAA
The DNA here is from genome assembly GCA_930367205.1 of Acanthosoma haemorrhoidale. Classification (NCBI taxonomy): domain Eukaryota; kingdom Metazoa; phylum Arthropoda; class Insecta; order Hemiptera; family Acanthosomatidae; genus Acanthosoma; species Acanthosoma haemorrhoidale. Next base: position 188,686,107 of record OV884011.1, read on the forward strand.
TTTATTGATGATATATTTTATAGGCACCATAGGATTTACTTTAATTATTTTAATATTTACAAACAACTATAAGCAGATTTTTGGTTTTCCGTGGCTGAATCAACTTTGATCGTTTGTGCTATTGAATAATTTATAAACATTTTGACTAAATTTAATGAATTTGTAACAAAGTCACAAACAAGAGCTATAGTGGATAGTGGAGCTGATTTACATTAAATGTGGTTTGTAGTTTCTTTCATTACTTGATGTAGGCAACCGTTTCTTAAAAATAAGTTAATATTAATGGTAATGTTTTTATTCCATCAGCACACGTGGAAGCAGACGAGACTTCTATCGAATAAGATCTTGCAATAATGAGCTCGTTTCTGCTTTTTTTTTAAAGATCATAAGAACTCTCTTCGTCCTTTGGGGCAGAGAAGACGACCCTGTAGACCATGCCAGCAATCGCAGCCCCAATGAGTGGGCCAACCCAATATACCTACAACACAATAAAAGTGATTTAATACTTTAAAATAAATATATATTTGTTTATATAATATTCTACGATTTGGTATATTCCAGTTATCCAGGACCATCTGTTAGAAGAAGGGTTTGCAATCTCTATCAGAAGTCTGAAAACATTCCCTTATCTGATCAAGGATGAATGCGAAATATTCCGAGACTTCTTCAAGAATAATAATAATAAAATAAAATCAACCATTTTATAATAATGTACCAGGTTTTATCAATAGCTATATTACATTTAATTGTTTGTAAATATAGTATCTTGAAAATAATCCTCTTAGTTTTGTGTACGTACCCAGTGGTTATTCCAGAGAGCGCTGAAAACAGCTGGTCCTAAAGCTCTGGCAGGATTCATACTGGAAGAGGTGAATGGAATCTAGAAAAATTATATTTTGTTAATTGTAAGTATACTAGAAAAAAAAAAACCAAAACCAAAATATTTACATTAACAAAATGTAAGTTTGATTAAGAAATATTCAATGCATTAAGAGATTATGACTGAAAGTTTGATGAAAGAACTTCAGACTTAAGTTTTTCCTAGTTCTCACTATGGGCTTGGAACAAAAAAAAGATAAATAAATATTCATATCAGAATGAATTGAATACTTTATTATTAACGTCAAATAGTTAACTACAAATGGAAAAGTATTTACGTAAAATCCTAAATTGCCTGGTTTTATCATGTTAACTCGATAATATGATTGAGTGCACAATTCATAGTATATTTTTAAGGTTTATTCTCAGGACCGCACAAACATACCTGAACAATGTCATAAGCCCTATACAGCAAGAAATGGGGAAACTTCATTCTTGTTGATGATAATGCTCGACCAGTCACTTGTGTGAACTGGCCCGCTTGTTCACCCGACATGAATCCTATTGAGCATATTTGGGATAGACTCCAACAGCAGTTACACATGCCTTGGTCAGAAAACTTGGATGAACTTGCAGATGCATTATAATTGAGGAATGGGCTTCTTTGCATTAACATTACATTGTGTGCCTTATAAGGAGTATGAAAAAACAATGTGAATCTTTAATTCGAAGCAGAGGCGGCCCCCCTACTAATGACTTTTTAAACTGTAAAAATTTAAATTTGATTTTTTTCTTGATTAACAGGTGTCTTTTATTTTAAAACCCAATAACCTAATAAGTAATCTATTGAAGAAATAAGTTTTTATAGACCAATAATTAATACCAGCTCTGCTGTATGGTGCTCCGCAATATACCCACTTGACTGACAATACAGCTATAAGTCTCCAACCATTCCAGAATGGGATCATGCAAAAAGTGGTTCGACATACCTCTCTCGAGAGGTTAAAGAACGCCGACCTGCACCTGTTACTTGATTTGTCATCGGTGGGTGAGTTCATCCACCCAAGACACATAAAGTTTTTTGACTCGTTGCAGCACCTAACAAACCCAGTGTTTAACGCTATGACCCCACCACTCTTCCCACAACGATGACAACAGACTGTCGGGGAAAATTAGGTTAAGATTTAGTTTATGTTTTTTTTGTTAGATGTAACTTTTAATAAATTCAGTCCATTAATGTGTAATATACATCATTATACTTTTTTGCGATGCAGATCAATATTTTGTATACCAGAATTCGTATGAAATGCAGCTAAGCTATAGGAAATACAATGAAGCAATTGTAAATAGATTTGTTTGTAGAATCAATATTTTGTACATATATAAATTTGTAACAAGGGTATGATAAAGGTATATGACAAGGTTATGTAATAGGGGTTGTATAGAATAATTATGCTTAATTAATAATTAATAAGCTATATTTAAAAAAAATGTTTAAAAATCTGTCATACCTTAATTTTTGAACAGATTATTTTATAGGATAAAATAGTATTTTATAGCTACAGGCTCATCTGAAAAAGATAGTTTTACACCAGCAAGTACCTCAACTTAAAGCTCCGATACGCGCTGAAAAAAAAGCTAGACAAACTTGCCCTGCCAAAGACAGTTACAAATAAGTTTTATTATTTATTCCTTCAAATCTGTGAGAGGTTGTGTTTTTTTGAAGGGTTTGACGGTTATCCGATTTTGTCACAGAGAATTGGGCTGTTGGTTTGCCGAGTAAGTTTGTCCTCGTATGGACTTGTCAACCCATCAAACTGTCCAACACCACGATCTCGCAGTTCTAATCCGTCCGGTGGGAGAAAAAAATCAATGATATATCACTTTTGATCCATCATAAGTGATGAGTGGTGTTTATCAGTATATTGTACCTGTTAGCTTTCACGTGTTCACATTGCACTGTTGTGTTTCCATCGAGGTTTTTACACAATTGAATTGGACTATAGACATCCTTACAGAAGTAGTAGAAATATAAACAGTGCAGTGAAATCGAAAAACAAGTTTGTCAAACTTGTTCGAATCGTATGAGTCCCATTAGAGCTATTAGGTCAGGTAATCAAATTTTTGCTTTAGCTATCAAAATACCCATGTAACTCTCTGAAATATTACTTACAAAAATTATTGGCAGTTGAGCTATTGCCTGAAACGTTTAAGTCGAGTTTAGAACATTAAGAAGAGTTGAATGTTTTGTGTATTTCATATGGGATGTTAGAAAATTCAAGTTCCTTAAAATAAGTAAATTTCGTGTTTTTTTTCTCATGTTGCCTTCATTTGTAAAATTATACTGTCGGGTCGTCACGAGGGGGTGCCTAGTTATCCTAGCCCTAGTGACGGAGTGAGGGTTGATTAGGCTATGACCTGGACAATTGCTTCATGACGGGTCTTACTACTGTACTATCTGACTCCATATCTGATAGGTATGTGCCCAGACAGTGCACTATGTTAGGTATTGTAGGTAGTTTATGTGGTATTGGAATATCCACGAATTCACACTCGGTATCTGAGAGTAGGCGAAAACCGTCCGGATCCCAAAGGCGAGTGTGAACTGGAGAGAGGCAGTCTGGATCACTGGGGGAGGCACTAGTAGGTAAAGTTCCTAGGGCCCCGGGTGACCGTCGTCCGCAAGGAAGAAATCTCTTCCAAAGAGGTGCTAGTTTTAACGTGACGAAGGCAGAGAATCCCACTAGGCAAGTGCGTGGGGTCTGACAAAGCCGGACTAAAACATAGCGAGGTTAGGAAAGAGAGATGCAGAGGTTTACATAAATGAGAAGTCCAAATCTAGAAACAATCGGCTAAAACTAGTGGGTATATATAGCCCCAAGTAGCCAATGGGCTGGGGTTTCATTCTGGCCAATCGCGTCCAGCCAATAGGGTGGGGTTTTATTCTACCCAATCGCATTGCAGGCTTGGATGAAGCTTGAATGTTCTATACCAAACCCCCAGCCCCTCTACAAGGCCCCAGGTACATGACCTCCTCATCAGGGCCTCTCTTTGCTGCTGCGTCTTTTATTGTTTACAATATTTACACTGATATGACTTGTGGTTTGGTAATATTATTTAATAGGGGGACCGGAAAATAATCTCGTTTTTATTTTTACTTTAAAGTCAAAAAATAAATTTTTAACAAGTTTTTGTTTCTTGTTTTTGTTTTTTGCGGGTTCGATCAAAATCAATTGGTTTTTGTGCAAAATATCTGGAGATGGCATATTGGACATCATCCGAATTTTCAAATTTTTAGCAATCGGAATTAATGGAAATCGGACGAGTATGGTGGGTGAGGCTGGAGATGAAAAATGGGTCCTCTATGATAATCTAAAAATCTCTCTCCGCATGAATCGGCACGAAGTACAGCTAAGCCAGGTTTACACTCCATAAAGGCGCTTTTGTGTGTTTGGTGGAGTATTCGCGTGATCATTGATCGCTGATACCTGCAAAAACTGTGAATCCAGATCTTTACAGTGGACAATTGGATCGAGTAAATCAATCTTTAATTGAAAATTGCCTAGCGATTGTCAATAAAAAAGGCGTTATTCTGCAACACAATAATGCAAGACCCAATCGTGCCTATTTTTTCCGCAAGAATCCTGGAAAAAAATAATGAATTGGGTATTGCCTCAACCACCATACTCGCCCAATATCGGATTTCCATTTATTCCGATCGCTACATTTTCTAAGTGGCAAAAAATTTTAAAATTTTAATGATGTCCAAAATGCCATCTCCAGATATTTTGCACAAAAACCAATTGATTTTTATCGATTCGGCATTGAAAATTAGCACACTAGATGGAAAAAGGTTGCTGATAATGAGGGTGATTACATCATTGATAAAAAACAAAAACTTGTTATTACTTTCATTACTTTCTGGTCCCCTTAATACATTTGTTTAACTTAATTTACAACATTTTATAACCAATTTACAATATATATAAGTTAACGATCGTCAACGAAAACGAGAAGAAAAAGGAAAGAGGTTGAATGTAGTTACTGAACGAGAGTTGTCACAAGACTGTTTTTATTTGAGCCTTTTAAAGCCTCTCTAAATACATTCGGGATGTTTACATCCCGATGACTTAAGGATTAGGCTGGCTGCCTACGACGTCCGAACCTTAACTCCCCCCTGCCAGTTTACGCATATCTCTTCGTAAACTCCAAGGTCCGCCGCACGCAGCACACAGCCTGTAATCCCTTACATCACGTTTACAGTCTAATATATTCATAGTCCACACAAAAAAACAGGACACAAAGAAAAGAGATAATACAGAAATAAAACAAAAATAATAATAACAAAAAATAATACATTCGCCCTGGACCCGGTGGCTGCCAGGTAAAAAAAAAATGGAACATCCACAATATAAATAATGAAAACAAAAACTCTCTCTGAGCAGCACATGTGAAGTATATGATTCCGGATCAGTTGCTCCGTATTGGATCGAGGGCACACCATCTTACGCACATTCAACACCCTCCCCCCTGTGTTGGGAGTTTCAACTGTTCAATGTGAACGGTTCGCCTCTTCTTTGGGGTGGTCATACTCTCGATGGTCACGAGATTATGTTCCCGAATTATGATGACCTTAAAGGGCCCCTCATACCGAACAAGTTCCTTACTACGATTTGACACGACTTTTCTGTACACAACGGTCCCAATCGATATTGCTCCTATGCGATCCCGCACCTTCAAATTTGCCCGTGCCACGCGCTTGGATTTTTCGCGCATAATCTTATCGCGTACTTTGTACCACATCTTTCCGAGCTGTATGTGGGTGTTATGGAGCTGTGCCACCATTCCCTCATCCGCCACCGTCTCTGGCCAGTTCCTCGGTCTCACTCGTAATCCGAACAAAATTTCGAAGGGTGCTAACCCCGTCGTGGCATGTATCGAGTGGTTGTATGCCGCCACCGCCATTGGCATCGCTACGTTCGCCGACAGGTCTTTATCCACCTGGTACACGCGTAAGTGGTCGCTGAGGGTGCTGTGTAACCTTTCGATGGTTCCCCTGCTCTTGGGATGCCCAGGGGTATTAAAATGCCATGCCACATCCCGTTTTTGCATTTCGGCTCTCACGGTTGCATTGTCAAACTCCCGTCCCCCGTCCGACGAGATCCTCTCTGGTATGCCGTAGCATTGAAACCATGTGTTGAGGGCTTGTAATATGGAATCTGATGACTTGTCTCCCACCGCGTAGGCCATAGCCACTTTGCTAAATGGGTCGATGATAGTGACCCACTTAAAACCCCGCCACGTGAAGGTGTCCACTTGAATCTCCGTCAGTGGTGCTTCTGCCGTGAGTGATTCCTCCTGGAGTCCCTGCGGGGGATGTCTATCATATTTCGTCTTCTGACAAACTTCGCATGCTCCGATTACCCCCTGAATAGTCCGCTGCATCCCCCACCAAAAATAGCACCTTCGTAGTGCTTGTGCCGTCTCCTGCCCACCGCGGTGGTTGGTTTTTCCTTGGTGATACGCCAGTGTTAACTCGCGTTGCTGCTCCTCGTCCCGCAGGGTTTGGACCACGGAAAGACACCGAATGAACGAGCGATCCACCCCCAACAGCTCTTTCTGCCACAGCTTTTTAATTTTGTCCCACACAGTCGCGTTGCCCACGAATAAATGGTGTGTTTTGCCGGGTTTGGACACGTCCTTGAGAGCCTGACAAATTTGATCTCCTCGAACTCCCGGTGGTGACCAAATCGTCGCGATCTGACTCCTGCCGTACGTACTATGGAGTATTTTCAGAGCACCCGATGTTTGAGTTTTCCAAATGATCTGCCTCCGCTTATCATTGATAATTTCGTCCGTCGTCTCCATATCACGCGGTCTCTCTCCTATAGACTTGTCTGATGGTGTGTCCGCACTCCTGTCACTATCTTTCCGTGTGCTGCTCCTGCCCGCTTCTCCAGGCGTCCATTCCTCAATGAACCGCCTCATACCGCTCGATGTTTCCCCTTCTTCTATGGCGTTCACCATAATAGCGCGCGACAGCCAATCTGCCACGACGTTGTCTTTGCCTGGCTTATATACAATATCCAGATTGTATTGGGCTAAGAATTCCTTCCACCTTGTTACCCTTGAGGAGGATTCTTTGAGTTTTCCGACCCATTGAAGAGGTCGGTGATCCGTATGTATTCGAAACCTTCTGCCAAATACATACGGACGGAAGTGCCCAATGGCCCACACTATCCCGAGGAGTTCTCGTTCCAGAGCGCTGTACCGCGCCTCCGTGTCCGTCAGGCGTCTGCTCGCGTAAGCCACCGGTCTTTCCCCGTCTTCGCCTTCCTGTGACAATACTGCCCCCAAGGCATAGTCGCTTGCGTCGGTGGTGATCGTGAAATCCTTCTCAAAGTTAGGGAAAGCCAAAATCGGCGCCACCTGCAAACGTGCCAAGCATTTGTGGATATTCTGCTCTATCAGCGGCGTGATCATTATCCGTGCTCCTTTCCGTAGTAAATTGTTAATGGGTACCATATATTCTGCCATGTCCGGCACGAAACGGCGGTAGTAATTGAGCGTGCCCAGTAATCTCCGAATCCCTTTTACATCTTTTGGCACCTCCATTCTCTGGATCGCTTCTACTTTCGTCGAGTCTGGCTGAACCCCTTCCTGTGAGATTGTGTGCCCTAAAAAACTAATCTGCTCCTGCCCCAGTGACGATTTGTCTATTGACAGTTTCAACCCGAAATCCCTTAATCTCTCAAATACGTTCCGGAGGTGTTGAATATGTTCCGATTCCGTTCGGCTGAAGATCAGCAGGTCATCCATGTAAATTTGGCACATATTTTCGTCCATTCCTCTCAGAAGTTCGTCCATGAGACGCTGAAAGGTTATTGGAGCATTTTTGAGACCGAACGGCATTCTCGTGAACTCAAAATGCCCTCTTTCAAACGAAAACGCCGTTTTATGTTGGTCATGCACAGCTAGTTTGATCTGATGGTACCCTGCTTTTAGGTCCAATGTGCTAAAAATTTTTGCACCGTTTAGTCTGTCTAGGATGTCTTCGAACCGCGGGATCGGATATTTTTCGTCCAGGGTATTATCGTTAAGTTTCCGAAAATCCACCACGACTCGGTATTTTTCCTCACATTCTCCCGGTCGACTTTTCTTTTTCACTGCCCACAAAGGGCTATTATACGGAGACGTGCTATCTCTGATAATACCTTGGCGCTTGAGATCCTCGATCTCCTTTCTAATGTGTTGTCTGAGCGCTTGCGGATACCGCCTCTCCTTCACATACGTCACCCGCTCTACTTTTAACGGGATCTCATGTAGAGTTTTCCCCGTTGCTCCTAGCTTGTCCCCTTCAGCGAAAAAAATATCCCTAAACTCGCTCCTCATACTCTCCCTCCAATCCTCCACTCTCTTAACCGCTCCTATTTGCTCCGTTTCGCCCCTTACGCCCCCCCGGCTTCGATAGGTTCATTTCCCTATTTTTATCCTCCAGTTCTCACCCTCGTTTTCGATGCGCGCGCCTACTTTTCCCAGTAAATCACATCCCACTATTATCTGGTATTCCCGTGGCATGTCTTCCACGACGTGTACTTTTATGTCACCCATTACTTTCGCCCATTCTTCCAGCCCCACGACCGCTTCTCCCATTACTTCGCAGGGTCCCCCAAGAGTAAGTAATTTACACTTACATACCTTGATCTGCTGTGCCCTCTCTCCTCCACGCAACCTCTCTAACGCACCACGAGATATTATTGTATTGGTGCTGCCAGTATCAATGAGGCATCTCTCCCCCTTCCCGAACTCGATAATTGGCAAACCACACATCCTTTCCCGCACTGTATTGCACCTTAGGATGCGGTCGCCTCTCTGCTGCCACTCTCCTCAGGCCTCCGTACGCCGCTCCCATCTGCGCGAGGGATTCTTCTGCCACTCTCGTCGTCTGCTCCCGCTGCGCTTCAACTCCTCTCCGTCTGTCTCCGACGTCCCTGATGACTCGTCGCCCGATGATCCAATTTCTCTTGGTGTCGCGCTCCGCCTCTCCCGGATTTCCTGGTTATTCACCTCCATTGGTTCTTCTTCGTGAAATTCCCTTCTACGAAACAAGTATGGACATTGTCTGGCTATGTGTCCTTCTTCCCCACACTCAAAGCACTTAGTGCGAGGGCACTGAGCTACCAGATGGCCCGTCTTTCCACAACCATGACATTTCCTTTCTTCTTTCCGAGGTGCGTACCTAGGCCTCGTCACTCCCAATCTTCTCTCTCTTTTCGCTCCCCTGTCTCTACCGGCAAATGGCGTTTCCTGTCTCCTCCACGCTGCTTTTGGGGTCCTGTTTCTCCTATATGGGATCTGGCTCCAATCGTTTTCATCTTCGTTCATTTTTACTTCTTCTTCCCTTGCGCTAGCATCTATCATCGCCTGGGCGCATTCGAGGAACGATCGCTCATTAGGGAACCCTTCCTTCCTTCCCGTCTCCTTCGCTAATTGTACCTTTAAGATTGTAGACAGGAATCCCATCCTGCCCTCCACTTCATCGGCGCTAGTTGTCTCCCTCATTTTCTCATTTATTTTATTGTAGCGGACAACCAGGACTGCAGCATACTGTCCACTATTCTCGGAGATTTCATTTCTCGAAACATTTGGAATATATCCTCCTCTGGGGTCCATCGTCCCCCCCCCATATGCTTTTTTCAGTCTCGTCTTTACTATCTCCCATGAGGTTTCCTCGTCCACCTGTATCAGGTTCAGCACCTTCCTTTTCACCCTGCACACCAGGTCTGCCTTTATTGACTTAGCGTCACCTGGGTCGAGTAACCCTTCGTCCATCTTGGCTTGTATCCTCTCCATAATCCTATCTCCACCTTTGAGAAAATGATTTAACTCACCTATTTCCCCAGAAAATTTTTCGAGGTCTGAGATCATTTTCCTCATGTCCTGTGACGTCACTGCCCGCACCTTCATCCACGCCAGTGAGTTCGCATGGGCTTCAGCCATGGTTTCTTTAGGTAACTGTGGAACTTCAAACGCTGCCGGCCGCAATTCCACCATTACCTACTTTAATTAAATCACACCAAAGTGAATAAGAAGGGAAAAAAAAACAAAAACCAACTCGCACGTTAATGACTCGAACCCACTCCGCTCCCGGGTTTCGGCACCAGTTAACGATCGTCAACGAAAACGAGAAGAAAAAGGAAAGAGGTTGAATGTAGTTACTGAACGAGAGTTGTCACAAGAATGTTTTTATTTGAGCCTTTTAAAGCCTCTCTAAATACATTCGGGATGTTTACATCCCGATGACTTAAGGATTAGGCTGGCTGCCTACGACGTCCGAACCTTAACTTATATATATATATGTAATGAAAGTGATCTCTCTTTCATTTGAATTTGCCGTGCTGCTTCCACTGGCCCCCACCAGATGGAGCATCAGTTATCAGATAGAGAAGGTTATGTGAGATAACAGAACATGTAAATAGTGTGTAAAATAAAATAGTGTAAATAGAGAATTGATAGTTAGAAACTGTAATTGTCGTTTCTTTGTTTACAGAGAAACTGATTTCAGTTTATTCACCCCACCTTCAATAATTGTCTTACAAAACGACAATAGGAGTTACAATGGCGAAAAGACTGCTATTCACCTTTAACTTTGTGGGATCACCGAAGGATAAGAAGACAAATGTTCTCTCAATTACCACAATTAAAACAGAAGAAAACGAAGAATATGTGTTGCCCCATGAGAAAAGCTTTATGAGTGATCATGAAGAATTGACTAAGACACTTATTTATAAAAGATTGAGGAACAGTTTTACTCAAAGAGGTCAACAGAAGAGAGTCTGGATTACATTAACCGAGAAAATGAAAACAATATATTTTGATGAAGAAGGTAATGTAATGTTTGATAATTTATATTTAGAAGAAGTAGTGAATAAAGATAAGATGCTTGAATCCACACAAAATAAAGAGAATGAGCTAAATTTAAAACATATAGCAGAGAAGTTCATGGTTGAGAAGTTTACATGTAAACACTCAAATGCTAAACAGTGGCTAGAGATGTTTGAGAAAGAATGTAGAAGATGTGGAATCAATGCAGACAGTAATATGATTGAGATATTAAGGTTGTTTTTGGAAAAGTCATGCTTAGACTGGTACTCAGCAACCCTAACAATATTAACAATGGACTCTGTGTGGTCTGAGTGGAAAGAAAAATTTTTGGAAACTTTTGAAGACCAAGGATGGAGTACAGGAATGCATGCTATATCATATAGGTTTAAAGAAGGTCTACTGATGGAATACGCCATGAAAAAAGAGAAATTATTGTTAGATATGGATGAGAATATTAGTTCACAGACTTTAGTGATGCTTATAGCTGCAGGCTTACCTGAGTTCATTAGAAATAAGTTAGATAAGGAAAAATGTGAGAATTCGACCAAATTACTTCATGAAATTAGAAAATGTGAGGGTCTAGCGAACAAAAATAATTTTATGAAAAAGAAAGATGAAAAACTTTTTAGTAAAAATAAATTTAAAGAAAAAAAGCCATGCAATAATTGTGAACAATTAAACAAAGGCATCAGATATCATCCAGAAGCTTCATGCTGGTTTAAAAAGAGAGACAAATATGAAACTAGAATACTGGGAAGCAACTCAGTATTAGAAGTAGATCTAAATACAGAACAAAAAAACGAATAATCACACCATTGATTAAAGTAAAAATATTATTAGAAGAGAAGTTACAGGTAAATGGGACATATGATCCAGGATCCCAAGTCTCTCTAATAAATACAAAATTAATTAAGATAAAGAAAAAAACAGAAGATGTTAATAAGATATATTTAAAAACAGTCAATGGTGTGACACAAACAAAAGGTTTAGTAACCATAAAAGTGAAAATTTTTGACATAGAAAAATATGTTGATGTGTTCATTGTAGAGAGAGATGATTTTGAAGATTTTCTTATAGGATTAGATATTATCAAAAAATTTAGATTAATTCAAAATGAGAATCTACAAATATTACAGAAGAAAGAAGATGAAACAGGAAATACTGAGAAAAAGAAAGTAAACAATGAAGAAGTTAAAGTGAATTTTAATGAACATATCGAAGAAGACGGGTTCAAAATAAAATTAGATCACTTAGATAATATGAGAAAGATTACGATAGAAAGACTGATAGAAAAGTACAGTACAGTATTTGCCAGGAACAAATATGATGTGGGCACGGTTAAGGATTACGAAGCTAGAATTGACTTACTGGTGGACAGATTCTGCAGCAAAAGGCCGTATAGATGCACTATAGCAGATAAGAAGGAAATAGAAGATCAGGTGGCAAAATTATTACAAAATGATTTAATTGAAGAGTCCTATAGTCCATTCACAGCCCCCGTAACCCTAGCATTCAAAAGAGATGAAAACAAGCGATCAAGATTATGTATAGATTTTCGTGAATTGAACAAACTAGTTATACCACAAGCTCAACCATTCCCATTAATAGATGATTTAATAATACAAACAAGAAACTGCAAATACTTCACCACATTAGATATAAATTCCGCTTTTTGGTCAATTCCATTACGCATTGAAGATAGACAGAAAACAGGATTTGTCACACAAGAAGGGCACTTCCAATGGACATGCCTACCCTATGGTTTAAAGACATCACCAGCTATTTTCCAAAGGATTTTATCCAACATCTTAAGAAAGCACAATTTAAAAGACTTTTCAGAAAATTATATAGATGACATCTTAATTTTTTCGAAATCATTCACAGAACATATAGAACATATAGAAAAAGTAATAAAAGCAATAGTCAATGAAGGTTTCCGATTAAAATTTAAAAAATGTACATTTGCAGCAGAATCAGCAAAATACCTTGGACACATAATACAACATAATACAGTAAGACCAATAAAGGACAACTTAATTTCAATAAAAAACTTTCCAACTCCAAAAACCCAAAAGAACATCAGACAATTTTTAGGAAAAATTAATTTTTATCACGAGTATATACCAAAAAGCTCGATATTGCTAGATCCACTGCATAAATTATTAAGGAAAAATGAAAAATTCTTATGGACGGAAGAGTGTGAAAAATCCTTTGCAGAAGTAAAGAAATTGCTATGTTCCCAACCAGTGTTAGAAATATTTGATAATGATTTACCAATAAGAATTTATACAGATGCATCTCTAGAAGGTATTGGTGCAGTTTTGAAACAAGTACAAAACAATGGAAAAGAAAAGCCAGTAGCATACTTTTCAAAAAAATTAAGCGAACCGCAAAAAAGGAAAAAAGCAATTTATTTAGAGTGTTTGGCAATCAAAGAGGCATTAAAATATTGGCAATACTGGTTAATTGGAAGAAAATTCACTGTATTTTCAGATCACAAACCATTAGAAAATTTAAACATAAGAGCAAGAACGGATGAAGAACTTGGTGAATTAACTTACTATTTGTCACAATACAATTTTGAAATTAAATACATTCCGGGAAAGGATAATACCGAAGCAGATAGTTTGAGCAGAAACCCGGTATTAGAACCAATTGAAAATAAAGAAGAAATCCTAAAAATAGTTAATTTGATAAAAATACAAGCAATTAAAAAAGATCAAGAGGAAAATAGAATATTACAAAACACCAAAACAAAATTAATAGAAAAAGATGGAGTGTTCTATAAAAAAGTAAGAAATAAAGAAAAGATAATTTTATCTGAAAACTTAAGTTTAGAATTCATTAAAGAAATACATTCTGAATGGTGCCATATAGGAATTAAACAAATGATGAATAGGGTATGCCCTTATTACACAGCAAAAAATATAACTGCAAATATAAAAAAAATTTGTAAAACCTGTGAAATATGTATTAAAAACAAATCCAGAGGGCAAGAAAAATATGGGCTAATGTCGCAACTAGGGCCAGCAACAAAACCATTCGAAATAATGTCAATCGACACTATTGGAGGTTTTGGAGGACAACGATCAACAAAAACCTGCTTATTGACCACTTCACAAGATATGCATTCATTTCAACATCAAAAACTCAGAGTGCCACTGACTTCATCAAGTTAGTAAATAATGTGCTGGAAACAGAGAAAATAGGTATAATACTTACAGATCAATACCCAGGAATCAACTCAAGAGAATTCAAAGATTTCCTAAGGGAAAAGGAGGTTCGATTGATATTTACAGCAGTTAATGCACCCTTTTCCAATGGTTTAAATGAGAGACTAAATCAAACTCTAGTCAATAAAATCAGATGTAAAATGAACGAAAAAGGGAAGAAAAGAGCCTGGACAACAGTCGCTAAAGAATGTGTGGATAAATATAATGAAACAGAACATACAGTAACTGGTTTTCCACCCAAGTATTTATTGGATGGCACAGATACTAACATTTTACCTGAAGAATTAAAAAAAAGAAACAATAAAGAAAACTGGATGAATGACAGTAAATTAGCCTTAGAAAGAACAAAAAAGTCTCATGAATACAACAAGAAAATATTTGATAAATCAAGAAAACATTGGGAATTTAACACAGGAGATACAGTATATATAGAAAATGGCAACAAATTGAACAGGAATAAACTAGATGAATTAAAAATTGGTCCCTTTGAAATAACAGAAAAGATATCAAATTCAATATATAAAATAAATACCGGAAGAGGAAAGCAAGAAACTGGATTCTTTCACATAACAAAATTACTTCCGATATTACCAGACTGAAAATTTTCAAAGAATTTTCACCTCAGAGAGGGGAGATGTAATGAAAGTGATCTCTCTTTCATTTGAATTTGCCGTGCTGCTTCCACTGGCCCCCACCAGATGGAGCATCAGTTATCAGATAGAGAAGGTTATGTGAGATAACAGAACATGTAAATAGTGTGTAAAATAAAATAGTGTAAATAGAGAATTGATAGTTAGAAACTGTAATTGTCGTTTCTTTGTTTACAGAGAAACTGATTTCAGTTTATTCACCCCACCTTCAATAATTGTCTTACATATATATGTATGTAACATTCATGATATTTGAGTATATCATGACCAGGAACCCTCACACCTGGTAAGCATCTTCCCTTATGCTCCTAGGAGCGGGGATGAGATAAACGAGCAGTTTTAGCACAACCGTCGAGAAGAACGGACTTAGCAAGCTCCCGAATTGGCGGTTACCATACAGGAAGAGAGAAGAAGAACCAACAGCAGAAAGTAACGTTGATTGGATTACAGGAAGATCATCGATTGGGTGATATTAATATTGTTTTTATTATGGATCCATTAAAAGAAATTGAGCTCAAATTCATGTTTGTAATTAGTAGTAATTATCTTAATTTAAAAGGAATTGAATAATTTTTTACACTTTTGTCAATAATCTATGCTAATTATAATTATTTGTTTTAACCATTTTATTTGAATATATTTCACAATTCCTAGTTTCTCAATTTATTAATAACTACAACATTAGCCTTGAGATCGGGCGATTCAATCGGGATAAATTCATATGTCAAAGACATAAAACAATTTGAATTAAAGATCTCATGACGGACCTGCCAAATTAGTTAAGTTAAATTGATCAAATAAAATAGAAAGAGAAATGGTAAAAAATGAGGTAGGTTTCAATATATATATATATATAAAATAGAGTATAGGGTGATTTACTTTATGTAGTTAGTGGTAGTTAGCTACAATACCTTTTTCAAAGTGTTTGATGGACGTAAATATCAGCCGTCATAGGTCATGTTTGATTTATCTAGGCTCGCTTTCAAAGCAAAGATAGTCCTTCAAAGTGTAATGAGGTCGCACATAAGAGAAGAATATATGACTCAGGCACATTGCAATAATATAATCAGCGGCGTCCTCGTAAAAAGGCAACGAGGTGCATTAGTCCTGAAGTAAAACCTCACGAAAGGGACAAATTGAGTACTCACGGAGCACGGAGCGAAGATCTTTAACGCTAAGACAAAACAATCTCTCCCCAGCTGTGAAGGCACAAATGTCAGTAGGCCTTCTCCAAGGTTACACTGACTCACATGGGCTCTTTGCAAGGATTTCAGATCAGTTACGAGAGGTGAGTTATTTAGCTGAGTGGGACAATAATAATCGCGAACGATCATTCGGCCAAAGAGTCCTAGGAAAGTAAGACAGAAATCTTACATTCAGAGCAGGTAGCATGCGATGGCGATGTTCTTACAGGCACACAGGAACGCCATGTCTTCCCACACGGGCTTACCTCACGGATGAGGACTGATCCTATTATTAGCTATGCTGTGTGTGTATGATAATTCGCAACTTTGTGCTATGACGATATGTGTCAATCACGCCTCAATGAAACATCACCTGTGACACTTACAGTCTTATTTTGCTTTAATCGAGCTTTAACCACTCTTTATTCAGTAAAGACATCGGATACTACACCGCACATAGAAGCGGCTTTATTCGAATGATTTCCCATTATCGCGGACCAATTGCAACGGCTGAGTTTGCTCGCCTTCGACCTTTGGCTATTTGTAAACTCTCCGGTTAAGTTCTCCGTTGTTCGTGTGAATTTAGGCTTTACCAGTTCTTCATCCCCCCCCCCAACCTAACAATTCGTAAATCGTCTTTATTATAATTCTTTTTATTTCATTCATTTCCTATTTTAATATATCCCTACGCTCTTTTTTCCCCTGTAATAATCCCTATATTTTCCTTATGTTTTATATGCAATTGTTAGCCAATAATTTGCTATAAATACGTGACAGTGGGAGTCCGGGCGATGGCCAGTTTCTCCAATCATGTCCTGAGAGTCTGTGGCTCTCCCGCTCTTGGTTTGCCTCCACTGGCTCGCATCCGGTGACGAGGCTGACGTGGGGGGCTTCCAAAGACTCCGCTTCCTCTTTCACATGCGAAGGAAATGGTAACCATATGGATTTGGGAGGTCTTTAGGCTGTTTGTAATTACTGTATGAACGAGCGAGTGCATGAAGAAATGTAAATACGGTACGAGTTAGAATATTGAACACAATTACTTATTTCCCAAGATTGCAATTTGATAAAAAAAAATATTGTGTGATACGCCGGTTGGGGAAATCGCACATGGACCTACTGCATCTAGGAAGACATCGATGTATATATGTTGTAAGCATAGTGCTTAATACCATTTCGAATAAAAACATATCGTAGTGAATATTTAATTTTTTTAAAAAGAAAATATTTTCATTGATCACCACGTCAATTTATTAAAATAGATTACCTTTGTTGGATTAGAGGTAATTGGGACAATAACGATATATTGGATACATTAATGTATTGGTATTCATGATCAAGTTTCCACAGTACAATTAACCCTCTATAAACGAACGAAATAACAACCCGAACCGCTTAAAAGTTGTAAAACCATTAACTTGTGGTATATAAACTATAAAACTCTATGGAACAAATTATAGTGGATCCAATTTACTTTCATAAACTACATCCACAGTTTCTTAGTTAGGTTTAAGTTGTAAGTTAGAACTTCCTCCACTGGTACACTTTTTTTAAGAAAAAATAATAAGCGCCAGCATGACATCCGTGAACAGCCTAGCTTCAACGACAACCTCAATCATATACCTTACATACTTGAACTCATCCAACCACCCTAATCCCCTAGCACAGTCATTACACTGCACCACTCATCCCTATAATCCTCCTCGGATACTAAAACGGCAGTGGCCTCGTGACTTGCTATAAATACGTGACAGTCCTGGCAATGGCCAGTTTCTCCAATCATGACCTGAGCGTCTGTGGCTCTCGCACTTTCGGTCAGGCTCCACTGGCTCCTGGGTACGCGTGGGGTACTTCCCATCTTTCGCATGCGAGGGAGGGGACAACCATCTGGATTTTGGAAGTCTCTGGGCTGTTTGTAAATACTGTATGCGAGTTAATGAAGAATCGCAAATATGGTATGAATGGTGATTAATGTTTGCTAATGGTTTTATAAATGATACAATCTTCCTTCAAGCTAGTGTAACTGGGCTTTATTAAAGGTCAGACGATTCCCAAGAAGGATGGTAACCTCCTCTTGCAGGTGACTCAGGATATCGGGAAAGAACGTTTTTATGTATTATTTTTATTGAGAACTGCTTTACATTCCTTTCCGGGGAGTAGATTTTTATTATCATTATATTACATTAATTTCTCAGAAATGATTCGCTCCTTATTTATTTGAAAGTAGAGCCTGAATCACTTCGAAATAGGCAATAAGACAAAAAAAGAACTGACTGCTAGGCAAGGCAGGACACAAGGCCGATAAGGTGCGCGCTGTTCCAATTCCTTCAAAGCAGTGTCTGTTTCGGGGTCAGGGACCCCACTTTTATAGACCCATCACGGCGCGGGGGGTCACGCAGGGGCTGGAGGTCGGAGACGTCAGCATCTCCTCTTAGGGGAGTTCGAACCTCCGGTATCCGGAGCACCATCCCCACGCTCTCTGTCAGAAGGGTTGGGAAACCGGCGCTGTATAATTGATGCGCCTCTGTACAAAAACGATTCAAGGGCGAAGACTGTAGGCTAACCTTCGATTTATATAGCCATTAGTAACATAATATTCAGCTAGTTTCTTTGTTATAAATTTAGGCCGAGTCATAAATTAAGGCCGAGTAACTTCCGTTTTTTTATCAGACATTTATTTTGCTCTCATTAAATAAATAAATTATATTAATTTTGACGAGTGCAGGACGCTTTTCATGGAGTTTCTCTAGCACTCTTTGCAACTGCTGAAAGTATCTATCCGCAGTAATCGTTAAATTTGACTTCAACAACTCGTGGTGAATTATTCCTTGACAATCCCACCATACACACAATAAAATATTTTTGCCATGGATGTTTGCTTTCGAATCTGGTAGGGGTGGTTGATCCTTATCAAGCCACTGTCTTTTGCGGACATATTGTCATAGGTAACCCATTTTTCATCACCTGTTACAATCCTGTTTAAAAAAGGCTAAATTTTTACCCGTGAGAGCAGACTTGTGGCGATTGACATGCGATCTTCTTTCTTCCGTTCACTGAGATTGTGAGGTACCCACACTCCTAACTTGCTGACTTTCCCTAGTTTCTCCAGGTGGCGGTTAACAGTTGATTGTGTTGTATTCAACCTTTCTGCTATACCTCTTGTTGATTGACGTGGATTTGGCTCCAATATTGCCTTCAAAAGGTTGTCGTCAAAGTCGGAAGGACGCCCCGCCCTCGGTTCGTCTTATAAGGTTGTATCTCCAGAACGGAATTGTATAAACCAATTTCTAACTGCCCGATCAGTTATTAGTCCTTCACCATATACACTGCATATTTTTTCAGCTGACGCCCTAGCACTATTGCCTTGTTTAAATTCCCAAAGCATTACATGACGAATATGTACTTTTTGACTCTCCATTTCAGAGAATTTTTGAATATATTCTAATGGTTAAATACTCGATCGGTGAATCACAGAATATGATAATAAGCAATATTACATTCTTCTCGCTTGAAAGGTCAGGAAAATTAAACCCACTACCATGTCGCAATTCCTCAAATTCGTGTTTGGAATAAATGTTTGCATTTCAGGGACTGATTTGCACTACCATCTACTGGTTTATTTCTATTGTAAGTGCAAAGAAGACGCATGGTTTTTTTTTTATCCACAACCTCTACCTAGCCTGCAAGGCTAAATAATGTGAATAATCTACCTGGCATTCGGGCCTGGTGTGCCGCCGGGGTCTCGGCCTGCTTCCGGTATGGCCTGGTGTTTGGTTAAGTGCACGTAAACTTTACTAGATTATGTTTTTGTTTCTCCTTTCAACCCCTTGGGTAATTTTTTTTTTTAATTATTGTTTAAATTCATTAAAAGTGTGGATTTCTCCTTGTACTGCATTGCGTACATTTCAAGTAGTTGTTGTCTTTAAAAAAAAAAAACCTAGCTTCCAGGGAGGTGCTAGTTTAAGCGAGAAGAAAGGCAGAGAATCGTACTATGAAGTAGTGGGGTCTGACAACACCGGACTAAAACATAGCAGGGTTAGGAAAGATAAATGCAGAGGTTGTTGAATAAGAAAGCCATGGTTCGAGTAGAGCAGCAAGCACCAGTGCAGAAAAAGAGAGAGAGAGAGAGAGAGAGAGAGAGAGAGAGAGAGAGAGAGAGAGAGAGAGAGAGAGAGAGAGAGAGAGAGAGAGAGAGAGAGAGAGAGAGAGAGAGAGAGAGAGAGAGAGAGAGAGGAGAGAGAGAGAGAGAGAGAGAGAGGAGAGAGAGAGAGAGAGAGAGAGTGTGTGTGTTCTTTAGGTGTTGGGTTCCGAAAGTCTGGGAAAAATCCCCGAATCTCTGGGCTATGTCCGCGCCCTCTAGTGAGCTGTCATGAACTACTTACCCCTCCCTAACTGACGCCTAAGGTTTTTATTATTGCAATATGGAAACATATGCTTTCTGGTCCGAGAAAAGGGAACTTTTATTTATTTTCTGGGAAGAAGTTGGTACAACAGATACTAAACCTCCTTGAGCTGGTTTTCCTTTTAATCGAGTTTCGGTCCCTTCTGTGACATATGGGGTTATATAGTTACTCAATAGGCGACGTATGATGATGGAGTGGTGATTCCTTCAATTTTACACCACCCCCCGATGCCTTGAAATTTACATACCCCTCTGTTGGAAGCGTTTAATTGAGCCTTACTGTTCTGTTAAACTACGATACTCCCGGTTTCACCAAAATAATGGATACTAGGTTAAATACTGACCGCGAATATGTGTGAGGTGGTGATGGCCAGGCCTACCGCTACCGGGGCTGCGTTTCCGACGTCCATCCTGTTAGGGTCGGTGACCGCGCACACGACCAGAAGCAGAAGACATGAGACCAACCCTTCGACAAAAGCACCCTGCAAGGGCGTCACACCAAGGCCAAGCGCTGGAGCGCCCAAATTCCCTCTGACGTTTGACGGGCTCACCAACTGCAACATATTATAATTATTAAATACTTAAACATAAGTATACAATGCCGGCAGAAAACAGTAACAATAAATTTAAATAGCAGGTTATAGAGATCAGTTATGAATAAATTAGCGTATCATTATCACAATACAATTTACTTAAATATTTCTAACGATGGTGTTGGCATGAAAGTGATTTCGGTTTGCACCAGTAGATATCGTTATGTTCGTTTCGTTATTATTTCCTCAATGTTAGAATGTTTTTCTTTTGAGATTTGGTAGTCGAAATCTTTAGGTTGCTATAGAAAGAAATTCCGTGTTAACATGAAAAATAAGCATTCTCGACACATTTTACTTTTCTATTTTCATAAAGGCAAGAAAGCGGCTGAGGCTCACAAAGAGATATATGAAGTTTATGGTATTGATTGTTTAACAGAACGCACGTTCTGGTTGACCTGAAGTTGATGATGACGAAATGAAAGTCAGAATTGAATCGAATAATCATATAACTGTGCGAGAGATTGCAAAACAGTTAAATGTATCACACACAACAATTGAAAAACATATAAGACGTCTTGGACGAAACTATTGAAGCTTGGTTAGGAAGTGATGTCGCATCCCCCATACAGCCCAGAAGTGATGTCGCATCCCCTTGCACCATCGGATTATCATTTATTTCGAAGTTTACAAAACTTCTTAAGTGGTAAAAATTTCAGAGTAATAACGATGACCTCGCAAATCGCAATTGGTTGGGTATTTTGCTGATAAGGGCCAGAAGTTCTATGAGCGCGGGATCATGAAATTACCAGAAAGACGGGAAAAGGTCATCGAACAGAATGGAAGATTTCATTTTTTGTATATAAAAAATTAAGTTTTATTTTACACTAAAACACCGAAATTACTTTCTTACCAACCTCAATAGATTAGGTCATCTTCTTTATCAAATCCCTTAGTCCCTTATGGAGTCGGGGGATTTCCAGCATTCCAATATGTGTCGGTATTCCCTTTTCTCTGCATAATCCTTCCACATTATCCAACCAATGATTCCTCCATAGTCCTCCAGGTCCCTCGCCTTCAGTCATAGCTTTCATTACAGTCTCCAGGAGCCTGTTCACGGGCATTCTATTGACGCAACTCAACACAAGACATAATATCTGTCACAACCAGCACAGGAAGAACATTCCACATAGCCACTGCGGGCAAGACCTTCGGACCAACCTCCTCAACCTCTTCATGCTAAGATCCGTTTTGTGATGGGGCTGGTCCAAATTGGAAGATATGAAGAGCGCATTTGACAAATCCTTGCAATAATGCTGAGTTTGGATTTTGTTAGTTTCAACAACATCTCCTTTTCACCAAAGACATAAGCTCGGACGCTGCTTAATATCACAAATCTACAATCCCTTAAATAGACTAAACTCCTTTCTAAAACAAGTTTTACATGGTTATCCTACTCTACGTTCTTAGGCAGCTCTAGGACTCCCAGGTCAACAGGAAGTAAAAGATACTGGAGACTTCACTAAAGGAAGGATATTTACCTTCAAGGGCCAGATTTTATTCCATTTTAAATTATAGTGCACAATATTTATCATAGCATTATTAAACAATGTGCTATTATCTACGAAGAAATCTCAGATGGAAAAATGAAATGGTCCGAGTAATGAACCCTGCAGAACACCGGAGCCCAGTTATAAAGGCTGTCCCAGAATTAACGCAAGATTTGATTTAAATAGAAAACACAGTTTTTAGTATTTTTTTATTGAATTATAAAGTAAACAGGATAGGGTTATTTATGGAATAACACATCGGGCAAATGGTCTCCACGACTTTGCTGGCACATACGCTCTCTTTTGTCGAAATTTTCCAGGACCATTTGGCATAAATGTGGTTGAATTTCCTCTTTTAATGCACGGGTGGATGTGGGCTTGTTGACAGACACCTTTGACTTCAAATAGCCCCATAAAAAGAAATCTAAAGGTGTTAAATCACACGATCTAGGGGGCCAATTCTGATCACCGAAACGAGAGAGTACACGACCTGGAAATGTCTCATTCAGTATTTGAATTGTTTCATGGGCTGTATGGCATGTGGCACCATCTTGTTGAACCCATATATTGGCCACATCGATATCATCCAATTTCCAACACTCTCACGAACTGCTTCGATATTGACATTTGAACGGCTTGTTTTTGGACGACCAGTGTGTTTAGTGTCTCCAACTGATCCAGTCTCCCTAAATGTTTCAATTAATCTCTTCACAGTTGATGAAGTCAAAACACCATTCCGACCATATTTTGTGTGAAATTTTCGAACTGCGGCCGCCAAACTTTCATTTTTTTTGAGATAATGTTCAACAATAAAGACACGTTGTTCTATCGTGTAACGCTCCATTTTTACTAACTGTCCACTGTCAAATTGTTTTTTTTTTAGTGTTGCCAGCTCTTTACTGCACAAATGGCGGCAAATTCAAATCTTGCGTTAATTCTGGGACACCCTTTATACTACTCATTATACTTTACATTTTTAGTAGAAACGTGTACCTTATGGACCCCTTGTTTTTTGTAAGTAACCATTTTCCTCCCCTAAAATCCTACCCTTTTCTGGCCTGCTTAGGGCAAAGACACCTCACTTGTGCCTAGTCATTCACGAGAGAATGTTACAACGCTGTAACTGATTAATATTTGTATATATACCAGTGTTTTGATTGTTATTCATAATAAAGTTTTTTAAAAGACTCTCCTCTACAAGATTATTTAACTGCCCACTTCCAACTCCTATCAGAGTAATATATTGTTATCTCATGGATCGATCGCTATCAAAATTTGACTTATATTATTTATTAGCATTAATATTAAATAATACTGTATTGTATTTTACTGACGTATAATATTGCGGCTCCACCCAATGCGCCAACACACTGGGCTGGGATGTAAAGGGCCGCTCGCACTATCCCAATCCTGCCTGATGCAAGCAGACCGACTGTCACTGCTGGGTTGATGTTGCAACCACTGACGTGTCCTATAGCCTGAAACAACACAGATGATATACTAAACATGGCAACATATATGTATTAATCATAAATTAGATAATGTATTAATCGTAAAAACATATATTATCATCCTGAGTTCAAATATTTATCTAAACAGACGCTTTGGACAACTGTACAGACTACTTCAAAAGACATCCCATCTCTCAATAGAAAATAAACTACTAATCTACAAAGCTATCCGCAAGACAATCTGGACATACGGAATAGAGCTATGGGGGACAGCAAAAAAGTCGAACATCAAGCGTATCCAATCCTTTCAATCAAAAGTCCTGAGAACAATAGTAAATGCCCCTTATTACGTCAACAACAAAACCCTTCATAACGATCTTAATATACCCTACATTCTAGAACTCATCCCTTCCAAGTTTATGAAATTCCACAGTAGCCTTTCCAAACACCCTAATCCCCTAGCACAGTCTTTGCACTGCGCCACTCATCCCTATAATCCTCCTCGGAGACTAAAACGGCAGTGGCCTCGTGACCTGCTATAAACGCGTGACAGTGGGAGTCCTGGCAATGGCCAGTTTCTCCAATCATGTCCTGAGCGTCTGTGGCTCTCGCGCTCTTGGTCAACCTCCACTGGCTTGTATCCGGTGACGCGGCTGACGGAGGAGCGGGGGGCTTCCCAAGACTCCGCTTTCTCTTCGCATGTGGATTTGGGAGGTCTCTAGGCTGTCTGTAAATATTGTATGAATGAGCGAGTGAATGATGAACTGTAAATATGGTATGAATGAGAGCATTTATATTAATTACTTATTGCCTTATAAAAGGCAGATTGTAATTATAGCACAATAAAGGAATATAAAAAAAAAAAATAAATAAAAGAAATATTTATTAAAATTATAGAGAAAAAGTCATGTAGCTTACTACAGCATTACACTAACTGTACCTTAATACACTTTTATAGCCAATGAATACATTTTATAATGCATGTACTATTGCATTATTATGTATTTTTAATTTGTTCATTATGGTATTTTCGAAGTACATTTATATTTTATATTTTCATATAGGCAAGAAAGCGGCTGAGGATCCTGTGAAGTTTGTGGTGTTGTTTGTTTAGCAGAACACAAGTGTCAGAATTGTTTTAAAAAATTTCCTTCTGGAGATTTTTCACTGAAAGATGACCAACGTTCTGGTCGACCTTCTAAAGTTGACGATGACGAAATGAAAGCCATAATTGAATCGAATCGTCATATAACTGTGCGATAGATTGCAAAACAGTTAAATTTATCACACACAATAATTGAAAATCATATAAGACGTCTTGGACTTGTTAAGAAGCTCGATATTTGGGTTCCGCCACGACAATGGCCTCACACATCTTTAGCAACACGTACTAAACTATCGGAGCTCGGTTCGGAAGTGATGTCACATCCCCCATACAGCCCTTGCACCATCTGATTATCATTTATTTCCAAGTTTACAAAACTTCTTAAATGGTATCAATAATTTTTTATATTTTTAAGAAATTCACGATTTGTGAATGAAACAGGTTCCGAGTGACATTGTGTTCATCTCCTGTCTAAGCTAGTTTTGTTAGTCGAGGGTTGAACAGGCTTAAAAACTGGAGAGAATTTCTTTAACTGCTGATCTTTGCATTTATAATTTTTGTCATTCTTTAATTTGTTCGCTTTGAAACGCTTATTTAACTTAAACTCAACAGCTGTAAAATAAGAAATTACATTCTAACCTTAATTTTCACAAATGTTTATTGCGTAAATAATTTTTTCCGTATCATAAAGATCATATTTTTTATACAATTCATTTTTTTTTGACATGGATTTCTGCTATCAGATCCCATTTATTCCATATTAATATGATCCAATATATATTTTTGTTATTTGTCAATGTATTACACTACATTATCGTAGATATATATTCCATAGTGTCAAATTGTAAATGGTTCAAAATGATAATGCTAAAACAGCCGGTATGGTGTGAACGATGACTTTCAAGCCCCCTAATGGCAAGAAGACGAAATGCCGCCAGGGAGGGGTAATGTCAGTGGGTGACCCAGCTTATCCTAACAATAATGGCCTTAACTGATTGTTCTATTTGAACTTAAGCTTGTCCATCAACCTGAGTATTATTACCTTCCAGGCAAAAATAAAGAACATGAAGCAGGGGACTTAAGCTCATAATCTTCAAATTCTGAGCATTGAGATCTAAAAACACAGATCCACATTACTTTAAACATTGATCTTAAAAAGTGCATTAAATGCAAATTTTTTTTTCTGTAGCGAGGTGATCAAAATGAAAAAAAATATTTGGAGCTCGTACTCAAAGTTACATCTCTCCATATTGTTATACCAACTTTTATTGTTGTCGTATGCCCACTCTTCCACTTCTTTTTCTGTTATGTATATCTTTCCTCATTAAGCTGTGTCTCCTCCCTAAAATTGCATCTCATATATATAATTTATCTGTTAATAATTCTAGAAACACGACTAAAGGGGTCGGGATGGAAATTGATCTTGGTCGAGCGCTTACCACTGCCTGGGAGCGGATACCACAACTGATTTTTAGCCAGGTGATGGCGCTGTTGGAAAAGGATGTCAATAAAAGTTATGTTCGAGGGTGTCGAAGTGTCTTGGAAAATTTTGGTAAGAACAGACTAATAGGAAATTCAAGCTGGAAGGAAGGAAGGAAATTGAAAGAAATTTAGTCGTGTTTTTATAATATTCAACAATAACTTTATTATGATAAAATTGTAATCTGCCTCATTGGGCAATAAGTAATTCTGAGAAATGTTTTTTCTTTTTGTAAATATGGTATGAATGAAAACATTTCTCAGAATTACTTATTGCCCAATGAGGCAGATTACAATTTTATCATAATAAAGTTATTGTTGAATATTATAGAAACACGACTAAATTGCTTTCAATTTCCTTCCTTCCTTCCAGCTTGAATTTCCTATTAGTCTGTTCTTACCGAAATTCCCAAAGACCATTCGACACCCTCGACCACAACTTCTATTGACATCCTTTTCCAACAGTGCCATCGGCTGGTTGAAATCAGTTGTGGTATCCGCTCCCAGGTAGTCCTTCGACTAAAATCAACTTCCATATCCCTTCTGTTGTCTCCTAGTGTAGTGGAAGGATCGTGCATTTTTCCGTTACATTTTTGTGCCTACATCAATTATGCTATTCGAACTATCAGTGAGCTCTAGTTCGTTACCCTATGGATTCAGGAAGACCTGAACGGAATCAGGACTCGGGCCTCTCTCCACAAAGTGCATTTAACGCGGAGAAATTTACCATTACTATTGACTATCGTTCTATCTAACAGCATCAGTCAAAAATCTTGGAAGCAATATAGTGCTTATTTTGGTGCTGTTAAAGACTTAAGCAATGTCTAATATAATCACTAGGTGAGGTTTGTTACGATGTGAAGTTGATTAAGGCGTAAATATTCTTAACAGATGCAAGATCGTCCCTTATTATATCGTTTGGATAAGCTGAAAATAAGCCTATTTGTATGCTTTAAATATGGTGTATAAATTTACTTTAAGTGACTTGAGGACAAATCCCAAGATTTTTTTTTTATATTTTACTATGAATTATAAATTTTGACAGAAAACTAATTAAGAATAAATAAATGTATAAAAATTATAAACTTTGATTACAATAATATGACTGGATTATTCTTTTAAAATGCTTCAGTAGTCATTTTTTTGTAAGGGAATGATTTTTTGAGGAGAACCTCAAGCACCCCTTTAGGAGAGTAACATGGTTCAAATATGAGAAGGATTAAAATGTCAAAAGTTACGATCCCATTTATGTTTTGCGTGAGATTCTTATCTTCTGTGAATATTTTTATCTGCTTTAAAATATTTGCGGTACATTTGCTAGATGTAGTGTACATGTGTATATATATATTTTTAATTTTCCTAGTCAAATATTGACTAATTATTCCCAGTACTGGTTTTGTAATGAAAGGAGGAATATTTCTCCCTACTGTATACAGTAGGATTTTTATATATAAAAATGCGCACAATTAACACTGAACCTTGATCGGTAAACATGTTAGATAGCAAAAGATCAGCCAAAAATCCGATATTGGGTGGACCTGATCCTTTGTTAACAGGAAAATTGTCCCTATTCATTTGCCCGATTGAATTCAGCTGTGATCATTAAATATCAGAGCCAGCTGATTTACTTGAACACTTTCTTGAATCGAACAAAGCTAAAATAAAAATAAATTAAAAAATAAAGTTAGGAACGAGTGGATTGGTACAGACATTTTTATCTTTACAATTATTGACTTAATTATATACCTACATAATTTTTTGCAATGCTTTTAAATGTAATGTAATAATTAAATATTATTGAGTATTTCACACCTGTAGTAGCGCTTCATTTAATTTAACAAACCGTTTACACTCTTTAATTATTTTGATAACTCAACATTTTGTACTATCGTAACGTATAATAGAATACTTCTATTTTGTAAATAGTTGTAATATTTCATACTAACAAAGAGTTAGTATATGACAAATAACAATATGATAATTTTATACAAAATTTTAAGTCGCATTGTTTGTGAATCACGAGAACGATGAAAAAAAAGTAATAAATTTTACAACTATAAAAGGATTTTACGATACAGATAAATATTTCATTGATATGACTTTCACTGTTTTATCTACACGACTTTATTGATTTATAGCGGTGATTAAATAATTCGTCGTACAGTACTATATAGAGTAATATTGTCGAACATAATCTAGAAAAAATTACTGCATTATAGATAGATAACTCATTTGTAAATTGATTGCGTCATGTTGAAGTGTTATTTTTTAGGTTTATGTAAATGTAATGATTTGAAAATAAAAATATTTCTGATATTTATACAGTTGCTAAGGTTCCTATAATGGATTTGTTTAATTTTTATGACCGGCACCAACTGAATTGTGGGCAGCTCTGCTATCTATTGGAAACTGTTTGTACTATTTTTAAAATAAATTCAATTAATCAACGTTTAATGTGCAATATCATTTTATTTTATAAATATAATACGATAAATAGTCTTAATTTCAGTAAATAATTTGCAAAGGTTATAATCTTTTAACTTTTTTCAAAATATCTGTAAGGAATATCTCTAATTCCCTCCTTTATTGCATACTTAGAAGGTTTAAAAAAAAAAAGTACACTTTAAATTATTGAAGTATACAATTTGTTTTAAACATTCACTTTAATTATATTAGTTGCGAATATCACTTTTTTAGTGAACAATTAATAATTCTAACGGTTTAATAGCTTTTTGTTTCTTATGAAATTATTTTATGGCCTTCAAACAAGAAACAAACCATTTATTGCCATTTACAAAAGAATATTGAAATTGAAAGCAGGACAAGCCAAGGTTCAAGTTCAGAGAGTCTTAAATTTTATAAACTCTAACTTATTTAAATATTTTTTTGCCTATACTGAGCTCACAGATGTGAACAAGTTCCTTCTAACCATTTTTTATTTTCCATATTTTTTTACGTAATAATACAAAATATAAGAAACGAGGATCTGAGCACTACTTAGGTTTTGTGGCTTTTTAATCATTTTTAAATTCGGGCCAGATTTCTTTATAGGTTAACAATTTAATTTCTGATAATTTTTTTTGAAGAATTTCAATCATTGGAAGAATTAATTAATAACCGGGAGAAGAATAAGAGATAATATCAACAGTCAATGCTTTACCTAAATAAAATTTATTTCAAAACAAAAACAAATTTAGGGCACATAATGTTTTTATATAGTTTTTGTTTTTTAGCTTGATGGGAACAAAAGAAATCATGAAAAAAAAACAAAAAACAGGCTTGTTTCAACAGCTGATTTGATTTGATTGTCCACATGAAGTATTTTCAACGAGGTACACTCAGTATATTCAAAATATGTTGTATATTTCTCATGTATCGAGACAATAAAGTAATTATAAATGATTATACTTATGAATTACTAAAAATATTTCATTAAATACAATGAATCGAATACATGTTTGTTATATTATTTTATAATAAAATCTGGTTGGGAACCATAACTAATGATTCATTATAATTTTGAATGTAAAAAAGGCAAAGGAAGATATCATTCGGAAAGGTTTCCTTTACTAAAGATTATTATAGCAAAATGAATAATGTAGAATTGTAATGATAGTGAAACCCACGGGTATGGATTGAGTATAATATTAAAGAAATTATACTTCATACGTGAAATGTATTTTATTATTTATTGATCATATCTTGTTTATGAAAACAATTAACTATCGGAAATAACAAATGTTTTTAGTGGTCTGTAAACCTATATATATATTTATTGTCCGAAATCATTTTAAAATCCAGTTGTGAAAAGTGGAATAATAGTAATATGGTGTTGGGATATCGATTAACATATTTATTGATCTATTTTACTCATTTGTTTCAGTCCAAACATTTAATGGCTTTTGGATTTGTAAGGATTTTTAAAATTACTAACCTTTATATTTTCTTTTAAAAGTGTCCTGATCCAGCATGACTTGAAATTTTAAGTGAAAGTTTCTTTTGAAGAATGCCAGCAATTAATTAATTAGCTAGTAGTTAAAACATAAATATCTTTCTATCATATTCTATATAATTGAGCATGATACCAAGTAAAACATGTTTTTGTCTTGATAGTTGATAATATTTGTGTTGGACTATTTGGGGGCTACAATATGTGACTGTGACAGAAAGTTATTAAAATCGTGTTAGCAAATATTTCTTCTCAGCCGTAAAGAAATTCATAACTGGTTGATACATCATACCTGCCCTACTGTAATACTATAATACATACATACTGTCTTCCTCCCTCTGGCTTTACTCCCAAAAATAATTTAGGGTTTTTGTGTGCCTGATATTTGGCACACAATCAAACCGTTGCAGTTGCGCTTCATCTGCTTTAACCTTAATTGAGAGAATGTTCAATACCTCCTCTAATTGCTTCATTACAAACACAATTTGTTCTGCTACTGCCAAATAACTTACTTAAAATCGCATTTCTGTCGCAGTAGCTCTACTGTAGCGTTCATTGACTGTACATTTTTTTCCTTAGAGATCACTAATTTAGTTTCTTTTTTAAGTGATAGATACATTGTTATTTATTTGAATGTGATTAAGTCGTTAATTGAAAACCGGTACTGAAAAAATAAAAATATTTCGGGAGACAATAAGTGCAATTTATTATTTCACCTTGATTCAGGAACGTAGTTTATTCTCTTGGTATGTATTCTAGTCAGTCATCTATTGTACCGTTGGCACAAAAGATTACTTAATATCGTCTTTTTTTTAATGGCTCAAACGGCTATAAAATTATTATTCCTTTAAGGTAGTAAAAACCTATTGTTGTCTAAAGCATCACTGTTTTCTAAGACTTTTCATTTGTTTGCATTAGACATAGTTCTAATTTTAGATTTATTCATCTAGTTTGTGTTCTGTTAGTAAACTTTTACCGAACAAACTTCATTTTATTTCGATATTAATATAATTCTGCATTGTATGAACTGCTGATGAGTTAATTTTTGACTTACAAGAATTTTTTCTGGTTATATGTATTTTTTTCAAACGTTGATTTACCTGACAGCAGAACTATTACATTATAATTTATGTTTTTGAAATCATGTATGAATAAATATTCAAATTTGGAATTCAGAGAATTATGGATCGAAAAAAAAAAATTGTTTTGAACGTATTGATTCCAGTGATGTGACGAGAGAAGGCTAGTTTGGTTTAATAAATAAGTTTCACTCATCTGAGTTGAGCTGGTTTTTAGGGTTTCAATGTTTTTTTGTTGTTTTTTTTCTAAATAATAAACCCTAATATTTTTGTAAGCATGCCTTTCCGTCTTCCTGCCCTAGTTTTTATACCTTGTTCAAATTAAATATTCTATATGGAAATCCCATGTAAGATAGAAATAACAATTAAACAAAAAACAAGGGAATGCTATAAAGAGATTTTTTTTCAAAACAACTTTTATTTTATTATTTTGATTCTTTACATCCCTGATGTTTTATTCTTGTTTTTATTAGGGCATGCAGTCATATATCTACGAGTGTGATAAAACCGACTTAATGACTTCTTCTATTACCTCCCAAAGCCAAATTCCCAGCAACAAAGGATGAATCATATAGTTTTGATTTGCTTCACATTCCGCAATCTTTATGGGATTTCAATAATGACCATAATAAAATGTTAAGCTTGTTTTTTTTTTAATACATGAAGCATTCAATTTTTTAACGCTCTAGATGGCATTGAACAAAAACAAACTGCCACATGAGCTAGCAGCAGAATTTATAATTGCTGTGCATTAAAAAACAATTGGATAATTGTTATCCTCAGCAGCGGAGAATGAAACAGTTGGGGATTCCCGTAATTGATCACTGTCATTTGTCGATGGTCATTCAAAGAATATGTACTGTTTCAAACACATACATAGCAAGAGGAGGAGTATACAAACGCTGGGAATTTCAGCCAAACAGACAGGACGCCTCACTTTGTACACATAATTTACATCTTTAAATCTTACATAACTTCTATTACTCCAAACGACATTTCACTAAACAGCCGATAAAATATAGAGCTATAATTTATTAAATGCTTGTCAGATCTCTCTATTAACCTATGCTTCACGATCTGGAATATGATCTGCACTAGTAACTATCCTTAAACTGCAGATAGTGCACAATAAATTTCTGAGAATAATAACAAATTCATCTCTTGACTTCATTTATAACATAGTAAAATAAAGAAATCGAAGATATCTAGAACATCATAAGTGTAGTAGCAATAATTTAGTAAAAAGTGTTTTGCCTTATATATCAACCGGAAACGAGATACATAAAGACATTCAGTTTAATATTAAGAAACATTAAATATTAGTCTTTTAGCCATAGGTTTTTTTTGTTTTTTTTTCTTCTGTTTTTCTACATATAAATGAGAATATATTTCAGTTTTGTTTTAGAGGCGCTCTGGCTTCTGACCAAATTTTATAACTTTGTTCTACGATTTTTTCACAAAATCCTATAACTTTTTTCACTCTACCTTCGACAGTAAAACAAAATATTTTTGTTTTTAATTTTTTAACTAATGGAGATTTAAAGTTAATGCTGAATAATGCTCATTAGTTATCAGCACGACAAGAAAGTAATTCTCTGCCTGATTCAGTTAATATTTATTAATAAATATTTTATTATTTTGACATGAATCAATATTGGTGACAATTGGTACGGAATCATTCACTTCTTTAGAACAACAACACGAGATGTAATGAGCATAATCTCATATATTTTGCATTTACCGAAGACTTAGATGAACAGCTGATGACACTGCATGCAAAGACAGGTTTCGCAAAGTCGAACTTTGTACTGTCACGTGCAACAGTACGGTGCCTATTAGTTTTGTCTTAGTTAACAAGTAACGGTTTTAGTTCCGTATTTCGAATTGTTTGGGCTCCACGGAGTTCTTGATTAGACTTAATTTTTGTTTGAGAGGATTACAACAATTTTTTTTTCTTTTTTTTTCTTTATTTTCTGATTGTTTCCGCTAGAGAAAATTAGGAAAAGCTTATGTAAATATTCTATACACGAACATATGTTTAAGATTAAAAAACAAAAGAAAGTGTTGGTTAAGAAGTGTGTTTTGTTTTTTCTCTTGAACAGCTGTTTTCATTTTGTTACATCAACCTACAAATAGTTTGAAGTACTATAAAGCTCGAGGAAGTGAAGAAATAGGACTTTGGTTATTAGAGGACAAGGGGCTTGGCTTAGTCAGTGTCGAAGATAGCAGAATACGGGCCTGTTCCCCTGCGAAGAAGAAGTCGTTGTTTACTACAAGTTTGGACTTCTCGGCCTATCTCGTCTACAGATCTCTCCGTGCGCATCGCCGCCCTGCGGTTGACTACACGTACTCTTCTCCGAAACATCGTATCGGAATAATATAAACTATAAACTTTTTTTCATTATTTATTATACATTATATTTATATTTACTAACAATCAGGCCTGTTTAAATTAACTGTTAAATTGTTGATCAGTTATTTTATTTTATTTTTTGAATAAAATGAATAGTTATTTATATATTATTTTTGGTACTTTATGCGTTTACGTTTAACGTTATTTTTGCCTTACTGTTGGCAATTTTGTAACGCTAACCGACTCAATGACACTTCTCACGACGTAACCGGCGCGATTTTCTTGCGTTTGGGGAATTCTTGAATCTCAAGAGCCCTAGCGCGAAGACAGCTTTTAATGTTTGAACTAAATTTGGTTGCCGAGCTGCATTACTTGGTAGTGCCAGTGAAAGCGAGTGTTGAAAACCTTCAGAACACACCGAAAAGAAAAGTGCACTTTATAAACTGCACAATCGTGTTATATTGACTAATGTGAAGAGAATGAGTTTTTGGAAAATTATCCCATAATTTATTTTATTACTTTTATTTAGTGTTATTCGTATAAATGCATTAAGTTAGACAATGATCCATTCATATCCGATATTTAGTGAAGGTGTAGTCGTCATAGTTACAGTAGCTGGGTCGGACAGGTTCGCCAAGTTGAACTTTGTCCTACCTGTACTGTGTTGATGATAAATGCGCAATCTGCCTGGTTTGAAACGAACCTGTCTGACGTAAGAGGTCTGAGTACTTTAAATGTTTTATGAGCTGTTCGTGGACTAACTTGCGGTTTATTAAGTTATTTAAAAAATAATAAAACATAGTTCCTTCTGCGGAAAAATACATTAATCGTTCGGCGATTTCCTTTGAAGATAATATATGCGGTCAGATTCCTGAGAATGGCATTGGTGGGATTCCGCAACACCGAGGGCAATTTGCGGTTTGTTGTTCTTAGACCAATCTGCTATTACAGAGCAGCGGAAAGTTTAGGTCTGATAAATAAATGCAATAATTGTATAATGCGTTTTACTTTCTGTATCTTCCGATTTCTTCAAGATTAGTTCTAGGTAGAGGTTCAAGCCTCACGAGGGAAAATGAGGAGCAAGGAACTTGAACGAAAAAACGAGTTCGGCTTATACGGAAGAGGAAGTTTTCGGTGTATCTGTCACTGTATATAATTCACTTGAGTTTGTAAAAATAGTCCACCAGATCTGAAATTCTGAGGATTTGTACATTCAACGATTCCATGTATTATACTGACATGATGTCGGTTACGAGTATGCACTAACGAGATTTTAGCAAATTATATTCATTTAAAAATGGAATCATCAGTTATATAATACTATGAACAAGTGGAAGGGGCTTCAGCAGAATCCTTGCTATCGTTTAGTAAGCGACCGCATCCCTCCAAGACCTCCCTACTTCCCAGAATCTTATCCTTTTCTTATACATATATGTCTCGGCTTTAGCCCAAGACCCTTCAAAACGGTATACTGATGAAAGTGGTCAGAGGAACTTCATTCGAGCAACGGAACAACAGTGAGCTTCACGAGATCTTTGATCTGTCTACGGTGGATGAATTCTTTCAACGTAGACATATCAAATTCTTCGATTCGTTGCAGTACATGACAAACCCGGTGTTTAGCACGATAACCCCCGCTCCGTTCCCCTATCGATGGCAAAACGCTGTCGCGGCTGGAACGCTTTAGTATTTAAGTTTTTTAGTATGTAAGTTTAAATTTCCCAATTTGTAAACAAAAGGTGACTCCCATCACCTAGTCCAGTCTATTGATTTCGCAAATTTTAAGTGTTAAAAGATAACTGTTTTTGTAATTCTACCCTCCTTCGAATGCATGTTATGCTATGCAGGACAAGGAGCCATACATCTGTAAATTTGTTCATGCTATTGTTGATTTGTTAGTAAAAATGTTTAAATAAAGGGGTTTTGAAAAAAACACCAAAAAACCAGACATTCCACCCGGTATGTAGTAACGTAACTCTTAATATTTGTACATACCAGTGTTTTGCTTGTAATATACTACATAATAAAGCTTTTCTTTCTTTTCTTTTAAAAGACTCTCCCCTACAAAGATTATTCAACTATCGATGTTAAAAAAAAATCAACTGTACACAAATTTAGGATTCGCCTTATAAACAATATCCATTTACTCAGATTTTGCCCTTTAGTCCCTAGTAGTATGTAATGATTAAGTAATACAACAAAACTCGAAATTTTAGAACGCAATTAGATATTAGAAAATCATCACTAAATTTATGAATGCTCGAGGAGTTTTAAATATCTTAATCCGGAATAGATTGGAATATTCCAAGTTGAAATTAAAATTATTGCAAATATATATTTTTTTCCTTTTAATTACAGAAATTATTTTTTTTACATCAATCAGTTTCCTTCTCTTTGTCATTGTTAACAAAGTTATTATTGTCTTTAAAGATGATTATTTTTTCATGACAAAACAATTATTCAACAGCTCATAGTACCTATTTATGAAAAGAAATTACGTTATTTATCGTTAAGTTTTTAACGTATACTCTTTTAAACTATACCACGACACCTCGATTGATTTTTGATTAAAATATATAAGCAGAATATATATAAAAAAAAAATTAAAATTCTTACATCAATTAAGATTTAATCTCCTGATCTCTCCTTTTTACGTAAACAATTAAACCCTCCATAACGATCTTAATATACCTTACATTATCAAATTCATCCCTTCCAAGTTCATGAAATTCCATAGTAACCTATCCAACCAGCCTAATCCCGTAGCACAGTCATTGTTCTGCACCACTCATCCCTATAATCCTCCTCGGAGACTGAAACGGCAGCGACCTCGTGACCTGTTATAAATGCGTACCAGTGGGAGTCCTGGCAATGACCAGTTTCTCCAATCATGTCCTGAGCGTCTGTGGCTCTCAGGCTCTTGGTCAGCCTCCACTGGCTCTTATTCAGTGACGGAGGAGTGTGGGGGACTTCCCAAGACTCTGTTTCATCTTTCGTTAGCGAGGGAGGTGACAACCATGTGGATTTGGGAGGTCTCTGGGCTGTTTGTAAATACTGTATGAATGAGAACATTTATCACAATTACTTATTGCCCAATGAGGCAGATTGTAATTTTATCATAATAAAGCTGACTCATAAATAATTATTATTGTTTATTCAAACTACTTAAAGATTTCTGAACATTTCATGGTTAAGGTCACATTACCGATAGTAACGCACAAATGAAAGATATTAAAAAAAAAAAAAAAAAAATATTTGCTGTATTTTTTGCTCACGTGTATGCTATTTCGGTGATTTTTATTTAAGACAGTTTTTTAAATATGAATATTATTTGTTGTGAGAATAATTGATTTCAATCTTTGTTGCAGGTAATTGATCACGCACGCGTTATTGGCGATAAACGCGGACGTATAATTGTACAGACGGATATAGAGGAAAGTAGAGCGAGCTCTGCTCTTGCAATGTTGGACGAGGCTAGACAGGGCAAACGTCAGGATCCCTCTGTGTTTTAGTAACTTTGTGGAAGACTACCGCGTCTCGCAGTGAATTGAATCAAGTAAGTCCTGACATGGTTACCAAACTTATTTAATAACAGTCACTCTAGCAAAGTACGGAAAATAAAACAATTATTTAAGAATTTTATATTGTTATTTGCCAATAGTAGTTTAACTTGAGACATTAAATAAACGATACAAGCTAATTACATATACCGATTGATTACCAAGTCTTCTTCAATAATTTTTCAAGACAAATCCTTAAGTTTATCTATTCAAACTACAGATAGCGTTTCTGAAGAATCTTGTGAAGAAATTGCGGAAATTCTTTCTCAAGATAATGATAGGGCTTAAAATATGTCAAGTTATTTTTTTCAGTATATATAAACGATACTGCTTTTTTCATCCATAGTAAATTTTATTTGACGCAAGTACAAATTGAGTCGAAGTAAATTTCAATTGAAAAAAAGCTTACACTACGGAGCTCAAAATGTCACATAGACTCAAAATATTCATTATTTTTCTAGTATATTTATAAATATATAGTATTACTTATTAAAGCTTATTAAAATTAATTACTAACAGTCACAAATTATTCACATTATGCTGTCGGGTGTGTATCGAAAAGAACTTTCATTATTTAATAAACAATATGTCAAGGATTGGCGACCCGCTGTGATCCCATTTACTATTGTTTTGATTAATGTAAATTATCCTGTTTGAACATATGAAATGCCAGTTCCTAGGGTATGAGTTTTTTTTATTCAAAATAATTCCGTTAGCTTCATTATAATATATTTCTCCCAACGCCTAACAAGTTTTTTTTATCCCTTCTTTAAAAAAGAAACATTTTTGAATAGTGTTTTGAATTAAAAACGCACCAAGAGCTCAGCCAAAACGATAGTAAGTTGGCGAGAAGTCTGGTGGATGTGGTAAAACTTCTATTTTCAGATCAGCTGTGTCTTTTTAAGTTGATTGACAAGCATTTCAACGAAGTTTCTGGCGATCATGTTGCACCATTGGGCACCATAAAATGGGGTCCCCCCATGTGTTTTGAAAGTTCTCTACTTGTCTGCTGTGGATTGGCCTCGACTAAATCCTTTAATTCATCATTGTCTAGCTTTGTTTCTTGCCTTACACGAGATTCATTCTAGAGACTCGTCAAACCACCGATGTATAGTTCTTTCATTTACTGCACCAACACCAAAAGCCATATTGATGTTTCCAAATCTTATGTTAAGTTTAAACCTATACAAGCATATAACTCGTAATTGATTAGATTCCATTGATAGGAAAAAAATACACAAAAACTTGAACAGTTCACAATAATCTGAAAGAGAAATATCTACAGATTAATTTAATAGCCATTGTGTTAGTGTTTGTAAACAAGAAATATTTGAATGATAACATTTCACAAGTTATAACTTTAGAAAACTTTAACTTTAGAATGGAAGGTTAGTTTTTTTTTCTTTGTTGTTTGAATGATTGGTCACTTCAGCTACTTAAAGGGTGTCCCAGAATTAACGCAAGATTTGATTTAAATAGAAAACACAGTTTTTAGTATTTTTTTATTGAATTATAAAGTAAATAGGACAGGGTTATTTATGGAATAACACATCGGGCAAATGGCCTCCACGACTTTGCTGGCACATACGCACTCATTTGTCGAAATTTTACATCACCATTTGGCATAAATGTGGTTGAATCTCGTTGATGCAGCGTTTAATTTCCCCTTTTAATGCACGGGTGGATGTGGGCTTGTTGACATACACCTTTGACTTCACATAACCC
Source organism: Acanthosoma haemorrhoidale (assembly GCA_930367205.1). Lineage (NCBI taxonomy): Eukaryota > Metazoa > Arthropoda > Insecta > Hemiptera > Acanthosomatidae > Acanthosoma > Acanthosoma haemorrhoidale. The sequence goes on from OV884011.1 coordinate 188,725,061, forward strand.
CATAAAAAGAAATCTAAAGGTGTTAAATCACACGATCTAGGGGGCCAATTCTGATCACCGAAACGAGAGAGTACACGACTTGGAAATGTCTCATGCAGTATTTGAATTGTTTCATGGGCTTGTTGAAACCAAATATTGGCCACATCAATATCATCCAATTTCGGCACAAAGAACTGTGTTATGGATTTTCAACACTCTCACGCACTGCTTCGATATTGACATTTGCACGGCTTGTTTTTGGACGACTAGTGTGTTTAGTGTCTCCAACTGATCCATTCTCCCTAAATTTTTCAATTAATCTCTTCACAGTTGATGAAGTCAAAACACTATTCCATATTTTGTATGAAAGTTTCGAACTGCGGCTAAACTTTCATTATTTTTGAGATAATGTTCGACAATAAAGACACGTTGCTCTATCGTGTAACGCTCTATTTTTACTAACCCTAAACTATCAGCTGTCAAATTGTTTTTTTTTTAGGGTTGCCAGCACTTCACTGCACAAATGGCGGCAAATTCAAATCTTGCGTTAATTGTGGGACACCCTTTAGTTAATGAAGTCTTCAGTGATCTGTTCTCATTCATATAATTTGAACGGATGGGGTTTCCTTGAGCCTTGTAAGGACTTGCGATGTCTTTCTTGTAACTAATTTTTCCTTCAGTAGTGGCATGGTCATCGCTCTAGCTTCCTGTAGTTAAACCACCCTAAACCCTTACTGATGCTAAGCCCTTCAACGTACGATATGAACATTATACGAGTATATTAGTTCCTCCAGATTATAACTTTTTCTTGCATTAACAAATCTGAAACAGTTCACTATAAAAGTGACTTTATCATAATATACTAGTGTAATTTGTAGTTCTTCTGGCAAAAAACGTATTATACTCAAATGTTCACTTAAACATTAAACAATTAACTTAACTATTAAACGAATTTTTCATTCATAAGTGAGTTTTGTTTTCAGTTCTATTTTAATATTCTAATGAAATCAGGTAGGTGAATTGGGCTGGAAATATCATAAAACACACACAAAAAAAAACTACAAACAAACCGTATTGTAGCTGAAGATATCATGAATGGGTTTTTATAGACAAACACAGTATGATTAAATAGCCTAGTCCAAAGGGCGAGGTTCTACTTTGATTCGAGTATGGATACAATCCCCCCGTATTTAGCTTATCGATATCAGATGTATAATCAATCTGTAAGTTTAAAGGTGAATTAAAAAATCGCTCGAAATAATATGGTCAATTATTTAAAAAAAAAAAAGAGATCTTAGAAGCTTTTTAAGTTATATGAGCCTCCTTCGTGGTTAAAGACATACACGCAGAATGAAGTTTTGGGGTACAGCGATATAAATGGTGTATTTAATTGCAAAATTTAGTAGGTCTTTTTGGGAATATGGACCCCTGATTGTTTTTAATCATTTCTCTAGTCTGTTATCTGTAAATGAAAGGTTCAGGGAAAGTGTTTAGTAAAAGATGTTTAAGTGTTTGAACATATTTATTCTGCTGGCCAAAAAAATTACAATGTCATTTATTAATTGATTGAACAAATTATTACCGCTATTTCTGTTGCACCATAAAAACTCACACGCATATCAAACTTCTTCTTGTACCATGTTCTTTTTTGTTTCTTGCCTTTGCTTACGCCAATAACGACCTGTGGTGGGATCTACGAAATTTTGTGAATGATTCACAGTACAATGCTGGTAATTCATTCCTGGTATGTTAATAACACGGGTGTAGAATGCCCACATGTCAGATATAATGGTTGTGCCGGGGTGAATACATTCTGATATTGTTTTCAGTAGTGTTTCCGATCTAGGGTCTGGCACGCAATACATGAAGCATTGCTTATCTTCCCGACAAACACCTCCGAAGACCCATTGATTAGGATAAATTCTACCAACGTGATTTTTGCGCCGAGAAAAACTCGATTCGCTTATCTCAACTGTTTTCCCTGGCCCTCCGATCTTTCTGAAATTTTTTAATAAATGATCTCGCAAACTTCTCGAAACATATTTTTACAATCTGTAATAGTGTCGGTTGCTAATCCTAGTTCCTAGCAGTTTAGCGAAATAACAAATTTATTAAATGGCAAATTACTGTTTTCCAAAAATGTTCCTTTTCTCAATCCAAAGGTTTCTTCGCGGCCTCTCACGTTGCACCTCCATCTATTCTTTGCGCCATGTTAAAGTTTCATTTGATGGCCATTAGAAAACATTTTTTTACTATGCAATATCCCCTTAGATTGACGAAACAAAACCGCTTTTTCCTTCGTATCTACTTGAGCAGCTAAATCAAACAACGGCATGATGTTTCCCTTCAGGATGACAAAACTAAACTGAAATATTATCAGGTAGCAAGCTTCACTAAGACGGGTCAAAGTAAACATAAATATAAATAGAAACATTACAGTAAAGATCAAAGGTCCAGTGTTTAACACTATGACCCCACCACCCCTCCCGCATCGATGGCAACAGACTGTCGGGGAAAAATTAGAATAAGAATTAGTATGTAAGTTGGTTTTAAGGTTAATCAAAAAGGTGAGCCCCATCACCTTGTTGGTCAGTTCAGTCAAGTCATGTAGAATGTATATCATTATACTTGTTTATTCATTATATAATTTCTATAAAATAACAAAACCTGTATATAATGTAGTGATGCTACAGGAAATACAAAATAATTTGTAAAAATGGATTCGCCAGAGGATCTATAATTATATATGATTGTCAGTAAATTTCAAGGTGCTATGAATAAAAAAAAAAAAAAAAAAAAAAAAAAAAGATCAAAGGTGGCAAAACAATGCTAGATATCAGTGGGGCCCCTATTCCCAAAATGACCCTATTTTTTAAATTTTAAATATATTTTAGGCTACTGATCCGTGGATGAAGGTGTACATTTCAGACGTTGCGTTGACAGATCTAGTGTTGTGTAGGATATCCTTCAAGGTTCAGAGAGCGTTTCTCTCAATGTCTGCTCTTAGTATTTTTTAAGTTTGATTACTTTTATTAAATTTGAATAGAGCATACTCCGGAACCACTCTTCTTGCTCAATTTTTCACCGTACCCACTTCTCGCCTGTTGTTTATTTATCTCCTTTGATACGAACCTTTCTATATTCTTGAAGAGTTTTTGAAGAGACTTAGGAAGAGGCAGTACGAAACCCGTAAAAATTCGATTCCAAGCACATATCGCCTCTCGCTAACTCTCACAGGGTTCCCTGAACAGAAGATGTAGTGCGTATTTTTTTATGCTGCCCTTTGTAGACCAGGCCTACAAAATTTTTTGCTTAGCTCATTTTTTCCACAATAAATATAATTGAAAAAAAAATGATGCTTCAGGAATTAACTATTATCAGCGAATTTGATTACGTCATTAGTTAGATTAATCTCTAAATGATTGAAATATATTAATAGATTAACTAACTGACTGAATTATTGATTAAGATTTATTTTTAATAGATACTAATCGATCGATGTTATTTAATTAATATTTTGATTTTGGCTTTAGGGTTATATAGTATAGTAAGTAAAACTTCGATAAATAATATAAAGAAATAGAATATGATAGTGTGGTATAAATTGAATCTATTTTAAACTGGATTAATTCTCCCTTTGATTTTTGCGTACTAAATTTTTTTTTTTTTTTATCGTAAAACCATCTAACAACCCCGCATCGGTTCTTATTTTAATCTAAAGGATAGTTAAGCTTCTATTAACTTTAACTACTATTTACTTTGTTCATATTTGTCGAAATGTATTAAAAGCAAATTTAGAAAAAAATACATTTCAAATGTGCAAAACTCGAAGAGGTAAGATGATTTTTCACTGAAAACCTAAAATTCATTGACAATGTCATTTTTAAAAAAAAACTTTTTATTTACTACCTACTCTTGTTTACATCCCCACTATAAACTAAATTGTATTTATGAAACTTATATAAACTAAATTGTATTTATGAAACTTATATAAACTGAATTGTATCTATGAAACTTATAAAAACTAAATTGTATCTATGAAACTTATACAAACTAAATTGTATCTATGAAACTTATATAAACTAAATTGTATCTATGAAACTTATATAAACTAAATTGTATCTATGAAACTTATATAAACTAAATTGTATCTATGAAACTTATATAAACTAAATTGTATCTATGAAACTTATATAAACTAAATTGTATATATGAAACTTATATAAACTAAATTGTATCTATGAAACTTATATAAACTAAATTGTATCTATGAAACTTATATAAACTAAATTGTATCTATGAAACTTATATAAACTAAATTGTATCTATGAAACTTATATAAACTAAATTGTATCTATGAAACTTATATAAACTAAATTGTATATATGAAACTTATATAAATTAAATTGTATTTATGAAACTTATATAAACGAATTTACAGTAGGTCATTACATGCCCTGTAGCTTGGCTACATTTTTACATACGTGGATTGTCTAAACGTGTTTAAAAATGATGGGACTCGCCTTATGAATCATAGACTTAAAACTAATTTAATATAACTTATATGATATAATATAAATAATAGACTTACGTCTAACAACCAAATCTTAGCCTAATTTTCCCCGACAGTATGTTTCTATCGATGCAGGAAGGGTGGCGGGGCAATAGTGTTAAACACTGGGTTGGTTAGGTGCTGTAACGAGTCAAAAAAATGTGTCTCCGGTGGCAAGCGACGGGTGCAGGTCGGCGTTCTTTAACCTCTCGAGAGGTGGTATGTCCCGCCCCGTTCCCAAATTGCTGGTAAATGAGGTTTAGTTAAATACTTTTAAAATGATTTTGATTAAATCAGTAAATGAATATGTTGGGGGATCGGCATAGGCTGATAAAAGAAACATGTTCGATTTTCATGAAATTTATTAATGCACATCGTTTCGGCATACCATGCATGTGTGAATCAGGTTATATGCTTAAAAACCCGCACGTTGGGACAGGGCTAGCCCGCAACCACTTC